>CATKUP010000027.1:2400000-3600000 GCA_949786385.1 Onychomys leucogaster | reverse complement strand
ACCATTGCTTTGTATCAGTTTCAGAAGCAGAGTTGGACTAGATATGGTCCGTACATGTATGAACACCGTTCTCTAGTTCTCATCACACTCACGTTTCTTGCTGTCTTAGAGACTCTGGAAAGCAAGAGCGTGCTTCTTGCTCTAAAGCTGAGTGTGATCAATGGATGAGAACTCTGTTGTGTGTTTGACTTCAGAAATGGAGTTAAATCCCAGGCTCTGAGTCTTCCTACAAGCACTACTTCGTTTCAGGTAAGGGCAGTCACTTTTCGGCTCAAACGAACTACATCGTTCACGAAGCTCACACGTTTCTCATCTTAACTGAGAAGCATTGGATGTTAGAGGACTTTTGCTTTGTATCAATTTCAAGCAGAGTTGAACCAGATATGGTCCGTATGTATAGGATACACCGTTCTTTTCTTCTGAGCACACTCACGTTTCCTGCTGTCTTACAGACTCTAGAAAGAAAGAGCGTGCTTCTTGCTCTAAAGCGGAGTGTGATTCATGGATGAGAACTGTGTTGAGTGTTTCCCTTCGAAATGGAGTTAAACCCCAGGCTCTGTGTCTTCCTACAAGCAAGACTTCTTTTGAGGTAAGGGCAGTTACTTAAAAGCTCAAACGAACTACATCGTTCACGAAGCTCACACGTTTCTCATCTTAACTGACAAGCATTGGATGTTAGAGGACCTCTGGTTTCTTTCAGTTTCAGAAGCAGAGATGAACTAGATACGGTCCGTATGTGTAGGAAACACCATTCTTTTGTTCTCAACCCACTCACGTTTCCTGTTGTCTTAGAGACTCTAGAAAGCAAGAGCGTGCTTCTTGCTCTAAAGCAGAGTGTGATTCATGGATTAGAACTGTGTTGTGTGTTTCCCTTCTAAATGGAGTTAAACCCCAGGCTCTGTGTCTTCCTACAAGCAAGACTTCTTTTAAGGTAAGGGCAGTTACTTTACAGCTCAAACGAACTACATCGTTCACGAAGCTCACACGTTTATTATCTTAAATGACAAGCATTGGATGTTAGAGAACCAGTGCTTTTTATCAGTTTCAGAAGCAGAGTTGACCTTGATATGGTCTGTATGTGTAGGAAACACCGTTCTTTTGTACTGAGCACACTCAAGTTTTCTGCTCTCTTAGAGACTCCAGAAAGCTAGAGCGTGCTTCTTGCTCTAAAGCAGAATGTGATCCATGGATGAGAAGTGTGTTATGGGATTCCCTTCAGAAATTAAGTTAAATCCCAGGCTCTGAGTCTTCCTACAAGCAAGACTTCGTTTATGGTAAGGGCAGTCACTTTTCAGCTCAAACGAATTACATTGGTCACGAAGCTCACATGATTCTCATCTTAACTGACAAGCATTGGATGTTAGAGGACCTTTGGTTTGTTTCAGTTTCAGAAGCAGAGTTGGACTAGATATGGTCTGTATGTGTAAGTATTACCGTTTATTGTTCTCAGCCCACTCAGGTTTCCTGCTGTATTAGAGACTCTAGAAAGCAAGAGCGTCCTTCTTGCTCTAAAGCAGAGTGTGATCAATGGATGAGAACTTTGCTGTGTGTTTCACTTCACAAATGGAGTTAAATCCCAGGCTCTGAATCTTCCTACAAGCAAGACTTCGTTTCAAGTAAGTGAAGATACTTTAATCTCAAATGAATTACATCGTTCACGAGGCTCACACGTTTCTCATCTTAACTGACAAGCATTGGATGGTAGAGGACCAGTGCTTTGTGTCAGTTTCAGAAGCAGAGTTGGACTGGATATGATCCGAATGTGTAGGAAACACTGTTCATTTGTTCTCAGCACACTCAAGTTTCCTGCTTTCTTAGAGACTCTAGAAAGCAAGAGCATGCTTCTTGCTCTAAAGCAGAGTGTGATCAATGGATGAGAACTCTGTTGTGTGTTTCACTTCAGAAATGGAGTTAAATCCCAGGCTCTGAGTCTTCCTACAAGCAAGACTTCGTTTCACGTAAGGGCAGTCACTTTTCAGCTCAAACAAACTACATCCATCACGAAGCTCACACGTTTCTCATCTTAACTGACAAGCATTGGATGTTAGAGGACCTTTGGTTTGTTTCAGTTTCAGAAGCAGATTTGGACTAGATATGGTCCGTATGTGCAGGAAACACCGTTCTTTTGTCTCATCACACTCAAGTTTCCTGCTGTCTTAGAGAGTCTAGAAAGCAAGAGCGTGCTTCTTGCTGTAAAGCAGATTGTGAACAATGGATGAGAACTCCGCTGTGTGTTTCACTTCAGAAATGGAGTTAAATCCCAGATTCTGAGTCTTCCTACAATCAAGACTTCCTATCAGGTAAGGGCAGCCACTTTTCAGCTCAAACAAACTACATTGTTCACGAAGCTCACATGTATCTCATCTTAACTGAGAAGCATTGGATGTTAGAGGACCTTTTCTTTGCATCTATTTCAAGCAGAGTTAAACTAGATATGGTCCGTATGTATAGGAAACACGGTTCTTTTCTTCTGAGCACACTCACGTTTCCTGCTGTATTAGAGACTCAAGAAAGCAAGAGCGTGCTTCTTGCTCTAAAGCAGAGTGTGATCAATGGATGAGAACTCTGTTGTGTGTTTCACTTCAGAAATGGAGTTAAATCCCAGGCTCTGAGTCTTCCTACAAGCAAGACTTCGTTTCAGGTAAGGGCATTTACTTTACAGCTCAAACGAACAATATCGTTCACGAAGCTCACACGTTTCTCATCTTAACTGAGAAGTTTTGGATGTTAGAGGACCTTTGCTTTTCATCAATTTCAAGTAGAGTTGAACTAGATATGGCCCGTATGTATAGGAAACACGGTTCTTTTCTTCTGAGCACACTCATGTTTCCTGCTGTATTAGAGACTCTAGAAAGCAAGAGCGTGCTTCTTGCTCCAAAGCAGAGTGTGATCCATGGATGAGAAGTGTGTTGTGTGATTCCCTTCAGAAATTGCGATAAATCCCAGTGTCTGTGTCTTCCTACAAGCAAGACTTCGTTTCAGGTAAAGGCATTCACTTTTCAGCTCAAACGAATTAAATCGGTCACGAAGCTCACACGTTTCTCATCTTAACTGACAAGCATTGGATGTTAGAGTACCAGTGCTTTGTATCAGTTTCAGAAGCAGAGTTGGACAGGATATGATCCGTATGTGTAGGAAACACTGTTCATTTGTTCTCAGCACACTCAAGTTTGCTGCTCTCTTAGAGACTCTAGAAAGCAAGAGTGTGCTTCTTGCTCTAAAGCAGAGTGTGATCAATGGATGAGAACTCTGTTGTGTGTTTCACTTCAGAAATGGAGTTAAATCCCAGGCTCTGAGTCTTCCTACAAGCAAGACTTCGTTTATGGTAAGGGCAGTCACTTTTCAGCTCAAACGAATTACATCGGTCACGAAGCTCACACGATTCTTATCTTAACTGACAAGCCTTGATTGTTAGAGGACCTTTGGTTTGTTTCAGTTTCAGAAGCAGAGTTGGACTAGATATGGTCCATAGGTGTAGGAAACACCGTTCTTTTGTTCTCATCACACTCATGTTTCTTGCTGTCTTAGAGACTCTAGAAAGCTAGATGGTTCTTCTTGCTCTAAAGCAGAGTGTGATCAATGGATGAGAACTCTGTTGTGTGTTTCACTTCAGAAATGGAGTTAAATCCCAGGCTCTGAGTCTTCTTACAAGCAAGAATTCGTTTCAGGTAAGGGCAGTCACTTTTCAGGTCAAACGAACTACATCGTTCAGGAAGCTCACACGTTTCTCATCTTAACTGACAAGCATTGGATGTTAGAGGACCAGTGCTTTGTATCAGTTTCAGAAGCAGAGTTTGACTAGATATGGTCCGTATGTGTAGGAAACTCCGTTCATTTGTTCTCATCACACTCATGTTTCCTGATGTCGTAGAGAGTCTAGAAAGCAAGAGCGTGCTTCTTGCTGTAAAGCAGAGTGGGAACAATGGATGAGAACTCTGCTGTGTGTTTCACTTCAGAAATGGAGTTAAATCCCAGGCTCTGAGTCTTCCTACAAGCAAGACTTCGTTTCAGGTATGGGCAGTCAATTTTCAGCTCAAACAAAGTATATCGATCACGAGCTCACAAGTTTCTCATCTTAACTGACAAGCATTGGATGTTAGAGTACCAGTGCTTTGTATCAGTTTCAGAAGCAGATTTGGGCTAGATATGGTCTGTATGTGTAAGTATTACTGTTTATTGTTCTCAGCACACTCAGGTTTGCTGCTGTATTAGAGACTCTAGAAAGCAAGAACTTGCTTCTTGCTCCAAAGCAGAGTGTGAACAATGGATGAGAACTCTGCTGTGTGTTTCACTTCACAAATGGAGTTAAATCCCAGGCTCTGAGTCTTCCTACAAGCAAGACTTCGTTTCAAGTAAGTGAAGATACTTTAATCTCAAATGAAATACATCGTTCACGAGGCTCACACGTTTCTCATCTTAACTGACAAGCATTGGATGTTAGAGGACCAGTGCTTTGTTTCAGTTTCAGAAGCAGAGTTGGACTAGATATGATCCCTATATGTAGGAAACCCCGTTCATTTGTTCTCAGCACACTCAAGTTTCCTGCTGTCTTAGAGACTCCAGAAAGCTAGAGCGTGCTTCTTGCTCTAAAGCAGAGTGTGATCCATGGATGAGAACTGTGTTATGGGATTCCCTTCAGAAATTGGGTTAAATCCCAGGCTCTGAGTCTTCCTACAAGCAAGACTTCGTTTATGGTAAGGGCAGTCACTTTTCAGCTCAAACGAATTACATCGGTCACGAGCACACACGATTCTCATCTTAACTGACAAGCATTGGATTTTAGAGGACCTTTGGTTTGTTTCAGTTTCAGAGGCAGAGTTGGACTAGATATGGTCTGTATGTGTAAGTATTACTGTTTATTGTTCTCAGCACACTCAGGTTTCCTGCTGTATTAGAGACTCTAGAAAGCAAGAGCTTCCTTCTTGCTCTAAAGCAGAGTGTGATCAATGGATGAGAACTCTGCTGTTTGTTTCACTTCACAAATGGAGTTAAATCCCAGGCTCTGAGTCTTCCTACAAGCAAGACTTCGTTTCAAGTAAGTGAAGATACTTTAATCTCAAATGAAATACATCGTTCACGAGGCTCACACGTTTCTCATCTTAACTGACAAGCATTGGTTGTTAGAGGACCAGTGCTTTGTGTCAGTTTCAGAAGCAGAGTTGGACTGGATATGATCCGTATGTGTAGGAAACACTGTTCATTTGTTCTCAGCACACTCAAGTTTCCTGCTGTCTTAGAGACTCTAGAAAGCAAGAGCGTGCTTCTTGCTCTAAAGCAGAGTGTGATCAATGGATGAGAACTCTGTTGTGTGTTTCACTTCAGAAATGGAGTTAAATCCCAGGCTCTGAGTCTTCCTACAAGCAAGACTTCGTTTCTGGTAAGGGCAGTCACTTTTCAGCTCAAACGAATTACATCGGGCACGAAGCTCACACGATTCTCATCTTAATTGACAAGCCTTGGATGTAGAGGACTTTTGGTTTGTTTCAGTTTCAGAAGCAGAGTTGAACTTGATATGGTCCATAGGTGTAGGAAACACCGTTCTTTTGTTCTCATCACACTCATGTTTCCTGCTGTCTTAGAGAGTCTAGAAAGCAAGAGCGTGCTTCTTGCCGTAAAGCAGAGTGTGAACAATGGATGAGAACTCGGCTGTGTGTTTCCCTTCAGAAATGGAGTTAAATCCCAGGCTCTGTGTCTTCCTACTTGCAAGACTTCGTTTCAGGTAAGGGCAGTCACTTTTCAGCTCAAAAAATTACATCGTTCACGAAGCTCACGTGTTTCTCATCTTAACTGACAAGCATTGGATGTTAGAGGACCAGTGATTTGTGTCAGTTTCAGAAGCAGAGTTTGACTGGATATGATCCGTATGTGTAGGAAACACCGTTCATTTGTTCGCAGCACACTCATGTTTCTTGATGTCTTAGATACTCTAGAAAGCTGGAGGGTTCTTCTTGCTCTAAAGCAGAGTGTGATCAATGGATGAGAACTCTGTTGTGTGTTTCACTTCAGAAATGGAGTTAAATCCCAGGCTCTGAGTCTTCCTACAAGTAAGACTTCGTTTAAGGTAAGGGCAGTCACTTTTCAGCTAAAAAAAAACTACATCGATCACGAAGCTCACACGTTTCTCATCTTAACTGACAAGCATTGGATGTTAGAGGACCTTTGCTTTGCATCAATTTCAAGCAGAGTTGAACTATATATGGCCCGTATGTATAGGAAACACGGTTCTTTTCTTCTGAGCACACTCAAGTTTCCTGCTGTATTAGAGACGCTAGAAAGCAAGAGCGTGCTTCTTGTTCCAAAGCAGAGTGTGATCCATGGATGAGAAGTGTGGTGGGTGATTCACTTCAGAAATGGAGTTAAATCCAAGGGTCTGTGTCTTCCTTCAAGCAAGACTTCGTTTCAAGTAAGGGCAGTCACTTTTCAGCTCAAACAAACTACATCGATCACGAAGCTCACACGTTTCCTATCTTAACTGACAAGCATTGGATGTTAGAGGACCAGTGCTTTGTATCAGTTTCAGAAGCAGAGTTGGACTAGATATGATCCCTATGTGTAGGAAACCCCGTTCATTTGTTCTCAGCACACTCAAGTTTCCTGCTGTCTTAGAGACTCCAGAAAACTAGAGCGTGCTTCTTGCTCTAAAGCAGAGTGTGAACAATGGATGAGAACTCTGTTGTGTGTTTCACTTCAGAAATGGAGTTAAATCCCTGCCTCTGAGTCGTCCTACAAGCAAGACTTCGTTTCAGGTAAGGGCATTTACTTTACAGCTCAAACGAACAATATCGTTCACGAAGCTCACACATATCTAATCTTAACTGAGAAGCATTGGATGTTAGAGGACCTTTTCTTTTCATCAATTTCAAGCAGAGTTGAACTAGATATGGTCTGTATGTATAGGAAACACGGTTCTTTTCTTTTGAGCACACTCACATTTCCTGCCTTATTAGAGACTCTAGAAAGCAAGAGCATGCTTCTTGCTCCAAAGCAGAGTGTGAACAATAGATGAGAACTCTGCTGTGTGTTACACTTCAGAAGTGGAGTTAAATCCCTGGCTCTGTCTCTTCCTACAAGCAAAACTTCGTTTCAGGTAAGGGCAGTCACTTTTCAGCTCAAAAAAACTACATCGATCACGAAGCTCAAACGTTTCTCATCTTAACTGACAAGCATTGGATGTTAGAGGACCAGTGCTTTGTATCAGTTTCAGAAGCAGAGTTGGACTAGATATGATCCGTGTGTTTAGGAAACCCCGTTCATTTGTTCTCAGCACACTCAAGTTTCCTGCTGTCTTAGAGACTCTAGAAAGCTAGAGGGTTCTTCTTATTCTAAAGCAGAGAGTGATCAATGGATGAGAACTCTGTTGGGTGTTTCACTTCAGAAATGGAGTTAAATCCCTGGCTCTGAGTCGTCCTACATGCAAGACTTCGTGTCAGGTATGGGCAGTCACTTTTCAGCTCAAACAATCTATATCGATCATGAAGCTCACACGTTTCTCATCTTAACTGACAAGCATTGGATGTTAGAGGACCAGTGCTTTGTATCAGTTTCAGAATCAGAGTTGGACTGGATATGATCCGTATGTGTACGAAACCCCGTTCATTTGTTCTGAGCACACTCAAGTTTCTTGCTGTCTTAGAGACTCCAGAAAGGTAGAGCATGCTTTTTGCTCTAAAGCAGAGTGTGATCCATGGATGAGAACTGTGTTATGCGATTCCCTTCAGAAATGGAGTTAAATCCCAGGCTCTGAGTCTTCCTACAAGCAAGACTTCGTTTATGGTAAGGGAAGTCACTTTCTGCTCAAAAGAATTACATCAGTCACGAAGCTCACACGATTCTCATCTTAACTGACAAGCATTGGATGTTAGAGGACCGTTGGTTTGTTTCAGTTTCAGAAGCAGAGTTGGACTAGATATGGTCCGTATGTGCAGGAAACACAGTTCTTTTGTTCTCATCACACTCATATTTCCTACTGCTGTAGAGAGTCTAGAAAGCAAGAGCGTGCTTCTTGCTGTAAAGCAGAGTGTGAACAATGGAGGAGAACTCTGCTGTGTGTTTCAATTCAGAAGTGGAGTTAAATCGCAGGCTCTGAGTCCTCCTACAAGCAAGACTTCGTTTCAGGTAAGGGCAGTCACTTTTCAGCTCAAAAAAACTACATCGATCACGAAGCTCACATGTTTCTCATTTTAACTGACAAGCATTGGATGTTAGAGGACCAGTGCTTTGTATCAGTTTCAGAAGCAGAGTTGGACTAGATATGATCCGTATGTTTAGGAAACCCCGTTCATTTGTTCTCAGCACACTCAAGTTTCCTGCTGTCTTAGAGACTCTAGAAAGCTGGAGGGTTCTTCTTGCTCTAAAGCAGAGAGTGATCAATGGATGAGAACTCTGTTGGGTGTTTCACTTCAGAAATGGAGTTAAATCCCAGTCTCTGAGTCTTCCTACAAGCAAGACTTCGTTTCAGGTAAGGGCAGTCACTTTTCAGCTCAAACAAACTACATTGATCACGAAGGTCACACGTTTCTCTTCTTAACTGACAAGCATTGGATGTTAGAGGATCTTTCCTTTGCATCAATTTCAAGCAGAGTTGAACTAGATATGGCCCGTATGTATAGGAAATACGGTTCTTTTCTTCTGAGCACACTCAAGTTTCCTGCTGTATTACAGACTCTAGAAAGCAAGAGCGTGCTTCTTGCTCCAAAGTAGAGTGTGATCCATGGATGAGAACTGTGTTATGGGATTCCCTTCAGAAATGGACTTAAATCCCCGGCTCTGAATCTTCCTACAAGCAAGACTTCATTTCAGGTAAGGGCAGTTACTTTTCAGCTCAAACGAATTACATCTGTCACGAACCTCACGCGATTCTCATCTTAACTGACAAGCATTGGATGTTAGAGGACCTTTGGTTTGTTTCAGTTTCAGAAGCAGAGTTGGACTAGATATGGTCCGTATGTGCAGGAAACACAGTTCTTTTGTTCTCATCACACTCATATTTCTTACTGCCCTAGAGAGTCTAGAAAGCAAGAGCGTGCTTCTTGCTGTAAAGCAGAGTGTGAACAATGGATAGGAACTCTGCTGTGTGTTTCACTTCAGAAATGGAGTTAAATCCCAGGGTCTGAGTCTTCCTACAAGCAAGACTTCGTTTCAGGTAAGGGCAGTCACTTTTCAGCTCAAAAAAACTACATCGATCACGATGCTCACACGTTTCTCATCTTAAGTGACAAGCATTGGATGTTAGAGGACCAGTGCTTTGTATCAGTTTCAGAAGCAGATTTGGGCTAGATATGGTCCGTATGTGTAGGTAATACCGTTTATTGTTCTCAGCACACTCAGGTTTCCTGCTGTATTAGAGACTCTAGAAAGCAAGAGCTTGCTTCTTGCTCTAAAGCAGAGTGTGATCAATGGATGAGAACTCTGCTGTGTGTTTCACTTCACAAATGGAGTTAAATCCCAGGCTCTGAGTCTTCCTACAAGCAAGACTTCGTTTCAGGTAAGGGCAGTCACTTTTCAGCTCAAAAAAACTACATCGATCACGAAGCTCACACGTTTCTCATCTTAACTGACAAGCATTGGATGTTAGAGGACCAGTGCTTGGTGTCAGTTTCAGAAGCAGAGTTTGACTGGATATGATCGGTATGTGTACGAAACACCGTTCATTTGTTCTCAGCACACTCAAGTTTCCTGCTGTCTTATAGACTCTAGAAAGCTAGAGGGTTCTTTTTGATCTAAAGCAGAGTGTGATCAATGGATGAGAACTCTGCTGTGTTTTTCACTTCAGAAATGGAGTTAAATCCCAGGCTCTGAACCTTCCTACAAGCATGACTTCGTTTCTGGTAAGGGCAGTCACTTTTCAGCTCAAATGAATTACATCGGTCACAAAGCTCACACGATTCTCATCTTAACTGACAAGTATTGGATGTTAGAGGACCTTTGGTTTGTTTCAGTTTCAGAAGCAGATTTGGACTAGATATGGTCCGTATGTGTAGGAAACACCGTTTTTTTGTCTCATCACACTCATGTTTCCTGCTGTCTTAGAGAGTCTAGAAAGCAAGAGCGTGCTTCTTGCTGTAAAGCAGAGTGTGAACAATGGATGAGAACTCTGCTGTGTGTTTCACTTCAGAAATGGAGTTAAATCCCAGACTCTGAGTTTTACTACAATCAAGACTTCCTATCAGGTAAGGGCAGCCACTTTTCAGCTCAAACAAACTACATTGTTCACGAAGCTCACACGTATCTCATCTTAACTGAGAAGCATTGGATGTTAGAGGACCTTTTCTTTGCATCAATTTCAAGCAGAGTTAAACTAGATGTGGTCCGTATGTATAGGAAACACGGTTCTTTTCTTCTGAGCACACTCACGTTTCCTGCTGTATTAGAGACTCTAGAAAGCAAGAGCGTGCTTCTTGCTCTAAAGCAGAGTGTGATCAATGGATGAGAACTCTGTTGTGTGTTTCACTTCAGAAATGGTGTTAAATCCCAGGCTCTGAGTCTTCCTACTAGCAAGCCTTCGTTTCAGGTAAGGGCAGTCACTTTTCAGCTCAAACAAACTTCATAGATCACAAAGCTCACACGTTTCTCATCTTAACTGACAAGCATTGGATGTTAGAGGACCAGAGCTTTGTGTCTGTTTCAGAAGCAGAGTTTGACTGGATATGATCCGTATGTGTAGGAAACACCGTTCATTTGTTCTCAGCACACTCAAGTTTCCTGCTGTCTTAGAGATTCTAGAAAGCTAGAGGGTTCTTCTTGCTCTAAAGCAGAGTGTGATCCATGGATGAGAACTCTGTTGTGTGTTTCACTTCAGAAATGGAGTTAAATCCCTGGCACTGAGTCGTCCTACAAGCAAGACTTCGTTTCAGGTAAGGGCATTTTCTTTACAGCTCAAACGAACAATATCGTTCACAAAGCTCACACGTATCTAATCTTAACTGAGAAGCATTGGATGTTAGAGGACCTTTTCTTTTCATCAATTTCAAGCAGAGTTGAACTAGATACGGTCTGTATGTATAGGAAACACCGTTTTTCTTCTGAGCATACTTACGTTTCCTGCCTTATGAGAGACTCAAGAAAGCAAGAGCATGCTTCTTGCTCCAAAGCAGAGTGTGAACAATGGATGAGAACTCTGCTGTGTGTTACACCTCAGAAATGGAGTTAAATCCCTGGCTCTGTGTCTTCCTACAAGCAAGACTTCATGACAGGTAAGGGCAGTCACTTTTCAGCTCAAAAAAACTACATCGATCACGATGCTCACACGTTTCTCATCTTAAGTGACAAGCATTGGATGTTAGAGGACCAGTGCTTTGTATCAGTTTCAGAAGCAGATTTGGGCTAGATATGGTCCGTATGTGTAGGTAATACCGTTTATTGTTCTCAGCACACTCAGGTTTCCTGCTGTATTAGAGACTCTAGAAAGCAAGAGCTTGCTTCTTGCTCTAAAGCAGAGTGTGATCAATGGATGAGAACTCTGCTGTGTGTTTCACTTCACAAATGGAGTTAAATCCCAGGCTCTGAGTCTTCCTACAAGCAAGACTTCGTTTCAGGTAAGGGCAGTCACTTTTCAGCTCAAAAAAACTACATCGATCACGAAGCTCACACGTTTCTCATCTTAACTGACAAGCATTGGATGTTAGAGGACCAGTGCTTGGTGTCAGTTTCAGAAGCAGAGTTTGACTGGATATGATCGGTATGTGTACGAAACACCGTTCATTTGTTCTCAGCACACTCAAGTTTCCTGCTGTCTTATAGACTCTAGAAAGCTAGAGGGTTCTTTTTGATCTAAAGCAGAGTGTGATCAATGGATGAGAACTCTGCTGTGTTTTTCACTTCAGAAATGGAGTTAAATCCCAGGCTCTGAACCTTCCTACAAGCATGACTTCGTTTCTGGTAAGGGCAGTCACTTTTCAGCTCAAATGAATTACATCGGTCACAAAGCTCACACGATTCTCATCTTAACTGACAAGTATTGGATGTTAGAGGACCTTTGGTTTGTTTCAGTTTCAGAAGCAGATTTGGACTAGATATGGTCCGTATGTGTAGGAAACACCGTTTTTTTGTCTCATCACACTCATGTTTCCTGCTGTCTTAGAGAGTCTAGAAAGCAAGAGCGTGCTTCTTGCTGTAAAGCAGAGTGTGAACAATGGATGAGAACTCTGCTGTGTGTTTCACTTCAGAAATGGAGTTAAATCCCAGACTCTGAGTTTTACTACAATCAAGACTTCCTATCAGGTAAGGGCAGCCACTTTTCAGCTCAAACAAACTACATTGTTCACGAAGCTCACACGTATCTCATCTTAACTGAGAAGCATTGGATGTTAGAGGACCTTTTCTTTGCATCAATTTCAAGCAGAGTTAAACTAGATGTGGTCCGTATGTATAGGAAACACGGTTCTTTTCTTCTGAGCACACTCACGTTTCCTGCTGTATTAGAGACTCTAGAAAGCAAGAGCGTGCTTCTTGCTCTAAAGCAGAGTGTGATCAATGGATGAGAACTCTGTTGTGTGTTTCACTTCAGAAATGGTGTTAAATCCCAGGCTCTGAGTCTTCCTACTAGCAAGCCTTCGTTTCAGGTAAGGGCAGTCACTTTTCAGCTCAAACAAACTTCATAGATCACAAAGCTCACACGTTTCTCATCTTAACTGACAAGCATTGGATGTTAGAGGACCAGAGCTTTGTGTCTGTTTCAGAAGCAGAGTTTGACTGGATATGATCCGTATGTGTAGGAAACACCGTTCATTTGTTCTCAGCACACTCAAGTTTCCTGCTGTCTTAGAGATTCTAGAAAGCTAGAGGGTTCTTCTTGCTCTAAAGCAGAGTGTGATCCATGGATGAGAACTCTGTTGTGTGTTTCACTTCAGAAATGGAGTTAAATCCCTGGCACTGAGTCGTCCTACAAGCAAGACTTCGTTTCAGGTAAGGGCATTTTCTTTACAGCTCAAACGAACAATATCGTTCACAAAGCTCACACGTATCTAATCTTAACTGAGAAGCATTGGATGTTAGAGGACCTTTTCTTTTCATCAATTTCAAGCAGAGTTGAACTAGATACGGTCTGTATGTATAGGAAACACCGTTTTTCTTCTGAGCATACTTACGTTTCCTGCCTTATGAGAGACTCAAGAAAGCAAGAGCATGCTTCTTGCTCCAAAGCAGAGTGTGAACAATGGATGAGAACTCTGCTGTGTGTTACACCTCAGAAATGGAGTTAAATCCCTGGCTCTGTGTCTTCCTACAAGCAAGACTTCATGACAGGTAAGGGCAGTCACTTTTCAGCTCAAAAAAACTACATCGATCACGATGCTCACACGTTTCTCATCTTAAGTGACAAGCATTGGATGTTAGAGGACCAGTGCTTTGTATCAGTTTCAGAAGCAGATTTGGGCTAGATATGGTCCGTATGTGTAGGTAATACCGTTTATTGTTCTCAGCACACTCAGGTTTCCTGCTGTATTAGAGACTCTAGAAAGCAAGAGCTTGCTTCTTGCTCTAAAGCAGAGTGTGATCAATGGATGAGAACTCTGCTGTGTGTTTCACTTCACAAATGGAGTTAAATCCCAGGCTCTGAGTCTTCCTACAAGCAAGACTTCGTTTCAGGTAAGGGCAGTCACTTTTCAGCTCAAAAAAACTACATCGATCACGAAGCTCACACGTTTCTCATCTTAACTGACAAGCATTGGATGTTAGAGGACCAGTGCTTGGTGTCAGTTTCAGAAGCAGAGTTTGACTGGATATGATCGGTATGTGTACGAAACACCGTTCATTTGTTCTCAGCACACTCAAGTTTCCTGCTGTCTTAGAGATTCTAGAAAGCTAGAGGGTTCTTCTTGCTCTAAAGCAGAGTGTGATCCATGGATGAGAACTCTGTTGTGTGTTTCACTTCAGAAATGGAGTTAAATCCCTGGCACTGAGTCGTCCTACAAGCAAGACTTCGTTTCAGGTAAGGGCATTTTCTTTACAGCTCAAACGAACAATATCGTTCACAAAGCTCACACGTATCTAATCTTAACTGAGAAGCATTGGATGTTAGAGGACCTTTTCTTTTCATCAATTTCAAGCAGAGTTGAACTAGATACGGTCTGTATGTATAGGAAACACCGTTTTTCTTCTGAGCATACTTACGTTTCCTGCCTTATGAGAGACTCAAGAAAGCAAGAGCATGCTTCTTGCTCCAAAGCAGAGTGTGAACAATGGATGAGAACTCTGCTGTGTGTTACACCTCAGAAATGGAGTTAAATCCCTGGCTCTGTGTCTTCCTACAAGCAAGACTTCATGACAGGTAAGGGCAGTCACTTTTCAGCTCAAAAAAACTACATCGATCACGATGCTCACACGTTTCTCATCTTAAGTGACAAGCATTGGATGTTAGAGGACCAGTGCTTTGTATCAGTTTCAGAAGCAGATTTGGGCTAGATATGGTCCGTATGTGTAGGTAATACCGTTTATTGTTCTCAGCACACTCAGGTTTCCTGCTGTATTAGAGACTCTAGAAAGCAAGAGCTTGCTTCTTGCTCTAAAGCAGAGTGTGATCAATGGATGAGAACTCTGCTGTGTGTTTCACTTCACAAATGGAGTTAAATCCCAGGCTCTGAGTCTTCCTACAAGCAAGACTTCGTTTCAGGTAAGGGCAGTCACTTTTCAGCTCAAAAAAACTACATCGATCACGAAGCTCACACGTTTCTCATCTTAACTGACAAGCATTGGATGTTAGAGGACCAGTGCTTGGTGTCAGTTTCAGAAGCAGAGTTTGACTGGATATGATCGGTATGTGTACGAAACACCGTTCATTTGTTCTCAGCACACTCAAGTTTCCTGCTGTCTTATAGACTCTAGAAAGCTAGAGGGTTCTTTTTGATCTAAAGCAGAGTGTGATCAATGGATGAGAACTCTGCTGTGTTTTTCACTTCAGAAATGGAGTTAAATCCCAGGCTCTGAACCTTCCTACAAGCATGACTTCGTTTCTGGTAAGGGCAGTCACTTTTCAGCTCAAATGAATTACATCGATCACAAAGCTCACACGATTCTCATCTTAACTGACAAGCTTTGGATGTTAGAGGACCTTTGGTTTGTTTCAGTTTCAGAAGCAGATTTGGACTAGATATGGTCCGTATGTGTAGGAAACACCGTTTTTTTGTCTCATCACACTCATGTTTCCTGCTGTCTTAGAGAGTCTAGAAAGCAAGAGCGTGCTTCTTGCTGTAAAGCAGAGTGTGAACAATGGATGAGAACTCTGCTGTGTGTTTCACTTCAGAAATGGAGTTAAATCCCAGACTCTGAGTTTTACTACAATCAAGACTTCCTATCAGGTAAGGGCAGCCACTTTTCAGCTCAAACAAACTACATTGTTCACGAAGCTCACACGTATCTCATCTTAACTGAGAAGCATTGGATGTTAGAGGACCTTTTCTTTGCATCAATTTCAAGCAGAGTTAAACTAGATGTGGTCCGTATGTATAGGAAACACGGTTCTTTTCTTCTGAGCACACTCACGTTTCCTGCTGTATTAGAGACTCTAGAAAGCAAGAGCGTGCTTCTTGCTCTAAAGCAGAGTGTGATCAATGGATGAGAACTCTGTTGTGTGTTTCACTTCAGAAATGGTGTTAAATCCCAGGCTCTGAGTCTTCCTACAAGCAAGCCTTCGTTTCAGGTAAGGGCAGTCACTTTTCAGCTCAAACAAACTTCATAGATCACAAAGCTCACACGTTTCTCATCTTAACTGACAAGCATTGGATGTTAGAGGACCAGAGCTTTGTGTCTGTTTCAGAAGCAGAGTTTGACTGGATATGATCCGTATGTGTAGGAAACACCGTTCATTTGTTCTCAGCACACTCAAGTTTCCTGCTGTCTTAGAGAATCTAGAAAGCTAGAGGGTTCTTCTTGCTCTAAAGCAGAGTGTGATCCATGGATGAGAACTCTGTTGTGTGTTTCACTTCAGAAATGGAGTTAAATCCCTGGCACTGAGTCGTCCTACAAGCAAGACTTCATTTCAGGTAAGGGCATTTTCTTTACAGCTCAAACGAACAATATCGTTCACAAAGCTCACACGTATCTAATCTTAACTGAGAAGCATTGGATGTTAGAGGACCTTTTCTTTTCATCAATTTCAAGCAGAGTTGAACTAGATACGGTCTGTATGTATAGGAAACACCGTTCTTTTCTTCTGAGCATACTTACGTTTCCTGCCTTATGAGAGACTCAAGAAAGCAAGAGCATGCTTCTTGCTCCAAAGCAGAGTGTGAACAATGGATGAGAACTCTGCTGTGTGTTACACCTCAGAAATGGAGTTAAATCCCTGGCTCTGTGTCTTCCTACAAGCAAGACTTCATGACAGGTAAGGGCAGTCACTTTTCAGCTCAAAAAACTACATCGATCAGGAAGCTCACACGTTTCTCATCTTAACTGACAAGCATTGGATGTTAGAGGACCAGTGCTTTGTATCAGTTTCAGAATCAGCGTTGGACTGGATATGATCCGTATGTGTACGAAACCCCGTTCATTTGTTCTGAGCACACTCAAGTTTCCTGCTGTCTTAGAGACTCCAGAAAGCTAGAGCATGCTTCTTGCTCTAAAGCAGAGTGTGATCCATGGATGAGAACTGTGTTATGGGATTCCCTTCAGAAATGGAGTTAAATCCCAGGCTCTGAGTCTTCCTACAAGCAAGACTTCGTTTATGGTAAGGGCAGTCACTTTTCAGCTCAAACGAATTACATCGGTCACGAAGCTCAGACGATTCTCATCTTAACTGACAAGCATTGGATGTTAGAGGACCTTTGGTTTGTTTCAGTTTCAGAAGCAGAGTTGGACTAGATATGGTCCATATGTGTAGGAAACTCCGTTCATTTGTTCTCATCACACTCATGTTTCCTGCTGTCTTAGAGAGTCTAGAAAGCAAGAGCGTGCTTCTTGCTGTAAAGCAGAGTGTGAACAATGGATGAGAACTCTGCTGTGTGTTTCACTTCAGAAATGGAGTTAAATCCCAGGCCAGGAGTCTTCCTACAAGCAAGACTTCGTTTCAGGTAAGGGCAGTCACTTTTCAGCTCAAACAAACTTCATAGATCACGAAGCTCACACGTTTCTCATCTTAACTGACAAGCATTGGATGTTAGAGGACCAATGCTTTGTGTCAGTTTCAGAAGCAGAGTTTGACTGAATATGATCCGCATGTGTAGGAAACACCGTTCATTTGTTCTCAACACACTCAAGTTTCCTGCTGTCTTAGAGAATCTAGAAAGCTAGAGGGTTCTTCTTGCTCTAAAGCAGAGTGTGATCCATGGATGAGAACTCTGTTGTGTGTTTCACTTCAGAAATGGAGTTAAATCCCTGGCTCTGAGTCGTGCTACATGCAAGATTTCGTTTCAGGTAAGGGCATTTACTTTGCAGCTCAAATGAACAATACCGTTCACGAAGCTCACACGTATCTCATCTTAACTGACAAGCATTGGATGTTAGAGGACCTTTTCTTTGCATCAATTTCCAGCAAAGTTGAACTAGATATGGTCCGTATGTATAGGAATCACGGTTCTTTTCTTCTGAGCACACTCACGTTTCCTGCTGTATTAGAGACTCTAGAAAGCAAGAGTGTGCTTCTTGCTGTAAAGCAGAGTGTGAACAATGGATGAGAACTCTGCTGTGTGTTTCACTTAAGAAATGGAGTTACATCCCAGGGTCTGAGTCTTCCTACAAGCAAGACTTCGTTTCAGGTAAGGGCAGTCACTTTTCAGCTCAAACAAACTTCATAGATCACGAAGCTCACACGTTTCTCATCTTAACTGACAAGCATTGGATGTTAGAGGACCAATGCTTTGTGTCAGTTTCAGAAGCAGAGTTTGACTGAATATGATCCGCATGTGTAGGAAACACCGTTCATTTGTTCTCAACACACTCAAGTTTCCTGCTGTCTTAGAGAATCTAGAAAGCTAGAGGGTTCTTCTTGCTCTAAAGCAGAGTGTGATCCATGGATGAGAACTCTGTTGTGTGTTTCACTTCAGAAATGGAGTTAAATCCCTGGCTCTGAGTCGTCCTACATGCAAGATTTCGTTTCAGGTAAGGGCATTTACTTTGCAGCTCAAATGAACAATATCGTTCACGAAGCTCACACGTATCTCATCTTAACTGACAAGCATTGGATGTTAGAGGACCTTTTCTTTGCATCAATTTCCAGCAGAGTTGAACTAGATATGGTCCGTATGTATAGGAATCACGGTTCTTTTCTTCTGAGCACACTCACGTTTCCTGCTGTATTAGAGACTCTAGAAAGCAAGAGTGTGCTTCTTGCTGTAAAGCAGAGTGTGAACAATGGATGAGAACTCTGCTGTGTGTTTCACTTCAGAAATGGAGTTACATCCCAGGGTCTGAGTCTTCCTACAAGCAATACTTCGTTTCAGGTAAGGGTATTTACTTTACAGCTCAAAAGAACAATATCGTTCACGAAGCTCACACGTATCTCATCTTAACTGAGAAGCTTTGGATGTTAGAGTACCAGTGCTTTGTGTCAGTTTCAGACGCAGCGTTTGACTGGATATGATCCGTATGTGTAGGAAACACAGTTGATTTGTTCTCAGCACACACAAGTTTCCTGCTGTCTTAGAGAATCTAGAAAGCTAGAGGGTACTTCTTGCTCTAAAGCAGAGTGTGATCAATGGATGAGAACTCTGTTGCTTGTTTCACTTCAGAAAAGGAGTTAAATCCCAGGCTCTGAGTCTTCCTAGAAGCAAGACTTCGTTTCAGGTAAGGGCAGTCACTTTTCAGCTCAAAAAAACTACATTGATCACGAAGGTCACACGTTTATCATCTTAACTGACAAGCATTGGATGTTAGAGGATCTTTGCTTTGCATCAATTTCAAGCAGAGTTGAACTAGATATGGCCCGTATGTATAGGAAACACGGTTCTTTTCTTCTGAGCACACTTACGTTTCCTGCCTTATTAGAGACTCTAGAAAGCAAGAGCATGCTTCTTGCTCCAAAGCAGAGTGTGAACAATGGATGAGAACTCTGCTGTGTGTTACACTTCAGAAATGGAGTTAAATCCCTGGCTCTGTGTCGTCCTACAAGCAAGACTTCATGACAGGTAAGGGCAGTCACTTTTCAGCTCAAAAAAACTACATCGATCACGAAGCTCACACGTTTCTCATCTTAACTGACTAGCATTGGATATTAGATGACCAGTGCTTTGTATCAGTTTCAGAAGCAGAGTTGGACTAGATATGATCCGTATGTGTAGGAAACCCCGTTCATTTGTTCTCAGCACACTCAAGTTTCCTGCTGTCTTAGATACCCCAGAAAGCTAGAGCGTGCTTCTTGCTCTAAAGCAGAGTGTGATCCATGGATGAGAACTGTGTTATGATATTCCCTTCAGAAATGGAGTTAAATCCCAGGCTCTGAGTCTTCCTACGAGCAAGACTTCGTTTATGGTAAGGGCAGTCACTTTTCAGCTCAAACGAATTACATCGGTCACGAAGCTCACACGATTCTCAGCTTAACTGACAAGTATTGGATGTTAGAGGACCTTTGGTTTGTTTCAGTTTCAGAAGCAGAGTTGGACTAGATATGGTCCGTATGTGCAGGAAACACACTTCTTTTGTTCTCATCACACTCATATTTCCTAATGCCATAGAGAGTCTAGAAAGCGAGAGCGGGCTTCTTGCTGTAAAGCAGAGTGTGAACAATGGATGAGAACTCTGCTGTGTGTTTCACTTCAGAAATGGAGGTAAATCCCAGGCTCTGAGTCTTCCTACAAGCAAGACTTCGTTTCAGGTAAGGGCAGTCACTTTTCAGCTCAAAAAAACTACATTGATCACGAAGGTCACACGTTTATCATCTTAACTGACAAGCATTGGATGTTAGAGGATCTTTGCTTTGCATCAATTTCAAGCAGAGTTGAACTAGATATGGCCCGTATGTATTGGAAACACGGTTCTTTTCTTCTGAGCACACTCAAGTTTCCTGCTGTATTAGAGACTCTAGAAAGCAAGAGCGTGCTTCTTGCTCCAAAGCAGAGTGTGATCCATGGATGAGAACTTTCTTGTGTGATTCCCTTCAGAAATGGAGTTAAATCCCAGGCTCTGAGTCTTCCTACAAGCAAGACTTCGTTTCAGGTAAGGGCAGTCACTTTTAAGCTCAAAAAAACTACATCGATCACGAAGCTCACACGTTTCTCATCTTAACTGACTAGCATTGGATGTTAGAGGACCAGAGCTTTGTGTCAGTTTCAGAAGCAGAGTTTGACTGGATATAATCCGTATGTGTAGGAAACACCGTTCATTTGTTCTCAGCACACTCAAGTTACCTGCTGTTTTATTGAATCTAGAAAGCTAGAGGGTTCTTCTTGCTCTAAAGCAGAGTGTGACCCATGGATGAGAACTCTGTTGTGTGTTTCACTTCAGAAATGGAGTTAAATCCCTGGCACTGAGTCGTCCTACAAGCAAGACTTCGTTTCAGGTAAGGGCATTTTCTTTACAGCTCAAACGAACAATATCGTTCACAAAGCTCACACGTATGTAATCTTAACTGAGAATCATTGGATGTTAGAGGACCTTTTCTTTTCATCAATTTCAAGCAGAGTTGAACTAGATATGGTCTGTATGTATAGAATTCACGGTTCTATTCTTCTGAGCACACTTACGTTTCCTGCCTTATTAGAGACTCTAGAAAGCAAGAGCATGCTTCTTGCTCCAAAGCAGAGTGTGAACAATGGATGAGAACTCTGCTGTGTGTTACACTTCAGAAATGGAGTTAAATCCCTGGCTCTGTGTCTTCCTACAAGCAAGACTTCATGACAGGTAAGGGCGGTCACTTTTCAGCTCAAAAAAACTACATCGATCACGAAGCTCACACGTTTCTCATCTTAACTGACAAGCATTGGATATTAGAGGACCAGTGCTTTGTGTTAGTTTCAGAAGCAGAGTTGGACTGGATATGATCCGTATGTGTAGGAAACACTGTTCATTTGTTCTCAGCACACTCATGTTTCCTGCTGTCTTAGAGACTCTAGAAAGCAAGGGCGTGCTTCTTGCTCTAAAGCAGAGTGTGATCAATGGATGAGAACTCTGCTGTGTTTTTCACTTCATAAATGGAGATAAATCCCAGGCTCTGGGTCTTGCTACAAGCAAGACTTCGTTTCTGGTAAGGGCAGTCACTTTTCAGCTCAAACAAATTACATCGGTCACGAAGCTCACACGATTCTCATCGTAACTGACAAGCCTTGGATGTTAGAGGACCTTTGGTTTATTTCAGTTTCAGAAGCAGAGTTGGACTAGATATGGTCCATAGGTGTAGGAAACACCGTTCTTTTGTTTTCATCACACTCATGTTTCCTGCTGTATTAGAGAGTCTAGAAAGCAAGAGCATGATTCTTGCTGTAAAGCAGAGTGTAAACAATGGATGAGAACTCGGCTGTGTGTTTCACTTCAGAAATGGAGTTAAATCCCAGGCTCTATGTCTTCCCACAAGCAAGACTTCGTTTCAGGTAAGGGCAGTCACTTTTCAGCTCAAACAAACTACATCTATCACGAAGCTCACACGTTTCTCATCTTAACTGACAAGCATTGGATGTTAGAGGACAAGTGCTTTTTGTAAGTTTCAGTAGCAGAGTTTGACTGGATATGATACGTATGTGTAGGAAACACCGTTCTTTTGTTCTCATCACACTCATGTTTCCTGCTGTCTTAGAGACTCTAGAAAGATAGAGGGTTCTTCTTGATCTAAAGCAGAGTGTGATCAATGGATGAGAACTCTGTTGTGTGTTTCACTTCAGAAATGGAGTTAAATCTCTGGCTCTGAGTCGTCCTACAAGCAAGACTTTCGTTTCAGGTAAGGGCATTTACTTTACAGCTCAAATGAACAATATCGTTCACAAAGCTCACACGTATCTCATCTTAACTGAGAAGCATTGGATGTTAGAGGACCTTTTCTTTGCACCAATTGCAAGCAGAGTTGAACTAGATATGGTCCGTATGTATAGGAAACACGGTTCCTTTCTTCTGAGCACACTCACGTTTCCTGCTGTATTAGAGACTCTAGAAAGCAAGAGCGTGCTTCTTGCTGTATAGCAGAGTGTGAACAATGGATGAGAACTCTGCTGTGTGTTACACTTCAGAAATGGAGTTAAATCCATGGCTCTGAGTCTTCCTACAAGCAAGACTTCGTGTCATGTAAGGGCAGTCACTTTACAGCTCAAACAAACTATATCGATCACGAAGCTCACACGTTTCTCATCTTAACTGACAAGCATTGGATGTTAGAGGACCAGTGCGTTGTATCAGTTTCAGAAACAGCGTTGGACTAGATATGATCCGTATGTGTAGGAAACCCCGATCATTTGTTCTCAGCACACTCAAGTTTCCTGCTGTCTTAGAGACTCTAGAAAGCTAGAGCGTGCTTCTTGCTCTAAAGCAGAGTGTGATCCATGGATAAAAACTGTGTTATGTGATTCCCTTCAGAAATGGAGTTAAATCCCAGGCTCTGTGTCTTCCTACAAGCAAGACTTCGTTTCAGGCAAGGGCAGTCACTTTTAGGCTCAAACGAACTACATCGTTCAGGAAGCTCACATGTTTCTCATCTAAACTGACAAGCATCGGATGTTAGAGGACCAGTGCTTAGTATTAGTTTCAGAAGCAGAGTTGGACTAGATATGTTCTGTATGTGTAAGAAACACCGTTCTTTTGTTCTCAGCACAATCATGTTTCTTGCTGTAGTAGAGACTCTAGAAAGCAAGAGCGTGCTTCTTGCTCTAAAGCAGAGTGTGAACAATGGATGAGAACTCTGCTGTGTGTTACACTTCAGAAATGGAGTTAAATCCCTGGCTCTGTGTCTTCCTACAAGCAAGATTTCATGACAGGTAAGGGCGGTCACTTTTCAGCTCAAAAAAACTACATCGATCACGAAGCTCACACGTTTCTCATCTTAACTGACAAGCATTGGATGTTAGAGGACCAGTGCTTTGTGTCAGTTTCAGAAGCAGAGTTGGACTGGATATGATCAGTATGTGTAGGAAACACTGTTCATTTGTTCTCAGCACACTCAAGTTTCCTGCTGTCTTAGAGACTCTAGAAAGCAAGAGCGTGCTTCTTGCTCTAAAGCAGAGTGTGATCAATGGATGAGAACTCTGCTGTGTTTTTCACTTCAGAAATGGAGTTAAATCCCAGGCTCTGGGTCTTGCTACAAGCAAGACTTCGTTTCTGGTAAGGGCAGTCACTTTTCAGCTCAAACGAATTACATCGGTCACGAAGCTCACACGATTCTCATCTTAACTGACAAGCCTTGGATGTTAGAGGACCTTTGGTTTATTTCAGTTTCAGAAGCAGAGTTGGACTAGATATGGTCCATAGGTGTAGGAAACACCGTTCTTTGTTCTCATCACACTCATGTTTCCTGCTGTATTAGAGAGTCTAGAAAGCAAGAGCATGATTCTTGCTGTAAAGCAGAGTGTAAACAATGGATGAGAACTCGGCTGTGTGTTTCACTTCAGAAATGGAGTTAAATCCCAGGCTCTATGTCTTCCTACAAGCAAGACTTCGTTTCAGGTAAGGGCAGTCACTTTTCAGCTCAAACAAACTACATCGATCACGAAGCTCACACGTTTCTCATCTTAACTGACAAGCATTGGATGTTAGAGGACCAGTGCTTTTTGTAAGTTTCAGTAGCAGAGTTTGACTGGATATGATACGTATGTGTAGGAAACACCATTCATTTGTTCTCAGCTCACTCAAGTTTCCTGCTGTCTTAGAGATTCTAGAAAGCTAGAGGGTTCTTCTTGCTCTAAAGCAGAGTGTGATCAATGGATGAGAACTCTGTTGTGTGTTTCACTTCAGAAATGGAGTTAAATCCCAGGCTCTGAGTCTTCCTACAAGCAAGAGTTCGTTTCTGGTAAGGGCAGTCACTTTTCAGCTCAAACGAATTACAGCGGTCACGAAGCTCATACGATTCTCATCTTAACTGACAAGCATTGGATGTTAGAGGACCTTTGGTTTGTTTCAGTTTCAGAAGCAGAGTTTGACTGGATATGATCCGTATGTGTAGGAAACACAGTTCATTTGTTCTCAGCACACTCAAGTTTCCTGCTGTCTTAGAGACTCTAGAAAGCAAGAGCGTGCTTCTTGCTCTAAAGCAGAGTGTGATCAATGGATGAGAACTCTGCTGTGTTTTTCACTTCAGAAATGGAGTTAAATCCCAGGCTCTGAGTCTTCCTACAAGCAAGACTTCGTTTCTGGTAAAGGCAGTCACTTTTCAGCTCAAACGAATTACATCGGTCACAAGGCTCAAACGATTCTCATCTTAACTGACAAGCATTGGATGTTAGAGGACCTTTGGTTTTTTTCAGTTTCAGAAGCAGAGTTGGACTAGATATGGTCCATAGGTGTAGGAAACACCGTTCTTTTGTTCTCATCACACTCATGTTTCCTGCTGTCTTAGAGAGACTAGAAAGCAAGAGCGTGCTTCTTGCTGTAAAGCAGAGTGTAAACAATGGATGAGAACTCGGCTGTGTGTTTCACTTCAGAAATGGAGTTAAATCCCAGGCTCTATGTCTTCCTACAAGCAAGACTTCGTTACAGGTAAGGGCAGTCACTTTTCAGCTCAAACAACTACATCGATCACGAATCTCACAAGTTTCTCACCTTAACTGACAAGCATTGGATGTTAGAGGACCAGTGCTTTTTGTAAGTTTCAGTAGCAGAGTTTGACTGGATATGATACGTATGTGTAGGAAACACCGTTCATTTGTTCTCAGCTCACTCAAGTTTCCTGCTGTCTTAGAGATTCTAGAAAGCTAGAGGGTTCTTCTTGCTCTAAAGCAGAGTGTGATCAATGGATGAGAACTCTGTTGTGTGTTTCACTTCAGAAATGGAGTTAAATCCCAGGCTCTGAGTCTTCCTACAAGCAAGAGTTCGTTTCTGGTAAGGGCAGTCACTTTTCAGCTCAAACGAATTACAGCGGTCACGAAGCTCATACGATTCTCATCTTAACTGACAAGCATTGGATGTTAGAGGACCTTTGGTTTGTTTCAGTTTCAGAAGCAGAGTTTGACTGGATATGATCCGTATGTGTAGGAAACACAGTTCATTTGTTCTCAGCACACTCAAGTTTCCTGCTGTCTTAGAGACTCTAGAAAGCAAGAGCGTGCTTCTTGCTCTAAAGCAGAGTGTAATCAATGGATGAGAACTCTGCTGTGTTTTTCACTTCAGAAATGGAGTTAAATCCCAGGCTCTGAGTCTTCCTACAAGCAAGACTTCGTTTCTGGTAAAGGCAGTCACTTTTCAGCTCAAACGAATTACATCGGTCACAAGGCTCAAACGATTCTCATCTTAACTGACAAGCATTGGATGTTAGAGGACCTTTGGTTTTTTTCAGTTTCAGAAGCAGAGTTGGACTAGATATGGTCCATAGGTGTAGGAAACACCGTTCTTTTGTTCTCATCACACTCATGTTTCCTGCTGTCTTAGAGAGACTAGAAAGCAAGAGCGTGCTTCTTGCTGTAAAGCAGAGTGTAAACAATGGATGAGAACTCGGCTGTGTGTTTCACTTCAGAAATGGAGTTAAATCCCAGGCTCTATGTCTTCCTACAAGCAAGACTTCGTTACAGGTAAGGGCAGTCACTTTTCAGCTCAAACAACTACATCGATCACGAATCTCACAAGTTTCTCACCTTAACTGACAAGCATTGGATGTTAGAGGACCAGTGCTTTTTGTAAGATTCAGTAGCAGAGTTTGACTGGATATGATCCGTATGTGTAGGAAACACCGTTCATTTGTTCTCAGCACACTCAAGTTTCCTGCTGTCTTAGAGATTCTAGAAAGCTAGTGGGTTCTTCTTGCTCTAAAGCAGAGTGTGATCAATGGATGAGAACTCTGTTGTGTGTTTCACTTCAGAAATGGAGTTAAATCCCAGGCTCTGAGTCTTCCTACAAGCAAGAGTTCGTTTCTGGTAAGGGCAGTCACTTTTCAGCTCAAACGAATTACAGTGGTCACGAAGCTCATACGATTCTCATCTTAACTGACAAGCATTGGATGTTAGAGGACCTTTGGTTTGTTTCAGTTTCAGAAGCAGAGTTTGACTGGATATGATCTGTATGTGTAGGAAACACAGTTCATTTGTTCTCAGCACACTCAAGTTTCCTGCTGTCTTAGAGACTCTAGAAAGCTAGAGGGTTCTTCTTGCTCTAAAGCCGAGTGTAATCAATGGATGAGAACTCTGTTGGGTGTTTCACTTCAGAAATGGAGTTAAATCCCAGGCTCTGAGTCTTCCTACAAGCAAGACTTCGTTTCAGGTAAGGGCAGTCACTTTCCAGCTCAAACAAACTACATCGATCACGAAGCTCACACGTTTCTCATCTTAACTGACAAGCATTGGATGTTAGAGGACCTTTGCTTTGCATCAATTTCAAGCAGAGCTGAACTCGATATGATCCGTATGTGCAAGAAACACAGTTCTTTTGTTCTCATCACTCTCATATTTCCTAATGCCATAGATAGTCTAGAATGCAAGAGCGTTTTTCTTGCTGTAAAGCAGAGTGTGAACAATGGATGAGAACTCTGTTGGGTGTTTCACTTCAGAAATGGGGTTAAATCCCAGGCTCTGAGTCTTCCTACAAGCAAGACTTCGTTTCAGGTAAGGGCAGTCACTTTTCAGCTCAAACAAACTACATCGATCACGAAGCTCACACGTTTCTCATATTAACTGACAAGCATTGGATGTTAGAGGACCAGTGCTTTGTGTCAGTTTCAGAAGCAGAGTTTGACTGGATATGATCCGTATGTGTATGAAACACCGTTCATTTGTTCTCAACACACTCAAGTTTCCTGCTGTCTTAGAGACTCTAGAAAGCTACAGGGTTCTTCTTGCTTTAAAGCAGAGTGTGATCCATGGATGAGAACTCTGTTGTGTGTTTCACTTCAGAAATGGAGTTAAATCCCTGGCTCTGAGTCGTCCTACATGCAAGACTTCGTTTCAGGTAAGGGCATTTACTTTACAACTCAAATGAACAATATCGTTCACGAAGCTCACACGTATCTCATCTTAACTGAGAAGCATTGGATGTTAGAGGAACTTTTCTTTGCTTCAATTTCCAGCAGAGTTGAACTAGATATGGTCCGTATGTATAGGAAACACGGTTCTTTTCTTCTGAGCACACTCACGTTTCCTGCTGTATTAGAGACTCTAGAAAGCAAGAGCGTGCTTCTTGCTGTAAAGCAGAGTGTGAACAATGGATGAGAACTCTGCTGTGTGTTTCACTTCAGAAATGGAGTTAAATCCCAGGCTCTGAGTCTTCCTACAAGCAAGACTTCGTTTCAGGTAAGGGCAGTCACTTTTCAGCTCAAACAAACTTCATCGATCACGAAGCTCACACGTTTCTCATCTTAACTGACAAGCATTGGATGTTAGAGGACCAGAGCTTTGTGTCAGTTTCAGAAGCAGAGTTTGACTGGATATGATCCGTATGTGTAGGAAACACCATTCATTTGTTTTCAGCACACTCAAGTTTCCTGCTGTCTTATTGACTCTAGAAAGCTAGAGGGTTCTTCTTGCTCTAAAGCAGAGTGTGATCCATGGATGAGAACTCTGTTATGTGTTTCACTTCAGAAATGGAGTTAAATCCCTGGCACTGAGTCGTCCTACAGGCAAGACTTCGTTTCAGGTAAGGGCATTTTCTTTACAGCTCAAACGAACAATATCGTTCACGAAGCTCACACGTATCTAATCTTAACTGAGAAGCATTGGATGTTAGAGGACCTTTTCTTTTCATCAATTTCAAGCAGAGTTGAACTAGATATGGTCTGTATGTATAGGAAACACGGTTCTTTTCTTCTGAGCACACTTACGTTTCCTGCCTTATTAGAGACTCTAGAAAGCAAGAGCATGCTTCTTGTTCCAAAGCAGAGTGTGAACAATGGATGAGAACTCTGCTGTGTGTTACACTTCAGAAATGGAGTTAAATCCCTGGCTCTGTGTCTTCCTACAAGCAAGACTTCATGACAGGTAAGGGCAGTCACTTTTCAGCTCAAAAAAACTACATCGATCACGAAGCTCACACGTTTCTCATCTTAACTGACAAGCATTGGATATTAGATGACCAGTGCTTTGTATCAGTTTCAGAAGCAGAGTTGGACTAGATATGATCCGTATGTGTAGGAAACCCCGTTCATTTGTTCTCAGCCCACTCAAGTTTCCTGCTGTCTTAGAGACTCCAGAAAGCTAGAGCGTGCTTCTTGCTCTAAAGCAGAGTGTGATCCATGGATGAGAACTGTGTTATGATATTCCCTTCAGAAATGGAGTTAAATCCCAGGCTCTGAGTCTTCCTACGAGCAAGACTTCGTTTATGGTAAGGGCAGTCACTTTTCAGCTCAAACGAATTACATCGGTCACGAAGCTCACACGATTCTCAGCTTAACTGACAAGTATTGGATGTTAGAGGACCTTTGGTTTGTTTCAGTTTCAGAAGCAGAGTTGGACTAGATATGGTCCGTATGTGCAGGAAACACAGTTCTTTTGTTCTCATCACACTCATATTTCCTACTGCCATAGAGAGTCTAGAAAGCGAGAGCGGGCTTCTTGCTGTAAAGCAGAGTGTGAACAATGGATGAGAACTCTGCTGTGTGTTTCACTTCAGAAATGGAGGTAAATCCCAGGCTCTGAGTCTTCCTACAAGCAAGACTTCGTTTCAGGTAAGGGCAGTCACTTTTCAGCTCAAAAAAACTACATTGATCACGAAGGTCACACGTTTCTCATCTTAACTGACAAGCATTGGATGTTAGAGGATCTTTGCTTTGCATCAATTTCAAGCAGAGTTGAACTAGATATGGCCCGTATGTATTGGAAACACGGTTCTTTTCTTCTGAGCACACTCAAGTTTCCTGCTGTATTAGAGACTCTAGAAAGCAAGAGCGTGCTTCTTGCTCCAAAGCAGAGTGTGATCCATGGATGAGAACTGTGTTATGGGATTCCCTTCAGAAATGGACTTAAATCCCCGGCTCTGAGTCTTCCTACAAGCAAGACTTCATTTATGGTAAGGGCAGTTACTTTTCAGCTCAAACGAATTACATCGGTCACGAAGCTCACACGATTCTCATCTTAACTGACAAGTATTGGATGTTAGAGGACCTTTGGTTTGTTTCAGTTTTAGAAGCAGAGTTGGACTATATATGGTCCGTATGTGCAGGAAACACAGTTCTTTTGTTCTCATCACACTCATATTTCCTACTGCCCTAGAGAGTCTAGAAAGCAAGAGCGTGCTATTGCTGTAAAGCAGAGTGTGAACAATGGATGAGAACTCTGCTGTGTGTTTCACTTCAGAAATGGAGTTAAATCCCAGGCTCTGAGTCTTCCTACAAGCAAGACTTCGTTTCGGGTAAGGGAAGTCACTTTTCAGCTCAAAAAAACTACATCGATCACGAAGGTCACACGTATCTCATCTTAACTGAGAAGCATTGGATGTTAGAGGACCTTTACTTTGCATCAATTTCAAGCAGAGTTGAACAAGATATGGTCCGTATGTATAGGAAACACGGTTCTTTTCTTCTGAGCACACTCACGTTTCCTGCTGTATTAGAGACTCTCAAAGCAAGAGCGTGCTTCTTGCTCCAAAGCAGAGTGTGATCCATGGATGAGAACTTTGTTGTGTGATTCCCTTCAGAAATGGAGTTAAATCCCAGGCTCTGAGTCTTCCTACAAGCAAGACTTCGTTTCAGGTAAGGGCAGTCACTTTTAAGCTCAAAAAAACTACATCGATCACGAAGCTCACACGTTTCTCATCTTAACTGACAAGCATTGGATGTTAGAGGACCAGAGCTTTGTGTCAGTTTCAGAAGCAGAGTTTGACTGGATATAATCCGTATGTGTAGGAAACACCGTTCATTTGTTCTCAGCACACTCAAGTTTCCTGCTGTTTTATTGAATCTAGAAAGCTAGAGGGTTCTTCTTGCTCTAAAGCAGAGTGTGACCCATGGATGAGAACTCTGTTGTGTGTTTCACTTCAGAAATGGAGTTAAATCCCTGGCACTGAGTCGTCCTACAAGCAAGACTTCGTTTCAGGTAAGGGCATTTTCTTTACAGCTCAAACGAACAATATCGTTCACAAAGCTCACACGTATGTAATCTTAACTGAGAATCATTGGATGTTAGAGGACCTTTTCTTTTCATCAATTTCAAGCAGAGTTGAACTAGATATGGTCTGTATGTATAGGATTCACGGTTCTATTCTTCTGAGCACACTTACGTTTCCTGCCTTATTAGAGACTCTAGAAAGCAAGAGCATGCTTCTTGCTCCAAAGCAGAGTGTGAACAATGGATGAGAACTCTGCTGTGTGTTACACTTCAGAAATGGAGTTAAATCCCTGGCTCTGTGTCTTCCTACAAGCAAGAATTCATGACAGGTAAGGGCGGTCACTTTTCAGCTCAAAAAAACTACATCGATCACGAAGCTCACACGTTTCTCATCTTAACCGACAAGCATTGGATATTAGAGGACCAGTGCTTTGTGTAGGTTTCAGAAGCAGAGTTGGACTGGATATGATCCGTATGTGTAGGAAACACTGTTCATTTGTTCTCAGCACACTCATGTTTCCTGCTGTCTTAGAGACTCTAGAAAGCAAGGGCGTGCTTCTTGCTCTAAAGCAGAGTGTGATCAATGGATGAGAACTCTGCTGTGTTTTTCACTTCATAAATGGAGATAAATCCCAGGCTCTGGGTCTTGCTACAAGCAAGACTTCGTTTCTGGTAAGGGCAGTCACTTTTCAGCTCAAACAAATTACATCGGTCACGAAGCTCACACGATTCTCATCTTAACTGACAAGCCTTGGATGTTAGAGGACCTTTGGTTTATTTCAGTTTCAGAAGCAGAGTTGGACTAGATATGGTCCATAGGTGTAGGAAACACCGTTCTTTTGTTCTCATCACACTCACGTTTCCTGCTGTATTAGAGAGTCTAGAAAGCAAGAGCATGATTCTTGCTGTAAAGCAGAGTGTAAACAATGGATGAGAACTCGGCTGTGTGTTTCACTTCAGAAATGGAGTTAAATCCCAGGCTCTATGTCTTCCTACAAGCAAGACTTCGTTTCAGGTAAGGGCAGTCACTTTTCAGCTCAAACAAACTACATCGATCACGAAGCTCACACGTTTCTCATCTTAACTGACAAGCATTGGATGTTAGAGGACCAGTGCTTTTTGTAAGTTTCAGTAGCAGAGTTTGACTGGATATGATACGTATGTGTAGGAAACACCGTTCTTTTGTTCTCATCACACTCATGTTTCCTGCTGTCTTAGAGACTCTAGAAAGCTAGAGGGTTCTTCTTGCTCTAAAGCAGAGTGTGATCAATGGATGAGAACTCTGTTGTGTGTTTCACTTCAGAAATGGAGTTAAATCCCAGGCTCTGAGTCTTCCTACAAGCAAGAGTTCGTTTCTGGTAAGGGCAGTCACTTTTCAGCTCAAACGAATTACAGCGGTCACGAAGCTCATACGATTCTCATCTTAACTGACAAGCATTGGATGTTAGAGGACCTTTGGTTTGTTTCAGTTTCAGAAGCAGAGTTTGACTGGATATGATCCGTATGTGTAGGAAACACAGTTCATTTGTTCTCAGCACACTCAAGTTTCCTGCTGTCTTAGAGACTCTAGAAAGCAAGAGCGTGCTTCTTGCTCTAAAGCAGAGTGTGATCAATGGATGAGAACTCTGCTGTGTTTTTCACTTCAGAAATGGAGTTAAATCCCAGGCTCTGAGTCTTCCTACAAGCAAGACTTCGTTTCTGGTAAAGGCAGTCACTTTTCAGCTCAAACGAATTACATCGGTCACAAGGCTCAAACGATTCTCATCTTAACTGACAAGCATTGGATGTTAGAGGACCTTTTCTTTGCACCAATTGCAAGCAGAGTTGAACTAGATATGGTCCGTATGTATAGGAAACACGGTTCCTTTCTTCTGAGCACACTCACGTTTCCTGCTGTATTAGAGACTCTAGAAAGCAAGAGCGTGCTTCTTGCTGTATAGCAGAGTGTGAACAATGGATGAGAACTCTGCTGTGTGTTACACTTCAGAAATGGAGTTAAATCCATGGCTCTGAGTCTTCCTACAAGCAAGACTTCGTGTCATGTAAGGGCAGTCACTTTACAGCTCAAACAAACTATATCGATCACGAAGCTCACACGTTTCTCATCTTAACTGACAAGCATTGGATGTTAGAGGACCAGTGCGTTGTATCAGTTTCAGAAACAGCGTTGGACTAGATATGATCCGTATGTGTAGGAAACCCCGATCATTTGTTCTCAGCACACTCAAGTTTCCTGCTGTCTTAGAGACTCTAGAAAGCTAGAGCGTGCTTCTTGCTCTAAAGCAGAGTGTGATCCATGGATAAAAACTGTGTTATGTGATTCCCTTCAGAAATGGAGTTAAATCCCAGGCTCTGTGTCTTCCTACAAGCAAGACTTCGTTTCAGGCAAGGGCAGTCACTTTTAGGCTCAAACGAACTACATCGTTCAGGAAGCTCACATGTTTCTCATCTAAACTGACAAGCATCGGATGTTAGAGGACCAGTGCTTAGTATTAGTTTCAGAAGCAGAGTTGGACTAGATATGTTCTGTATGTGTAAGAAACACCGTTCTTTTGTTCTCAGCACAATCATGTTTCTTGCTGTAGTAGAGACTCTAGAAAGCAAGAGCGTGCTTCTTGCTCTAAAGCAGAGTGTGAACAATGGATGAGAACTCTGCATTGTGTTACACCTCAGAAATTGAGTTAAATCCCTGGCTCTGTGTCTTCCTACAAGCAAGATTTCATGACAGGTAAGGGCGGTCACTTTTCAGCTCAAAAAAACTACATCGATCATGAAGCTCACACGTTTCTCATCTTAACTGACAAGCATTGGATGTTAGAGGACCAGTGCTTTGTGTCAGTTTCAGAAGCAGAGTTGGACTGGATATGATCAGTATGTGTAGGAAACACTGTTCATTTGTTCTCAGCACACTCAAGTTTCCTGCTGTCTTAGAGACTCTAGAAAGCAAGAGCGTGTTCTTGCTCTAAAGCAGAGTGTGATCAATGGATGAGAACTCTGCTGTGTTTTTCACTTCAGAAATGGAGTTAAATCCCAGGCTCTGGGTCTTGCTACAAGCAAGACTTCGTTTCTGGTAAGGGCAGTCACTTTTCAGCTCAAACGAATTACATCGGTCACGAAGCTCACACGATTCTCATCTTAACTGACAAGCCTTGGATGTTAGAGGACCTTTGGTTTATTTCAGTTTCAGAAGCAGAGTTGGACTAGATATGGTCCATAGGTGTAGGAAACACCGTTCTTTGTTCTCATCACACTCATGTTTCCTGCTGTATTAGAGAGTCTAGAAAGCAAGAGCATGATTCTTGCTGTAAAGCAGAGTGTAAACAATGGATGAGAACTCGGCTGTGTGTTTCACTTCAGAAATGGAGTTAAATCCCAGGCTCTATGTCTTCCTACAAGCAAGACTTCGTTTCAGGTAAGGGCAGTCACTTTTCAGCTCAAACAAACTACATCGATCACGAAGCTCACACGTTTCTCATCTTAACTGACAAGCATTGGATGTTAGAGGACCAGTGCTTTTTGTAAGTTTCAGTAGCAGAGTTTGACTGGATATGATACGTATGTGTAGGAAACACCGTTCATTTGTTCTCAGCTCACTCAAGTTTCCTGCTGTCTTAGAGATTCTAGAAAGCTAGAGGGTTCTTCTTGCTCTAAAGCAGAGTGTGATCAATGGATGAGAACTCTGTTGTGTGTTTCACTTCAGAAATGGAGTTAAATCCCAGGCTCTGAGTCTTCCTACAAGCAAGAGTTCGTTTCTGGTAAGGGCAGTCACTTTTCAGCTCAAACGAATTACAGCGGTCACGAAGCTCATACGATTCTCATCTTAACTGACAAGCATTGGATGTTAGAGGACCTTTGGTTTGTTTCAGTTTCAGAAGCAGAGTTTGACTGGATATGATCCGTATGTGTAGGAAACACAGTTCATTTGTTCTCAGCACACTCAAGTTTCCTGCTGTCTTAGAGACTCTAGAAAGCAAGAGCGTGCTTCTTGCTCTAAAGCAGAGTGTGATCAATGGATGAGAACTCTGCTGTGTTTTTCACTTCAGAAATGGAGTTAAATCCCAGGCTCTGAGTCTTCCTACAAGCAAGACTTCGTTTCTGGTAAAGGCAGTCACTTTTCAGCTCAAACGAATTACATCGGTCACAAGGCTCAAACGATTCTCATCTTAACTGACAAGCATTGGATGTTAGAGGACCTTTGGTTTTTTTCAGTTTCAGAAGCAGAGTTGGACTAGATATGGTCCATAGGTGTAGGAAACACCGTTCTTTTGTTCTCATCACACTCATGTTTCCTGCTGTCTTAGAGAGACTAGAAAGCAAGAGCGTGCTTCTTGCTGTAAAGCAGAGTGTAAACAATGGATGAGAACTCGGCTGTGTGTTTCACTTCAGAAATGGAGTTAAATCCCAGGCTCTATGTCTTCCTACAAGCAAGACTTCGTTACAGGTAAGGGCAGTCACTTTTCAGCTCAAACAACTACATCGATCACGAATCTCACAAGTTTCTCACCTTAACTGACAAGCATTGGATGTTAGAGGACCAGTGCTTTTTGTAAGATTCAGTAGCAGAGTTTGACTGGATATGATCCGTATGTGTAGGAAACACCGTTCATTTGTTCTCAGCACACTCAAGTTTCCTGCTGTCTTAGAGATTCTAGAAAGCTAGAGGGTTCTTCTTGCTCTAAAGCAGAGTGTGATCAATGGATGAGAACTCTGTTGTGTGTTTCACTTCAGAAATGGAGTTAAATCCCAGGCTCTGAGTCTTCCTACAAGCAAGAGTTCGTTTCTGGTAAGGGCAGTCACTTTTCAGCTCAAACGAATTACAGTGGTCACGAAGCTCATACGATTCTCATCTTAACTGACAAGCATTGGATGTTAGAGGACCTTTGGTTTGTTTCAGTTTCAGAAGCAGAGTTTGACTGGATATGATCTGTATGTGTAGGAAACACAGTTCATTTGTTCTCAGCACACTCAAGTTTCCTGCTGTCTTAGAGACTCTAGAAAGCTAGAGGGTTCTTCTTGCTCTAAAGCCGAGTGTAATCAATGGATGAGAACTCTGTTGGGTGTTTCACTTCAGAAATGGAGTTAAATCCCAGGCTCTGAGTCTTCCTACAAGCAAGACTTCGTTTCAGGTAAGGGCAGTCACTTTCCAGCTCAAACAAACTACATCGATCACGAAGCTCACACGTTTCTCATCTTAACTGACAAGCATTGGATGTTAGAGGACCTTTGCTTTGCATCAATTTCAAGCAGAGCTGAACTCGATATGATCCGTATGTGCAAGAAACACAGTTCTTTTGTTCTCATCACTCTCATATTTCCTAATGCCATAGATAGTCTAGAATGCAAGAGCGTTTTTCTTGCTGTAAAGCAGAGTGTGAACAATGGATGAGAACTCTGTTGGGTGTTTCACTTCAGAAATGGGGTTAAATCCCAGGCTCTGAGTCTTCCTACAAGCAAGACTTCGTTTCAGGTAAGGGCAGTCACTTTTCAGCTCAAACAAACTACATCGATCACGAAGCTCACACGTTTCTCATATTAACTGACAAGCATTGGATGTTAGAGGACCAGTGCTTTGTGTCAGTTTCAGAAGCAGAGTTTGACTGGATATGATCCGTATGTGTATGAAACACCGTTCATTTGTTCTCAACACACTCAAGTTTCCTGCTGTCTTAGAGACTCTAGAAAGCTACAGGGTTCTTCTTGCTTTAAAGCAGAGTGTGATCCATGGATGAGAACTCTGTTGTGTGTTTCACTTCAGAAATGGAGTTAAATCCCTGGCTCTGAGTCGTCCTACATGCAAGACTTCGTTTCAGGTAAGGGCATTTACTTTACAACTCAAATGAACAATATCGTTCACGAAGCTCACACGTATCTCATCTTAACTGAGAAGCATTGGATGTTAGAGGAACTTTTCTTTGCTTCAATTTCCAGCAGAGTTGAACTAGATATGGTCCGTATGTATAGGAAACACGGTTCTTTTCTTCTGAGCACACTCACGTTTCCTGCTGTATTAGAGACTCTAGAAAGCAAGAGCGTGCTTCTTGCTGTAAAGCAGAGTGTGAACAATGGATGAGAACTCTGCTGTGTGTTTCACTTCAGAAATGGAGTTAAATCCCAGGGTCTGAGTCTTCCTACAAGCAAGACTTCGTTTCAGGTAAGGGCAGTCACTTTTCAGCTCAAACAAATTACATCGTTCAAGAAGCTCACATGTTTCTCATCCTAACTGATAAGCATTGGATGTTAGAGGACCAGTGCTTTGTGTCAGTTTCAGTAGCAGAGTTTGACTGGATATGATCCGTATGTGTAGGAAACACCGTTCATTTGTTCTCAGCACACTCATGTTTATTGTTGTCTTAGAGACTCTAGAAAGCAAGAGCGTGCTTCTTGCTCCAAAGGAGAGTGTGATCCATGGATGAGAACTGTGTTGTGTGATTCACTTCAGAAATGCAGTTAAATCCAAGGGTCTGTGTCTTCCTACCAGCAAGACTTCGTTTCAATTAAGGGCAGTCACTTTTCAGCTCAAAAAAACTACATCGATCACGAAGCTCACACGTATCTCATCTTAACTGAGAAGCATTGGATGTTAGAGGACCTTTTCTTTGCATCAATTTCAAGCAGAGTTGAACTAGATATGGTCCGTATGTATAGGAAACACGGTTCTTTTCTTCTGAGCACACTCACGTTTCCTGCTGTATTAGAGACTCTAAAAGCAAGAGCGTTCTTCTTGCTCCAAAGCAGAGTGTGATCCATGGATGAGAACTTTGTTGTGTGATTCCCTTCAGAAATGGAGTTAAATCCCAGGGTCTGTGGCTTCCTACATGCAAGACTTCATTTCAGGTAAGGGCAGTCACTTTTCAGCTCAAACGAATTACATTGTTCAGGAAGCTCACACGTTTCTCATCTTAACTGACAAGCATTGGATGTTAGAGGACCAGTGCTTTGTATCAGTTTCAGAAGCAGAGTTTGACTAGATATGGTCCATATGTGTAGGAAACTCCGTTCATTTGTTCTCATCACACTCATGTTTCCTGCTGTTGTAGAGAGTCTAGAAAGCAAGAGCGTGCTTCTTGCTGTAAAGCAGAGTGTGAACAATGGATGAGAACTCTGCTGTGTGTTTCACTTCAGAAATGGAGTTAAATCCCAGGCTCTGAGTCTTCCTACAAGCAAGACTTCGTTTCAGGTAAGGGCAGTCACTTTTCAGCTCAAACAAACTTCATCGATCACGAAGCTCACACGTTTCTCATCTTAACTGACAAGCATTGCATGTTAGAGGACCAGAGCTTTGTGTCAGTTTCAGAAGCAGAGTTTGACTGGATATGATCCGTATGTGTAGGAAACACCATTCATTTGTTCTCAGCACACTCAAGTTTCCTGCTGTCTTATTGACTCTAGAAAGCTAGAGGGTTCTTCTTGCTCTAAAGCAGAGTGTGATCCATGGATGAGAACTCTGTTATGTGTTTCACTTCAGAAATGGAGTTAAATCCCTGGCACTGAGTCGTCCTACAGGCAAGACTTCGTTTCAGGTAAGGGCATTTTCTTTACAGCTCAAACGAACAATATCGTTCACGAAGCTCACACGTATCTAATCTTAACTGAGAAGCATTGGATGTTAGAGGACCTTTTCTTTTCATCAATTTCAAGCAGAGTTGAACTAGATATGGTCTGTATGTATAGGAAACACGGTTCTTTTCTTCTGAGCACACTTACGTTTCCTGCCTTATTAGAGACTCTAGAAAGCAAGAGCATGCTTCTTGCCCCAAAGCAGAGTGTGAACAATGGATGAGAACTCTGCTGTGTGTTACACTTCAGAAATGGAGTTAAATCCCTGGCTCTGTGTCTTCCTACAAGCAAGACTTCATGACAGGTAAGGGCAGTCACTTTTCAGCTCAAAAAAACTACATCGATCACGAAGCTCACACGTTTCTCATCTTAACTGACAAGCATTGGATATTAGATGACCAGTGCTTTGTATCAGTTTCAGAAGCAGAGTTGGACTAGATATGATCCGTATGTGTAGGAAACCCCGTTCATTTGTTCTCAGCCCACTCAAGTTTCCTGCTGTCTTAGAGACTCCAGAAAGCTAGAGCGTGCTTCTTGCTCTAAAGCAGAGTGTGATCCATGGATGAGAACTGTGTTATGATATTCCCTTCAGAAATGGAGTTAAATCCCAGGCTCTGAGTCTTCCTACGAGCAAGACTTCGTTTATGGTAAGGGCAGTCACTTTTCAGCTCAAACGAATTACATCGGTCACGAAGCTCACACGATTCTCAGCTTAACTGACAAGTATTGGATGTTAGAGGACCTTTGGTTTGTTTCAGTTTCAGAAGCAGAGTTGGACTAGATATGGTCCGTATGTGCAGGAAACACAGTTCTTTTGTTCTCATCACACTCATATTTCCTACTGCCATAGAGAGTCTAGAAAGCGAGAGCGGGCTTCTTGCTGTAAAGCAGAGTGTGAACAATGGATGAGAACTCTGCTGTGTGTTTCACTTCAGAAATGGAGGTAAATCCCAGGCTCTGAGTCTTCCTACAAGCAAGACTTCGTTTCAGGTAAGGGCAGTCACTTTTCAGCTCAAAAAAACTACATTGATCACGAAGGTCACACGTTTCTCATCTTAACTGACAAGCATTGGATGTTAGAGGATCTTTGCTTTGCATCAATTTCAAGCAGAGTTGAACTAGATATGGCCCGTATGTATTGGAAACACGGTTCTTTTCTTCTGAGCACACTCAAGTTTCCTGCTGTATTAGAGACTCTAGAAAGCAAGAGCGTGCTTCTTGCTCCAAAGCAGAGTGTGATCCATGGATGAGAACTGTGTTATGGGATTCCCTTCAGAAATGGACTTAAATCCCCGGCTCTGAGTCTTCCTACAAGCAAGACTTCATTTATGGTAAGGGCAGTTACTTTTCAGCTCAAACGAATTACATCGGTCACGAAGCTCACACGATTCTCATCTTAACTGACAAGTATTGGATGTTAGAGGACCTTTGGTTTGTTTCAGTTTCAGAAGCAGAGTTGGACTATATATGGTCCGTATGTGCAGGAAACACAGTTCTTTTGTTCTCATCACACTCATATTTCCTACTGCCCTAGAGAATCTAGAAAGCAAGAGCGTGCTATTGCTGTAAAGCAGAGTGTGAACAATGGATGAGAACTCTGCTGTGTGTTTCACTTCAGAAATGGAGTTAAATCCCAGGCTCTGAGTCTTCCTACAAGCAAGACTTCGTTTCGGGTAAGGGAAGTCACTTTTCAGCTCAAAAAAACTACATCGATCACGAAGGTCACACGTATCACATCTTAACTGAGAAGCATTGGATGTTAGAGGACCTTTACTTTGCATCAATTTCAAGCAGAGTTGAACCAGATATGGTCCGTATGTATAGGAAACACGGTTCTTTTCTTCTGAGCACACTCACGTTTCCTGCTGTATTAGAGACTCTAAAAGCAAGAGCGTGCTTCTTGCTCCAAAGCAGAGTGTGATCCATGGATGAGAACTTTGTTGTGTGATTCCCTTCAGAAATGGAGTTAAATCCCAGGCTCTGAGTCTTCCTACAAGCAAGAGTTCGTTTCTGGTAAGGGCAGTCACTTTTCAGCTCAAACGAATTACAGCGGTCACGAAGCTCATACGATTCTCATCTTAACTGACAAGCATTGGATGTTAGAGGACCTTTGGTTTGTTTCAGTTTCAGAAGCAGAGTTTGACTGGATATGATCCGTATGTGTAGGAAACACAGTTCATTTGTTCTCAGCACACTCAAGTTTCCTGCTGTCTTAGAGACTCTAGAAAGCAAGAGCGTGCTTCTTGCTCTAAAGCAGAGTGTAATCAATGGATGAGAACTCTGCTGTGTTTTTCACTTCAGAAATGGAGTTAAATCCCAGGCTCTGAGTCTTCCTACAAGCAAGACTTCGTTTCTGGTAAAGGCAGTCACTTTTCAGCTCAAACGAATTACATCGGTCACAAGGCTCAAACGATTCTCATCTTAACTGACAAGCATTGGATGTTAGAGGACCTTTGGTTTTTTTCAGTTTCAGAAGCAGAGTTGGACTAGATATGGTCCATAGGTGTAGGAAACACCGTTCTTTTGTTCTCATCACACTCATGTTTCCTGCTGTCTTAGAGAGACTAGAAAGCAAGAGCGTGCTTCTTGCTGTAAAGCAGAGTGTAAACAATGGATGAGAACTCGGCTGTGTGTTTCACTTCAGAAATGGAGTTAAATCCCAGGCTCTATGTCTTCCTACAAGCAAGACTTCGTTACAGGTAAGGGCAGTCACTTTTCAGCTCAAACAACTACATCGATCACGAATCTCACAAGTTTCTCACCTTAACTGACAAGCATTGGATGTTAGAGGACCAGTGCTTTTTGTAAGATTCAGTAGCAGAGTTTGACTGGATATGATCCGTATGTGTAGGAAACACCGTTCATTTGTTCTCAGCACACTCAAGTTTCCTGATGTCTTAGAGATTCTAGAAAGCTAGAGGGTTCTTCTTGCTCTAAAGCAGAGTGTGATCAATGGATGAGAACTCTGTTGTGTGTTTCACTTCAGAAATGGAGTTAAATCCCAGGCTCTGAGTCTTCCTACAAGCAAGAGTTCGTTTCTGGTAAGGGCAGTCACTTTTCAGCTCAAACGAATTACAGTGGTCACGAAGCTCATACGATTCTCATCTTAACTGACAAGCATTGGATGTTAGAGGACCTTTGGTTTGTTTCAGTTTCAGAAGCAGAGTTTGACTGGATATGATCTGTATGTGTAGGAAACACAGTTCATTTGTTCTCAGCACACTCAAGTTTCCTGCTGTCTTAGAGACTCTAGAAAGCTAGAGGGTTCTTCTTGCTCTAAAGCCGAGTGTAATCAATGGATGAGAACTCTGTTGGGTGTTTCACTTCAGAAATGGAGTTAAATCCCAGGCTCTGAGTCTTCCTACAAGCAAGACTTCGTTTCAGGTAAGGGCAGTCACTTTCCAGCTCAAACAAACTACATCGATCACGAAGCTCACACGTTTCTCATCTTAACTGACAAGCATTGGATGTTAGAGGACCTTTGCTTTGCATCAATTTCAAGCAGAGCTGAACTCGATATGATCCGTATGTGCAAGAAACACAGTTCTTTTGTTCTCATCACTCTCATATTTCCTAATGCCGTAGATAGTCTAGAATGCAAGAGCGTTTTTCTTGCTGTAAAGCAGAGTGTGAACAATGGATGAGAACTCTGTTGGGTGTTTCACTTCAGAAATGGGGTTAAATCCCAGGCTCTGAGTCTTCCTACAAGCAAGACTTCGTTTCAGGTAAGGGCAGTCACTTTTCAGCTCAAACAAACTACATCGATCACGAAGCTCACACGTTTCTCATATTAACTGACAAGCATTGGATGTTAGAGGACCAGTGCTTTGTGTCAGTTTCAGAAGCAGAGTTTGACTGGATATGATCCGTATGTGTATGAAACACCGTTCATTTGTTCTCAACACACTCAAGTTTCCTGCTGTCTTAGAGACTCTAGAAAGCTACAGGGTTCTTCTTGCTTTAAAGCAGAGTGTGATCCATGGATGAGAACTCTGTTGTGTGTTTCACTTCAGAAATGGAGTTAAATCCCTGGCTCTGAGTCGTCCTACATGCAAGACTTCGTTTCAGGTAAGGGCATTTACTTTACAACTCAAATGAACAATATCGTTCACGAAGCTCACACGTATCTCATCTTAACTGAGAAGCATTGGATGTTAGAGGAACTTTTCTTTGCTTCAATTTCCAGCAGAGTTGAACTAGATATGGTCCGTATGTATAGGAAACACGGTTCTTTTCTTCTGAGCACACTCACGTTTCCTGCTGTATTAGAGACTCTAGAAAGCAAGAGCGTGCTTCTTGCTGTAAAGCAGAGTGTGAACAATGGATGAGAACTCTGCTGTGTGTTTCACTTCAGAAATGGAGTTAAATCCCAGGGTCTGAGTCTTCCTACAAGCAAGACTTCGTTTCAGGTAAGGGCAGTCACTTTTCAGCTCAAACAAATTACATCGTTCAAGAAGCTCACATGTTTCTCATCCTAACTGATAAGCATTGGATGTTAGAGGACCAGTGCTTTGTGTCAGTTTCAGAAGCAGAGTTTGACTGGATATGATCCGTATGTGTAGGAAACACCGTTCATTTGTTCTCAGCACACTCATGTTTATTGTTGTCTTAGAGACTCTAGAAAGCAAGAGCGTGCTTCTTGCTCCAAAGGAGAGTGTGATCCATGGATGAGAACTGTGTTGTGTGATTCACTTCAGAAATGCAGTTAAATCCAAGGGTCTGTGTCTTCCTACCAGCAAGACTTCGTTTCAATTAAGGGCAGTCACTTTTCAGCTCAAAAAAACTACATCGATCACGAAGCTCACACGTATCTCATCTTAACTGAGAAGCATTGGATGTTAGAGGACCTTTTCTTTGCATCAATTTCAAGCAGAGTTGAACTAGATATGGTCCGTATGTATAGGAAACACGGTTCTTTTCTTCTGAGCACACTCACGTTTCCTGCTGTATTAGAGACTCTAAAAGCAAGAGCGTGCTTCTTGCTCCAAAGCAGAGTGTGATCCATGGATGAGAACTTTGTTGTGTGATTCCCTTCAGAAATGGAGTTAAATCCCAGGGTCTGTGGCTTCCTACATGCAAGACTTCATTTCAGGTAAGGGCAGTCACTTTTCAGCTCAAACGAATTACATTGTTCAGGAAGCTCACACGTTTCTCATCTTAACTGACAAGCATTGGATGTTAGAGGACCAGTGCTTTGTATCAGTTTCAGAAGCAGAGTTTGACTAGATATGGTCCATATGTGTAGGAAACTCCGTTCATTTGTTCTCATCACACTCATGTTTCCTGCTGTTGTAGAGAGTCTAGAAAGCAAGAGCGTGCTTCTTGCTGTAAAGCAGAGTGTGAACAATGGATGAGAACTCTGCTGTGTGTTTCACTTCAGAAATGGAGTTAAATCCCAGGCTCTGAGTCTTCCTACAAGCAAGACTTCGTTTCAGGTAAGGGCAGTCACTTTTCAGCTCAAACAAACTTCATCGATCACGAAGCTCACACGTTTCTCATCTTAATTGACAAGCATTGGATGTTAGAGGACCAGAGCTTTGTGTCAGTTTCAGAAGCAGAGTTTGACTGGATATGATCCGTATGTGTAGGAAACACCATTCATTTGTTCTCAGCACACTCAAGTTTCCTGCTGTCTTATTGACTCTAGAAAGCTAGAGGGTTCTTCTTGCTCTAAAGCAGAGTGTGATCCATGGATGAGAACTCTGTTATGTGTTTCACTTCAGAAATGGAGTTAAATCCCTGGCACTGAGTCGTCCTACAGGCAAGACTTCGTTTCAGGTAAGGGCATTTTCTTTACAGCTCAAACGAACAATATCGTTCACGAAGCTCACACGTATCTAATCTTAACTGAGAAGCATTGGATGTTAGAGGACCTTTTCTTTTCATCAATTTCAAGCAGAGTTGAACTAGATATGGTCTGTATGTATAGGAAACACGGTTCTTTTCTTCTGAGCACACTTACGTTTCCTGCCTTATTAGAGACTCTAGAAAGCAAGAGCATGCTTCTTGCCCCAAAGCAGAGTGTGAACAATGGATGAGAACTCTGCTGTGTGTTACACTTCAGAAATGGAGTTAAATCCCTGGCTCTGTGTCTTCCTACAAGCAAGACTTCATGACAGGTAAGGGCAGTCACTTTTCAGCTCAAAAAAACTACATCGATCACGAAGCTCACACGTTTCTCATCTTAACTGACAAGCATTGGATATTAGATGACCAGTGCTTTGTATCAGTTTCAGAAGCAGAGTTGGACTAGATATGATCCGTATGTGTAGGAAACCCCGTTCATTTGTTCTCAGCCCACTCAAGTTTCCTGCTGTCTTAGAGACTCCAGAAAGCTAGAGCGTGCTTCTTGCTCTAAAGCAGAGTGTGATCCATGGATGAGAACTGTGTTATGATATTCCCTTCAGAAATGGAGTTAAATCCCAGGCTCTGAGTCTTCCTACGAGCAAGACTTCGTTTATGGTAAGGGCAGTCACTTTTCAGCTCAAACGAATTACATCGGTCACGAAGCTCACACGATTCTCAGCTTAACTGACAAGTATTGGATGTTAGAGGACCTTTGGTTTGTTTCAGTTTCAGAAGCAGAGTTGGACTAGATATGGTCCGTATGTGCAGGAAACACAGTTCTTTTGTTCTCATCACACTCATATTTCCTACTGCCATAGAGAGTCTAGAAAGCGAGAGCGGGCTTCTTGCTGTAAAGCAGAGTGTGAACAATGGATGAGAACTCTGCTGTGTGTTTCACTTCAGAAATGGAGGTAAATCCCAGGCTCTGAGTCTTCCTACAAGCAAGACTTCGTTTCAGGTAAGGGCAGTCACTTTTCAGCTCAAAAAAACTACATTGATCACGAAGGTCACACGTTTCTCATCTTAACTGACAAGCATTGGATGTTAGAGGATCTTTGCTTTGCATCAATTTCAAGCAGAGTTGAACTAGATATGGCCCGTATGTATTGGAAACACGGTTCTTTTCTTCTGAGCACACTCAAGTTTCCTGCTGTATTAGAGACTCTAGAAAGCAAGAGCGTGCTTCTTGCTCCAAAGCAGAGTGTGATCCATGGATGAGAACTGTGTTATGGGATTCCCTTCAGAAATGGACTTAAATCCCCGGCTCTGAGTCTTCCTACAAGCAAGACTTCATTTATGGTAAGGGCAGTTACTTTTCAGCTCAAACGAATTACATCGGTCACGAAGCTCACACGATTCTCATCTTAACTGACAAGTATTGGATGTTAGAGGACCTTTGGTTTGTTTCAGTTTCAGAAGCAGAGTTGGACTATATATGGTCCGTATGTGCAGGAAACACAGTTCTTTTGTTCTCATCACACTCATATTTCCTACTGCCCTAGAGAGTCTAGAAAGCAAGAGCGTGCTATTGCTGTAAAGCAGAGTGTGAACAATGGATGAGAACTCTGCTGTGTGTTTCACTTCAGAAATGGAGTTAAATCCCAGGCTCTGAGTCTTCCTACAAGCAAGACTTCGTTTCGGGTAAGGGAAGTCACTTTTCAGCTCAAAAAAACTACATCGATCACGAAGGTCACACGTATCTCATCTTAACTGAGAAGCATTGGATGTTAGAGGACCTTTACTTTGCATCAATTTCAAGCAGAGTTGAACAAGATATGGTCCGTATGTATAGGAAACACGGTTCTTTTCTTCTGAGCACACTCACGTTTCCTGCTGTATTAGAGACTCTCAAAGCAAGAGCGTGCTTCTTGCTCCAAAGCAGAGTGTGATCCATGGATGAGAACTTTGTTGTGTGATTCCCTTCAGAAATGGAGTTAAATCCCAGGCTCTGAGTCTTCCTACAAGCAAGACTTCGTTTCAGGTAAGGGCAGTCACTTTTAAGCTCAAAAAAACTACATCGATCACGAAGCTCACACGTTTCTCATCTTAACTGACAAGCATTGGATGTTAGAGGACCAGAGCTTTGTGTCAGTTTCAGAAGCAGAGTTTGACTGGATATAATCCGTATGTGTAGGAAACACCGTTCATTTGTTCTCAGCACACTCAAGTTTCCTGCTGTTTTATTGAATCTAGAAAGCTAGAGGGTTCTTCTTGCTCTAAAGCAGAGTGTGACCCATGGATGAGAACTCTGTTGTGTGTTTCACTTCAGAAATGGAGTTAAATCCCTGGCACTGAGTCGTCCTACAAGCAAGACTTCGTTTCAGGTAAGGGCATTTTCTTTACAGCTCAAACGAACAATATCGTTCACAAAGCTCACACGTATGTAATCTTAACTGAGAATCATTGGATGTTAGAGGACCTTTTCTTTTCATCAATTTCAAGCAGAGTTGAACTAGATATGGTCTGTATGTATAGGATTCACGGTTCTATTCTTCTGAGCACACTTACGTTTCCTGCCTTATTAGAGACTCTAGAAAGCAAGAGCATGCTTCTTGCTCCAAAGCAGAGTGTGAACAATGGATGAGAACTCTGCTGTGTGTTACACTTCAGAAATGGAGTTAAATCCCTGGCTCTGTGTCTTCCTACAAGCAAGAATTCATGACAGGTAAGGGCGGTCACTTTTCAGCTCAAAAAAACTACATCGATCACGAAGCTCACACGTTTCTCATCTTAACCGACAAGCATTGGATATTAGAGGACCAGTGCTTTTGTAGGTTTCAGAAGCAGAGTTGGACTGGATATGATCCGTATGTGTAGGATACACTGTTCATTTGTTCTCAGCACACTCATGTTTCCTGCTGTCTTAGAGACTCTAGAAAGCAAGGGCGTGCTTCTTGCTCTAAAGCAGAGTGTGATCAATGGATGAGAACTCTGCTGTGTTTTTCACTTCATAAATGGAGATAAATCCCAGGCTCTGGGTCTTGCTACAAGCAAGACTTCGTTTCTGGTAAGGGCAGTCACTTTTCAGCTCAAACAAATTACATCGGTCACGAAGCTCACACGATTCTCATCTTAACTGACAAGCCTTGGATGTTAGAGGACCTTTGGTTTATTTCAGTTTCAGAAGCAGAGTTGGACTAGATATGGTCCATAGGTGTAGGAAACACCGTTCTTTTGTTCTCATCACACTCACGTTTCCTGCTGTATTAGAGAGTCTAGAAAGCAAGAGCATGATTCTTGCTGTAAAGCAGAGTGTAAACAATGGATGAGAACTCGGCTGTGTGTTTCACTTCAGAAATGGAGTTAAATCCCAGGCTCTATGTCTTCCTACAAGCAAGACTTCGTTTCAGGTAAGGGCAGTCACTTTTCAGCTCAAACAAACTACATCGATCACGAAGCTCACACGTTTCTCATCTTAACTGACAAGCATTGGATGTTAGAGGACCATTGCTTTTTGTAAGTTTCAGTAGCAGAGTTTGACTGGATATGATACGTATGTGTAGGAAACACCGTTCTTTTGTTCTCATCACACTCATGTTTCCTGCTGTCTTAGAGACTCTAGAAAGATAGAGGGTTCTTCTTGATCTAAAGCAGAGTGTGATCAATGGATGAGAACTCTGTTGTGTGTTTCACTTCAGAAATGGCGTTAAATCTTTGGCTCTGAGTCGTCCTACAAGCAAGAATTTCGTTTCAGGTAAGGGCATTTACTTTACAGCTCAAATGAACAATATCGTTCACAAAGCTCACACGTATCTCATCTTAACTGAGAAGCATTGGATGTTAGAGGACCTTTTCTTTGCACCAATTGCAAGCAGAGTTGAACTAGATATGGTCCGTATGTATAGGAAACACGGTTCCTTTCTTCTGAGCACACTCACGTTTCCTGCTGTATTAGAGACTCTAGAAAGCAAGAGCGTGCTTCTTGCTGTATAGCAGAGTGTGAACAATGGATGAGAACTCTGCTGTGTGTTACACTTCAGAAATGGAGTTAAATCCATGGCTCTGAGTCTTCCTACAAGCAAGACTTCGTGTCATGTAAGGGCAGTCACTTTACAGCTCAAACAAACTATATCGATCACGAAGCTCACACGTTTCTCATCTTAACTGACAAGCATTGGATGTTAGAGGACCAGTGCGTTGTATCAGTTTCAGAAACAGCGTTGGACTAGATATGATCCGTATGTGTAGGAAACCCCGATCATTTGTTCTCAGCACACTCAAGTTTCCTGCTGTCTTAGAGACTCTAGAAAGCAAGAGCGTGCTTCTTGCTCTAAAGCAGAGTGTGATCCATGGATAAAAACTGTTATGTGATTCCCTTCAGAAATGGAGTTAAATCCCAGGCTCTGTGTCTTCCTACAAGCAAGACTTCGTTTCAGGCAAGGGCAGTCACTTTTAGGCTCAAACGAACTACATCGTTCAGGAAGCTCACATGTTTCTCATCTAAACTGACAAGCATCGGATGTTAGAGGACCAGTGCTTAGTATTAGTTTCAGAAGCAGAGTTGGACTAGATATGTTCTGTATGTGTAAGAAACACCGTTCTTTTGTTCTCAGCACAATCATGTTTCTTGCTGTAGTAGAGACTCTAGAAAGCAAGAGCGTGCTTCTTGCTCTAAAGCAGAGTGTGAACAATGGATGAGAACTCTGCTGTGTGTTACACTTCAGAAATGGAGTTAAATCCCAGGCTCTGAGTCTTCCTACAAGCAAGACTTCGTTTCAGGTAAGGGCAGTCACTTTCCAGCTCAAACAAACTACATCGATCACGAAGCTCACACGTTTCTCATCTTAACTGACAAGCATTGGATGTTAGAGGACCTTTGCTTTGCATCAATTTCAAGCAGAGCTGAACTCGATATGATCCGTATGTGCAAGAAACACAGTTCTTTTGTTCTCATCACTCTCATATTTCCTAATGCCGTAGATAGTCTAGAATGCAAGAGCGTTTTTCTTGCTGTAAAGCAGAGTGTGAACAATGGATGAGAACTCTGTTGGGTGTTTCACTTCAGAAATGGGGTTAAATCCCAGGCTCTGAGTCTTCCTACAAGCAAGACTTCGTTTCAGGTAAGGGCAGTCACTTTCCAGCTCAAACAAACTACATCGATCACGAAGCTCACACGTTTCTCATCTTAACTGACAAGCATTGGATGTTAGAGGACCTTTGCTTTGCATCAATTTCAAGCAGAGCTGAACTCGATATGATCCGTATGTGCAAGAAACACAGTTCTTTTGTTCTCATCACTCTCATATTTCCTAATGCCGTAGATAGTCTAGAATGCAAGAGCGTTTTTCTTGCTGTAAAGCAGAGTGTGAACAATGGATGAGAACTCTGTTGGGTGTTTCACTTCAGAAATGGGGTTAAATCCCAGGCTCTGAGTCTTCCTACAAGCAAGACTTCGTTTCAGGTAAGGGCAGTCACTTTTCAGCTCAAACAAACTACATCGATCACGAAGCTCACACGTTTCTCATATTAACTGACAAGCATTGGATGTTAGAGGACCAGTGCTTTGTGTCAGTTTCAGAAGCAGAGTTTGACTGGATATGATCCGTATGTGTATGAAACACCGTTCATTTGTTCTCAACACACTCAAGTTTCCTGCTGTCTTAGAGACTCTAGAAAGCTACAGGGTTCTTCTTGCTTTAAAGCAGAGTGTGATCCATGGATGAGAACTCTGTTGTGTGTTTCACTTCAGAAATGGAGTTAAATCCCTGGCTCTGAGTCGTCCTACATGCAAGACTCCGTTTCAGGTAAGGGCATTTACTTTACAACTCAAATGAACAATATCGTTCACGAAGCTCACACGTATCTCATCTTAACTGAGAAGCATTGGATGTTAGAGGAACTTTTCTTTGCTTCAATTTCCAGCAGAGTTGAACTAGATATGGTCCGTATGTATAGGAAACACGGTTCTTTTCTTCTGAGCACACTCACGTTTCCTGCTGTATTAGAGACTCTAGAAAGCAAGAGCGTGCTTCTTGCTGTAAAGCAGAGTGTGAACAATGGATGAGAACTCTGCTGTGTGTTTCACTTCAGAAATGGAGTTAAATCCCAGGGTCTGAGTCTTCCTACAAGCAAGACTTCGTTTCAGGTAAGGGCAGTCACTTTTCAGCTCAAACAAATTACATCGTTCAAGAAGCTCACATGTTTCTCATCCTAACTGATAAGCATTGGATGTTAGAGGACCAGTGCTTTGTGTCAGTTTCAGAAGCAGAGTTTGACTGGATATGATCCGTATGTGTAGGAAACACCGTTCATTTGTTCTCAGCACACTCATGTTTATTGTTGTCTTAGAGACTCTAGAAAGCAAGAGCGTGCTTCTTGCTCCAAAGGAGAGTGTGATCCATGGATGAGAACTGTGTTGTGTGATTCACTTCAGAAATGCAGTTAAATCCAAGGGTCTGTGTCTTCCTACCAGCAAGACTTCGTTTCAATTAAGGGCAGTCACTTTTCAGGTCAAACGAACTACATCGTTCAGGAAGCTCACACGTTTCTCATCTTAACTGACAAGCATTGGATGTTAGAGGACCAGTGCTTTGTATCAGTTTCAGAAGCAGAGTTTGACTAGATATGGTCCGTATGTGTAGGAAACTCCGTTCATTTGTTCTCATCACACTCATGTTTCCTGCTGTCGTAGAGAGTCTAGAAAGCAAGAGCATGCTTCTTGCTGTAAAGCAGAGTGTGAACAATGGATGAGAACTCTGCTGTGTGTTTCACTTCAGAAATGGAGTTAAATCCAAGGCTCTGAGTCTTCCTAGAAGCAAGACTTCTTTTCAGGTAAGGGCAGTCACTTTTTAGCTCAAACAAACTTCATAGATCACGAAGCTCACACGGTTCTCATCTTAACTGACAAGCATTGGATGTTAGAGGACCTTTGGTTTGTTTCAGTTTCAGAAGCAGAGTTGGACTAGATATGGTCCGTATGTGCAGGAAACACAGTTCTTTTGTTCTCATCACACTCACATTTCCTACTGCCGTAGAGAGTCTAGAAAGCAAGAGCGTGCTTCTTGCTGTAAAGCAGAGTGTGAACAATGGATGAGAACTCTGCTGTGTGTTTCCCTTCAGAAATGGAGTTAAATCCCAGACTCTGAGTCTTCCTACAATCAAGACTTCCTATCAGGTAAGGGCATTTACTTTACAGCTCAAACGAACAATATCGTTCACGAAGCTCACACGTATCTCGTCTAAACTGAGAAACTTGGGATGTTAGAGTACCTTGGCTTTTCATCAATTTCAAGCAGAGTTGCACTAGATATGGCCCGTATGTATAAGAAACACGGTTCTTTTCTTCTGAGCACACTCACGTTTCCTGCTGTATTAGAGACTCTAGAAAGCAAGAGCATGCTTCTTGCTCCAAAGCAGAGTGTGATCCATGGATGAGAACTGTGTTGTGTGATTCCCTTCAGAAATGGCGATATATCCCAGGGTCTGTGTCTTCCTACAAGCAAGACTTCATTTCAGGTAAAGGCATTCACTTTTCAGCTCAAACGAATTACATCGGTCACGAAGCTCACACGTTTCTCATCTTAACTGACAAGCATTGGATGTTAGAGTACCAGGGATTTGTATCAGTTTCAGAAGCAGATTTGGGCTAGATATGGTCCGTATGTGTAAGTAATACCGTTTATTTTTCTCAGCACACTCAGGTTTCCTGCTGTATTAGAGACTCTAGAAAGCAAGAGCTTGCTTCTTGCTCTAAAGCAGAGTGTGATCAATGGATGAGAACTCTGCTGTGTGTTTCACTTCACAAATGGAGTTAAATCCCAGGCTCTGAGTCTTCCTACATGCAAGACTTCGTTTCAAGTAAGTGAAGATACTTTAATCTCAAATGAAATACATCGTTCACGAGGCTCACACGTTTCTCATCTTAACTGACAAGCATTGGATGTAAGAGGACCAGTGCTTTGTGTCAGTTTCAGGAGCAGAGTTGGACTGGATATGATCTGTATGTGTAGGAAACACTGTTCATTTGTTCTCAGCACACTCAAGTTTCCTGCTGTCTTAGAGACTCCAGAAAGCTAGAGCGTGCTTCTTGCTCTAAAGCAGAGTGTGATCCATGGAGAAGAACTGTGTTATGGGATTCCCTTCAGAAATGGAGTTAAAACCCAGGCTCTAAGTCTTCCTACAAGCAATACTTCGTTTCTGGTAAGGGCAGTCACTTTTCAGCTCAAACGAACTACATCGTTCAGGAAGCTAACACGTTTCTCATCTTAACTGACAAGCATTGATTGTTAGAGGACCAGTGCTTTGTATCAGTTTCAGAAGCAGAGTTGGACTAGACATGATCCGTATTTGTAGGAAACACCGTTCATTTGTTCTCAGCACACTCAAGTTTCCTGCTGTCTTAGAGATTCTAGAAAGCTAGAGCGTGCTTCTTGCTCTAAAGCAAAGTGTGATCAATGGATGAGAACACTGTTGTGTGTTTCACTTCAGAAATGGAGTTAAATCCCTGGCTCTGAGTCGTCCTACATGCAAGACTTCGTTTCAGGTAAGGGCATTTACTTTACAGCTCAAATGAACAATATCGTTCACGAAGCTCACAAGTATCTCATCTTAACTGAGAAGCATTGGATGTTAGAGGACCTTTTCTTTGCAACAATTTCCAGCAGAGTTGAACTAGATATGGTCCGTATGTATAGGAAACACGGTTCTTTTCTTCTGAGCACACTCACGTTTCCTGCTGTTTTAGAGACTCTAGAAAGCAAGAGCGTGCTTCTTGCTGTAAAGCAGAGTGTGAACAATGGATGAGAACTCTGCTGTGTGTTTCACTTCAGAAATGGAGTTAAATCCCAGGGTCTGAGTCTTCCTACAAGCAAGACTTCGTTTCAGGTAAGGGCAGTCACTTTTCAGCTCAAACAAATTACATCGATCACGAAGCTCACATGTTTCTCATCTTAGCTGACAAGCATTGGATGTTAGAGGACCTTTGATTTGTATCAATTTCAAGCAGAGTTGAACTAGATATGGTCCATATGTGTAGGAAACACGGTTCTTTTCTTCTGAGCACACTCAAGTTTCCTGCTGTATTAGAGAATCTAGAAAGCAAGAGCGTCCTTCTTGCTCTAAACCAGAGTGTGATCCATGGATGAGAACTGTGTTGTGTGTTTCCCTTCAGAAATGGAGTTAAATCCCAGGCTTTGTGTCTTCCTACAAGCAAGACTTCGTTACAAGTAAGGGAAGTCTCTTTTCAGCACAAACGAACTACATGGTTCAGGAAGCTAACACGTTTCTCATCTTAACTGACAAGCATTGGATGTTGGAGGACCTCTGATTTGTTTCAGTTTCAGAAGCAGAGATGAACTAGATATGGTCCGTATGTGTAGGAAACACCGTTCTTTTGTTCTGAGCACACTCAAGTTTCCTGATGTATTAAAGACTCTAGAAAGCAAGAGCGTGCTTCTTGCTCTAAAGCAGAGTGTGAACAATGCATGCGAACTCTGCTGTGTGTTTAACTTCAGAAATGGAGTTAAAGCCCTGGCTCTGAGTCTTCCTACAAGCAAGACTTCGTTTCAGGAAAGGGCTGTCACTATTCAGCTCAAATGAACTACATCGTTCACGAAGCTCACACGTTTCACCTCTTAACTGTCAATCATTGGATGTTAGAGGACCAGTGCTTTGTTTCAGTTTCAGAGGCAGAGTTGGACTAGATATGATCCGTATGTGTAGGAAATACCGTTCATTTGTTCTCAGCACACTCAAGTTTCCTGCTGTCTTAGAGATTCAAGAAAGCTAGAGCATGCTTCTTGCTCTAAAGCAGAGTGTGATCAATGGATTAGAACTCTGCTGTGTGTTTCATTTCAGAAATGGAGTTAAATCCCTGGCTCTGAGTCTTCCTACAAGCAAGACTTCGTTTCAGGTAAGGGCAGTTACTTTACAGCTCAAACGAACTACATCGTTCACGATGCTCACACGTTTCTCATCTAAACTGACAATCATTGCATGTTAGAAGACCTGTGATTTCTTTCAGTTTCAGAAGCAGAGTTGGACTAGATATAGTCCGTATGTGTAGGAATCACCTTCTTTTGGTCTGAGCACACTCAAGTTTCCAGCTGTATTATAGACTCTAGAAAGCTAGAGCGTGCTTCTTGCTCTAAAGCCGAGTGTGATCCATGGATGAAAACTGTGTTGTGTGTTTACCTTCAGAAATGGAGTTAAATCCTAGGCTTTGTGTCTTCCTGCAAGCAAGACTTCGTTACAAGTTAGGGCAGTCACTTTTCAGCAAAAACCAACTACATCATTCAGGAAGTTAACATGTTTCTCATCTTATCTGAGAAGCATTGGATGTTAGAGGTCCTTTGCTTTGTATCAATTTCTAGCGGAGTTGAACTAGATATGGTCCGTATGTATAGGAAACTCGGTTCATTTCTTCTGAGCACACTCAAGTTTCCTGCTGTATTAGAGACTCTACAAAGCAAGAGCGTCCTTCGTGCTCTAAAGCAGAGTGTGATCCATGGATGAGAACTGTTTTGTTTGTTTCCCTTCAGAAATGGAGTTAAATCCCTGCCTCTGAGTCTTCCTACAAGCAAGACTTCGTTTCAGGTAAGGGCAGTTACTTTACAGCTCAAACAAACTACATCGTTCACGAAGCTCACACGTTTCTCATCTAAACTGACAATCATTGCATGTTAGAGGACCTGTGGTTTGTTTCAGTTTCAGAAGCAGAGTTGGACTAGATATAGTCCGTTTGTGTAGGATTCACCGTTCTTTTGTTGTAAGCACACTCAAGTTTCCAGCTGTATTAGAGATTCTAGAAAGCAATAGCGTGCTTCTTGCACTAAAGGAGAGTGTGAACAATGCATGAGAACTCTGCTGTGTGTTTCACTTCAGAAATGGAGTTAAATCCCTGGCTCTGAGTCTTCCTACAAGCAAGACTTCGTTTCAGGTAAGGGCAGTTACTTTACAGCTCAAACGAACTACATGGTTCTCGAAGCTCACACGTTTCTCATCTTAACTGAGAAGCATTGGATGTTAGATGACCTTTGCTTTGTATCAATTTCAAGCAGAGTTGAACTAGATATGGTCCGTATATATAGGAAACACGGTTCTTTTGTTCTGACCACACTCAAGTTTCCTGCTGTATTAGAGACTCTAGAAAGCAAGAGCGTCCTTCTTGCTCTAAAGCAGAGTGTGATCCATGGATGAGAACTGTGTTGTGTGTTTCCCTTCAGAAATGGAGTTAAATCTCAGGCATTGTGTCTTCCTACAAGCAAGACTTCGTTACAAGTAAGGGAAGTCACTTTTCAGCTAAAACGAACTACATCATTCAGGAAGCTAACACGTTTCTCATCTTATCTGAGAAGCATTGGATGGTAGAGGTCCTTTGCTTTGTATCAATTTCAAGCAGAGTTGAACTAGATATTGTCCGTATGTATAGGAAACTCGGTTCATTTCTTCTGAGCACACTCAAGTTTCCTGCTGTATTAGAGACTCTAGAAAGCAAGAGCGTGCTTCTTGCTCTAAAGCAGAGTGTGATCAATGGATGAGAATTCTGCTGTGTGTTTCACTTCAGAAATGGAGTTAAATCCCAGGCTCTGAGTCTTCCTACAAGCAAGACTTCGTTTCAGGTAAGGGCAGTTACTTTACAGCTCAAACAAACTACATCGTTCACGAAGCTCACACGTTTCTCATCTAAACTGACAATCATTGCATGTTAGAGGACCTGTGGTTTGTTTCAGTTTCAGAAGCAGAGTTGGACTAGATATAGTCCATTTGTGTAGGATTCACCGTTCTTTTGTTGTAAGCACACTCAAGTTTCCAGCTGTATTAGAGATTCTAGAAAGCAATAGCGTGCTTCTTGCACTAAAGGAGAGTGTGAACAATGCATGAGAACTCTGCTGTGTGTTTCACTTCAGAAATGGAGTTAAATCCCTGGCTCTGAGTCTTCCTACAAGCAAGACTTAGTTTCAGGTAAGGGCAGTTACTTTACAGCTCAAACGAACTACATGGTTCTCGAAGCTCACACGTTTCTCATCTTAACTGAGAAGCATTGGATATTAGATGACCTTTGCTTTGTATCAATATCAAGCAGAGTTGAACTAGATATGGTCCGTATATATAGGAAACACGGTTCTTTTGTTCTGACCACACTCAAGTTTCCTGCTGTATTAGAGACTCTAGAAAGCAAGAGCGTCCTTCTTGCTCTAAAGCAGAGTGAGATCCATGGATGAGAACTGTGTTGTGTGTTTCCCTTCAGAAATGGAGTTAAATCTCAGGCATTGTGTCTAATTACAAGCAAGACTTCGTTACAAGTAAGGGAAGTCACTTTTCAGCTAAAACGAACTACATCATTCAGGAAGCTAACACGTTTCTCATCTTATCTGAGAAGCATTGGATGTTAGAGGTCCTTTGCTTTGTATCAATTTCAAGCAGAGTTGAACTAGATATTGTCCGTATTTATAGGAAACTCGGTTCATTTCTTCTGAGCACACTCAAGTTTCCTGCTGTATTAGAGACTCTACAAAGCAAGAGCGTCCTTCGTGCTATAAAGCAGAGTGTGATCCATGGATGAGAACTGTGTTGTGTGTTTCCCTTCAGAAGTGGAGTTAAATCCCAGGCTCTGTGTCTTCCTACAAGCAAGACTTCGTTTCAAGTAAGGGCAGTCACTTTTCAGCTCAAACGAACTACATCGTTCAGGAAGCTAACACGTTTCTCATCTTAACTGACAAGCATTGTTTGTTAGAGGACCAGTGCTTTGCATCAGTTTCAGAAGCAGAGTTGGACTAGATATGGTCCATATGTGTAAGAAACACCATTCTTTGGTCGCAGCACACTCACGTTTCCTGCTGTATTAGAGACTCTAGAAAGCAAGAGTGTGCTTCCTTCTCTAAAGCAGAGTGTGAACAATGGATGAGAACTGTGTTGTGTGTTTCCCTTCAGAAATGGAGTTAAATCCCAGGCTCTGTGTCTTCCTACAAGCAAGATTTCATTACAGCTAAGGGCAGTCACTTTTCATCTCAAACAAACTACATCATTGACGAAGCTCACACGTTTCTCATCTAAACTGACAATCATTGCATGTTAGAGGACCTGTGGTTTGTTTCATTTTCAGAAGCAGAGTTGGACTAGATATAGTCCATTTGTGTAGGATTCACCGTTCTTTTGTTGTAAGCACACTCAAGTTTCCAGCTGTATTAGAGATTCTAGAAAGCAAGAGCGTCCTTCTTGCTCTAAAGCAGAGTGTGATCCATGGATGAGAACTGTGTTGTGTGTTTCCCTTCAGAAATGGAGTTAAATCCCTGGCTTTGTGTTTCCTACAAGCAAGACTTCGTTACAAGTAAGGGCAGTCACTTTTCAGCTCAGACGATCTACACCGTTCAGGTAGCTAACACGTTTCTCATCTTAACTGAAAAGCATTGGATGTGAGAGGACTAGTGCTTTGTATCAGCTTCAGAAGCAGAGTTGGACTATATATGGTCCGTATGTGTAAGAAACACCGTTCTTTGGTCGCAGCACACTCACGTTTCCTGCTGTATTAGAGACTCTAGAAAGCAAGAGTGTGCTTCCTTCTCTAAAGCAGAGTGTGAACAATGGATGAGAACTGTGTTGTGTGTATCCCTTCAGCAATGGAGTTAAATCCCAGGCTCTGTGTCTTCCTACAAGCAAGACTTCTTTTCATGTAAGGGCAGTTACTATACAGCTCAAACGAATACATCGTTCTCGAAGCTCACACGTTTCTCATCTTAACTGAGAAGCATTGGATGTTAGAGGACCTTTGCTTTGTATCAGTTTCAAGCAGAGTTGACCTACATATGGTCCGTATGTATAGGAAACACGGTTCTTCTCTTCTGAGCACACTCAAGTTTCCTGCTGTATTAGAGACTCTAGAAAGCAAGAGCGTCCTTCTTGCTCTAAAGCAGAGTGTGAACAATGGATGAGAACACTGCTGTGTGTTTCACTTCAGAAATGGAGTTAAATCCCAGGCTTTGTGTCTTCCTAAAAGCAAGACTTCATTACAAGTAAGGGAAGTCACTTTTCAGCTCAAACGAACTACATGGATCAGGAAGCCAACACGTTTCTCATCTTAACTGACATGCATTGGATATTAGAGGACCAGTGCTTTGTATGAGTTTCAGAAGCAGAGTTGGACTAGACATGATCCGTATTTGTAGGAATCACCGTTCATTTGTTCTCAGCACACTCAAGTTTCCTGCTGTCTTAGAGATTCTAGAAAGCTAGAGCGTGCTTCTTGTGCTAAAGCAGAGTGTGATCAATGGATGAGAACTCTGTTGTGTGTTTCACTTCAGAAATGGAGTTAAATCCCTGGCTCTGAGTCTTCCTAAAGCAAGACTTCGTTTCAGGTAAGGGCAGTTACTTTACAGCTCAAACGAACTACATCGTTCTCGAAGCTCACACGTTTCTCTTCTTAACTGAGAAGCATTGGATGTTAGAGGACCTTTGCTTTGTATCAATTTCAAGCAGAGTTGAACTAGATATGGTCCATATGTATAGGAAACACGGTTCTTTTCTTCTGAACACACTCAAGTTTCCTGCTGTATTAGAGACTCTAGAAAGCAAGAGCGTCCTTCTTGCTCTAAAGGAGAGTGTGAACAATGCATGAGGACTCTGCTGTGTGTTTCACTTCAGAAATGGAGTTAAATCCCTGGCTCTGAGTCTTCCTACAAGCAAGACTTCGTTTCAGGTAAGGGCTGTCACTTTTCCGCTCAAATGAACTACATCGTTCACGAAGCTCACTCGTTTCTCGTCTTAACTGACAATCATTGGATGTTAGAGGACCAGTGCTTTGTATCAGTTTCAGAAGCAGAGTTGGACTAGACATGATCCGTATTTGTAGGAAACACCGTTCATTTGTTCTCAGCACACTCAACTTTCCTGCTGTCTTAGAGATTCTAGATAGCTAGAGCGTGCTTCTTGCTCTAAAGCAAAGTATGATCAATGGATGAGAACTCTGTTGTGTGTTTCACTTCAGAAATGGAGTTAAATCCCTGGCTCTGAGTCGTCCTACATGCAAGACTTCGTTTCAGGTAAGGGCATTTACTTTACAGCTCAAATGAACAATATCGTTCACGAAGCTCACAAGTATCTCATCTTAACTGAAAAGCATTGTATGTTAGAGGACCTTTTCTTTGCAACAATTTCCAGCAGAGTTGAACTAGATATGGTCCGTATGTATAGGAAACACGGTTCTTTTCTTCTGAGCACACTCACGTTTCCTGCTGTTTTAGAGATTCTAGAAAGCAAGACCGTGCTTCTTGCTGTAAAGCAGAGTGTGAACAATGGATGAGAACTCTGCTGTGTGTTTCACTTCAGAAATGGAGTTAAATCCCAGGGTCTGAGTCTTCCTACAAGCAAGACTTCGTTTCAGGTAAGGGCAGTCACTTTTCAGCTCAAACAAATTACATCGATCACGAAGCTCACATGTTTCTCATCTTAGCTGACAAGCATTGGATGTTAGAGGACCAGAGCTTTGTGTCAGTTTCAGAAGCAGAGTTTGACTTGATATGATCCGTATGTGTAGGAAACACCGTTCTTTTGTTCTCAGCACACTCATGTTTCTTGCTGTCTTAGAGAATCTAGAAAGCTAGAGGGTTCTTCTTGCTCTAAAGCAGAGTGTGATCAATGGATGAGAACTCTGTTGTGTGTTTCACTTCAGAAATGGAGTTAAATCCCTGGCTCTGAGTCTTCCTACAAGCAAGACTTCGTTTCAGGTAAGGGATGTCACTTTTCAGCTCAAACAAACTACATCGTTCACGAAGCTCACACGTTTCTCGTCTTAACTGACAATCATTGCATGTTAGAGGACCAGTGCTTTGTATCAGTTTCAGAAGCAGAGTTGGACTAGACATGATCCGTATGTGTAGGAATCACCGTTCATTTGTTCTCAGCACACCCAAGTTTCCTGCTGTCTTAGAGATTCTAGAAAGCTAGAGCGTGCTTCTTGTGCTAAAGCAGAGTGTGATCAATGGATGAGAACTCTGTTGTGTGTTTCACTTCAGAAATGGTGTTAAATCCCTGGCTCTGAGTCTTCCTACAAGCAAGACTTCGTTTCAGGAAAGGGCAGTTACTTTACAGCTCAAACGAACTACATCGTTCACGAAGCTCACACGTTTCTCATCTAAACTGACAAGCATTGGATGTTACAGGACGTCTGATTTGTTTCAGTTTCAGAAGCAGAGTTGGACTAGACATGATCCGTATGTGTAGGAATCACCGTTCATTTGTTCTCAGCACACCCAAGTTTCCTGCTGTCTTAGAGATTCTAGAAAGCTAGAGCGTGCTTCTTGTGCTAAAGCAGAGTGTGATCAATGGATGAGAACTCTGTTGTGTGTTTCACTTCAGAAATGGAGTTAAATCCCTGGCTCTGAGTGTTCGTACAAGCAAGACTTCGTTTCAGGTAAGGGCAGTTACTTTACAGCTCAAACGAACTACATCGTTCACGAAGCTCACACGTTTCTCATCTAAACTGACAAGCATTGGATGTTACAGGACCTCTGATTTGTTTCAGTTTCAGAAGCAGAGATGAACTAGATATGGTCCGTATGTGTAGGAAACACCGTTCTTTGTTCTGAGCACACTCAAGTTTCCTGCTGTATTAGAGACTCTAGAAAGCAAGACCGTGCTTCTTGCACTATAGCAGAGTGTGAACAATGCATGAGAACTCTGCTGTGTGTTTCACTTCAGAAATGGAGTTAAATCCCTGGCTCTGAGTCTTCCTACAAGCAAGATTTCATTTCAGGTAAGGGCAGTCACTTTTCAGCTCAAACGAACTACATCGTTCACGAAGCTCACACTTTTCTCGCCTTAACTGACAATCATTGGATGTTAGAGGACCAGTGCTTTGTATCAGTTTCAGAAGCAGAGTTGGACTAGATATGGTCTGTATGTGTAGGAAACAACGTTCTTTTGTTCTCAGCACACTCAAGAGTCCTGCTGTCTTAGAGATTCTAGAAAGCTAGAGCGTGCTTCTTGTGCTAAAGCAGAGTGTCATCAATGGATGAGAACTCTGTTGTGTGTTTCACTTCAGAAATGGAGTTAAATCCCGGGCTCTGAATCTTCCTACAAGCAAGACTTCGTTTCAGGTAAGGGCAGTTACTTTACAGCTCAAACGAACTACATCGTTCACAAAGCTAACTCGTTTCTCGTCTTAACTGACAATCATTGGATGTTAGAGGACCAGTGCTTTGTATCAGTTTCAGAAGCAGAGTTGGACTAGACATGATCCGTATTTGTAGGAAACACCGTTCATTTGTTCTCAGCACACTCAACTTTCCTGCTGTCTTAGAGATTCTAGAAAGCGAGAGCATGCTTCTTGCTCTAAAGCAAAGTGTGATCAATGGATGAGAACTCTGTTGTGTGTTTCACTTCAGAAATGGAGTTAAATCCCTGGCTCTGAGTCGTCCTACATGCAAGACTTCGTTTCAGGTAAGGGCATTTACTTTACACCTCAAATGAACAATATCGTTCACGAGGCTCACAAGTATCTCATCTTAACTGAGAAGCATTGGATGTTAGAGGACCTTTTCTTTGCAACAATTTCCAGCAGAGTTGAACTAGATATGGTCCATATGTATAGGAAACACGGTTCTTTTCTTCTGAGCACACTCACGTTTCCTGCTGTTTTAGAGATTCTAGAAAGCAAGAGCGTGCTTCTTGCTGTAAAGCAGAGTGTGAACAATGGATGAGAACTCTGCTGTGTGTTTCACTTCAGAAATGGAGTTAAATCCCATGGTCTGAGTCTTCCTACAAGCAAGACTTCGTTTCAGGTAAGGGCAGTCACTTTTCAGCTCAAACAAATTACATCGATCACGAAGCTCACATGTTTCTCATCTTAGCTGACAAGCATTGGATGTTAGAGGACCAGTGCTTTGTATCAGTTTCAGAAGCAGAGTTGGACTAGACATGATCCGTATGTGTAGGAATCACCGTTCATTTGTTCTCAGCACACCCAAGTTTCCTGCTGTCTTAGAGATTCTAGAAAGCTAGAGCGTGCTTCTTGTGCTAAAGCAGAGTGTGATCAATGGATGAGAACTCTGTTGTGTGTTTCACTTCAGAAATGGAGTTAAATCCCTGGCTCTGAGTCTTCCTACAAGCAAGACTTCGTTTCAGGTAAGGGATGTCACTTTTCAGCTCAAACAAACTGCATCGTTCACGAAGCTCACACGTTTCTCGTCTTAACTGACAATCATTGCATGTTAGAGGACCAGTGCTTTGTATCAGTTTCAGAAGCAGAGTTGGACTAGACATGATCCATATGTGTAGGAATCACCGTTCATTTGTTCTCAGCACACCCAAGTTTCCTGCTGTCTTAGAGATTCTAGAAAGCTAGAGCGTGCTTCTTGTGCTAAAGCAGAGTGTGATCAATGGATCAGAACTCTGTTGTGTGTTTCACTTCAGAAATGGAGTTAAATCCCTGGCTCTGAGTCTTCCTACAAGCAAGACATCGTTTCAGGTAAGGGCAGTTACTTTACAGCTCAAACGAACTACATCGTTCACGAAGCTCACACGTTTCTCATCTAAACTGACAAGCATTGGATGTTACAGGACCTCTGATTTGTTTCAGTTTCAGAAGCAGAGAAGAACTAGATATGGTCCGTATGTGTAGGAAACACCGTTCTTTGTTCTGAGCCCACTCAAGTTTCCAGCTGTATTAGAGACTCTAGAAAACAAGAGCGTGCTTCTTGCTCTAAAGCAGAGTGTGAACAATGCATGAGAACTCTGCTGTGTGTTTCACTTCAGAAATGGAGTTAAATCCCTGGCTCTGAGTCTTCCTACAAGCAAGACTTCGTTTCAGGTAAGGGCTGTCACTTTTCAGCTCAAACGAACTACATCGTTCACGAATCTCACACGTTTCTCGTCTTAACTGACAATCATTGGATGTTATAGGACCAGTGCTTTGTATCAGTTTCAGAAGCAGAGTTGGACTAGACATGATCCGTATGTGTAGGAATCACCGTTCATTTGTTCTCAGCACACTCAAGTTTCCTGCTGTCTTAGACATTCTAGAAAGCTAGAGCATGCTTCTTGTGCTAAAGCAGAGTGTGATCAATGGGTGAGAACTCTGTTGTGTGTTTCACTTCAGAAATGGAGTTAAATCCCTGGCTCTGAGTCTTTCTACAAGCAAGACTTCGTTTCAGGTAAGGGCAGTTACTTTACAGCTCAAACGAACTACATTGTTCTCAAAGCTCACACATTTCTCATCTTAACTGAGAAGCATTGGATGTTAGAGGACCTTTGCTTTGTATCAATTTCAAGCAGAGTTGAACTAGATATGGTCCATATGTATAGGAAACACGGTTCTTTTCTTCTGAGCACACTCAAGTTTCCTGCTGTATTAGAGACTCTAGAAAGCAAGAGTGTCCTTCTTGCTCTAAAGCAGAGTGTGATCCATGGATGAGAACTGTGTTGTGTGTTTCCCTTCAGAAATGGAGTTAAATCCCAGGCTTTGTGTCTTCCTACAAGCAAGAATTTGTTACAAGTAAGGGAAGTCACTTTTCAGCTCAAACGAACTACATCCTTCAGGAAGCTAACACGTTTCTCATCTTTACTGACAAGCATTCGATGTTAGAGGACTAGTGCTTTGTATCAGTTTCAGAAGCAGAGTTGGACTAGATATGGTCCGTACGTGTACGAAACTGCCTTCTTTTGTTCTCATCACACTCAAGTTTCCTGCTGTATTAGAGATTCTAGAAAGCAAGAGCGTGCTTCTTGCTCTATAGCAGAGTGTGAACAATGCATGAGAATCTGCTGTGTGTTTCACTTCAGAAATGGAGTTAAATCCCTGGCTCTGAGTCTTCCTACAAGCAAGACTTCATTTCAGGTAAGGGCAGTTAATTTACAGCTCAAACAAACTACATTGTTCACGAAGCTCACACGTTTCTCATCAAAAACTGACAATCATTGAATGTTAGAAGACCTGTGGTTTGTTTCAGTTTCAGAAGCAGAGTTGGACTAAGTATAGTTCGTTTGTGTAGGATTCACCGTACTTTTGTTCTGAGCACACTCAAGTTTCCAGCGGTATTAGTGACTCTAGAAAGCAATAGCGTGCTTCTTGCTCTAAAGGAGAGTGTGAACAATGCATGAGAACTCTGCTGTGTGTTTTACTTCAGAAATGGAGTTAAATCCCTGGCTCTGAGTCTTCCTACAAGCAAGACTTCGTTTCAGGTAAGGGATGTCACTTTTCAGCTCAAACAAACTACATCGTTCACGAAGCTCACACGTTTCTCGTCTTAACTGACAATCATTGCATGTTAGAGGACCAGTGCTTTGTATCAGTTTCAGAAGCAGAGTTGGACTAGACATGATCCGTATGTGTAGGAATCACCGTTCATTTGTTCTCAGCACACCCAAGTTTCCTGCTGTCTTAGAGATTCTAGAAAGCTAGAGCGTGCTTCTTGTGCTAAAGCAGAGTGTGATCAATGGATGAGAACTCTGTTGTGTGTTTCACTTCAGAAATGGAGTTAAATCCCTGGCTCTGAGTCTTCCTACAAGCAAGACTTCGTTTCAGGTAAGGGCAGTTACTTTACAGCTCAAACGAACTACATCGTTCACGAAGCTCACACGTTTCTCATCTAAACTGACAAGCATTGGATGTTACAGGACCTCTGATTTGTTTCAGTTTCAGAAGCAGAGATGAACTAGATATGGTCCGTATGTGTAGGAAACACCGTTCTTTGTTCTGAGCACACTCAAGTTTCCTGCTGTATTAGAGACTCTAGAAAGCAAGAGTGTGCTTCTTGCTCTAAAGCAGAGTGTGAACAATGCATGAGAACTCTGCTGTGTGTTTCACTTCAGAAATGGAGTTAAATCCCTGGATCTGAGTCTTCCTACAAGCAAGACTTCCTTTCAGGTAAGGGCAGTCACTTTTCAGCTCAAAGGAACTACATCGTGCAGGAAGCTCACACGTTTCTCGTCTTAACTGACAAGCATTGCATGTTAGAGGACCAGTGCTTGGTATCTGTTTCAGAAGCAGATTTGGACTAGATATGATCTGTATGTGTAGGAAACACCTTTCTTTTGTTCTCAGCACACACAATTTTCCTGCTGTCTTAGAGTCTCTAGAAAGCAAGAGTGTGCTTCTTGCTCTAAAGCAGAGTGTGATCAATGATTGAGAACTCTGCTGTGTGTTTCATTTCAGATATGGAGTTAAATCCCAGGCTCTGAGTCTTCCTACAAGCAAGACTTCGTTTCAGGTAAGGGCAGTCACTTTTCAGCTCAAACGAACTACATCGTTCAGGAAGCTAACACGTTTCTCATCTTAACTGACAAGCTTTGCATGTTAGAGGACCAGTGCTTTGTATCAGTTTCAGAAGCAGAGTTGGACTAGATATGGTCTCCATGTGTAGGAAACAACGTTCTTTTGTTCTCAGCACACTCAAGTTTCCTGCTGTCTTAGAGATTCTAGAAAGCTAGAGCATGCTTCTTGCTCTAAAGCAGAGTGTGATCAATGGATGAGAACTCTGTTGTGTGTTTCACTTCAGAAATGGAGTTAAATCCCTGGCTGTGAGTCTTCCTACAAGCAAGACTTCGTTTCAGGTAAGGGCTGTTACTTTCCAGCTCAAACGAACTACATCGTTCACGAAGCTCACACGTTTCTCATCTTAACTGAGAAGCATTGGATGTTAGAGGACCTTTGCTTTGTATCAATTTCAAGCAGAGTTGAACTAGATATGGTCCCTAAGTATAGGAAACACGGTTCTTTTCTTCTGAGCACACTCAAGTTTCCTGCTGTATTAGAGAGTCTAGAAAGCAAGAGCGTCCTTCATGCTCTAAAGCAGAGTGTGATACATGGATGAGAACTGTGTTGTGTGTTTCCCTTCAGAAATGGAGTTAAATCCCTGGCTTTGTGTTTCCTACAAGCAAGACTTCGTTAAGCAAGAGCGTGCTTCTTGCTCTAAAGCAGTGTGTGATCCATGGATGAGAACTCTGCTGTGTGTTTCTCTTCAGAAATGGAATTAAATCCCAGGCTTTGTGTCTTCCTACAAGCAAGAATTTGTTACAAGTAAGGGAAGTCACTTTTCAGCTCAAACGAACTACATCCTTCAGGAAGCTAACACGTTTCTCATCTTAACTGACAAGCATTCGATGTTAGAGGACTAGTGCTTTGTATCAGTTTCAGAAGCAGAGTTGGACTAGATATGGTCCGTACGTGTACGAAACTGCCTTCTTTTGTTCTCATCACACTCAAGTTTCCTGCTGTATTAGAGAGTCTAGAAAGCAAGAGCGTCCTTCTTGCTATAAAGCAGAGTGTGATACATGGATGAGAACTGTGTTGTGTGTTTCCCTTCAGAAATGGAGTTAAATCCCTGGCTTTGTGTTTCCTACAAGCAAGACTTCGTTAAGCAAGAGCGTGCTTCTTGCTCTGAAGCAGTGTGTGATCCATGGATGAGAACTCTGCTGTGTGTTTCTCTTCAGAAATGGAGTTAAATCCCAGGCTCTGTGTCTTCCTACAATCAAGACTTCGTTTCAGGTAAGGGCAGTCACTTTTCAGCTCAAACGAACTACATCGTTCATGAAGCTAACACGTTTCTCATGTTAACTGCCAAGCATTGGATGTTAGAGTTCCAGTGCTTTGTATCAGTTTCAGAAGCAGAGTTGGACTAGATATGGTCTGTATGTGTAAGAAACACCATTCTTTGGTCGCAGCACACTCACGTTTCCTGCTGTATTAGAGACTCTCGAAAGCAAGAGTGTGCTTCCTTCTCTAAAGCAGAGTGTGAACAAAGCATGAGAACTGTGTTGTGTGTTTCCCTTCAGAAATGGAATTAAATCCCAGGCTCTGTGTGTTCCTACAAGCAAGATTTCGTTACAGCTAAGGGCAGTCACTTTTCAGCTCAAACGAACTACATCGTTCACGAAGCTAACAAGTTTTCCATCTTAACTGACAATCATTGGATGTTAGAGGCCCAGTGCTTTTTATCAGTTTCAGAAGCAGAGTGGGAATAGATATGGTCCGTATGTGTAGGAAACACCGTTATTTTGTTCTCAGCACACTCACGTTTCCTGCTGTCTTAGAGATTCTAGAAAGCAAGAGCGTGCTTCTTGCTCTAAAGCAGAGTGTGAACAATGCATGAGAACTCTGCTGTGTGTTTCACTTCAGAAATGCAGTTAAATCCCTGGCTCTGAGTCTTCCTACAAGAAAGACTTCGTTTCAGGTAAGGGCAGTCACTTTTCAGCTCAAAGGAACTACATCGTTCACGAAGCTCACACGTTTCTCATCTTAACTGAGAAGAATTGGATGTTAGAGGACTTTGCTTTGTATCAATTTCAAGCAGAGTTGAACTAGATATGGTCCGTAAGTATAGGAGACATGGTTCTTTTCTTCTGAGCACACTCAAGTTTCCTGCTGTATTAGAGAATCTAGAAAGCAAGAGCGTCCTTCTTGCTCTAAAGTCGAGTGTTATCCATGGATGAGAACTGTGTTGTGTGTTTCCCTTCAGAAATGGAGTTAAATCCCAGGCTCTGAGTCTTCCTACAAGCAAGACTTCGTTTCATGTAAGGGCAGTTACTTTACAGCTCAAACAAACTACATCGTTCACAAAGCTCACACATTTCTCATGTCAACTGAGAAGCATTGGATGTTAGAGGACCTCTGATTTGTTACAGTTTCAGAAGCCGAGATGAACTAGATATGGTCCGTATGTGTAGGATACACCGTTCTTTTGTTCTGAGCACACTCAAGTTTCCTGCTGTATTAGAGACTCTAGAAAGCAAGAGCGTGCTTCTTGCTCTAAAGCAGTGTGTGAACAATGCATGAGAACTCTGCTGTGTGTTTCACTTCAGAAATGGAGTTAAATCCCTGGCTCTGAGTCTTCCTACAAGCAAGACTTCGTTTCAGGTAAGGGCAGTCACTTTTCAGCTCAAAGGAAATACATCGTTCAGGAAGCTCACACGTTTCTCGTCTTAACTGACAAGCATTGCATGTTAGAGGACCAGTGCTTGGTATCAGTTTCAGAAGCAGAGTTGGACTAGATATGGTCTCCATGTGTAGGAAACAACGTTCTTTTGTTCTCAGCACACTCATGTTTCCTGATGTCTTAGAGTCTCTAGAAAGCAAGAGTGTGCTTCTTGCTCTAAAGCAGAGTGTGATCAATGATTGAGAACTCTGCTGTGTGTTTCATTCAGAAATGGAGTTAAATCCCAGGCTCTGAGTCTTCCTACAAGCAAGACTTCGTTTCATGTAAGGGCAGTTACTTTACAGCTCAAACGAACTACATCGTTCATGAAGCTCACACGTTTCTCATGTCAACTGAGAAGCATTGGATGTTAGAGGACCTTTGCTTTGTATCAATTTCAAACAGAGTTGAACTAGATATGTTCCGTATGTATAGGAAACACGGTTCTTTCATCTGAGCACACTCACGTTTCCTGCTGTATTAGAGTCTCTGGAAAGCAAGAGCGTGCTTCTTGCTCTGAAGCAGTGTGTGATCCATGGAAGAGAACTCTGCTGTGTGTTTCCCTTCAGAAATGGAGTTAAATCCCAGGCTCTGTGTCTTCCTACAATCAAGATTTTGTTTCAGGTAAGGGCTGTCACTTTTCAGCTCAAACGAACTACATCGTTCACGAAGCTAACACGTTTCTCATCTTAACTGCCAAGCATTGGATGTTAGAGGACCAGTTCTTTGTATCAGTTTCAGAAGCATAGTTGGACTAGATATGGTCCGTATGTGTAGGAAACTCCGTTCTTTTGTTCTCATCACACATATGTTTCCTGCTGTCTTAGAGACTCTAGAAAGCAAGAGCATGCTTCTTGCTCTAAAGCAGAGTGTGATCCATGGATGAGAACTGTGTTGTGTGTTTCCCTTCAGAAATGGAGTTAAATCCCAGGCTCTGTGTCTTCCTACAAGCAAGACATCTTTTCAAGTAAGGGCAGTCACTTTTCAGCTCAAAGGAACTACATCGTTCAGGAAGCTAACACGTTTCTCATCTTAACTGACAAGCATTGGATGTTAGAGGACCAGGGTTTTGTATCAGTTTCAGAAGCAGAGTTGGACTAGATATGGTCTGTATGTGTAAGAAACACCGTTCTTTGGTCGCAGCACACTCAAGTTTCCTGCTGTATTAGAGACTCTCGAAAGCAAGAGTGTGCTTCCTTCTCTAAAGCAGAGTGTGAACAATGGATGAGAACTGTGTTGTGTGTTTCCCTTCAGAAATGGAGTTAAATCCCAGGCTCTGTGTCTTCCTACAGGCAAGATTTCGTTACAGCTAAGGGCAGTCACTTTTCAGCTCAAACGAACTACATCGTTCACGAAGCTCTCACGTTTCTCATCTACACTGAGAAGCATTGGATGTTAGAGGACCTTTGCTTTGTATCAATTTCAAGCAGAGTTGAACTAGATATGGTCCGTAAGTATAGGAAACACGGTTCTTTACTTCTGAGCACACTCAAGTTTCATGCTGTATTAGAGACTCTAGAAAGCAAGAGCGTCCTTCTTGCTCTAAAGCAGAGTGTGATACATGGATGAGAACTGTGTTGTGTGTTTCCCTTCAGAAATGGAGTTAAAGCCCAGGCTCTGTGTCTTCCTACAAGCAAGACTTCGTTTCAAGTAAGGGCAGTCACTTTTCAGCTCAAACGAACTACATCGTTCAGGAAGCTAACACGTTTCTCATCTTAACTGACAAGCTTTGCATGTTAGAGGACCAGTGCTTTGTATCAGTTTCAGAAGCAGAGTTGGACTAGATATGGTCTCCATGTGTAGGAAACAACGTTCTTTTGTTCTCAGCACACTCAAGTTTCCTGCTGTCTTAGAGATTCTAGAAAGCTAGAGCATGCTTCTTGCTCTAAAGCAGAGTGTGATCAATGGATGAGAACTCTGTTGTGTGTTTCACTTCAGAAATGGAGTTAAATCCCTGGCTGTGAGTCTTCCTACAAGCAAGACTTCGTTTCAGGTAAGGGCTGTTACTTTCCAGCTCAAACGAACTACATCGTTCACGAAGCTCACACGTTTCTCATCTTAACTGAGAAGCATTGGATGTTAGAGGACCTTTGCTTTGTATCAATTTCAAGCAGAGTTGAACTAGATATGGTCCCTAAGTATAGGAAACACGGTTCTTTTCTTCTGAGCACACTCAAGTTTCCTGCTGTATTAGAGAGTCTAGAAAGCAAGAGCGTCCTTCATGCTCTAAAGCAGAGTGTGATACATGGATGAGAACTGTGTTGTGTGTTTCCCTTCAGAAATGGAGTTAAATCCCTGGCTTTGTGTTTCCTACAAGCAAGACTTCGTTAAGCAAGAGCGTGCTTCTTGCTCTAAAGCAGTGTGTGATCCATGGATGAGAACTCTGCTGTGTGTTTCTCTTCAGAAATGGAATTAAATCCCAGGCTTTGTGTCTTCCTACAAGCAAGAATTTGTTACAAGTAAGGGAAGTCACTTTTCAGCTCAAACGAACTACATCCTTCAGGAAGCTAACACGTTTCTCATCTTAACTGACAAGCATTCGATGTTAGAGGACTAGTGCTTTGTATCAGTTTCAGAAGCAGAGTTGGACTAGATATGGTCCGTACGTGTACGAAACTGCCTTCTTTTGTTCTCATCACACTCAAGTTTCCTGCTGTATTAGAGAGTCTAGAAAGCAAGAGCGTCCTTCATGCTCTAAAGCAGAGTGTGATACATGGATGAGAACTGTGTTGTGTGTTTCCCTTCAGAAATGGAGTTAAATCCCTGGCTTTGTGTTTCCTACAAGCAAGACTTCGTTAAGCAAGAGCGTGCTTCTTGCTCTGAAGCAGTGTGTGATCCATGGATGAGAACTCTGCTGTGTGTTTCTCTTCAGAAATGGAGTTAAATCCCAGGCTCTGTGTCTTCCTACAATCAAGACTTCGTTTCAGGTAAGGGCAGTCACTTTTCAGCTCAAACGAACTACATCGTTCATGAAGCTAACACGTTTCTCATGTTAACTGCCAAGCATTGGATGTTAGAGTTCCAGTGCTTTGTATCAGTTTCAGAAGCAGAGTTGGACTAGATATGGTCTGTATGTGTAAGAAACACCATTCTTTGGTCGCAGCACACTCACGTTTCCTGCTGTATTAGAGACTCTCGAAAGCAAGAGTGTGCTTCCTTCTCTAAAGCAGAGTGTGAACAAAGCATGAGAACTGTGTTGTGTGTTTCCCTTCAGAAATGGAATTAAATCCCAGGCTCTGTGTGTTCCTACAAGCAAGATTTCGTTACAGCTAAGGGCAGTCACTTTTCAGCTCAAACGAACTACATCGTTCACGAAGCTAACAAGTTTTCCATCTTAACTGACAATCATTGGATGTTAGAGGCCCAGTGCTTTTTATCAGTTTCAGAAGCAGAGTGGGAATAGATATGGTCCGTATGTGTAGGAAACACCGTTATTTTGTTCTCAGCACACTCACGTTTCCTGCTGTCTTAGAGATTCTAGAAAGCAAGAGCGTGCTTCTTGCTCTAAAGCAGAGTGTGAACAATGCATGAGAACTCTGCTGTGTGTTTCACTTCAGAAATGCAGTTAAATCCCTGGCTCTGAGTCTTCCTACAAGAAAGACTTCGTTTCAGGTAAGGGCAGTCACTTTTCAGCTCAAAGGAACTACATCGTTCATGAAGCTCACACGTTTCTCATCTTAACTGAGAAGAATTGGATGTTAGAGGACTTTGCTTTGTATCAATTTCAAGCAGAGTTGAACTAGATATGGTCCGTAAGTATAGGAGACATGGTTCTTTTCTTCTGAGCACACTCAAGTTTCCTGCTGTATTAGAGAATCTAGAAAGCAAGAGCGTCCTTCTTGCTCTAAAGTCGAGTGTTATCCATGGATGAGAACTGTGTTGTGTGTTTCCCTTCAGAAATGGAGTTAAATCCCAGGCTCTGAGTCTTCCTACAAGCAAGACTTCGTTTCATGTAAGGGCAGTTACTTTACAGCTCAAACAAACTACATCGTTCACAAAGCTCACACATTTCTCATGTCAACTGAGAAGCATTGGATGTTAGAGGACCTCTGATTTGTTACAGTTTCAGAAGCCGAGATGAACTAGATATGGTCCGTATGTGTAGGATACACCGTTCTTTTGTTCTGAGCACACTCAAGTTTCCTGCTGTATTAGAGACTCTAGAAAGCAAGAGCGTCCTTCTTGCTCTAAAGCAGTGTGTGAACAATGCATGAGAACTCTGCTGTGTGTTTCACTTCAGAAATGGAGTTAAATCCCTGGCTCTGAGTCTTCCTACAAGCAAGACTTCGTTTCAGGTAAGGGCAGTCACTTTTCAGCTCAAAGGAAATACATCGTTCAGGAAGCTCACACGTTTCTCGTCTTAACTGACAAGCATTGCATGTTAGAGGACCAGTGCTTGGTATCAGTTTCAGAAGCAGAGTTGGACTAGATATGGTCTCCATGTGTAGGAAACAACGTTCTTTTGTTCTCAGCACACTCATGTTTCCTGATGTCTTAGAGTCTCTAGAAAGCAAGAGTGTGCTTCTTGCTCTAAAGCAGAGTGTGATCAATGATTGAGAACTCTGCTGTGTGTTTCATTCAGAAATGGAGTTAAATCCCAGGCTCTGAGTCTTCCTACAAGCAAGACTTCGTTTCATGTAAGGGCAGTTACTTTACAGCTCAAACGAACTACATCGTTCATGAAGCTCACACGTTTCTCATGTCAACTGAGAAGCATTGGATGTTAGAGGACCTTTGCTTTGTATCAATTTCAAACAGAGTTGAACTAGATATGTTCCGTATGTATAGGAAACACGGTTCTTTCATCTGAGCACACTCACGTTTCCTGCTGTATTAGAGTCTCTGGAAAGCAAGAGCGTGCTTCTTGCTCTGAAGCAGTGTGTGATCCATGGAAGAGAACTCTGCTGTGTGTTTCCCTTCAGAAATGGAGTTAAATCCCAGGCTCTGTGTCTTCCTACAATCAAGATTTTGTTTCAGGTAAGGGCTGTCACTTTTCAGCTCAAACGAACTACATCGTTCACGAAGCTAACACGTTTCTCATCTTAACTGCCAAGCATTGGATGTTAGAGGACCAGTTCTTTGTATCAGTTTCAGAAGCATAGTTGGACTAGATATGGTCCGTATGTGTAGGAAACTCCGTTCTTTTGTTCTCATCACACATATGTTTCCTGCTGTCTTAGAGACTCTAGAAAGCAAGAGCATGCTTCTTGCTCTAAAGCAGAGTGTGATCCATGGATGAGAACTGTGTTGTGTGTTTCCCTTCAGAAATGGAGTTAAATCCCAGGCTCTGTGTCTTCCTACAAGCAAGACATCTTTTCAAGTAAGGGCAGTCACTTTTCAGCTCAAAGGAACTACATCGTTCAGGAAGCTAACACGTTTCTCATCTTAACTGACAAGCATTGGATGTTAGAGGACCAGGGTTTTGTATCAGTTTCAGAAGCAGAGTTGGACTAGATATGGTCTGTATGTGTAAGAAACACCGTTCTTTGGTCGCAGCACACTCAAGTTTCCTGCTGTATTAGAGACTCTCGAAAGCAAGAGTGTGCTTCCTTCTCTAAAGCAGAGTGTGAACAATGGATGAGAACTGTGTTGTGTGTTTCCCTTCAGAAATGGAGTTAAATCCCAGGCTCTGTGTCTTCCTACAGGCAAGATTTCGTTACAGCTAAGGGCAGTCACTTTTCAGCTCAAACGAACTACATCGTTCACGAAGCTCTCACGTTTCTCATCTACACTGAGAAGCATTGGATGTTAGAGGACCTTTGCTTTGTATCAATTTCAAGCAGAGTTGAACTAGATATGGTCCGTAAGTATAGGAAACACGGTTCTTTACTTCTGAGCACACTCAAGTTTCCTGCTGTATTAGAGACTCTAGAAAGCAAGAGCGTCCTTCTTGCTCTAAAGCAGAGTGTGATACATGGATGAGAACTGTGTTGTGTGTTTCCCTTCAGAAATGGAGTTAAAGCCCAGGCTCTGTGTCTTCCTACAAGCAAGACTTCGTTTCAAGTAAGGGCAGTCACTTTTCAGCTCAAACGAACTACATCGTTCAGGAAGCTAACACGTTTCTCATCTTAACTGACAAGCTTTGCATGTTAGAGGACCAGTGCTTTGTATCAGTTTCAGAAGCAGAGTTGGACTAGATATGGTCTCCATGTGTAGGAAACAACGTTCTTTTGTTCTCAGCACACTCAAGTTTCCTGCTGTCTTAGAGATTCTAGAAAGCTAGAGCATGCTTCTTGCTCTAAAGCAGAGTGTGATCAATGGATGAGAACTCTGTTGTGTGTTTCACTTCAGAAATGGAGTTAAATCCCTGGCTGTGAGTCTTCCTACAAGCAAGACTTCGTTTCAGGTAAGGGCTGTTACTTTCCAGCTCAAACGAACTACATCGTTCACGAAGCTCACACGTTTCTCATCTTAACTGAGAAGCATTGGATGTTAGAGGACCTTTGCTTTGTATCAATTTCAAGCAGAGTTGAACTAGATATGGTCCCTAAGTATAGGAAACACGGTTCTTTTCTTCTGAGCACACTCAAGTTTCCTGCTGTATTAGAGAGTCTAGAAAGCAAGAGCGTCCTTCATGCTCTAAAGCAGAGTGTGATACATGGATGAGAACTGTGTTGTGTGTTTCCCTTCAGAAATGGAGTTAAATCCCTGGCTTTGTGTTTCCTACAAGCAAGACTTCGTTAAGCAAGAGCGTGCTTCTTGCTCTAAAGCAGTGTGTGATCCATGGATGAGAACTCTGCTGTGTGTTTCTCTTCAGAAATGGAATTAAATCCCAGGCTTTGTGTCTTCCTACAAGCAAGAATTTGTTACAAGTAAGGGAAGTCACTTTTCAGCTCAAACGAACTACATCCTTCAGGAAGCTAACACGTTTCTCATCTTAACTGACAAGCATTCGATGTTAGAGGACTAGTGCTTTGTATCAGTTTCAGAAGCAGAGTTGGACTAGATATGGTCCGTACGTGTACGAAACTGCCTTCTTTTGTTCTCATCACACTCAAGTTTCCTGCTGTATTAGAGAGTCTAGAAAGCAAGAGCGTCCTTCATGCTCTAAAGCAGAGTGTGATACATGGATGAGAACTGTGTTGTGTGTTTCCCTTCAGAAATGGAGTTAAATCCCTGGCTTTGTGTTTCCTACAAGCAAGACTTCGTTAAGCAAGAGCGTGCTTCTTGCTCTGAAGCAGTGTGTGATCCATGGATGAGAACTCTGCTGTGTGTTTCTCTTCAGAAATGGAGTTAAATCCCAGGCTCTGTGTCTTCCTACAATCAAGACTTCGTTTCAGGTAAGGGCAGTCACTTTTCAGCTCAAACGAACTACATCGTTCATGAAGCTAACACGTTTCTCATGTTAACTGCCAAGCATTGGATGTTAGAGTTCCAGTGCTTTGTATCAGTTTCAGAAGCAGAGTTGGACTAGATATGGTCTGTATGTGTAAGAAACACCATTCTTTGGTCGCAGCACACTCACGTTTCCTGCTGTATTAGAGACTCTCGAAAGCAAGAGTGTGCTTCCTTCTCTAAAGCAGAGTGTGAACAAAGCATGAGAACTGTGTTGTGTGTTTCCCTTCAGAAATGGAATTAAATCCCAGGCTCTGTGTGTTCCTACAAGCAAGATTTCGTTACAGCTAAGGGCAGTCACTTTTCAGCTCAAACGAACTACATCGTTCACGAAGCTAACAAGTTTTCCATCTTAACTGACAATCATTGGATGTTAGAGGCCCAGTGCTTTTTATCAGTTTCAGAAGCAGAGTGGGAATAGATATGGTCCGTATGTGTAGGAAACACCGTTATTTTGTTCTCAGCACACTCACGTTTCCTGCTGTCTTAGAGATTCTAGAAAGCAAGAGCGTGCTTCTTGCTCTAAAGCAGAGTGTGAACAATGCATGAGAACTCTGCTGTGTGTTTCACTTCAGAAATGCAGTTAAATCCCTGGCTCTGAGTCTTCCTACAAGAAAGACTTCGTTTCAGGTAAGGGCAGTCACTTTTCAGCTCAAAGGAACTACATCGTTCACGAAGCTCACACGTTTCTCATCTTAACTGAGAAGAATTGGATGTTAGAGGACTTTGCTTTGTATCAATTTCAAGCAGAGTTGAACTAGATATGGTCCGTAAGTATAGGAGACATGGTTCTTTTCTTCTGAGCACACTCAAGTTTCCTGCTGTATTAGAGAATCTAGAAAGCAAGAGCGTCCTTCTTGCTCTAAAGTCGAGTGTTATCCATGGATGAGAACTGTGTTGTGTGTTTCCCTTCAGAAATGGAGTTAAATCCCAGGCTCTGAGTCTTCCTACAAGCAAGACTTCGTTTCATGTAAGGGCAGTTACTTTACAGCTCAAACAAACTACATCGTTCACAAAGCTCACACATTTCTCATGTCAACTGAGAAGCATTGGATGTTAGAGGACCTCTGATTTGTTACAGTTTCAGAAGCCGAGATGAACTAGATATGGTCCGTATGTGTAGGATACACCGTTCTTTTGTTCTGAGCACACTCAAGTTTCCTGCTGTATTAGAGACTCTAGAAAGCAAGAGCGTGCTTCTTGCTCTAAAGCAGTGTGTGAACAATGCATGAGAACTCTGCTGTGTGTTTCACTTCAGAAATGGAGTTAAATCCCTGGCTCTGAGTCTTCCTACAAGCAAGACTTCGTTTCAGGTAAGGGCAGTCACTTTTCAGCTCAAAGGAAATACATCGTTCAGGAAGCTCACACGTTTCTCGTCTTAACTGACAAGCATTGCATGTTAGAGGACCAGTGCTTGGTATCAGTTTCAGAAGCAGAGTTGGACTAGATATGGTCTCCATGTGTAGGAAACAACGTTCTTTTGTTCTCAGCACACTCATGTTTCCTGATGTCTTAGAGTCTCTAGAAAGCAAGAGTGTGCTTCTTGCTCTAAAGCAGAGTGTGATCAATGATTGAGAACTCTGCTGTGTGTTTCATTCAGAAATGGAGTTAAATCCCAGGCTCTGAGTCTTCCTACAAGCAAGACTTCGTTTCATGTAAGGGCAGTTACTTTACAGCTCAAACGAACTACATCGTTCATGAAGCTCACACGTTTCTCATGTCAACTGAGAAGCATTGGATGTTAGAGGACCTTTGCTTTGTATCAATTTCAAACAGAGTTGAACTAGATATGTTCCGTATGTATAGGAAACACGGTTCTTTCATCTGAGCACACTCACGTTTCCTGCTGTATTAGAGTCTCTGGAAAGCAAGAGCGTGCTTCTTGCTCTGAAGCAGTGTGTGATCCATGGAAGAGAACTCTGCTGTGTGTTTCCCTTCAGAAATGGAGTTAAATCCCAGGCTCTGTGTCTTCCTACAATCAAGATTTTGTTTCAGGTAAGGGCTGTCACTTTTCAGCTCAAACGAACTACATCGTTCACGAAGCTAACACGTTTCTCATCTTAACTGCCAAGCATTGGATGTTAGAGGACCAGTTCTTTGTATCAGTTTCAGAAGCATAGTTGGACTAGATATGGTCCGTATGTGTAGGAAACTCCGTTCTTTTGTTCTCATCACACATATGTTTCCTGCTGTCTTAGAGACTCTAGAAAGCAAGAGCATGCTTCTTGCTCTAAAGCAGAGTGTGATCCATGGATGAGAACTGTGTTGTGTGTTTCCCTTCAGAAATGGAGTTAAATCCCAGGCTCTGTGTCTTCCTACAAGCAAGACATCTTTTCAAGTAAGGGCAGTCACTTTTCAGCTCAAAGGAACTACATCGTTCAGGAAGCTAACACGTTTCTCATCTTAACTGACAAGCATTGGATGTTAGAGGACCAGGGTTTTGTATCAGTTTCAGAAGCAGAGTTGGACTAGATATGGTCTGTATGTGTAAGAAACACCGTTCTTTGGTCGCAGCACACTCAAGTTTCCTGCTGTATTAGAGACTCTCGAAAGCAAGAGTGTGCTTCCTTCTCTAAAGCAGAGTGTGAACAATGGATGAGAACTGTGTTGTGTGTTTCCCTTCAGAAATGGAGTTAAATCCCAGGCTCTGTGTCTTCCTACAGGCAAGATTTCGTTACAGCTAAGGGCAGTCACTTTTCAGCTCAAACGAACTACATCGTTCACGAAGCTCTCACGTTTCTCATCTACACTGAGAAGCATTGGATGTTAGAGGACCTTTGCTTTGTATCAATTTCAAGCAGAGTTGAACTAGATATGGTCCGTAAGTATAGGAAACATGGTTCTTTACTTCTGAGCACACTCAAGTTTCCTGCTGTATTAGAGACTCTAGAAAGCAAAAGCGTCCTTCTTGCTCTAAAGCAGAGTGTGATACATGGATGAGAACTGTGTTGTGTGTTTCCCTTCAGAAATGGAGTTAAAGCCCAGGCTCTGTGTCTTCCTACAAGCAAGACTTCGTTTCAAGTAAGGGCAGTCACTTTTCAGCTCAAACGAACTACATCGTTCAGGAAGCTAACACGTTTCTCATCTTAACTGACAAGCTTTGCATGTTAGAGGACCAGTGCTTTGTATCAGTTTCAGAAGCAGAGTTGGACTAGATATGGTCTCCATGTGTAGGAAACAACGTTCTTTTGTTCTCAGCACACTCAAGTTTCCTGCTGTCTTAGAGATTCTAGAAAGCTAGAGCATGCTTCTTGCTCTAAAGCAGAGTGTGATCAATGGATGAGAACTCTGTTGTGTGTTTCACTTCAGAAATGGAGTTAAATCCCTGGCTGTGAGTCTTCCTACAAGCAAGACTTCGTTTCAGGTAAGGGCTGTTACTTTCCAGCTCAAACGAACTACATCGTTCACGAAGCTCACACGTTTCTCATCTTAACTGAGAAGCATTGGATGTTAGAGGACCTTTGCTTTGTATCAATTTCAAGCAGAGTTGAACTAGATATGGTCCCTAAGTATAGGAAACACGGTTCTTTTCTTCTGAGCACACTCAAGTTTCCTGCTGTATTAGAGAGTCTAGAAAGCAAGAGCGTCCTTCATGCTCTAAAGCAGAGTGTGATACATGGATGAGAACTGTGTTGTGTGTTTCCCTTCAGAAATGGAGTTAAATCCCTGGCTTTGTGTTTCCTACAAGCAAGACTTCGTTAAGCAAGAGCGTGCTTCTTGCTCTAAAGCAGTGTGTGATCCATGGATGAGAACTCTGCTGTGTGTTTCTCTTCAGAAATGGAATTAAATCCCAGGCTTTGTGTCTTCCTACAAGCAAGAATTTGTTACAAGTAAGGGAAGTCACTTTTCAGCTCAAACGAACTACATCCTTCAGGAAGCTAACACGTTTCTCATCTTAACTGACAAGCATTCGATGTTAGAGGACTAGTGCTTTGTATCAGTTTCAGAAGCAGAGTTGGACTAGATATGGTCTGTACGTGTACGAAACTGCCTTCTTTTGTTCTCATCACACTCAAGTTTCCTGCTGTATTAGAGAGTCTAGAAAGCAAGAGCGTCCTTCATGCTCTAAAGCAGAGTGTGATACATGGATGAGAACTGTGTTGTGTGTTTCCCTTCAGAAATGGAGTTAAATCCCTGGCTTGTGTTTCCTACAAGCAAGACTTCGTTAAGCAAGAGCGTGCTTCCTGCTCTGAAGCAGTGTGTGATCCATGGATGAGAACTCTGCTGTGTGTTTCTCTTCAGAAATGGAGTTAAATCCCAGGCTCTGTGTCTTCCTACAATCAAGACTTTGTTTCAGGTAAGGGCAGTCACTTTTCAGCTCAAACGAACTACATCGTTCATGAAGCTAACACGTTTCTCATGTTAACTGCCAAGCATTGGATGTTAGAGTTCCAGTGCTTTGTATCAGTTTCAGAAGCAGAGTTGGACTAGATATGGTCTGTATGTGTAAGAAACACCATTCTTTGGTCGCAGCACACTCACGTTTCCTGCTGTATTAGAGACTCTCGAAAGCAAGAGTGTGCTTCCTTCTCTAAAGCAGAGTGTGAACAAAGCATGAGAACTGTGTTGTGTGTTTCCCTTCAGAAATGGAATTAAATCCCAGGCTCTGTGTGTTCCTACAAGCAAGATTTCGTTACAGCTAAGGGCAGTCACTTTTCAGCTCAAACGAACTACATCGTTCACGAAGCTAACAAGTTTTCCATCTTAACTGACAATCATTGGATGTTAGAGGCCCAGTGCTTTTTATCAGTTTCAGAAGCAGAGTGGGAATAGATATGGTCCGTATGTGTAGGAAACACCGTTATTTTGTTCTCAGCACACTCACGTTTCCTGCTGTCTTAGAGATTCTAGAAAGCAAGAGCGTGCTTCTTGCTCTAAAGCAGAGTGTGAACAATGCATGAGAACTCTGCTGTGTGTTTCACTTCAGAAATGCAGTTAAATCCCTGGCTCTGAGTCTTCCTACAAGAAAGACTTCGTTTCAGGTAAGGGCAGTCACTTTTCAGCTCAAAGGAACTACATCGTTCACGAAGCTCACACGTTTCTCATCTTAACTGAGAAGAATTGGATGTTAGAGGACTTTGCTTTGTATCAATTTCAAGCAGAGTTGAACTAGATATGGTCCGTAAGTATAGGAGACATGGTTCTTTTCTTCTGAGCACACTCAAGTTTCCTGCTGTATTAGAGAATCTAGAAAGCAAGAGCGTCCTTCTTGCTCTAAAGTCGAGTGTTATCCATGGATGAGAACTGTGTTGTGTGTTTCCCTTCAGAAATGGAGTTAAATCCCAGGCTCTGAGTCTTCCTACAAGCAAGACTTCGTTTCATGTAAGGGCAGTTACTTTACAGCTCAAACAAACTACATCGTTCACAAAGCTCACACATTTCTCATGTCAACTGAGAAGCATTGGATGTTAGAGGACCTCTGATTTGTTACAGTTTCAGAAGCCGAGATGAACTAGATATGGTCCGTATGTGTAGGATACACCGTTCTTTTGTTCTGAGCACACTCAAGTTTCCTGCTGTATTAGAGACTCTAGAAAGCAAGAGCGTGCTTCTTGCTCTAAAGCAGTGTGTGAACAATGCATGAGAACTCTGCTGTGTGTTTCACTTCAGAAATGGAGTTAAATCCCTGGCTCTGAGTCTTCCTACAAGCAAGACTTCGTTTCAGGTAAGGGCAGTCACTTTTCAGCTCAAAGGAAATACATCGTTCAGGAAGCTCACACGTTTCTCGTCTTAACTGACAAGCATTGCATGTTAGAGGACCAGTGCTTGGTATCAGTTTCAGAAGCAGAGTTGGACTAGATATGGTCTCCATGTGTAGGAAACAACGTTCTTTTGTTCTCAGCACACTCATGTTTCCTGATGTCTTAGAGTCTCTAGAAAGCAAGAGTGTGCTTCTTGCTCTAAAGCAGAGTGTGATCAATGATTGAGAACTCTGCTGTGTGTTTCATTCAGAAATGGAGTTAAATCCCAGGCTCTGAGTCTTCCTACAAGCAAGACTTCGTTTCATGTAAGGGCAGTTACTTTACAGCTCAAACGAACTACATCGTTCATGAAGCTCACACGTTTCTCATGTCAACTGAGAAGCATTGGATGTTAGAGGACCTTTGCTTTGTATCAATTTCAAACAGAGTTGAACTAGATATGTTCTGTATGTATAGGAAACACGGTTCTTTCTTCTGAGCACACTCACGTTTCCTGCTGTATTAGAGTCTCTGGAAAGCAAGAGCGTGCTTCTTGCTCTGAAGCAGTGTGTGATCCATGGAAGAGAACTCTGCTGTGTGTTTCCCTTCAGAAATGGAGTTAAATCCCAGGCTCTGTGTCTTCCTACAATCAAGATTTTGTTTCAGGTAAGGGCTGTCACTTTTCAGCTCAAACGAACTACATCGTTCACGAAGCTAACACGTTTCTCATCTTAACTGCCAAGCATTGGATGTTAGAGGACCAGTTCTTTGTATCAGTTTCAGAAGCATAGTTGGACTAGATATGGTCCGTATGTGTAGGAAACTCCGTTCTTTTGTTCTCATCACACATATGTTTACTGCTGTCTTAGAGACTCTAGAAAGCAAGAGCATGCTTCTTGCTCTAAAGCAGAGTGTGATCCATGGATGAGAACTGTGTTGTGTGTTTCCCTTCAGAAATGGAGTTAAATCCCAGGCTCTGTGTCTTCCTACAAGCAAGACATCTTTTCAAGTAAGGGCAGTCACTTTTCAGCTCAAACGAACTACATCGTTCAGGAAGCTAACACGTTTCTCATCTTAACTGACAAGCATTGGATGTTAGAGGACCAGGGTTTTGTATCAGTTTCAGAAGCAGAGTTGGACTAGATATGGTCGGTATGTGTAAGAAACACCGTTCTTTGGTCGCAGCACACTCAAGTTTCCTGCTGTATTAGAGACTCTCGAAAGCAAGAGTGTGCTTCCTTCTCTAAAGCAGAGTGTGAACAATGGATGAGAACTGTGTTGTGTGTTTCCCTTCAGAAATGGAGTTAAATCCCAGGCTCTGTGTCTTCCTACAGGCAAGATTTCGTTACAGCTAAGGGCAGTCACTTTTCAGCTCAAACGAACTACATCGTTCACGAAGCTCTCACGTTTCTCATCTACACTGAGAAGCATTGGATGTTAGAGGACCTTTGCTTTGTATCAATTTCAAGCAGAGTTGAACTAGATATGGTCCGTAAGTATAGGAAACACGGTTCTTTACTTCTGAGCACACTCAAGTTTCCTGCTGTATTAGAGACTCTAGAAAGCAAGAGCGTCCTTCTTGCTCTAAAGCAGAGTGTGATACATGGATGAGAACTGTGTTGTGTGTTTCCCTTCAGAAATGGAGTTAAAGCCCAGGCTCTGTGTCTTCCTACAAGCAAGACTTCGTTTCAAGTAAGGGCAGTCACTTTTCAGCTCAAACGAACTACATCGTGCAGGAAGCTAACACGTTTCTCATCTTAACTGACAAGCTTTGCATGTTAGAGGACCAGTGCTTTGTATCAGTTTCAGAAGCAGAGTTGGACTAGATATGGTCTCCATGTGTAGGAAACAACGTTCTTTTTTTCTCAGCACACTCAAGTTTCCTGCTGTCTTAGAGATTCTAGAAAGCTAGAGCATGCTTCTTGCTCTAAAGCAGAGTGTGATCAATGGATGAGAACTCTGTTGTGTGTTTCACTTCAGAAATGGAGTTAAATCCCTGGCTGTGAGTCTTCCTACAAGCAAAACTTCGTTTCAGGTAAGGGCTGTTACTTTCCAGCTCAAACGAACTACATCGTTCACGAAGCTCACACGTTTCTCATCTTAACTGAGAAGCATTGGATGTTAGAGGACCTTTGCTTTGTATCAATTTCAAGCAGAGTTGAACAAGATATGGTCCCTAAGTATAGGAAACACGGTTCTTTTCTTCTGAGCACACTCAAGTTTCCTGCTGTATTAGAGAGTCTAGAAAGCAAGAGCGTCCTTCATGCTCTAAAGCAGAGTGTGATACATGGATGAGAACTGTGTTGTGTGTTTCCCTTCAGAAATGGAGTTAAATCCCTGGCTTTGTGTTTCCTACAAGCAAGACTTCGTTAAGCAAGAGCGTGCTTCTTGCTCTAAAGCAGTGTGTGATCCATGGATGAGAACTCTGCTGTGTGTTTCTCTTCAGAAATGGAATTAAATCCCAGGCTTTGTGTCTTCCTACAAGCAAGAATTTGTTACAAGTAAGGGAAGTCACTTTTCAGCTCAAACGAACTACATCCTTCAGGAAGCTAACACGTTTCTCATCTTAACTGACAAGCATTCGATGTTAGAGGACTAGTGCTTTGTATCAGTTTCAGAAGCAGAGTTGGACTAGATATGGTCCGTACGTGTACGAAACTGCCTTCTTTTGTTCTCATCACACTCAAGTTTCCTGCTGTATTAGAGAGTCTAGAAAGCAAGAGCGTCCTTCATGCTCTAAAGCAGAGTGTGATACATGGATGAGAACTGTGTTGTGTGTTTCCCTTCAGAAATGGAGTTAAATCCCTGGCTTTGTGTTTCCTACAAGCAAGACTTCGTTAAGCAAGAGCGTGCTTCTTGCTCTGAAGCAGTGTGTGATCCATGGATGAGAACTCTGCTGTGTGTTTCTCTTCAGAAATGGAGTTAAATCCCAGGCTCTGTGTCTTCCTACAATCAAGACTTCGTTTCAGGTAAGGGCAGTCACTTTTCAGCTCAAACGAACTACATCGTTCATGAAGCTAACACGTTTCTCATGTTAACTGCCAAGCATTGGATGTTAGAGTTCCAGTGCTTTGTATCAGTTTCAGAAGCAGAGTTGGACTAGATATGGTCTGTATGTGTAAGAAACACCATTCTTTGGTCGCAGCACACTCACGTTTCCTGCTGTATTAGAGACTCTCGAAAGCAAGAGTGTGCTTCCTTCTCTAAAGCAGAGTGTGAACAAAGCATGAGAACTGTGTTGTGTGTTTCCCTTCAGAAATGGAGTTAAATCCCTGGCTCTGAGTCTTCCTACAAGCAAGACTTCGTTTCAGGTAAGGGCTGTCACTTTTCCGCTCAAATGAACTACATCGTTCACGAAGCTCACTCGTTTCTCGTCTTAACTGACAATCATTGGATGTTAGAGGACCAGTGCTTTGTATCAGTTTCAGAAGCAGAGTTGGACTAGACATGATCCGTATTTGTAGGAAACACCGTTCATTTGTTCTCAGCACACTCAACTTTCCTGCTGTCTTAGAGATTCTAGAAAGCTAGAGCGTGCTTCTTGCTCTAAAGCAAAGTATGATCAATGGATGAGAACTCTGTTGTGTGTTTCACTTCAGAAATGGAGTTAAATCCCTGGCTCTGAGTCGTCCTACATGCAAGACTTCGTTTCAGGTAAGGGCATTTACTTTACAGCTCAAATGAACAATATCGTTCACGAAGCTCACAAGTATCTCATCTTAACTGAAAAGCATTGTATGTTAGAGGACCTTTTCTTTGCAACAATTTCCAGCAGAGTTGAACTAGATATGGTACGTATGTATAGGAAACACGGTTCTTTTCTTCTGAGCACACTCACGTTTCCTGCTGTTTTAGAGATTCTAGAAAGCAAGACCGTGCTTCTTGCTGTAAAGCAGAGTGTGAACAATGGATGAGAACTCTGCTGTGTGTTTCACTTCAGAAATGGAGTTAAATCCCAGGGTCTGAGTCTTCCTACAAGCAAGAATTCGTTTCAGGTAAGGGCAGTCACTTTTCAGCTCAAACAAATTACATCGATCACGAAGCTCACATGTTTCTCATCTTAGCTGACAAGCATTGGATGTTAGAGGACCAGAGCTTTGTGTCAGTTTCAGAAGCAGAGTTTGACTTGATATGATCCGTATGTGTAGGAAACACCGTTCTTTTGTTCTCAGCACACTCATGTTTCTTGCTGTCTTAGAGAATCTAGAAAGCTAGAGGGTTCTTCTTGCTCTAAAGCAGAGTGTGATCAATGGATGAGAACTCTGCTGTGTGTTTCACTTCAGAAATGGAGTTAAATCCCAGGCTTTGTGTCTTCCTAAAAGCAAGACTTCATTACAAGTAAGGGAAGTCACTTTTCAGCTCAAACGAACTACATGGATCAGGAAGCCAACACGTTTCTCATCTTAAATGACATGCATTGGATATTAGAGGACCAGTGCTTTGTATGAGTTTCAGAAGCAGAGTTGGACTAGACATGATCCGTATGTGTAGGAATCACCGTTCATTTGTTCTCAGCACACTCAAGTTTCCTGCTGTCTTAGAGATTCTAGAAAGCTAGAGCGTGCTTCTTGTGCTAAAGCAGAGTGTGATCAATGGATGAGAACTCTGTTGTGTGTTTCACTTCAGAAATGGAGTTAAATCCCTGGCTCTGAGTCTTCCTACAAGCAAGACTTCGTTTCAGGTAAGGGATGTCACTTTTCAGCTCAAACAAACTACATCGTTCACGAAGCTCACACGTTTCTCGTCTTAACTGACAATCATTGCATGTTAGAGGACCAGTGCTTTGTATCAGTTTCAGAAGCAGAGTTGGACTAGACATGATCCGTATGTGTAGGAATCACCGTTCATTTGTTCTCAGCACACCCAAGTTTCCTGCTGTCTTAGAGATTCTAGAAAGCTAGAGCGTGCTTCTTGTGCTAAAGCAGAGTGTGATCAATGGATGAGAACTCTGTTGTGTGTTTCACTTCAGAAATGGAGTTAAATCCCTGGCTCTGAGTCTTCCTACAAGCAAGACTTCGTTTCAGGTAAGGGCAGTTACTTTACAGCTCAAACGAACTACATCGTTCACGAAGCTCACACGTTTCTCATCTAAACTGACAAGCATTGGATGTTACAGGACGTCTGATTTGTTTCAGTTTCAGAAGCAGAGTTGGACTAGACATGATCCGTATGTGTAGGAATCACCGTTCATTTGTTCTCAGCACACCCAAGTTTCCTGCTGTCTTAGAGATTCTAGAAAGCTAGAGCGTGCTTCTTGTGCTAAAGCAGAGTGTGATCAATGGATGAGAACTCTGTTGTGTGTTTCACTTCAGAAATGGAGTTAAATCCCTGGCTCTGAGTGTTCCTACAAGCAAGACTTCGTTTCAGGTAAGGGCAGTTACTTTACAGCTCAAACGAACTACATCGTTCACGAAGCTCACACGTTTCTCATCTAAACTGACAAGCATTGGATGTTACAGGACCTATGATTTGTTTCAGTTTCAGAAGCAGAGATGAACTAGATATGGTCCGTATGTGTAGGAAACACCGTTCTTTGTTCTGAGCACACTCAAGTTTCCTGCTGTATTAGAGACTCTAGAAAGCAAGACTGTGCTTCTTGCACTATAGCAGAGTGTGAACAATGCATGAGAACTCTGCTGTGTGTTTCACTTCAGAAATGGAGTTAAATCCCTGGCTCTGAGTCTTCCTACAAGCAAGATTTCATTTCAGGTAAGGGCAGTCACTTTTCAGCTCAAACGAACTACATCGTTCACGAAGCTCACACTTTTCTCGTCTTAACTGACAATCATTGGATGTTAGAGGACCAGTGCTTTGTATCAGTTTCAGAAGCAGAGTTGGACTAGATATGGTCTGTATGTGTAGGAAACACTGTTCTTTTGTTCTCAGCACACTCAAGAGTCCTGCTGTCTTAGAGATTCTAGAAAGCTAGAGCGTGCTTCTTGTGCTAAAGCAGAGTGTGATCAATGGATGAGAACTCTGTTGTGTGTTTCACTTCAGAAATGGAGTTAAATCCCGGGCTCTGAATCTTCCTACAAGCAAGACTTCGTTTCAGGTAAGGGCAGTTACTTTACAGCTCAAACGAACTACATCGTTCACAAAGCTAACTCGTTTCTCGTCTTAACTGACAATCATTGGATGTTAGAGGACCAGTGCTTTGTATCAGTTTCAGAAGCAGAGTTGGACTAGACATGATCCGTATTTGTAGGAAACACCGTTCATTTGTTCTCAGCACACTCAACTTTCCTGCTGTCTTAGAGATTCTAGAAAGCTAGAGCGTGCTTCTTGCTCTAAAGCAAAGTGTGATCAATGGATGAGAACTCTGTTGTGTGTTTCACTTCAGAAATGGAGTTAAATCCCTGGCTCTGAGTCGTCCTACATGCAAGACTTCGTTTCAGGTAAGGGCATTTACTTTACAGCTCAAATGAACAATATCGTTCACGAGGCTCACAAGTATCTCATCTTAACTGAGAAGCATTGGATGTTAGAGGACCTTTTCTTTGCAACAATTTCCAGCAGAGTTGAACTAGATATGGTCCATATGTATAGGAAACACGGTTCTTTTCTTCTGAGCACACTCACGTTTCCTGCTGTTTTAGAGATTCTAGAAAGCAAGACCGTGCTTCTTGCTGTAAAGCAGAGTGTGAACAATGGATGAGAACTCTGCTGTGTGTTTCACTTCAGAAATGGAGTTAAATCCCATGGTCTGAGTCTTCCTACAAGCAAGAATTCGTTTCAGGTAAGGGCAGTCACTTTTCAGCTCAAACAAATTACATCGATCACGAAGCTCACATGTTTCTCATCTTAGCTGACAAGCATTGGATGTTAGAGGACCAGTGCTTTGTATCAGTTTCAGAAGCAGAGTTGGACTAGACATGATCCGTATGTGTAGGAATCACCGTTCATTTGTTCTCAGCACACCCAAGTTTCCTGCTGTCTTAGAGATTCTAGAAAGCTAGAGCGTGCTTCTTGTGCTAAAGCAGAGTGTGATCAATGGATGAGAACTCTGTTGTGTGTTTCACTTCAGAAATGGAGTTAAATCCCTGGCTCTGAGTGTTCCTACAAGCAAGACTTCGTTTCAGGTAAGGGCAGTTACTTTACAGCTCAAACGAACTACATCGTTCACGAAGCTCACACGTTTCTCATCTAAACTGACAAGCATTGGATGTTACAGGACCTATGATTTGTTTCAGTTTCAGAAGCAGAGATGAACTAGATATGGTCCGTATGTGTAGGAAACACCGTTCTTTGTTCTGAGCACACTCAAGTTTCCTGCTGTATTAGAGACTCTAGAAAGCAAGACCGTGCTTCTTGCACTATAGCAGAGTGTGAACAATGCATGAGAACTCTGCTGTGTGTTTCACTTCAGAAATGGAGTTAAATCCCTGGCTCTGAGTCTTCCTACAAGCAAGATTTCATTTCAGGTAAGGGCAGTCACTTTTCAGCTCAAACGAACTACATCGTTCATGAAGCTAACACTTTTCTCGTCTTAACTGACAATCATTGGATGTTAGAGGACCAGTGCTTTGTATCAGTTTCAGAAGCAGAGTTGGACTAGATATGGTCTGTATGTGTAGGAAACAACGTTCTTTTGTTCTCAGCACACTCAAGAGTCCTGCTGTCTTAGAGATTCTAGAAAGCTAGAGCGTGCTTCTTGTGCTAAAGCAGAGTGTGATCAATGGATGAGAACTCTGTTGTGTGTTTCACTTCAGAAATGGAGTTAAATCCCGGGCTCTGAATCTTCCTACAAGCAACACTTCGTTTCAGGTAAGGGCAGTTACTTTACAGCTCAAACGAACTACATCGTTCACAAAGCTAACTCGTTTCTCGTCTTAACTGACAATCATTGGATGTTAGAGGACCAGTGCTTTGTATCAGTTTCAGAAGCAGAGTTGGACTAGACATGATCCGTATTTTTAGGAAACACCGTTCATTTGTTCTCAGCACACTCAACTTTCCTGCTGTCTTAGAGATTCTAGAAAGCTAGAGCGTGCTTCTTGCTCTAAAGCAAAGTGTGATCAATGGATGAGAACTCTGTTGTGTGTTTCACTTCAGAAATGGAGTTAAATCCCTGGCTCTGAGTCGTCCTACATGCAAGACTTCGTTTCAGGTAAGGGCATTTACTTTACAGCTCAAATGAACAATATCGTTCACGAGGCTCACAACTATCTCATCTTAACTGAGAAGCATTTGATGTTAGAGGACCTTTTCTTTGCAACAATTTCCAGCAGAGTTGAACTAGATATGGTCCATATGTATAGGAAACACGGTTCTTTTCTTCTGAGCACACTCACGTTTCCTGCTGTTTTAGAGATTCTAGAAAGCAAGACCGTGCTTCTTGCTGTAAAGCAGAGTGTGAACAATGGATGAGAACTCTGCTGTGTGTTTCACTTCAGAAATGGAGTTAAATCCCATGGTCTGAGTCTTCCTACAAGCAAGACTTCGTTTCAGGTAAGGGCAGTCACTTTTCAGCTCAAACAAATTACATCGATCACGAAGCTCACATGTTTCTCATCTTAGCTGACAAGCATTGGATGTTAGAGGACCAGTGCTTTGTATCAGTTTCAGAAGCAGAGTTGGACTAGACATGATCCGTATGTGTAGGAATCACCGTTCATTTGTTCTCAGCACACCCAAGTTTCCTGCTGTCTTAGAGATTCTAGAAAGCTAGAGCATGCTTCTTGTGCTAAAGCAGAGTGTGATCAATGGATGAGAACTCTGTTGTGTGTTTCACTTCAGAAATGGAGTTAAATCCCTGGCTCTGAGTCTTCCTACAAGCAAGACTTCGTTTCAGGTAAGGGCAGTTACTTTACAGCTCAAACGAACTACATCGTTCTCAAAGCTCACACATTTCTCATCTTAACTGAGAAGCATTGGATGTTAGAGGACCTTGCTTTGTATCAATTTCAAGCAGAGTTGAACTAGATATGGTCCATATGTATAGGAAACACGGTTCTTTTCTTCTGAGCACACTCAAGTTTCCTGCTGTATTAGAGACTCTAGAAAGCAAGAGTGTCCTTCTTGCTCTAAAGCAGAGTGTGATCCATGGATGAGAACTGTGTTGTGTGTTTCCCTTCAGAAATGGAGTTAAATCCCAGGCTTTGTGTCTTCCTACAAGCAAGAATTTGTTACAAGTAAGGGAAGTCACTTTTCAGCTCAAACGAACTACATCCTTCAGGAAGCTAACACGTTTCTCATCTTAACTGACAAGCATTCGATGTTAGAGGACTAGTGCTTTGTATCAGTTTCAGAAGCAGAGTTGGACTAGATATGGTCCGTACGTGTACGAAACTGCCTTCTTTTGTTCTCATCACACTCAAGTTTCCTGCTGTATTAGAGATTCTAGAAAGCAAGAGCGTGCTTCTTGCTCTATAGCAGAGTGTGAACAATGCATGAGAATCTGCTGTGTGTTTCACTTCAGAAATGGAGTTAAATCCCTGGCTCTGAGTCTTCCTACAAGCAAGACTTCATTTCAGGTAAGGGCAGTTAATTTACAGCTCAAACAAACTACATTGTTCACGAAGCTCACACGTTTCTCATCAAAAACTGACAATCATTGAATGTTAGAAGACCTGTGGTTTGTTTCAGTTTCAGAAGCAGAGTTGGACTAAGTATAGTTCGTTTGTGTAGGATTCACCGTACTTTTGTTCTGAGCACACTCAAGTTTCCAGCTGTATTAGTGACTCTAGAAAGCAATAGCGTGCTTCTTGCTCTAAAGGAGAGTGTGAACAATGCATGAGAACTCTGCTGTGTGTTTTACTTCAGAAATGGAGTTAAATCCCTGGCTCTGAGTCTTCCTACAAGCAAGACTTCGTTTCAGGTAAGGGATGTCACTTTTCAGCTCAAACAAACTACATCGTTCACGAAGCTCACACGTTTCTCGTCTTAACTGACAATCATTGCATGTTAGAGGACCAGTGCTTTGTATCAGTTTCAGAAGCAGAGTTGGACTAGACATGATCCGTATGTGTAGGAATCACCGTTCATTTTTTCTCAGCACACCCAAGTTTCCTGCTGTCTTAGAGATTCTAGAAAGCTAGAGCGTGCTTCTTGTGCTAAAGCAGAGTGTGATCAATGGATGAGAACTCTGTTGTGTGTTTCACTTCAGAAATGGAGTTAAATCCCTGGCTCTGAGTCTTCCTACAAGCAAGACTTCGTTTCAGGTAAGGGCAGTTACTTTACAGCTCAAACGAACTACATCGTTCACGAAGCTCACACGTTTCTCATCTAAACTGACAAGCATTGGATGTTACAGGACCTCTGATTTGTTTCAGTTTCAGAAGCAGAGATGAACTAGATATGGTCCGTATGTGTAGGAAACACCGTTCTTTGTTCTGAGCACACTCAAGTTTCCTGCTGTATTAGAGACTCTAGAAAGCAAGAGTGTGCTTCTTGCTCTAAAGCAGAGTGTGAACAATGCATGAGAACTCTGCTGTGTGTTTCACTTCAGAAATGGAGTTAAATCCCTGGATCTGAGTCTTCCTACAAGCAAGACTTCCTTTCAGTTAAGGGCAGTCACTTTTCAGCTCAAAGGAACTACATCGTGCAGGAAGCTCACACGTTTCTCGTCTTAACTGACAAGCATTGCATGTTAGAGGACCAGTGCTTGGTATCTGTTTCAGAAGCAGATTTGGACTAGATATGATCCGTATGTGTAGGAAACACCTTTCTTTTGTTCTCAGCACACACAATTTTCCTGCTGTCTTAGAGTCTCTAGAAAGCAAGAGTGTGCTTCTTGCTCTAAAGCAGAGTGTGATCAATGATTGAGAACTCTGCTGTGTGTTTCATTTCAGATATGGAGTTAAATCCCAGGCTCTGAGTCTTCCTACAAGCAAGACTTCGTTTCAGGTAAGGGCAGTCACTTTTCAGCTCAAACGAACAACATCGTTCACGAAGCTCACACGTTTCTCATCTTAACTGACAGGCATGGGATTTTAGAGGACCAGTGCTTTGTATCAGTTTCAGAAGCAGAGTTGGACTAGATATGGTCTCCATGTGTAGGAAACAACGTTCTTTTGTTCTCAGCACACTCAAGTTTCCTGCTGTCTTAGAGATTCTAGAAAGCTAGAGCATGCTTCTTGCTCTAAAGCAGAGTGTGATCAATGGATGAGAACTCTGTTGTGTGTTTCACTTCAGAAATGGAGTTAAATCCCTGGCTGTGAGTCTTCCTACAAGCAAGACTTCGTTTCAGGTAAGGGCTGTTACTTTCCAGCTCAAACGAACTACATCGTTCACGAATCTCACACGTTTCTCATCTTAACTGAGAAGCATTGGATGTTAGAGGACCTTTGCTTTGTATCAATTTCAAGCAGAGTTGAACTAGATATGGTCCCTAAGTATAGGAAACACGGTTCTTTTCTTCTGAGCACACTCAAGTTTCCTGCTGTATTAGAGAGTCTAGAAAGCAAGAGCGTCCTTCATGCTCTAAAGCAGAGTGTGATACATGGATGAGAACTGTGTTGTGTGTTTCCCTTCAGAAATGGAGTTAAATCCCTGGCTTTGTGTTTCCTACAAGCAAGACTTCGTTAAGCAAGAGCGTGCTTCTTGCTCTAAAGCAGTGTGTGATCCATGGATGAGAACTCTGCTGTGTGTTTCTCTTCAGAAATGGAATTAAATCCCAGGCTTTGTGTCTTCCTACAAGCAAGAATTTGTTACAAGTAAGGGAAGTCACTTTTCAGCTCAAACGAACTACATCCTTCAGGAAGCTAACACGTTTCTCATCTTAACTGACAAGCATTCGATGTTAGAGGACTAGTGCTTTGTATCAGTTTCAGAAGCAGAGTTGGACTGGATATGGTCCGTACGTGTACGAAACTGCCTTCTTTTGTTCTCATCACACTCAAGTTTCCTGCTGTATTAGAGAGTCTAGAAAGCAAGAGCGTCCTTCATGCTCTAAAGCAGAGTGTGATACATGGATGAGAACTGTGTTGTGTGTTTCCCTTCAGAAATGGAGTTAAATCCCTGGCTTTGTGTTTCCTACAAGCAAGACTTCGTTAAGCAAGAGCGTGCTTCTTGCTCTGAAGCAGTGTGTGATCCATGGATGAGAACTCTGCTGTGTGTTTCTCTTCAGAAATGGAGTTAAATCCCAGGCTCTGTGTCTTCCTACAATCAAGACTTCGTTTCAGGTAAGGGCAGTCACTTTTCAGCTCAAACGAACTACATCGTTCATGAAGCTAACACGTTTCTCATGTTAACTGCCAAGCATTGGATGTTAGAGTTCCAGTGCTTTGTATCAGTTTCAGAAGCAGAGTTGGACTAGATATGGTCTGTATGTGTAAGAAACACCATTCTTTGGTCGCAGCACACTCACGTTTCCTGCTGTATTAGAGACTCTCGAAAGCAAGAGTGTGCTTCCTTCTCTAAAGCAGAGTGTGAACAAAGCATGAGAACTGTGTTGTGTGTTTCCCTTCAGAAATGGAATTAAATCCCAGGCTCTGTGTGTTCCTACAAGCAAGATTTCGTTACAGCTAAGGGCAGTCACTTTTCAGCTCAAACGAACTACATCGTTCACGAAGCTAACAAGTTTTCCATCTTAACTGACAATCATTGGATGTTAGAGGCCCAGTGCTTTTTATCAGTTTCAGAAGCAGAGTGGGAATAGATATGGTCCGTATGTGTAGGAAACACTGTTATTTTGTTCTCAGCACACTCACGTTTCCTGCTGTCTTAGAGATTCTAGAAAGCAAGAGCGTGCTTCTTGCTCTAAAGCAGAGTGTGAACAATGCATGAGAACTCTGCTGTGTGTTTCACTTCAGAAATGCAGTTAAATCCCTGGCTCTGAGTCTTCCTACAAGAAAGACTTCGTTTCAGGTAAGGGCAGTCACTTTTCAGCTCAAAGGAACTACATCGTTCACGAAGCTCACACGTTTCTCATCTTAACTGAGAAGAATTGGATGTTAGAGGACTTTGCTTTGTATCAATTTCAAGCAGAGTTGAACTAGATATGGTCCGTAAGTATAGGAGACATGGTTCTTTTCTTCTGAGCACACTCAAGTTTCCTGCTGTATTAGAGAATCTAGAAAGCAAGAGCGTCCTTCTTGCTCTAAAGTCGAGTGTTATCCATGGATGAGAACTGTGTTGTGTGTTTCCCTTCAGAAATGGAGTTAAATCCCAGGCTCTGAGTCTTCCTACAAGCAAGACTTCGTTTCATGTAAGGGCAGTTACTTTACAGCTCAAACAAACTACATCGTTCACAAAGCTCACACATTTCTCATGTCAACTGAGAAGCATTGGATGTTAGAGGACCTCTGATTTGTTACAGTTTCAGAAGCCGAGATGAACTAGATATGGTCCGTATGTGTAGGATACACCGTTCTTTTGTTCTGAGCACACTCAAGTTTCCTGCTGTATTAGAGACTCTAGAAAGCAAGAGCGTGCTTCTTGCTCTAAAGCAGTGTGTGAACAATGCATGAGAACTCTGCTGTGTGTTTCACTTCAGAAATGGAGTTAAATCCCAGGCTCTGAGTCTTCCTACAAGCAAGACTTCGTTTCAGGTAAGGGCAGTCACTTTTCAGCTCAAAGGAAATACATCGTTCAGGAAGCTCACACGTTTCTCGTCTTAACTGACCAGCATTGCATGTTAGAGGACCAGTGCTTGGTATCAGTTTCAGAAGCAGAGTTGGACTAGATATGGTCTCCATGTGTAGGAAACAACGTTCTTTTGTTCTCAGCACACTCATGTTTCCTGATGTCTTAGAGTCTCTAGAAAGCAAGAGTGTGCTTCTTGCTCTAAAGCAGAGTGTGATCAATGATTGAGAACTCTGCTGTGTGTTTCATTCAGAAATGGAGTTAAATCCCAGGCTCTGAGTCTTCCTACAAGCAAGACTTCGTTTCATGTAAGGGCAGTTACTTTACAGCTCAAACGAACTACATCGTTCATGAAGCTCACACGTTTCTCATGTCAACTGAGAAGCATTGGATGTTAGAGGACCTTTGCTTTGTATCAATTTCAAACAGAGTTGAACTAGATATGTTCCGTATGTATAGGAAACACGGTTCTTTCTTCTGAGCACACTCACGTTTCCTGCTGTATTAGAGTCTCTGGAAAGCAAGAGCGTGCTTCTTGCTCTGAAGCAGTGTGTGATCCATGGAAGAGAACTCTGCTGTGTGTTTCCCTTCAGAAATGGAGTTAAATCCCAGGCTCTGTGTCTTCCTACAATCAAGATTTTGTTTCAGGTAAGGGCTGTCACTTTTCAGCTCAAACGAACTACATCGTTCACGAAGCTAACACGTTTCTCATCTTAACTGCCAAGCATTGGATGTTAGAGGACCAGTTCTTTGTATCAGTTTCAGAAGCATAGTTGGACTAGATATGGTCCGTATGTGTAGGAAACTCCATTCTTTTGTTCTCATCACACATATGTTTCCTGCTGTCTTAGAGACTCTAGAAAGCAAGAGCATGCTTCTTGCTCTAAAGCAGAGTGTGATCCATGGATGAGAACTGTGTTGTGTGTTTCCCTTCAGAAATGGAGTTAAATCCCAGGCTCTGTGTCTTCCTACAAGCAAGACATCTTTTCAAGTAAGGGCAGTCACTTTTCAGCTCAAACGAACTACATCGTTCAGGAAGCTAACACGTTTCTCATCTTAACTGACAAGCATTGGATGTTAGAGGACCAGGGTTTTGTATCAGTTTCAGAAGCAGAGTTGGACTAGATATGGTCTGTATGTGTAAGAAACACCGTTCTTTGGTCGCAGCACACTCAAGTTTCCTGCTGTATTAGAGACTCTCGAAAGCAAGAGTGTGCTTCCTTCTCTAAAGCAGAGTGTGAACAATGGATGAGAACTGTGTTGTGTGTTTCCCTTCAGAAATGGAGTTAAATCCCAGGCTCTGTGTCTTCCTACAGGCAAGATTTCGTTACAGCTAAGGGCAGTCACTTTTCAGCTCAAACGAACTACATCGTTCACGAAGCTCTCACGTTTCTCATCTACACTGAGAAGCATTGGATGTTAGAGGACCTTTGCTTTGTATCAATTTCAAGCAGAGTTGAACTAGATATGGTCCGTAAGTATAGGAAACACGGTTCTTTACTTCTGAGCACACTCAAGTTTCATGCTGTATTAGAGACTCTAGAAAGCAAGAGCGTCCTTCTTGCTCTAAAGCAGAGTGTGATACATGGATGAGAACTGTGTTGTGTGTTTCCCTTCAGAAATGGAGTTAAAGCCCAGGCTCTGTGTCTTCCTACAAGCAAGACTTCGTTTCAAGTAAGGGCAGTCACTTTTCAGCTCAAACGAACTACATCGTTCAGGAAGCTAACACGTTTCTCATCTTAACTGACAAGCTTTGCATGTTAGAGGACCAGTGCTTTGTATCAGTTTCAGAAGCAGAGTTGGACTAGATATGGTCTCCATGTGTAGGAAACAACGTTCTTTTGTTCTCAGCACACTCAAGTTTCCTGCTGTCTTAGAGATTCTAGAAAGCTAGAGCATGCTTCTTGCTCTAAAGCAGAGTGTGATCAATGGATGAGAACTCTGTTGTGTGTTTCACTTCAGAAATGGAGTTAAATCCCTGGCTGTGAGTCTTCCTACAAGCAAGACTTCGTTTCAGGTAAGGGCTGTTACTTTCCAGCTCAAACGAACTACATCGTTCACGAAGCTCACACGTTTCTCATCTTAACTGAGAAGCATTGGATGTTAGAGGACCTTTGCTTTGTATCAATTTCAAGCAGAGTTGAACTAGATATGGTCCCTAAGTATAGGAAACACGGTTCTTTTCTTCTGAGCACACTCAAGTTTCCTGCTGTATTAGAGAGTCTAGAAAGCAAGAGCGTCCTTCATGCTCTAAAGCAGAGTGTGATACATGGATGAGAACTGTGTTGTGTGTTTCCCTTCAGAAATGGAGTTAAATCCCTGGCTTTGTGTTTCCTACAAGCAAGACTTCGTTAAGCAAGAGCGTGCTTCTTGCTCTAAAGCAGTGTGTGATCCATGGATGAGAACTCTGCTGTGTGTTTCTCTTCAGAAATGGAATTAAATCCCAGGCTTTGTGTCTTCCTACAAGCAAGAATTTGTTACAAGTAAGGGAAGTCACTTTTCAGCTCAAACGAACTACATCCTTCAGGAAGCTAACACGTTTCTCATCTTAACTGACAAGCATTCGATGTTAGAGGACTAGTGCTTTGTATCAGTTTCAGAAGCAGAGTTGGACTAGATATGGTCCGTACGTGTACGAAACTGCCTTCTTTTGTTCTCATCACACTCAAGTTTCCTGCTGTATTAGAGAGTCTAGAAAGCAAGAGCGTCCTTCATGCTCTAAAGCAGAGTGTGATACATGGATGAGAACTGTGTTGTGTGTTTCCCTTCAGAAATGGAGTTAAATCCCTGGCTTTGTGTTTCCTACAAGCAAGACTTCGTTAAGCAAGAGCGTGCTTCTTGCTCTGAAGCAGTGTGTGATCCATGGATGAGAACTCTGCTGTGTGTTTCTCTTCAGAAATGGAGTTAAATCCCAGGCTCTGTGTCTTCCTACAATCAAGACTTCGTTTCAGGTAAGGGCAGTCACTTTTCAGCTCAAACGAACTACATCGTTCATGAAGCTAACACGTTTCTCATGTTAACTGCCAAGCATTGGATGTTAGAGTTCCAGTGCTTTGTATCAGTTTCAGAAGCAGAGTTGGACTAGATATGGTCTGTATGTGTAAGAAACACCATTCTTTGGTCGCAGCACACTCACGTTTCCTGCTGTATTAGAGACTCTCGAAAGCAAGAGTGTGCTTCCTTCTCTAAAGCAGAGTGTGAACAAAGCATGAGAACTGTGTTGTGTGTTTCCCTTCAGAAATGGAATTAAATCCCAGGCTCTGTGTGTTCCTACAAGCAAGATTTCGTTACAGCTAAGGGCAGTCACTTTTCAGCTCAAATGAACTACATCGTTCACGAAGCTAACAAGTTTTCCATCTTAACTGACAATCATTGGATGTTAGAGGCCCAGTGCTTTTTATCAGTTTCAGAAGCAGAGTGGGAATAGATATGGTCCGTATGTGTAGGAAACACCGTTATTTTGTTCTCAGCACACTCACGTTTCCTGCTGTCTTAGAGATTCTAGAAAGCAAGAGCGTGCTTCTTGCTCTAAAGCAGAGTGTGAACAATGCATGAGAACTCTGCTGTGTGTTTCACTTCAGAAATGCAGTTAAATCCCTGGCTCTGAGTCTTCCTACAAGAAAGACTTCGTTTCAGGTAAGGGCAGTCACTTTTCAGCTCAAAGGAACTACATCGTTCACGAAGCTCACACGTTTCTCATCTTAACTGAGAAGAATTGGATGTTAGAGGACTTTGCTTTGTATCAATTTCAAGCAGAGTTGAACTAGATATGGTCCGTAAGTATAGGAGACATGGTTCTTTTCTTCTGAGCACACTCAAGTTTCCTGCTGTATTAGAGAATCTAGAAAGCAAGAGCGTCCTTCTTGCTCTAAAGTCGAGTGTTATCCATGGATGAGAACTGTGTTGTGTGTTTCCCTTCAGAAATGGAGTTAAATCCCAGGCTCTGAGTCTTCCTACAAGCAAGACTTCGTTTCATGTAAGGGCAGTTACTTTACAGCTCAAACAAACTACATCGTTCACAAAGCTCACACATTTCTCATGTCAACTGAGAAGCATTGGATGTTAGAGGACCTCTGATTTGTTACAGTTTCAGAAGCCGAGATGAACTAGATATGGTCCGTATGTGTAGGATACACCGTTCTTTTGTTCTGAGCACACTCAAGTTTCCTGCTGTATTAGAGACTCTAGAAAGCAAGAGCGTGCTTCTTGCTCTAAAGCAGTGTGTGAACAATGCATGAGAACTCTGCTGTGTGTTTCACTTCAGAAATGGAGTTAAATCCCTGGCTCTGAGTCTTCCTACAAGCAAGACTTCGTTTCAGGTAAGGGCAGTCACTTTTCAGCTCAAAGGAAATACATCGTTCAGGAAGCTCACACGTTTCTCGTCTTAACTGACAAGCATTGCATGTTAGAGGACCAGTGCTTGGTATCAGTTTCAGAAGCAGAGTTGGACTAGATATGGTCTCCATGTGTAGGAAACAACGTTCTTTTGTTCTCAGCACACTCATGTTTCCTGATGTCTTAGAGTCTCTAGAAAGCAAGAGTGTGCTTCTTGCTCTAAAGCAGAGTGTGATCAATGATTGAGAACTCTGCTGTGTGTTTCATTCAGAAATGGAGTTAAATCCCAGGCTCTGAGTCTTCCTACAAGCAAGACTTCGTTTCATGTAAGGGCAGTTACTTTACAGCTCAAACGAACTACATCGTTCATGAAGCTCACACGTTTCTCATGTCAACTGAGAAGCATTGGATGTTAGAGGACCTTTGCTTTGTATCAATTTCAAACAGAGTTGAACTAGATATGTTCCGTATGTATAGGAAACACGGTTCTTTCTTCTGAGCACACTCACGTTTCCTGCTGTATTAGAGTCTCTGGAAAGCAAGAGCGTGCTTCTTGCTCTGAAGCAGTGTGTGATCCATGGAAGAGAACTCTGCTGTGTGTTTCCCTTCAGAAATGGAGTTAAATCCCAGGCTCTGTGTCTTCCTACAATCAAGATTTTGTTTCAGGTAAGGGCTGTCACTTTTCAGCTCAAACGAACTACATCGTTCACGAAGCTAACACGTTTCTCATCTTAACTGCCAAGCATTGGATGTTAGAGGACCAGTTCTTTGTATCAGTTTCAGAAGCATAGTTGGACTAGATATGGTCCGTATGTGTAGGAAACTCCATTCTTTTGTTCTCATCACACATATGTTTCCTGCTGTCTTAGAGACTCTAGAAAGCAAGAGCATGCTTCTTGCTCTAAAGCAGAGTGTGATCCATGGATGAGAACTGTGTTGTGTGTTTCCCTTCAGAAATGGAGTTAAATCCCAGGCTCTGTGTCTTCCTACAAGCAAGACATCTTTTCAAGTAAGGGCAGTCACTTTTCAGCTCAAACGAACTACATCGTTCAGGAAGCTAACACGTTTCTCATCTTAACTGACAAGCATTGGATGTTAGAGGACCAGGGTTTTGTATCAGTTTCAGAAGCAGAGTTGGACTAGATATGGTCTGTATGTGTAAGAAACACCGTTCTTTGGTCGCAGCACACTCAAGTTTCCTGCTGTATTAGAGACTCTCGAAAGCAAGAGTGTGCTTCCTTCTCTAAAGCAGAGTGTGAACAATGGATGAGAACTGTGTTGTGTGTTTCCCTTCAGAAATGGAGTTAAATCCCAGGCTCTGTGTCTTCCTACAGGCAAGATTTCGTTACAGCTAAGGGCAGTCACTTTTCAGCTCAAACGAACTACATCGTTCACGAAGCTCTCACGTTTCTCATCTACACTGAGAAGCATTGGATGTTAGAGGACCTTTGCTTTGTATCAATTTCAAGCAGAGTTGAACTAGATATGGTCCGTAAGTATAGGAAACACGGTTCTTTACTTCTGAGCACACTCAAGTTTCATGCTGTATTAGAGACTCTAGAAAGCAAGAGCGTCCTTCTTGCTCTAAAGCAGAGTGTGATACATGGATGAGAACTGTGTTGTGTGTTTCCCTTCAGAAATGGAGTTAAAGCCCAGGCTCTGTGTCTTCCTACAAGCAAGACTTCGTTTCAAGTAAGGGCAGTCACTTTTCAGCTCAAACGAACTACATCGTTCAGGAAGCTAACACGTTTCTCATCTTAACTGACAAGCTTTGCATGTTAGAGGACCAGTGCTTTGTATCAGTTTCAGAAGCAGAGTTGGACTAGATATGGTCTCCATGTGTAGGAAACAACGTTCTTTTGTTCTCAGCACACTCAAGTTTCCTGCTGTCTTAGAGATTCTAGAAAGCTAGAGCATGCTTCTTGCTCTAAAGCAGAGTGTGATCAATGGATGAGAACTCTGTTGTGTGTTTCACTTCAGAAATGGAGTTAAATCCCTGGCTGTGAGTCTTCCTACAAGCAAGACTTCGTTTCAGGTAAGGGCTGTTACTTTCCAGCTCAAACGAACTACATCGTTCACGAAGCTCACACGTTTCTCATCTTAACTGAGAAGCATTGGATGTTAGAGGACCTTTGCTTTGTATCAATTTCAAGCAGAGTTGAACTAGATATGGTCCCTAAGTATAGGAAACACGGTTCTTTTCTTCTGAGCACACTCAAGTTTCCTGCTGTATTAGAGAGTCTAGAAAGCAAGAGCGTCCTTCATGCTCTAAAGCAGAGTGTGATACATGGATGAGAACTGTGTTGTGTGTTTCCCTTCAGAAATGGAGTTAAATCCCTGGCTTTGTGTTTCCTACAAGCAAGACTTCGTTAAGCAAGAGCGTGCTTCTTGCTCTAAAGCAGTGTGTGATCCATGGATGAGAACTCTGCTGTGTGTTTCTCTTCAGAAATGGAATTAAATCCCAGGCTTTGTGTCTTCCTACAAGCAAGAATTTGTTACAAGTAAGGGAAGTCACTTTTCAGCTCAAACGAACTACATCCTTCAGGAAGCTAACACGTTTCTCATCTTAACTGACAAGCATTCGATGTTAGAGGACTAGTGCTTTGTATCAGTTTCAGAAGCAGAGTTGGACTAGATATGGTCCGTACGTGTACGAAACTGCCTTCTTTTGTTCTCATCACACTCAAGTTTCCTGCTGTATTAGAGAGTCTAGAAAGCAAGAGCGTCCTTCATGCTCTAAAGCAGAGTGTGATACATGGATGAGAACTGTGTTGTGTGTTTCCCTTCAGAAATGGAGTTAAATCCCTGGCTTTGTGTTTCCTACAAGCAAGACTTCGTTAAGCAAGAGCGTGCTTCTTGCTCTGAAGCAGTGTGTGATCCATGGATGAGAACTCTGCTGTGTGTTTCTCTTCAGAAATGGAGTTAAATCCCAGGCTCTGTGTCTTCCTACAATCAAGACTTCGTTTCAGGTAAGGGCAGTCACTTTTCAGCTCAAACGAACTACATCGTTCATGAAGCTAACACGTTTCTCATGTTAACTGCCAAGCATTGGATGTTAGAGTTCCAGTGCTTTGTATCAGTTTCAGAAGCAGAGTTGGACTAGATATGGTCTGTATGTGTAAGAAACACCATTCTTTGGTCGCAGCACACTCACGTTTCCTGCTGTATTAGAGACTCTCGAAAGCAAGAGTGTGCTTCCTTCTCTAAAGCAGAGTGTGAACAAAGCATGAGAACTGTGTTGTGTGTTTCCCTTCAGAAATGGAATTAAATCCCAGGCTCTGTGTGTTCCTACAAGCAAGATTTCGTTACAGCTAAGGGCAGTCACTTTTCAGCTCAAACGAACTACATCGTTCACGAAGCTAACAAGTTTTCCATCTTAACTGACAATCATTGGATGTTAGAGGCCCAGTGCTTTTTATCAGTTTCAGAAGCAGAGTGGGAATAGATATGGTCCGTATGTGTAGGGAACACCGTTATTTTGTTCTCAGCACACTCACGTTTCCTGCTGTCTTAGAGATTCTAGAAAGCAAGAGCGTGCTTCTTGCTCTAAAGCAGAGTGTGAACAATGCATGAGAACTCTGCTGTGTGTTTCACTTCAGAAATGCAGTTAAATCCCTGGCTCTGAGTCTTCCTACAAGAAAGACTTCGTTTCAGGTAAGGGCAGTCACTTTTCAGCTCAAAGGAACTACATCGTTCACGAAGCTCACACGTTTCTCATCTTAACTGAGAAGAATTGGATGTTAGAGGACTTTGCTTTGTATCAATTTCAAGCAGAGTTGAACTAGATATGGTCCGTAAGTATAGGAGACATGGTTCTTTTCTTCTGAGCACACTCAAGTTTCCTGCTGTATTAGAGAATCTAGAAAGCAAGAGCGTCCTTCTTGCTCTAAAGTCGAGTGTTATCCATGGATGAGAACTGTGTTGTGTGTTTCCCTTCAGAAATGGAGTTAAATCCCAGGCTCTGAGTCTTCCTACAAGCAAGACTTCGTTTCATGTAGGGCAGTTACTTTACAGCTCAAACAAACTACATCGTTCACAAAGCTCACACATTTCTCATGTCAACTGAGAAGCATTGGATGTTAGAGGACCTCTGATTTGTTACAGTTTCAGAAGCCGAGATGAACTAGATATGGTCCGTATGTGTAGGATACACCGTTCTTTTGTTCTGAGCACACTCAAGTTTCCTGCTGTATTAGAGACTCTAGAAAGCAAGAGCGTGCTTCTTGCTCTAAAGCAGTGTGTGAACAATGCATGAGAACTCTGCTGTGTGTTTCACTTCAGAAATGGAGTTAAATCCCTGGCTCTGAGTCTTCCTACAAGCAAGACTTCGTTTCAGGTAAGGGCAGTCACTTTTCAGCTCAAAGGAAATACATCGTTCAGGAAGCTCACACGTTTCTCGTCTTAACTGACAAGCATTGCATGTTAGAGGACCAGTGCTTGGTATCAGTTTCAGAAGCAGAGTTGGACTAGATATGGTCTCCATGTGTAGGAAACAACGTTCTTTTGTTCTCAGCACACTCATGTTTCCTGATGTCTTAGAGTCTCTAGAAAGCAAGAGTGTGCTTCTTGCTCTAAAGCAGAGTGTGATCAATGATTGAGAACTCTGCTGTGTGTTTCATTCAGAAATGGAGTTAAATCCCAGGCTCTGAGTCTTCCTACAAGCAAGACTTCGTTTCATGTAAGGGCAGTTACTTTACAGCTCAAACGAACTACATCGTTCATGAAGCTCACACGTTTCTCATGTCAACTGAGAAGCATTGGATGTTAGAGGACCTTTGCTTTGTATCAATTTCAAACAGAGTTGAACTAGATATGTTCCGTATGTATAGGAAACACGGTTCTTTCTTCTGAGCACACTCACGTTTCCTGCTGTATTAGAGTCTCTGGAAAGCAAGAGCGTGCTTCTTGCTCTGAAGCAGTGTGTGATCCATGGAAGAGAACTCTGCTGTGTGTTTCCCTTCAGAAATGGAGTTAAATCCCAGGCTCTGTGTCTTCCTACAATCAAGATTTTGTTTCAGGTAAGGGCTGTCACTTTTCAGCTCAAACGAACTACATCGTTCACGAAGCTAACACGTTTCTCATCTTAACTGCCAAGCATTGGATGTTAGAGGACCAGTTCTTTGTATCAGTTTCAGAAGCATAGTTGGACTAGATATGGTCCGTATGTGTAGGAAACTCCGTTCTTTTGTTCTCATCACACATATGTTTCCTGCTGTCTTAGAGACTCTAGAAAGCAAGAGCATGCTTCTTGCTCTAAAGCAGAGTGTGATCCATGGATGAGAACTGTGTTGTGTGTTTCCCTTCAGAAATGGAGTTAAATCCCAGGCTCTGTGTCTTCCTACAAGCAAGACATCTTTTCAAGTAAGGGCAGTCACTTTTCATCTCAAACGAACTACATCGTTCAGGAAGCTAACACGTTTCTCATCTTAACTGACAAGCATTGGATGTTAGAGGACCAGGGTTTTGTATCAGTTTCAGAAGCAGAGTTGGACTAGATATGGTCTGTATGTGTAAGAAACACCGTTCTTTGGTCGCAGCACACTCAAGTTTCCTGCTGTATTAGAGACTCTCGAAAGCAAGAGTGTGCTTCCTTCTCTAAAGCAGAGTGTGAACAATGGATGAGAACTGTGTTGTGTGTTTCCCTTCAGAAATGGAGTTAAATCCCAGGCTCTGTGTCTTCCTACAGGCAAGATTTCGTTACAGCTAAGGGCAGTCACTTTTCAGCTCAAACGAACTACATCGTTCACGAAGCTCTCACGTTTCTCATCTACACTGAGAAGCATTGGATGTTAGAGGACCTTTGCTTTGTATCAATTTCAAGCAGAGTTGAACTAGATATGGTCCGTAAGTATAGGAAACACGGTTCTTTACTTCTGAGCACACTCAAGTTTCCTGCTGTATTAGAGACTCTAGAAAGCAAGAGCGTCCTTCTTGCTCTAAAGCAGAATGTGATACATGGATGAGAACTGTGTTGTGTGTTTCCCTTCAGAAATGGAGTTAAAGCCCAGGCTCTGTGTCTTCCTACAAGCAAGACTTCGTTTCAAGTAAGGGCAGTCACTTTTCAGCTCAAACGAACTACATCGTTCAGGAAGCTAACACGTTTCTCATCTTAACTGACAAGCTTTGCATGTTAGAGGACCAGTGCTTTGTATCAGTTTCAGAAGCAGAGTTGGACTAGATATGGTCTCCATGTGTAGGAAACAACGTTCTTTTGTTCTCAGCACACTCAAGTTTCCTGCTGTCTTAGAGATTCTAGAAAGCTAGAGCATGCTTCTTGCTCTAAAGCAGAGTGTGATCAATGGATGAGAACTCTGTTGTGTGTTTCACTTCAGAAATGGAGTTAAATCCCTGGCTGTGAGTCTTCCTACAAGCAAGACTTCGTTTCAGGTAAGGGCTGTTACTTTCCAGCTCAAACGAACTACATCGTTCACGAAGCTCACACGTTTCTCATCTTAACTGAGAAGCATTGGATGTTAGAGGACCTTTGCTTTGTATCAATTTCAAGCAGAGTTGAACTAGATATGGTCCCTAAGTATAGGAAACACGGTTCTTTTCTTCTGAGCACACTCAAGTTTCCTGCTGTATTAGAGAGTCTAGAAAGCAAGAGCGTCCTTCATGCTCTAAAGCAGAGTGTGATACATGGATGAGAACTGTGTTGTGTGTTTCCCTTCAGAAATGGAGTTAAATCCCTGGCTTTGTGTTTCCTACAAGCAAGACTTCGTTAAGCAAGAGCGTGCTTCTTGCTCTAAAGCAGTGTGTGATCCATGGATGAGAACTCTGCTGTGTGTTTCTCTTCAGAAATGGAATTAAATCCCAGGCTTTGTGTCTTCCTACAAGCAAGAATTTGTTACAAGTAAGGGAAGTCACTTTTCAGCTCAAACGAACTACATCCTTCAGGAAGCTAACACGTTTCTCATCTTAACTGACAAGCATTCGATGTTAGAGGACTAGTGCTTTGTATCAGTTTCAGAAGCAGAGTTGGACTAGATATGGTCCGTACGTGTACGAAACTGCCTTCTTTTGTTCTCATCACACTCAAGTTTCCTGCTGTATTAGAGAGTCTAGAAAGCAAGAGCGTCCTTCATGCTCTAAAGCAGAGTGTGATACATGGATGAGAACTGTGTTGTGTGTTTCCCTTCAGAAATGGAGTTAAATCCCTGGCTTTGTGTTTCCTACAAGCAAGACTTCGTTAAGCAAGAGCGTGCTTCTTGCTCTGAAGCAGTGTGTGATCCATGGATGAGAACTCTGCTGTGTGTTTCTCTTCAGAAATGGAGTTAAATCCCAGGCTCTGTGTCTTCCTACAATCAAGACTTCGTTTCAGGTAAGGGCAGTCACTTTTCAGCTCAAACGAACTACATCGTTCATGAAGCTAACACGTTTCTCATGTTAACTGCCAAGCATTGGATGTTAGAGTTCCAGTGCTTTGTATCAGTTTCAGAAGCAGAGTTGGACTAGATATGGTCTGTATGTGTAAGAAACACCATTCTTTGGTCGCAGCACACTCACGTTTCCTGCTGTATTAGAGACTCTCGAAAGCAAGAGTGTGCTTCCTTCTCTAAAGCAGAGTGTGAACAAAGCATGAGAACTGTGTTGTGTGTTTCCCTTCAGAAATGGAATTAAATCCCAGGCTCTGTGTGTTCCTACAAGCAAGATTTCGTTACAGCTAAGGGCAGTCACTTTTCAGCTCAAACGAACTACATCGTTCACGAAGCTAACAAGTTTTCCATCTTAACTGACAATCATTGGATGTTAGAGGCCCAGTGCTTTTTATCAGTTTCAGAAGCAGAGTGGGAATAGATATGGTCCGTATGTGTAGGGAACACCGTTATTTTGTTCTCAGCACACTCACGTTTCCTGCTGTCTTAGAGATTCTAGAAAGCAAGAGCGTGCTTCTTGCTCTAAAGCAGAGTGTGAACAATGCATGAGAACTCTGCTGTGTGTTTCACTTCAGAAATGCAGTTAAATCCCTGGCTCTGAGTCTTCCTACAAGAAAGACTTCGTTTCAGGTAAGGGCAGTCACTTTTCAGCTCAAAGGAACTACATCGTTCACGAAGCTCACACGTTTCTCATCTTAACTGAGAAGAATTGGATGTTAGAGGACTTTGCTTTGTATCAATTTCAAGCAGAGTTGAACTAGATATGGTCCGTAAGTATAGGAGACATGGTTCTTTTCTTCTGAGCACACTCAAGTTTCCTGCTGTATTAGAGAATCTAGAAAGCAAGAGCGTCCTTCTTGCTCTAAAGTCGAGTGTTATCCATGGATGAGAACTGTGTTGTGTGTTTCCCTTCAGAAGTGGAGTTAAATCCCAGGCTCTGAGTCTTCCTACAAGCAAGACTTCGTTTCATGTAAGGGCAGTTACTTTACAGCTCAAACAAACTACATCGTTCACAAAGCTCACACATTTCTCATGTCAACTGAGAAGCATTGGATGTTAGAGGACCTCTGATTTGTTACAGTTTCAGAAGCCGAGATGAACTAGATATGGTCCGTATGTGTAGGATACACCGTTCTTTTGTTCTGAGCACACTCAAGTTTCCTGCTGTATTAGAGACTCTAGAAAGCAAGAGCGTGCTTCTTGCTCTAAAGCAGTGTGTGAACAATGCATGAGAACTCTGCTGTGTGTTTCACTTCAGAAATGGAGTTAAATCCCTGGCTCTGAGTCTTCCTACAAGCAAGACTTCGTTTCAGGTAAGGGCAGTCACTTTTCAGCTCAAAGGAAATACATCGTTCAGGAAGCTCACACGTTTCTCGTCTTAACTGACAAGCATTGCATGTTAGAGGACCAGTGCTTGGTATCAGTTTCAGAAGCAGAGTTGGACTAGATATGGTCTCCATGTGTAGGAAACAACGTTCTTTTGTTCTCAGCACACTCATGTTTCCTGATGTCTTAGAGTCTCTAGAAAGCAAGAGTGTGCTTCTTGCTCTAAAGCAGAGTGTGATCAATGATTGAGAACTCTGCTGTGTGTTTCATTCAGAAATGGAGTTAAATCCCAGGCTCTGAGTCTTCCTACAAGCAAGACTTCGTTTCATGTAAGGGCAGTTACTTTACAGCTCAAACGAACTACATCGTTCATGAAGCTCACACGTTTCTCATGTCAACTGAGAAGCATTGGATGTTAGAGGACCTTTGCTTTGTATCAATTTCAAACAGAGTTGAACTAGATATGTTCCGTATGTATAGGAAACACGGTTCTTTCTTCTGAGCACACTCACGTTTCCTGCTGTATTAGAGTCTCTGGAAAGCAAGAGCGTGCTTCTTGCTCTGAAGCAGTGTGTGATCCATGGAAGAGAACTCTGCTGTGTGTTTCCCTTCAGAAATGGAGTTAAATCCCAGGCTCTGTGTCTTCCTACAATCAAGATTTTGTTTCAGGTAAGGGCTGTCACTTTTCAGCTCAAACGAACTACATCGTTCACGAAGCTAACACGTTTCTCATCTTAACTGCCAAGCATTGGATGTTAGAGGACCAGTTCTTTGTATCAGTTTCAGAAGCATAGTTGGACTAGATATGGTCCGTATGTGTAGGAAACTCCGTTCTTTTGTTCTCATCACACATATGTTTCCTGCTGTCTTAGAGACTCTAGAAAGCAAGAGCATGCTTCTTGCTCTAAAGCAGAGTGTGATCCATGGATGAGAACTGTGTTGTGTGTTTCCCTTCAGAAATGGAGTTAAATCCCTGGCTTTGTGTTTCCTACAAGCAAGACTTCGTTAAGCAAGAGCGTGCTTCTTGCTCTGAAGCAGTGTGTGATCCATGGATGAGAACTCTGCTGTGTGTTTCTCTTCAGAAATGGAGTTAAATCCCAGGCTCTGTGTCTTCCTACAATCAAGACTTCGTTTCAGGTAAGGGCAGTCACTTTTCAGCTCAAACGAACTACATCGTTCATGAAGCTAACACGTTTCTCATGTTAACTGCCAAGCATTGGATGTTAGAGTTCCAGTGCTTTGTATCAGTTTCAGAAGCAGAGTTGGACTAGATATGGTCTGTATGTGTAAGAAACACCATTCTTTGGTCGCAGCACACTCACGTTTCCTGCTGTATTAGAGACTCTCGAAAGCAAGAGTGTGCTTCCTTCTCTAAAGCAGAGTGTGAACAAAGCATGAGAACTGTGTTGTGTGTTTCCCTTCAGAAATGGAATTAAATCCCAGGCTCTGTGTGTTCCTACAAGCAAGATTTCGTTACAGCTAAGGGCAGTCACTTTTCAGCTCAAACGAACTACATCGTTCACGAAGCTAACAAGTTTTCCATCTTAACTGACAATCATTGGATGTTAGAGGCCCAGTGCTTTTTATCAGTTTCAGAAGCAGAGTGGGAATAGATATGGTCCGTATGTGTAGGAAACACCGTTATTTTGTTCTCAGCACACTCACGTTTCCTGCTGTCTTAGAGATTCTAGAAAGCAAGAGCGTGCTTCTTGCTCTAAAGCAGAGTGTGAACAATGCATGAGAACTCTGCTGTGTGTTTCACTTCAGAAATGCAGTTAAATCCCTGGCTCTGAGTCTTCCTACAAGAAAGACTTCGTTTCAGGTAAGGGCAGTCACTTTTCAGCTCAAAGGAACTACATCGTTCACGAAGCTCACACGTTTCTCATCTTAACTGAGAAGAATTGGATGTTAGAGGACTTTGCTTTGTATCAATTTCAAGCAGAGTTGAACTAGATATGGTCCGTAAGTATAGGAGACATGGTTCTTTTCTTCTGAGCACACTCAAGTTTCCTGCTGTATTAGAGAATCTAGAAAGCAAGAGCGTCCTTCTTGCTCTAAAGTCGAGTGTTATCCATGGATGAGAACTGTGTTGTGTGTTTCATTCAGAAATGGAGTTAAATCCCAGGCTCTGAGTCTTCCTACAAGCAAGACTTCGTTTCATGTAAGGGCAGTTACTTTACAGCTCAAACGAACTACATCGTTCATGAAGCTCACACGTTTCTCATGTCAACTGAGAAGCATTGGATGTTAGAGGACCTTTGCTTTGTATCAATTTCAAACAGAGTTGAACTAGATATGTTCCGTATGTATAGGAAACACGGTTCTTTCTTCTGAGCACACTCACGTTTCCTGCTGTATTAGAGTCTCTGGAAAGCAAGAGCGTGCTTCTTGCTCTGAAGCAGTGTGTGATCCATGGAAGAGAACTCTGCTGTGTGTTTCCCTTCAGAAATGGAGTTAAATCCCAGGCTCTGTGTCTTCCTACAATCAAGATTTTGTTTCAGGTAAGGGCTGTCACTTTTCAGCTCAAACGAACTACATCGTTCACGAAGCTAACACGTTTCTCATCTTAACTGCCAAGCATTGGATGTTAGAGGACGAGTTCTTTGTATCAGTTTCAGAAGCATAGTTGGACTAGATATGGTCCGTATGTGTAGGAAACTCCGTTCTTTTGTTCTCATCACACATATGTTTCCTGCTGTCTTAGAGACTCTAGAAAGCAAGAGCATGCTTCTTGCTCTAAAGCAGAGTGTGATCCATGGATGAGAACTGTGTTGTGTGTTTCCCTTCAGAAATGGAGTTAAATCCCAGGCTCTGTGTCTTCCTACAAGCAAGACATCTTTTCAAGTAAGGGCAGTCACTTTTCAGCTCAAACGAACTACATCGTTCAGGAAGCTAACACGTTTCTCATCTTAACTGACAAGCATTGGATGTTAGAGGACCAGGGTTTTGTATCAGTTTCAGAAGCAGAGTTGGACTAGATATGGTCTGTATGTGTAAGAAACACCGTTCTTTGGTCGCAGCACACTCAAGTTTCCTGCTGTATTAGAGACTCTCGAAAGCAAGAGTGTGCTTCCTTCTCTAAAGCAGAGTGTGAACAATGGATGAGAACTGTGTTGTGTGTTTCCCTTCAGAAATGGAGTTAAATCCCAGGCTCTGTGTCTTCCTACAGGCAAGATTTCGTTACAGCTAAGGGCAGTCACTTTTCAGCTCAAACGAACTACATCGTTCACGAAGCTCTCACGTTTCTCATCTACACTGAGAAGCATTGGATGTTAGAGGACCTTTGCTTTGTATCAATTTCAAGCAGAGTTGAACTAGATATGGTCCGTAAGTATAGGAAACACGGTTCTTTACTTCTGAGCACACTCAAGTTTCATGCTGTATTAGAGACTCTAGAAAGCAAGAGCGTCCTTCTTGCTCTAAAGCAGAGTGTGATACATGGATGAGAACTGTGTTGTGTGTTTCCCTTCAGAAATGGAGTTAAAGCCCAGGCTCTGTGTCTTCCTACAAGCAAGACTTCGTTTCAAGTAAGGGCAGTCACTTTTCAGCTCAAACGAACTACATCGTTCAGGAAGCTAACACGTTTCTCATCTTAACTGACAAGCTTTGCATGTTAGAGGACCAGTGCTTTGTATCAGTTTCAGAAGCAGAGTTGGACTAGATATGGTCTCCATGTGTAGGAAACAACGTTCTTTTGTTCTCAGCACACTCAAGTTTCCTGCTGTCTTAGAGATTCTAGAAAGCTAGAGCATGCTTCTTGCTCTAAAGCAGAGTGTGATCAATGGATGAGAACTCTGTTGTGTGTTTCACTTCAGAAATGGAGTTAAATCCCTGGCTGTGAGTCTTCCTACAAGCAAGACTTCGTTTCAGGTAAGGGCTGTTACTTTCCAGCTCAAACGAACTACATCGTTCACGAAGCTCACACGTTTCTCATCTTAACTGAGAAGCATTGGATGTTAGAGGACCTTTGCTTTGTATCAATTTCAAGCAGAGTTGAACTAGATATGGTCCCTAAGTATAGGAAACACGGTTCTTTTCTTCTGAGCACACTCAAGTTTCCTGCTGTATTAGAGAGTCTAGAAAGCAAGAGCGTCCTTCATGCTCTAAAGCAGAGTGTGATACATGGATGAGAACTGTGTTGTGTGTTTCCCTTCAGAAATGGAGTTAAATCCCTGGCTTTGTGTTTCCTACAAGCAAGACTTCGTTAAGCAAGAGCGTGCTTCTTGCTCTAAAGCAGTGTGTGATCCATGGATGAGAACTCTGCTGTGTGTTACTCTTCAGAAATGGAATTAAATCCCAGGCTTTGTGTCTTCCTACAAGCAAGAATTTGTTACAAGTAAGGGAAGTCACTTTTCAGCTCAAACGAACTACATCCTTCAGGAAGCTAACACGTTTCTCATCTTAACTGACAAGCATTCGATGTTAGAGGACTAGTGCTTTGTATCAGTTTCAGAAGCAGAGTTGGACTAGATATGGTCCGTACGTGTACGAAACTGCCTTCTTTTGTTCTCATCACACTCAAGTTTCCTGCTGTATTAGAGAGTCTAGAAAGCAAGAGCGTCCTTCATGCTCTAAAGCAGAGTGTGATACATGGATGAGAACTGTGTTGTGTGTTTCCCTTCAGAAATGGAGTTAAATCCCTGGCTTTGTGTTTCCTACAAGCAAGACTTCGTTAAGCAAGAGCGTGCTTCTTGCTCTGAAGCAGTGTGTGATCCATGGATGAGAACTCTGCTGTGTGTTTCTCTTCAGAAATGGAGTTAAATCCCAGGCTCTGTGTCTTCCTACAATCAAGACTTCGTTTCAGGTAAGGGCAGTCACTTTTCAGCTCAAACGAACTACATCGTTCATGAAGCTAACACGTTTCTCATGTTAACTGCCAAGCATTGGATGTTAGAGTTCCAGTGCTTTGTATCAGTTTCAGAAGCAGAGTTGGACTAGATATGGTCTGTATGTGTAAGAAACACCATTCTTTGGTCGCAGCACACTCACGTTTCCTGCTGTATTAGAGACTCTCGAAAGCAAGAGTGTGCTTCCTTCTCTAAAGCAGAGTGTGAACAAAGCATGAGAACTGTGTTGTGTGTTTCCCTTCAGAAATGGAATTAAATCCCAGGCTCTGTGTGTTCCTACAAGCAAGATTTCGTTACAGCTAAGGGCAGTCACTTTTCAGCTCAAACGAACTACATCGTTCACGAAGCTAACAAGTTTTCCATCTTAACTGACAATCATTGGATGTTAGAGGCCCAGTGCTTTTTATCAGTTTCAGAAGCAGAGTGGGAATAGATATGGTCCGTATGTGTAGGAAACACCGTTATTTTGTTCTCAGCACACTCACGTTTCCTGCTGTCTTAGAGATTCTAGAAAGCAAGAGCGTGCTTCTTGCTCTAAAGCAGAGTGTGAACAATGCATGAGAACTCTGCTGTGTGTTTCACTTCAGAAATGCAGTTAAATCCCTGGCTCTGAGTCTTCCTACAAGAAAGACTTCGTTTCAGGTAAGGGCAGTCACTTTTCAGCTCAAAGGAACTACATCGTTCACGAAGCTCACACGTTTCTCATCTTAACTGAGAAGAATTGGATGTTAGAGGACTTTGCTTTGTATCAATTTCAAGCAGAGTTGAACTAGATATGGTCCGTAAGTATAGGAGACATGGTTCTTTTCTTCTGAGCACACTCAAGTTTCCTGCTGTATTAGAGAATCTAGAAAGCAAGAGCGTCCTTCTTGCTCTAAAGTCGAGTGTTATCCATGGATGAGAACTGTGTTGTGTGTTTCCCTTCAGAAATGGAGTTAAATCCCAGGCTCTGAGTCTTCCTACAAGCAAGACTTCGTTTCATGTAAGGGCAGTTACTTTACAGCTCAAACAAACTACATCGTTCACAAAGCTCACACATTTCTCATGTCAACTGAGAAGCATTGGATGTTAGAGGACCTCTGATTTGTTACAGTTTCAGAAGCCGAGATGAACTAGATATGGTCCGTATGTGTAGGATACACCGTTCTTTTGTTCTGAGCACACTCAAGTTTCCTGCTGTATTAGAGACTCTAGAAAGCAAGAGCGTGCTTCTTGCTCTAAAGCAGTGTGTGAACAATGCATGAGAACTCTGCTGTGTGTTTCACTTCAGAAATGGAGTTAAATCCCTGGCTCTGAGTCTTCCTACAAGCAAGACTTCGTTTCAGGTAAGGGCAGTCACTTTTCAGCTCAAAGGAAATACATCGTTCAGGAAGCTCACACGTTTCTCGTCTTAACTGACAAGCATTGCATGTTAGAGGACCAGTGCTTGGTATCAGTTTCAGAAGCAGAGTTGGACTAGATATGGTCTCCATGTGTAGGAAACAACGTTCTTTTGTTCTCAGCACACTCATGTTTCCTGATGTCTTAGAGTCTCTAGAAAGCAAGAGTGTGCTTCTTGCTCTAAAGCAGAGTGTGATCAATGATTGAGAACTCTGCTGTGTGTTTCATTCAGAAATGGAGTTAAATCCCAGGCTCTGAGTCTTCCTACAAGCAAGACTTCGTTTCATGTAAGGGCAGTTACTTTACAGCTCAAACGAACTACATCGTTCATGAAGCTCACACGTTTCTCATGTCAACTGAGAAGCATTGGATGTTAGAGGACCTTTGCTTTGTATCAATTTCAAACAGAGTTGAACTAGATATGTTCCGTATGTATAGGAAACACGGTTCTTTCTTCTGAGCACACTCACGTTTCCTGCTGTATTAGAGTCTCTGGAAAGCAAGAGCGTGCTTCTTGCTCTGAAGCAGTGTGTGATCCATGGAAGAGAACTCTGCTGTGTGTTTCCCTTCAGAAATGGAGTTAAATCCCAGGCTCTGTGTCTTCCTACAATCAAGATTTTGTTTCAGGTAAGGGCTGTCACTTTTCAGCTCAAACGAACTACATCGTTCACGAAGCTAACACGTTTCTCATCTTAACTGCCAAGCATTGGATGTTAGAGGACCAGTTCTTTGTATCAGTTTCAGAAGCATAGTTGGACTAGATATGGTCCGTATGTGTAGGAAACTCCGTTCTTTTGTTCTCATCACACATATGTTTCCTGCTGTCTTAGAGACTCTAGAAAGCAAGAGCATGCTTCTTGCTCTAAAGCAGAGTGTGATCCATGGATGAGAACTGTGTTGTGTGTTTCCCTTCAGAAATGGAGTTAAATCCCAGGCTCTGTGTCTTCCTACAAGCAAGACATCTTTTCAAGTAAGGGCAGTCACTTTTCAGCTCAAACGAACTACATCGTTCAGGAAGCTAACACGTTTCTCATCTTAACTGACAAGCATTGGATGTTAGAGGACCAGGGTTTTGTATCAGTTTCAGAAGCAGAGTTGGACTAGATATGGTCTGTATGTGTAAGAAACACCGTTCTTTGGTCGCAGCACACTCAAGTTTCCTGCTGTATTAGAGACTCTCGAAAGCAAGAGTGTGCTTCCTTCTCTAAAGCAGAGTGTGAACAATGGATGAGAACTGTGTTGTGTGTTTCCCTTCAGAAATGGAGTTAAATCCCAGGCTCTGTGTCTTCCTACAGGCAAGATTTCGTTACAGCTAAGGGCAGTCACTTTTCAGCTCAAACGAACTACATCGTTCACGAAGCTCTCACGTTTCTCATCTACACTGAGAAGCATTGGATGTTAGAGGACCTTTGCTTTGTATCAATTTCAAGCAGAGTTGAACTAGATATGGTCCGTAAGTATAGGAAACACGGTTCTTTACTTCTGAGCACACTCAAGTTTCCTGCTGTATTAGAGACTCTAGAAAGCAAGAGCGTCCTTCTTGCTCTAAAGCAGAGTGTGATACATGGATGAGAACTGTGTTGTGTGTTTCCCTTCAGAAATGGAGTTAAAGCCCAGGCTCTGTGTCTTCCTACAAGCAAGACTTCGTTTCAAGTAAGGGCAGTCACTTTTCAGCTCAAACGAACTACATCGTTCAGGAAGCTAACACGTTTCTCATCTTAACTGACAAGCTTTGCATGTTAGAGGACCAGTGCTTTGTATCAGTTTCAGAAGCAGAGTTGGACTAGATATGGTCTCCATGTGTAGGAAACAACGTTCTTTTGTTCTCAGCACACTCAAGTTTCCTGCTGTCTTAGAGATTCTAGAAAGCTAGAGCATGCTTCTTGCTCTAAAGCAGAGTGTGATCAATGGATGAGAACTCTGTTGTGTGTTTCACTTCAGAAATGGAGTTAAATCCCTGGCTGTGAGTCTTCCTACAAGCAAGACTTCGTTTCAGGTAAGGGCTGTTACTTTCCAGCTCAAACGAACTACATCGTTCACGAAGCTCACACGTTTCTCATCTTAACTGAGAAGCATTGGATGTTAGAGGACCTTTGCTTTGTATCAATTTCAAGCAGAGTTGAACTAGATATGGTCCCTAAGTATAGGAAACACGGTTCTTTTCTTCTGAGCACACTCAAGTTTCCTGCTGTATTAGAGAGTCTAGAAAGCAAGAGCGTCCTTCATGCTCTAAAGCAGAGTGTGATACATGGATGAGAACTGTGTTGTGTGTTTCCCTTCAGAAATGGAGTTAAATCCCTGGCTTTGTGTTTCCTACAAGCAAGACTTCGTTAAGCAAGAGCGTGCTTCTTGCTCTAAAGCAGTGTGTGATCCATGGATGAGAACTCTGCTGTGTGTTTCTCTTCAGAAATGGAATTAAATCCCAGGCTTTGTGTCTTCCTACAAGCAAGAATTTGTTACAAGTAAGGGAAGTCACTTTTCAGCTCAAACGAACTACATCCTTCAGGAAGCTAACACGTTTCTCATCTTAACTGACAAGCATTCGATGTTAGAGGACTAGTGCTTTGTATCAGTTTCAGAAGCAGAGTTGGACTAGATATGGTCCGTACGTGTACGAAACTGCCTTCTTTTGTTCTCATCACACTCAAGTTTCCTGCTGTATTAGAGAGTCTAGAAAGCAAGAGCGTCCTTCATGCTCTAAAGCAGAGTGTGATACATGGATGAGAACTGTGTTGTGTGTTTCCCTTCAGAAATGGAGTTAAATCCCTGGCTTTGTGTTTCCTACAAGCAAGACTTCGTTAAGCAAGAGCGTGCTTCTTGCTCTGAAGCAGTGTGTGATCCATGGATGAGAACTCTGCTGTGTGTTTCTCTTCAGAAATGGAGTTAAATCCCAGGCTCTGTGTCTTCCTACAATCAAGACTTCGTTTCAGGTAAGGGCAGTCACTTTTCAGCTCAAACGAACTACATCGTTCATGAAGCTAACACGTTTCTCATGTTAACTGCCAAGCATTGGATGTTAGAGTTCCAGTGCTTTGTATCAGTTTCAGAAGCAGAGTTGGACTAGATATGGTCTGTATGTGTAAGAAACACCATTCTTTGGTCGCAGCACACTCACGTTTCCTGCTGTATTAGAGACTCTCGAAAGCAAGAGTGTGCTTCCTTCTCTAAAGCAGAGTGTGAACAAAGCATGAGAACTGTGTTGTGTGTTTCCCTTCAGAAATGGAATTAAATCCCAGGCTCTGTGTGTTCCTACAAGCAAGATTTCGTTACAGCTAAGGGCAGTCACTTTTCAGCTCAAACGAACTACATCGTTCACGAAGCTAACAAGTTTTCCATCTTAACTGACAATCATTGGATGTTAGAGGCCCAGTGCTTTTTATCAGTTTCAGAAGCAGAGTGGGAATAGATATGGTCCGTATGTGTAGGAAACACCGTTATTTTGTTCTCAGCACACTCACGTTTCCTGCTGTCTTAGAGATTCTAGAAAGCAAGAGCGTGCTTCTTGCTCTAAAGCAGAGTGTGAACAATGCATGAGAACTCTGCTGTGTGTTTCACTTCAGAAATGCAGTTAAATCCCTGGCTCTGAGTCTTCCTACAAGAAAGACTTCGTTTCAGGTAAGGGCAGTCACTTTTCAGCTCAAAGGAACTACATCGTTCACGAAGCTCACACGTTTCTCATCTTAACTGAGAAGAATTGGATGTTAGAGGACTTTGCTTTGTATCAATTTCAAGCAGAGTTGAACTAGATATGGTCCGTAAGTATAGGAGACATGGTTCTTTTCTTCTGAGCACACTCAAGTTTCCTGCTGTATTAGAGAATCTAGAAAGCAAGAGCGTCCTTCTTGCTCTAAAGTCGAGTGTTATCCATGGATGAGAACTGTGTTGTGTGTTTCCCTTCAGAAATGGAGTTAAATCCCAGGCTCTGAGTCTTCCTACAAGCAAGACTTCGTTTCATGTAAGGGCAGTTACTTTACAGCTCAAACAAACTACATCGTTCACAAAGCTCACACATTTCTCATGTCAACTGAGAAGCATTGGATGTTAGAGGACCTCTGATTTGTTACAGTTTCAGAAGCCGAGATGAACTAGATATGGTCCGTATGTGTAGGATACACCGTTCTTTTGTTCTGAGCACACTCAAGTTTCCTGCTGTATTAGAGACTCTAGAAAGCAAGAGCGTGCTTCTTGCTCTAAAGCAGTGTGTGAACAATGCATGAGAACTCTGCTGTGTGTTTCACTTCAGAAATGGAGTTAAATCCCTGGCTCTGAGTCTTCCTACAAGCAAGACTTCGTTTCAGGTAAGGGCAGTCACTTTTCAGCTCAAAGGAAATACATCGTTCAGGAAGCTCACACGTTTCTCGTCTTAACTGACAAGCATTGCATGTTAGAGGACCAGTGCTTGGTATCAGTTTCAGAAGCAGAGTTGGACTAGATATGGTCTCCATGTGTAGGAAACAACGTTCTTTTGTTCTCAGCACACTCATGTTTCCTGATGTCTTAGAGTCTCTAGAAAGCAAGAGTGTGCTTCTTGCTCTAAAGCAGAGTGTGATCAATGATTGAGAACTCTGCTGTGTGTTTCATTCAGAAATGGAGTTAAATCCCAGGCTCTGAGTCTTCCTACAAGCAAGACTTCGTTTCATGTAAGGGCAGTTACTTTACAGCTCAAACGAACTACATCGTTCATGAAGCTCACACGTTTCTCATGTCAACTGAGAAGCATTGGATGTTAGAGGACCTTTGCTTTGTATCAATTTCAAACAGAGTTGAACTAGATATGTTCCGTATGTATAGGAAACACGGTTCTTTCTTCTGAGCACACTCACGTTTCCTGCTGTATTAGAGTCTCTGGAAAGCAAGAGCGTGCTTCTTGCTCTGAAGCAGTGTGTGATCCATGGAAGAGAACTCTGCTGTGTGTTTCCCTTCAGAAATGGAGTTAAATCCCAGGCTCTGTGTCTTCCTACAATCAAGATTTTGTTTCAGGTAAGGGCTGTCACTTTTCAGCTCAAACGAACTACATCGTTCACGAAGCTAACACGTTTCTCATCTTAACTGCCAAGCATTGGATGTTAGAGGACCAGTTCTTTGTATCAGTTTCAGAAGCATAGTTGGACTAGATATGGTCCGTATGTGTAGGAAACTCCGTTCTTTTGTTCTCATCACACATATGTTTCCTGCTGTCTTAGAGACTCTAGAAAGCAAGAGCATGCTTCTTGCTCTAAAGCAGAGTGTGATCCATGGATGAGAACTGTGTTGTGTGTTTCCCTTCAGAAATGGAGTTAAATCCCAGGCTCTGTGTCTTCCTACAAGCAAGACATCTTTTCAAGTAAGGGCAGTCACTTTTCAGCTCAAACGAACTACATCGTTCAGGAAGCTAACACGTTTCTCATCTTAACTGACAAGCATTGGATGTTAGAGGACCAGGGTTTTGTATCAGTTTCAGAAGCAGAGTTGGACTAGATATGGTCTGTATGTGTAAGAAACACCGTTCTTTGGTCGCAGCACACTCAAGTTTCCTGCTGTATTAGAGACTCTCGAAAGCAAGAGTGTGCTTCCTTCTCTAAAGCAGAGTGTGAACAATGGATGAGAACTGTGTTGTGTGTTTCCCTTCAGAAATGGAGTTAAATCCCAGGCTCTGTGTCTTCCTACAGGCAAGATTTCGTTACAGCTAAGGGCAGTCACTTTTCAGCTCAAACGAACTACATCGTTCACGAAGCTCTCACGTTTCTCATCTACACTGAGAAGCATTGGATGTTAGAGGACCTTTGCTTTGTATCAATTTCAAGCAGAGTTGAACTAGATATGGTCCGTAAGTATAGGAAACACGGTTCTTTACTTCTGAGCACACTCAAGTTTCCTGCTGTATTAGAGACTCTAGAAAGCAAGAGCGTCCTTCTTGCTCTAAAGCAGAGTGTGATACATGGATGAGAACTGTGTTGTGTGTTTCCCTTCAGAAATGGAGTTAAAGCCCAGGCTCTGTGTCTTCCTACAAGCAAGACTTCGTTTCAAGTAAGGGCAGTCACTTTTCAGCTCAAACGAACTACATCGTTCAGGAAGCTAACACGTTTCTCATCTTAACTGACAAGCTTTGCTTGTTAGAGGACCAGTGCTTTGTATCAGTTTCAGAAGCAGAGTTGGACTAGATATGGTCTCCATGTGTAGGAAACAACGTTCTTTTGTTCTCAGCACACTCAAGTTTCCTGCTGTCTTAGAGATTCTAGAAAGCTAGAGCATGCTTCTTGCTCTAAAGCAGAGTGTGATCAATGGATGAGAACTCTGTTGTGTGTTTCACTTCAGAAATGGAGTTAAATCCCTGGCTGTGAGTCTTCCTACAAGCAAGACTTCGTTTCAGGTAAGGGCTGTTACTTTCCAGCTCAAACGAACTACATCGTTCACGAAGCTCACACGTTTCTCATCTTAACTGAGAAGCATTGGATGTTAGAGGACCTTTGCTTTGTATCAATTTCAAGCAGAGTTGAACTAGATATGGTCCCTAAGTATAGGAAACACGGTTCTTTTCTTCTGAGCACACTCAAGTTTCCTGCTGTATTAGAGAGTCTAGAAAGCAAGAGCGTCCTTCATGCTCTAAAGCAGAGTGTGATACATGGATGAGAACTGTGTTGTGTGTTTCCCTTCAGAAATGGAGTTAAATCCCTGGCTTTGTGTTTCCTACAAGCAAGACTTCGTTAAGCAAGAGCGTGCTTCTTGCTCTAAAGCAGTGTGTGATCCATGGATGAGAACTCTGCTGTGTGTTTCTCTTCAGAAATGGAATTAAATCCCAGGCTTTGTGTCTTCCTACAAGCAAGAATTTGTTACAAGTAAGGGAAGTCACTTTTCAGCTCAAACGAACTACATCCTTCAGGAAGCTAACACGTTTCTCATCTTAACTGACAAGCATTCGATGTTAGAGGACTAGTGCTTTGTATCAGTTTCAGAAGCAGAGTTGGACTAGATATGGTCCGTACGTGTACGAAACTGCCTTCTTTTGTTCTCATCACACTCAAGTTTCCTGCTGTATTAGAGAGTCTAGAAAGCAAGAGCGTCCTTCATGCTCTAAAGCAGAGTGTGATACATGGATGAGAACTGTGTTGTGTGTTTCCCTTCAGAAATGGAGTTAAATCCCTGGCTTTGTGTTTCCTACAAGCAAGACTTCGTTAAGCAAGAGCGTGCTTCTTGCTCTGAAGCAGTGTGTGATCCATGGATGAGAACTCTGCTGTGTGTTTCTCTTCAGAAATGGAGTTAAATCCCAGGCTCTGTGTCTTCCTACAATCAAGACTTCGTTTCAGGTAAGGGCAGTCACTTTTCAGCTCAAACGAACTACATCGTTCATGAAGCTAACACGTTTCTCATGTTAACTGCCAAGCATTGGATGTTAGAGTTCCAGTGCTTTGTATCAGTTTCAGAAGCAGAGTTGGACTAGATATGGTCTGTATGTGTAAGAAACACCATTCTTTGGTCGCAGCACACTCACGTTTCCTGCTGTATTAGAGACTCTCGAAAGCAAGAGTGTGCTTCCTTCTCTAAAGCAGAGTGTGAACAAAGCATGAGAACTGTGTTGTGTGTTTCCCTTCAGAAATGGAATTAAATCCCAGGCTCTGTGTGTTCCTACAAGCAAGATTTCGTTACAGCTAAGGGCAGTCACTTTTCAGCTCAAACGAACTACATCGTTCACGAAGCTAACAAGTTTTCCATCTTAACTGACAATCATTGGATGTTAGAGGCCCAGTGCTTTTTATCAGTTTCAGAAGCAGAGTGGGAATAGATATGGTCCGTATGTGTAGGAAACACCGTTATTTTGTTCTCAGCACACTCACGTTTCCTGCTGTCTTAGAGATTCTAGAAAGCAAGAGCGTGCTTCTTGCTCTAAAGCAGAGTGTGAACAATGCATGAGAACTCTGCTGTGTGTTTCACTTCAGAAATGCAGTTAAATCCCTGGCTCTGAGTCTTCCTACAAGAAAGACTTCGTTTCAGGTAAGGGCAGTCACTTTTCAGCTCAAAGGAACTACATCGTTCACGAAGCTCACACGTTTCTCATCTTAACTGAGAAGAATTGGATGTTAGAGGACTTTGCTTTGTATCAATTTCAAGCAGAGTTGAACTAGATATGGTCCGTAAGTATAGGAGACATGGTTCTTTTCTTCTGAGCACACTCAAGTTTCCTGCTGTATTAGAGAATCTAGAAAGCAAGAGCGTCCTTCTTGCTCTAAAGTCGAGTGTTATCCATGGATGAGAACTGTGTTGTGTGTTTCCCTTCAGAAATGGAGTTAAATCCCAGGCTCTGAGTCTTCCTACAAGCAAGACTTCGTTTCATGTAAGGGCAGTTACTTTACAGCTCAAACAAACTACATCGTTCACAAAGCTCACACATTTCTCATGTCAACTGAGAAGCATTGGATGTTAGAGGACCTCTGATTTGTTACAGTTTCAGAAGCCGAGATGAACTAGATATGGTCCGTATGTGTAGGATACACCGTTCTTTTGTTCTGAGCACACTCAAGTTTCCTGCTGTATTAGAGACTCTAGAAAGCAAGAGCGTGCTTCTTGCTCTAAAGCAGTGTGTGAACAATGCATGAGAACTCTGCTGTGTGTTTCACTTCAGAAATGGAGTTAAATCCCTGGCTCTGAGTCTTCCTACAAGCAAGACTTCGTTTCAGGTAAGGGCAGTCACTTTTCAGCTCAAAGGAAATACATCGTTCAGGAAGCTCACACGTTTCTCGTCTTAACTGACAAGCATTGCATGTTAGAGGACCAGTGCTTGGTATCAGTTTCAGAAGCAGAGTTGGACTAGATATGGTCTCCATGTGTAGGAAACAACGTTCTTTTGTTCTCAGCACACTCATGTTTCCTGATGTCTTAGAGTCTCTAGAAAGCAAGAGTGTGCTTCTTGCTCTAAAGCAGAGTGTGATCAATGATTGAGAACTCTGCTGTGTGTTTCATTCAGAAATGGAGTTAAATCCCAGGCTCTGAGTCTTCCTACAAGCAAGACTTCGTTTCATGTAAGGGCAGTTACTTTACAGCTCAAACGAACTACATCGTTCATGAAGCTCACACGTTTCTCATGTCAACTGAGAAGCATTGGATGTTAGAGGACCTTTGCTTTGTATCAATTTCAAACAGAGTTGAACTAGATATGTTCCGTATGTATAGGAAACACGGTTCTTTCTTCTGAGCACACTCACGTTTCCTGCTGTATTAGAGTCTCTGGAAAGCAAGAGCGTGCTTCTTGCTCTGAAGCAGTGTGTGATCCATGGAAGAGAACTCTGCTGTGTGTTTCCCTTCAGAAATGGAGTTAAATCCCAGGCTCTGTGTCTTCCTACAATCAAGATTTTGTTTCAGGTAAGGGCTGTCACTTTTCAGCTCAAACGAACTACATCGTTCACGAAGCTAACACGTTTCTCATCTTAACTGCCAAGCATTGGATGTTAGAGGACCAGTTCTTTGTATCAGTTTCAGAAGCATAGTTGGACTAGATATGGTCCGTATGTGTAGGAAACTCCGTTCTTTTGTTCTCATCACACATATGTTTCCTGCTGTCTTAGAGACTCTAGAAAGCAAGAGCATGCTTCTTGCTCTAAAGCAGAGTGTGATCCATGGATGAGAACTGTGTTGTGTGTTTCCCTTCAGAAATGGAGTTAAATCCCAGGCTCTGTGTCTTCCTACAAGCAAGACATCTTTTCAAGTAAGGGCAGTCACTTTTCAGCTCAAACGAACTACATCGTTCAGGAAGCTAACACGTTTCTCATCTTAACTGACAAGCATTGGATGTTAGAGGACCAGGGTTTTGTATCAGTTTCAGAAGCAGAGTTGGACTAGATATGGTCTGTATGTGTAAGAAACACCGTTCTTTGGTCGCAGCACACTCAAGTTTCCTGCTGTATTAGAGACTCTCGAAAGCAAGAGTGTGCTTCCTTCTCTAAAGCAGAGTGTGAACAATGGATGAGAACTGTGTTGTGTGTTTCCCTTCAGAAATGGAGTTAAATCCCAGGCTCTGTGTCTTCCTACAGGCAAGATTTCGTTACAGCTAAGGGCAGTCACTTTTCAGCTCAAACGAACTACATCGTTCACGAAGCTCTCACGTTTCTCATCTACACTGAGAAGCATTGGATGTTAGAGGACCTTTGCTTTGTATCAATTTCAAGCAGAGTTGAACTAGATATGGTCCGTAAGTATAGGAAACACGGTTCTTTACTTCTGAGCACACTCAAGTTTCCTGCTGTATTAGAGACTCTAGAAAGCAAGAGCGTCCTTCTTGCTCTAAAGCAGAGTGTGATACATGGATGAGAACTGTGTTGTGTGTTTCCCTTCAGAAATGGAGTTAAAGCCCAGGCTCTGTGTCTTCCTACAAGCAAGACTTCGTTTCAAGTAAGGGCAGTCACTTTTCAGCTCAAACGAACTACATCGTTCAGGAAGCTAACACGTTTCTCATCTTAACTGACAAGCTTTGCTTGTTAGAGGACCAGTGCTTTGTATCAGTTTCAGAAGCAGAGTTGGACTAGATATGGTCTCCATGTGTAGGAAACAACGTTCTTTTGTTCTCAGCACACTCAAGTTTCCTGCTGTCTTAGAGATTCTAGAAAGCTAGAGCATGCTTCTTGCTCTAAAGCAGAGTGTGATCAATGGATGAGAACTCTGTTGTGTGTTTCACTTCAGAAATGGAGTTAAATCCCTGGCTGTGAGTCTTCCTACAAGCAAGACTTCGTTTCAGGTAAGGGCTGTTACTTTCCAGCTCAAACGAACTACATCGTTCACGAAGCTCACACGTTTCTCATCTTAACTGAGAAGCATTGGATGTTAGAGGACCTTTGCTTTGTATCAATTTCAAGCAGAGTTGAACTAGATATGGTCCCTAAGTATAGGAAACACGGTTCTTTTCTTCTGAGCACACTCAAGTTTCCTGCTGTATTAGAGAGTCTAGAAAGCAAGAGCGTCCTTCATGCTCTAAAGCAGAGTGTGATACATGGATGAGAACTGTGTTGTGTGTTTCCCTTCAGAAATGGAGTTAAATCCCTGGCTTTGTGTTTCCTACAAGCAAGACTTCGTTAAGCAAGAGCGTGCTTCTTGCTCTAAAGCAGTGTGTGATCCATGGATGAGAACTCTGCTGTGTGTTTCTCTTCAGAAATGGAATTAAATCCCAGGCTTTGTGTCTTCCTACAAGCAAGAATTTGTTACAAGTAAGGGAAGTCACTTTTCAGCTCAAACGAACTACATCCTTCAGGAAGCTAACACGTTTCTCATCTTAACTGACAAGCATTCGATGTTAGAGGACTAGTGCTTTGTATCAGTTTCAGAAGCAGAGTTGGACTAGATATGGTCCGTACGTGTACGAAACTGCCTTCTTTTGTTCTCATCACACTCAAGTTTCCTGCTGTATTAGAGAGTCTAGAAAGCAAGAGCGTCCTTCATGCTCTAAAGCAGAGTGTGATACATGGATGAGAACTGTGTTGTGTGTTTCCCTTCAGAAATGGAGTTAAATCCCTGGCTTTGTGTTTCCTACAAGCAAGACTTCGTTAAGCAAGAGCGTGCTTCTTGCTCTGAAGCAGTGTGTGATCCATGGATGAGAACTCTGCTGTGTGTTTCTCTTCAGAAATGGAGTTAAATCCCAGGCTCTGTGTCTTCCTACAATCAAGACTTCGTTTCAGGTAAGGGCAGTCACTTTTCAGCTCAAACGAACTACATCGTTCATGAAGCTAACACGTTTCTCATGTTAACTGCCAAGCATTGGATGTTAGAGTTCCAGTGCTTTGTATCAGTTTCAGAAGCAGAGTTGGACTAGATATGGTCTGTATGTGTAAGAAACACCATTCTTTGGTCGCAGCACACTCACGTTTCCTGCTGTATTAGAGACTCTCGAAAGCAAGAGTGTGCTTCCTTCTCTAAAGCAGAGTGTGAACAAAGCATGAGAACTGTGTTGTGTGTTTCCCTTCAGAAATGGAATTAAATCCCAGGCTCTGTGTGTTCCTACAAGCAAGATTTCGTTACAGCTAAGGGCAGTCACTTTTCAGCTCAAACGAACTACATCGTTCACGAAGCTAACAAGTTTTCCATCTTAACTGACAATCATTGGATGTTAGAGGCCCAGTGCTTTTTATCAGTTTCAGAAGCAGAGTGGGAATAGATATGGTCCGTATGTGTAGGAAACACCGTTATTTTGTTCTCAGCACACTCACGTTTCCTGCTGTCTTAGAGATTCTAGAAAGCAAGAGCGTGCTTCTTGCTCTAAAGCAGAGTGTGAACAATGCATGAGAACTCTGCTGTGTGTTTCACTTCAGAAATGCAGTTAAATCCCTGGCTCTGAGTCTTCCTACAAGAAAGACTTCGTTTCAGGTAAGGGCAGTCACTTTTCAGCTCAAAGGAACTACATCGTTCACGAAGCTCACACGTTTCTCATCTTAACTGAGAAGAATTGGATGTTAGAGGACTTTGCTTTGTATCAATTTCAAGCAGAGTTGAACTAGATATGGTCCGTAAGTATAGGAGACATGGTTCTTTTCTTCTGAGCACACTCAAGTTTCCTGCTGTATTAGAGAATCTAGAAAGCAAGAGCGTCCTTCTTGCTCTAAAGTCGAGTGTTATCCATGGATGAGAACTGTGTTGTGTGTTTCCCTTCAGAAATGGAGTTAAATCCCAGGCTCTGAGTCTTCCTACAAGCAAGACTTCGTTTCATGTAAGGGCAGTTACTTTACAGCTCAAACAAACTACATCGTTCACAAAGCTCACACATTTCTCATGTCAACTGAGAAGCATTGGATGTTAGAGGACCTCTGATTTGTTACAGTTTCAGAAGCCGAGATGAACTAGATATGGTCCGTATGTGTAGGATACACCGTTCTTTTGTTCTGAGCACACTCAAGTTTCCTGCTGTATTAGAGACTCTAGAAAGCAAGAGCGTGCTTCTTGCTCTAAAGCAGTGTGTGAACAATGCATGAGAACTCTGCTGTGTGTTTCACTTCAGAAATGGAGTTAAATCCCTGGCTCTGAGTCTTCCTACAAGCAAGACTTCGTTTCAGGTAAGGGCAGTCACTTTTCAGCTCAAAGGAAATACATCGTTCAGGAAGCTCACACGTTTCTCGTCTTAACTGACAAGCATTGCATGTTAGAGGACCAGTGCTTGGTATCAGTTTCAGAAGCAGAGTTGGACTAGATATGGTCTCCATGTGTAGGAAACAACGTTCTTTTGTTCTCAGCACACTCATGTTTCCTGATGTCTTAGAGTCTCTAGAAAGCAAGAGTGTGCTTCTTGCTCTAAAGCAGAGTGTGATCAATGATTGAGAACTCTGCTGTGTGTTTCATTCAGAAATGGAGTTAAATCCCAGGCTCTGAGTCTTCCTACAAGCAAGACTTCGTTTCATGTAAGGGCAGTTACTTTACAGCTCAAACGAACTACATCGTTCATGAAGCTCACACATTTCTCATGTCAACTGAGAAGCATTGGATGTTAGAGGACCTTTGCTTTGTATCAATTTCAAACAGAGTTGAACTAGATATGTTCCGTATGTATAGGAAACACGGTTCTTTCTTCTGAGCACACTCACGTTTCCTGCTGTATTAGAGTCTCTGGAAAGCAAGAGCGTGATTCTTGCTCTGAAGCAGTGTTTGATCCATAGAAGAGAACTCTGCTGTGTGTTTCCCTTCAGAAATGGAGTTAAATCCCAGGCTCTGTGTCTTCCTACAATCAAAATTTTGTTTCAGGTAAGGGCTGTCACTTTTCAGCTCAAACGAACTACATCGTTCACGAAGCTAACACGTTTCTCATCTTAACTGCCAAGCATTGGATGTTAGAGGACCAGTTCTTTGTATCAGTTTCAGAAGCATAGTTGGACTAGATATGGTCCGTATGTGTAGGAAACTCCGTTCTTTTGTTCTCATCACACATATGTTTCCTGCTGTCTTAGAGACTCTAGAAAGCAAGAGCATGCTTCTTGCTCTAAAGCAGAGTGTGATCCATGGATGAGAACTGTGTTGTGTGTTTCCCTTCAGAAATGGAGTTAAATCCCAGGCTCTGTGTCTTCCTACAAGCAAGACATCTTTTCAAGTAAGGGCAGTCACTTTTCAGCTCAAAGGAACTACATCGTTCAGGAAGCTAACACGTTTCTCATCTTAACTGACAAGCATTGGATGTTAGAGGACCAGGGTTTTGTATCAGTTTCAGAAGCAGAGTTGGACTAGATATGGTCTGTATGTGTAAGAAACACCGTTCTTTGGTCGCAGCACACTCAAGTTTCCTGCTGTATTAGAGACTCTCGAAAGCAAGAGTGTGCTTCCTTCTCTAAAGCAGAGTGTGAACAATGGATGAGAACTGTGTTGTGTGTTTCCCTTCAGAAATGGAGTTAAATCCCAGGCTCTGTGTCTTCCTACAGGCAAGATTTCGTTACAGCTAAGGGCAGTCACTTTTCAGCTCAAACGAACTACATCGTTCACGAAGCTCTCACGTTTCTCATCTACACTGAGAAGCATTGGATGTTAGAGGACCTTTGCTTTGTATCAATTTCAAGCAGAGTTGAACTAGATATGGTCCGTAAGTATAGGAAACACGGTTCTTTACTTCTGAGCACACTCAAGTTTCATGCTGTATTAGAGACTCTAGAAAGCAAGAGCGTCCTTCTTGCTCTAAAGCAGAGTGTGATACATGGATGAGAACTGTGTTGTGTGTTTCCCTTCAGAAATGGAGTTAAAGCCCAGGCTCTGTGTCTTCCTACAAGCAAGACTTCGTTTCAAGTAAGGGCAGTCACTTTTCAGCTCAAACGAACTACATCGTTCAGGAAGCTAACACGTTTCTCATCTTAACTGACAAGCTTTGCATGTTAGAGGACCAGTGCTTTGTATCAGTTTCAGAAGCAGAGTTGGACTAGATATGGTCTCCATGTGTAGGAAACAACGTTCTTTTGTTCTCAGCACACTCAAGTTTCCTGCTGTCTTAGAGATTCTAGAAAGCTAGAGCATGCTTCTTGCTCTAAAGCAGAGTGTGATCAATGGATGAGAACTCTGTTGTGTGTTTCACTTCAGAAATGGAGTTAAATCCCTGGCTGTGAGTCTTCCTACAAGCAAGACTTCGTTTCAGGTAAGGGCTGTTACTTTCCAGCTCAAACGAACTACATCGTTCACGAAGCTCACACGTTTCTCATCTTAACTGAGAAGCATTGGATGTTAGAGGACCTTTGCTTTGTATCAATTTCAAGCAGAGTTGAACTAGATATGGTCCCTAAGTATAGGAAACACGGTTCTTTTCTTCTGAGCACACTCAAGTTTCCTGCTGTATTAGAGAGTCTAGAAAGCAAGAGCGTCCTTCATGCTCTAAAGCAGAGTGTGATACATGGATGAGAACTGTGTTGTGTGTTTCCCTTCAGAAATGGAGTTAAATCCCTGGCTTTGTGTTTCCTACAAGCAAGACTTCGTTAAGCAAGAGCGTGCTTCTTGCTCTAAAGCAGTGTGTGATCCATGGATGAGAACTCTGCTGTGTGTTTCTCTTCAGAAATGGAATTAAATCCCAGGCTTTGTGTCTTCCTACAAGCAAGAATTTGTTACAAGTAAGGGAAGTCACTTTTCAGCTCAAACGAACTACATCCTTCAGGAAGCTAACACGTTTCTCATCTTAACTGACAAGCATTCGATGTTAGAGGACTAGTGCTTTGTATCAGTTTCAGAAGCAGAGTTGGACTAGATATGGTCCGTACGTGTACGAAACTGCCTTCTTTTGTTCTCATCACACTCAAGTTTCCTGCTGTATTAGAGAGTCTAGAAAGCAAGAGCGTCCTTCATGCTCTAAAGCAGAGTGTGATACATGGATGAGAACTGTGTTGTGTGTTTCCCTTCAGAAATGGAGTTAAATCCCTGGCTTTGTGTTTCCTACAAGCAAGACTTCGTTAAGCAAGAGCGTGCTTCTTGCTCTGAAGCAGTGTGTGATCCATGGATGAGAACTCTGCTGTGTGTTTCTCTTCAGAAATGGAGTTAAATCCCAGGCTCTGTGTCTTCCTACAATCAAGACTTCGTTTCAGGTAAGGGCAGTCACTTTTCAGCTCAAACGAACTACATCGTTCATGAAGCTAACACGTTTCTCATGTTAACTGCCAAGCATTGGATGTTAGAGTTCCAGTGCTTTGTATCAGTTTCAGAAGCAGAGTTGGACTAGATATGGTCTGTATGTGTAAGAAACACCATTCTTTGGTCGCAGCACACTCACGTTTCCTGCTGTATTAGAGACTCTCGAAAGCAAGAGTGTGCTTCCTTCTCTAAAGCAGAGTGTGAACAAAGCATGAGAACTGTGTTGTGTGTTTCCCTTCAGAAATGGAATTAAATCCCAGGCTCTGTGTGTTCCTACAAGCAAGATTTCGTTACAGCTAAGGGCAGTCACTTTTCAGCTCAAACGAACTACATCGTTCACGAAGCTAACAAGTTTTCCATCTTAACTGACAATCATTGGATGTTAGAGGCCCAGTGCTTTTTATCAGTTTCAGAAGCAGAGTGGGAATAGATATGGTCCGTATGTGTAGGAAACACCGTTATTTTGTTCTCAGCACACTCACGTTTCCTGCTGTCTTAGAGATTCTAGAAAGCAAGAGCGTGCTTCTTGCTCTAAAGCAGAGTGTGAACAATGCATGAGAACTCTGCTGTGTGTTTCACTTCAGAAATGCAGTTAAATCCCTGGCTCTGAGTCTTCCTACAAGAAAGACTTCGTTTCAGGTAAGGGCAGTCACTTTTCAGCTCAAAGGAACTACATCGTTCACGAAGCTCACACGTTTCTCATCTTAACTGAGAAGAATTGGATGTTAGAGGACTTTGCTTTGTATCAATTTCAAGCAGAGTTGAACTAGATATGGTCCGTAAGTATAGGAGACATGGTTCTTTTCTTCTGAGCACACTCAAGTTTCCTGCTGTATTAGAGAATCTAGAAAGCAAGAGCGTCCTTCTTGCTCTAAAGTCGAGTGTTATCCATGGATGAGAACTGTGTTGTGTGTTTCCCTTCAGAAATGGAGTTAAATCCCAGGCTCTGAGTCTTCCTACAAGCAAGACTTCGTTTCATGTAAGGGCAGTTACTTTACAGCTCAAACAAACTACATCGTTCACAAAGCTCACACATTTCTCATGTCAACTGAGAAGCATTGGATGTTAGAGGACCTCTGATTTGTTACAGTTTCAGAAGCCGAGATGAACTAGATATGGTCCGTATGTGTAGGATACACCGTTCTTTTGTTCTGAGCACACTCAAGTTTCCTGCTGTATTAGAGACTCTAGAAAGCAAGAGCGTGCTTCTTGCTCTAAAGCAGTGTGTGAACAATGCATGAGAACTCTGCTGTGTGTTTCACTTCAGAAATGGAGTTAAATCCCTGGCTCTGAGTCTTCCTACAAGCAAGACTTCGTTTCAGGTAAGGGCAGTCACTTTTCAGCTCAAAGGAAATACATCGTTCAGGAAGCTCACACGTTTCTCGTCTTAACTGACAAGCATTGCATGTTAGAGGACCAGTGCTTGGTATCAGTTTCAGAAGCAGAGTTGGACTAGATATGGTCTCCATGTGTAGGAAACAACGTTCTTTTGTTCTCAGCACACTCATGTTTCCTGATGTCTTAGAGTCTCTAGAAAGCAAGAGTGTGCTTCTTGCTCTAAAGCAGAGTGTGATCAATGATTGAGAACTCTGCTGTGTGTTTCATTCAGAAATGGAGTTAAATCCCAGGCTCTGAGTCTTCCTACAAGCAAGACTTCGTTTCATGTAAGGGCAGTTACTTTACAGCTCAAACGAACTACATCGTTCATGAAGCTCACACGTTTCTCATGTCAACTGAGAAGCATTGGATGTTAGAGGACCTTTGCTTTGTATCAATTTCAAACAGAGTTGAACTAGATATGTTCCGTATGTATAGGAAACACGGTTCTTTCTTCTGAGCACACTCACGTTTCCTGCTGTATTAGAGTCTCTGGAAAGCAAGAGCGTGCTTCTTGCTCTGAAGCAGTGTGTGATCCATGGAAGAGAACTCTGCTGTGTGTTTCCCTTCAGAAATGGAGTTAAATCCCAGGCTCTGTGTCTTCCTACAATCAAGATTTTGTTTCAGGTAAGGGCTGTCACTTTTCAGCTCAAACGAACTACATCGTTCACGAAGCTAACACGTATCTCATCTTAACTGCCAAGCATTGGATGTTAGAGGACCAGTTCTTTGTATCAGTTTCAGAAGCATAGTTGGACTAGATATGGTCCGTATGTGTAGGAAACTCCGTTCTTTTGTTCTCATCACACATATGTTTCCTGCTGTCTTAGAGACTCTAGAAAGCAAGAGCATGCTTCTTGCTCTAAAGCAGAGTGTGATCCATGGATGAGAACTGTGTTGTGTGTTTCCCTTCAGAAATGGAGTTAAATCCCAGGCTCTGTGTCTTCCTACAAGCAAGACATCTTTTCAAGTAAGGGCAGTCACTTTTCAGCTCAAACGAACTACATCGTTCAGGAAGCTAACACGTTTCTCATCTTAACTGACAAGCATTGGATGTTAGAGGACCAGGGTTTTGTATCAGTTTCAGAAGCAGAGTTGGACTAGATATGGTCTGTATGTGTAAGAAACACCGTTCTTTGGTCGCAGCACACTCAAGTTTCCTGCTGTATTAGAGACTCTCGAAAGCAAGAGTGTGCTTCCTTCTCTAAAGCAGAGTGTGAACAATGGATGAGAACTGTGTTGTGTGTTTCCCTTCAGAAATGGAGTTAAATCCCAGGCTCTGTGTCTTCCTACAGGCAAGATTTCGTTACAGCTAAGGGCAGTCACTTTTCAGCTCAAACGAACTACATCGTTCACGAAGCTCTCACGTTTCTCATCTACACTGAGAAGCATTGGATGTTAGAGGACCTTTGCTTTGTATCAATTTCAAGCAGAGTTGAACTAGATATGGTCCGTAAGTATAGGAAACACGGTTCTTTACTTCTGAGCACACTCAAGTTTCCTGCTGTATTAGAGACTCTAGAAAGCAAGAGCGTCCTTCTTGCTCTAAAGCAGAGTGTGATACATGGATGAGAACTGTGTTGTGTGTTTCCCTTCAGAAATGGAGTTAAAGCCCAGGCTCTGTGTCTTCCTACAAGCAAGACTTCGTTTCAAGTAAGGGCAGTCACTTTTCAGCTCAAACGAACTACATCGTTCAGGAAGCTAACACGTTTCTCATCTTAACTGACAAGCTTTGCTTGTTAGAGGACCAGTGCTTTGTATCAGTTTCAGAAGCAGAGTTGGACTAGATATGGTCTCCATGTGTAGGAAACAACGTTCTTTTGTTCTCAGCACACTCAAGTTTCCTGCTGTCTTAGAGATTCTAGAAAGCTAGAGCATGCTTCTTGCTCTAAAGCAGAGTGTGATCAATGGATGAGAACTCTGTTGTGTGTTTCACTTCAGAAATGGAGTTAAATCCCTGGCTGTGAGTCTTCCTACAAGCAAGACTTCGTTTCAGGTAAGGGCTGTTACTTTCCAGCTCAAACGAACTACATCGTTCACGAAGCTCACACGTTTCTCATCTTAACTGAGAAGCATTGGATGTTAGAGGACCTTTGCTTTGTATCAATTTCAAGCAGAGTTGAACTAGATATGGTCCCTAAGTATAGGAAACACGGTTCTTTTCTTCTGAGCACACTCAAGTTTCCTGCTGTATTAGAGAGTCTAGAAAGCAAGAGCGTCCTTCATGCTCTAAAGCAGAGTGTGATACATGGATGAGAACTGTGTTGTGTGTTTCCCTTCAGAAATGGAGTTAAATCCCTGGCTTTGTGTTTCCTACAAGCAAGACTTCGTTAAGCAAGAGCGTGCTTCTTGCTCTAAAGCAGTGTGTGATCCATGGATGAGAACTCTGCTGTGTGTTTCTCTTCAGAAATGGAATTAAATCCCAGGCTTTGTGTCTTCCTACAAGCAAGAATTTGTTACAAGTAAGGGAAGTCACTTTTCAGCTCAAACGAACTACATCCTTCAGGAAGCTAACACGTTTCTCATCTTAACTGACAAGCATTCGATGTTAGAGGACTAGTGCTTTGTATCAGTTTCAGAAGCAGAGTTGGACTAGATATGGTCCGTACGTGTACGAAACTGCCTTCTTTTGTTCTCATCACACTCAAGTTTCCTGCTGTATTAGAGAGTCTAGAAAGCAAGAGCGTCCTTCATGCTCTAAAGCAGAGTGTGATACATGGATGAGAACTGTGTTGTGTGTTTCCCTTCAGAAATGGAGTTAAATCCCTGGCTTTGTGTTTCCTACAAGCAAGACTTCGTTAAGCAAGAGCGTGCTTCTTGCTCTGAAGCAGTGTGTGATCCATGGATGAGAACTCTGCTGTGTGTTTCTCTTCAGAAATGGAGTTAAATCCCAGGCTCTGTGTCTTCCTACAATCAAGACTTCGTTTCAGGTAAGGGCAGTCACTTTTCAGCTCAAACGAACTACATCGTTCATGAAGCTAACACGTTTCTCATGTTAACTGCCAAGCATTGGATGTTAGAGTTCCAGTGCTTTGTATCAGTTTCAGAAGCAGAGTTGGACTAGATATGGTCTGTATGTGTAAGAAACACCATTCTTTGGTCGCAGCACACTCACGTTTCCTGCTGTATTAGAGACTCTCGAAAGCAAGAGTGTGCTTCCTTCTCTAAAGCAGAGTGTGAACAAAGCATGAGAACTGTGTTGTGTGTTTCCCTTCAGAAATGGAATTAAATCCCAGGCTCTGTGTGTTCCTACAAGCAAGATTTCGTTACAGCTAAGGGCAGTCACTTTTCAGCTCAAACGAACTACATCGTTCACGAAGCTAACAAGTTTTCCATCTTAACTGACAATCATTGGATGTTAGAGGCCCAGTGCTTTTTATCAGTTTCAGAAGCAGAGTGGGAATAGATATGGTCCGTATGTGTAGGAAACACCGTTATTTTGTTCTCAGCACACTCACGTTTCCTGCTGTCTTAGAGATTCTAGAAAGCAAGAGCGTGCTTCTTGCTCTAAAGCAGAGTGTGAACAATGCATGAGAACTCTGCTGTGTGTTTCACTTCAGAAATGCAGTTAAATCCCTGGCTCTGAGTCTTCCTACAAGAAAGACTTCGTTTCAGGTAAGGGCAGTCACTTTTCAGCTCAAAGGAACTACATCGTTCACGAAGCTCACACGTTTCTCATCTTAACTGAGAAGAATTGGATGTTAGAGGACTTTGCTTTGTATCAATTTCAAGCAGAGTTGAACTAGATATGGTCCGTAAGTATAGGAGACATGGTTCTTTTCTTCTGAGCACACTCAAGTTTCCTGCTGTATTAGAGAATCTAGAAAGCAAGAGCGTCCTTCTTGCTCTAAAGTCGAGTGTTATCCATGGATGAGAACTGTGTTGTGTGTTTCCCTTCAGAAATGGAGTTAAATCCCAGGCTCTGAGTCTTCCTACAAGCAAGACTTCGTTTCATGTAAGGGCAGTTACTTTACAGCTCAAACAAACTACATCGTTCACAAAGCTCACACATTTCTCATGTCAACTGAGAAGCATTGGATGTTAGAGGACCTCTGATTTGTTACAGTTTCAGAAGCCGAGATGAACTAGATATGGTCCGTATGTGTAGGATACACCGTTCTTTTGTTCTGAGCACACTCAAGTTTCCTGCTGTATTAGAGACTCTAGAAAGCAAGAGCGTGCTTCTTGCTCTAAAGCAGTGTGTGAACAATGCATGAGAACTCTGCTGTGTGTTTCACTTCAGAAATGGAGTTAAATCCCTGGCTCTGAGTCTTCCTACAAGCAAGACTTCGTTTCAGGTAAGGGCAGTCACTTTTCAGCTCAAAGGAAATACATCGTTCAGGAAGCTCACACGTTTCTCGTCTTAACTGACAAGCATTGCATGTTAGAGGACCAGTGCTTGGTATCAGTTTCAGAAGCAGAGTTGGACTAGATATGGTCTCCATGTGTAGGAAACAACGTTCTTTTGTTCTCAGCACACTCATGTTTCCTGATGTCTTAGAGTCTCTAGAAAGCAAGAGTGTGCTTCTTGCTCTAAAGCAGAGTGTGATCAATGATTGAGAACTCTGCTGTGTGTTTCATTCAGAAATGGAGTTAAATCCCAGGCTCTGAGTCTTCCTACAAGCAAGACTTCGTTTCATGTAAGGGCAGTTACTTTACAGCTCAAACGAACTACATCGTTCATGAAGCTCACACGTTTCTCATGTCAACTGAGAAGCATTGGATGTTAGAGGACCTTTGCTTTGTATCAATTTCAAACAGAGTTGAACTAGATATGTTCCGTATGTATAGGAAACACGGTTCTTTCTTCTGAGCACACTCACGTTTCCTGCTGTATTAGAGTCTCTGGAAAGCAAGAGCGTGCTTCTTGCTCTGAAGCAGTGTGTGATCCATGGAAGAGAACTCTGCTGTGTGTTTCCCTTCAGAAATGGAGTTAAATCCCAGGCTCTGTGTCTTCCTACAAGCAAGACTTCGTTTCAAGTAAGGGCAGTCACTTTTCAGCTCAAACGAACTACATCGTTCAGGAAGCTAACACGTTTCTCATCTTAACTGACAAGCTTTGCATGTTAGAGGACCAGTGCTTTGTATCAGTTTCAGAAGCAGAGTTGGACTAGATATGGTCTCCATGTGTAGGAAACAACGTTCTTTTGTTCTCAGCACACTCAAGTTTCCTGCTGTCTTAGAGATTCTAGAAAGCTAGAGCATGCTTCTTGCTCTAAAGCAGAGTGTGATCAATGGATGAGAACTCTGTTGTGTGTTTCACTTCAGAAATGGAGTTAAATCCCTGGCTGTGAGTCTTCCTACAAGCAAGACTTCGTTTCAGGTAAGGGCTGTTACTTTCCAGCTCAAACGAACTACATCGTTCACGAAGCTCACACGTTTCTCATCTTAACTGAGAAGCATTGGATGTTAGAGGACCTTTGCTTTGTATCAATTTCAAGCAGAGTTGAACTAGATATGGTCCCTAAGTATAGGAAACACGGTTCTTTTCTTCTGAGCACACTCAAGTTTCCTGCTGTATTAGAGAGTCTAGAAAGCAAGAGCGTCCTTCATGCTCTAAAGCAGAGTGTGATACATGGATGAGAACTGTGTTGTGTGTTTCCCTTCAGAAATGGAGTTAAATCCCTGGCTTTGTGTTTCCTACAAGCAAGACTTCGTTAAGCAAGAGCGTGCTTCTTGCTCTAAAGCAGTGTGTGATCCATGGATGAGAACTCTGCTGTGTGTTTCTCTTCAGAAATGGAATTAAATCCCAGGCTTTGTGTCTTCCTACAAGCAAGAATTTGTTACAAGTAAGGGAAGTCACTTTTCAGCTCAAACGAACTACATCCTTCAGGAAGCTAACACGTTTCTCATCTTAACTGACAAGCATTCGATGTTAGAGGACTAGTGCTTTGTATCAGTTTCAGAAGCAGAGTTGGACTAGATATGGTCCGTACGTGTACGAAACTGCCTTCTTTTGTTCTCATCACACTCAAGTTTCCTGCTGTATTAGAGAGTCTAGAAAGCAAGAGCGTCCTTCATGCTCTAAAGCAGAGTGTGATACATGGATGAGAACTGTGTTGTGTGTTTCCCTTCAGAAATGGAGTTAAATCCCTGGCTTTGTGTTTCCTACAAGCAAGACTTCGTTAAGCAAGAGCGTGCTTCTTGCTCTGAAGCAGTGTGTGATCCATGGATGAGAACTCTGCTGTGTGTTTCTCTTCAGAAATGGAGTTAAATCCCAGGCTCTGTGTCTTCCTACAATCAAGACTTCGTTTCAGGTAAGGGCAGTCACTTTTCAGCTCAAACGAACTACATCGTTCATGAAGCTAACACGTTTCTCATGTTAACTGCCAAGCATTGGATGTTAGAGTTCCAGTGCTTTGTATCAGTTTCAGAAGCAGAGTTGGACTAGATATGGTCTGTATGTGTAAGAAACACCATTCTTTGGTCGCAGCACACTCACGTTTCCTGCTGTATTAGAGACTCTCGAAAGCAAGAGTGTGCTTCCTTCTCTAAAGCAGAGTGTGAACAAAGCATGAGAACTGTGTTGTGTGTTTCCCTTCAGAAATGGAATTAAATCCCAGGCTCTGTGTGTTCCTACAAGCAAGATTTCGTTACAGCTAAGGGCAGTCACTTTTCAGCTCAAACGAACTACATCGTTCATGAAGCTAACAAGTTTTCCATCTTAACTGACAATCATTGGATGTTAGAGGCCCAGTGCTTTTTATCAGTTTCAGAAGCAGAGTGGGAATAGATATGGTCCGTATGTGTAGGAAACACCGTTATTTTGTTCTCAGCACACTCACGTTTCCTGCTGTCTTAGAGATTCTAGAAAGCAAGAGCGTGCTTCTTGCTCTAAAGCAGAGTGTGAACAATGCATGAGAACTCTGCTGTGTGTTTCACTTCAGAAATGCAGTTAAATCCCTGGCTCTGAGTCTTCCTACAAGAAAGACTTCGTTTCAGGTAAGGGCAGTCACTTTTCAGCTCAAAGGAACTACATCGTTCACGAAGCTCACACGTTTCTCATCTTAACTGAGAAGAATTGGATGTTAGAGGACTTTGCTTTGTATCAATTTCAAGCAGAGTTGAACTAGATATGGTCCGTAAGTATAGGAGACATGGTTCTTTTCTTCTGAGCACACTCAAGTTTCCTGCTGTATTAGAGAATCTAGAAAGCAAGAGCGTCCTTCTTGCTCTAAAGTCGAGTGTTATCCATGGATGAGAACTGTGTTGTGTGTTTCCCTTCAGAAATGGAGTTAAATCCCAGGCTCTGAGTCTTCCTACAAGCAAGACTTCGTTTCATGTAAGGGCAGTTACTTTACAGCTCAAACAAACTACATCGTTCACAAAGCTCACACATTTCTCATGTCAACTGAGAAGCATTGGATGTTAGAGGACCTCTGATTTGTTACAGTTTCAGAAGCCGAGATGAACTAGATATGGTCCGTATGTGTAGGATACACCGTTCTTTTGTTCTGAGCACACTCAAGTTTCCTGCTGTATTAGAGACTCTAGAAAGCAAGAGCGTGCTTCTTGCTCTAAAGCAGTGTGTGAACAATGCATGAGAACTCTGCTGTGTGTTTCACTTCAGAAATGGAGTTAAATCCCTGGCTCTGAGTCTTCCTACAAGCAAGACTTCGTTTCAGGTAAGGGCAGTCACTTTTCAGCTCAAAGGAAATACATCGTTCAGGAAGCTCACACGTTTCTCGTCTTAACTGACAAGCATTGCATGTTAGAGGACCAGTGCTTGGTATCAGTTTCAGAAGCAGAGTTGGACTAGATATGGTCTCCATGTGTAGGAAACAACGTTCTTTTGTTCTCAGCACACTCATGTTTCCTGATGTCTTAGAGTCTCTAGAAAGCAAGAGTGTGCTTCTTGCTCTAAAGCAGAGTGTGATCAATGATTGAGAACTCTGCTGTGTGTTTCATTCAGAAATGGAGTTAAATCCCAGGCTCTGAGTCTTCCTACAAGCAAGACTTCGTTTCATGTAAGGGCAGTTACTTTACAGCTCAAACGAACTACATCGTTCATGAAGCTCACACGTTTCTCATGTCAACTGAGAAGCATTGGATGTTAGAGGACCTTTGCTTTGTATCAATTTCAAACAGAGTTGAACTAGATATGTTCCGTATGTATAGGAAACACGGTTCTTTCTTCTGAGCACACTCACGTTTCCTGCTGTATTAGAGTCTCTGGAAAGCAAGAGCGTGCTTCTTGCTCTGAAGCAGTGTGTGATCCATGGAAGAGAACTCTGCTGTGTGTTTCCCTTCAGAAATGGAGTTAAATCCCAGGCTCTGTGTCTTCCTACAATCAAAATTTTGTTTCAGGTAAGGGCTGTCACTTTTCAGCTCAAACGAACTACATCGTTCACGAAGCTAACACGTTTCTCATCTTAACTGCCAAGCATTGGATGTTAGAGGACCAGTTCTTTGTATCAGTTTCAGAAGCATAGTTGGACTAGATATGGTCCGTATGTGTAGGAAACTCCGTTCTTTTGTTCTCATCACACATATGTTTCCTGCTGTCTTAGAGACTCTAGAAAGCAAGAGCATGCTTCTTGCTCTAAAGCAGAGTGTGATCCATGGATGAGAACTGTGTTGTGTGTTTCCCTTCAGAAATGGAGTTAAATCCCAGGCTCTGTGTCTTCCTACAAGCAAGACATCTTTTCAAGTAAGGGCAGTCACTTTTCAGCTCAAAGGAACTACATCGTTCAGGAAGCTAACACGTTTCTCATCTTAACTGACAAGCATTGGATGTTAGAGGACCAGGGTTTTGTATCAGTTTCAGAAGCAGAGTTGGACTAGATATGGTCTGTATGTGTAAGAAACACCGTTCTTTGGTCGCAGCACACTCAAGTTTCCTGCTGTATTAGAGACTCTCGAAAGCAAGAGTGTGCTTCCTTCTCTAAAGCAGAGTGTGAACAATGGATGAGAACTGTGTTGTGTGTTTCCCTTCAGAAATGGAGTTAAATCCCAGGCTCTGTGTCTTCCTACAGGCAAGATTTCGTTACAGCTAAGGGCAGTCACTTTTCAGCTCAAACGAACTACATCGTTCACGAAGCTCTCACGTTTCTCATCTACACTGAGAAGCATTGGATGTTAGAGGACCTTTGCTTTGTATCAATTTCAAGCAGAGTTGAACTAGATATGGTCCGTAAGTATAGGAAACACGGTTCTTTACTTCTGAGCACACTCAAGTTTCATGCTGTATTAGAGACTCTAGAAAGCAAGAGCGTCCTTCTTGCTCTAAAGCAGAGTGTGATACATGGATGAGAACTGTGTTGTGTGTTTCCCTTCAGAAATGGAGTTAAAGCCCAGGCTCTGTGTCTTCCTACAAGCAAGACTTCGTTTCAAGTAAGGGCAGTCACTTTTCAGCTCAAACGAACTACATCGTTCAGGAAGCTAACACGTTTCTCATCTTAACTGACAAGCTTTGCATGTTAGAGGACCAGTGCTTTGTATCAGTTTCAGAAGCAGAGTTGGACTAGATATGGTCTCCATGTGTAGGAAACAACGTTCTTTTGTTCTCAGCACACTCAAGTTTCCTGCTGTCTTAGAGATTCTAGAAAGCTAGAGCATGCTTCTTGCTCTAAAGCAGAGTGTGATCAATGGATGAGAACTCTGTTGTGTGTTTCACTTCAGAAATGGAGTTAAATCCCTGGCTGTGAGTCTTCCTACAAGCAAGACTTCGTTTCAGGTAAGGGCTGTTACTTTCCAGCTCAAACGAACTACATCGTTCACGAAGCTCACACGTTTCTCATCTTAACTGAGAAGCATTGGATGTTAGAGGACCTTTGCTTTGTATCAATTTCAAGCAGAGTTGAACTAGATATGGTCCCTAAGTATAGGAAACACGGTTCTTTTCTTCTGAGCACACTCAAGTTTCCTGCTGTATTAGAGAGTCTAGAAAGCAAGAGCGTCCTTCATGCTCTAAAGCAGAGTGTGATACATGGATGAGAACTGTGTTGTGTGTTTCCCTTCAGAAATGGAGTTAAATCCCTGGCTTTGTGTTTCCTACAAGCAAGACTTCGTTAAGCAAGAGCGTGCTTCTTGCTCTAAAGCAGTGTGTGATCCATGGATGAGAACTCTGCTGTGTGTTTCTCTTCAGAAATGGAATTAAATCCCAGGCTTTGTGTCTTCCTACAAGCAAGAATTTGTTACAAGTAAGGGAAGTCACTTTTCAGCTCAAACGAACTACATCCTTCAGGAAGCTAACACGTTTCTCATCTTAACTGACAAGCATTCGATGTTAGAGGACTAGTGCTTTGTATCAGTTTCAGAAGCAGAGTTGGACTAGATATGGTCCGTACGTGTACGAAACTGCCTTCTTTTGTTCTCATCACACTCAAGTTTCCTGCTGTATTAGAGAGTCTAGAAAGCAAGAGCGTCCTTCATGCTCTAAAGCAGAGTGTGATACATGGATGAGAACTGTGTTGTGTGTTTCCCTTCAGAAATGGAGTTAAATCCCTGGCTTTGTGTTTCCTACAAGCAAGACTTCGTTAAGCAAGAGCGTGCTTCTTGCTCTGAAGCAGTGTGTGATCCATGGATGAGAACTCTGCTGTGTGTTTCTCTTCAGAAATGGAGTTAAATCCCAGGCTCTGTGTCTTCCTACAATCAAGACTTCGTTTCAGGTAAGGGCAGTCACTTTTCAGCTCAAACGAACTACATCGTTCATGAAGCTAACACGTTTCTCATGTTAACTGCCAAGCATTGGATGTTAGAGTTCCAGTGCTTTGTATCAGTTTCAGAAGCAGAGTTGGACTAGATATGGTCTGTATGTGTAAGAAACACCATTCTTTGGTCGCAGCACACTCACGTTTCCTGCTGTATTAGAGACTCTCGAAAGCAAGAGTGTGCTTCCTTCTCTAAAGCAGAGTGTGAACAAAGCATGAGAACTGTGTTGTGTGTTTCCCTTCAGAAATGGAATTAAATCCCAGGCTCTGTGTGTTCCTACAAGCAAGATTTCGTTACAGCTAAGGGCAGTCACTTTTCAGCTCAAACGAACTACATCGTTCATGAAGCTAACAAGTTTTCCATCTTAACTGACAATCATTGGATGTTAGAGGCCCAGTGCTTTTTATCAGTTTCAGAAGCAGAGTGGGAATAGATATGGTCCGTATGTGTAGGAAACACCGTTATTTTGTTCTCAGCACACTCACGTTTCCTGCTGTCTTAGAGATTCTAGAAAGCAAGAGCGTGCTTCTTGCTCTAAAGCAGAGTGTGAACAATGCATGAGAACTCTGCTGTGTGTTTCACTTCAGAAATGCAGTTAAATCCCTGGCTCTGAGTCTTCCTACAAGAAAGACTTCGTTTCAGGTAAGGGCAGTCACTTTTCAGCTCAAAGGAACTACATCGTTCACGAAGCTCACACGTTTCTCATCTTAACTGAGAAGAATTGGATGTTAGAGGACTTTGCTTTGTATCAATTTCAAGCAGAGTTGAACTAGATATGGTCCGTAAGTATAGGAGACATGGTTCTTTTCTTCTGAGCACACTCAAGTTTCCTGCTGTATTAGAGAATCTAGAAAGCAAGAGCGTCCTTCTTGCTCTAAAGTCGAGTGTTATCCATGGATGAGAACTGTGTTGTGTGTTTCCCTTCAGAAATGGAGTTAAATCCCAGGCTCTGAGTCTTCCTACAAGCAAGACTTCGTTTCATGTAAGGGCAGTTACTTTACAGCTCAAACAAACTACATCGTTCACAAAGCTCACACATTTCTCATGTCAACTGAGAAGCATTGGATGTTAGAGGACCTCTGATTTGTTACAGTTTCAGAAGCCGAGATGAACTAGATATGGTCCGTATGTGTAGGATACACCGTTCTTTTGTTCTGAGCACACTCAAGTTTCCTGCTGTATTAGAGACTCTAGAAAGCAAGAGCGTGCTTCTTGCTCTAAAGCAGTGTGTGAACAATGCATGAGAACTCTGCTGTGTGTTTCACTTCAGAAATGGAGTTAAATCCCTGGCTCTGAGTCTTCCTACAAGCAAGACTTCGTTTCAGGTAAGGGCAGTCACTTTTCAGCTCAAAGGAAATACATCGTTCAGGAAGCTCACACGTTTCTCGTCTTAACTGACAAGCATTGCATGTTAGAGGACCAGTGCTTGGTATCAGTTTCAGAAGCAGAGTTGGACTAGATATGGTCTCCATGTGTAGGAAACAACGTTCTTTTGTTCTCAGCACACTCATGTTTCCTGATGTCTTAGAGTCTCTAGAAAGCAAGAGTGTGCTTCTTGCTCTAAAGCAGAGTGTGATCAATGATTGAGAACTCTGCTGTGTGTTTCATTCAGAAATGGAGTTAAATCCCAGGCTCTGAGTCTTCCTACAAGCAAGACTTCGTTTCATGTAAGGGCAGTTACTTTACAGCTCAAACGAACTACATCGTTCATGAAGCTCACACGTTTCTCATGTCAACTGAGAAGCATTGGATGTTAGAGGACCTTTGCTTTGTATCAATTTCAAACAGAGTTGAACTAGATATGTTCCGTATGTATAGGAAACACGGTTCTTTCTTCTGAGCACACTCACGTTTCCTGCTGTATTAGAGTCTCTGGAAAGCAAGAGCGTGCTTCTTGCTCTGAAGCAGTGTGTGATCCATGGAAGAGAACTCTGCTGTGTGTTTCCCTTCAGAAATGGAGTTAAATCCCAGGCTCTGTGTCTTCCTACAATCAAAATTTTGTTTCAGGTAAGGGCTGTCACTTTTCAGCTCAAACGAACTACATCGTTCACGAAGCTAACACGTTTCTCATCTTAACTGCCAAGCATTGGATGTTAGAGGACCAGTTCTTTGTATCAGTTTCAGAAGCATAGTTGGACTAGATATGGTCCGTATGTGTAGGAAACTCCGTTCTTTTGTTCTCATCACACATATGTTTCCTGCTGTCTTAGAGACTCTAGAAAGCAAGAGCATGCTTCTTGCTCTAAAGCAGAGTGTGATCCATGGATGAGAACTGTGTTGTGTGTTTCCCTTCAGAAATGGAGTTAAATCCCAGGCTCTGTGTCTTCCTACAAGCAAGACATCTTTTCAAGTAAGGGCAGTCACTTTTCAGCTCAAAGGAACTACATCGTTCAGGAAGCTAACACGTTTCTCATCTTAACTGACAAGCATTGGATGTTAGAGGACCAGGGTTTTGTATCAGTTTCAGAAGCAGAGTTGGACTAGATATGGTCTGTATGTGTAAGAAACACCGTTCTTTGGTCGCAGCACACTCAAGTTTCCTGCTGTATTAGAGACTCTCGAAAGCAAGAGTGTGCTTCCTTCTCTAAAGCAGAGTGTGAACAATGGATGAGAACTGTGTTGTGTGTTTCCCTTCAGAAATGGAGTTAAATCCCAGGCTCTGTGTCTTCCTACAGGCAAGATTTCGTTACAGCTAAGGGCAGTCACTTTTCAGCTCAAACGAACTACATCGTTCACGAAGCTCTCACGTTTCTCATCTACACTGAGAAGCATTGGATGTTAGAGGACCTTTGCTTTGTATCAATTTCAAGCAGAGTTGAACTAGATATGGTCCGTAAGTATAGGAAACACGGTTCTTTACTTCTGAGCACACTCAAGTTTCATGCTGTATTAGAGACTCTAGAAAGCAAGAGCGTCCTTCTTGCTCTAAAGCAGAGTGTGATACATGGATGAGAACTGTGTTGTGTGTTTCCCTTCAGAAATGGAGTTAAAGCCCAGGCTCTGTGTCTTCCTACAAGCAAGACTTCGTTTCAAGTAAGGGCAGTCACTTTTCAGCTCAAACGAACTACATCGTTCAGGAAGCTAACACGTTTCTCATCTTAACTGACAAGCTTTGCATGTTAGAGGACCAGTGCTTTGTATCAGTTTCAGAAGCAGAGTTGGACTAGATATGGTCTCCATGTGTAGGAAACAACGTTCTTTTGTTCTCAGCACACTCAAGTTTCCTGCTGTCTTAGAGATTCTAGAAAGCTAGAGCATGCTTCTTGCTCTAAAGCAGAGTGTGATCAATGGATGAGAACTCTGTTGTGTGTTTCACTTCAGAAATGGAGTTAAATCCCTGGCTGTGAGTCTTCCTACAAGCAAGACTTCGTTTCAGGTAAGGGCTGTTACTTTCCAGCTCAAACGAACTACATCGTTCACGAAGCTCACACGTTTCTCATCTTAACTGAGAAGCATTGGATGTTAGAGGACCTTTGCTTTGTATCAATTTCAAGCAGAGTTGAACTAGATATGGTCCCTAAGTATAGGAAACACGGTTCTTTTCTTCTGAGCACACTCAAGTTTCCTGCTGTATTAGAGAGTCTAGAAAGCAAGAGCGTCCTTCATGCTCTAAAGCAGAGTGTGATACATGGATGAGAACTGTGTTGTGTGTTTCCCTTCAGAAATGGAGTTAAATCCCTGGCTTTGTGTTTCCTACAAGCAAGACTTCGTTAAGCAAGAGCGTGCTTCTTGCTCTAAAGCAGTGTGTGATCCATGGATGAGAACTCTGCTGTGTGTTTCTCTTCAGAAATGGAATTAAATCCCAGGCTTTGTGTCTTCCTACAAGCAAGAATTTGTTACAAGTAAGGGAAGTCACTTTTCAGCTCAAACGAACTACATCCTTCAGGAAGCTAACACGTTTCTCATCTTAACTGACAAGCATTCGATGTTAGAGGACTAGTGCTTTGTATCAGTTTCAGAAGCAGAGTTGGACTAGATATGGTCCGTACGTGTACGAAACTGCCTTCTTTTGTTCTCATCACACTCAAGTTTCCTGCTGTATTAGAGAGTCTAGAAAGCAAGAGCGTCCTTCATGCTCTAAAGCAGAGTGTGATACATGGATGAGAACTGTGTTGTGTGTTTCCCTTCAGAAATGGAGTTAAATCCCTGGCTTTGTGTTTCCTACAAGCAAGACTTCGTTAAGCAAGAGCGTGCTTCTTGCTCTGAAGCAGTGTGTGATCCATGGATGAGAACTCTGCTGTGTGTTTCTCTTCAGAAATGGAGTTAAATCCCAGGCTCTGTGTCTTCCTACAATCAAGACTTCGTTTCAGGTAAGGGCAGTCACTTTTCAGCTCAAACGAACTACATCGTTCATGAAGCTAACACGTTTCTCATGTTAACTGCCAAGCATTGGATGTTAGAGTTCCAGTGCTTTGTATCAGTTTCAGAAGCAGAGTTGGACTAGATATGGTCTGTATGTGTAAGAAACACCATTCTTTGGTCGCAGCACACTCACGTTTCCTGCTGTATTAGAGACTCTCGAAAGCAAGAGTGTGCTTCCTTCTCTAAAGCAGAGTGTGAACAAAGCATGAGAACTGTGTTGTGTGTTTCCCTTCAGAAATGGAATTAAATCCCAGGCTCTGTGTGTTCCTACAAGCAAGATTTCGTTACAGCTAAGGGCAGTCACTTTTCAGCTCAAACGAACTACATCGTTCACGAAGCTAACAAGTTTTCCATCTTAACTGACAATCATTGGATGTTAGAGGCCCAGTGCTTTTTATCAGTTTCAGAAGCAGAGTGGGAATAGATATGGTCCGTATGTGTAGGAAACACCGTTATTTTGTTCTCAGCACACTCACGTTTCCTGCTGTCTTAGAGATTCTAGAAAGCAAGAGCGTGCTTCTTGCTCTAAAGCAGAGTGTGAACAATGCATGAGAACTCTGCTGTGTGTTTCACTTCAGAAATGCAGTTAAATCCCTGGCTCTGAGTCTTCCTACAAGAAAGACTTCGTTTCAGGTAAGGGCAGTCACTTTTCAGCTCAAAGGAACTACATCGTTCACGAAGCTCACACGTTTCTCATCTTAACTGAGAAGAATTGGATGTTAGAGGACTTTGCTTTGTATCAATTTCAAGCAGAGTTGAACTAGATATGGTCCGTAAGTATAGGAGACATGGTTCTTTTCTTCTGAGCACACTCAAGTTTCCTGCTGTATTAGAGAATCTAGAAAGCAAGAGCGTCCTTCTTGCTCTAAAGTCGAGTGTTATCCATGGATGAGAACTGTGTTGTGTGTTTCCCTTCAGAAATGGAGTTAAATCCCAGGCTCTGAGTCTTCCTACAAGCAAGACTTCGTTTCATGTAAGGGCAGTTACTTTACAGCTCAAACAAACTACATCGTTCACAAAGCTCACACATTTCTCATGTCAACTGAGAAGCATTGGATGTTAGAGGACCTCTGATTTGTTACAGTTTCAGAAGCCGAGATGAACTAGATATGGTCCGTATGTGTAGGATACACCGTTCTTTTGTTCTGAGCACACTCAAGTTTCCTGCTGTATTAGAGACTCTAGAAAGCAAGAGCGTGCTTCTTGCTCTAAAGCAGTGTGTGAACAATGCATGAGAACTCTGCTGTGTGTTTCACTTCAGAAATGGAGTTAAATCCCTGGCTCTGAGTCTTCCTACAAGCAAGACTTCGTTTCAGGTAAGGGCAGTCACTTTTCAGCTCAAAGGAAATACATCGTTCAGGAAGCTCACACGTTTCTCGTCTTAACTGACAAGCATTGCATGTTAGAGGACCAGTGCTTGGTATCAGTTTCAGAAGCAGAGTTGGACTAGATATGGTCTCCATGTGTAGGAAACAACGTTCTTTTGTTCTCAGCACACTCATGTTTCCTGATGTCTTAGAGTCTCTAGAAAGCAAGAGTGTGCTTCTTGCTCTAAAGCAGAGTGTGATCAATGATTGAGAACTCTGCTGTGTGTTTCATTCAGAAATGGAGTTAAATCCCAGGCTCTGAGTCTTCCTACAAGCAAGACTTCGTTTCATGTAAGGGCAGTTACTTTACAGCTCAAACGAACTACATCGTTCATGAAGCTCACACGTTTCTCATGTCAACTGAGAAGCATTGGATGTTAGAGGACCTTTGCTTTGTATCAATTTCAAACAGAGTTGAACTAGATATGTTCCGTATGTATAGGAAACACGGTTCTTTCTTCTGAGCACACTCACGTTTCCTGCTGTATTAGAGTCTCTGGAAAGCAAGAGCGTGCTTCTTGCTCTGAAGCAGTGTGTGATCCATGGAAGAGAACTCTGCTGTGTGTTTCCCTTCAGAAATGGAGTTAAATCCCAGGCTCTGTGTCTTCCTACAATCAAGATTTTGTTTCAGGTAAGGGCTGTCACTTTTCAGCTCAAACGAACTACATCGTTCACGAAGCTAACACGTTTCTCATCTTAACTGCCAAGCATTGGATGTTAGAGGACCAGTTCTTTGTATCAGTTTCAGAAGCATAGTTGGACTAGATATGGTCCGTATGTGTAGGAAACTCCGTTCTTTTGTTCTCATCACACATATGTTTCCTGCTGTCTTAGAGACTCTAGAAAGCAAGAGCATGCTTCTTGCTCTAAAGCAGAGTGTGATCCATGGATGAGAACTGTGTTGTGTGTTTCCCTTCAGAAATGGAGTTAAATCCCAGGCTCTGTGTCTTCCTACAAGCAAGACATCTTTTCAAGTAAGGGCAGTCACTTTTCAGCTCAAACGAACTACATCGTTCAGGAAGCTAACACGTTTCTCATCTTAACTGACAAGCATTGGATGTTAGAGGACCAGGGTTTTGTATCAGTTTCAGAAGCAGAGTTGGACTAGATATGGTCTGTATGTGTAAGAAACACCGTTCTTTGGTCGCAGCACACTCAAGTTTCCTGCTGTATTAGAGACTCTCGAAAGCAAGAGTGTGCTTCCTTCTCTAAAGCAGAGTGTGAACAATGGATGAGAACTGTGTTGTGTGTTTCCCTTCAGAAATGGAGTTAAATCCCAGGCTCTGTGTCTTCCTACAGGCAAGATTTCGTTACAGCTAAGGGCAGTCACTTTTCAGCTCAAACGAACTACATCGTTCACGAAGCTCTCACGTTTCTCATCTACACTGAGAAGCATTGGATGTTAGAGGACCTTTGCTTTGTATCAATTTCAAGCAGAGTTGAACTAGATATGGTCCGTAAGTATAGGAAACACGGTTCTTTACTTCTGAGCACACTCAAGTTTCCTGCTGTATTAGAGACTCTAGAAAGCAAGAGCGTCCTTCTTGCTCTAAAGCAGAGTGTGATACATGGATGAGAACTGTGTTGTGTGTTTCCCTTCAGAAATGGAGTTAAAGCCCAGGCTCTGTGTCTTCCTACAAGCAAGACTTCGTTTCAAGTAAGGGCAGTCACTTTTCAGCTCAAACGAACTACATCGTTCAGGAAGCTAACACGTTTCTCATCTTAACTGACAAGCTTTGCTTGTTAGAGGACCAGTGCTTTGTATCAGTTTCAGAAGCAGAGTTGGACTAGATATGGTCTCCATGTGTAGGAAACAACGTTCTTTTGTTCTCAGCACACTCAAGTTTCCTGCTGTCTTAGAGATTCTAGAAAGCTAGAGCATGCTTCTTGCTCTAAAGCAGAGTGTGATCAATGGATGAGAACTCTGTTGTGTGTTTCACTTCAGAAATGGAGTTAAATCCCTGGCTGTGAGTCTTCCTACAAGCAAGACTTCGTTTCAGGTAAGGGCTGTTACTTTCCAGCTCAAACGAACTACATCGTTCACGAAGCTCACACGTTTCTCATCTTAACTGAGAAGCATTGGATGTTAGAGGACCTTTGCTTTGTATCAATTTCAAGCAGAGTTGAACTAGATATGGTCCCTAAGTATAGGAAACACGGTTCTTTTCTTCTGAGCACACTCAAGTTTCCTGCTGTATTAGAGAGTCTAGAAAGCAAGAGCGTCCTTCATGCTCTAAAGCAGAGTGTGATACATGGATGAGAACTGTGTTGTGTGTTTCCCTTCAGAAATGGAGTTAAATCCCTGGCTTTGTGTTTCCTACAAGCAAGACTTCGTTAAGCAAGAGCGTGCTTCTTGCTCTAAAGCAGTGTGTGATCCATGGATGAGAACTCTGCTGTGTGTTTCTCTTCAGAAATGGAATTAAATCCCAGGCTTTGTGTCTTCCTACAAGCAAGAATTTGTTACAAGTAAGGGAAGTCACTTTTCAGCTCAAACGAACTACATCCTTCAGGAAGCTAACACGTTTCTCATCTTAACTGACAAGCATTCGATGTTAGAGGACTAGTGCTTTGTATCAGTTTCAGAAGCAGAGTTGGACTAGATATGGTCCGTACGTGTACGAAACTGCCTTCTTTTGTTCTCATCACACTCAAGTTTCCTGCTGTATTAGAGAGTCTAGAAAGCAAGAGCGTCCTTCATGCTCTAAAGCAGAGTGTGATACATGGATGAGAACTGTGTTGTGTGTTTCCCTTCAGAAATGGAGTTAAATCCCTGGCTTTGTGTTTCCTACAAGCAAGACTTCGTTAAGCAAGAGCGTGCTTCTTGCTCTGAAGCAGTGTGTGATCCATGGATGAGAACTCTGCTGTGTGTTTCTCTTCAGAAATGGAGTTAAATCCCAGGCTCTGTGTCTTCCTACAATCAAGACTTCGTTTCAGGTAAGGGCAGTCACTTTTCAGCTCAAACGAACTACATCGTTCATGAAGCTAACACGTTTCTCATGTTAACTGCCAAGCATTGGATGTTAGAGTTCCAGTGCTTTGTATCAGTTTCAGAAGCAGAGTTGGACTAGATATGGTCTGTATGTGTAAGAAACACCATTCTTTGGTCGCAGCACACTCACGTTTCCTGCTGTATTAGAGACTCTCGAAAGCAAGAGTGTGCTTCCTTCTCTAAAGCAGAGTGTGAACAAAGCATGAGAACTGTGTTGTGTGTTTCCCTTCAGAAATGGAATTAAATCCCAGGCTCTGTGTGTTCCTACAAGCAAGATTTCGTTACAGCTAAGGGCAGTCACTTTTCAGCTCAAACGAACTACATCGTTCACGAAGCTAACAAGTTTTCCATCTTAACTGACAATCATTGGATGTTAGAGGCCCAGTGCTTTTTATCAGTTTCAGAAGCAGAGTGGGAATAGATATGGTCCGTATGTGTAGGAAACACCGTTATTTTGTTCTCAGCACACTCACGTTTCCTGCTGTCTTAGAGATTCTAGAAAGCAAGAGCGTGCTTCTTGCTCTAAAGCAGAGTGTGAACAATGCATGAGAACTCTGCTGTGTGTTTCACTTCAGAAATGCAGTTAAATCCCTGGCTCTGAGTCTTCCTACAAGAAAGACTTCGTTTCAGGTAAGGGCAGTCACTTTTCAGCTCAAAGGAACTACATCGTTCACGAAGCTCACACGTTTCTCATCTTAACTGAGAAGAATTGGATGTTAGAGGACTTTGCTTTGTATCAATTTCAAGCAGAGTTGAACTAGATATGGTCCGTAAGTATAGGAGACATGGTTCTTTTCTTCTGAGCACACTCAAGTTTCCTGCTGTATTAGAGAATCTAGAAAGCAAGAGCGTCCTTCTTGCTCTAAAGTCGAGTGTTATCCATGGATGAGAACTGTGTTGTGTGTTTCCCTTCAGAAATGGAGTTAAATCCCAGGCTCTGAGTCTTCCTACAAGCAAGACTTCGTTTCATGTAAGGGCAGTTACTTTACAGCTCAAACAAACTACATCGTTCACAAAGCTCACACATTTCTCATGTCAACTGAGAAGCATTGGATGTTAGAGGACCTCTGATTTGTTACAGTTTCAGAAGCCGAGATGAACTAGATATGGTCCGTATGTGTAGGATACACCGTTCTTTTGTTCTGAGCACACTCAAGTTTCCTGCTGTATTAGAGACTCTAGAAAGCAAGAGCGTGCTTCTTGCTCTAAAGCAGTGTGTGAACAATGCATGAGAACTCTGCTGTGTGTTTCACTTCAGAAATGGAGTTAAATCCCTGGCTCTGAGTCTTCCTACAAGCAAGACTTCGTTTCAGGTAAGGGCAGTCACTTTTCAGCTCAAAGGAAATACATCGTTCAGGAAGCTCACACGTTTCTCGTCTTAACTGACAAGCATTGCATGTTAGAGGACCAGTGCTTGGTATCAGTTTCAGAAGCAGAGTTGGACTAGATATGGTCTCCATGTGTAGGAAACAACGTTCTTTTGTTCTCAGCACACTCATGTTTCCTGATGTCTTAGAGTCTCTAGAAAGCAAGAGTGTGCTTCTTGCTCTAAAGCAGAGTGTGATCAATGATTGAGAACTCTGCTGTGTGTTTCATTCAGAAATGGAGTTAAATCCCAGGCTCTGAGTCTTCCTACAAGCAAGACTTCGTTTCATGTAAGGGCAGTTACTTTACAGCTCAAACGAACTACATCGTTCATGAAGCTCACACGTTTCTCATGTCAACTGAGAAGCATTGGATGTTAGAGGACCTTTGCTTTGTATCAATTTCAAACAGAGTTGAACTAGATATGTTCCGTATGTATAGGAAACACGGTTCTTTCTTCTGAGCACACTCACGTTTCCTGCTGTATTAGAGTCTCTGGAAAGCAAGAGCGTGCTTCTTGCTCTGAAGCAGTGTGTGATCCATGGAAGAGAACTCTGCTGTGTGTTTCCCTTCAGAAATGGAGTTAAATCCCAGGCTCTGTGTCTTCCTACAAGCAAGACTTCGTTTCAAGTAAGGGCAGTCACTTTTCAGCTCAAACGAACTACATCGTTCAGGAAGCTAACACGTTTCTCATCTTAACTGACAAGCTTTGCATGTTAGAGGACCAGTGCTTTGTATCAGTTTCAGAAGCAGAGTTGGACTAGATATGGTCTCCATGTGTAGGAAACAACGTTCTTTTGTTCTCAGCACACTCAAGTTTCCTGCTGTCTTAGAGATTCTAGAAAGCTAGAGCATGCTTCTTGCTCTAAAGCAGAGTGTGATCAATGGATGAGAACTCTGTTGTGTGTTTCACTTCAGAAATGGAGTTAAATCCCTGGCTGTGAGTCTTCCTACAAGCAAGACTTCGTTTCAGGTAAGGGCTGTTACTTTCCAGCTCAAACGAACTACATCGTTCACGAAGCTCACACGTTTCTCATCTTAACTGAGAAGCATTGGATGTTAGAGGACCTTTGCTTTGTATCAATTTCAAGCAGAGTTGAACTAGATATGGTCCCTAAGTATAGGAAACACGGTTCTTTTCTTCTGAGCACACTCAAGTTTCCTGCTGTATTAGAGAGTCTAGAAAGCAAGAGCGTCCTTCATGCTCTAAAGCAGAGTGTGATACATGGATGAGAACTGTGTTGTGTGTTTCCCTTCAGAAATGGAGTTAAATCCCTGGCTTTGTGTTTCCTACAAGCAAGACTTCGTTAAGCAAGAGCGTGCTTCTTGCTCTAAAGCAGTGTGTGATCCATGGATGAGAACTCTGCTGTGTGTTTCTCTTCAGAAATGGAATTAAATCCCAGGCTTTGTGTCTTCCTACAAGCAAGAATTTGTTACAAGTAAGGGAAGTCACTTTTCAGCTCAAACGAACTACATCCTTCAGGAAGCTAACACGTTTCTCATCTTAACTGACAAGCATTCGATGTTAGAGGACTAGTGCTTTGTATCAGTTTCAGAAGCAGAGTTGGACTAGATATGGTCCGTACGTGTACGAAACTGCCTTCTTTTGTTCTCATCACACTCAAGTTTCCTGCTGTATTAGAGAGTCTAGAAAGCAAGAGCGTCCTTCATGCTCTAAAGCAGAGTGTGATACATGGATGAGAACTGTGTTGTGTGTTTCCCTTCAGAAATGGAGTTAAATCCCTGGCTTTGTGTTTCCTACAAGCAAGACTTCGTTAAGCAAGAGCGTGCTTCTTGCTCTGAAGCAGTGTGTGATCCATGGATGAGAACTCTGCTGTGTGTTTCTCTTCAGAAATGGAGTTAAATCCCAGGCTCTGTGTCTTCCTACAATCAAGACTTCGTTTCAGGTAAGGGCAGTCACTTTTCAGCTCAAACGAACTACATCGTTCATGAAGCTAACACGTTTCTCATGTTAACTGCCAAGCATTGGATGTTAGAGTTCCAGTGCTTTGTATCAGTTTCAGAAGCAGAGTTGGACTAGATATGGTCTGTATGTGTAAGAAACACCATTCTTTGGTCGCAGCACACTCACGTTTCCTGCTGTATTAGAGACTCTCGAAAGCAAGAGTGTGCTTCCTTCTCTAAAGCAGAGTGTGAACAAAGCATGAGAACTGTGTTGTGTGTTTCCCTTCAGAAATGGAATTAAATCCCAGGCTCTGTGTGTTCCTACAAGCAAGATTTCGTTACAGCTAAGGGCAGTCACTTTTCAGCTCAAACGAACTACATCGTTCACGAAGCTAACAAGTTTTCCATCTTAACTGACAATCATTGGATGTTAGAGGCCCAGTGCTTTTTATCAGTTTCAGAAGCAGAGTGGGAATAGATATGGTCCGTATGTGTAGGAAACACCGTTATTTTGTTCTCAGCACACTCACGTTTCCTGCTGTCTTAGAGATTCTAGAAAGCAAGAGCGTGCTTCTTGCTCTAAAGCAGAGTGTGAACAATGCATGAGAACTCTGCTGTGTGTTTCACTTCAGAAATGCAGTTAAATCCCTGGCTCTGAGTCTTCCTACAAGAAAGACTTCGTTTCAGGTAAGGGCAGTCACTTTTCAGCTCAAAGGAACTACATCGTTCACGAAGCTCACACGTTTCTCATCTTAACTGAGAAGAATTGGATGTTAGAGGACTTTGCTTTGTATCAATTTCAAGCAGAGTTGAACTAGATATGGTCCGTAAGTATAGGAGACATGGTTCTTTTCTTCTGAGCACACTCAAGTTTCCTGCTGTATTAGAGAATCTAGAAAGCAAGAGCGTCCTTCTTGCTCTAAAGTCGAGTGTTATCCATGGATGAGAACTGTGTTGTGTGTTTCCCTTCAGAAATGGAGTTAAATCCCAGGCTCTGAGTCTTCCTACAAGCAAGACTTCGTTTCATGTAAGGGCAGTTACTTTACAGCTCAAACAAACTACATCGTTCACAAAGCTCACACATTTCTCATGTCAACTGAGAAGCATTGGATGTTAGAGGACCTCTGATTTGTTACAGTTTCAGAAGCCGAGATGAACTAGATATGGTCCGTATGTGTAGGATACACCGTTCTTTTGTTCTGAGCACACTCAAGTTTCCTGCTGTATTAGAGACTCTAGAAAGCAAGAGCGTGCTTCTTGCTCTAAAGCAGTGTGTGAACAATGCATGAGAACTCTGCTGTGTGTTTCACTTCAGAAATGGAGTTAAATCCCTGGCTCTGAGTCTTCCTACAAGCAAGACTTCGTTTCAGGTAAGGGCAGTCACTTTTCAGCTCAAAGGAAATACATCGTTCAGGAAGCTCACACGTTTCTCGTCTTAACTGACAAGCATTGCATGTTAGAGGACCAGTGCTTGGTATCAGTTTCAGAAGCAGAGTTGGACTAGATATGGTCTCCATGTGTAGGAAACAACGTTCTTTTGTTCTCAGCACACTCATGTTTCCTGATGTCTTAGAGTCTCTAGAAAGCAAGAGTGTGCTTCTTGCTCTAAAGCAGAGTGTGATCAATGATTGAGAACTCTGCTGTGTGTTTCATTCAGAAATGGAGTTAAATCCCAGGCTCTGAGTCTTCCTACAAGCAAGACTTCGTTTCATGTAAGGGCAGTTACTTTACAGCTCAAACGAACTACATCGTTCATGAAGCTCACACGTTTCTCATGTCAACTGAGAAGCATTGGATGTTAGAGGACCTTTGCTTTGTATCAATTTCAAACAGAGTTGAACTAGATATGTTCCGTATGTATAGGAAACACGGTTCTTTCTTCTGAGCACACTCACGTTTCCTGCTGTATTAGAGTCTCTGGAAAGCAAGAGCGTGCTTCTTGCTCTGAAGCAGTGTGTGATCCATGGAAGAGAACTCTGCTGTGTGTTTCCCTTCAGAAATGGAGTTAAATCCCAGGCTCTGTGTCTTCCTACAATCAAGATTTTGTTTCAGGTAAGGGCTGTCACTTTTCAGCTCAAACGAACTACATCGTTCACGAAGCTCACACGTTTCTCATCTTAACTGAGAAGCATTGGATGTTAGAGGACCTTTGCTTTGTATCAATTTCAAGCAGAGTTGAACTAGATATGGTCCCTAAGTATAGGAAACACGGTTCTTTTCTTCTGAGCACACTCAAGTTTCCTGCTGTATTAGAGAGTCTAGAAAGCAAGAGCGTCCTTCATGCTCTAAAGCAGAGTGTGATACATGGATGAGAACTGTGTTGTGTGTTTCCCTTCAGAAATGGAGTTAAATCCCTGGCTTTGTGTTTCCTACAAGCAAGACTTCGTTAAGCAAGAGCGTGCTTCTTGCTCTAAAGCAGTGTGTGATCCATGGATGAGAACTCTGCTGTGTGTTTCTCTTCAGAAATGGAATTAAATCCCAGGCTTTGTGTCTTCCTACAAGCAAGAATTTGTTACAAGTAAGGGAAGTCACTTTTCAGCTCAAACGAACTACATCCTTCAGGAAGCTAACACGTTTCTCATCTTAACTGACAAGCATTCGATGTTAGAGGACTAGTGCTTTGTATCAGTTTCAGAAGCAGAGTTGGACTAGATATGGTCCGTACGTGTACGAAACTGCCTTCTTTTGTTCTCATCACACTCAAGTTTCCTGCTGTATTAGAGAGTCTAGAAAGCAAGAGCGTCCTTCATGCTCTAAAGCAGAGTGTGATACATGGATGAGAACTGTGTTGTGTGTTTCCCTTCAGAAATGGAGTTAAATCCCTGGCTTTGTGTTTCCTACAAGCAAGACTTCGTTAAGCAAGAGCGTGCTTCTTGCTCTGAAGCAGTGTGTGATCCATGGATGAGAACTCTGCTGTGTGTTTCTCTTCAGAAATGGAGTTAAATCCCAGGCTCTGTGTCTTCCTACAATCAAGACTTCGTTTCAGGTAAGGGCAGTCACTTTTCAGCTCAAACGAACTACATCGTTCATGAAGCTAACACGTTTCTCATGTTAACTGCCAAGCATTGGATGTTAGAGTTCCAGTGCTTTGTATCAGTTTCAGAAGCAGAGTTGGACTAGATATGATCCGTATGTGTAGGAAACAACGTTCATTTGTTCTCAGCACACTCAAGTTTCCTGCTGTCTTTGAGATTCTAGAAAGCTATAGGGTGCTTCTTGCTCTAAAGCAGAGTGTGATCAATGGATGAGAACTTGTTGTGTGTTTCACTTCAGCAATGGAGTTAAATCCCTGGATCTGAGTCTTCCTACAAGCAAGACTTCGTTTCAGGTAAGGGCAGTTACTTTACAGCTCAAACAAACTACATCGTTCACGAATCTCACACGTTTCTCATCTAAACTGACAATCATTGCATGTTAGAAGACCTGTGGTTTGTTTCAGTTTCAGAAGCAGAGTTGGACTAGATATAGTCCGTATATGTAGGAATCACCGTTCTTTTGTTCTGAGCACACTCAAGTTTCCAGCTGTATTATAGATTCTAGAAAGCAATAGCGTGCTTCTTGCACTAAAGGAGAGTGTGAACAATGCATGAGAATTCTGCTGTGTGTTTCACTTCAGAAATGGAGTTAAATCCCTGGCTCTGAGTCTTCCTACATGCAAGACTTCGTTTCAGGTAAGGGCTGTCACTTTTCAGCTCAAACGAACTACATCGTTCATGAAGCTCACACGTTTCTCGTCTTAACTGATAATCATTGGATGTTAGAGGACCAAAGCTTTGTATCAGTTTCAGAAGCAGAGTTGGACTAGACATGATCCATATGTGTAGGAAAAACCGTTCATTTGTTCTCAGCACACTCAAGTTTCCTGCTGTATTAGAGACTATAGAAAGCAAGAGCGTGCTTCTTGCTCTAAAGCAGAGTGTGAACAATGCATGAGAACTCTGCTGTGTGTTTCACTACAGAAATGGACTTAAATCCCTGGCTCTGAGTCTTCCTACATGCAAGACTTTGTTTCAGGTAAGGGCAGTCACTTTTCAGCTCAAAGGAACTACATCGTAGAGGAAGCTCACACGTTTCTCGTCTTAACTGACAAGCATTGCATGTTAGAGGACCAGTGCTTTGTATCTTTTCAGAAGCAGATTTGGACTAGATATGATCCGTATGTGTATGAAACAACGTTCTTTTGTTCCCAGCACACTCACGTTTCCTGATGTCTTAGAGTCTCTAGAAAGCAGAGTGTGCTTCTTTCTCTAAAGCAGAGTGTGATCAATGATTGAGAACTCTGCTGTGTGTTTCACTTCAGAAATGGAGTTAAATGCCAGGCTCTGTGTCTTCCTACAAGCAAGACTTCGTTTCAGGTAAGGGCAGTCAATTTTCAGCTCAAACGAACTACATTGTTCACAAAGCTAACACGTTTCTCATCTTAACTGCCAATCATTGGATGTTAGAGGACCAGTGCTTTGTATCAGTTTCAGAAACATAGTTGGACTAGATATGGTCCGTATGTGTAGGAAACTCCGTTCTTTTGTTCTCATCACATACATGTTTCCTGCTGTATTAGAGACTCTAGAAAGCAAGAGCGTGCTTCTTGCTCTAAAGCAGAGTGTGATCCATGGATGAGAACTGTGTTGTGTTTTTCCCTTCAGAAATGGAGTTAAAGCCCAGGCTCTGTGTCTTCCTACAAGCAAGACTTCGTTTCAGGTAAGGGCAGTCACTTTTCAGCTCAAACGAACAACATCTTTCACGAAGCTCACACGTTTCTCATCTTAACTGACAAGCATGGGATTTTAGAGGACCAGTGCTTTGTATCAGTTTCAGAAGCAGAGTTGGACTAGATATGGTCTGTATGTGTAGGAAACAATGTTCTTTTGTTCTCAGCACACTCAAGTTTCCTGCTGTCTTAGAGATTCTAGAAAGCTAGAGCGTGCTTCTTGCTCTAAAGCAGAGTGTGATCAATGGATGAGAACTCTGTTGTGTGTTTCACTTCAGAAATGGAGTTAAATCCCTGGCTGTGAGTCTTCCTACAAGCAAGACTTCGTTTCAGGTAAGGGCTGTCACTTTTCAGCTCAAAGGAACTACATCGTTCAGGAAGCTCACACGTTTCTCGTCTTAACTGACAAGCATTGCATGCTAGAGGACCAGTCCTTGGTATCTGTTTCAGAAGCAGATTTGGACTAGATATGATCCGTATGTGTAGGAAACACCTTTCTTTTGTTCTCAGCACACTCACGTTTCCTGCTGTCTTAGAGTCTCTAGAAAGCAAGAGTGTGCTTCTTGCTCTAAAGCAGAGTGTGATCAATGATTGAGAACTCTGCTGTGTGTTTCACTTCAGAAATGGAGTTAAATCCCTGGCTGTGAGTCTTCCTACAAGCAAGACATCGTTTCAGGTAAGGGCAGTCACTTTTCAGCTCAAAGGAACTACATCGTTCACGAAGCTCACACGTTTCTCATCTTAACTGAGAAGCATTGGATGTTAGAGGACCTTTGCTTTGTATCAATTTCAAGTATTGTTGAACTAGATATTATCCGTAAGTATAGGAAACACGGTTCTTTTCTTCTGAGCACACTCAATTTTCCTGCTGTATTAGAGACTCTAGAAAGCAAGAGCGTCCTTCTTGCTCTAAAGCAGAGTGTGATCCATGGATGAGAACTGTGTTGTGTGTTTCCTTTCAGAAATATACGTAAATCCCTGGCTTTGTGTTTCCTACAAGCAAGACTTCGTTACAAGTAAGGGCAGACACTTTTCAGCTCAAACGAACTACATCGTTCAGGAAGCTAACACGTTTCTCATCTTAACTGACAAGCATTGGATGTTAGAGGACCAGGGCTTTGTGTCAGTTTCAGAAGCATAGTTGGACTAGATATGGTCCGTATGTGTAGGAAACTCCGTTCTTTTGTTCCCATCACATACATGTTTCCTGCTGTCTTAGAGACTCTAGAAAGCAAGAGCGTGCTTCTTGCTCTAAAGCAGAGTGTGATCCATGGATGAGAACTGTGTTGTGTGTTTCCCTTCAGAAATGGAGTTAAAGCCCAGGCTCTGTGTCTTCCTACAAGCAAGACTTCGTTTCAAGTAAGGGCAGTCACTTTTCAGCTCAAACGAACTACATCGTTCAGGAAGCTAACACGTTTCTCATCTTAACTGACAAGCATTGCATGTTAGAGGACCAGTGCTTGGTATCAGTTTCAGAAGCAGAGTTGGACTAGATATGGTCTCCATGTGTAGGAAACAACGTTCTTTTGTTCTCAGCACACTCAATTTTCCTGCTGTCTTAGAGATTCTAGAAAGCTAGAGCGTGCTTCTTGCTCTAAAGCAGAGTGTGATCAATGGATGAGAACTCTGTTGTGTGTTTCACTTCAGAAATGGAGTTAAATCCCTGGCTCTGAGTCTTCCTACAAGCAAGACTTCGTTTCAGGTAAGGGCTGTTACTTTCCAGCTCAAACGAACTACATCGTTCACGAAGCTCACACGTTTCTCATCTTAACTGAGAAGCATTGGATGTTAGAGGACCTTTGCTTTGTATCAATTTCAAGCAGAGTTGAACTAGATATGGTCCGTAAGTATAGGAAACACGGTTCTTTTCTTCTGAGCACACTCAAGTTTCCTGCTCTATTAGAGACTCTAGAAAGCAAGAGCGTCCTTCTTGCTCTAAAGCAGAGTGTGATCCTTGGATGAGAACTGTGTTGTGTGTTTCCCTTCAGAAATGGAGGTAAATCCCTGGCTTTGTGTTTCCTACCAGCAAGACTTCGTGACAAGTAAGGGCAGACACTTTTCAGCTCAAACGAACTACATCGTTCAGGAAGCTAACACGTTTCTCATCTTAACTGAAAAGCATTGGATGTTAGAAGACCAGTGCTTTGTATCAGTTTCAGAAGCAGAGTTTGACTAGATATGGTCCTTATGTGTAGGAAACACCTTTCTTTTGTTCTCAGCACACTCATGTTTCCTGATGTCTTAGAGTCTCTAGAAAGCAAGAGTGTGCTTCTTGCTCTAAAGCAGAGTGTGATCAATGATTGAGAACTCTGCTGTGTGTTTCATTCAGAAATGGACTTAAATCCCAGGCTCTGAGTCTTCCTACAAGCAAGACTTCGTTTCATGTAAGGGCAGTTACTTTACAGCTCAAACGAACTACATCGTTCATGAAGCTCACACGTTTCTCATGTCAACTGAGAAGCATTGGATGTTAGAGGACCAGGGTTTTGTATCAGTTTCAGAAGCAGAGTTGGACTAGATATGGTCCGTATGTGTAGGAAACTCCGTTCTTTTGTTCTCATCACACATATGTTTCCTGCTGTCTTAGAGACTCTAGAAAGCAAGAGCATGCTTCTTGCTCTAAAGCAGAGTGTGATCCATGGATGAGAACTGTGTTGTGTGTTTCCCTTCAGAAATGGAGTTAAATCCCAGGCTCTGTGTCTTCCTACAAGCAAGACATCTTTTAAAGTAAGGGCAGTCACTTTTCAGCTCAAACGAACTACATCGTTCAGGAAGCTAACACGTTTCTCATCTTAACTGACAAGCATTGGATGTTAGAGGACCAGGGTTTTCAATCAGTTTCAGAAGCAGAGTTGGACTAGATATGATCCGTATGTGTAGGAAACACCTTTCTTTTGTTCTCAGTACACTCACGTTTCCTGCTGTCTTAGAGTCTCTAGAAAGCAAGAGTGTGCTTCTTGCTCTAAAGCAGAGTGTGATCAATGATTGAGAACTCTGTTGTGTGTTTCACTTCAGAAATGGAGTTAAATCCCAGGCTCTGTGTCTTCCTACAAGCAAGACTTCGTTTCAGGTAAGGGCAGTCACTTTTCAGCTCAAACGAACAACATCTTTCACGAAGCTCACACGTTTCTCATCTTAACTGACAAGCATGGGATTTTAGAGGACCAGTGCTTTGTATCAGTTTCAGAAGCAGAGTTGGACTAGATATGGTCTGTATGTGTAGGAAACAATGTTCTTTTGTTCTCAGCACACTCAAGTTTCCTGCTGTCTTAGAGATTCTAGAAAGCTAGAGCGTGCTTCTTGCTCTAAAGCAGAGTGTGATCAATGGATGAGAACTCTGTTGTGTGTTTCACTTCAGAAATGGAGTTAAATCCCTGGCTGTGAGTCTTCCTACAAGCAAGACTTCGTTTCAGGTAAGGGCTGTCACTTTTCAGCTCAAAGGAACTACATCGTTCAGGAAGCTCACACGTTTCTCATCTTAACTGACAAGCATTGCATGCTAGAGGACCAGTCCTTGGTATCTGTTTCAGAAGCAGATTTGGACTAGATATGATCCGTATGTGTAGGAAACACCTTTCTTTTGTTCTCAGCACACTCACGTTTCCTGCTGTCTTAGAGTCTCTAGAAAGCAAGAGTGTGCTTCTTGCTCTAAAGCAGAGTGTGATCAATGATTGAGAACTCTGCTGTGTGTTTCACTTCAGAAATGGAGTTAAATCCCTGGCTGTGAGTCTTCCTACAAGCAAGACATCGTTTCAGGTAAGGGCAGTCACTTTTCAGCTCAAAGGAACTACATCGTTCACGAAGCTCACACGTTTCTCATCTTAACTGAGAAGCATTGGATGTTAGAGGACCTTTGCTTTGTATCAATTTCAAGTATTGTTGAACTAGATATTATCCGTAAGTATAGGAAACACGGTTCTTTTCTTCTGAGCACACTCAATTTTCCTGCTGTATTAGAGACTCTAGAAAGCAAGAGCGTCCTTCTTGCTCTAAAGCAGAGTGTGATCCATGGATGAGAACTGTGTTGTGTGTTTCCTTTCAGAAATATACGTAAATCCCTGGCTTTGTGTTTCCTACAAGCAAGACTTCGTTACAAGTAAGGGCAGACACTTTTCAGCTCAAACGAACTACATCGTTCAGGAAGCTAACACGTTTCTCATCTTAACTGACAAGCATTGGATGTTAGAGGACCAGGGCTTTGTGTCAGTTTCAGAAGCATAGTTGGACTAGATATGGTCCGTATGTGTAGGAAACTCCGTTCTTTTGTTCTCATCACATACATGTTTCCTGCTGTCTTAGAGACTCTAGAAAGCAAGAGCGTGCTTCTTGCTCTAAAGCAGAGTGTGATCCATGGATGAGAACTGTGTTGTGTGTTTCCCTTCAGAAATGGAGTTAAAGCCCAGGCTCTGTGTCTTCCTACAAGCAAGACTTCGTTTCAAGTAAGGGCAGTCACTTTTCAGCTCAAACGAACTACATCGTTCAGGAAGCTAACACGTTTCTCATCTTAACTGACAAGCATTGGATGTTAGAGGACCAGTGCTTTGTATCAGTTTCAGAAGCAGAGTTGGACTAGATATGGTCCGTATGTGTAAGAAACACCGTTCTTTGGTCGCAGCACACTCACGTTTCCTGCTGTCTTAGAGACTCTAGAAAGCAAGAGCGTGCTTCTTGCTCTAAAGCTGAGGGTGATTAATTGATGAGAACTCTGCTGTGTGTTTCACTTCAGAAATGGAGTTAAATCCCAGGCTCTGAGTCTTCCTACAAGCAAGACTTCTTCTCATGTAAGGTCAGTTACTTTACAGCTCAAACGAACTACATCGTTCACGAAGCTCACACGTTTCTCATCTTAACTGAGAAGAATTGGATGTTAGAGGACTTTGCTTTGTATCAATTTCAAGCAGAGTTGAACTAGATATGGTCCGTAAGTATAGGAGACATGGTTCTTTTCTTCTGAGCACACTCAAGTTTCCTGCTGTATTAGAGAATCTAGAAAGCAAGAGCGTCCTTCTTGCTCTAAAGTCGAGTGTTATCCATGGATGAGAACTGTCTTGTGTGTTTCCCTTCAGAAATGGAGTTAAATCCCAGGCTCTGAGTCTTCCTACAAGCAAGACTTCGTTTCATGTAAGGGCAGTTACTTTACAGCTCAAACAAACTACATCTTCACGAAGCTCACACATTTCTCATGTCAACTGAGAAGCATTGGATGTTAGAGGACCTCTGATTTGTTACAGTTTCAGAAGCCGAGATGAACTAGATATAGTCCGTATGTGTAGGATACACCGTTCTTTTGTTCTGAGCACACTCAAGTTTCCTGCTGTATTAGAGACTCTAGAAAGCAAGAGCGTGCTTCTTGCTCTAAAGCAGTGTGTGAACAATGCATGAGAACTCTGCTGTGTGTTTCACTTCAGAAATGGAGTTAAATCCCTGGCTCTGAGTCTTCCTACAAGCAAGACTTCGTTTCAGGTAAGGGCAGTCACTTTTCAGCTCAAAGGAACTACATCGTTCAGGAAGCTCACACGTTTCTCGTCTTAACTGACAAGCATTGCATGTTAGAAGACCAGTGCTTGGTATCACTTTCAGAAGCAGAGTTGGACTAGATATGGTCTCCATGTGTAGGAAACAACGTTCTTTTGTTCTCAGCACACTCAAGTTTCCTGCTGTCTTAGAGATTCTAGAAAGCTAGAGCGTGCTTCTTGCTCTAAAGCAGAGTGTGATCAATGGATGAGAACTCTGTTGTGTGTTTCACTTCAGAAATGGAGTTAAATCCCTGGCGCTGAGTCTTCCTACAAGCAAGACTTCGTTTCAGGCAAGGGCTGTTACTTTCCAGCTCAAACGAACTACATCGTTCACGAAGCTCACACGTTTCTCATCTTAACTGAGAAGCATTGGATGTTAGAGGACCTTTGCTTTGTAACAATTTCAAGCAGAGTTGAACTAGATATGGTCCGTAAGTATAGGAAACACGGTTCTTTTCTTCTGAGCACACTCAAGTTTCCTGCTCTATTAGAGACTCTAGAAAGCAAGAGCGTCCTTCTTGCTCTAAAGCAGAGTGTGATCCTTGGATGAGAACTGTGTTGTGTGTTTCCCTTCAGAAATGGAGGTAAATCCCTGGCTTTGTGTTTCCTACCAGAAAGACTTCATTACAAGTAAGGGCAGACACTTTTCAGCTCAAACGAACTACATCGTTCACAAAGCTCACAAGTTTCTCGTCTTAACTGACAATCATTGGATGTTAGAGGACCAGTGCTTTGTATCAGTTTCAGAAGCAGAGTTGGAGTAGATATGATCCGTATGTGTAGGAAACAACGTTCATTTGTTCTCAGCACACTCAAGTTTCCTGCTGTCTTTGTGATTCTAGAAAGCTATAGGGTGCTTCTTGCTCTAAAGCAGAGTGTGATCAATGGATGAGAACTTGTTGTGTGTTTCACTTCAGAAATGGAGTTAAATCCCTGGATCTGAGTCTTCCTACAAGCAAGACTTCGTTTCAGGTAAGGGCAGTTACTTTACAGCTCAAACAAACTACATCGTTCACGAATCTCACACGTTTCTCATCAAAACTGAGAATCATTGCATGTTAGAAGACCTGTGGTTTGTTTCAGTTTCAGAAGCAGAGTTGGACTAGATATAGTCCGTATATGTAGGAATCACCGTTCTTTTGTTCTGAGCACACTCAAGTTTCCAGCTGTATTATAGATTCTAGAAAGCAATAGCGTGCTTCTTGCACTAAAGGAGAGTGTGAACATTGCATGAGAATTCTGCTGTGTGTTTCACTTCAGAAATGGAGTTAAATCCCTGGCTCTGAGTCTTCCTACATGCAAGACTTCGTTTCAGGTAAGGGCTGTCACTTTTCAGCTCAAACGAACTACATCGTTCATGAAGCTCACACGTTTCTGGTCTTAACTGATAATCATTGGATGTTAGAGGACCAAAGCTTTGTATCAGTTTCAGAAGCAGAGTTGGACTAGACATGATCCATATGTGTAGGAAAAACCGTTCATTTGTTCTCAGCACACTCAAGTTTCCTGCTGTATTAGAGACTATAGAAAGCAAGAGCGTGCTTCTTGCTCTAAAGCAGAGTGTGAACAATGCATGAGAACTCTGCTGTGTGTTTCACTTCAGAAATGGAGTTAAATCCCTGGCTCTGAGTCTTCCTACAAGCAAGACTTCGTTTCAGGTAAGGGCAGTCACTTTTCAGCTCAAAGGAACTACATCGTTCAGGAAGCTCACACGTTTCTCGTCTTAACTGACAAGCATTGCATGTTAGAGGACCAGTGGTTGGTATCTGTTTCAGAAGCAGATTTGGACTAGATATGATCCGTATGTGTAGGAAACACCTTTCTTTTGTTCTCAGTACACACACGTTTCCTGCTGTATTAGAGTCTCTAGAAAGCAAGGGTGTGCTTCTTGCTCTAAAGCAGAGTGTGATCAATGATTGAGAACTCTGTTGTGTGTTTCACTTCAGAAATGGAGTTAAATCCCAGGCTCTGTGTCTTCCTACAAGCAAGACTTCGTTTCAGGTAAGGGCAGTCACTTTTCAGCTCAAACGAACAACATCTTTCACGAAGCTCACACGTTTCTCATCTTAACTGACAAGCATGGGATTTTAGAGGACCAGTGCTTTGTATCAGTTTCAGAAGCAGAGTTGGACTAGATATGGTCTGTATGTGTAGGAAACAATGTTCTTTTGTTCTCAGCACACTCAAGTTTCCTGCTGTCTTAGAGATTCTAGAAAGCTAGAGCGTGCTTCTTGCTCTAAAGCAGAGTGTGATCAATGGATGAGAACTCTGTTGTGTGTTTCACTTCAGAAATGGAGTTAAATCCCTGGCTGTGAGTCTTCCTACAAGCAAGACTTCGTTTCAGGTAAGGGCTGTCACTTTTCAGCTCAAAGGAACTACATCGTTCAGGAAGCTCACACGTTTCTCGTCTTAACTGACAAGCATTGCATGCTAGAGGACCAGTCCTTGGTATCTGTTTCAGAAGCAGATTTGGACTAGATATGATCCGTATGTGTAGGAAACACCTTTCTTTTGTTCTCAGCACACTCACGTTTCCTGCTGTCTTAGAGTCTCTAGAAAGCAAGAGTGTGCTTCTTGCTCTAAAGCAGAGTGTGATCAATGATTGAGAACTCTGCTGTGTGTTTCACTTCAGAAATGGAGTTAAATCCCTGGCTGTGAGTCTTCCTACAAGCAAGACATCGTTTCAGGTAAGGGCAGTCACTTTTCAGCTCAAAGGAACTACATCGTTCACGAAGCTCACACGTTTCTCATCTTAACTGACAAGCATTGGATGTTAGAGGACCAGGGCTTTGTGTCAGTTTCAGAAGCATAGTTGGACTAGATATGGTCCGTATGTGTAGGAAACTCCGTTCTTTTGTTCCCATCACATACATGTTTCCTGCTGTCTTAGAGACTCTAGAAAGCAAGAGCGTGCTTCTTGCTCTAAAGCAGAGTGTGATCCATGGATGAGAACTGTGTTGTGTGTTTCCCTTCAGAAATGGAGTTAAAGCCCAGGCTCTGTGTCTTCCTACAAGCAAGACTTCGTTTCAAGTAAGGGCAGTCACTTTTCAGCTCAAACGAACTACATCGTTCAGGAAGCTAACACGTTTCTCATCTTAACTGACAAGCATTGCATGTTAGAGGACCAGTGCTTGGTATCAGTTTCAGAAGCAGAGTTGGACTAGATATGGTCTCCATGTGTAGGAAACAACGTTCTTTTGTTCTCAGCACACTCAAGTTTCCTGCTGTCTTAGAGATTCTAGAAAGCTAGAGCGTGCTTCTTGCTCTAAAGCAGAGTGTGATCAATGGATGAGAACTCTGTTGTGTGTTTCACTTCAGAAATGGAGTTAAATCCCTGGCTGTGAGTCTTCCTACAAGCAAGACTTCGTTTCAGGTAAGGGCTGTCACTTTTCAGCTCAAAGGAACTACATCGTTCAGGAAGCTCACACGTTTCTCATCTTAACTGACAAGCATTGCATGCTAGAGGACCAGTCCTTGGTATCTGTTTCAGAAGCAGATTTGGACTAGATATGATCCGTATGTGTAGGAAACACCTTTCTTTTGTTCTCAGCACACTCACGTTTCCTGCTGTCTTAGAGTCTCTAGAAAGCAAGAGTGTGCTTCTTGCTCTAAAGCAGAGTGTGATCAATGATTGAGAACTCTGCTGTGTGTTTCACTTCAGAAATGGAGTTAAATCCCTGGCTGTGAGTCTTCCTACAAGCAAGACATCGTTTCAGGTAAGGGCAGTCACTTTTCAGCTCAAAGGAACTACATCGTTCACGAAGCTCACACGTTTCTCATCTTAACTGAGAAGCATTGGATGTTAGAGGACCTTTGCTTTGTATCAATTTCAAGTATTGTTGAACTAGATATTATCCGTAAGTATAGGAAACACGGTTCTTTTCTTCTGAGCACACTCAATTTTCCTGCTGTATTAGAGACTCTAGAAAGCAAGAGCGTCCTTCTTGCTCTAAAGCAGAGTGTGATCCATGGATGAGAACTGTGTTGTGTGTTTCCTTTCAGAAATATACGTAAATCCCTGGCTTTGTGTTTCCTACAAGCAAGACTTCGTTACAAGTAAGGGCAGACACTTTTCAGCTCAAACGAACTACATCGTTCAGGAAGCTAACACGTTTCTCATCTTAACTGACAAGCATTGGATGTTAGAGGACCAGGGCTTTGTGTCAGTTTCAGAAGCATAGTTGGACTAGATATGGTCCGTATGTGTAGGAAACTCCGTTCTTTTGTTCTCATCACATACATGTTTCCTGCTGTCTTAGAGACTCTAGAAAGCAAGAGCGTGCTTCTTGCTCTAAAGCAGAGTGTGATCCATGGATGAGAACTGTGTTGTGTGTTTCCCTTCAGAAATGGAGTTAAAGCCCAGGCTCTGTGTCTTCCTACAAGCAAGACTTCGTTTCAAGTAAGGGCAGTCACTTTTCAGCTCAAACGAACTACATCGTTCAGGAAGCTAACACGTTTCTCATCTTAACTGACAAGCATTGGATGTTAGAGGACCAGTGCTTTGTATCAGTTTCAGAAGCAGAGTTGGACTAGATATGGTCCGTATGTGTAAGAAACACCGTTCTTTGGTCGCAGCACACTCACGTTTCCTGCTGTCTTAGAGACTCTAGAAAGCAAGAGCGTGCTTCTTGCTCTAAAACTGAGGGTGATTAATTGATGAGAACTCTGCTGTGTGTTTCACTTCAGAAATGGAGTTAAATCCCAGGCTCTGAGTCTTCCTACAAGCAAGACTTCTTCTCATGTAAGGTCAGTTACTTTACAGCTCAAACGAACTACATCGTTCACGAAGCTCACACGTTTCTCATCTTAACTGAGAAGAATTGGATGTTAGAGGACTTTGCTTTGTATCAATTTCAAGCAGAGTTGAACTAGATATGGTCCGTAAGTATAGGAGACATGGTTCTTTTCTTCTGAGCACACTCAAGTTTCCTGCTGTATTAGAGAATCTAGAAAGCAAGAGCGTCCTTCTTGCTCTAAAGTCGAGTGTTATCCATGGATGAGAACTGTCTTGTGTGTTTCCCTTCAGAAATGGAGTTAAATCCCAGGCTCTGAGTCTTCCTACAAGCAAGACTTCGTTTCATGTAAGGGCAGTTACTTTACAGCTCAAACAAACTACATCTTCACGAAGCTCACACATTTCTCATGTCAACTGAGAAGCATTGGATGTTAGAGGACCTCTGATTTGTTACAGTTTCAGAAGCCGAGATGAACTAGATATAGTCCGTATGTGTAGGATACACCGTTCTTTTGTTCTGAGCACACTCAAGTTTCCTGCTGTATTAGAGACTCTAGAAAGCAAGAGCGTGCTTCTTGCTCTAAAGCAGTGTGTGAACAATGCATGAGAACTCTGCTGTGTGTTTCACTTCAGAAATGGAGTTAAATCCCTGGCTCTGAGTCTTCCTACAAGCAAGACTTCGTTTCAGGTAAGGGCAGTCACTTTTCAGCTCAAAGGAACTACATCGTTCAGGAAGCTCACACGTTTCTCGTCTTAACTGACAAGCATTGCATGTTAGAAGACCAGTGCTTGGTATCACTTTCAGAAGCAGAGTTGGACTAGATATGGTCTCCATGTGTAGGAAACAACGTTCTTTTGTTCTCAGCACACTCAAGTTTCCTGCTGTCTTAGAGATTCTAGAAAGCTAGAGCGTGCTTCTTGCTCTAAAGCAGAGTGTGATCAATGGATGAGAACTCTGTTGTGTGTTTCACTTCAGAAATGGAGTTAAATCCCTGGCGCTGAGTCTTCCTACAAGCAAGACTTCGTTTCAGGCAAGGGCTGTTACTTTCCAGCTCAAACGAACTACATCGTTCACGAAGCTCACACGTTTCTCATCTTAACTGAGAAGCATTGGATGTTAGAGGACCTTTGCTTTGTAACAATTTCAAGCAGAGTTGAACTAGATATGGTCCGTAAGTATAGGAAACACGGTTCTTTTCTTCTGAGCACACTCAAGTTTCCTGCTCTATTAGAGACTCTAGAAAGCAAGAGCGTCCTTCTTGCTCTAAAGCAGAGTGTGATCCTTGGATGAGAACTGTGTTGTGTGTTTCCCTTCAGAAATGGAGGTAAATCCCTGGCTTTGTGTTTCCTACCAGAAAGACTTCATTACAAGTAAGGGCAGACACTTTTCAGCTCAAACGAACTACATCGTTCACAAAGCTCACAAGTTTCTCGTCTTAACTGACAATCATTGGATGTTAGAGGACCAGTGCTTTGTATCAGTTTCAGAAGCAGAGTTGGAGTAGATATGATCCGTATGTGTAGGAAACAACGTTCATTTGTTCTCAGCACACTCAAGTTTCCTGCTGTCTTTGTGATTCTAGAAAGCTATAGGGTGCTTCTTGCTCTAAAGCAGAGTGTGATCAATGGATGAGAACTTGTTGTGTGTTTCACTTCAGAAATGGAGTTAAATCCCTGGATCTGAGTCTTCCTACAAGCAAGACTTCGTTTCAGGTAAGGGCAGTTACTTTACAGCTCAAACAAACTACATCGTTCACGAATCTCACACGTTTCTCATCAAAACTGAGAATCATTGCATGTTAGAAGACCTGTGGTTTGTTTCAGTTTCAGAAGCAGAGTTGGACTAGATATAGTCCGTATATGTAGGAATCACCGTTCTTTTGTTCTGAGCACACTCAAGTTTCCAGCTGTATTATAGATTCTAGAAAGCAATAGCGTGCTTCTTGCACTAAAGGAGAGTGTGAACATTGCATGAGAATTCTGCTGTGTGTTTCACTTCAGAAATGGAGTTAAATCCCTGGCTCTGAGTCTTCCTACATGCAAGACTTCGTTTCAGGTAAGGGCTGTCACTTTTCAGCTCAAACGAACTACATCGTTCATGAAGCTCACACGTTTCTGGTCTTAACTGATAATCATTGGATGTTAGAGGACCAAAGCTTTGTATCAGTTTCAGAAGCAGAGTTGGACTAGACATGATCCATATGTGTAGGAAAAACCGTTCATTTGTTCTCAGCACACTCAAGTTTCCTGCTGTATTAGAGACTATAGAAAGCAAGAGCGTGCTTCTTGCTCTAAAGCAGAGTGTGAACAATGCATGAGAACTCTGCTGTGTGTTTCACTTCAGAAATGGAGTTAAATCCCTGGCTCTGAGTCTTCCTACAAGCAAGACTTCGTTTCAGGTAAGGGCAGTCACTTTTCAGCTCAAAGGAACTACATCGTTCAGGAAGCTCACACGTTTCTCGTCTTAACTGACAAGCATTGCATGTTAGAGGACCAGTGGTTGGTATCTGTTTCAGAAGCAGATTTGGACTAGATATGATCCGTATGTGTAGGAAACACCTTTCTTTTGTTCTCAGTACACACACGTTTCCTGCTGTATTAGAGTCTCTAGAAAGCAAGGGTGTGCTTCTTGCTCTAAAGCAGAGTGTGATCAATGATTGAGAACTCTGTTGTGTGTTTCACTTCAGAAATGGAGTTAAATCCCAGGCTCTGTGTCTTCCTACAAGCAAGACTTCGTTTCAGGTAAGGGCAGTCACTTTTCAGCTCAAACGAACAACATCTTTCACGAAGCTCACACGTTTCTCATCTTAACTGACAAGCATGGGATTTTAGAGGACCAGTGCTTTGTATCAGTTTCAGAAGCAGAGTTGGACTAGATATGGTCTGTATGTGTAGGAAACAATGTTCTTTTGTTCTCAGCACACTCAAGTTTCCTGCTGTCTTAGAGATTCTAGAAAGCTAGAGCGTGCTTCTTGCTCTAAAGCAGAGTGTGATCAATGGATGAGAACTCTGTTGTGTGTTTCACTTCAGAAATGGAGTTAAATCCCTGGCTGTGAGTCTTCCTACAAGCAAGACTTCGTTTCAGGTAAGGGCTGTCACTTTTCAGCTCAAAGGAACTACATCGTTCAGGAAGCTCACACGTTTCTCGTCTTAACTGACAAGCATTGCATGCTAGAGGACCAGTCCTTGGTATCTGTTTCAGAAGCAGATTTGGACTAGATATGATCCGTATGTGTAGGAAACACCTTTCTTTTGTTCTCAGCACACTCACGTTTCCTGCTGTCTTAGAGTCTCTAGAAAGCAAGAGTGTGCTTCTTGCTCTAAAGCAGAGTGTGATCAATGATTGAGAACTCTGCTGTGTGTTTCACTTCAGAAATGGAGTTAAATCCCTGGCTGTGAGTCTTCCTACAAGCAAGACATCGTTTCAGGTAAGGGCAGTCACTTTTCAGCTCAAAGGAACTACATCGTTCACGAAGCTCACACGTTTCTCATCTTAACTGACAAGCATTGGATGTTAGAGGACCAGGGCTTTGTGTCAGTTTCAGAAGCATAGTTGGACTAGATATGGTCCGTATGTGTAGGAAACTCCGTTCTTTTGTTCCCATCACATACATGTTTCCTGCTGTCTTAGAGACTCTAGAAAGCAAGAGCGTGCTTCTTGCTCTAAAGCAGAGTGTGATCCATGGATGAGAACTGTGTTGTGTGTTTCCCTTCAGAAATGGAGTTAAAGCCCAGGCTCTGTGTCTTCCTACAAGCAAGACTTCGTTTCAAGTAAGGGCAGTCACTTTTCAGCTCAAACGAACTACATCGTTCAGGAAGCTAACACGTTTCTCATCTTAACTGACAAGCATTGCATGTTAGAGGACCAGTGCTTGGTATCAGTTTCAGAAGCAGAGTTGGACTAGATATGGTCTCCATGTGTAGGAAACAACGTTCTTTTGTTCTCAGCACACTCAAGTTTCCTGCTGTCTTAGAGATTCTAGAAAGCTAGAGCGTGCTTCTTGCTCTAAAGCAGAGTGTGATCAATGGATGAGAACTCTGTTGTGTGTTTCACTTCAGAAATGGAGTTAAATCCCTGGCTCTGAGTCTTCCTACAAGCAAGACTTCATTTCAGGTAAGGGCTGTTACTTTCCAGCTCAAACGAACTACATCGTTCACGAAGCTCACACGTTTCTCATCTTAACTGAGAAGCATTGGATGTTAGAGGACCTTTGCTTTGTATCAATTTCAAGCAGAGTTGAACTAGATATGGTCCGTAAGTATAGGAAACACGGTTCTTTTCTTCTGAGCACACTCAAGTTTCCTGCTCTATTAGAGACTCTAGAAAGCAAGAGCGTCCTTCTTGCTCTAAAGCAGAGTGTGATCCTTGGATGAGAACTGTGTTGTGTGTTTCCCTTCAGAAATGGAGGTAAATCCCTGGCTTTGTGTTTCCTACCAGCAAGACTTCGTTACAAGTAAGGGCAGACACTTTTCAGCTCAAACGAACTACATCGTTCAGGAAGCTAACACGTTTCTCATCTTAACTGAAAAGCATTGGATGTTAGAAGACCAGTGCTTTGTATCAGTTTCAGAAGCAGAGTTGGACTAGATATGGTCCTTATGTGTAGGAAACACCTTTCTTTTGTTCTCAGCACACTCATGTTTCCTGATGTCTTAGAGTCTCTAGAAAGCAAGAGTGTGCTTCTTGCTCTAAAGCAGAGTGTGATCAATGATTGAGAACTCTGCTGTGTGTTTCATTCAGAAATGGACTTAAATCCCAGGCTCTGAGTCTTCCTACAAGCAAGACTTCGTTTCATGTAAGGGCAGTTACTTTACAGCTCAAACGAACTACATCGTTCATGAAGCTCACACGTTTCTCATGTCAACTGAGAAGCATTGGATGTTAGAGGACCAGGGTTTTGTATCAGTTTCAGAAGCAGAGTTGGACTAGATATGGTCCGTATGTGTAGGAAACTCCGTTCTTTTGTTCTCATCACACATATGTTTCCTGCTGTCTTAGAGACTCTAGAAAGCAAGAGCATGCTTCTTGCTCTAAAGCAGAGTGTGATCCATGGATGAGAACTGTGTTGTGTGTTTCCCTTCAGAAATGGAGTTAAATCCCAGGCTCTGTGTCTTCCTACAAGCAAGACATCTTTTAAAGTAAGGGCAGTCACTTTTCAGCTCAAACGAACTACATCGTTCAGGAAGCTAACACGTTTCTCATCTTAACTGACAAGCATTGGATGTTAGAGGACCAGGGTTTTCAATCAGTTTCAGAAGCAGAGTTGGACTAGATATGATCTGTATGTGTAGGAAACACCTTTCTTTTGTTCTCAGTACACTCACGTTTCCTGCTGTCTTAGAGTCTCTAGAAAGCAAGAGTGTGCTTCTTGCTCTAAAGCAGAGTGTGATCAATGATTGAGAACTCTGTTGTGTGTTTCACTTCAGAAATGGAGTTAAATCCCAGGCTCTGTGTCTTCCTACAAGCAAGACTTCGTTTCAGGTAAGGGCAGTCACTTTTCAGCTCAAACGAACAACATCTTTCACGAAGCTCACACGTTTCTCATCTTAACTGACAAGCATGGGATTTTAGAGGACCAGTGCTTTGTATCAGTTTCAGAAGCAGAGTTGGACTAGATATGGTCTGTATGTGTAGGAAACAATGTTCTTTTGTTCTCAGCACACTCAAGTTTCCTGCTGTCTTAGAGATTCTAGAAAGCTAGAGCGTGCTTCTTGCTCTAAAGCAGAGTGTGATCAATGGATGAGAACTCTGTTGTGTGTTTCACTTCAGAAATGGAGTTAAATCCCTGGCTGTGAGTCTTCCTACAAGCAAGACTTCGTTTCAGGTAAGGGCTGTCACTTTTCAGCTCAAAGGAACTACATCGTTCAGGAAGCTCACACGTTTCTCATCTTAACTGACAAGCATTGCATGCTAGAGGACCAGTCCTTGGTATCTGTTTCAGAAGCAGATTTGGACTAGATATGATCCGTATGTGTAGGAAACACCTTTCTTTTGTTCTCAGCACACTCACGTTTCCTGCTGTCTTAGAGTCTCTAGAAAGCAAGAGTGTGCTTCTTGCTCTAAAGCAGAGTGTGATCAATGATTGAGAACTCTGCTGTGTGTTTCACTTCAGAAATGGAGTTAAATCCCTGGCTGTGAGTCTTCCTACAAGCAAGACATCGTTTCAGGTAAGGGCAGTCACTTTTCAGCTCAAAGGAACTACATCGTTCACGAAGCTCACACGTTTCTCATCTTAACTGAGAAGCATTGGATGTTAGAGGACCTTTGCTTTGTATCAATTTCAAGTATTGTTGAACTAGATATTATCCGTAAGTATAGGAAACACGGTTCTTTTCTTCTGAGCACACTCAATTTTCCTGCTGTATTAGAGACTCTAGAAAGCAAGAGCGTCCTTCTTGCTCTAAAGCAGAGTGTGATCCATGGATGAGAACTGTGTTGTGTGTTTCCTTTCAGAAATATACGTAAATCCCTGGCTTTGTGTTTCCTACAAGCAAGACTTCGTTACAAGTAAGGGCAGACACTTTTCAGCTCAAACGAACTACATCGTTCAGGAAGCTAACACGTTTCTCATCTTAACTGACAAGCATTGGATGTTAGAGGACCAGGGCTTTGTGTCAGTTTCAGAAGCATAGTTGGACTAGATATGGTCCGTATGTGTAGGAAACTCCGTTCTTTTGTTCTCATCACATACATGTTTCCTGCTGTCTTAGAGACTCTAGAAAGCAAGAGCGTGCTTCTTGCTCTAAAGCAGAGTGTGATCCATGGATGAGAACTGTGTTGTGTGTTTCCCTTCAGAAATGGAGTTAAAGCCCAGGCTCTGTGTCTTCCTACAAGCAAGACTTCGTTTCAAGTAAGGGCAGTCACTTTTCAGCTCAAACGAACTACATCGTTCAGGAAGCTAACACGTTTCTCATCTTAACTGACAAGCATTGGATGTTAGAGGACCAGTGCTTTGTATCAGTTTCAGAAGCAGAGTTGGACTAGATATGGTCCGTATGTGTAAGAAACACCGTTCTTTGGTCGCAGCACACTCACGTTTCCTGCTGTCTTAGAGACTCTAGAAAGCAAGAGCGTGCTTCTTGCTCTAAAGCTGAGGGTGATTAATTGATGAGAACTCTGCTGTGTGTTTCACTTCAGAAATGGAGTTAAATCCCAGGCTCTGAGTCTTCCTACAAGCAAGACTTCTTCTCATGTAAGGTCAGTTACTTTACAGCTCAAACGAACTACATCGTTCACGAAGCTCACACGTTTCTCATCTTAACTGAGAAGAATTGGATGTTAGAGGACTTTGCTTTGTATCAATTTCAAGCAGAGTTGAACTAGATATGGTCCGTAAGTATAGGAGACATGGTTCTTTTCTTCTGAGCACACTCAAGTTTCCTGCTGTATTAGAGAATCTAGAAAGCAAGAGCGTCCTTCTTGCTCTAAAGTCGAGTGTTATCCATGGATGAGAACTGTCTTGTGTGTTTCCCTTCAGAAATGGAGTTAAATCCCAGGCTCTGAGTCTTCCTACAAGCAAGACTTCGTTTCATGTAAGGGCAGTTACTTTACAGCTCAAACAAACTACATCTTCACGAAGCTCACACATTTCTCATGTCAACTGAGAAGCATTGGATGTTAGAGGACCTCTGATTTGTTACAGTTTCAGAAGCCGAGATGAACTAGATATAGTCCGTATGTGTAGGATACACCGTTCTTTTGTTCTGAGCACACTCAAGTTTCCTGCTGTATTAGAGACTCTAGAAAGCAAGAGCGTGCTTCTTGCTCTAAAGCAGTGTGTGAACAATGCATGAGAACTCTGCTGTGTGTTTCACTTCAGAAATGGAGTTAAATCCCTGGCTCTGAGTCTTCCTACAAGCAAGACTTCGTTTCAGGTAAGGGCAGTCACTTTTCAGCTCAAAGGAACTACATCGTTCAGGAAGCTCACACGTTTCTCGTCTTAACTGACAAGCATTGCATGTTAGAAGACCAGTGCTTGGTATCACTTTCAGAAGCAGAGTTGGACTAGATATGGTCTCCATGTGTAGGAAACAACGTTCTTTTGTTCTCAGCACACTCAAGTTTCCTGCTGTCTTAGAGATTCTAGAAAGCTAGAGCGTGCTTCTTGCTCTAAAGCAGAGTGTGATCAATGGATGAGAACTCTGTTGTGTGTTTCACTTCAGCAATGGAGTTAAATCCCTGGCGCTGAGTCTTCCTACAAGCAAGACTTCGTTTCAGGCAAGGGCTGTTACTTTCCAGCTCAAACGAACTACATCGTTCACGAAGCTCACACGTTTCTCATCTTAACTGAGAAGCATTGGATGTTAGAGGACCTTTGCTTTGTAACAATTTCAAGCAGAGTTGAACTAGATATGGTCCGTAAGTATAGGAAACACGGTTCTTTTCTTCTGAGCACACTCAAGTTTCCTGCTCTATTAGAGACTCTAGAAAGCAAGAGCGTCCTTCTTGCTCTAAAGCAGAGTGTGATCCTTGGATGAGAACTGTGTTGTGTGTTTCCCTTCAGAAATGGAGGTAAATCCCTGGCTTTGTGTTTCCTACCAGTAAGACTTCATTACAAGTAAGGGCAGACACTTTTCAGCTCAAACGAACTACATCGTTCACAAAGCTCACAAGTTTCTCGTCTTAACTGACAATCATTGGATGTTAGAGGACCAGTGCTTTGTATCAGTTTCAGAAGCAGAGTTGGAGTAGATATGATCCGTATGTGTAGGAAACAACGTTCATTTGTTCTCAGCACACTCAAGTTTCCTGCTGTCTTTGTGATTCTAGAAAGCTATAGGGTGCTTCTTGCTCTAAAGCAGAGTGTGATCAATGGATGAGAACTTGTTGTGTGTTTCACTTCAGAAATGGAGTTAAATCCCTGGATCTGAGTCTTCCTACAAGCAAGACTTCGTTTCAGGTAAGGGCAGTTACTTTACAGCTCAAACAAACTACATCGTTCACGAATCTCACACGTTTCTCATCTAAACTGACAATCATTGCATGTTAGAAGACCTGTGGTTTGTTTCAGTTTCAGAAGCAGAGTTGGACTAGATATAGTCCGTATATGTAGGAATCACCGTTCTTTTGTTCTGAGCACACTCAAGTTTCCAGCTGTATTATAGATTCTAGAAAGCAATAGCGTGCTTCTTGCACTAAAGGAGAGTGTGAACATTGCATGAGAATTCTGCTGTGTGTTTCACTTCAGAAATGGAGTTAAATCCCTGGCTCTGAGTCTTCCTACATGCAAGACTTCGTTTCAGGTAAGGGCTGTCACTTTTCAGCTCAAACGAACTACATCGTTCATGAAGCTCACACGTTTCTGGTCTTAACTGATAATCATTGGATGTTAGAGGACCAAAGCTTTGTATCAGTTTCAGAAGCAGAGTTGGACTAGACATGATCCATATGTGTAGGAAAAACCGTTCATTTGTTCTCAGCACACTCAAGTTTCCTGCTGTATTAGAGACTATAGAAAGCAAGAGCGTGCTTCTTGCTCTAAAGCAGAGTGTGAACAATGCATGAGAACTCTGCTGTGTGTTTCACTACAGAAATGGACTTAAATCCCTGGCTCTGAGTCTTCCTACATGCAAGACTTCGTTTCAGGTAAGGGCAGTCAGTTTTCAGCTCAAAGGAACTACATCGTAGAGGAAGCTCACACGTTTCTCGTCTTAACTGACAAGCATTGCATGTTAGAGGACCAGTGCTTTGTATCTTTTCAGAAGCAGATTTGGACTAGATATGATCCGTATGTGTATGAAACAACGTTCTTTTGTTCCCAGCACACTCACGTTTCCTGATGTCTTAGAGTCTCTAGAAAGCAAGAGTGTGCTTCTTTCTCTAAAGCAGAGTGTGATCAATGATTGAGAACTCTGCTGTGTGTTTCACTTCAGAAATGGAGTTAAATGCCAGGCTCTGTGTCTTCCTACAATCAAGACTTCGTTTCAGGTAAGGGCAGTCAATTTTCAGCTCAAACGAACTACATTGTTCACAAAGCTAACACGTTTCTCATCTTAACTGCCAATCATTGGATGTTAGAGGACCAGTGCTTTGTATCAGTTTCAGAAACATAGTTGGACTAGATATGGTCCGTATGTGTAGGAAACTCCGTTCTTTTGTTCTCATCACATACATGTTTCCTGCTGTATTAGAGACTCTAGAAAGCAAGAGCGTGCTTCTTGCTCTAAAGCAGAGTGTGATCCATGGATGAGAACTGTGTTGTGTGTTTCCCTTCAGAAATGGAGTTAAAGCCCAGGCTCTGTGTCTTCCTACAAGCAAGAATTCGTTTCAAGTAAGGGCAGTCACTTTTCAGCTCAAAAGAACTACATCGTTCAGGAAGCTAACACGTTTCTCATCTTAACTGACAAGCATGGGATTTTAGAGGACCTGTGCTTTGTATCAGTTTCAGAAGCAGAGTTGGACTAGATATGTTCTGTATGTGTACGAAACTCCGTTCTTTTGTTCTCATCACACACATGTTTCTTACTGTCTTAGAGACCGTAGAAAGGAAGAGCGTGCTTCTTGCTCTAAAGCAGAGTGTGAACAATGCATGAGAACTCTGCTGTGTGTTTCACTACAGAAATGGACTTAAATCCCTGGCTCTGAGTCTTCCTACATGCAAGACTTCGTTTCAGGTAAGGGCAGTCAGTTTTCAGCTCAAAGGAACTACATCGTAGAGGAAGCTCACACGTTTCTCGTCTTAACTGACAAGCATTGGATGTTAGAGGACCAGTGCTTTGTATCAGTTTCAGAAGCATAGTTGGACTAGATATGGTCCGTATGTGTAAGAAACACCGTTCTTTGGTCGCAGCACACTCACGTTTCCTGCTTTATTAGAGTCTCTAGAAAGCAAGAGTGTGCTTCTTGCTCTAAAGCAGAGTGTGATCAATGATTGAGAACTCTGTTGTGTGTTTCACTTCAGAAATGGAGTTAAATCCCAGGCTCTGTGTCTTCCTACAAGCAAGACTTCGTTTCAGGTAAGGGCAGTCACTTTTCAGCTCAAACGAACTACATCGTTCAGGAAGCAAACACGTTTCTCATCTTAACTGACAAGCATTGGATGTTAGAGGACCAGTGCTTTGTATCAGTTTCAGAAGCAGAGTTGGACTAGATATGGTCTGTATGTGTAAGAAACACCGTTCTTTGGTCGCAGCACACTCACGTTTCCTGCTTTATTAGAGACTCTAGAAAGCAAGAGTGTGCTTCCTTCTCTAAAGCAGAGTGTGAACAATGGATGAGAACTGTGTTGTGTGTTTCCCTTCAGAAATGGATTTAAATCCCAGGCTCTGTGTCTTCCTACAAGCAAGATTTTGTTACAGCTAAGGGCAGTCACTTTTCAGCTCGAAGGAACTACATCGTTCACGAAGCTAACAAGTTTTCCATCTGAACTGACAATCATTGGATGTTAGAGGCCCAGTGCTTTTTATCAGTTTCAGAAGCAGAGTGGGAATAGATATGGTCCGTATGTGTAGGAAACACCGTCATTTTGTTCTCAGCACACTAACGTTTCCTGCTGTCTTAGAGACTCTAGAAAGCAAGAGCGTGCTTCTTGCTCTAAAGCTGAGGGTGATCAATTGATGAGAACTCTGCTGTTTGTTTCACTTCAGAAATGGAGTTAAATCCCAGGCTCTGAGTCTTCCTACAAGCAAGACTTCTTCTCATGTAAGGTCAGTTACTTTACAGCTCAAACGAACTACATCGTTCACGAAGCTCACACGTTTCTCATCTAAACTGACAAGCATTGGATGTTAGAGGACATCTGATTTGTTACAGTTTTAGAAGCCGAGATGAACTAGATATGGTACGTATGTGTAGGATACACCGTTCTTTTTTTCTGAGCACACTCAAGTTTCCTGCTGTATTAGAGACTCTAGAAAGCAAGAGTGTGCTTCTTGCTCTAAAGCAGAGTGTGAACAATGCATGAGAACTCTGCTGTGTGTTTCACTTCAGAAATGGAGTTAAATCCCTGGCTCTGAGTCTTCCTACAAGCAAGACTTCGTTTCAGGTAAGGGCAGTCACTTTTCAGCTCAAAGGAACTACATCGTTCAGGAAGCTCACACGTTTCTCGTCTTAACTGACAAGCATTGCATGTTAGAGGACCAGTGGTTGGTATCTGTTTCAGAAGCAGATTTGGACTAGATATGATCCGTATGTGTAGGAAACACCTTTCTTTTGTTCTCAGTACACTCACGTTTCCTGCTGTCTTAGAGTCTCTAGAAAGCAAGAGTGTGCTTCTTGCTCTAAAGCAGAGTGTGATCAATGATTGAGAACTCTGTTGTGTGTTTCACTTCAGAAATGGAGTTAAATCCCAGGCTCTGTGTCTTCCTACAAGCAAGACTTCGTTTCAGGTAAGGGCAGTCACTTTTCATCTCAAACGAACAACATCTTTCACGAAGCTCACACGTTTCTCATCTTAACTGACAAGCATGGGATTTTAGAGGACCAGTGCTTTGTATCAGTTTCAGAAGCAGAGTTGGACTAGATATGGTCTGTATGTGTAGGAAACAATGTTCTTTTGTTCTCAGCACACTCAAGTTTCCTGCTGTCTTAGAGATTCTAGAAAGCTAGAGCATGCTTCTTGCTCTAAAGCAGAGTGTGATCAATGGATGAGAACTCTGTTGTGTGTTTCACTTCAGAAATGGAGTTAAATCCCTGGCTGTGAGTCTTCCTACAAGCAAGACTTCGTTTCAGGTAAGGGCTGTCACTTTTCAGCTCAAAGGAACTACATCGTTCAGGAAGCTCACACGTTTCTCGTCTTAACTGACAAGCATTGCATGCTAGAGGACCAGTCCTTGGTATCTGTTTCAGAAGCAGATTTGGACTAGATATGATCCGTATGTGTAGGAAACACCTTTCTTTTGTTCTCAGCACACTCACGTTTCCTGCTGTCTTAGAGTCTCTAGAAAGCAAGAGTGTGCTTCTTGCTCTAAAGCAGAGTGTGATCAATGATTGAGAACTCTGCTGTGTGTTTCACTTCAGATATGGAGTTAAATCCCTGGCTGTGAGTCTTCCTACAAGCAAGACTTCGTTTCAGGTAAGGGCAGTCACTTTTCAGCTCAAAGGAACTACATCGTTCACGAAGCTCACACGTTTCTCATCTTAACTGAGAAGCATTGGATGTTAGAGGACCTTTGCTTTGTATCAATTTCAAGTATTGTTGAACTAGATATTATCCGTAAGTATAGGAAACACGGTTCATTTCTTCTGAGCACACTCAATTTTCCTGCTGTATTAGAGACTCTAGAAAGCAAGAGCGTCCTTCTTGCTCTAAAGCAGAGTGTGATCCATGGATGAGAACTGTGTTGTGTGTTTCCTTTCAGAAATATACGTAAATCCCTGGCTTTTTGTTTCCTACAAGCAAGACTTCGTTACAAGTAAGGGCAGACACTTTTCAGCTCAAATGAACTACATCGTTCAGGAAGCTAACACGTTTCTCATCTGAACTGACAAGCATTGGATGTTAGAGGACCAGTGCTTTGTATCAGTTTCAGAAGCATAGTTGGACTAGATATGGTCCGTATGTGTAAGAAACACCGTTCTTTGGTCGCAGCACACTCACGTTTCCTGCTTTATTAGAGACTCTAGAAAGCAAGAGTGTGCTTCCTTCTCTAAAGCAGAGTGTGAACAATGGATGAGAACTGTGTTGTGTGTTTCCCTTCAGAAATGGAGTTAAATCCCAGGCTCTGTGTCTTCCTACAAGCAAGATTTCGTTACAGCTAAGGGCAGTCACTTTTCAGCTCAAAAGAACTACATCGTTCAGGAAGCTAACAGTTTCTCATCTTAACTGACAAGCATGGGATTTTAGAGGACCTGTGCTTTGTATCAGTTTCAGAAGCAGAGTGGGAATAGATATGTTCTGTATGTGTAGGAAACACCGTTATTTTGTTCTCAGCACACTCACGTTTCCTGCTGTCTTAGAGACTCTAGAAAGCAAGAGCGTGCTTCTTGCTCTAAAGCTGAGGGTGATCAATTGATGAGAACTCTGCTGTGTGTTTCACTTCAGAAATGGAGTTAAATCCCAGGCTCTGAGTCTTCCTACAAGCAAGACTTCTTCTCATGTAAGGTCAGTTACTTTACAGCTCAAATGAACTACATCGTTCACGAAGCTCACACGTTTCTCATCTAAACTGACAAGCATTGTATGTTATAGGACCTCTGATTTGTTACAGTTTCAGAAGCCGAGATGAACTAGATATGGTACGTATGTGTAGGATACATCGTTCTTTTGTTCTGAGCACACTCAAGTTTCCTGCTGTATTAGAGACTCTAGAAAGCAAGAGCGTGCTTCTTGCTCTAAAGCAGAGTGTGAACAATGCATGAGAACTCTGCTGTGTGTTTCACTTCAGAAATGGAGTTAAATCCCTGGCTCTGAGTCTTCCTACAAGCAAGACTTCGTTTCAGGTAAGGGCAGTCACTTTTCAGCTCAAAGGAACTACATCGTTCAGGAAGCTCACACGTTTCTCGTCTTAACTGACAAGCATTGCATGTTAGAGGACCAGTGGTTGGTATCTGTTTCAGAAGCAGATTTGGACTAGATATGATCTGTATGTGTAAGAAACACCTTTCTTTTGTTCTCAGTACACTCACGTTTCCTGCTGTCTTAGAGTCTCTAGAAAGCAAGAGTGTGCTTCTTGCTCTAAAGCAGAGTGTGATCAATGATTGAGAACTCTGTTGTGTGTTTCACTTCAGAAATGGAGTTAAATCCCAGGCTCTGTGTCTTCCTACAAGCAAGACTTCGTTTCAGGTAAGGGCAGTCACTTTTCAGCTCAAACGAACTACATCGTTCAGGAAGCTAACACGTTTCTCATCTTAACTGACAAGCATTGGATGTTAGACGACCAGTGCTTTGTATCAGTTTCAGAAGCAGAGTTGGACTAGATATGGTCCGTATGTGTAAGAAACACCGTTCTTTGGTCGCAGCACACTCACGTTTCCTGCTTTATTAGAGAATCTAGAAAGCAAGAGCGTGCTTCTTGCTCTAAAGCAGAGTGTGATCAATGGATGAGAACTCTGTTGTGTGTTTCACTTCAGAAATGGATTTAAATCCCTGGCTGTGAGTCTTCCTACAAGCAAGACTTCGTTTCAGGTAAGGGCTGTCACTTTTCAGCTCAAAGGAACTACATCGTTCAGGAAGCTCACACGTTTCTCGTCTTAACTGACAATCATTGCATGTTAGAAGACCTGTGGTTTGTTTCAGTTTCAGAAGCAGAGTTGTACTAGATATAGTCCGTATATGTAGGAATCACCGTTCTTTTGTCCTGAGCACACTCAAGTTTCCAGCTGTATTAGAGACTATAGAAAGCAAGAGTGTGCTTCTTGCTCTAAAGCAGAGTGTGAACAATGCATGAGAACTCTGCTGTGTGTTTCACTACAGAAATGGAGTTAAATCCCTGGCTCTGAGTCTTCCTACATGCAAGACTTCGTTTCAGGTAAGGGCAGTCACTTTTCAGCTCAAAGGAACTACATCGTTCAGGAAGCTCACACGTTTCTCGTCTTAACTGACAAGCATTGCATGTTAGAGGACCAGTGCTTTGTATCTGTTTCAGAAGCAGATTTGGACTAGATATGATCCGTATGTGTATGAAACAACGTTCTTGTGTTCCCAGCACACTCACGTTTCCTGATGTCTTAGAGTCTCTAGAAAGCAAGAGTGTGCTTCTTGCTCTAAAGCAGAGTGTGATCAATGATTGAGAACTCTGCTCTGTGTTTCACTTCAGAAATGGAGTTAAATCCCAGGCTCTGTGTCTTCCTACAATCAAGACTTCGTTTCAGGTAAGGGCAGTCAATTTTCAGCTCAAACGAACTACATCGTTCACAAAGCTAACACGTTTCTCATCTTAACTGCCAAGCATTGGATGTTAGAGGACCAGTGCTTTGTATCAGTTTCAGAAGCAGAGTTGGACTAGATATGGTCTGTATGTGTAAGAAACACCGTTCTTTGGTCGCAGCACACTCACGTTTCCTGCTTTATTAGAGACTCTAGAAAGCAAGAGTGTGCTTCTTGCTCTAAAGCAGAGTGTGATCAATGATTGAGAACTCTGCTGTGTGTTTCACTTCAGAAATGGAGTTAAATCCCTGGCTGTGAGTCTTCCTACAAGCAAGACATCGTTTCAGGTAAGGGCAGTCACTTTTCAGCTCAAAGGAACTACATCGTTCACGAAGCTCACACGTTTCTCATCTTAACTGAGAAGCATTGGATGTTAGAGGACCTTTGCTTTGTATCAATTTCAAGTATTGTTGAACTAGATATTATCCGTAAGTATAGGAAACACGGTTCTTTTCTTCTGAGCACACTCAATTTTCCTGCTGTATTAGAGACTCTAGAAAGCAAGAGCGTCCTTCTTGCTCTAAAGCAGAGTGTGATCCATGGATGAGAACTGTGTTGTGTGTTTCCTTTCAGAAATATACGTAAATCCCTGGCTTTGTGTTTCCTACAAGCAAGACTTCGTTACAAGTAAGGGCAGACACTTTTCAGCTCAAACGAACTACATCGTTCAGGAAGCTAACACGTTTCTCATCTTAACTGACAAGCATTGGATGTTAGAGGACCAGGGCTTTGTGTCAGTTTCAGAAGCATAGTTGGACTAGATATGGTCCGTATGTGTAGGAAACTCCGTTCTTTTGTTCTCATCACATACATGTTTCCTGCTGTCTTAGAGACTCTAGAAAGCAAGAGCGTGCTTCTTGCTCTAAAGCAGAGTGTGATCCATGGATGAGAACTGTGTTGTGTGTTTCCCTTCAGAAATGGAGTTAAAGCCCAGGCTCTGTGTCTTCCTACAAGCAAGACTTCGTTTCAAGTAAGGGCAGTCACTTTTCAGCTCAAAAGAACTACATCGTTCAGGAAGCTAACATGTTTCTCATCTTAACTAAAAAGCATGGGATTTTAGAGGACCTGTGCTTTTTATCAGTTTCAGAAGCAGAGTGGGAATAGATATGGTCCGTATGTGTAGGAAACACCGTTATTTTGTTCTCAGCACACTCACGTTTCCTGCTGTCTTAGAGACTCTAGAAAGCAAGAGCGTGCTTCTTGCTCTAAAGCTGAGGGTGATCAATTGATGAGAACTCTGCTGTGTGTTTCACTTCAGAAATGGAGTTAAATCCCAGGCTCTGAGTCTTCCTACAAGCAAGACTTCTTCTCATGTAAGGTCAGTTACTTTACAGCTCAAACGAACTACATCGTTCACGAAGCTCACACGTTTCTCATCTAAACTGACAAGCATTGGATGTTAGAGGACCTCTGATTTGTTACAGTTTCAGAAGCAGAGATGAACTAGATATGGTACGTATGTGTAGGATACACCGTTCTTTTGTTCTGAGCACACTCAAGTTTCCTGCTGTATTAGAGACTCTAGAAAGCAAGAGCGTGCTTCTTGCTCTAAAGCAGAGTGTGAACAATGCATGAGAACTCTGCTGTGTGTTTCACTTCAGAAATGGAGTTAAATCCCTGGCTCTGAGTCTTCCTACAAGCAAGACTTCGTTTCAGGTAAGGGCAGTCACTTTGAGGCTCAAAGGAACTACATCGTTCAGGAAGCTCACACGTTTCTCGTCTTAACTGACAAGCATTGCATGTTAGAGGACCAGTGGTTGGTATCTGTTTCAGAAGCAGATTTGGACTAGATATGATCCGTATGTGTAGGAAACACCTTTCTTTTGTTCTCAGTACACTCACGTTTCCTGCTGTCTTAGAGTCTCTAGAAAGCAAGAGTGTGCTTCTTGCTCTAAAGCAGAGTGTGATCAATGATTGAGAACTCTGTTGTGTGTTTCACTTCAGAAATGGAGTTAAATCCCAGGCTCTGTGTCTTCCTACAAGCAAGACTTCGTTTCTGGTAAGGGCAGTCACTTTTCAGCTCAAACGTACAACAACTTTCACGAAGCTCACACGTTTCTCATCTTAACTGACAAGCATGGGATTTTAGAGGACCAGTGCTTTGTATCAGTTTCAGAAGCAGAGTTGGACTAGATATGGTCTGTATGTGTAGGAAACAATGTTCTTTTTTTCTCAGCACACTCAAGTTTCCTGCTGTCTTAGAGATTCTAGAAAGCTAGAGCGTGCTTCTTGCTCTAAAGCAGAGTGTGATCAATGGATGAGAACTCTGTTGTGTGTTTCACTTCAGAAATGGAGTTAAATCCCTGGCTGTGAGTCTTCCTACAAGCAAGACTTCGTTTCAGGTAAGGGCTGTCACTTTTCAGCTCAAAGGAACTACATCGTTCAGGAAGCTCACACGTTTCTCGTCTTAACTGACAATCATTGCATGTTAGAAGACCTGTGGTTTGTTTCAGTTTCAGAAGCAGAGTTGGACTAGATATAGTCCGTATATGTAGGAATCACCGTTCTTTTGTCCTGAGCACACTCAATTTTCCAGCTGTATTATAGATTCTAGAAAGCAATAGCGTGCTTCTTGCACTAAAGGAGAGTGTGAACAATGCATGAGAATTCTGCTGTGTGTTTCACTTCAGAAATGGAGTTAAATCCCTGGCTCTGAGTCTTCCTACATGTAAGACTTCGTTTCAGGTAAGGGCTGTCACTTTTCAGCTCAAACGAACTACATCGTTCATGAAGCTCACATGTTTCTCGTCTTAACTGATAATCATTGGATGTTAGAGGACCAAAGCTTTGTATCAGTTTCAGAATCAGTGTTGGACTAGACATGATCCATATGTGTAGGAAAAACCGTTCATTTGTTCTCAGCACACTCAAGTTTCTTGCTGTATTAGAGACTATAGAAAGCAAGAGTGTGCTTCTTGCTCTAAAGCAGAGTGTGAACAATGCATGAGAACTCTGCTGTGTGTTTCACTTCAGAAATGGAGTTAAATCCCTGGCTCTGAGTCTTCCTACATGCAAGACTTCGTTTCAGGTAAGGGCAGTCACTTTTCAGCTCAAAGGAACTACATCGTTCAGGAAGCTCACACGTTTCTCGTCTTAACTGACAAGCATTGCATCTTAGAGGACCAGTGCTTTGTATCTGTTTCAGAAGCAGATTTGGACTAGATATGATCCGTATGTGTATGAAACAACGTTCTTTTGTTCCCAGCACACTCACGTTTCCTGATGTCTTAGAGTCTCTAGAAAGCAAGAGTGTGCTTCTTGCTCTAAAGCAGAGTGTGATCAATGATTGAGAACTCTGCTGTGTGTTTCACTTCAGAAATGGAGTTAAATCCCAAGCTCTGTGTCTTCCTACAATCAAGACTTCGTTTCAAGTAAGGGCAGTCAATTTTCAGCTCAAACGAACTATATCGTTCACAAAGCTAACACGTTTCTCATCTTAACTGCCAAGCATTGGATGTTAGAGGACCAGTGCTTTGTATCAGTTTCAGAAACATAGTTGGACTAGATATGGTCCGTATGTGTAGGAAACTCCGTTCTGTTGTTCTCATCACATACATGTTTCCTGCTGTATTAGAGACTCTAGAAAGCAAGAGCGTGCTTCTTGCTCTAAAGCAGAGTGTGATCCATGGATGAGAACTGTGTTGTGTGTTTCCCTTCAGAAATGGAGTTAAAGCCCAGGCTCTGTGTCTTCCTACAAGCAAGACTTCGTTTCAAGTAAGGGCAGTCACTTTTCAGCTCAAAAGAACTACATCGTTCAGGAAGCTAACATGTTTCTCATCTTAACTGACAAGCATGGGATTTTAGAGGACCTGTGCTTTGTATCAGTTTCAGAAGCAGAGTTGGACTAGATATGTTCTGTATGTGTACGAAACTCCGTTCTTTTGTTCTCATCACACACATGTTTCTTGCTGTCTTAGAGACCGTAGAAAGCAAGAGCGTGCTTCTTGCTCTAAAGCAGAGTGTGATCCATGGATGAGAACTGTGTTGTGTGTTTCCCTTCAGAAATGGAGTTAAATCCCAGGCTCTATGTCTTCCTACAAGCAAGACTTCGTTTCAAGTAAGGGCAGTCACTTTTCAGCTCAAACGAACTACATCGTTCACGAAGCTCACACGTTTCTCATCTAAACTGACAAGCATTGGATGTTAGAGGACCTCTGATTTGCTACAGTTTCAGAAGCCGAGATGAACTAGATATGGTACGTATGTGTAGGATACACTGTTCTTTTGTTCTGAGCACACTCAAGTTTCCTGCTGTATTAGAGACTCTAGAAAGCAAGAGCGTGGTTCTTGCTCTAAAGCAGAGTGTGAACAATGCATGAGAACTCTGCTGTGTGTTTCACTTCAGAAATGGAGTTAAATCCCTGGCTCTGAGTCTTCCTACAAGCAAGACTTCGTTTCAGGTAAGGGCAGTCACTTTTCAGCTCAAAGGAACTACATCGTTCAGGAAGCTCACACGTTTCTCGTCTTAACTGACAACCATTGCATGTTAGAGGACCAGTGGTTGGTATCTGTTTCAGAAGCAGATTTGGACTAGATATGATCCGTATGTGTAGGAAACACCTTTCTTTTGTTCTCAGTACACTCACGTTTCCTGCTGTCTTAGAGTCTCTAGAAAGCAAGAGTGTGCTTCTTGCTCTAAAGCAGAGTGTGATCAATGATTGAGAACTCTGTTGTGTGTTTCACTTCAGAAATGGAGTTAAATCCCAGGCTCTGTGTCTTCCTACAAGCAAGACTTCGTTTCAGGTAAGGGCAGTCACTTCTCAGCTCAAACGAACAACATCTTTCACGAAGCTCACACGTTTCTCATCTTAACTGACAAGCATGGGATTTTAGAGGACCAGTGCTTTGTATCAGTTTCAGAAGCAGAGTTGGACTAGATATGGTCTGTATGTGTAGGAAACAATGTTCTTTTGTTCTCAGCACACTCAAGTTTCCTGCTGTCTTAGAGATTCTAGAAAGCTAGAGCGTGCTTCTTGCTCTAAAGCAGAGTGTGATCAATGGATGAGAACTCTGCTGTGTGTTTCACTTCAGAAATGGAGTTAAATCCCTGGCTGTGAGTCTTCCTACAAGCAAGACTTCGTTTCAGGTTAGGGCTGTCACTTTTCAGCTCAAAGGAACTACATCGTTCAGGAAGCTCACACGTTTCTCGTCTTAACTGACAAGCATTGGATGTTAGAGGACCTTTGCTTTGTATCAATTTCAAGTATTGTTGAACTAGATATTATCCGTAAGTATAGGAAACACGGTTCTTTTCTTCTGAGCACACTCAATTTTCCTGCTGTATTAGAGACTCTAGAAAGCAAGAGCGTGCTTCTTGCTCTAAAGCAGAGTGTGATCCATGGATGAGAACTGTGTTGTGTGTTTCCCTTCAGAAATGGAGTTAAAGCCCAGGCTCTGTGTCTTCCTACAAGCAAGACTTCGTTTCAAGTAAGGGCAGTCACTTTTCAGCTCAAACGAACTACATCGTTCAGGAAGCTAACACGTTTCTCATCTTAACTGACAAGCATTGGATGTTAGAGGACCAGTGCTTTGTATCAGTTTCAGAAGCAGAGTTGGACTAGATATGGTCCGTATGTGTAAGAAACACCGTTCTTTGGTCGCAGCACACTCACGTTTCCTGCTTTATTAGAGACTCTAGAAAGCAAGAGTGTGCTTCCTTCTCTAAAGCAGAGTGTGAACAATGGATGAGAACTGTGTTGTGTGTTTCCCTTCAGAAATGGAGTTAAATCCCAGGCTCTGTGTCTTCCTACAAGCAAGATTTCGTTACAGCTAAGGGCAGTCACTTTGCAGCTTGAAGGAACTACATCGTTCACGAAGCTAACAAGTTTTCCATCTTAACTGACAATCATTGGATGTTAGAGGCCCAGTGCTTTTTATCAGTTTCAGAAGCAGAGTGGGAATAGATATGGTCCGTATGTGTAGGAAACACCGTTATTTTGTTCTCAGCACACTCACGTTTCCTGCTGTCTTAGAGACTCTAGAAAGCAAGAGCGTGCTTCTTGCTCTAAAGCTGAGGGTGATCAATTGATGAGAACTCTGCTGTGTGTTTCACTTCAGAAATGGAGTTAAATCCCAGGCTCTGAGTCTTCCTACAAGCAAGACTTCTTCTCATGTAAGGTCAGTTACTTTACAGCTCAAACGAACTACATCGTTCACGAAGCTCACACGTTTCTCATCTAAACTGACAAGCATTGGATGTTAGAGGACCTCTGATTTGTTACAGTTTCAGAAGCCGAGATGAACTAGATATGGTACGTATGTGTAGGATACACCGTTCTTTTGTTCTGAGCACACTCAAGTTTCCTGCTGTATTAGAGTCTCTAGAAAGCAAGAGCGTGCTTCTTGCTCTAAAGCAGAGTGTGAACAGTGCATGAGAACTCTGCTGTGTGTTTCACTTCAGAAATGGAGTTAAATCCCTGGCTCTGAGTCTTCCTACAAGCAAGACTTCGTTTCAGGTAAGGGCAGTCACTTTTCAGCTCAAAGGAACTACATCGTTCAGGAAGCTCACACGTTTCTCGTCTTAACTGACAAGCATTGCATGTTAGAGGACCAGTGGTTGGTATCTGTTTCAGAAGCAGATTTGGACTAGATATGATCCGTATGTGTAGGAAACACCTTTCTTTTGTTCTCAGTACACTCACGTTTCCTGCTGTCTTAGAGTCTCTAGAAAGCAAGAGTGTGCTTCTTGCTCTAAAGCAGAGTGTGATCAATGATTGAGAACTCTGTTGTGTGTTTCACTTCAGAAATGGAGTTAAGTCCCAGGCTCTGTGTCTTCCTACAAGCAAGACTTCGTTTCAGGTAAGGGCAGTCACTTTTCAGCTCAAACGAACAACATCTTTCACGAAGCTCACACGTTTCTCATCTTAACTGACAAGCATGGTATTTTAGAGGACCAGTGCTTTGTATCAGTTTCAGAAGAAGAGTTGGACTAGATATGGTCTGTATGTGTAGGAAACAATGTTCTTTTGTTCTCAGCACACTCAAGTTTCCTGCTGTCTTAGAGATTCTAGAAAGCTAGAGCGTGCTTCTTGCTCTAAAGCAGAGTGTGATCAATGGATGAGAACTCTGTTGTGTGTTTCGCTTCAGAAATGGAGTTAAATCCCTGGCTGTGAGTTTTCCTACAAGCAAGACTTCGTTTCAGGTAAGGGCTGTCACTTTTCAGCTCAAAGGAACTACATCGTTCAGGAAGCTCACACGTTTCTCGTCTTAACAGACAAGCATTGCATGCTAGAGGACCAGTCCTTGGTATCTGTTTCAGAAGCAGATTTGGACTAGATATGATCCGTATGTGTAGGAAACACCTTTCTTTTGTTCTCAGCACACTCACGTTTCCTGCTGTCTTAGAGTCTCTAGAAAGCAAGAGTGTGCTTCTTGCTCTAAAGCAGAGTGTGATCAATGATTGAGAACTCTGCTGTGTGTTTCACTTCAGAAATGGAGTTAAATCCCTGGCTGTGAGTCTTCCTACAAGCAAGACTTCGTTTCAGGTAAGGGCAGTCACTTTTCAGCTCAAAGGAACTACATCGTTCACGAAGCTCACACGTTTCTCATCTTAAGTGAGAAGCATTGGATGTTAGAGGACCTTTGCTTTGTATCAATTTCAAGTATTGTTGAACTTGATATTGTCCGTAAGTATAGGAAACACGGTTCTTTTCTTCTGAGCACACTCAATTTTCCTGCTGTATTAGAGACTCTACAAAGCAAGAGCGTCCTTCTTGCTCTAAAGCAGAGTGTGATCCATGGATGAGAACTGTGTTGTGTGTTTCCTTTCAGAAATATAGGTAAATCCCTGGCTTTGTGTTTCCTACAAGCAAGACTTCGTTACAAGTAAGGGCAGACTCTTTTCAGCTCAAACGAACTACATCGTTCAGGAAGCTAACACGTTTCTCATCTTAACTGAAAAGCATTGGATGTTAGAGGACCAGTGCTTTGTATCAGTTTCAGAAGCAGAGTTGGACTAGATATGGTCCGTATGTGTAAGAAACACCGTTCTTTGGTCACAGCACACTCACGTTTCCTACTTTATTAGAGACTCTAGAAAGCAAGAGCGTGCTTCTTGCTCTAAAGCTGAGGGTGATCAATTGATGAGAACTCTGCTGTGTGTTTCACTTCAGAAATGGAGTTAAATCCCAGGCTCTGAGTCTTCCTACAAGCAAGACTTCTTCTCATGTAAGGTCAGTTACTTTACTGCTCAAACGAACTACATCGTTCAGGAAGCTCACACGTTTCTCGTCTTAATTGACAAGCATTGCATGTTAGAGGACCAGTGGTTGGTATCTGTTTCAGAAGCAGATTTGGACTAGATATGATCCGTATGTGTAGGAAACACCTTTCTTTTGTTCTCAGTACTCTCACGTTTCCTGCTGTCTTAGAGTCTCTAGAAAGCAAGAGTGTGCTTCTTGCTCTAAAGCAGAGTGTGATCAATGATTGAGAACTCTGTTGTGTTTTTCACTTCAGAAATGGAGTTAAATCCCAGGCTCTGTGTCTTCCTACAAGCAAGACTTCGTTTCAGGTAAGGGCAGTCACTTTTCAGCTCAAACGAACAACATCTTTCACGAAGCTCACACGTTTCTCATCTTAACTGACAAGCATGGGATTTTAGAGGACCAGTGCTTTGTATCAGTTTCAGAAGCAGAGTTGGACTAGATATGGTCTGTATGTGTAGGAAACAATGTTCTTTTGTTCTCAGCACACTCAAGTTTCCTGCTGTCTTAGAGATTCTAGAAAGCTAGAGCGTGCTTCTTGCTCTAAAGCAGAGTGTGATCATTGGATGAGAACTCTGTTGTGTGTTTCACTTCAGAAATGGAGTTAAATCCCTGGCTGTGAGTCTTCCTACAAGCAAGACTTCGTTTCAGGTAAGGGCTGTCACTTTTCAGCTCAAAGGAACTACATCGTTCAGGAAGCTCACACGTTTCTCGTCTTAACTGACAATCATTGCATGTTAGAAGACCTGTGGTTTGTTTCAGTTTCAGAAGCAGAGTTGGACTAGATATAGTCCGTATATGTAGGAATCACCGTTCTTTTGTCCTGAGCACACTCAAGTTTCCAGCTGTATTATAGATTCTAGAAAGCAATAGCGTGCTTCTTGCACTAAAGGAGAGTGTGAACAATGCATGAGAATTCTGCTGTGTGTTTCACTTCAGAAATGGAGTTAAATCCCTGGCTCTGAGTCTTCCTACATGTAAGACTTCGTTTCAGGTAAGGGCTGTCACTTTTCAGCTCAAACGAACTACATCGTTCATGAAGCTCACATGTTTCTCGTCTTAACTGATAATCATTGGATGTTAGAGGACCAAAGCTTTGTATCAGTTTCAGAAGCAGAGTTGGACTAGACATGATCCATATGTGTAGGAAAAACCGTTCATTTGTTCTCAGCACACTCAAGTTTCTTGCTGTATTAGAGACTATAGAAAGCAAGAGCGTGCTTCTTGCTCTAAAGCAGAGTGTGAACAATGCATGAGAACTCTGCTGTGTGTTTCACTACAGGAATGGAGTTAAATCCCTGGCTCTGAGTCTTCCTACATGCAAGACTTCGTTTCAGGTAAGGGCAGTCACTTTTCAGCTCAAAGGAACTACATCGTTCAGGAAGCTCACACGTTTCTCGTCTTAACTGACAATCATTGCATGTTAGAGGTCCAGTGCTTTGTATCTGTTTCAGAAGCAGATTTGGACTAGATATGATCCGTATGTGTATGAAACAACGTTCTTTTGTTCCCAGCACACTCACGTTTCCTGATGTCTTAGAGTCTCTAGAAAGCAAGAGTGTGCTTCTTGCTCTAAAGCAGAGTGTGATCAATGATTGAGAACTCTGCTGTGTGTTTCACTTCAGAAATGGAGTTAAATCCCAGGCTCTGTGTCTTCCTACAATCAAGACTTCGTTTCAGGTAAGGGCAGTCAATTTTCAGCTCAAACGAACTACATCGTTCACAAAGCTAACACGTTTCTCATCTTAACTGCCAAGCATTGGATGTTAGAGGACCAGTGCTTTGTATCAGTTTCAGAAACATAGTTGGTCTAGATATGGTCCGTATGTGTAGGAAACTCCGTTCTGTTGTTCTCATCACATACATGTTTCCTGCTGTATTAGAGACTCTAGAAAGCAAGAGCGTGCTTCTTGCTCTAAAGCAGAGTGTGATCCATGGATGAGAACTGTGTTGTGTGTTTCCCTTCAGAAATGGAGTTAAAGCCCAGGCTCTGTGTCTTCCTACAAGCAAGACTTCGTTTCAAGTAAGGGCAGTCACTTTTCAGCTCAAAAGAACTACATCGTTCAGGAAGCTAACATGTTTCTCATCTTAACTGACAAGCATGGGATTTTAGAGGACCTGTGCTTTGTATCAGTTTCAGAAGCAGAGTTGGACTAGATATGTTCTGTATGTGTACGAAACTCCGTTCTTTTGTTCTCATCACACACATGTTTCTTGCTGTCTTAGAGACCGTAGAAAGCAAGAGCGTGCTTCTTGCTCTAAAGCAGAGTGTGATCCATGGATGAGAACTGTGTTGTGTGTTTCCCTTCAGAAATGGAGTTAAATCCCAGGCTCTATGTCTTCCTACAAGCAAGACTTCGTTTCAAGTAAGGGCAGTCACTTTTCAGCTCAAACGAACTACATCGTTCAGGAAGCTAACACGTTTCTCATCTTAACTGACAAGCATTGGATGTTAGAGGACCAGTGCTTTGTATCAGTTTCAGAAGCAGAGTTGGACTAGATATGGTCCGTATGTGTAAGAAACACCGTTCTTTGGTCGCAGCACACTCACGTTTCCTGCTTTATTAGAGACTCTAGAAAGCAAGAGTGTGCTTCCTTCTCTAAAGCAGAGTGTGAACAATGGATGACAACTGTGTTGTGTGTTTCCCTTCAGAAATGGAGTTAAATCCCAGGCTCTGTGTCTTCCTACAAGCAAGATTTCGTTACAGCTAAGGGCAGTCACTTTTCAGCTCAAAGGAACTACATCGTTCACGAAGCTAACAAGTTTTCCATCTTAACTGACAATCATTGGATGTTAGAGGCCCAGTGCTTTTTATCAGTTTCAGAAGCAGAGTGGGAATAGATATGGTCCGTATGTGTAGGAAACACCGTTATTTTGTTCTCAGCACACTCACGTTTCCTGCTGTCTTAGAGACTCTAGAAAGCAAGAGCGTGCTTCTTGCTCTAAAGCTGAGGGTGATCAATTGATGAGAACTCTGCTGTGTGTTTCACTTCAGAAATGGAGTTAAATCCCAGGCTCTGAGTCTTCCTACAAGCAAGACTTCTTCTCATGTAAGGTCAGTTACTTTACAGCTCAAACGAACTACATCGTTCACGAAGCTCACACGTTTCTCATCTAAACTGACAAGCATTGGATGTAGAGGACCTCTGATTTGCTACAGTTTCAGAAGCCGAGATGAACTAGATATGGTACGTTTGTGTAGGATACACCGTTCTTTTGTTCTGAGCACACTCAAGTTTCCTGCTGTATTAGAGACTCTAGAAAGCAAGAGCGTGCTTCTTGCTCTAAAGCAGAGTGTGAACAATGCATGAGAACTCTGCTGTGTGTTTCACTTCAGAAATGGAGTTAAATCCCTGGCTCTGAGTCTTCCTACAAGCAAGACTTCGTTTCAGGTAAGGGCAGTCACTTTTAGGCTCAAAGGAACTACATCGTTCAGGAAGCTCACACGTTTCTCGTCTTAACTGACAAGCATTGCATGTTAGAGGACCAGTTGTTGGTATCTGTTTCAGAAGCAGATTTGGACTAGATATGATCCGTATGTGTAGGAAACACCTTTCTTTTGTTCTCAGTACACTCACGTTTCCTGCTGTCTTAGAGTCTCTAGAAAGCAAGAGTGTGCTTCTTGCTCTAAAGCAGAGTGTGATCAATGATTGAGAACTCTGTTGTGTGTTTCACTTCAGAAATGGAGTTAAATCCCAGGCTCTGTGTCTTCCTACAAGCAAGACTTCGTTTCAGGTAAGGGCAGTCACTTTTCAGCTCAAACGAACAACATCTTTCACGAAGCTCACACGTTTCTCATCTTAACTGACAAGCATGGGATTTTAGAGGACCAGTGCTTTGTATCAGTTTCAGAAGCAGAGTTGGACTAGATATGGTCTGTATGTGTAGGAAACAATGTTCTTTTGTTCTCAGCACACTCAAGTTTCCTGCTGTCTTAGAGATTCTAGAAAGCTAGAGCGTGCTTCTTGCTCTAAAGCAGAGTGTGATCAATGGATGAGAACTCTGTTGTGTGTTTCACTTCAGAAATGGAGTTAAATCCCTGGCTGTGAGTCTTCCTACAAGCAAGACTTCGTTTCAGGTAAGGGCTGTCACTTTTCAGCTCAAAGGAACTACATCGTTCAGGAAGCTCACACGTTTCTCGTCTTAACAGACAAGCATTGCATGCTAGAGGACCAGTCCTTGGTATCTGTTTCAGAAGCAGATTTGGACTAGATATGATCCGTATGTGTAGGAAACACCTTTCTTTTGTTCTCAGCACACTCACGTTTCCTGCTGTCTTAGAGTCTCTAGAAAGCAAGAGTGTGCTTCTTGCTCTAAAGCAGAGTGTGATCAATGATTGAGAACTCTGCTGTGTGTTTCACTTCAGAAATGGAGTTAAATCCCTGGCTGTGAGTCTTCCTACAAGCAAGACTTCGTTTCAGGTAAGGGCAGTCACTTTTCAGCTCAAAGGAACTACATCGTTCACGAAGCTCACACGTTTCTCATCTTAACTGAGAAGCATTGGATGTTAGAGGACCTTTGCTTTGTATCAATTTCAAGTATTGTTGAACTTGATATTGTCCGTAAGTATAGGAAACACGGTTCTTTTCTTCTGAGCACACTCAATTTTCCTGCTGTATTAGAGACTCTACAAAGCAAGAGCGTCCTTCTTGCTCTAAAGCAGAGTGTGCTCCATGGATTAGAACTGTGTTTTGTGTTTCCTTTCAGAAATATAGGTAAATCCCTGGCTTTGTGTTTCCTACAAGCAAGACTTCGTTACAAGTAAGGGCAGACTCTTTTCAGCTCAAACGAACTACATCGTTCAGGAAGCTAACACGTTTCTCATCTTAACTGACAAGCATTGGATCTTAGAGGACCAGTGCTTTGTATCAGTTTCAGAAGCAGAGTTGGACTAGATATGGTCCGTATGTGTAAGAAACACCGTTCTTTGGTCACAGCACACTCACGTTTCCTACTTTATTAGAGACTCTAGAAAGCAAGAGTGTGCTTCCTTCTCTAAAGCAGAGTGTGAACAATGGATGAGAACTGTGTTGTGTGTTTCCCTTCAGAAATGGAGTTAAATCCCAGGCTCTGTGTCTTCCTACTAGCAAGACTTCGTTTCAGGTAAGGGCTGTTACTTACAGCTCAAACGAACTACATCGTTCACGAAGTTCACACGTTTCTCATCTTAACTGAGAAGCATTGGATGTTAGAGGACCTTTGCTTTGTATCAATTTCAAGCAGAGTTGAACTAGATATGGTCCGTAAGTATAGGAAACACGGTTCTTTTCTTCTGAGCACACTCAAGTTTCCTGCTGTATTAGAGACTCTAGAAAGCAAGAGCGTGCTTCTTGCTCTAAAGCAGAGTGTGATACATGGATGAGAACTGTGTTGTGTATTTCCCTTCAGAAATAGAGTTAAAACCCTGGCTTTGTATTTCCTACAAGCAAGACTTCGTTAAGCAAGAGCGTGCTTCTTGCTCTGAAGCAGTGTGTGATCCATGGAAGAGAACTCTGCTGTGTGTTTCCCTTCAGAAATGGAGTTAAATCCCAGGCTCTGTGTATTCCTACAATCAAGACTTCGTTTCAGGTAAGGGCAGTCACTTTTCAGCTCAAACTAACTACATCGTTCACAAATCTAACACGTTTCTCATCTTAACTGACAAGCATTGGATGTTAGAGGACCAGTGCTTTGTATCAGTTTCAGAAGCAGAGTTGGACTAGATATGGTCCTTATGTGTAGGAAACACCTTTCTTTTGTTCTCAGCACACTCATGTTTCCTGATGTCTTAGAGTCTCTAGAAAGCAAGAGTGTGCTTCTTGCTCTAAAGCAGAGTGTGATCAATGATTGAGAACTCTGCTGTGTGTTTCAATCAGAAATGGAGTTAAATCCCAGGCTCTGAGTCTTCCTACAAGCAAGACTTCTTTTCATGTAAGGGCAGTTACTTTACAGCTCAAACGAACTACATCGTTCATGAAGCTCACACGTTTCTCATGTCAACTGAGAAGCATTGGATGTTAGAGGACCTTTGCTTTGTATTAATTTCAAACAGAGTTGAACTAGATATGTTCCGTATGTATAGGAAACACGGTTCTTTTCTTCTGAGCACACTCACGTTTCCTGCTGTATTAGAGTCTCTGGAAAGCAAAAGCGTGCTTCTTGCTCTGAAGCAGTGTGTGATCCATGGATGAGAACTCTGCTGTGTGTTTCCCTTCAGAAATGGAGTTAAATCCCAGGCTCTGTGTCTTCCTACGATCAAGATTTCGTTTCAGGTAAGGGCTGTCACTTTTCAGGCCTAACGAACTACACCGTTCATGAAGCTCACACGTTTCTCGTCTTAACTGATAATCATTGGATGTTAGAGGACCAAAGCTTTATATCAGTTTCAGAAGCAGAGTTGGACTAGACATGATCCATATGTGTAGGAAACACCGTTCATTTGTTCTCAGCACACTCATGTTTCCTGCTGTATTAGAGACTATAGAAAGCAAGAGCGTGCTTCTTGCTCTAAAGCAGAGTGTGAACAATGCATGAGAACTCTGCTGTGTGTTTCACTACAGAAATGGAGATAAATCCCTGGCTCTGAGTCTTCCTACATGCAAGACTTCGTTTCAGGTAAGGGCAGTCACTTTTCAGCTCAAAGGAACTACATCGTTCAGGAAGCTCACACGTTTCTCGTCTTAACTGACAAGCATTGCATGTTAGAGGACCAGTGCTTTGTATCTGTTTCAGAAGCAGATTTGGACTAGATATGATCCGTATGTGTATGAAACAACGTTCTTTTGTTCTCAGCACACTCAAGTTTCCTGCTGTCTTAGAGATTCTAGAAAGCTAGAGCGTGCTTCTTGCTCTAAAGCAGAGTGTGATCAATGGATGAGATCTCTGTTGTGTGTTTCACTTCAGAAATGGAGTTAAATCCCTGGCTCAGAGTCTTCCTACAAGCAAGACTTCGTTTCAGGTAAGGGCTGTTACTTTACAGCTCAAACGAACTACATCGTTCACGAAGCTCACACGTTTCTCATCTTAACTGAGAAGCATTGGATGTTAGAGGACCTTTGCTTTGTATCAATTTCAAGCAGAGGTGAACTAGATATGGTCCGTAAGTATAGGAAACACGTTTCTGTTCTTCTGAGCACACTCAAGTTTCCTGATGTATTAGAGACTCTAGAAAGCAAGAGCGTCCTTCTTGCTCTAAAGCAGAGTGTGATCCATGGATGAGAACTGTGTTGTGTGTTTCCCTTCAGAAATGGAGTTAAATCCCTGGCTTTTTTTTCCTACAAGCAAGACTTCGTTACAAGTAAGGGCAGTCACTTTTCAGCTCAAACGAACTACATCGTTCAGGAAGCTAACACGTTTCTCATCTTAACTGAAAAGCATTGGAAGTTAGAGGACCAGTGCTTTGTATCAGTTTCAGAAGCAGAGTTGGACTAGATATGGTCCTTATGTGTAGGAAACACCTTTCTTTTGTTCCAAGCACACTCACGTTTCCTGATGTCTTAGAGTCTCTAGAAAGCAAGAGTGTGCTTCTTTCTCTAAAGCAGAGTGTGATCAATGATTGAGAACTCTGCTGTGTGTTTCACTTCAGAAATGGAGTTAAATCCCAGGCTCTGTGTCTTCCTACAATCAAGACTTCGTTTCAGGTAAGGGCAGTCAATTTTCAGCTCAAACGAACTACATCGTTCACAAAGCTAACACGTTTCTCATCTTAACTGCCAAGCATTCGATGTTAGAGGACCAGTGCTTTGTATCAGTTTCAGAAACATAGTTGGACTAGATATGGTCCGTATGTGTAGGAAACTCCGTTCTTTTGTTCTCATCACATACATGTTTCCTGCTGTATTAGAGACTCTAGAAAGCAAGAGCGTGCTTCTTGCTCTAAAGCAGAGTGTGATCCATGGATGAGAACTGTGTTGTGTGTTTCCCTTCAGAAATGGAGTTAAATCCCAGGCTCTGTGTCTTCCTACAAGCAAGATTTCGTTACAGCTAAGGGCAGTCACTTTTCAGCTCGAAGGAACTACATCGTTCACGAAGCTAACAAGTTTTCCATCTTAACTGACAATCATTGAATGTTAGAGGCCCAGTGCTTTTTATCAGTTTCAGAAGCATAGTTGGACTAGATAGGGTCCGTATGTGTAGGAAACACCGTTATTTTGTTCTCAGCACACTCACGTTTCCTGCTGTCTTAGAGACTCTAGAAAGCAAGAGCGTGCTTCTTGCTCTAAAGCTGAGGGTGATCAATTGATGAGAACTCTGCTGTGTGTTTCACTTCAGAAATGGAGTTAAATCCCAGGCTCTGAGTCTTCCTACAAGCAAGACTTCTTCTCGTGTAAGGTCAGTTACTTTACAGCTCAAACGAACTACATCGTTCACGAAGCTCACACGTTTCTCATCTAAACTGACAAGCATTGGATGTTAGAGGACCTCTGATTTGTTACAGTTTCAGAAGCCGAGATGAACTAGATATGGTACGTATGTGTAGGATACACCGTTCTTTGTTCTGAGCACACTCAATTTTCCTGCTGTATTAGAGACTCTAGAAAGCAAGAGCGTGCTTCTTGCTCTAAAGCAGAGTGTGAACAATGCATGAGAACTCTGCTGTGTGTTTCACTTCAGAAATGGAGTTAAATCCCTGGCACTGAGTCTTCCTACAAGCAAGACTTCGTTTCAGGTAAGGGCAGTCACTTTTCAGCTCAAACGAACTACATCGTTCCGGAAGCTAACACGTTTCTCGTCTTAACTGACAAGCATTGCATGTTAGAGGACCAGTGGTTGGTATCTGTTTCAGAAGCAGATTTGGACTAGATATGATCCGTATGTGTAGGAAACACCTTTCTTTTGTTCTCAGTACACTCACGTTTCCTGCTGTCTTAGAGGCTCTAGAAAGCAAGAGTGTGCTTCTTGCTCTAAAGCAGAGTGTGATCAATGATTGAGAACTCTGTTGTGTGTTTCACTTCAGAAATGGAGTTAAATCCCAGGCTCTGTGTCTTCCTACAAGCAAGACTTCGTTTCAGGTAAGGGCAGTCACTTTTCAGCTCAAACGAACAACATCTTTCACGAAGCTCACACGTTTCTCATCTTAACTGATAAGCATGGGATTTTAGAGGACCAGTGCTTTGTATCAGTTTCCGAAGCAGAGTTGGACTACATATGGTCTGTATGTGTAGGAAACAATGTTCTTTTGTTCTCAGCACACTCAAGTTTCCTGCTGTCTTAGAGATTCTAGAAAGCTAGAGCTTGCTTCTTGCTCTAAAGCAGAGTGTGATCAATGGATGAGAACTCTGTTGTGTGTTTCACTTCAGAAATGGAGTTAGATCCCTGGCTGTGAGTCTTCCTACAAGCAAGACTTCGTTTCAGGTAAGGGCTGTTACTTTATAGCTCAAACGAACTACATCGTTCACGAAGCTCACACGTTTCTCATCTTAACTGAGAAGCATTGGATGTTAGAGGACCTTTGCTTTGTATCAATTTCAAGCAGAGTTGAACTAGATATGGTCAGTAAGTATAGGAAACACGTTTCTGTTCTTCTGAGCACACTCAAGTTTCCTGATGTATTAGAGACTCTAGAAAGCAAGAGCGTCCTTCTTGCTCTAAAGCAGAGTGTGATCCATGGATGAGAACTGTGTTGTGTGTTTCCTTTCAGAAATGGAGTTAAATCCCTGGCTTTGTGTTTCCTACAAGCAAGACTTCGTTACAAGTAAGGGCAGTCACTTTTCAGCTCAAACGAACTACATGGTTCAGGAAGCTAACACGTTTCTCATCTTAACTGAAAAGCATTGGATGTTAGAGGACCAGTGCTTTGTATCAGTTTCAGAAGCAGAGTTGGACTAGATATGGTCCTTATGTGTAGGAAACACCTTTCTTTTGTTCCCAGCACACTCATGTTTCCTGATGTCTTAGAGTCTCTAGAAAGCAAGAGTGTGCTTCTTTCTCTAAAGCAGAGTGTGATCAATGATTGAGAACTCTGCTGTGTGTTTCACTTCAGAAATGGAGTTAAATGCCAGGCTCTGTGTCTTCCTACAATCAATACTTCGTTTCAGGTAAGGGCAGTCAATTTTCAGCTCAAACGAACTACATCGTTCACAAAGCTAACACGTTTCTCATCTTAACTGCCAAGCATTGGATGTTAGAGGACCAGTGCTTTGTATCAGTTTCAGAAACATAGTTGGACTAGATATGGTCCGTATGTGTAGGAAACTCCGTTCTTTTGTTCTCATCACATACATGTTTCCTGCTGTATTAGAGACTCTAGAAAGCAAGAGCGTGCTTCTTGCTCTAAAGAAGAGTGTGATCCATGGATGAGAACTGTGTTGTGTGTTTCCCTTCAGAAATGGAGTTAAAGCCCAGGCTCTGTGTCTTCCTACAAGCAAGACTTCGTTTCAAGTAAGGGCAGTCACTTTTCAGCTCAAAAGAACTACATCGTTCAGGAAGCTAACACGTTTCTCATCTTAACTGACAAGTAGGGGTTTTAGAGGACCAGTGCTTTGTATCAGTTTCAGAAGCAGAGTTGGACTAGATATGTTATGTATGTGTACAAAACTCCGTTCTTTTGTTCTCATCACACACATGTTTCTTGCTGTCTTAGAGACCGTAGAAAGCAAGAGCGTGCTTCTTGCTCTAAAGCAGAGTGTGATCCATGGATGAGAACTGTGTTGTGTGTTTCCCATCAGAAATGGAGTTAAATCCCAGGCTCTGTGTCTTCCTACAAGCAAGACTTCGTTTCAAGTAAGGGCAGTCACTTTACAGCTCAAACGAACTACATCGTTGAGGAAGCTAACACGTTTCTCATCTTAACTGACAAGCATTGGATGTTAGAGGACCAGTGCTTTGTATCAGTTTCAGAAGCAGAGTTGGACTAGATATGGTCCGTATGTGTAAGAAACACCGTTCTTTGGTCGTAGCACACTCACGTTTCCTGCTTTATTAGAGACTCTAGAAAGCAAGAGTGTGCTTCCTTCTCTAAAGCAGAGTGTGAACAATGGATGAGAACTGTGTTGTGTGTTTCCCTTCAGAAATGGAGTTAAATCCCAGGCTCTGTGTCTTCCTACAAGCAAGATTTCGTTACAGCTAAGAGCAGTCACTTTTCAGCTCGAAGGAACTACATCGTTCACGAAGCTAACAAGTTTTCCATCTTAACTGAAAATCATTGAATGTTAGAGGCCCAGTGCTTTTTATCAGTTTCAGAAGCATAGTTGGACTAGATATGGTCCGTATGTGTAGGAAACACCGTTATTTTGTTCTCAGCACACTCACGTTTCCTGCTGTCTTAGAGACTCTAGAATGCAAGAGCGTGCTTCTTGCTCTAAAGCTGAGGGTGATCAATTGATGAGAACTCTGCTGTGTGTTTCACTTCAGAAATGGAGTTAAATCCCAGGCTCTGAGTCTTCCTACAAGCAAGACTTCTTCTCGTGTAAGGTCAGTTACTTTACAGTTCAAACGAACTACATCGTTCACGAAGCTCACACGTTTCTCATCTAAACTGACAAGCATTGGATGTTAGAGGACCTCTGATTTGTTACAGTTTCAGAAGCCGAGATGAACTAGATATGGTACGTATGTGTAGGATACACCGTTCTTTGTTCTGAGCACACTCAAGTTTCCTGCTGTATTAGAGACTCTAGAAAGCAAGAGCGTGCTTCTTGCTCTAAAGCAGAGTGTGAACAATGCATGAGAACTCTGCTGTGTGTTTCACTTCAGAAATGGAGTTAAATCCCTGGCTCTGAGTCTTCCTACAAGCAAGACTTCGTTTCAGGTAAGGGCAGTCACTTTTCAGCTCAAAGGAACTACATCGTTCAGGAAGCTAACACGTTTCTCGTCTTAACTGACAAGCATTGCATGTTAGAGGACCAGTGGTTGGTATCTGTTTCAGAAGCAGATTTGGACTAGATATGATCCGTATGTGTAGGAAACACCTTTCTTTTGTTCTCAGTACACTCACGTTTCCTGCTGTCTTAGAGGCTCTAGAAAGCAAGAGTGTGCTTCTTGCTCTAAAGCAGAGTGTGATCAATGATTGAGAACTCTGTTGTGTGTTTCACTTCAGAAATGGAGTTAAATCCCAGGCTCTGTGTCTTCCTACAAGCAAGACTTCGTTTCAGGTAAGGGCAGTCACTTTTCAGCTCAAACGAACAACATCTTTCACGAAGCTCACACGTTTCTCATCTTAACTGATAAGCATGGGATTTTAGAGGACCAGTGCTTTGTATCAGTTTCAGAAGCAGAGTTGGACTACATATGGTCTGTATGTGTAGGAAACAATGTTCTTTTGTTCTCAGCACACTCAAGTTTCCTGCTGTCTTAGAGATTCTAGAAAGCTAGAGCTTGCTTCTTGCTCTAAAGCAGAGTGTGATCAATGGATGAGAACTCTGTTGTGTGTTTCACTTCAGAAATGGAGTTAGATCCCTGGCTGTGAGTCTTCCTACAAGCAAGACTTCGTTTCAGGTAAGGGCTGTCACTTTTCAGCTGAAAGGAACTACATCGTTCAGGAAGCTCACACGTTTCTCGTCTTAACTGACAAGCATTGCATGCTAGAGGACCAGTCCTTGGTATCTGTTTCAGAAGCAAATTTGGACTAGATATGATCCGTATGTGTAGGAAACACCTTTCTTTTGTTCTCAGCACACTCACGTTTCCTGCTGTCTTAGAGTCTCTAGAAAGCAAGAGTGTGCTTCTTGCTCTAAAGCAGAGTGTGATCAATGATTGAGAACTCTGCTCTGTGTTTCACTTCAGAAATGGAGTTAAATCCCTGGCTGTGAGTCTTCCTACAAGCAAGACTTCGTTTCAGGTAAGGGCAGTCACTTTTCAGCTGAAAGGAACTACATCGTTCACGAAGCTCACACGTTTCTCATCTTAACTGAGAAGCATTGGATGTTAGAGGACCTTTGCTTTGTATCAATTTCAAGCAGAGTTGAACTAGATATGGTCAGTAAGTATAGGAAACACGTTTCTGTTCTTCTGAGCACACTCAAGTTTCCTGATGTATTAGAGACTCTAGAAAGCAAGAGCGTCCTTCTTGCTCTAAAGCAGAGTGTGATCCATGGATGAGAACTGTGTTGTGTGTTTCCTTTCAGAAATGGAGTTAAATCCCTGGCTTTGTGTTTCCTACAAGCAAGACTTCGTTACAAGTAAGGGCAGTCACTTTTCAGCTCAAACGAAATACATCGTTCAGGAAGCTAACACGTTTCTCATCTTAACTGAAAAGCATTGGATGTTAGAGGACCAGTGCTTTGTATCAGTTTCAGAAGCAGAGTTGGACTAGATATGGTCCTTATGTGTAGGAAACACCTTTCTTTTGTTCCCAGCACACTCACGTTTCCTGATGTCTTAGAGTCTCTAGAAAGCAAGAGTGTGCTTCTTTCTCTAAAGCAGAGTGTGATCAATGATTGAGAACTCTGCTGTGTGTTTCACTTCAGAAATGGAGTTAAATCCCAGGCTCTGTGTCTTCCTACAATCAAGACTTCGTTTCAGGTAAGGGCAGTCAATTTTCAGCTCAAACGAACTACATCGTTCACAAAGCTAACACGTTTCTCATCTTAACTGCCAAGCATTGGATGTTAGAGGACCAGTGCTTTGTATCAGTTTCAGAAACATAGTTGGACTAGATATGGTCCGTATGTGTAGGAAACTCCGTTCTTTTGTTCTCATCACATACATGTTTCCTGCTGTATTAGAGACTCTAGAAAGCAAGAGCGTGCTTCTTGCTCTAAAGAAGAGTGTGATCCATGGATGAGAACTGTGTTGTGTGTTTCCCTTCAGAAATGGAGTTAAAGCCCAGGCTCTGTGTCTTCCTACAAGCAAGACTTCGTTTCAAGTAAGGGCAGTCACTTTTCAGCTCAAAAGAACTACATCGTTCAGGAAGCTAACACGTTTCTCATCTTAACTGACAAGTAGGGGTTTTAGAGGACCAGTGCTTTGTATCAGTTTCAGAAGCAGAGTTGGACTAGATATGTTATGTATGTGTACGAAACTCCGTTCTTTTGTTCTCATCACACACATGTTTCTTGCTGTCTTAGAGACCGTAGAAAGCAAGAGCGTGCTTCTTGCTCTAAAGCAGAGTGTGATCCATGGATGAGAACTGTGTTGTGTGTTTCCCATCAGAAATGGAGTTAAATCCCAGGCTCTGTGTCTTCCTACAAGCAAGACTTCGTTTCAAGTAAGGGCAGTCACTTTACAGCTCAAACGAACTACATCGTTGAGGAAGCTAACACGTTTCTCATCTTAACTGACAAGCATTGGATGTTAGAGGACCAGTGCTTTGTATCAGTTTCAGAAGCAGAGTTGGACTAGATATGGTCCGTATGTGTAAGAAACACCGTTCTTTGGTCGTAGCACACTCACGTTTCCTGCTTTATTAGAGACTCTAGAAAGCAAGAGTGTGCTTCCTTCTCTAAAGCAGAGTGTGAACAATGGATGAGAACTGTGTTGTGTGTTTCCCTTCAGAAATGGAGTTAAATCCCAGGCTCTGTGTCTTCCTACAAGCAAGATTTCGTTACAGCTAAGAGCAGTCACTTTTCAGCTCGAAGGAACTACATCGTTCACGAAGCTAACAAGTTTTCCATCTTAACTGAAAATCATTGAATGTTAGAGGCCCAGTGCTTTTTATCAGTTTCAGAAGCATAGTTGGACTAGATATGGTCCGTATGTGTAGGAAACACCGTTATTTTGTTCTCAGCACACTCACGTTTCCTGCTGTCTTAGAGACTCTAGAATGCAAGAGCGTGCTTCTTGCTCTAAAGCTGAGGGTGATCAATTGATGAGAACTCTGCTGTGTGTTTCACTTCAGAAATGGAGTTAAATCCCAGGCTCTGAGTCTTCCTACAAGCAAGACTTCTTCTCGTGTAAGGTCAGTTACTTTACAGCTCAAACGAACTACATCGTTCACGAAGCTCACACGTTTCTCATCTAAACTGACAAGCATTGGATGTTAGAGGACCTCTGATTTGTTACAGTTTCAGAAGCCGAGATGAACTAGATATGGTACGTATGTGTAGGATACACCGTTCTTTGTTCTGAGCACACTCAAGTTTCCTGCTGTATTAGAGACTCTAGAAAGCAAGAGCGTGCTTCTTGCTCTAAAGCAGAGTGTGAACAATGCATGAGAACTCTGCTGTGTGTTTCACTTCAGAAATGGAGTTAAATCCCTGGCTCTGAGTCTTCCTACAAGCAAGACTTCGTTTCAGGTAAGGGCAGTCACTTTTCAGCTCAAAGGAACTACATCGTTCAGGAAGCTAACACGTTTCTCGTCTTAACTGACAAGCATTGCATGTTAGAGGACCAGTGGTTGGTATCTGTTTCAGAAGCAGATTTGGACTAGATATGATCCGTATGTGTAGGAAACACCTTTCTTTTGTTCTCAGTACACTCACGTTTCCTGCTGTCTTAGAGGCTCTAGAAAGCAAGAGTGTGCTTCTTGCTCTAAAGCAGAGTGTGATCAATGATTGAGAACTCTGTTGTGTGTTTCACTTCAGAAATGGAGTTAAATCCCAGGCTCTGTGTCTTCCTACAAGCAAGACTTCATTTCAGGTAAGGGCAGTCACTTTTCAGCTCAAACGAACAACATCTTTCACGAAGCTCACACGTTTCTCATCTTAACTGATAAGCATGGGATTTTAGAGGACCAGTGCTTTGTATCAGTTTCAGAAGCAGAGTTGGACTACATATGGTCTGTATGTGTAGGAAACAATGTTCTTTTGTTCTCAGCACACTCAAGTTTCCTGCTGTCTTAGAGATTCTAGAAAGCTAGAGCTTGCTTCTTGCTCTAAAGCAGAGTGTGATCAATGGATGAGAACTCTGTTGTGTGTTTCACTTCAGAAATGGAGTTAGATCCCTGGCTGTGAGTCTTCCTACAAGCAAGACTTCGTTTCAGGTAAGGGCTGTCACTTTTCAGCTGAAAGGAACTACATCGTTCAGGAAGCTCACACGTTTCTCGTCTTAACTGACAAGCATTGCATGCTAGAGGACCAGTCCTTGGTATCTGTTTCAGAAGCAAATTTGGACTAGATATGATCCGTATGTGTAGGAAACACCTTTCTTTTGTTCTCAGCACACTCACGTTTCCTGCTGTCTTAGAGTCTCTAGAAAGCAAGAGTGTGCTTCTTGCTCTAAAGCAGAGTGTGATCAATGATTGAGAACTCTGCTCTGTGTTTCACTTCAGAAATGGAGTTAAATCCCTGGCTGTGAGTCTTCCTACAAGCAAGACTTCGTTTCAGGTAAGGGCAGTCACTTTTCAGCTGAAAGGAACTACATCGTTCACGAAGCTCACACGTTTCTCATCTTAACTGAGAAGCATTGGATGTTAGAGGACCTTTGCTTTGTATCAATTTCAAGTATTGTTGAACTAGATATTGTCTGTAAGTATAGGAAACACGGTTCTTTTCTTCTGAGCACACTCAATTTTCCTGCTGTATTAGAGAATCTAGAAAGCAAGAGCGTCATTCTTGCTCTAAAGCAGAGTGTGATCCATGGATGAGAACTGTGTTGTGTGTTTCCTTTCAGAAATATAGGTAAATCCCTGGCTTTGTGTTTCCTACAAGAAAGACTTCGTTACAAGTAAGGGCAGACACTTTTCAGCTCAAACGAACTACATCGTTCAGGAAGCTAACACGTTTCTCATCTTAACTGAAAAGCATTGGATGTTAGAGGACCAGTGCTTTGTATCAGTTTCAGAAGCAGAGTTGGACTAGATATGGTCTGTATGTGTAGGAAACAATGTTCTTTTGTTCTCAGCACACTCAAGTTTCCTGCTGTCTTAGAGATTCTAGAAAGCTAGAGCTTGCTTCTTGCTCTAAAGCAGAGTGTGATCAATGGATGAGAACTCTGTTGTGTGTTTCACTTCAGAAATGGAGTTAGATCCCTGGCTGTGAGTCTTCCTACAAGCAAGACTTCGTTTCAGGTAAGGGCTGTTACTTTATAGCTCAAACGAACTACATCGTTCACGAAGCTCACACGTTTCTCATCTTAACTGAGAAGCATTGGATGTTAGAGGACCTTTCCTTTGTATCAATTTCAAGCAGAGTTGAACTAGATATGGTCACTAAGTATAGGAAACACGTTTCTGTTCTTCTGAGCACACACAAGTTTCCTGATGTATTAGAGACTCTAGAAAGCAAGAGCGTCCTTCTTGCTCTAAAGCAGAGTGTGATCCATGGATGAGAACTGTGTTGTGTGTTTCCTTTCAGAAATGGAGTTAAATCCCTGGCTTTGTGTTTCCTACAAGCAAGACTTCGTTACAAGTAAGGGCAGTCACTTTTCAGCTCAAACGAACTACATCGTTCAGGAAGCTAACACGTTTCTCATCTTAACTGAAAAGCATTGGATGTTAGAGGACCAGTGCTTTGTATCAGTTTCAGAAGCAGAGTTGGACTAGATATGGTCCTTATGTGTAGGAAACACCTTTCTTTTGTTCCCAGCACACTCACGTTTCCTGATGTCTTAGAGTCTCTAGAAAGCAAGAGTGTGCTTCTTTCTCTAAAGCAGAGTGTGATCAATGATTGAGAACTCTGCTGTGTGTTTCACTTCAGAAATGGAGTTAAATGCCAGGCTCTGTGTCTTCCTACAATCAATACTTCGTTTCAGGTAAGGGCAGTCAATTTTCAGCTCAAACGAACTACATCGTTCACAAAGCTAACACGTTTCTCATCTTAACTGCCAAGCATTGGATGTTAGAGGACCAGTGCTTTGTATCAGTTTCAGAAACATAGTTGGACTAGATATGGTCCGTATGTGTAGGAAACTCCGTTCTTTTGTTCTCATCACATACATGTTTCCTGCTGTATTAGAGACTCTAGAAAGCAAGAGCGTGCTTCTTGCTCTAAAGAAGAGTGTGATCCATGGATGAGAACTGTGTTGTGTGTTTCCCTTCAGAAATGGAGTTAAAGCCCAGGCTCTGTGTCTTCCTACAAGCAAGACTTCGTTTCAAGTAAGGGCAGTCACTTTTCAGCTCAAAAGAACTACATCGTTCAGGAAGCTAACACGTTTCTCATCTTAACTGACAAGTAGGGGTTTTAGAGGACCAGTGCTTTGTATCAGTTTCAGAAGCAGAGTTGGACTAGATATGTTATGTATGTGTACGAAACTCCGTTCTTTTGTTCTCATCACACACATGTTTCTTGCTGTCTTAGAGACCGTAGAAAGCAAGAGCGTGCTTCTTGCTCTAAAGCAGAGTGTGATCCATGGATGAGAACTGTGTTGTGTGTTTCCCATCAGAAATGGAGTTAAATCCCAGGCTCTGTGTCTTCCTACAAGCAAGACTTCGTTTCAAGTAAGGGCAGTCACTTTACAGCTCAAACGAACTACATCGTTGAGGAAGCTAACACGTTTCTCATCTTAACTGACAAGCATTGGATGTTAGAGGACCAGTGCTTTGTATCAGTTTCAGAAGCAGAGTTGGACTAGATATGGTCCGTATGTGTAAGAAACACCGTTCTTTGTTCGTAGCACACTCACGTTTCCTGCTTTATTAGAGACTCTAGAAAGCAAGAGTGTGCTTCCTTCTCTAAAGCAGAGTGTGAACAATGGATGAGAACTATGTTGTGTGTTTCCCTTCAGAAATGGAGTTAAATCCCAGGCTCTGTGTCTTCCTACAAGCAAGATTTCGTTACAGCTAAGAGCAGTCACTTTTCAGCTCGAAGGAACTACATCGTTCACGAAGCTAACAAGTTTTCCATCTTAACTGAAAATCATTGAATGTTAGAGGCCCAGTGCTTTTTATCAGTTTCAGAAGCATAGTTGGACTAGATATGGTCCGTATGTGTAGGAAACACCGTTATTTTGTTCTCAGCACACTCACGTTTCCTGCTGTCTTAGAGACTCTAGAATGCAAGAGCGTGCTTCTTGCTCTAAAGCTGAGGGTGATCAATTGATGAGAACTCTGCTGTGTGTTTCACTTCAGAAATGGAGTTAAATCCCAGGCTCTGAGTCTTCCTACAAGCAAGACTTCTTCTCGTGTAAGGTCAGTTACTTTACAGCTCAAACGAACTACATCGTTCACGAAGCTCACACGTTTCTCATCTAAACTGACAAGCATTGGATGTTAGAGGACCTCTGATTTGTTACAGTTTCAGAAGCCGAGATGAACTAGATATGGTACGTATGTGTAGGATACACCGTTCTTTGTTCTGAGCACACTCAAGTTTCCTGCTGTATTAGAGACTCTAGAAAGCAAGAGCGTGCTTCTTGCTCTAAAGCAGAGTGTGAACAATGCATGAGAACTCTGCTGTGTGTTTCACTTCAGAAATGGAGTTAAATCCCTGGCTCTGAGTCTTCCTACAAGCAAGACTTCGTTTCAGGTAAGGGCAGTCACTTTTCAGCTCAAAGGAACTACATCGTTCAGGAAGCTAACACGTTTCTCGTCTTAACTGACAAGCATTGCATGTTAGAGGACCAGTGGTTGGTATCTGTTTCAGAAGCAGATTTGGACTAGATATGATCCGTATGTATAGGAAACACCTTTCTTTTGTTCTCAGTACACTCACGTTTCCTGCTGTCTTAGAGTCTCTAGAAAGCAAGAGTGTGCTTCTTGCTCTAAAGCAGAGTGTGATCAATGATTGAGAACTCTGTTGTGTGTTTCACTTCAGAAATGGAGTTAAATCCCAGGCTCTGTGTCTTCCTACAAGCAAGACTTCGTTTCAGGTAAGGGCAGTCACTTTTCAGCTCAAACGAACAAAATCTTTCACGAAGCTCACACGTTTCTCATCTTAACTGATAAGCATGGGATTTTAGAGGACCAGTGCTTTGTATCAGTTTCAGAAGCAGAGTTGGACTACATATGGTCTGTATGTGTAGGAAACAATGTTCTTTTGTTCTCAGCACACTCAAGTTTCCTGCTGTCTTAGAGATTCTAGAAAGCTAGAGCTTGCTTCTTGCTCTAAAGCAGAGTGTGATCAATGGATGAGAACTCTGTTGTGTGTTTCACTTCAGAAATGGAGTTAGATCCCTGGCTGTGAGTCTTCCTACAAGCAAGACTTCGTTTCAGGTAAGGGCTGTCACTTTTCAGCTGAAAGGAACTACATCGTTCAGGAAGCTCACACGTTTCTCGTCTTAACTGACAAGCATTGCATGCTAGAGGACCAGTCCTTGGTATCTGTTTCAGAAGCAAATTTGGACTAGATATGATCCGTATGTGTAGGAAACACCTTTCTTTTGTTCTCAGCACACTCACGTTTCCTGCTCTCTTAGAGTCTCTAGAAAGCAAGAGTGTGCTTCTTGCTCTAAAGCAGAGTGTGATCAATGATTGAGAACTCTGCTCTGTGTTTCACTTCAGAAATGGAGTTAAATCCCTGGCTGTGAGTCTTCCTACAAGCAAGACTTCGTTTCAGGTAAGGGCAGTCACTTTTCAGCTGAAAGGAACTACATCGTTCACGAAGCTCACACGTTTCTCATCTTAACTGAGAAGCATTGGATGTTAGAGGACCTTTGCTTTGTATCAATTTCAAGCAGAGTTGAACTAGATATGGTCAGTAAGTATAGGAAACACATTTCTGTTCTTCTGAGCACACTCAAGTTTCCTGATGTATTAGAGACTCTAGAAAGCAAGAGCGTCCTTCTTGCTCTAAAGCAGAGTGTGATCCATGGATGAGAACTGTGTTGTGTGTTTCCTTTCAGAAATGGAGTTAAATCCCTGGCTTTGTGTTTCCTACAAGCAAGACTTCGTTACAAGTAAGGGCAGTCACTTTTCAGCTCAAACGAAATACATCGTTCAGGAAGCTAACACGTTTCTCATCTTAACTGAAAAGCATTGGATGTTAGAGGACCAGTGCTTTGTATCAGTTTCAGAAGCAGAGTTGGACTAGATATGGTCCTTATGTGTAGGAAACACCTTTCTTTTGTTCCCAGCACACTCACGTTTCCTGATGTCTTAGAGTCTCTAGAAAGCAAGAGTGTGCTTCTTTCTCTAAAGCAGAGTGTGATCAATGATTGAGAACTCTGCTGTGTGTTTCACTTCAGAAATGGAGTTAAATCCCAGGCTCTGTGTCTTCCTACAATCAAGACTTCGTTTCAGGTAAGGGCAGTCAATTTTCAGCTCAAATGAACTACATCGTTCACAAAGCTAACACGTTTCTCATCTTAACTGCCAAGCATTGGATGTTAGAGGACCAGTGCTTTGTATCAGTTTCAGAAACATAGTTGGACTAGATATGGTCCGTATGTGTAGGAAACTCCGTTCTTTTGTTCTCATCACATACATGTTTCCTGCTGTATTAGAGACTCTAGAAAGCAAGAGCGTGCTTCTTGCTCTAAAGAAGAGTGTGATCCATGGATGAGAACTGTGTTGTGTGTTTCCCTTCAGAAATGGAGTTAAAGCCCAGGCTCTGTGTCTTCCTACAAGCAAGACTTCGTTTCAAGTAAGGGCAGTCACTTTTCAGCTCAAAAGAACTACATCGTTCAGGAAGCTAACACGTTTCTCATCTTAACTGACAAGTAGGGGTTTTAGAGGACCAGTGCTTTGTATCAGTTTCAGAAGCAGAGTTGGACTAGATATGTTATGTATGTGTACGAAACTCCGTTCTTTTGTTCTCATCACACACATGTTTCTTGCTGTCTTAGAGACCGTAGAAAGCAAGAGCGTGCTTCTTGCTCTAAAGCAGAGTGTGATCCATGGATGAGAACTGTGTTGTGTGTTTCCCATCAGAAATGGAGTTAAATCCCAGGCTCTGTGTCTTCCTACAAGCAAGACTTCGTTTCAAGTAAGGGCAGTCACTTTACAGCTCAAACGAACTACATCGTTGAGGAAGCTAACACGTTTCTCATCTTAACTGACAAGCATTGGATGTTAGAGGACCAGTGCTTTGTATCAGTTTCAGAAGCAGAGTTGGACTAGATATGGTCCGTATGTGTAAGAAACACCGTTCTTTGGTCGTAGCACACTCACGTTTCCTGCTTTATTAGAGACTCTAGAAAGCAAGAGTGTGCTTCCTTCTCTAAAGCAGAGTGTGAACAATGGATGAGAACTGTGTTGTGTGTTTCCCTTCAGAAATGGAGTTAAATCCCAGGCTCTGTGTCTTCCTACAAGCAAGATTTCGTTACAGCTAAGAGCAGTCACTTTTCAGCTCGAAGGAACTACATCGTTCACGAAGCTAACAAGTTTTCCATCTTAACTGAAAATCATTGAATGTTAGAGGCCCAGTGCTTTTTATCAGTTTCAGAAGCATAGTTGGACTAGATATGGTCCGTATGTGTAGGAAACACCGTTATTTTGTTCTCAGCACACTCACGTTTCCTGCTGTCTTAGAGACTCTAGAATGCAAGAGCGTGCTTCTTGCTCTAAAGCTGAGGGTGATCAATTGATGAGAACTCTGCTGTATGTTTCACTTCAGAAATGGAGTTAAATCCCAGGCTCTGAGTCTTCCTACAAGCAAGACTTCTTCTCGTGTAAGGTCAGTTACTTTACAGCTCAAACGAACTACATCGTTCACGAAGCTCACACGTTTCTCATCTAAACTGACAAGCATTGGATGTTAGAGGACCTCTGATTTGTTACAGTTTCAGAAGCCGAGATGAACTAGATATGGTACGTATGTGTAGGATACACCGTTCTTTGTTCTGAGCACACTCAAGTTTCCTGCTGTATTAGAGACTCTAGAAAGCAAGAGCGTGCTTCTTGCTCTAAAGCAGAGTGTGAACAATGCATGAGAACTCTGCTGTGTGTTTCACTTCAGAAATGGAGTTAAATCCCTGGCTCTGAGTCTTCCTACAAGCAAGACTTCGTTTCAGGTAAGGGCAGTCACTTTTCAGCTCAAAGGAACTACATCATTCAGGAAGCTAACACGTTTCTCGTCTTAACTGACAAGCATTGCATGTTAGAGGACCAGTGGTTGGTATCTGTTTCAGAAGCAGATTTGGACTAGATATGATCCGTATGTGTAGGAAACACCTTTCTTTTGTTCTCAGTACACTCACGTTTCCTGCTGTCTTAGAGGCTCTAGAAAGCAAGAGTGTGCTTCTTGCTCTAAAGCAGAGTGTGATCAATGATTGAGAACTCTGTTGTGTGTTTCACTTCAGAAATGGAGTTAAATCCCAGGCTCTGTGTCTTCCTACAAGCAAGACTTCGTTTCAGGTAAGGGCAGTCACTTTTCAGCTCAAACGAACTACATCGTTCACGAAGCTCACACGTTTCTCATCTTAACTGATAAGCATGGGATTTTAGAGGACCAGTGCTTTGTATCAGTTTCAGAAGCAGAGTTGGACTACATATGGTCTGTATGTGTAGGAAACAATGTTCTTTTGTTCTCAGCACACTCAAGTTTCCTGCTGTCTTAGAGATTCTAGAAAGCTAGAGCTTGCTTCTTGCTCTAAAGCAGAGTGTGATCAATGGATGAGAACTCTGTTGTGTGTTTCACTTCAGAAATGGAGTTAGATCCCTGGCTGTGAGTCTTCCTACAAGCAAGACTTCGTTTCAGGTAAGGGCTGTCACTTTTCAGCTGAAAGGAACTACATCGTTCAGGAAGCTCACACGTTTCTCGTCTTAACTGACAAGCATTGCATGCTAGAGGACCAGTCCTTGGTATCTGTTTCAGAAGCAAATTTGGACTAGATATGATCCGTATGTGTAGGAAACACCTTTCTTTTGTTCTCAGCACACTCACGTTTCCTGCTGTCTTAGAGTCTCTAGAAAGCAAGAGTGTGCTTCTTGCTCTAAAGCAGAGTGTGATCAATGATTGAGAACTCTGCTCTGTGTTTCACTTCAGAAATGGAGTTAAATCCCTGGCTGTGAGTCTTCCTACAAGCAAGACTTCGTTTCAGGTAAGGGCAGTCACTTTTCAGCTGAAAGGAACTACATCGTTCACGAAGCTCACACGTTTCTCATCTTAACTGAGAAGCATTGGATGTTAGAGGACCTTTGCTTTGTATCAATTTCAAGCAGAGTTGAACTAGATATGGTCAGTAAGTATAGGAAACACATTTCTGTTCTTCTGAGCACACTCAAGTTTCCTGATGTATTAGAGACTCTAGAAAGCAAGAGCGTCCTTCTTGCTCTAAAGCAGAGTGTGATCCATGGATGAGAACTGTGTTGTGTGTTTCCTTTCAGAAATGGAGTTAAATCCCTGGCTTTGTGTTTCCTACAAGCAAGACTTCGTTACAAGTAAGGGCAGTCACTTTTCAGCTCAAACGAAATACATCGTTCAGGAAGCTAACACGTTTCTCATCTTAACTGAAAAGCATTGGATGTTAGAGGACCAGTGCTTTGTATCAGTTTCAGAAGCAGAGTTGGACTAGATATGGTCCTTATGTGTAGGAAACACCTTTCTTTTGTTCCCAGCACACTCACGTTTCCTGATGTCTTAGAGTCTCTAGAAAGCAAGAGTGTGCTTCTTTCTCTAAAGCAGAGTGTGATCAATGATTGAGAACTCTGCTGTGTGTTTCACTTCAGAAATGGAGTTAAATCCCAGGCTCTGTGTCTTCCTACAATCAAGACTTCGTTTCAGGTAAGGGCAGTCAATTTTCAGCTCAAATGAACTACATCGTTCACAAAGCTAACACGTTTCTCATCTTAACTGCCAAGCATTGGATGTTAGAGGACCAGTGCTTTGTATCAGTTTCAGAAACATAGTTGGACTAGATATGGTCCGTATGTGTAGGAAACTCCGTTCTTTTGTTCTCATCACATACATGTTTCCTGCTGTATTAGAGACTCTAGAAAGCAAGAGCGTGCTTCTTGCTCTAAAGAAGAGTGTGATCCATGGATGAGAACTGTGTTGTGTGTTTCCCTTCAGAAATGGAGTTAAAGCCCAGGCTCTGTGTCTTCCTACAAGCAAGACTTCGTTTCAAGTAAGGGCAGTCACTTTTCAGCTCAAAAGAACTACATCGTTCAGGAAGCTAACACGTTTCTCATCTTAACTGACAAGTAGGGGTTTTAGAGGACCAGTGCTTTGTATCAGTTTCAGAAGCAGAGTTGGACTAGATATGTTATGTATGTGTACGAAACTCCGTTCTTTTGTTCTCATCACACACATGTTTCTTGCTGTCTTAGAGACCGTAGAAAGCAAGAGCGTGCTTCTTGCTCTAAAGCAGAGTGTGATCCATGGATGAGAACTGTGTTGTGTGTTTCCCATCAGAAATGGAGTTAAATCCCAGGCTCTGTGTCTTCCTACAAGCAAGACTTCGTTTCAAGTAAGGGCAGTCACTTTACAGCTCAAACGAACTACATCGTTGAGGAAGCTAACACGTTTCTCATCTTAACTGACAAGCATTGGATGTTAGAGGACCAGTGCTTTGTATCAGTTTCAGAAGCAGAGTTGGACTAGATATGGTCCGTATGTGTAAGAAACACCGTTCTTTGGTCGTAGCACACTCACGTTTCCTGCTTTATTAGAGACTCTAGAAAGCAAGAGTGTGCTTCCTTCTCTAAAGCAGAGTGTGAACAATGGATGAGAACTGTGTTGTGTGTTTCCCTTCAGAAATGGAGTTAAATCCCAGGCTCTGTGTCTTCCTACAAGCAAGATTTCGTTACAGCTAAGAGCAGTCACTTTTCAGCTCGAAGGAACTACATCGTTCACGAAGCTAACAAGTTTTCCATCTTAACTGAAAATCATTGAATGTTAGAGGCCCAGTGCTTTTTATCAGTTTCAGAAGCATAGTTGGACTAGATATGGTCCGTATGTGTAGGAAACACCGTTATTTTGTTCTCAGCACACTCACGTTTCCTGCTGTCTTAGAGACTCTAGAATGCAAGAGCGTGCTTCTTGCTCTAAAGCTGAGGGTGATCAATTGATGAGAACTCTGCTGTATGTTTCACTTCAGAAATGGAGTTAAATCCCAGGCTCTGAGTCTTCCTACAAGCAAGACTTCTTCTCGTGTAAGGTCAGTTACTTTACAGCTCAAACGAACTACATCGTTCACGAAGCTCACACGTTTCTCATCTAAACTGACAAGCATTGGATGTTAGAGGACCTCTGATTTGTTACAGTTTCAGAAGCCGAGATGAACTAGATATGGTACGTATGTGTAGGATACACCGTTCTTTGTTCTGAGCACACTCAAGTTTCCTGCTGTATTAGAGACTCTAGAAAGCAAGAGCGTGCTTCTTGCTCTAAAGCAGAGTGTGAACAATGCATGAGAACTCTGCTGTGTGTTTCACTTCAGAAATGGAGTTAAATCCCTGGCTCTGAGTCTTCCTACAAGCAAGACTTCGTTTCAGGTAAGGGCAGTCACTTTTCAGCTCAAAGGAACTACATCATTCAGGAAGCTAACACGTTTCTCGTCTTAACTGACAAGCATTGCATGTTAGAGGACCAGTGGTTGGTATCTGTTTCAGAAGCAGATTTGGACTAGATATGATCCGTATGTGTAGGAAACACCTTTCTTTTGTTCTCAGTACACTCACGTTTCCTGCTGTCTTAGAGGCTCTAGAAAGCAAGAGTGTGCTTCTTGCTCTAAAGCAGAGTGTGATCAATGATTGAGAACTCTGTTGTGTGTTTCACTTCAGAAATGGAGTTAAATCCCAGGCTCTGTGTCTTCCTACAAGCAAGACTTCGTTTCAGGTAAGGGCAGTCACTTTTCAGCTCAAACGAACTACATCGTTCACGAAGCTCACACGTTTCTCATCTTAACTGATAAGCATGGGATTTTAGAGGACCAGTGCTTTGTATCAGTTTCAGAAGCAGAGTTGGACTACATATGGTCTGTATGTGTAGGAAACAATGTTCTTTTGTTCTCAGCACACTCAAGTTTCCTGCTGTCTTAGAGATTCTAGAAAGCTAGAGCTTGCTTCTTGCTCTAAAGCAGAGTGTGATCAATGGATGAGAACTCTGTTGTGTGTTTCACTTCAGAAATGGAGTTAGATCCCTGGCTGTGAGTCTTCCTACAAGCAAGACTTCGTTTCAGGTAAGGGCTGTCACTTTTCAGCTGAAAGGAACTACATCGTTCAGGAAGCTCACACGTTTCTCGTCTTAACTGACAAGCATTGCATGCTAGAGGACCAGTCCTTGGTATCTGTTTCAGAAGCAAATTTGGACTAGATATGATCCGTATGTGTAGGAAACACCTTTCTTTTGTTCTCAGCACACTCACGTTTCCTGCTGTCTTAGAGTCTCTAGAAAGCAAGAGTGTGCTTCTTGCTCTAAAGCAGAGTGTGATCAATGATTGAGAACTCTGCTCTGTGTTTCACTTCAGAAATGGAGTTAAATCCCTGGCTGTGAGTCTTCCTACAAGCAAGACTTCGTTTCAGGTAAGGGCAGTCACTTTTCAGCTGAAAGGAACTACATCGTTCACGAAGCTCACACGTTTCTCATCTTAACTGAGAAGCATTGGATGTTAGAGGACCTTTGCTTTGTATCAATTTCAAGCAGAGTTGAACTAGATATGGTCAGTAAGTATAGGAAACACATTTCTGTTCTTCTGAGCACACTCAAGTTTCCTGATGTATTAGAGACTCTAGAAAGCAAGAGCGTCCTTCTTGCTCTAAAGCAGAGTGTGATCCATGGATGAGAACTGTGTTGTGTGTTTCCTTTCAGAAATGGAGTTAAATCCCTGGCTTTGTGTTTCCTACAAGCAAGACTTCGTTACAAGTAAGGGCAGTCACTTTTCAGCTCAAACGAAATACATCGTTCAGGAAGCTAACACGTTTCTCATCTTAACTGAAAAGCATTGGATGTTAGAGGACCAGTGCTTTGTATCAGTTTCAGAAGCAGAGTTGGACTAGATATGGTCCTTATGTGTAGGAAACACCTTTCTTTTGTTCCCAGCACACTCACGTTTCCTGATGTCTTAGAGTCTCTAGAAAGCAAGAGTGTGCTTCTTTCTCTAAAGCAGAGTGTGATCAATGATTGAGAACTCTGCTGTGTGTTTCACTTCAGAAATGGAGTTAAATCCCAGGCTCTGTGTCTTCCTACAATCAAGACTTCGTTTCAGGTAAGGGCAGTCAATTTTCAGCTCAAATGAACTACATCGTTCACAAAGCTAACACGTTTCTCATCTTAACTGCCAAGCATTGGATGTTAGAGGACCAGTGCTTTGTATCAGTTTCAGAAACATAGTTGGACTAGATATGGTCCGTATGTGTAGGAAACTCCGTTCTTTTGTTCTCATCACATACATGTTTCCTGCTGTATTAGAGACTCTAGAAAGCAAGAGCGTGCTTCTTGCTCTAAAGAAGAGTGTGATCCATGGATGAGAACTGTGTTGTGTGTTTCCCTTCAGAAATGGAGTTAAAGCCCAGGCTCTGTGTCTTCCTACAAGCAAGACTTCGTTTCAAGTAAGGGCAGTCACTTTTCAGCTCAAAAGAACTACATCGTTCAGGAAGCTAACACGTTTCTCATCTTAACTGACAAGTAGGGGTTTTAGAGGACCAGTGCTTTGTATCAGTTTCAGAAGCAGAGTTGGACTAGATATGTTATGTATGTGTACGAAACTCCGTTCTTTTGTTCTCATCACACACATGTTTCTTGCTGTCTTAGAGACCGTAGAAAGCAAGAGCGTGCTTCTTGCTCTAAAGCAGAGTGTGATCCATGGATGAGAACTGTGTTGTGTGTTTCCCATCAGAAATGGAGTTAAATCCCAGGCTCTGTGTCTTCCTACAAGCAAGACTTCGTTTCAAGTAAGGGCAGTCACTTTACAGCTCAAACGAACTACATCGTTGAGGAAGCTAACACGTTTCTCATCTTAACTGACAAGCATTGGATGTTAGAGGACCAGTGCTTTGTATCAGTTTCAGAAGCAGAGTTGGACTAGATATGGTCCGTATGTGTAAGAAACACCGTTCTTTGGTCGTAGCACACTCACGTTTCCTGCTTTATTAGAGACTCTAGAAAGCAAGAGTGTGCTTCCTTCTCTAAAGCAGAGTGTGAACAATGGATGAGAACTGTGTTGTGTGTTTCCCTTCAGAAATGGAGTTAAATCCCAGGCTCTGTGTCTTCCTACAAGCAAGATTTCGTTACAGCTAAGAGCAGTCACTTTTCAGCTCGAAGGAACTACATCGTTCACGAAGCTAACAAGTTTTCCATCTTAACTGAAAATCATTGAATGTTAGAGGCCCAGTGCTTTTTATCAGTTTCAGAAGCATAGTTGGACTAGATATGGTCCGTATGTGTAGGAAACACCGTTATTTTGTTCTCAGCACACTCACGTTTCCTGCTGTCTTAGAGACTCTAGAATGCAAGAGCGTGCTTCTTGCTCTAAAGCTGAGGGTGATCAATTGATGAGAACTCTGCTGTATGTTTCACTTCAGAAATGGAGTTAAATCCCAGGCTCTGAGTCTTCCTACAAGCAAGACTTCTTCTCGTGTAAGGTCAGTTACTTTACAGCTCAAACGAACTACATCGTTCACGAAGCTCACACGTTTCTCATCTAAACTGACAAGCATTGGATGTTAGAGGACCTCTGATTTGTTACAGTTTCAGAAGCCGAGATGAACTAGATATGGTACGTATGTGTAGGATACACCGTTCTTTGTTCTGAGCACACTCAAGTTTCCTGCTGTATTAGAGACTCTAGAAAGCAAGAGCGTGCTTCTTGCTCTAAAGCAGAGTGTGAACAATGCATGAGAACTCTGCTGTGTGTTTCACTTCAGAAATGGAGTTAAATCCCTGGCTCTGAGTCTTCCTACAAGCAAGACTTCCTTTCAGGTAAGGGCAGTCACTTTTCAGCTCAAAGGAACTACATCGTTCAGGAAGCTAACACGTTTCTCGTCTTAACTGACAAGCATTGCATGTTAGAGGACCAGTGGTTGGTATCTGTTTCAGAAGCAGATTTGGACTAGATATGATCCGTATGTGTAGGAAACACCTTTCTTTTGTTCTCAGTACACTCACGTTTCCTGCTGTCTTAGAGGCTCTAGAAAGCAAGAGTGTGCTTCTTGCTCTAAAGCAGAGTGTGATCAATGATTGAGAACTCTGTTGTGTGTTTCACTTCAGAAATGGAGTTAAATCCCAGGCTCTGTGTCTTCCTACAAGCAAGACTTCGTTTCAGGTAAGGGCAGTCACTTTTCAGCTCAAACGAACAACATCTTTCACGAAGCTCACACGTTTCTCATCTTAACTGATAAGCATGGGATTTTAGAGGACCAGTGCTTTGTATCAGTTTCAGAAGCAGAGTTGGACTACATATGGTCTGTATGTGTAGGAAACAATGTTCTTTTGTTCTCAGCACACTCAAGTTTCCTGCTGTCTTAGAGATTCTAGAAAGCTAGAGCTTGCTTCTTGCTCTAAAGCAGAGTGTGATCAATGGATGAGAACTCTGTTGTGTGTTTCACTTCAGAAATGGAGTTAGATCCCTGGCTGTGAGTCTTCCTACAAGCAAGACTTCGTTTCAGGTAAGGGCTGTCACTTTTCAGCTGAAAGGAACTACATCGTTCAGGAAGCTCACACGTTTCTCGTCTTAACTGACAAGCATTGCATGCTAGAGGACCAGTCCTTGGTATCTGTTTCAGAAGCAAATTTGGACTAGATATGATCCGTATGTGTAGGAAACACCTTTCTTTTGTTCTCAGCACACTCACGTTTCCTGCTGTCTTAGAGTCTCTAGAAAGCAAGAGTGTGCTTCTTGCTCTAAAGCAGAGTGTTATCAATGATTGAGAACTCTGCTCTGTGTTTCACTTCAGAAATGGAGTTAAATCCCTGGCTGTGAGTCTTCCTACAAGCAAGACTTCGTTTCAGGTAAGGGCAGTCACTTTTCAGCTGAAAGAAACTACATCGTTCACGAAGCTCACACGTTTCTCATCTTAACTGAGAAGCATTGGATGTTAGAGGACCTTTGCTTTGTATCAATTTCAAGCAGAGTTGAACTAGATATGGTCAGTAAGTATAGGAAACACGTTTCTGTTCTTCTGAGCACACTCAAGTTTCCTGATGTATTAGAGACTCTAGAAAGCAAGAGCGTCCTTCTTGCTCTAAAGCAGAGTGTGATCCATGGATGAGAACTGTGTTGTGTGTTTCCTTTCAGAAATGGAGTTAAATCCCTGGCTTTGTGTTTCCTACAAGCAAGACTTCGTTACAAGTAAGGGCAGTCACTTTTCAGCTCAAACGAAATACATCGTTCAGGAAGCTAACGCGTTTCTCATCTTAACTGAAAAGCATTGGATGTTAGAGGACCAGTGCTTTGTATCAGTTTCAGAAGCAGAGTTGGACTAGATATGGTCCTTATGTGTAGGAAACACCTTTCTTTTGTTCCCAGCACACTCACGTTTCCTGATGTCTTAGAGTCTCTAGAAAGCAAGAGTGTGCTTCTTTCTCTAAAGCAGAGTGTGATCAATGATTGAGAACTCTGCTGTGTGTTTCACTTCAGAAATGGAGTTAAATCCCAGGCTCTGTGTCTTCCTACAATCAAGACTTCGTTTCAGGTAAGGGCAGTCAATTTTCAGCTCAAATGAACTACATCGTTCACAAAGCTAACACGTTTCTCATCTTAACTGCCAAGCATTGGATGTTAGAGGACCAGTGCTTTGTATCAGTTTCAGAAACATAGTTGGACTAGATATGGTCCGTATGTGTAGGAAACTCCGTTCTTTTGTTCTCATCACATACATGTTTCCTGCTGTATTAGAGACTCTAGAAAGCAAGAGCGTGCTTCTTGCTCTAAAGAAGAGTGTGATCCATGGATGAGAACTGTGTTGTGTGTTTCCCTTCAGAAATGGAGTTAAAGCCCAGGCTCTGTGTCTTCCTACAAGCAAGACTTCGTTTCAAGTAAGGGCAGTCACTTTTCAGCTCAAAAGAACTACATCGTTCAGGAAGCTAACACGTTTCTCATCTTAACTGACAAGTAGGGGTTTTAGAGGACCAGTGCTTTGTATCAGTTTCAGAAGCAGAGTTGGACTAGATATGTTATGTATGTGTACGAAACTCCGTTCTTTTGTTCTCATCACACACATGTTTCTTGCTGTCTTAGAGACCGTAGAAAGCAAGAGCGTGCTTCTTGCTCTAAAGCAGAGTGTGATCCATGGATGAGAACTGTGTTGTGTGTTTCCCATCAGAAATGGAGTTAAATCCCAGGCTCTGTGTCTTCCTACAAGCAAGACTTCGTTTCAAGTAAGGGCAGTCACTTTACAGCTCAAACGAACTACATCGTTGAGGAAGCTAACACGTTTCTCATCTTAACTGACAAGCATTGGATGTTAGAGGACCAGTGCTTTGTATCAGTTTCAGAAGCAGAGTTGGACTAGATATGGTCCGTATGTGTAAGAAACACCGTTCTTTGGTCGTAGCACACTCACGTTTCCTGCTTTATTAGAGACTCTAGAAAGCAAGAGTGTGCTTCCTTCTCTAAAGCAGAGTGTGAACAATGGATGAGAACTGTGTTGTGTGTTTCCCTTCAGAAATGGAGTTAAATCCCAGGCTCTGTGTCTTCCTACAAGCAAGATTTCGTTACAGCTAAGAGCAGTCACTTTTCAGCTCGAAGGAACTACATCGTTCACGAAGCTAACAAGTTTTCCATCTTAACTGAAAATCATTGAATGTTAGAGGCCCAGTGCTTTTTATCAGTTTCAGAAGCATAGTTGGACTAGATATGGTCCGTATGTGTAGGAAACACCGTTATTTTGTTCTCAGCACACTCACGTTTCCTGCTGTCTTAGAGACTCTAGAATGCAAGAGCGTGCTTCTTGCTCTAAAGCTGAGGGTGATCAATTGATGAGAACTCTGCTGTATGTTTCACTTCAGAAATGGAGTTAAATCCCAGGCTCTGAGTCTTCCTACAAGCAAGACTTCTTCTCGTGTAAGGTCAGTTACTTTACAGCTCAAACGAACTACATCGTTCACGAAGCTCACACGTTTCTCATCTAAACTGACAAGCATTGGATGTTAGAGGACCTCTGATTTGTTACAGTTTCAGAAGCCGAGATGAACTAGATATGGTACGTATGTGTAGGATACACCGTTCTTTGTTCTGAGCACACTCAAGTTTCCTGCTGTATTAGAGACTCTAGAAAGCAAGAGCGTGCTTCTTGCTCTAAAGCAGAGTGTGAACAATGCATGAGAACTCTGCTGTGTGTTTCACTTCAGAAATGGAGTTAAATCCCTGGCTCTGAGTCTTCCTACAAGCAAGACTTCGTTTCAGGTAAGGGCAGTCACTTTTCAGCTCAAAGGAACTACATCATTCAGGAAGCTAACACGTTTCTCGTCTTAACTGACAAGCATTGCATGTTAGAGGACCAGTGGTTGGTATCTGTTTCAGAAGCAGATTTGGACTAGATATGATCCGTATGTGTAGGAAACACCTTTCTTTTGTTCTCAGTACACTCACGTTTCCTGCTGTCTTAGAGGCTCTAGAAAGCAAGAGTGTGCTTCTTGCTCTAAAGCAGAGTGTGATCAATGATTGAGAACTCTGTTGTGTGTTTCACTTCAGAAATGGAGTTAAATCCCAGGCTCTGTGTCTTCCTACAAGCAAGACTTCGTTTCAGGTAAGGGCAGTCACTTTTCAGCTCAAACGAACTACATCGTTCACGAAGCTCACACGTTTCTCATCTTAACTGATAAGCATGGGATTTTAGAGGACCAGTGCTTTGTATCAGTTTCAGAAGCAGAGTTGGACTACATATGGTCTGTATGTGTAGGAAACAATGTTCTTTTGTTCTCAGCACACTCAAGTTTCCTGCTGTCTTAGAGATTCTAGAAAGCTAGAGCTTGCTTCTTGCTCTAAAGCAGAGTGTGATCAATGGATGAGAACTCTGTTGTGTGTTTCACTTCAGAAATGGAGTTAGATCCCTGGCTGTGAGTCTTCCTACAAGCAAGACTTCGTTTCAGGTAAGGGCTGTCACTTTTCAGCTGAAAGGAACTACATCGTTCAGGAAGCTCACACGTTTCTCGTCTTAACTGACAAGCATTGCATGCTAGAGGACCAGTCCTTGGTATCTGTTTCAGAAGCAAATTTGGACTAGATATGATCCGTATGTGTAGGAAACACCTTTCTTTTGTTCTCAGCACACTCACGTTTCCTGCTGTCTTAGAGTCTCTAGAAAGCAAGAGTGTGCTTCTTGCTCTAAAGCAGAGTGTGATCAATGATTGAGAACTCTGCTCTGTGTTTCACTTCAGAAATGGAGTTAAATCCCTGGCTGTGAGTCTTCCTACAAGCAAGACTTCGTTTCAGGTAAGGGCAGTCACTTTTCAGCTGAAAGGAACTACATCGTTCACGAAGCTCACACGTTTCTCATCTTAACTGAGAAGCATTGGATGTTAGAGGACCTTTGCTTTGTATCAATTTCAAGTATTGTTGAACTAGATATTGTCTGTAAGTATAGGAAACACGGTTCTTTTCTTCTGAGCACACTCAATTTTCCTGCTGTATTAGAGAATCTAGAAAGCAAGAGCGTCCTTCTTGCTCTAAAGCAGAGTGTGATCCATGGATGAGAACTTTGTTGTGTGTTTCCCTTCAGAAATGGAGTTAAATCCCAGGCTCTGTGTCTTCCTACAAGCAAGACTTCGTTTCAAGTAAGGGCAGTCACTTTTCAGCTCAAACGAACTACATCGTTCAGGAAGCTAACACGTTTCTCATCTTAACTGACAAGCATTGGATGTTAGAGGACCAGTGCTTTGTATCAGTTTCAGAAGCAGAGTTGGACTAGATATGGTCCGTATGTGTAAGAAACACCGTTCTTTGGTCGCAGCACACTCACGTTTCCTGCTTTATTAGAGACTCTAGAAAGCAAGAGTGTGCTTCCTTCTCTAAAGCAGAGTGTGAACAATGGATGAGAACTGTGTTGTGTGTTTCCCTTCAGAAATGGAGTTAAATCCCAGGCTCTGTGTCTTCCTACAAGCAAGATTTCGTTACAGCTAAGGGCAGTCACTTTTCAGCTCGAAGGAACTACATCGTTCACGAAGCTAACAAGTTTTCCATCTTAACTGACAATCATTGGATGTTAGAGGCCCAGTGCTTTTTATCAGTTTCAGAAGCAGAGTGGGAATAGATATGGTCCGTATGTGTAGGAAACACCGTTATTTTGTTCTCCGCACACTCACGTTTCCTGCTCTCTTAGAGACTCTAGAAAGCAAGAGCGTGCTTCTTGCTCTAAAGCTGAGGGTGATCAATTGATGAGAACTCTGCTGTGTGTTTCACTTCAGAAATGGAGTTAAATCCCAGGCTCTGAGTCTTCCTACAAGCAAGACTTCTTCTCATGTAAGGTCAGTTACTTTACAGCTCAAACGAACTACATCGTTCACGAAGCTCACACGTTTCTCATCTAAACTGACAAGCATTGGATGTTAGAGGACCTCTGATTTGTTACAGTTTCAGAAGCCGAGATGAACTAGATATGGTACGTATGTGTAGGATACACCGTTCTTTTGTTCTGAGCACACTCAAGTTTCCTGCTGTATTAGAGACTCTAGAAAGCAAGAGCGTCCTTCTTGCTCTAAAGCAGAGTGTGATCCATGGATGAGAACTGTGTTGTGTGTTTCTTTTCAGAAATATACGTAAATCCCTGGCTTTGTGTTTCCTACAAGCAAGACTTCGTTACAAGTAAGGGCAGACACTTTTCAGCTCAAACGAACTACATCGTTCAGGAAGCTAACACGTTTCTCATCTTAACTGACAAGCATTGGATGTTAGAGGACCAGTGCTTTGTATCAGTTTCAGAAGCATAGTTGGACTAGATATGGTCCGTATGTGTGGGAAACTCCGTTCTTTTGTTCTCATCACATACATGTTTCCTGCTGTCTTAGAGACTCTAGAAAGCAAGAGCGTGCTTCTTGCTCTAAAGCAGAGTGTGATCCATGGATGAGAACTGTGTTGTGTGTTTCCCTTCAGAAATGGAGTTAAAGCCCAGGCTCTGTGTCTTCCTACAAGCAAGACTTCGTTTCAAGTAAGGGCAGTCACTTTTCAGCTCAAACGAACTACATCGTTCAGGAAGCTAACACGTTTCTCATCTTAACTGAAAAGCATTGGATGTTAGAGGACCAGTGCTTTGTATCACTTTCAGAAGCAGAGTTGGACTAGATATGGTCCGTATGTGTAAGAAACACCGTTCTTTGGTCGCAGCACACTCAAGTTTCCTGCTGTATTAGAGACTCTCGATAGCAAGAGTGTGATTCCTTCTCTAAAGCAGAGTGTGAACAATGGATGAGAACTGTGTTGTGTGTTTCCCTTCAGAAATGGAGTTAAATCCCAGGCTCTGTGTCTTCCTACAAGCAAGATTTCCTTACAGCTAAGGGCAGTCACTTTTCAGCTCAAACGAAGTACATTGTTCAGGAAGCTCACACGTTTCTCATCTTAACTGACAAGCATGGGATTTTAGAGGACCAGTGCTTTGTATCAGTTTCAGAAGCAGAGTTGGACTAGATATGGTCTGTATGTGTAGGAAACAACATTCTTTTGTTCTCAGCACACTCAAGTTTCCTGCTGTCTTAGAGATTCTAGAAAGCTAGAGCGTTTTTCTTGCTCTAAAGCAGAGTGTGATCAATGGATGAGAACTCTGTTGTGTGTTTCACTTCAGAAATGGAGTTAAATCCCTGGCTCTGAGTCTTCCTACTAGCAAGACTTCGTTTCAGGTAAGGGCTGTTACTTTACAGCTCAAACGAACTACATCGTTCACGAAGCTCACACGTTTCTCATCTTAACTGACAAGCATTGGATGTTAGAGGACCTTTGCTTTGTATCAATTTCAAGCAGAGTTGAACTAGATATGGTCCGTAAGTATAGGAAACACGGTTCTTTTCTTCTGAGCACACTCAAGTTTCCTGCTGTATTAGAGACTCTATAAAGCAAGAGCGTCCTTCTTGCTCTGAAGCAGTGTGTGATCCATGGATGAGAACTCTGCTGTGTGTTTCCCTTAGAAATGGAGTTAAATCCCAGGCTCTGTGTCTTCCTACAAGCAAGACTTCGTTTCAAGTAAGGGCAGTCACTTTTCAGCTCAAACGAACTACATCGTTCAGGAAGCTAACACGTTTCTCATCTTAACTGACAAGCATTGGATGTTAGTGGACCAGTGCTTTGTATCAGTTTCAGAAGCAGAGTTGGACTAGATATGGTCCGTATGTGTAAGAAACACCGTTCTTTGGTCGTAGCACACTCACGTTTCCTGCTTTATTAGAGACTCTAGAAAGCAAGAGTGTGCTTCCTTCTCTAAAGCAGAGTGTGAACAGTGGATGAGAACTGTGTTGTGTGTTTCCCTTCAGAAATGGAGTTAAATCCCAGGCTCTGTGTCTTCCTACAAGCAAGATTTCGTTACAGCTAAGGGCAGTCACTTTTCAGCTCGAAGGAACTACATCGTTCACGAAGCTAACAAGTTTTCCATCTTAACTGACAATCATTGAATGTTAGAGGCCCAGTGCTTTTTATCAGTTTCAGAAGCATAGTTGGACTAGATATGGTCCGTATGTGTAGGAAACACCGTTATTTTGTTCTCAGCACACTCACGTTTCCTGCTGTCTTAGAGACTCTAGAAAGCAAGAGCGTGCTTCTTGCTCTAAAGCTGTGGGTGATCAATTGATGAGAACTCTGCTGTGTGTTTCACTTCAGAAATGGAGTTAAATCCCAGGCTCTGAGTCTTCCTACAAGCAAGACTTCTTATCGTGTAAGGTCAGTTACTTTACAGCTCAAACGAACTACATCGTTCACGAAGCTCACACGTTTCTCATCTAAACTGACAAGCATTGGATGTTAAAGGACCTCTGATTTGTTACAGTTTCAGAAGCCGAGATGAACTAGATATGGTACGTATGTGTAGGATACACCGTTCTTTTGTTCTGAGCACACTCAAGTTTCCTGCTGTATTAGAGACTCTAGAAAGCAAGAGCGTGCTTCTTGCTCTAAAGCAGAGTGTGAACAATGCATGAGAACTCTGCTGTGTGTTTCACTTCAGAAATGGAGTTAAATCCCTGGCTCTGAGTCTTCCTACAAGCAAGACTTCGATTCAGGTAAGGGCAGTCACTTTTAGGCTCAAAGGAACTACATCGTTCAGGAAGCTAGCACGTTTCTCGTCTTAACTGACAAGCATTGCATGTTAGAGGACCAGTGGTTGGTATCTGTTTCAGAAGCAGATTTGGACTAGATATGATCCGTATGTGTAGGAAACACCTTTCTTTTGTTCTCAGTACACTCACGTTTCCTGCTGTCTTAGAGGCTCTAGAAAGCAAGAGTGTGCTTCTTGCTCTAAAGCAGAGTGTGATCAATGATTGAGAACTCTGTTGTGTGTTTCACTTCAGAAATGGAGTTAAATCCCAGGCTCTGTGTCTTCCTACAAGCAAGACTTCGTTTCAGGTAAGGGCAGTCACTTTTCAGCTCAAACGAACAACATCTTTCACGAAGCTCACACGTTTCTCATCTTAACTGACAAGCATGGGATTTTAGAGGACCAGTGCTTTGTATCAGTTTCAGAAGCAGAGTTGGACTACATATGGTCTGTATGTGTAGGAAACAATGTTCTTTTGTTCTCAGCACACTCAAGTTTCCTGCTGTATTAGAGACTCTAGAAAGCAAGAGCGTCCTTCTTGCTCTAAAGCAGAGTGTGATCCATGGATGAGAACTGTGTTGTGTGTTTCTTTTCAGAAATATACGTAAATCCCTGGCTTTGTGTTTCCTACAAGCAAGACTTCGTTACAAGTAAGGGCAGACACTTTTCAGCTCAAACGAACTACATCGTTCAGGAAGCTAACACGTTTCTCATCTTAACTGACAAGCATTGGATGTTAGAGGACCAGTGCTTTGTATCAGTTTCAGAAGCATAGTTGGACTAGATATGGTCCGTATGTGTGGGAAACTCCGTTCTTTTGTTCTCATCACATACATGTTTCCTGCTGTCTTAGAGACTCTAGAAAGCAAGAGCGTGCTTCTTGCTCTAAAGCAGAGTGTGATCCATGGATGAGAACTGTGTTGTGTGTTTCCCTTCAGAAATGGAGTTAAAGCCCAGGCTCTGTGTCTTCCTACAAGCAAGACTTCGTTTCAAGTAAGGGCAGTCACTTTTCAGCTCAAACGAACTACATCGTTCAGGAAGCTAACACGTTTCTCATCTTAACTGAAAAGCATTGGATGTTAGAGGACCAGTGCTTTGTATCACTTTCAGAAGCAGAGTTGGACTAGATATGGTCCGTATGTGTAAGAAACACCGTTCTTTGGTCGCAGCACACTCAAGTTTCCTGCTGTATTAGAGACTCTCGATAGCAAGAGTGTGATTCCTTCTCTAAAGCAGAGTGTGAACAATGGATGAGAACTGTGTTGTGTGTTTCCCTTCAGAAATGGAGTTAAATCCCAGGCTCTGTGTCTTCCTACAAGCAAGATTTCCTTACAGCTAAGGGCAGTCACTTTTCAGCTCAAACGAAGTACATTGTTCAGGAAGCTCACACGTTTCTCATCTTAACTGACAAGCATGGGATTTTAGAGGACCAGTGCTTTGTATCAGTTTCAGAAGCAGAGTTGGACTAGATATGGTCTGTATGTGTAGGAAACAACATTCTTTTGTTCTCAGCACACTCAAGTTTCCTGCTGTCTTAGAGATTCTAGAAAGCTAGAGCGTTTTTCTTGCTCTAAAGCAGAGTGTGATCAATGGATGAGAACTCTGTTGTGTGTTTCACTTCAGAAATGGAGTTAAATCCCTGGCTCTGAGTCTTCCTACTAGCAAGACTTCGTTTCAGGTAAGGGCTGTTACTTTACAGCTCAAACGAACTACATCGTTCACGAAGCTCACACGTTTCTCATCTTAACTGACAAGCATTGGATGTTAGAGGACCTTTGCTTTGTATCAATTTCAAGCAGAGTTGAACTAGATATGGTCCGTAAGTATAGGAAACACGGTTCTTTTCTTCTGAGCACACTCAAGTTTCCTGCTGTATTAGAGACTCTATAAAGCAAGAGCGTCCTTCTTGCTCTGAAGCAGTGTGTGATCCATGGATGAGAACTCTGCTGTGTGTTTCCCTTAGAAATGGAGTTAAATCCCAGGCTCTGTGTCTTCCTACAAGCAAGACTTCGTTTCAAGTAAGGGCAGTCACTTTTCAGCTCAAACGAACTACATCGTTCAGGAAGCTAACACGTTTCTCATCTTAACTGACAAGCATTGGATGTTAGTGGACCAGTGCTTTGTATCAGTTTCAGAAGCAGAGTTGGACTAGATATGGTCCGTATGTGTAAGAAACACCGTTCTTTGGTCGTAGCACACTCACGTTTCCTGCTTTATTAGAGACTCTAGAAAGCAAGAGTGTGCTTCCTTCTCTAAAGCAGAGTGTGAACAGTGGATGAGAACTGTGTTGTGTGTTTCCCTTCAGAAATGGAGTTAAATCCCAGGCTCTGTGTCTTCCTACAAGCAAGATTTCGTTACAGCTAAGGGCAGTCACTTTTCAGCTCGAAGGAACTACATCGTTCACGAAGCTAACAAGTTTTCCATCTTAACTGACAATCATTGAATGTTAGAGGCCCAGTGCTTTTTATCAGTTTCAGAAGCATAGTTGGACTAGATATGGTCCGTATGTGTAGGAAACACCGTTATTTTGTTCTCAGCACACTCACGTTTCCTGCTGTCTTAGAGACTCTAGAAAGCAAGAGCGTGCTTCTTGCTCTAAAGCTGTGGGTGATCAATTGATGAGAACTCTGCTGTGTGTTTCACTTCAGAAATGGAGTTAAATCCCAGGCTCTGAGTCTTCCTACAAGCAAGACTTCTTATCGTGTAAGGTCAGTTACTTTACAGCTCAAACGAACTACATCGTTCACGAAGCTCACACGTTTCTCATCTAAACTGACAAGCATTGGATGTTAAAGGACCTCTGATTTGTTACAGTTTCAGAAGCCGAGATGAACTAGATATGGTACGTATGTGTAGGATACACCGTTCTTTTGTTCTGAGCACACTCAAGTTTCCTGCTGTATTAGAGACTCTAGAAAGCAAGAGCGTGCTTCTTGCTCTAAAGCAGAGTGTGAACAATGCATGAGAACTCTGCTGTGTGTTTCACTTCAGAAATGGAGTTAAATCCCTGGCTCTGAGTCTTCCTACAAGCAAGACTTCGATTCAGGTAAGGGCAGTCACTTTTAGGCTCAAAGGAACTACATCGTTCAGGAAGCTAGCACGTTTCTCGTCTTAACTGACAAGCATTGCATGTTAGAGGACCAGTGGTTGGTATCTGTTTCAGAAGCAGATTTGGACTAGATATGATCCGTATGTGTAGGAAACACCTTTCTTTTGTTCTCAGTACACTCACGTTTCCTGCTGTCTTAGAGGCTCTAGAAAGCAAGAGTGTGCTTCTTGCTCTAAAGCAGAGTGTGATCAATGATTGAGAACTCTGTTGTGTGTTTCACTTCAGAAATGGAGTTAAATCCCAGGCTCTGTGTCTTCCTACAAGCAAGACTTCGTTTCAGGTAAGGGCAGTCACTTTTCAGCTCAAACGAACAACATCTTTCACGAAGCTCACACGTTTCTCATCTTAACTGACAAGCATGGGATTTTAGAGGACCAGTGCTTTGTATCAGTTTCAGAAGCAGAGTTGGACTACATATGGTCTGTATGTGTAGGAAACAATGTTCTTTTGTTCTCAGCACACTCAAGTTTCCTGCTGTCTTAGAGATTCTAGAAAGCTAGAGCTTGCTTCTTGCTCTAAAGCAGAGTGTGATCAATGGATGAGAACTCTGTTGTGTGTTTCACTTCAGAAATGGAGTTAGATCCCTGGCTGTGAGTCTTCCTACAAGCAAGACTTCGTTTCAGGTAAGGGCTGTCACTTTTCAGCTCAAAGGAACTACATCGTTCAGGAAGCTCACACGTTTCTCATCTTAACTGACAAGCATTGCATGCTAGAGGACCAGTCCTTGGTATCTGTTTCAGAAGCAGATTTGGACTAGATATGATCCGTATGTGTAGGAAACACCTTTCTTTTGTTCTCAGCACACTCACGTTTCCTGCTGTCTTAGAGTCTCTAGAAAGCAAGAGTGTGCTTCTTGCTCTAAAGCAGAGTGTGATCAAAGATTGAGAACTCTGCTGTGTGTTTCACTTCAGAAATGGAGTTAAATCTCTGGCTGTGAGTCTTCCTACAAGCAAGACTTCGTTTCAGGTAAGGGCAGTCACTTTTCAGCTCAAAGGAACTACATCGTTCACGAAGCTCACACGTTTCTCATCTTAACTGAGAAGCATTGGATGTTAGAGGACCTTTGCTTTGTATCAATTTCAAGTATTGTTGAACTAGATATTGTCCGTAAGTATAGGAAACACGGTTCTTTTCTTCTGAGCACACTCAATTTTCCTGCTGTATTAGAGAATCTAGAAAGTAAGAGCGTCCTTCTTGCTCTAAAGCAGAGTGTGATCCATGGATGAGAACTGTGTTGTGTGTTTCCTTTCAGAAATATACGTAAATCTTTGGCTTTGTGTTTCCTACAAGCAAGACTTTGTTACAAGTAAGGGCAGACACTTTTCAGCTCAAACGAACTACATCGTTCAGGAAGCTAACACGTTTCTCATCTTAACTGAAAAGCATTGGATGTTAGAGGACCAGTGCTTTGTATCAGTTTCAGAAGCATAGTTGGACTAGATATGGTCCGTATGTGTAAGAAACACCGTTCTTTGGTCGCAGCACACTCACGTTTCCTGCTTTATTAGAGACTCTAGAAAGCAAGAGTGTGCTTCCTTCTCTAAAGCAGAGTGTGAACAATGGATGAGAACTGTGTTGTGTGTTTCCCTTCAGAAATGGAGTTAAATCCCAGGCTCTGTGTCTTCCTACAAGCAAGATTTCGTTACAGCTAAGGGCAGTCACTTTTCAGCTCGAAGGAACTACATCGTTCACGAAGCTAACAAGTTTTCCATCTTAACTGACAATCATTGGATGTTAGAGGCCCAGTGCTTTTTATCAGTTTCAGAAGCAGAGTGGGAATAGATATGGTCCGTATGTGTAGGAAACACCGTTATTTTGTTCTCAGCACACTCACGTTTCCTGCTGTCTTAGAGACTCTAGAAAGCCAGAGCGTGCTTCTTGCTCTAAAGCTGAGGGTGATCAATTGATGAGAACTCTGCTGTGTGTTTCACTTCAGAAATGGAGTTAAATCCCAGGCTCTGAGTCTTCCTACAAGCAAGACTTCTTCTCATGTAAGGTCAGTTACTTTACAGCTCAAACGAACTACATCGTTCACGAAGCTCACACGTTTCTCATCTAAACTGACAAGCATTGGATGTTAGAGGACCTCTGATTTGTTACAGTTTCAGAAGCCGAGATGAACTAGATATGGTAGGTATTTGTAGGATACACCGTTCTTTTGTTCTGAGCACACTCAAGTTTCCTACTGTATTAGAGACTCTAGAAAGCAAGAGCGTCCTTCTTGCTCTAAAGCAGAGTGTGATCCATGGATGAGAACTGTGTTGTGTGTTTCTTTTCAGAAATATACGTAAATCCCTGGCTTTGTGTTTCCTAAAAGCAAGACTTCGTTACAAGTAAGGGCAGACACTTTTCATCTCAAACGAACTACATCGTTCAGGAAGCTAACACGTTTCTCATCTTTACTGACAAGCATTGGATGTTAGAGGACCAGTGCTTTGTATCAGTTTCAGAAGCATAGTTGGACTAGATATGGTCCGTATGTGTAGGAAACTCCGTTCTTTTGTTCTCATCACATACATGTTTCCTGCTGTATTAGAGACTCTAGAAAGCAAGAGCGTCCTTCTTGCTCTAAAGCAGAGTGTGATCCATGGATGAGAACTGTGTTGTGTGTTTCTTTTCAGAAATATACGTAAATCCCTGGCTTTGTGTTTCCTACAAGCAAGACTTCGTTTCAAGTAAGGGCAGTCACTTTTCAGCTCAAACGAACTACAACGTTCAGGAAGCTAACACGTTTCTCATCTTAACTGAAAAGCATTGGATGTTAGAGGACCAGTGCTTTGTATCACTTTCAGAAGCAGAGTTGGACTAGATATGGTCCGTATGTGTAAGAAACACCGTTCTTTGTTCGCAGCACACTCAAGTTTCCTGCTGTATTAGAGACTCTCGATAGCAAGAGTGTGATTCCTTCTCTAAAGGAGAGTGTGAACAATGGATGAGAACTCTGTTGTGTGTTTCCCTTCAGAAATGGAGTTAAATCCCAAGCTCTGTGTCTTCCTACAAGCAAGATTTCCATACAGCTAAGGGCAGTCACTTTTCAGCTCAAACGAACTACATCGTTCAGGAAGCTCATACGTTTCTCATCTTAACTGACAAGCATGGGATTTTAGAGGACCAGTGCTTTGTATCAGTTTCAGAAGCAGAGTTGGACTAGATATGGTCCTTATGTGTAGGAAACTCCTTCCTTTTGTTCTCAGCACACTCATGTTTCCTGATGTCTTAGAGTCTCTAGAAAGCAAGAGTGTGCTTCTTGCTCTAAAGCAGAGTGTGATCAATGATTGAGAACTCTGCTGTGTTTTTCACTTCAGAAATGGAGTTAAATCCCAGGCTCTGAGTCTTCCTACAAGCAAGACTTCGTTTCATGTAAGGGCAGTTACTTTACAGCTCAAACGAACTACATCGTTCACGAAGCTCACACGTTTCTCATCTTAACTGAGAAGCATTGGATGTTAGAGGACCTTTGCTTTGTATCAATTTCAAGCAGAGTTGAACTAGATATGGTCCGTATGTATAGGAAACACGGTTCTTTTCTTCTGAGCACACTCAAGTTTCCTGCTGTATTAGAGACTCTAGAAAGCAAGAGCGTCCTTCTTGCTCTAAAGCAGAGTGTGATACATGGATGAGAACTGTGTTGTGTGTTTCCCTTCAGAAATAGAGTTAAATCCCTGGCTTTGTGTTTCCTACATCAAGACTTCGTTAAGCAAGAGCGTGCTTCTTGCTCTGAAGCAGTGTGTGATCCATGGATGAGAACTCTGCTGTGTGTTACCCTTCAGAAATGGAGTTAAATCCCAGGCTCTGTGTCTTCCTACAAGCAAGATTTCGTTACAGCTAAGGGCAGTCACTTTTCAGCTCAAAGGAACTACATCGTTCAGGAAGCTCACACGTTTCTCGTCTTAACTGCAAGCATTGCATGTTAGAGGACCAGTTGTTGGTATCTGTTTCAGAAGCAGATTTGGACTAGATATGATCCATATGTGTAGGAAACACCTTTCTTTTGTTCTCAGCACACTCACGTTTTCTGCTGTCTTAGAGTCTCTAGAAAGCAAGAGTGTGCTTCTTGCTCTAAAGCAGAGTGTGATCAATGATTGAGAACTCTGTTGTGTGTTTCACTTCAGAAATGGAGTTAAATCCCAGGCTCTGTGTCTTCCTACAAACAAGACTTCGTTTCAGGTAAGGGCAGTCACTTTTCAGCTCAAATGAACAACATCGTTCACTAAGCTCACACGATTCTCATCTTAACTGACAAGGATGGGATTTTAGAGGACCAGTGCTTTGTATCAGTTTCAGAAGCAGATTTGGACTAGATATGATCCGTATGTGTAGGAAACACCTTTCTTTTGTTCTCAGCACACTCACGTTTCCTGCTGTCTTAGAGTCTCTAGAAAGAAAGAGTGTGCTTCTTGCTCTAAAGCAGAGTGTGATCAATGATTGAGAACTCTGCTGTGTGTTTCACTTCAGAAATGGAGTTAAATCCCAGGCTCTGAGTCTTCCTACAAGCAAGACTTCGTTTCATGTAAGGGCAGTTACTTTACAGCTCAAACGAACTACATCGTTCACGAAGCTCACACGTTTCTCATCTTAACTGAGAAGCATTGGATGTTAGAGGACCTTTGCTTTGTATCAATTTCAAGCAGAGTTGAACTAGATATGGTCCGTATGTATAGGAAACACGGTTCTTTTCTTCTGAGCACACTCAAGTTTCCTGCTGTATTAGAGACTCTATAAAGCAAGAGCGTCCTTCTTGCTCTAAAGCAGAGTGTGATACATGGATGAGAACTGTGTTGTGTGTTTCCCTTCAGAAATAGAGTTAAATCCCTGGCTTTGTGTTTCCTACATCAAGACTTCGTTAAGCAAGAGCGTGCTTCTTGCTCTGAAGCAGTGTGTGATCCATGGATGAGAACTCTGCTGTGTGTTACCCTTCAGAAATGGAGTTAAATCCCAGGCTCTGTGTCTTCCTACAAGCAAGATTTCGTTACAGCTAAGGGCAGTCACTTTTCAGCTCAAAGGAACTACATCGTTCAGGAAGCTCACACGTTTCTCGTCTTAACTGCAAGCATTGCATGTTAGAGGACCAGTTGTTGGTATCTGTTTCAGAAGCAGATTTGGACTAGATATGATCCATATGTGTAGGAAACACCTTTCTTTTGTTCTCAGCACACTCACGTTTTCTGCTGTCTTAGAGTCTCTAGAAAGCAAGAGTGTGCTTCTTGCTCTAAAGCAGAGTGTGATCAATGATTGAGAACTCTGCTGTGTGTTTCACTTCAGAAATGGAGTTAAATCCCAGGCTCTGTGTCTTCCTACAAACAAGACTTCGTTTCAGGTAAGGGCAGTCACTTTTCAGCTCAAATGAACAACATCGTTCACTAAGCTCACACGATTCTCATCTTAACTGACAAGGATGGGATTTTAGAGGACCAGTGCTTTGTATCAGTTTCAGAAGCAGATTTGGACTAGATATGATCCGTATGTGTAGGAAACACCTTTCTTTTGTTCTCAGCACACTCACGTTTCCTGCTGTCTTAGAGTCTCTAGAAAGAAAGAGTGTGCTTCTTGCTCTAAAGCAGAGTGTGATCAATGATTGAGAACTCTGCTGTGTGTTTCACTTCAGAAATGGAGTTAAATCCCTGGCTCTGAGTCTTCCTACAAGCAAGACTTCGTTTCAGGTAAGGGCTGTTACTTTACAGCTCAAACGAACTACATCGTTCACGAAGCTCACACGTTTCTCATCTTAACTGAGAAGCATTGGATGTTAGAGGACCTTTGCTTAGTATCAATTTCAAGTAGAGTTGAACTAGATATGGTCCGTAAGTATAGGAAACACGGTTCTTTTCTTCTGAGCACACTCAAGTTTCCTGCTCTATTAGAGACTCTAGAAAGCAAGAGCGTCCTTCTTGCTCTAAAGCAGAGTGTGATCCATGGATGAGAACTGTGTTGTGTGTTTCCCTTCAGAAATGGAGGTAAATCCCTGGCTTTGTGCTTCCTACAAGCAAGACTTCGTTACAAGTAAGGGCAGACACTTTTCAGCTCAAAGGAACTACATCGTTCAGGAAGCTAACACGTTTCTCATCTTAACTGAAAAGCATTGGATGTTAGAGGACCAGTGCTTTGTATCAGTTTCAGAAGCAGAGTTGGACTAGATATGGTCCTTATGTGTAGGAAACTCCTTCCTTTTGTTCTCAGCACACTCATGTTTCCTGATGTCTTAGAGTCTCTAGAAAGCAAGAGTGTGTTTCTTGCTCTAAAGCAGAGTGTGATCAATGATTGAGAACTCTGCTGTGTTTTTCACTTCAGAAATGGAGTTAAATCCCAGGCTCTGAGTCTTCCTACAAGCAAGACTTCGTTTCATGTAAGGGCAGTTACTTTACAGCTCAAAGGAACTACATCGTTCACGAAGCTCACACGTTTCTCATGTCAACTGAGAAGCATTGGATGTTAGAGGACCTTTGCTTTGTATCAATTTCAAACAGAGTCGAACTAGATATGTTCCGTATGTATAGGAAACACGCTTCTTTTCTTCTGAGCACACTCACGTTTCCTGCTGTATTAGAGTCTCTGGAAATCAAGAGCGTGCTTCTTGCTCTGAAGCAGTTTGTGATCCATGGATGAGAACTCTGCTGTGTGTTTCCCTTCAGACATGGAGTTAAACCCCAGGCTCTGTGTCTTCCTACAATCAAGACTTCGTTTCAGGTAAGGGCAGTCACTTTTCAGCTCAAACGAACTACATCGTTCACGAAGCTAACACGTTTCTCATCTTAACTGCCAAGCATTGGATGTTAGAGGACCAGTGCTTTATATCAGTTTCAGAAGCATAGTTGGACTAGATATGGTTCGTATGTGTAGGAAACTCCTTTCTTTTGTTCTCATCACACACATGTTTCCTGCTGTCTTAGAGGCTCTAGAAAGCAAGAGCCTGCTTCTTGCTCTAAAGCATAGTGTGATCCATGGATGAGAACTGTGTTGTGTGTTTCCCTTCAGAAATGGAGTTAAATCCCAGGCTCTGTGTCTTCCTACAAGCAAGACTTCGTTTCAAGTAAGGGCAGTCACTTTTCAGCTCAAACGAACTACATCGTTCAGGAAGCTAACACGTTTCTCATCTTAACTGACAAGCATTGGATGTTAGAGGACCAGTGCATTGTATCAGTTTCAGAAGCAGGGTTGGACTAGATATGGTCCGTATGTGTAAGAAACACCGTTCTTTGGTCGCAGCACACTCACGTTTCCTGCTGTATTAGAGACTCTCGAAAGCAAGAGTGTGCTTCCTTCTCTAAAGCAGAGTGTGAACAATGGATGAGAACTGTGTTGTGTGTTTCCCTTCAGAAATGGAGTTAAATCCCAGGCTCTGTGTCTTTCTACAAGCAAGATTTCCTTACAGCTAAGGGCAGTCACTTTTCAGCTCAAACGAACTACATCGTTCACGAAGCTCACACGTTTCTCATCTTAACTGAGAAGCATTGGATGTTAGAGGACCTTTGCTTTGTATCAATTTCAAGTATTGTTGAACTAGATATTGTCCGTAAGTATAGGAAACACGGTTCTTTTCTTCTGAGCACACTCAATTTTCCTGCTCTATTAGAGACTGTAGAAAGCAAGAGCGTCCTTCTTGCTCTAAAGCAGAGTGTGATCCATGGATGAGAACTGTGTTGTGTGTTTCCCTTCAGAAATGGAGGTAAATCCCTGGCTTTGTGTTTCCTACAAGCAAGACTTCGTTACAAGTAAGGGCAGACACTTTTCAGCTCAAAGAAACTACATCGTTCAGGAAGCTAACACGTTTCTCATCTTAACTGAAAAGCATTGGATGTTAGAGGACCAGTGCTTTGTATCAGTTTCAGAAGCAGAGTTGGACTAGATATGGTCCTTATGTGTAGGAAACTCCTTCTTTTTGTTCTCAGCACACTCATGTTTCCTGATGTCTTAGAGTCTCTAGAAAGCAAGAGTGTGTTTCTTGCTCTAAAGCAGAGTGTGATCAATGATTGAGAACTCTGCTGTGTTTTTCACTTCAGAAATGGAGTTAAATCCCAGGCTCTGAGTCTTCCTACAAGCAAGACTTCGTTTCATGTAAGGGCAGTTACTTTACAGCTCAAACGAACTACATCGTTCACGAAGCTCACACGTTTCTCATGTCAACTGAGAAGCATTGGATGTTAGAGGACCTTTGCTTTGTATCAATTTCAAACAGAGTCGAACTAGATATGTTCCGTATGTATAGGAAACATGCTTCTTTTCTTCTGAGCACACTCACGTTTCCTGCTGTATTTGAGTCTCTGGAAAGCAAGAGCGTGCTTCTTGCTCTGAAGCAGTTTGTTATCCATGGATGAGAACTCTGCTGTGTGTTTCCCTTCAGACATGGAGTTAAACCCCAGGCTCTGTGTCTTCCTACAATCAAGACTTCGTTTCAGGTAAGGGCAGTCACTTTTCAGCTCAAACGAACTACATCGTTCACGAAGCTAACACGTTTCTCATCTTAACTGCCAAGCATTGGATGTTAGAGGACCAGTGCTTTATATCAGTTTCAGAAGCATAGTTGGACTAGATATGGTTCGTATGTGTAGGAAACTCCTTTCTTTTGTTCTCATCACACACATGTTTCCTGCTGTCTTATAGGCTCTAGAAAGCAAGAGCCTGCTTCTTGCTCTAAAGCAGAGTGTGATCCATGGATGAGAACTTTGTTGTGTGTTTCCCTTCAGAAATGGAGTTAAATCCCAGGCTCTGTGTCCTCCTACAAGCAAGACTTCGTTTCAAGTAAGGGCAGTCACTTTTCAGCTCAAACGAACTACATCGTTCAGGAAGCTAACACGTTTCTCATCTTAACTGACAAGCATTGGATGTTAGAGGACCAGTGCATTGTATCAGTTTCAGAAGCAGGGTTGGACTAGATATGGTCCGTATGTGTAAGAAACACCGTTCTTTGGTCGCAGCACACTCACGTTTCCTGCTGTATTAGAGACTCTCGAAAGCAAGAGTGTGCTTCCTTCTCTAAAGCAGAGTGTGAACAATGGATGAGAACTGTGTTGTGTGTTTCCCTTCAGAAATGGAGTTAAATCCCAGGCTCTGTGTCTTCCTACAAGCAAGATTTCCTTACAGCTAAGGGCAGTCACTTTTCAGCTCAAACGAACTACATCGTTCACGAAGCTCACACGTTTCTCATCTTAACTGAGAAGCATTGGATGTTAGAGGACCTTTGCTTTGTATCAATTTCAAGTATTTTTGAACTAGATATTGTCCGTAAGTATAGGAAACACGGTTCTTTTCTTCTGAGCACACTCAATTTTCCTGCTGTATTAGAGACTCTAGAAAGCAAGAGCGTCCTTCTTGCTCTAAAGCAGAGTGTGATCCATGGATGAGAACTGTGTTGTGTGTTTCCTTTCAGAAATATAGGTAAATCCCTGGCTTTGTGTTTCCTACAAGCAAGACTTCGTTACAAGTAAGGGCAGACACTTTTCAGCTCAAACGAACTACATCGTTCAGGAAGCTAACACGTTTCTCATCTTAACTGACAAGCATTGGATGTTAGAGGACCAGTGCATTGTATCAGTTTCAGAAGCAGGGTTGGACTAGATATGGTCCGTATGTGTAAGAAACACCGTTCTTTGGTCGCAGCACACTCACGTTTCCTGCTGTATTAGAGACTCTTGAAAGCAAGAGTGTGCTTCCTTCTCTAAAGCAGAGTGTGAACAATGGATGAGAACTGTGTTGTGTGTTTCCCTTCAGAAATGGAGTTAAATCCCAGGCTCTGTGTCTTCCTACAAGCAAGATTTCCTTACAGCTAAGGGCAGTCACTTTTCAGCTCAAACGAACTACATCGTTCACGAAGTTAACAAGTTTTCCATCTTAACTGACAATCATTGGATGTTAGAGGCCCAGTGCTTTTTATCAGTTTCAGAAGCAGAGTGGGAATAGATATGGTCCTTATGTGTAGGAAACACAATTATTTTGTTCTCAGCACACTCACGTTTCCTGCTGTCTTAGAGACTCTAGAAAGCAAGAGCGTGCTTCTTGCTCTAAATCAGAGGGTGATCAATTGATGAGAACTCTGTTGTGTGTTTCACTTCAGAAATGGAGTTAAATCCCAGGCTCTGAGTCTTCCTACAAGCAAGACTTCATTTCATGTAAGGTCAGTTACTTTACAGCTCAAACGAACTACATCGTTCACGAAGCTCCCACGTTTCTCATCTAAACTGACAAGCATTGGATGTTAGAGGACCTCTGATTTGTTACAGTTTCAGAAGCGGATATGAACTAGATATGGTCCGTATGTGTAGGATACACCGTTCTTTTGTTCTGAGCACACTCAAGTTTCCTGCTGTATTAGAGACACTAGAAAGCAAGAGCGTGCTTCTTGGTCTAAAGCAGAGTGTGAACAATGCATGAGAACTCTGCTGTGTGTTTCACTTCAGAAATGGAGTTAAATCCCTGGCTCTGAGTCTTCCTACAAGCAAGACTTCTTTTCAGGTAAGGGCAGTCACTTTTCAGCTCAAAGGAACTACATCGTTCAGGAAGCTCACACGCTTCTCGTCTTAACTGACAAGCATTGCATGTTAGAGGACCAGTGCTTGGTATCTGTTTCAGAAGCAGATTTGGACTAGATATGATCCGTATGTGTAGGAAACACCTTTCTTTTGTTCTCAGCACACTCAAGTTTCCTGCTGTCTTAGAGTCTCCTGAAAGCAAGAGCCTGCTTCTTGCTCTAAAGCAGAGTGTGATCAATGATTGAGAACTCTGCCGTGTGTTTCACTTCAGAAATGGAGTTAAATCCCAGGCTCTGTGTCTTCCTACAAGAAAGACTTCATTTCAGGTAAGGGCAGTCACTTTTCAGCTCAAATGAACAACATCGTTCATGAAGCTCACAAGTTTCTCATCTTAACTGACAAGCATGGGATTTTAGAGGACCAGTGCTTTGTATCAGTTTCAGAAGCAGAGTTGGACTAGAAATGGTCTGTATGTGTAGGAAACAACGTTCTTTTGTTCTCAGCACACTCAAGTTTCCTGCTGTCTTAGAGATTCTAGAAAGCTAGAGCGTGCTTCTTGCTCTAAAGCAGAGTGTGATCAATGGATGAGAACTCTGCCGTGTGTTTCACTTCAGAAATGGATTTAAATCCCTGGCTCTGAGTCTTCCTTCAAGCAAGACTTCGTTTCAGGTAAGGGCTGTTACTTTACAGCTCGAACGAACTACATTGTTCACAAAGCTCACACGTTTCTCATCTTAACTGAGAAGCATTGGATGTTAGAGGACCTTTGCTTTGTATCAATTTCAAGTAGAGTTGAACTAGATATGGTCCGTAAGTATAGGAAACACGGTTCTTTTCTTCTGAGCACACTCAAGTTTCCTGCTGTATTAGAGACTCTAGAAAGCAACAGCGTCCTTCTTGCTCTAAAGCAGAGTGTGATCCTTGGATGAGAACTGTGTTGTGTGTTTCCCTTCAGAAATGGAGTTAAATCCCTGGCTTTGTGTTTCCTACAAGCAAGACTTCGTTACAAGTAAGGGCTGTAACTTTTCAGCTCAAAGAACTACCTCAGTCAGGAAGCTAACACGTTTCTCATCTTAACTGAAAAGCATTGGATGTTAGAGGACCAGTGCTTTGTATCAGTTTCAGAAGCAGAGTTGGACTAGATATGGTCCTTATGTGTAGGAAACACCTTTCTTTTGTTCTCAGCACACTCACGTTTCCTGATGTCTTAGAGTCTCTAGAAAGCAAGAGTGTGCTTCTTGCTCTAAAGCAGAGTGTGATCAATGATTGAGAACTCTGCTGTGTGTTTCACTTCAGAAATGGAGTTAAATCCCAGGCTCTGTGTCTTCCTACAATCAAGACTTCGTTTCAGGTAAGGGCAGTCACTTTTCAGCTCAAACGAACTGCATCGTTCACAAAGCTTACACGTTTCTCATCTTAACTGCCAAACATTGGATGTTAGAAGACCCGTGCTTTGTATCAGTTTCAGAAGCAACGTTGGACTAGATATGGTCCTTATGTGTAGGAAACACCTTTCTTTTGTTCTCAGCACACTCACGTTTCCTGATGTCTTAGAGTCTCTAGAAAGCAAGAGTGTGCTTCTTGCTCTAAAGCAGAGTGTGATCAATGATTGAGAACTCTGCTGTTTGTTTCACTTCAGAAATGGAGTTAAATCCCAGGCTCTGTGTCTTCCTACAAGCAAGATTTCGTTACAGCTAAGGGCAGTCACTTTTCAGCTCGAAGGAACTACATCGTTCACGAAGCTAACAAGTTTTCCATCTTAACTGACAATCATTGGATGTTAGAGGCCCAGTGCTTTTTATCAGTTTCAGAAGCAGAGTGGGAATAGATATGGTCCGTATGTGTAGGAAACACCTTTCTTTTGTTCTCAGCACACTCACGTTTCCTGATGTCTTAGAGTCTCTAGAAAGCAAGAGCGTGCTTCATGCTCTAAAGCAGAGTGTGATCAATGATTGAGAACTCTGCTGTGTGTTTCACTTCAGAAATGGAGTTAAATCCCAGGCTCTGAGTCTTCCTACAAACAAGACTTCTTCTCATGTAAGGTCAGTTACTTTACAGCTCAAACAAACTACATCATTCACGAAGCTCACACGTTTCTCATCTAAAATGACAAGCAATGGATGTTAGAGGACCTCTGATTTGTTACAGTTTCAGAAGCCGAGATGAACTAGATATGGTACGTATATGTAGGATACACCGTTCTTTTGTTCTGAGCACACTCAAGTTTCCTGCTGTATTAGAGACTCTAGAATGCAAGAGCGTCCTTCTTGCTCTAAAGCAGAGTGTGATCCATGGATGAGAACTGTGTTGTGTGTTTCTTGTCAGAAATATACGTAAATCCCTGGCTTTGTGTTTCCTACAAGCAAGATTTCGTTACAAGTAAGGGCAGACACTTTTCAGCTCAAACGAACTACATCGTTCAGGAAGCTAACACGTTTCTCATCTTAACTGACAAGCATTGGATGTTAGAGGACCAGTGCTTTGTATCAGTTTCAGAAGCATAGTTGGACTAGATATGGTCTGTATGTGTAGGAAACAACATTCTTTTGTTCTCAGCACACTCAAGTTTCCTGCTGTCTTAGAGATTCTAGAAAGCTAGAGCGTGCTTCTTGCTCTAAAGCAGAGTGTGATCAATGGATGAGAACTCTGTTGTGTGTTTCACTTCAGAAATGGAGTTAAATCCCTGGCTCTGAGTCTTCCTACTAGCAAGACTTCGTTTCAGGTAAGGGCTGTTACTTTACAGCTCAAACGAACTACATCGTTCACGAAGCTCACACGTTTCTCATCGTAACTGAGAAGCATTGGATGTTAGAGGACCTTTGCTTTGTATCAATTTCAAGCAGAGTTGAACTAGATATGGTCCGTAAGTATAGGAAACACGGTTCTTTTCTTCTGAGCACACTCAAGTTTCCTGCTGTATTAGAGACTCTAGAAAGCAAGAGCGTCCTTCTTGCTCTAAAGCAGAGTGTGATACATGGATGAGAACTGTGTTGTGTGTTTCCCTTCAAAAATAGAGTTAAATCCCTGGCTTTGTGTTTCCTACAAGCAAGAGTTCGTTAAGCAAGAGCGTGCTTCTTGCTCTGAAGCAGTGTGTGATCCATGGATGAGAACTCTGCTGTGTGTTTCCCTTCAGAAATGGAGTTAAATCCCAGGCTCTGTGTCTTCCTACAATCAAGACTTCATTTCAGGTAAGGGCAGTCACTTTTCAGCTCAAATGAACAACATCGTTCACTAAGCTCACACGTTTCTCATCTTAACTGAAAAGGATGGGATTTTAGAGGACCAGTGCTTTGTATCAGTTTCAGAAGCACATTTGGACTAGATATGATCCGTATGTGTAGGAAACACCTTTCTTTTGTTCTCAGCACACTCACGTTTCCTGCTGTCTTAGAGTCTCTAGAAAGAAAGAGTGTGCTTCTTGCTCTAAAGCAGAGTGTGATCAATGATTGAGAACTCTGCTGTGTGTTTCACTTCAGAAATGGAGTTAAATCCCTGGCTCAGAGTCTTCCTACAAGCAAGACTTTGTATCAGGTAAGGGCTGTTACTTTACAGCTCAAACGAACTACATCGTTCACAAAGCTCACACGTTTCTCATCTTAACTGAGAAGCATTGGATGTTAGAGGACCTTTGCTTAGTATCAATTTCAAGTAGAGTTGAACTAGATATGGTCCGTAAGTTTAGGAAACACGGTTCTTTTCTTCTGAGCACACTCAAGTTTCCTGCTCTATTAGAGACTCTAGAAAGCAAGAGCGTCCTTCTTGCTCTAAAGCAGAGTATGATCCATGGATGAGAACTGTGTTGTGTGTTTCCCTTCAGAAATGGAGGTAAATCCCTGGCTTTGTGTTTCCTACAAGCAAGACTTCGTTACAAGTAAGGGCAGACACTTTTCAGATCAAAGGAACTACATCGTTCAGGAAGCTAACACATTTCTCATCTTAACTGAAAAGCATTGGATGTTAGAGGACCAGTGCTTTGTATCAGTTTCAGAAGCAGAGTAGGACTAGATATGGTCCTTATGTGTAGGAAACTCCTTCCTTTTGTTCTCAGCACACTCATGTTTCCTGATGTCTTAGAGTCTCTAGAAAGCAAGAGTGTGTTTCTTGCTCTAAAGCAGAGTGTGATCAATGATTGAGAACTCTGCTGTGTTTTTCACTTCAGAAATGGAGTTAAATCCCAGGCTCTGAGTCTTCCTACAAGCAAGACTTCGTTTCATGTAAGGGCAGTCACTTTACAGCTCAAACGAACTACATCGTTCAGGAAGCTAACACGTTTCTCATCTTAACTGACAAGCATTGGATGTTAGAGGACCAGTGCATTGTATCAGTTTCAGAAGCAGTCTTGGACTAGATATGGTCCGTATGTGTAAGAAACACTGTTCTTTGGTCGCAGCACACTCACGTTTCCTGCTGTATTAGAGACTCTTGAAAGCAAGAGTGTGCTTCCTTCTCTAAAGCAGAGTGTGAACAATGGATGAGAACTGTGTTGTGTGTTTCCCTTCAGAAATGGAGTTAAATCCCAGGCTCTGTGTCTTCCTACAAGCAAGATTTCCTTACAGCTAAGGGCAGTCACTTTTCAGCTCAAACGAACTACATCGTTCACGAAGTTAACAAGTTTTCCATCTTAACTGACAATCATTGGATGTTAGAGGCCCAGTGCTTTTTATCAGTTTCAGAAGCAGAGTGGGAATAGATATGGTCCTTATGTGTAGGAAACACAATTATTTTGTTCTCAGCACACTCACGTTTCCTGCTGTCTTAGAGACTCTAGAAAGCAAGAGCGTGCTTCTTGCTCTAAATCAGAGGGTGATCAATTGATGAGAACTCTGCTGTGTGTTTCACTTCAGAAATGGAGTTAAATCCCAGGCTCTGAGTCTTCCTACAAGCAAGACTTCTTTTCATGTAAGGTCAGTTACTTTACAGCTCAAACGAACTACATCGTTCACGAAGCTCCCACGTTTCTCATCTAAACTGACAAGCATTGGATGTTAGAGGACCTCTGATTTGTTACAGTTTCAGAAGCGGATATGAACTAGATATGGTCCGTATGTGTAGGATACACCGTTCTTTTGTTCTGAGCACACTCAAGTTTCCTGCTGTATTAGAGACTCTAGAAAGCAAGAGCGTGCTTCTTGGTCTAAAGCAGAGTGTGAACAATGCATGAGAACTCTGCTGTGTGTTTCACTTCAGAAATGGAGTTAAATCCCTGGCTCTGAGTCTTCCTACAAGCAAGACTTCTTTTCAGGTAAGGGCAGTCACTTTTCAGCTCAAAGGAACTACATCGTTCAGGAAGCTCACACGCTTCTCGTCTTAACTGACAAGCATTGCATGTTAGAGGACCAGTGCTTGGTATCTGTTTCAGAAGCAGATTTGGACTAGATATGATCCGTATGTGTAGGAAACACCTTTCTTTTGTTCTCAGCACACTCAAGTTTCCTGCTGTCTTAGAGTCTCCTGAAAGCAAGAGTGTGCTTCTTGCTCTAAAGCAGAGTGTGATCAATGATTGAGAACTCTGCCGTGTGTTTCACTTCAGAAATGGAGTTAAATCCCAGGCTCTGTGTCTTCCTACAAGAAAGACTTCATTTCAGGTAAGGGCAGTCACTTTTCAGCTCAAATGAACAACATCGTTCATGAAGCTCACAAGTTTCTCATCTTAACTGACAAGCATGGGATTTTAGAGGACCAGTGCTTTGTATCAGTTTCAGAAGCAGAGTTGGACTAGAAATGGTCTGTATGTGTAGGAAACAACGTTCTTTTGTTCTCAGCACACTCAAGTTTCCTGCTGTCTTAGAGATTCTAGAAAGCTAGAGCGTGCTTCTTGCTCTAAAGCAGAGTGTGATCAATGGATGAGAACTCTGCCGTGTGTTTCACTTCAGAAATGGATTTAAATCCCTGGCTCTGAGTCTTCCTTCAAGCAAGACTTCGTTTCAGGTAAGGGCTGTTACTTTACAGCTCGAACGAACTACATTGTTCACAAAGCTCACACGTTTCTCATCTTAACTGAGAAGCATTGGATGTTAGAGGACGTTTGCTTTGTATCAATTTCAAGTAGAGTTGAACTAGATATGGTCCGTAAGTATAGGAAACACGGTTCTTTTCTTCTGAGCACACTCAAGTTTCCTGCTGTATTAGAGACTCTAGAAAGCAACAGCGTCCTTCTTGCTCTAAAGCAGAGTGTGATCCTTGGATGAGAACTGTGTTGTGTGTTTCCCTTCAGAAATGGAGTTAAATCCCTGGCTTTGTGTTTCCTACAAGCAAGACTTCGTTACAAGTAAGGGCTGTAACTTTTCAGCTCAAAGAACTACCTCAGTCAGGAAGCTAACACGTTTCTCATCTTAACTGAAAAGCATTGGATGTTAGAGGACCAGTGCTTTGTATCAGTTTCAGAAGCAGAGTTGGACTAGATATGGTCCTTAGGTGTAGGAAACACCTTTCTTTTGTTCTCAGCACACTCACGTTTCCTGATGTCTTAGAGTCTCTAGAAAGCAAGAGTGTGCTTCTTGCTCTAAAGCAGAGTGTGATCAATGATTGAGAAATCTGCTGTGTGTTTCACTTCAGAAATGGAGTTAAATCCCAGGCTCTGTGTCTTCCTACAATCAAGACTTCGTTTCAGGTAAGGGCAGTCACTTTTCAGCTCAAACGAACTGCATCGTTCACAAAGCTTACACGTTTCTCATCTTAACTGCCAAACATTGGATGTTAGAAGACCCGTGCTTTGTATCAGTTTCAGAAGCAACGTTGGACTAGATATGGTCCGTATGTGTAGGAAACTCCGTTCTTTTGTTCTCATCACATACATGTTTCCTGCTGTCTTAGAAACTCTAGAAAGCAAGAGCGTGCTTCTTGCTCTAAAGCAGAGTGTGATCCATGGATGAGAACTTTGTTGTGTGTTTCCCTTCAGAAATGGAGTTAAAGCCCAGGCTCTGTGTCTTCCTACAAGCAAGATTTCCTTACAGCTAAGGGCAGTCACTTTTCAGCTCAAACGAACTACATCGTTCACGAAGCTAACAAGTTTTCCATCTGAACTGACAATCATTGGATGTTAGAGGCCCAGTGCTTTTTATCAGTTTCAGATGCAGAGTGGGAATAGATATGGTCCGTATGTGTAGGAAACACCGTTATTTTGTTCTCAGCACACTCACGTTTCCTGCTGTCTTAGAGACTCTAGAAAGCAAGAGCGTGCTTCTTGCTCTAAAGCAGAGGATGATCAATTGATGAGAACTCTGCTGTGTGTTTCACTTCAGAAATGGAGTTAAATCCCAGGCTCTGAGTCTTCCTACAAGCAAGACTTCTTTTCATGTAAGGGTAGTTACTTTACAGCTCAAACGAACTACATCATTCATGAAGCTCACACGTTTCTCATGTCAACTGAGAAGCATTGGATGTTAGAGGACCTTTGCTTTGTATCATTTCAAACAGAGTTGAACTATATATGTTCCATATGTATAGGAAACACGGTTCTTTTCTTCTGAGCACACTCACGTTTCCTGTTGTATTAGAGTCTCTGGAAAGCAAGAGCGTGCTTCTTGCTCTGAAGCAGTGTGTGATCCATGGATGAGAACTCTGCTGTGTTTTTCCCTTCAGAAATTGAGTTAAATCCCTGGCTCTGAGTCTTCCGACAAGCAAGACTTCGTTTCAGGTAAGGGCTGTCACTTTTCAGCTCAAACGAACTACATCGTTCACGAAGCTAACACGTTTCTCATCTAAACTGACAAGCATTGGATGTTAGAGGACCTCTGATTTGTTACAGTTTCAGAAGCAGAGATGTACTAGATATGGTCCGTATGTGTAGGAAGCACCGTTCTTTTGTTCTGAGCACACTCAAGTTTCCTGCTGTATTAGAGACTCTAGAAAGCAAGAGCGTGCTTCTTGCTCTATAGCAGAGTGTGAACAATGCATGAGAACTCTGCTGTGTGCTTCACTTCAGAAATGGAGTTAAATCCCTGGCTCTGAGTCTTCCTACAAGCAAGACTTCGTTTCAGGTAAGGGCTGTCACTTTTCAGCTCAAACGAACTACATCGTTCACAAGCTCACAAGTTTCTCGTCTTAACTGACAATCATTGGATGTTAGAGGACCAGTGCTTTGTATCAGTTTCAGAAGCAGAGTTGGACTAGATATGATCCGTATGTGTAGGAAACAACGTTCATTTGTTCTCAGCACACTCAAGTTTCCTGCTGTCTTTGAGATTCTAGAAAGCTATAGGGTGCTTCTTGCTCTAAAGCAGAGTGTGATCAATGGATGAGAACTTGTTGTGTGTTTCACTTCAGAAATGGAGTTAAATCCCTGGATCTGAGCCTTCCTACAAGCAAGACTTCGTTTCAGGTAAGGGCAGTTACTTTACAGCTCAAACAAACTACATCGTTCACGAATCTCACACGTTTCTCATCTAAACTGACAATCATTGCATGTTAGAAGACCTGTGGTTTGTTTCAGTTTCAGAAGCAGAGTTGGACTAGATATAGTCTGTATGTGTAGGAATCACCGTTCTTTTGTTCTGAGCACACTCAAGTTTCCTGCTGAATTAGAGACTCTACAAAGCAAGAGCGTGCTTCTTGCTCTAAAGCAGAGTGTGAACAATGCATGAGAAGTCTGCTGTGTGTTTCACTTCAGAAATGGAGTTAAATCCCTGGCTCTGAGTCTTCCTACAAGCAAGACTTCCTTTCAGGTAAGGGCAGTCACTTTTCAGCTCAAAGGAACTACATCGTTCAGGAAGCTCACACGCTTCTCGTCTTAACTGACAAGCATTGCATGTTAGAGGACCAGTGCTTGGTATCTGTTTCAGAAGCAGATTTGGACTAGATATGATCCGTATGTGTAGGAAACACAATTAATTTGTTCTCAGCACACTCACGTTTCCTGCTGTCTTAGAGACTCTAGAAAGCAAGAGCGTGCTTCTTGCTCTAAATCAGAGGGTGATCAATTGATGAGAACTCTGCTGTGTGTTTCACTTCAGAAATGGAGTTAAATCCCTGGCTCTGAGTCTTCCTACAAGCAAGACTTCGTTTCAGGTAAGGGCAGTCACTTTTCAGCTCAAAGGAACTACATCGTTCAGGAAGCTCACACGCTTCTCGTCTTAACTGACAAGCATTGCATGTTAGAGGACCAGTGCTTGGTATCTGTTTCAGAAGCAGATTTGGACTAGATATGATCCGTATGTGTAGGAAACACCTTTCTTTTGTTCTCAGCACACTCAAGTTTCCTGCTGTCTTAGAGTCTCCTGAAAGCAAGAGTGTGCTTCTTGCTCTAAAGCAGAGTGTGATCAATGATTGAGAACTCTGCCGTGTGTTTCACTTCAGAAATGGAGTTAAATCCCAGGCTCTGTGTCTTCCTACAAGCAAGACTTCATTTCAGGTAAGGGCAGTCACTTTTCAGCTCAAATGAACAACATCGTTCATGAAGCTCACTAGTTTCTCATCTTAACTGACAAGCATGGGATTTTAGAGGACCAGTGCTTTGTATCAGTTTCAGAAGCAGAGTTGGACTAGAAATGGTCTGTATGTGTAGGAAACAACGTTCTTTTGTTCTCAGCACACTCAAGTTTCCTGCTGTCTTAGAGATTCTAGAAAGCTAGAGCGTGCTTCTTGCTCTAAAGCAGAGTGTGATCAATGGATGAGAACTCTGCCGTGTGTTTCACTTCAGAAATGGATTTAAATCCCTGGCTCTGAGTCTTCCTTCAAGCAAGACTTCGTTTCAGGTAAGGGCTGTTACTTTACAGCTCGAACGAACTACATTGTTCACAAAGCTCACACGTTTCTCATCTTAACTGAGAAGCATTGGATGTTAGAGGACCTTTGCTTTGTATCAATTTCAAGTAGAGTTGAACTAGATATGGTCCGTAAGTATAGGAAACACGGTTCTTTTCTTCTGAGCACACTCAAGTTTCCTGCTGTATTAGAGACTCTAGAAAGCAAGAGCGTCCTTCTTGCTCTAAAGCAGAGTGTGATCCATGGATGAGAACTGTGTTGTGTGTTTCCCTTCAGAAATGGAGTTAAATCCCTGGCTTTGTGTTTCCTACAAGCAAGACTTCGTTACAAGTAAGGGCAGTAACTTTTCAGCTCAAAGAACTACCTCAGTCAGGAAGCTAACACGTTTCTCATCTTAACTGAAAAGCATTGGATGTTAGAGGACCAGTGCTTTGTATCAGTTTCAGAAGCAGAGTAGGACTAGATATGGTCCTTATGTGTAGGAAACTCCTTCCTTTTGTTCTCAGCACACTCATGTTTCCTGATGTCTTAGAGTCTCTAGAAAGCAAGAGTGTGTTTCTTGCTCTAAAGCAGAGTGTGATCAATGATTGAGAACTCTGCTGTGTTTTTCACTTCAGAAATGGAGTTAAATCCCAGGCTCTGAGTCTTCCTACAAGCAAGACTTCGTTTCATGTAAGGGCAGTCACTTTACAGCGCAAACGAACTACATCGTTCAGGAAGCTAACACGTTTCTCATCTTAACTGACAAGCATTGGATGTTAGAGGACCAGTGCATTGTATCAGTTTCAGAAGCAGGGTTGGACTAGATATGGTCCGTATGTGTAAGAAACACCGTTCTTTGGTCGCAGCACACTCACGTTTCCTGCTGTATTAGAGACTCTTGAAAGCAAGAGTGTGCTTCCCTCTCTAAAGCAGAGTGTGAACAATGGATGAGAACTGTGTTGTGTGTTTCCCTTCAGAAATGGAGTTAAATCCCAGGCTCTGTGTCTTCCTACAAGCAAGATTTCCTTACAGCTAAGGGCAGTCACTTTTCAGCTCAAACGAACTACATCGTTCACGAAGCTAACAAGTTTTCCATCTGAACTGACAATCATTGGATGTTAGAGGCCCAGTGCTTTTTATCAGTTTCAGAAGCAGAGTGGGAATAGATATGGTCCTTATGTGTAGGAAACACAATTATTTTGTTCTCAGCACACTCACGTTTCCTGCTGTCTTAGAGACTCTAGAAAGCAAGAGCGTGCTTCTTGCTCTAAATCAGAGGGTGATCAATTGATGAGAACTCTGCTGTGTGTTTCACTTCAGAAATGGAGTTAAATCCCAGGCTCTGAGTCTTCCTACAAGCAAGACTTCTTTTCATGTAAGGTCAGTTACTTTACAGCTCAAACGAACTACATCGTTCACGAAGCTCCCACGTTTCTCATCTAAACTGACAAGCATTGGATGTTAGAGGACCTCTGATTTGTTACAGTTTCAGAAGCGGATATGAACTAGATATGGTCCGTATGTGTAGGATACACCGTTCTTTTGTTCTGAGCACACTCAAGTTTCCTGCTGTATTAGAGACTCTAGAAAGCAAGAGCGTGCTTCTTGGTCTAAAGCAGAGTGTGAACAATGCATGAGAACTCTGCTGTGTGTTTCACTTCAGAAATGGAGTTAAATCCCTGGCTCTGAGTCTTCCTACAAGCAAGACTTCTTTTCAGGTAAGGGCAGTCACTTTTCAGCTCAAAGGAACTGCATCGTTCAGGAAGCTCACACGCTTCTCGTCTTAACTGACAAGCATTGCATGTTAGAGGACCAGTGCTTGGTATCTGTTTCAGAAGCAGATTTGGACTAGATATGATCCGTATGTGTAGGAAACACCTTTCTTTTGTTCTCAGCACACTCAAGTTTCCTGCTGTCTTAGAGTCTCCTGAAAGCAAGAGTGTGCTTCTTGCTCTAAAGCAGAGTGTGATCAATGATTGAGAACTCTGCCGTGTGTTTCACTTCAGAAATGGAGTTAAATCCCAGGCTCTGTGTCTTCCTACAAGAAAGACTTCATTTCAGGTAAGGGCAGTCACTTTTCAGCTCAAATGAACAACATCGTTCATGAAGCTCACAAGTTTCTCATCTTAACTGACAAGCATGGGATTTTAGAGGACCAGTGCTTTGTATCAGTTTCAGAAGCAGAGTTGGACTAGAAATGGTCTGTATGTGTAGGAAACAACGTTCTTTTGTTCTCAGCACACTCAAGTTTCCTGCTGTCTTAGAGATTCTAGAAAGCTAGAGCGTGCTTCTTGCTCTAAAGCAGAGTGTGATCAATGGATGAGAACTCTGCCGTGTGTTTCACTTCAGAAATGGATTTAAATCCCTGGCTCTGAGTCTTCCTTCAAGCAAGACTTCGTTTCAGGTAAGGGCTGTTACTTTACAGCTCGAACGAACTACATTGTTCACAAAGCTCACACGTTTCTCATCTTAACTGAGAAGCATTGGATGTTAGAGGACCTTTGCTTTGTATCAATTTCAAGTAGAGTTGAACTAGATATGGTCCGTAAGTATAGGAAACACGGTTCTTTTCTTCTGAGCACACTCACGTTTCCTGTTGTATTAGAGTCTCTGGAAAGCAAGAGCGTGCTTCTTGCTCTGAAGCAGTGTGTGATCCATGGATGAGAACTCTGCTGTGTTTTTCCCTTCAGAAATTGAGTTAAATCCCTGGCTCTGAGTCTTCCGACAAGCAAGACTTCGTTTCAGGTAAGGGCTGTCACTTTTCAGCTCAAACGAACTACATCGTTCACGAAGCTAACACGTTTCTCATCTAAACTGACAAGCATTGGATGTTAGAGGACCTCTGATTTGTTACAGTTTCAGAAGCAGAGATGTACTAGATATGGTCCGTATGTGTAGGAAGCACCGTTCTTTTGTTCTGAGCACACTCAAGTTTCCTGCTGTATTAGAGACTCTAGAAAGCAAGAGCGTGCTTCTTGCTCTATAGCAGAGTGTGAACAATGCATGAGAACTCTGCTGTGTGCTTCACTTCAGAAATGGAGTTAAATCCCTGGCTCTGAGTCTTCCTACAAGCAAGACTTCGTTTCAGGTAAGGGCTGTCACTTTTCAGCTCAAACGAACTACATCGTTCACAAGCTCACAAGTTTCTCGTCTTAACTGACAATCATTGGATGTTAGAGGACCAGTGCTTTGTATCAGTTTCAGAAGCAGAGTTGGACTAGATATGATCCGTATGTGTAGGAAACAACGTTCATTTGTTCTCAGCACACTCAAGTTTCCTGCTGTCTTTGAGATTCTAGAAAGCTATAGGGTGCTTCTTGCTCTAAAGCAGAGTGTGATCAATGGATGAGAACTTGTTGTGTGTTTCACTTCAGAAATGGAGTTAAATCCCTGGATCTGAGCCTTCCTACAAGCAAGACTTCGTTTCAGGTAAGGGCAGTTACTTTACAGCTCAAACAAACTACATCGTTCACGAATCTCACACGTTTCTCATCTAAACTGACAATCATTGCATGTTAGAAGACCTGTGGTTTGTTTCAGTTTCAGAAGCAGAGTTGGACTAGATATAGTCTGTATGTGTAGGAATCACCGTTCTTTTGTTCTGAGCACACTCAAGTTTCCTGCTGAATTAGAGACTCTACAAAGCAAGAGCGTGCTTCTTGCTCTAAAGCAGAGTGTGAACAATGCATGAGAAGTCTGCTGTGTGTTTCACTTCAGAAATGGAGTTAAATCCCTGGCTCTGAGTCTTCCTACAAGCAAGACTTCCTTTCAGGTAAGGGCAGTCACTTTTCAGCTCAAAGGAACTACATCGTTCAGGAAGCTCACACGCTTCTCGTCTTAACTGACAAGCATTGCATGTTAGAGGACCAGTGCTTGGTATCTGTTTCAGAAGCAGATTTGGACTAGATATGATCCGTATGTGTAGGAAACACAATTAATTTGTTCTCAGCACACTCACGTTTCCTGCTGTCTTAGAGACTCTAGAAAGCAAGAGCGTGCTTCTTGCTCTAAATCAGAGGGTGATCAATTGATGAGAACTCTGCTGTGTGTTTCACTTCAGAAATGGAGTTAAATCCCTGGCTCTGAGTCTTCCTACAAGCAAGACTTCGTTTCAGGTAAGGGCAGTCACTTTTCAGCTCAAAGGAACTACATCGTTCAGGAAGCTCACACGCTTCTCGTCTTAACTGACAAGCATTGCATGTTAGAGGACCAGTGCTTGGTATCTGTTTCAGAAGCAGATTTGGACTAGATATGATCCGTATGTGTAGGAAACACCTTTCTTTTGTTCTCAGCACACTCAAGTTTCCTGCTGTCTTAGAGTCTCCTGAAAGCAAGAGTGTGCTTCTTGCTCTAAAGCAGAGTGTGATCAATGATTGAGAACTCTGCCGTGTGTTTCACTTCAGAAATGGAGTTAAATCCCAGGCTCTGTGTCTTCCTACAAGCAAGACTTCATTTCAGGTAAGGGCAGTCACTTTTCAGCTCAAATGAACAACATCGTTCATGAAGCTCACTAGTTTCTCATCTTAACTGACAAGCATGGGATTTTAGAGGACCAGTGCTTTGTATCAGTTTCAGAAGCAGAGTTGGACTAGAAATGGTCTGTATGTGTAGGAAACAACGTTCTTTTGTTCTCAGCACACTCAAGTTTCCTGCTGTCTTAGAGATTCTAGAAAGCTAGAGCGTGCTTCTTGCTCTAAAGCAGAGTGTGATCAATGGATGAGAACTCTGCCGTGTGTTTCACTTCAGAAATGGATTTAAATCCCTGGCTCTGAGTCTTCCTTCAAGCAAGACTTCGTTTCAGGTAAGGGCTGTTACTTTACAGCTCGAACGAACTACATTGTTCACAAAGCTCACACGTTTCTCATCTTAACTGAGAAGCATTGGATGTTAGAGGACCTTTGCTTTGTATCAATTTCAAGTAGAGTTGAACTAGATATGGTCCGTAAGTATAGGAAACACGGTTCTTTTCTTCTGAGCACACTCAAGTTTCCTGCTGTATTAGAGACTCTAGAAAGCAAGAGCGTCCTTCTTGCTCTAAAGCAGAGTGTGATCCATGGATGAGAACTGTGTTGTGTGTTTCCCTTCAGAAATGGAGTTAAATCCCTGGCTTTGTGTTTCCTACAAGCAAGACTTCGTTACAAGTAAGGGCAGTAACTTTTCAGCTCAAAGAACTACCTCAGTCAGGAAGCTAACACGTTTCTCATCTTAACTGAAAAGCATTGGATGTTAGAGGACCAGTGCTTTGTATCAGTTTCAGAAGCAGAGTAGGACTAGATATGGTCCTTATGTGTAGGAAACTCCTTCCTTTTGTTCTCAGCACACTCATGTTTCCTGATGTCTTAGAGTCTCTAGAAAGCAAGAGTGTGTTTCTTGCTCTAAAGCAGAGTGTGATCAATGATTGAGAACTCTGCTGTGTTTTTCACTTCAGAAATGGAGTTAAATCCCAGGCTCTGAGTCTTCCTACAAGCAAGACTTCGTTTCATGTAAGGGCAGTCACTTTACAGCGCAAACGAACTACATCGTTCAGGAAGCTAACACGTTTCTCATCTTAACTGACAAGCATTGGATGTTAGAGGACCAGTGCATTGTATCAGTTTCAGAAGCAGGGTTGGACTAGATATGGTCCGTATGTGTAAGAAACACCGTTCTTTGGTCGCAGCACACTCACGTTTCCTGCTGTATTAGAGACTCTTGAAAGCAAGAGTGTGCTTCCTTCTCTAAAGCAGAGTGTGAACAATGGATGAGAACTGTGTTGTGTGTTTCCCTTCAGAAATGGAGTTAAATCCCAGGCTCTGTGTCTTCCTACAAGCAAGATTTCCTTACAGCTAAGGGCAGTCACTTTTCAGCTCAAACGAACTACATCGTTCACGAAGCTAACAAGTTTTCCATCTGAACTGACAATCATTGGATGTTAGAGGCCCAGTGCTTTTTATCAGTTTCAGAAGCAGAGTGGGAATAGATATGGTCCTTATGTGTAGGAAACACAATTATTTTGTTCTCAGCACACTCACGTTTCCTGCTGTCTTAGAGACTCTAGAAAGCAAGAGCGTGCTTCTTGCTCTAAATCAGAGGGTGATCAATTGATGAGAACTCTGCTGTGTGTTTCACTTCAGAAATGGAGTTAAATCCCAGGCTCTGAGTCTTCCTACAAGCAAGACTTCTTTTCATGTAAGGTCAGTTACTTTACAGCTCAAACGAACTACATCGTTCACGAAGCTCCCACGTTTCTCATCTAAACTGACAAGCATTGGATGTTAGAGGACCTCTGATTTGTTACAGTTTCAGAAGCGGATATGAACTAGATATGGTCCGTATGTGTAGGATACACCGTTCTTTTGTTCTGAGCACACTCAAGTTTCCTGCTGTATTAGAGACTCTAGAAAGCAAGAGCGTGCTTCTTGGTCTAAAGCAGAGTGTGAACAATGCATGAGAACTCTGCTGTGTGTTTCACTTCAGAAATGGAGTTAAATCCCTGGCTCTGAGTCTTCCTACAAGCAAGACTTCTTTTCAGGTAAGGGCAGTCACTTTTCAGCTCAAAGGAACTGCATCGTTCAGGAAGCTCACACGCTTCTCGTCTTAACTGACAAGCATTGCATGTTAGAGGACCAGTGCTTGGTATCTGTTTCAGAAGCAGATTTGGACTAGATATGATCCGTATGTGTAGGAAACACCTTTCTTTTGTTCTCAGCACACTCAAGTTTCCTGCTGTCTTAGAGTCTCCTGAAAGCAAGAGTGTGCTTCTTGCTCTAAAGCAGAGTGTGATCAATGATTGAGAACTCTGCCGTGTGTTTCACTTCAGAAATGGAGTTAAATCCCAGGCTCTGTGTCTTCCTACAAGAAAGACTTCATTTCAGGTAAGGGCAGTCACTTTTCAGCTCAAATGAACAACATCGTTCATGAAGCTCACAAGTTTCTCATCTTAACTGACAAGCATGGGATTTTAGAGGACCAGTGCTTTGTATCAGTTTCAGAAGCAGAGTTGGACTAGAAATGGTCTGTATGTGTAGGAAACAACGTTCTTTTGTTCTCAGCACACTCAAGTTTCCTGCTGTCTTAGAGATTCTAGAAAGCTAGAGCGTGCTTCTTGCTCTAAAGCAGAGTGTGATCAATGGATGAGAACTCTGCCGTGTGTTTCACTTCAGAAATGGATTTAAATCCCTGGCTCTGAGTCTTCCTTCAAGCAAGACTTCGTTTCAGGTAAGGGCTGTTACTTTACAGCTCGAACGAACTACATTGTTCACAAAGCTCACACGTTTCTCATCTTAACTGAGAAGCATTGGATGTTAGAGGACCTTTGCTTTGTATCAATTTCAAGTAGAGTTGAACTAGATATGGTCCGTAAGTATAGGAAACACGGTTCTTTTCTTCTGAGCACACTCAAGTTTCCTGCTGTATTAGAGACTCTAGAAAGCAACAGCGTCCTTCTTGCTCTAAAGCAGAGTGTGATCCTTGGATGAGAACTGTGTTGTGTGTTTCCCTTCAGAAATGGAGTTAAATCCCTGGCTTTGTGTTTCCTACAAGCAAGACTTCGTTACAAGTAAGGGCTGTAACTTTTCAGCTCAAAGAACTACCTCAGTCAGGAAGCTAACACGTTTCTCATCTTAACTGAAAAGCATTGGATGTTAGAGGACCAGTGCTTTGTATCAGTTTCAGAAGCAGAGTTGGACTAGATATGGTCCTTATGTGTAGGAAACACCTTTCTTTTGTTCTCAGCACACTCACGTTTCCTGATGTCTTAGAGTCTCTAGAAAGCAAGAGTGTGCTTCTTGCTCTAAAGCAGAGTGTGATCAATGATTGAGAACTCTGCTGTGTGTTTCACTTCAGAAATGGAGTTAAATCCCAGGCTCTGTGTCTTCCTACAATCAAGACTTCGTTTCAGGTAAGGGCAGTCACTTTTCAGCTCAAACGAACTGCATCGTTCACAAAGCTTACACGTTTCTCATCTTAACTGCCAAACATTGGATGTTAGAAGACCCGTGCTTTGTATCAGTTTCAGAAGCAACGTTGGACTAGATATGGTCCGTATGTGTAGGAAACTCCGTTCTTTTGTTCTCATCACATACATGTTTCCTGCTGTCTTAGAAACTCTAGAAAGCAAGAGCGTGCTTCTTGCTCTAAAGCAGAGTGTGGTCCATGGATGAGAACTTTGTTGTGTGTTTCCCTTCAGAAATGGAGTTAAAGCCCAGGCTCTGTGTCTTCCTACAAGCAAGATTTCCTTACAGCTAAGGGCAGTCACTTTTCAGCTCAAACGAACTACATCGTTCACGAAGCTAACAAGTTTTCCATCTGAACTGACAATCATTGGATGTTAGAGGCCCAGTGCTTTTTATCAGTTTCAGATGCAGAGTGGGAATAGATATGGTCCGTATGTGTAGGAAACACCGTTATTTTGTTCTCAGCACACTCACGTTTCCTGCTGTCTTAGAGACTCTAGAAAGCAAGAGCGTGCTTCTTGCTCTAAAGCAGAGGATGATCAATTGATGAGAACTCTGCTGTGTGTTTCACTTCAGAAATGGAGTTAAATCCCAGGCTCTGAGTCTTCCTACAAGCAAGACTTCTTTTCATGTAAGGGTAGTTACTTTACAGCTCAAACGAACTACATCGTTCATGAAGCTCACACGTTTCTCATGTCAACTGAGAAGCATTGGATGTTAGAGGACCTTTGCTTTGTATCATTTCAAACAGAGTTGAACTAGATATGTTCTGTATGTATAGGAAACACGCTTCTTTTCTTCTGAGCACACTCACGTTTCCTGTTGTATTAGAGTCTCTGGAAGCAAGAGCGTGCTTCTTGCTCTGAAGCAGTGTGTGATCCATGGATGAGAACTCTGCTGTGTGTTTCCCTTCAGAAATTGAGTTAAATCCCTGGCTCTGAGTCTTCCGACAAGCAAGACTTCGTTTCAGGTAAGGGCTGTCACTTTTCAGCTCAAACGAACTACATCGTTCACGAAGCTAACACGTTTCTCATCTAAACTGACAAGCATTGGATGTTAGAGGACCTCTGATTTGTTACAGTTTCAGAAGCAGAGATGTACTAGATATGGTCCGTATGTGTAGGAAGCACCGTTCTTTTGTTCTGAGCACACTCAAGTTTCCTGCTGTATTAGAGACTCTAGAAAGCAAGAGCGTGCTTCTTGCTCTATAGCAGAGTGTGAACAATGCATGAGAACTCTGCTGTGTGCTTCACTTCAGAAATGGAGTTAAATCCCTGGCTCTGAGTCTTCCTACAAGCAAGACTTCGTTTCAGGTAAGGGCTGTCACTTTTCAGCTCAAACGAACTACATCGTTCACAAGCTCACAAGTTTCTCGTCTTAACTGACAATCATTGGATGTTAGAGGACCAGTGCTTTGTATCAGTTTCAGAAGCAGAGTTGGACTAGATATGATCCGTATGTGTAGGAAACAACGTTCATTTGTTCTCAGCACACTCAAGTTTCCTGCTGTCTTTGAGATTCTAGAAAGCTATAGGGTGCTTCTTGCTCTAAAGCAGAGTGTGATCAATGGATGAGAACTTGTTGTGTGTTTCACTTCAGAAATGGAGTTAAATCCCTGGATCTGAGCCTTCCTACAAGCAAGACTTCGTTTCAGGTAAGGGCAGTTACTTTACAGCTCAAACAAACTACATCGTTCTCGAATCTCACACGTTTCTCATCTAAACTGACAATCATTGCATGTTAGAAGACCTGTGGTTTGTTTCAGTTTCAGAAGCAGAGTTGGACTAGATATAGTCTGTATGTGTAGGAATCACCGTTCTTTTGTTCTGAGCACACTCAAGTTTCCTGCTGAATTAGAGACTCTACAAAGCAAGAGCGTGCTTCTTGCTCTAAAGCAGAGTGTGAACAATGCATGAGAAGTCTGCTGTGTGTTTCACTTCAGAAATGGAGTTAAATCCCTGGCTCTGACTCTTCCTACAAGCAAGACTTCCTTTCAGGTAAGGGCAGTCACTTTTCAGCTCAAAGGAACTACATCGTTCAGGAAGCTCACACGCTTCTCGTCTTAACTGACAAGCATTGCATGTTAGAGGACCAGTGCTTGGTATCTGTTTCAGAAGCAGATTTGGACTAGATATGATCCGTATGTGTAGGAAACACAATTAATTTGTTCTCAGCACACTCACGTTTCCTGCTGTCTTAGAGACTCTAGAAAGCAAGAGCGTGCTTCTTGCTCTAAATCAGAGGGTGATCAATTGATGAGAACTCTGCTGTGTGTTTCACTTCAGAAATGGAGTTAAATCCCTGGCTCTGAGTCTTCCTACAAGCAAGACTTCGTTTCAGGTAAGGGCAGTCACTTTTCAGCTCAAAGGAACTACATCGTTCAGGAAGCTCACACGCTTCTCGTCTTAACTGACAAGCATTGCATGTTAGAGGACCAGTGCTTGGTATCTGTTTCAGAAGCAGATTTGGACTAGATATGATCCGTATGTGTAGGAAACACCTTTCTTTTGTTCTCAGCACACTCAAGTTTCCTGCTGTCTTAGAGTCTCCTGAAAGCAAGAGTGTGCTTCTTGCTCTAAAGCAGAGTGTGATCAATGATTGAGAACTCTGCCGTGTGTTTCACTTCAGAAATGGAGTTAAATCCCAGGCTCTGTGTCTTCCTACAAGCAAGATTTCCTTTCAGGTAAGGGCAGTCACTTTTCAGCTCAAATGAACAACATCGTTCATGAAGCTCACTAGTTTCTCATCTTAACTGACAAGCATGGGATTTTAGAGGACCAGTGCTTTGTATCAGTTTCAGAAGCAGAGTTGGACTAGAAATGGTCTGTATGTGTAGGAAACAACGTTCTTTTGTTCTCAGCACACTCAAGTTTCCTGCTGTCTTAGAGATTCTAGAAAGCTAGAGCGTGCTTCTTGCTCTAAAGCAGAGTGTGATCAATGGATGAGAACTCTGCCGTGTGTTTCACTTCAGAAATGGATTTAAATCCCTGTCTCTGAGTCTTCCTTCAAGCAAGACTTCGTTTCAGGTAAGGGCTGTTACTTTACAGCTCGAACGAACTACATTGTTCACAAAGCTCACACGTTTCTCATCTTAACTGAGAAGCATTGGATGTTAGAGGACCTTTGCTTTGTATCAATTTCAAGTAGAGTTGAACTAGATATGGTCCGTAAGTATAGGAAACACGGTTCTTTTCTTCTGAGCACACTCAAGTTTCCTGCTGTATTAGAGACTCTAGAAAGCAAGAGCGTCCTTCTTGCTCTAAAGCAGAGTGTGATCCATGGATGAGAACTGTGTTGTGTGTTTCCCTTCAGAAATGGAGTTAAATCCCTGGCTTTGTGTTTCCTACAAGCAAGACTTCGTTACAAGTAAGGGCAGTAACTTTTCAGCTCAAAGAACTACCTCAGTCAGGAAGCTAACACGTTTCTCATCTTAACTGAAAAGCATTGGATGTTAGAGGACCAGTGCTTTGTATCAGTTTCAGAAGCAGAGTAGGACTAGATATGGTCCTTATGTGTAGGAAACTCCTTCCTTTTGTTCTCAGCACACTCATGTTTCCTGATGTCTTAGAGTCTCTAGAAAGCAAGAGTGTGTTTCTTGCTCTAAAGCAGAGTGTGATCAATGATTGAGAACTCTGCTGTGTTTTTCACTTCAGAAATGGAGTTAAATCCCAGGCTCTGAGTCTTCCTACAAGCAAGACTTCGTTTCATGTAAGGGCAGTCACTTTACAGCGCAAACGAACTACATCGTTCAGGAAGCTAACACGTTTCTCATCTTAACTGACAAGCATTGGATGTTAGAGGACCAGTGCATTGTATCAGTTTCAGAAGCAGGGTTGGACTAGATATGGTCCGTATGTGTAAGAAACACCGTTCTTTGGTCGCAGCACACTCACGTTTCCTGCTGTATTAGAGACTCTTGAAAGCAAGAGTGTGCTTCCTTCTCTAAAGCAGAGTGTGAACAATGGATGAGAACTGTGTTGTGTGTTTCCCTTCAGAAATGGAGTTAAATCCCAGGCTCTGTGTCTTCCTACAAGCAAGATTTCCTTACAGCTAAGGGCAGTCACTTTTCAGCTCAAACGAACTACATCGTTCACGAAGCTAACAAGTTTTCCATCTGAACTGACAATCATTGGATGTTAGAGGCCCAGTGCTTTTTATCAGTTTCAGAAGCAGAGTGGGAATAGATATGGTCCTTATGTGTAGGAAACACAATTATTTTGTTCTCAGCACACTCACGTTTCCTGCTGTCTTAGAGACTCTAGAAAGCAAGAGCGTGCTTCTTGCTCTAAATCAGAGGGTGATCAATTGATGAGAACTCTGCTGTGTGTTTCACTTCAGAAATGGAGTTAAATCCCAGGCTCTGAGTCTTCCTACAAGCAAGACTTCTTTTCATGTAAGGTCAGTTACTTTACAGCTCAAACGAACTACATCGTTCACGAAGCTCCCACGTTTCTCATCTAAACTGACAAGCATTGGATGTTAGAGGACCTCTGATTTGTTACAGTTTCAGAAGCGGATATGAACTAGATATGGTCCGTATGTGTAGGATACACCGTTCTTTTGTTCTGAGCACACTCAAGTTTCCTGCTGTATTAGAGACTCTAGAAAGCAAGAGCGTGCTTCTTGGTCTAAAGCAGAGTGTGAACAATGCATGAGAACTCTGCTGTGTGTTTCACTTCAGAAATGGAGTTAAATCCCTGGCTCTGAGTCTTCCTACAAGCAAGACTTCTTTTCAGGTAAGGGCAGTCACTTTTCAGCTCAAAGGAACTGCATCGTTCAGGAAGCTCACACGCTTCTCGTCTTAACTGACAAGCATTGCATGTTAGAGGACCAGTGCTTGGTATCTGTTTCAGAAGCAGATTTGGACTAGATATGATCCGTATGTGTAGGAAACACCTTTCTTTTGTTCTCAGCACACTCAAGTTTCCTGCTGTCTTAGAGTCTCCTGAAAGCAAGAGTGTGCTTCTTGCTCTAAAGCAGAGTGTGATCAATGATTGAGAACTCTGCCGTGTGTTTCACTTCAGAAATGGAGTTAAATCCCAGGCTCTGTGTCTTCCTACAAGAAAGACTTCATTTCAGGTAAGGGCAGTCACTTTTCAGCTCAAATGAACAACATCGTTCATGAAGCTCACAAGTTTCTCATCTTAACTGACAAGCATGGGATTTTAGAGGACCAGTGCTTTGTATCAGTTTCAGAAGCAGAGTTGGACTAGAAATGGTCTGTATGTGTAGGAAACAACGTTCTTTTGTTCTCAGCACACTCAAGTTTCCTGCTGTCTTAGAGATTCTAGAAAGCTAGAGCGTGCTTCTTGCTCTAAAGCAGAGTGTGATCAATGGATGAGAACTCTGCCGTGTGTTTCACTTCAGAAATGGATTTAAATCCCTGGCTCTGAGTCTTCCTTCAAGCAAGACTTCGTTTCAGGTAAGGGCTGTTACTTTACAGCTCGAACGAACTACATTGTTCACAAAGCTCACACGTTTCTCATCTTAACTGAGAAGCATTGGATGTTAGAGGACCTTTGCTTTGTATCAATTTCAAGTAGAGTTGAACTAGATATGGTCCGTAAGTATAGGAAACACGGTTCTTTTCTTCTGAGCACACTCAAGTTTCCTGCTGTATTAGAGACTCTAGAAAGCAACAGCGTCCTTCTTGCTCTAAAGCAGAGTGTGATCCTTGGATGAGAACTGTGTTGTGTGTTTCCCTTCAGAAATGGAGTTAAATCCCTGGCTTTGTGTTTCCTACAAGCAAGACTTCGTTACAAGTAAGGGCTGTAACTTTTCAGCTCAAAGAACTACCTCAGTCAGGAAGCTAACACGTTTCTCATCTTAACTGAAAAGCATTGGATGTTAGAGGACCAGTGCTTTGTATCAGTTTCAGAAGCAGAGTTGGACTAGATATGGTCCTTATGTGTAGGAAACACCTTTCTTTTGTTCTCAGCACACTCACGTTTCCTGATGTCTTAGAGTCTCTAGAAAGCAAGAGTGTGCTTCTTGCTCTAAAGCAGAGTGTGATCAATGATTGAGAACTCTGCTGTGTGTTTCACTTCAGAAATGGAGTTAAATCCCAGGCTCTGTGTCTTCCTACAATCAAGACTTCGTTTCAGGTAAGGGCAGTCACTTTTCAGCTCAAACGAACTGCATCGTTCACAAAGCTTACACGTTTCTCATCTTAACTGCCAAACATTGGATGTTAGAAGACCCGTGCTTTGTATCAGTTTCAGAAGCAACGTTGGACTAGATATGGTCCGTATGTGTAGGAAACTCCGTTCTTTTGTTCTCATCACATACATGTTTCCTGCTGTCTTAGAAACTCTAGAAAGCAAGAGCGTGCTTCTTGCTCTAAAGCAGAGTGTGGTCCATGGATGAGAACTTTGTTGTGTGTTTCCCTTCAGAAATGGAGTTAAAGCCCAGGCTCTGTGTCTTCCTACAAGCAAGATTTCCTTACAGCTAAGGGCAGTCACTTTTCAGCTCAAACGAACTACATCGTTCACGAAGCTAACAAGTTTTCCATCTGAACTGACAATCATTGGATGTTAGAGGCCCAGTGCTTTTTATCAGTTTCAGATGCAGAGTGGGAATAGATATGGTCCGTATGTGTAGGAAACACCGTTATTTTGTTCTCAGCACACTCACGTTTCCTGCTGTCTTAGAGACTCTAGAAAGCAAGAGCGTGCTTCTTGCTCTAAAGCAGAGGATGATCAATTGATGAGAACTCTGCTGTGTGTTTCACTTCAAAAATGGAGTTAAATCCCAGGCTCTGAGTCTTCCTAAAAGCAAGACTTCTTTTCATGTAAGGGTAGTTACTTTACAGCTCAAACGAACTACATCGTTCATGAAGCTCACACGTTTCTCATGTCAACTGAGAAGCATTGGATGTTAGAGGACCTTTGCTTTGTATCATTTCAAACAGAGTTGAACTAGATATGTTCTGTATGTATAGGAAACACGCTTCTTTTCTTCTGAGCACACTCACGTTTCCTGTTGTATTAGAGTCTCTGGAAGCAAGAGCGTGCTTCTTGCTCTGAAGCAGTGTGTGATCCATGGATGAGAACTCTGCTGTGTGTTTCCCTTCAGAAATTGAGTTAAATCCCTGGCTCTGAGTCTTCCTACAAGCAAGACTTCGTTTCAGGTAAGGGCTGTCACTTTTCAGCTCAAACGAACTACATCGTTCACGAAGCTAACACGTTTCTCATCTAAACTGACAAGCATTGGATGTTAGAGGACCTCTGATTTGTTACAGTTTCAGAAGCAGAGATGTACTAGATATGGTCCGTATGTGTAGGAAGCACCGTTCTTTTGTTCTGAGCACACTCAAGTTTCCTGCTGTATTAGAGACTCTAGAAAGCAAGAGCGTGCTTCTTGCTCTATAGCAGAGTGTGAACAATGCATGAGAACTCTGCTGTGTGCTTCACTTCAGAAATGGAGTTAAATCCCTGGCTCTGAGTCTTCCTACAAGCAAGACTTCGTTTCAGGTAAGGGCTGTCACTTTTCAGCTCAAACGAACTACATCGTTCACAAGCTCACAAGTTTCTCGTCTTAACTGACAATCATTGGATGTTAGAGGACCAGTGCTTTGTATCAGTTTCAGAAGCAGAGTTGGACTAGATATGATCCGTATGTGTAGGAAACAACGTTCATTTGTTCTCAGCACACTCAAGTTTCCTGCTGTCTTTGAGATTCTAGAAAGCTATAGGGTGCTTCTTGCTCTAAAGCAGAGTGTGATCAATGGATGAGAACTTGTTGTGTGTTTCACTTCAGAAATGGAGTTAAATCCCTGGATCTGAGCCTTCCTACAAGCAAGACTTCGTTTCAGGTAAGGGCAGTTACTTTACAGCTCAAACAAACTACATCGTTCACGAATCTCACACGTTTCTCATCTAAACTGACAATCATTGCATGTTAGAAGACCTGTGGTTTGTTTCAGTTTCAGAAGCAGAGTTGGACTAGATATAGTCTGTATGAGTAGGAATCACCGTTCTTTTGTTCTGAGCACACTCAAGTTTCCTGCTGAATTAGAGACTCTACAAAGCAAGAGCGTGCTTCTTGCTCTAAAGCAGAGTGTGAACAATGCATGAGAAGTCTGCTGTGTGTTTCACTTCAGAAATGGAGTTAAATCCCTGGCTCTGAGTCTTCCTACAAGCAAGACTTCCTTTCAGGTAAGGGCAGTCACTTTTCAGCTCAAAGGAACTACATCGTTCAGGAAGCTCACACGCTTCTCGTCTTAACTGACAAGCATTGCATGTTAGAGGACCAGTGCTTGGTATCTGTTTCAGAAGCAGATTTGGACTAGATATGATCCGTATGTGTAGGAAACACAATTATTTTGTTCTCAGCACACTCACGTTTCCTGCTGTCTTAGAGACTCTAGAAAGCAAGAGCGTGCTTCTTGCTCTAAATCAGAGGGTGATCAATTGATGAGAACTCTGCTGTGTGTTTCACTTCAGAAATGGAGTTAAATCCCAGGCTCTGAGTCTTCCTACAAGCAAGACTTCTTTTCATGTAAGGTCAGTTACTTTACAGCTCAAACGAACTACATCGTTCACGAAGCTCACACGTTTCTCATCTAAACTGACAAGCATTGGATGTTAAAGGACCTCTGATTTGTTACAGATTCAGAAGCCGAGATGAACTAGATATGGTACGTATGTGTAGGATACACCGTTCTTTTGTTCTGAGCACACTCAAGTTTCCTGCTGTATTAGAGACTCTAGAAAGCAAGAGCGTGCTTCTTGCTCTAAAGCAGAGTGTGAACAATGCATGAGAACTCTGCTGTGTGTTTCACTTCAAAAATGGAGTTAAATCCCTGGCTCTGAGTCTTCCTACAAGCAAGACTTCCTTTCAGGTAAGGGCAGTCACTTTTCAGCTCAAAGGAACTACATCGTTCAGGAAGCTCACACGCTTCTCGTCTTAACTGACAAGCATTGCATGTTAGAGGACCAGTGCTTGGTATCTGTTTCAGAAGCAGATTTGGACTAGATATGATCCGTATGTGTAGGAAACACCTTTCTTTTGTTCTCAGCACACTCAAGTTTCCTGCTGTCTTAGAGTCTCCTGAAATCAAGAGTGTGCTTCTTGCTCTAAAGCAGAGTGTGATCAATGATTGAGAACTCTGCCGTGTGTTTCACTTCAGAAATGGAGTTAAATCCCAGGCTCTGTGTCTTCCTACAAGCAAGACTTCATTTCAGGTAAGGGCAGTCACTTTTCAGCTCAAACGAACAACATCGTTCACGAAGCTCACAAGTTTCTCATCTTAACTGACAAGCATGGGATTTTAGAGGACCAGTGCTTTGTATCAGTTTCAGAAGCAGAGTTGGACTAGAAATGGTCTGTATGTGTAGGAAACAACGTTCTTTTGTTCTCAGCACACTCAAGTTTCCTGCTGTCTTAGTGATTCTAGAAAGCTAGAGCGTGCTTCTTGCTCTAAAGCAGAGCGTGATCAATGGATGAGAACTCTGCCGTGTGTTTCACTTCAGAAATGGATTTAAATCCCTGGCTCTGAGTCTTCCTTCAAGCAAGACTTCGTTTCAGGTAAGGGCTGTTACTTTACAGCTCGAACGAACTACATTGTTCACAAAGCTCACACGTTTCTCATCTTAACTGAGAAGCATTGGATGTTAGAGGACCTTTGCTTTGTATCAATTTCAAGTAGAGTTGAACTAGATATGGTCCGTAAGTATAGGAAACACGGTTCTTTTCTTCTGAGCACACTCAAGTTTCCTGGTGTATTAGAGACTCTAGAAAGCAAGAGCGTCCTTCTTGCTCTAAAGCAGAGTGTGATCCATGGATGAGAACTGTGTTGTGTGTTTCCCTTCAGAAATGGAGTTAAATCCCTGGCTTTGTGTTTCCTACAAGCAAGACTTCGTTACAAGTAAGGGCAGTAACTTTTCAGCTCAAAGAACTACCTCAGTCAGGAAGCTAACACGTTTCTCATCTTAACTGAAAAGCATTGGATGTTAGAGGACCAGTGCTTTGTATCAGTTTCAGAAGCAGAGTTGGACTAGATATGGTCCTTATGTGTAGGAAACACCTTTCTTTTGTTCTCAGCACACTCACGTTTCCTGATGTCTTAGAGTCTCTAGAAAGCAAGAGCGTGCTTCTTGCTCTAAAGCAGAGGATGATCAATTGATGAGAACTCTGCTGTGTGTTTCACTTCAGAAATGGAGTTAAATCCCAGGCTCTGAGTCTTCCTACAAGCAAGACTTCTTTTCATGTAAGGGTAGTTACTTTACAGCTCAAACGAACTACATCGTTCATGAAGCTCACACGTTTCTCATGTCAACTGAGAAGCATTGGATGTTAGAGGACCTTTGCTTTGTATCATTTCAAACAGAGTTGAACTAGATATGTTCTGTATGTATAGGAAACACGCTTCTTTTCTTCTGAGCACACTCACGTTTCCTGCTGTATTAGAGTCTCTGGAAAGCAAGAGCGTGCTTTTTGCTCTGAAGCAGTGTGTGATCCATGGATGAGAACTCTGCTGTGTGTTTCCCTTCAGAAATGGAGTTAAACCCCAGGCTCTGTGTCTTCCTACAATCAAGACTTCGTTTCAGGTAAGGGCAGTCACTTTTCAGCTCAAACGAACTACATCGTTCAGGAAGCTAACACGTTTTTCATCTTAACTGCCAAGCATTGGATGTTAGAGGACCAGTGCTTTATATCAGTTTCAGAAGCATAGTTGGACTAGATATGGTTTGTATGTGTAGGAAACTCCTTTCTTTTGTTCTCATCACACACATGTTTCGTGCTGTCTTAGAGGCTCTAGAAAGCAAGAGCCTGCTTCTTGCTCTAAAGCAGAGTGTGATCCATGGATGAGAACTGTGTTGTGTGTTTCCCTTCAGAAATGGAGTTAAATCCCAGGCTCTGTGTCTTTCTACAAGCAAGACTTCGTTTCAAGTAAGGGCAGTCACTTTTCAGCTCAAACGATCTACATCGTTCAGGAAGCTAACACGTTTCTCATCTTAACTGACAAGCATTGGATGTTAGAGGACCAGTGCTTTGTATCAGTTTCAGAAGCAGAGTTGGACTAGATATGGTCCTTATGTGTAGGAAACACCTTTCTTTTGTTCTCAGCACACTCACGTTTCCTGATGTCTTAGAGTCTCTAGAAAGCAAGAGTGTGCTTCTTGCTCTAAAGCAGAGTGTGATCAATGATTGAGAACTCTGCTGTGTGTTTCACTTCAGAAATGGAGTTAAATCCCAGGCTCTGTGTCTTCCTACAATCAAGACTTCGTTTCAGGTAAGGGCAGTCACTTTTAAGCTCAAACGAACTGCATCGTTCACAAAGCTTACACGTTTCTCATCTTAACTGCCAAACATTGGATGTTAGAGGACCCGTGCTTTGTATCAGTTTCAGAAGCAACGTTGGACTAGATATGGTCCGTATGTGTAGGAAACTCCGTTCTTTTGTTCTCATCACATACATGTTTCCTGCTGTCTTAGAAACTCTAGAAAGCAAGAGCGTGCTTCTTGCTCTAAAGCAGAGTGTGGTCCATGGATGAGAACTGTGTTGTGTGTTTCCCTTCAGAAATGGAGTTAAAGCCCAGGCTCTGTGTCTTCCTACAAGCAAGATTTCCTTACAGCTAAGGGCAGTCACTTTTCAGCTCAAACGAACTACATCGTTCACGAAGCTAACAAGTTTTCCATCTTAACTGACAATCATTGGATGTTAGAGGCCCAGTGCTTTTTATCAGTTTCAGATGCAGAGTGGGAATAGATATGGTCCGTATGTGTAGGAAACACCGTTATTTTGTTCTCAGCACACTCACGTTTCCTGCTGTCTTAGAGACTCTAGAAAGCAAGAGCGTGCTTCTTGCTCTAAAGCAGAGGATGATCAATTGATGAGAACTCTGCTGTGTGTTTCACTTCAGAAATGGAGTTAAATCCCAGGCTCTGAGTCTTCCTACAAGCAAGACTTCTTTTCATGTAAGGGTAGTTACTTTACAGCTCAAACGAACTACATCGTTCATGAAGCTCACACGTTTCTCATGTCAACTGAGAAGCATTGGATGTTAGAGGACCTTTGCTTTGTATCATTTCAAACAGAGTTGAACTAGATATGTTCTGTATGTATAGGAAACACGCTTCTTTTCTTCTGAGCACACTCACGTTTCCTGCTGTATTAGAGTCTCTGGAAAGCAAGAGCGTGCTTTTTGCTCTGAAGCAGTGTGTGATCCATGGATGAGAACTCTGCTGTGTGTTTCCCTTCAGAAATGGAGTTAAACCCCAGGCTCTGTGTCTTCCTACAATCAAGACTTCGTTTCAGGTAAGGGCAGTCACTTTTCAGCTCAAACGAACTACATCGTTCAGGAAGCTAACACGTTTCTCATCTTAACTGCCAAGCATTGGATGTTAGAGGACCAGTGCTTTATATCAGTTTCAGAAGCATAGTTGGACTAGATATGGTTCGTATGTGTAGGAAACTCCTTTCTTTTGTTCTCATCACACACATGTTTCGTGCTGTCTTAGAGGCTCTAGAAAGCAAGAGCCTGCTTCTTGCTCTAAAGCAGAGTGTGATCCATGGATGAGAACTGTGTTGTGTGTTTCCCTTCAGAAATGGAGTTAAATCCCAGGCTCTGTGTCTTTCTACAAGCAAGACTTCGTTTCAAGTAAGGGCAGTCACTTTTCAGCTCAAACGATCTACATCGTTCAGGAAGCTAACACGTTTCTCATCTTAACTGACAAGCATTGGATGTTAGAGGACCAGTGCATTGTATCAGTTTCAGAAGCAGGGTTGGACTAGATATGGTCCGTATGTGTAAGAAACACCGTTCTTTGGTCGCAGCACACTCAAGTTTCCTGCTGTATTAGAGACTCTCGAAAGCAAGAGTGTGCTTCCTTCTCTAAAGCAGAGAGTGAACAATGGATGAGAACTGTGTTGTGTGTTTCCCTTCAGAAATGGAGTTAAATCCCAGGCTCTGTGTCTTCCTACAGGCAAGATTTCCTTACAGCTAAGGGCAGTCACTTTTCAGCTCAAACGAACTACATCGTTCACGAAGTTAACAAGTTTTCCATCTTAACTGACAATCATTGGATGTTAGAGGCCCAGTGCTTTTTATCAGTTTCAGAAGCAGAGTGGGAATAGATATGGTCCGTATGTGTAGGAAACTCCTTTCTTTTGTTCTCATCACACACATGTTTCCTGCTGTCTTAGAGGCTCTAGAAAGCAAGAGCCTGCTTCTTGCTCTAAAGCAGAGTGTGATCCATGGATGAGAACTGTGTTGTGTGTTTCTCTTCAGAAATGGAGTTAAATCCCAGGCTCTGTGTCTTTCTACAAGCAAGACTTCGTTTCAAGTAAGGGCAGTCACTTTTCAGCTCAAACGATCTACATCGTTCAGGAAGCTAACACGTTTCTCATCTTAACTGACAAGCATTGGATGTTAGAGGACCAGTGCATTGTATCAGTTTCAGAAGCAGGGTTGGACTAGATATGGTCCGTATGTGTAAGAAACACCGTTCTTTGGTCGCAGCACACTCACGTTTCCTGCTGTATTAGAGACTCTCGAAAGCAAGAGTGTGCTTCCTTCTCTAAAGCAGAGAGTGAACAATGGATGAGAACTGTGTTGTGTGTTTCCCTTCAGAAATGGAGTTAAAGCCCAGGCTCTGTGTCTTCCTACAGGCAAGATTTCCTTACAGCTAAGGGCAGTCACTTTTCAGCTCAAACGAACTACATCGTTCATGATGTTAACAAGTTTTCCATCTTAACTGACAATCATTGGATGTTAGAGGCCCAGTGCTTTTTATCAGTTTCAGAAGCAGAGTGGGAATAGATATGGTCCATATGTGTAGGAAACACCGTTATTTTGTTCTCAGCACACTCACGTTTCCTGCTGTCTTAGAGACTCTAGAAAGCAAGAGCGTGCTTCTTGCTCTAAAGCAGAGGATGATCAATTGATGAGAACTCTGCTGTGTGTTTCACTTCAGAAATGGAGTTAAATCCCAGGCTCTGAGTCTTCCTACAAGCAAGACTTCTTTTCATGTAAGGGTAGTTACTTTACAGCTCAAACGAACTACATCGTTCATGAAGCTCACACGTTTCTCATGTCAACTGAGAAGCATTGGATGTTAGAGGACCTATGCTTTGTATCATTTCAAACAGAGTTGAACTATATATGTTCCATATGTATAGGAAACACGGTTCTTTTCTTCTGAGCACACTCACGTTTCCTGTTGTATTAGAGTCTCTGGAAAGCAAGAGCGTGCTTCTTGCTCTGAAGCAGTGTGTGATCCATGGATGAGAACTCTGCTGTGTGTTTCCCTTCAGAAATTGAGTTAAATCCCTGGCTCTGAGTCTTCCTACAAGCAAGACTTCGTTTCAGGTAAGGGCTGTCACTTTTCAGCTCAAACGAACTACATCGTTCACGAAGCTAACACGTTTCTCATCTAAACTGACAAGCATTGGATGTTAGAGGACCTCTGATTTGTTACAGTTTCAGAAGCAGAGATGTACTAGATATGGTCCGTATGTGTAGGAAGCACCGTTCTTTTGTTCTGAGCACACTCAAGTTTCCTGCTGTATTAGAGACTCTAGAAAGCAAGAGCGTGCTTCTTGCTCTATAGCAGAGTGTGAACAATGCATGAGAACTCTGCTGTGTGCTTCACTTCAGAAATGGAGTTAAATCCCTGGCTCTGAGTCTTCCTACAAGCAAGACTTCGTTTCAGGTAAGGGCTGTCACTTTTCAGCTCAAACGAACTACATCGTTCACAAGCTCACAAGTTTCTCGTCTTAACTGACAATCATTGGATGTTAGAGGACCAGTGCTTTGTATCAGTTTCAGAAGCAGAGTTGGACTAGATATGATCCGTATGTGTAGGAAACAACGTTCATTTGTTCTCAGCACACTCAAGTTTCCTGCTGTCTTTGAGATTCTAGAAAGCTATAGGGTGCTTCTTGCTCTAAAGCAGAGTGTGATCAATGGATGAGAACTTGTTGTGTGTTTCACTTCAGAAATGGAGTTAAATCCCTGGATCTGAGCCTTCCTACAAGCAAGACTTCGTTTCAGGTAAAGGCAGTTACTTTACAGCTCAAACAAACTACATCGTTCACGAATCTCACACGTTTCTCATCTAAACTGACAATCATTGCATGTTAGAAGACCTGTGGTTTGTTTCAGTTTCAGAAGCAGAGTTGGACTAGATATAGTCTGTATGTGTAGGAATCACCGTTCTTTTGTTCTGAGCACACTCAAGTTTCCTGCTGAATTAGAGACTCTACAAAGCAAGAGCGTGCTTCTTGCTCTAAAGCAGAGTGTGAACAATGCATGAGAAGTCTGCTGTGTGTTTCACTTCAGAAATGGAGTTAAATCCCTGGCTCTGAGTCTTCCTACAAGCAAGACTTCCTTTCAGGTAAGGGCAGTCACTTTTCAGCTCAAAGGAACTACATCATTCAGGAAGCTCACATGCTTCTCGTCTTAACTGACAAGCATTGCATGTTAGAGGACCAGTGCTTGGTATCTGTTTCAGAAGCAGATTTGGACTAGATATGATCCGTATGTGTAGGAAACACAATTATTTTGTTCTCAGCACACTCACGTTTCCTGCTGTCTTAGAGACTCTAGAAAGCAAGAGCGTGCTTCTTGCTCTAAATCAGAGGGTGATCAATTGATGAGAACTCTGCTGTGTGTTTCACTTCAGAAATGGAGTTAAATCCCTGGCTCTGAGTCTTCCTACAAGCAAGACTTCGTTTCAGGTAAGGGCAGTCACTTTTCAGCTCAAAGGAACTACATCGTTCAGGAAGCTCACACGCTTCTCGTCTTAACTGACAAGCAGTGCATGTTAGAAGACCAGTGCTTGGTATCTGTTTCAGAAGCAGATTTGGACTAGATATGATCCGTATGTGTAGGAAACACCTTTCTTTTGTTCTCAGCACACTCAAGTTTCCTGCTGTCTTAGAGTCTCCTGAAAGCAAGAGTGTGCTTCTTGCTCTAAAGCAGAGTGTGATCAATGATTGAGAACTCTGCCGTGTGTTTCACTTCAGAAATGGAGTTAAATCCCAGGCTCTGTGTCTTCCTACAAGCAAGACTTCATTTCAGGTAAGGGCAGTCACTTTTCAGCTCAAATGAACAACATCGTTCACGAAGCTCACAAGTTTCTCATCTTAACTGACAAGCATGGGATTTTAGAGGACCAGTGCTTTGTTTCAGTTTCAGAAGCAGAGTTGGACAAGAAATGGTCTGTATGTGTAGGAAACAACGTTCTTTTGTTCTCAGCACACTCAAGTTTCCTGCTGTCTTAGAGATTCTAGAAAGCTAGAGCGTGCTTCTTGCTCTAAAGCAGAGTGTGATCAATGGATGAGAACTCTGCCGTGTGTTTCACTTCAGAAATGGATTTAAATCCCTGGCTCTGAGTCTTCCTTCAAGCAAGACTTCGTTTCAGGTAAGGGCTGTTACTTTACAGCTCGAACGAACTACATTGTTCACAAAGCTCACACGTTTCTCATCTTAACTGAGAAGCATTGGATGTTAGAGGACCTTTGCTTTGTATCAATTTCAAGTAGAGTTGAACTAGATATGGTCCGTAAGTATAGGAAACACGGTTCTTTTCTTCTGAGCACACTCAAGTTTCCTGCTGTATTAGAGACTCTAGAAAGCAAGAGCGTCCTTCTTGCTCTAAAGCAGAGTGTGATCCATGGATGAGAACTGTGTTGTGTGTTTCCCTTCAGAAATGGAGTTAAATCCCTGGCTTTGTGTTTCCTACAAGCAAGACTTCGTTACAAGTAAGGGCAGTAACTTTTCAGCTCAAAGAACTACCTCAGTCAGGAAGCTAACACGTTTCTCATCTTAACTGAAAAGCATTGGATGTTAGAGGACCAGTGCTTTGTATCAGTTTCAGAAGCAGAGTTGGACTAGATATGGTCCGTATGTGTAGGAAACTCCGTTCTTTTGTTCTCATCACATACATGTTTCCTGCTGTCTTAGAACACTAGAAAGCAAGAGCGTGCTTCTTGCTCTAAAGCAGAGTGTGGTCCATGGATGAGAACTGTGTTGTGTGTTTCCCTTCAGAAATGGAGTTAAAGCCCAGGCTCTGTGTCTTCCTACAAGCAAGATTTCCTTACAGCTAAGGGCAGTCACTTTTCAGCTCAAACGAACTACATCGTTCACGAAGCTAACAAGTTTTCCATCTGAACTGACAATCATTGGATGTTAGAGGCCCAGTGCTTTTTATCAGTTTCAGATGCAGAGTGGGAATAGATATGGTCCGTATGTGTAGGAAACACCGTTATTTTGTTCTCAGCACACTCACGTTTCCTGCTGTCTTAGAGACTCTAGAAAGCAAGAGCGTGCTTCTTGCTCTAAAGCAGAGTGTGATCAATGGATGAGAACTCTGCCGTGTGTTTCACTTCAGAAATGGATTTAAATCCCTGGCTCTGAGTCTTCCTTCAAGCAAGACTTCGTTTCAGGTAAGGGCTGTTACTTTACAGCTCGAACGAACTACATCATTCACGAGGCTCACACATTTCTCATGTCAACTGAGAAGCATTGGATGTTAGAGGACCTTTGCTTTGTATCATTTCAAACAGAGTTGAACTATATATGTTCCATATGTATAGGAAACACGGTTCTTTTCTTCTGAGCACACTCACGTTTCCTGTTGTATTAGAGTCTCTGGAAAGCAAGAGCGTGCTTCTTGCTCTGAAACAGTGTGTGATCCATGGATGAGAACTCTGCTGTGTGTTTCCCTTCAGAAATTGAGTTAAATCCCTGGCTCTGAGTCTTCCTACAAGCAAGACTTCGTTTCAGGTAAGGGCTGTCACTTTTCAGCTCAAACGAACTACATCGTTCACGAAGCTAACACGTTTCTCATCTAAACTGACAAGCATTGGATGTTAGAGGACCTCTGATTTGTTACAGTTTCAGAAGCAGAGATGTACTAGATATGGTCCGTATGTGTAGGAAGCACCGTTCTTTTGTTCTGAGCACACTCAAGTTTCCTGCTGTATTAGAGACTCTAGAAAGCAAGAGCGTGCTTCTTGCTCTATAGCAGAGTGTGAACAATGCATGAGAACTCTGCTGTGTGCTTCACTTCAGAAATGGAGTTAAATCCCTGGCTCTGAGTCTTCCTACAAGCAAGACTTCATTTCAGGTAAGGGCTGTCACTTTTCAGCTCAAACGAACTACATCGTTCACAAGCTCACAAGTTTCTCGTCTTAACTGACAATCATTGGATGTTAGAGGACCAGTGCTTTGTATCAGTTTCAGAAGCAGAGTTGGACTAGATATGATCCGTATGTGTAGGAAACAACGTTCATTTGTTCTCAGCACACTCAAGTTTCCTGCTGTCTTTGAGATTCTAGAAAGCTATAGGGTGCTTCTTGCTCTAAAGCAGAGTGTGATCAATGGATGAGAACTTGTTGTGTGTTTCACTTCAGAAATGGAGTTAAATCCCTGGATCTGAGCCTTCCTACAAGCAAGACTTCGTTTCAGGTAAGGGCAGTTACTTTACAGCTCAAACAAACTACATCGTTCACGAATCTCACACGTTTCTCATCTAAACTGACAATCATTGCATGTTAGAAGACCTGTGGTTTGTTTCAGTTTCAGAAGCAGAGTTGGACTAGATATAGTCTGTATGTGTAGGAATCACCGTTCTTTTGTTCTGAGCACACTCAAGTTTCCTGCTGAATTAGAGACTCTACAAAGCAAGAGCGTGCTTCTTGCTCTAAAGCAGAGTGTGAACAATGCATGAGAAGTCTGCTGTGTGTTTCACTTCAGAAATGGAGTTAAATCCCTGGCTCTGAGTCTTCCTACAAGCAAGACTTCCTTTCAGGTAAGGGCAGTCACTTTTCAGCTCAAAGGAACTACATCGTTCAGGAAGCTCAGACGCTTCTCGTCTTAACTGACAAGCATTGCATGTTAGAGGACCAGTGCTTGGTATCTGTTTCAGAAGCAGATTTGGACTAGATATGATCCGTATGTGTAGGAAACACAATTATTTTGTTCTCAGCACACTCACGTTTCCTGCTGTCTTAGAGACTCTAGAAAGCAAGAGCGTGCTTCTTGCTCTAAATCAGAGGGTGATCAATTGATGAGAACTCTGCTGTGTGTTTCACTTCAGAAATGGAGTTAAATCCCAGGCTCTGAGTCTTCCTACAAGCAAGACTTCTTTTCATGTAAGGTCAGTTACTTTACAGCTCAAACGAACTACATCGTTCACGAAGCTCCCACGTTTCTCATCTAAACTGACAAGCATTGGATGATAGAGGACCTCTGATTTGTTACAGTTTCAGAAGCGGAGCTGAACTAGATATGTTCCGTATGTGTAGGATACACCGTTCTTTTGTTCTGAGCACACTCAAGTTTCCTGCTGTATTAGAGACTCTAGAAAGCAAGAGCGTGCTTCTTGCTCTAAAGCAGAGTGTGAACAATGCATGAGAACTCTGCTGTGTGTTTCACTTCAGAAATGGAGTTAAATCCCTGGCTCTGAGTCTTCCTACAAGCAAGACTTCCTTTCAGGTAAGGGCAGTCACTTTTCAGCTCAAAGGAACTACATCGTTCAGGAAGCTCACACGCTTCTCGTCTTAACTGACAAGCATTGCATGTTAGAGGACCTTTGCTTTGTATCAATTTCAAGCAGAGTTGAACTAGATATGGTCCTTATGTGTAGGAAACACCTTTCTTTTGTTCTCAGCACACTCAAGTTTCCTGCTGTCTTAGAGTCTCCTGAAAGCAAGAGTGTGCTTCTTGCTCTAAAGCAGAGTGTGATCAATGATTGAGAACTCTGCCGTGTGTTTCACTTCAGAAATGGAGTTAAATCCCAGGCTCTGTGTCTTCCTACAAGCAAGACTTCATTTCAGGTAAGGGCAGTCACTTTTCAGCTCAAATGAACAACATCGTTCATGAAGCTCACAAGTTTCTCATCTTAACTGACAAGCATGGGATTTTAGAGGACCAGTGCTTTGCATCAGTTTCAGAAGCAGAGTTGGACTAGAAATGGTCTGTATGTGTAGGAAACAACGTTCTTTTGTTCTCAGCACACTCAAGTTTCCTGCTGTCTTAGAGATTCTAGAAAGCTAGAGCGTGCTTCTTGCTCTAAAGCAGAGTGTGATCAATGGATGAGAACTCTGCCGTGTGTTTCACTTCAGAAATGGATTTAAATCCCTGGCTCTGAGTCTTCCTTCAAGCAAGACTTCGTTTCAGGTAAGGGCTGTTACTTTACAGCTCGAACGAACTACATTGTTCACAAAGCTCACACGTTTCTCATCTTAACTGAGAAGCATTGGATGTTAGAGGACCTTTGCTTTGTATCAATTTCAAGTAGAGTTGAACTAGATATGGTCCGTAAGTATAGGAAACACGGTTCTTTTCTTCTGAGCACACTCAAGTTTCCTGCTGTATTAGAGACTCTAGAAAGCAAGAGCGTCCTTCTTGCTCTAAAGCAGAGTGTGATCCATGGATGAGAACTGTGTTGTGTGTTTCCCTTCAGAAATGGAGTTAAATCCCTGGCTTTGTGTTTCCTACAAGCAAGACTTCGTTACAAGTAAGGGCAGTAACTTTTCAGCTCAAAGAACTACCTCAGTCAGGAAGCTAACACGTTTCTCATCTTAACTGAAAAGCATTGGATGTTAGAGGACCAGTGCTTTGTATCAGTTTCAGAAGCAGAGTTGGACTAGATATGGTCCTTATGTGTAGGAAACACCTTTCTTTTGTTCTCAGCACACTCACGTTTCCTGATGTCTTAGAGTCTCTAGAAAGCAAGAGTGTGCTTCTTGCTCTAAAGCAGAGTGTGATCAATGATTGAGAACTCTGCTGTGTGTTTCACTTCAGAAATGGAGTTAAATCCCAGGCTCTGTGTCTTCCTACAATCAAGACTTCGTTTCAGGTAAGGGCAGTCACTTTTCAGCTCAAACGAACTGCATCGTTCACAAAGCTTACACGTTTCTCATCTTAACTGCCAAACATTGGATGTTAGAAGACCCGTGCTTTGTATCAGTTTCAGAAGCAACGTTGGACTAGATATGGTCCGTATGTGTAGGAAACTCCGTTCTTTTGTTCTCATCACATACATGTTTCCTGCTGTCTTAGAACTCTAGAAAGCAAGAGCGTGCTTCTTGCTCTAAAGCAGAGTGTGGTCCATGGATGAGAACTGTGTTGTGTGTTTCCCTTCAGAAATGGAGTTAAAGCCCAGGCTCTGTGTCTTCCTACAAGCAAGATTTCCTTACAGCTAAGGGCAGTCACTTTTCAGCTCAAACGAACTACATCGTTCACGAAGCTAACAAGTTTTCCATCTGAACTGACAATCATTGGATGTTAGAGGCCCAGTGCTTTTTATCAGTTTCAGATGCAGAGTGGGAATAGATATGGTCCGTATGTGTAGGAAACACCGTTATTTTGTTCTCAGCACACTCACGTTTCCTGCTGTCTTAGAGACTCTAGAAAGCAAGAGCGTGCTTCTTGCTCTAAAGCAGAGGATGATCAATTGATGAGAACTCTGCTGTGTGTTTCACTTCAGAAATGGAGTTAAATCCCAGGCTCTGAGTCTTCCTACATGCAAGACTTCTTTTCATGTAAGGGTAGTTACTTTACAGCTCAAACGAACTACATCGTTCATGAAGCTCACACGTTTCTCATGTCAACTGAGAAGCATTGGATGTTAGAGGACCTTTGCTTTGTATCATTTCAAACAGAGTTGAACTATATATGTTCCATATGTATAGGAAACACGGTTCTTTTCTTCTGAGCACACTCACGTTTCCTGTTGTATTAGAGTCTCTGGAAAGCAAGAGCGTGCTTCTTGCTCTGAAGCAGTGTGTGATCCATGGATGAGAACTCTGCTGTGTGTTTCCCTTCAGAAATTGAGTTAAATCCCTGGCTCTGAGTCTTCCTACAAGCAAGACTTCGTTTCAGGTAAGGGCTGTCACTTTTCAGCTCAAACGAACTACATCGTTCACGAAGCTAACACGTTTCTCATCTAAACTGACAAGCATTGGATGTTAGAGGACCTCTGATTTGTTACAGTTTCAGAAGCAGAGATGTACTAGATATGGTCCGTATGTGTAGGAAGCACCGTTCTTTTGTTCTGAGCACACTCAAGTTTCCTGCTGTATTAGAGACTCTAGAAAGCAAGAGCGTGCTTCTTGCTCTATAGCAGAGTGTGAACAATGCATGAGAACTCTGCTGTGTGCTTCACTTCAGAAATGGAGTTAAATCCCTGGCTCTGAGTCTTCCTACAAGCAAGACTTCGTTTCAGGTAAGGGCTGTCACTTTTCAGCTCAAACGAACTACATCGTTCACAAGCTCACAAGTTTCTCGTCTTAACTGACAATCATTGGATGTTAGAGGACCAGTGCTTTGTATCAGTTTCAGAAGCAGAGTTGGACTAGATATGATCCGTATGTGTAGGAAACAACGTTCATTTGTTCTCAGCACACTCAAGTTTCCTGCTGTCTTTGAGATTCTAGAAAGCTATAGGGTGCTTCTTGCTCTAAAGCAGAGTGTGATCAATGGATGAGAACTTGTTGTGTGTTTCACTTCAGAAATGGAGTTAAATCCCTGGATCTGAGCCTTCCTACAAGCAAGACTTCGTTTCAGGTAAGGGCAGTTACTTTACAGCTCAAACAAACTACATCGTTCACGAATCTCACACGTTTCTCATCTAAACTGACAATCATTGCATGTTAGAAGACCTGTGGTTTGTTTCAGTTTCAGAAGCAGAGTTGGACTAGATATAGTCTGTATGTGTAGGAATCACCGTTCTTTTGTTCTGAGCACACTCAAGTTTCCTGCTGAATTAGAGACTCTACAAAGCAAGAGCGTGCTTCTTGCTCTAAAGCAGAGTGTGAACAATGCATGAGAAGTCTGCTGTGTGTTTTACTTCAGAAATGGAGTTAAATCCCTGGCTCTGAGTCTTCCTACAAGCAAGACTTCCTTTCAGGTAAGGGCAGTCACTTTTCAGCTCAAAGGAACTACATCGTTCAGGAAGCTCAGACGCTTCTCGTCTTAACTGACAAGCATTGCATGTTAGAGGACCAGTGCTTGGTATCTGTTTCAGAAGCAGATTTGGACTAGATATGATCCGTATGTGTAGGAAACACAATTATTTTGTTCTCAGCACACTCACGTTTCCTGCTGTCTTAGAGACTCTAGAAAGCAAGAGCGTGCTTCTTGCTCTAAATCAGAGGGTGATCAATTGATGAGAACTCTGCTGTGTGTTTCACTTCAGAAATGGAGTTAAATCCCAGGCTCTGAGTCTTCCTACAAGCAAGACTTCTTTTCATGTAAGGTCAGTTACTTTACAGCTCAAACGAACTACATCGTTCACGAAGCTCCCACGTTTCTCATCTAAACTGACAAGCATTGGATGATAGAGGACCTCTGATTTGTTACAGTTTCAGAAGCGGAGATGAACTAGATATGTTCCGTATGTGTAGGATACACCGTTCTTTTGTTCTGAGCACACTCAAGTTTCCTGCTGTATTAGAGACTCTAGAAAGCAAGAGCGTGCTTCTTGCTCTAAAGCAGAGTGTGAACAATGCATGAGAACTCTGCTGTGTGTTTCACTTCAGAAATGGAGTTAAATCCCTGGCTCTGAGTCTTCCTACAAGCAAGATTTCCTTTCAGGTAAGGGCAGTCACTTTTCAGCTCAAAGGAACTACATCGTTCAGGAAGCTCACACGCTTCTCGTCTTAACTGACAAGCATTGCATGTTAGAGGACCTTTGCTTTGTATCAATTTCAAGCAGAGTTGAACTAGATATGGTCCTTATGTGTAGGAAACACCTTTCTTTTGTTCTCAGCACACTCAAGTTTCCTGCTGTCTTAGAGTCTCCTGAAAGCAAGAGTGTGCTTCTTGCTCTAAAGCAGAGTGTGATCAATGATTGAGAACTCTGCCGTGTGTTTCACTTCAGAAATGGAGTTAAATCCCAGGCTCTGTGTCTTCCTACAAGCAAGACTTCATTTCAGGTAAGGGCAGTCACTTTTCAGCTCAAATGAACAACATCGTTCATGAAGCTCACAAGTTTCTCATCTTAACTGACAAGCATGGGATTTTAGAGGACCAGTGCTTTGTATCAGTTTCAGAAGCAGAGTTGGACTAGAAATGGTCTGTATGTGTAGGAAACAACGTTCTTTTGTTCTCAGCACACTCAAGTTTCCTGCTGTCTTAGAGATTCTAGAAAGCTAGAGCGTGCTTCTTGCTCTAAAGCAGAGTGTGATCAATGGATGAGAACTCTGCCGTGTGTTTCACTTCAGAAATGGATTTAAATCCCTGGCTCTGAGTCTTCCTTCAAGCAAGACTTCGTTTCAGGTAAGGGCTGTTACTTTACAGCTCGAACGAACTACATTGTTCACAAAGCTCACACGTTTCTCATCTTAACTGAGAAGCATTGGATGTTAGAGGACCTTTGCTTTGTATCAATTTCAAGTAGAGTTGAACTAGATATGGTCCGTAAGTATAGGAAACACGGTTCTTTTCTTCTGAGCACACTCAAGTTTCCTGCTGTATTAGAGACTCTAGAAAGCAAGAGCGTCCTTCTTGCTCTAAAGCAGAGTGTGATCCATGGATGAGAACTGTGTTGTGTGTTTCCCTTCAGAAATGGAGTTAAATCCCTGGCTTTGTGTTTCCTACAAGCAAGACTTCGTTACAAGTAAGGGCAGTAACTTTTCAGCTCAAAGAACTACCTCAGTCAGGAAGCTAACACGTTTCTCATCTTAACTGAAAAGCATTGGATGTTAGAGGACGAGTGCTTTGTATCAGTTTCAGAAGCAGAGTTGGACTAAATATGGTCCTTATGTGTAGGAAACACCTTTCTTTTGTTCTCAGCACACTCACGTTTCCTGATGTCTTAGAGTCTCTAGAAAGCAAGAGTGTGCTTCTTGCTCTAAAGCAGAGTGTGATCAATGATTGAGAACTCTGCTGTGTGTTTCACTTCAGAAATGGAGTTAAATCCCAGGCTCTGTGTCTTCCTACAATCAAGACTTCGTTTCAGGTAAGGGCAGTCACTTTTCAGCTCAAACGAACTGCATCGTTCACAAAGCTTACACGTTTCTCATCTTAACTGCCAAACATTGGATGTTAGAAGACCCGTGCTTTGTATCAGTTTCAGAAGCAACGTTGGACTAGATATGGTCCGTATGTGTAGGAAACTCCGTTCTTTTGTTCTCATCACATACATGTTTCCTGCTGTCTTAGAACTCTAGAAAGCAAGAGCGTGCTTCTTGCTCTAAAGCAGAGTGTGGTCCATGGATGAGAACTGTGTTGTGTGTTTCCCTTCAGAAATGGAGTTAAAGCCCAGGCTCTGTGTCTTCCTACAAGCAAGATTTCCTTACAGCTAAGGGCAGTCACTTTTCAGCTCAAACGAACTACATCGTTCACGAAGCTAACAAGTTTTCCATCTGAACTGACAATCATTGGATGTTAGAGGCCCAGTGCTTTTTATCAGTTTCAGATGCAGAGTGGGAATAGATATGGTCCGTATGTGTAGGAAACACCGTTATTTTGTTCTCAGCACACTCACGTTTCCTGCTGTCTTAGAGACTCTAGAAAGCAAGAGCGTGCTTCTTGCTCTAAAGCAGAGGATGATCAATTGATGAGAACTCTGCTGTGTGTTTCACTTCAGAAATGGAGTTAAATCCCAGGCTCTGAGTCTTCCTACATGCAAGACTTCTTTTCATGTAAGGGTAGTTACTTTACAGCTCAAACGAACTACATCGTTCATGAAGCTCACACGTTTCTCATGTCAACTGAGAAGCATTGGATGTTAGAGGACCTTTGCTTTGTATCATTTCAAACAGAGTTGAACTATATATGTTCCATATGTATAGGAAACACGGTTCTTTTCTTCTGAGCACACTCACGTTTCCTGTTGTATTAGAGTCTCTGGAAAGCAAGAGCGTGCTTCTTGCTCTGAAGCAGTGTGTGATCCATGGATGAGAACTCTGCTGTGTGTTTCCCTTCAGAAATTGAGTTAAATCCCTGGCTCTGAGTCTTCCTACAAGCAAGACTTCGTTTCAGGTAAGGGCTGTCACTTTTCAGCTCAAACGAACTACATCGTTCACGAAGCTAACACGTTTCTCATCTAAACTGACAAGCATTGGATGTTAGAGGACCTCTGATTTGTTACAGTTTCAGAAGCAGAGATGTACTAGATATGGTCCGTATGTGTAGGAAGCACCGTTCTTTTGTTCTGAGCACACTCAAGTTTCCTGCTGTATTAGAGACTCTAGAAAGCAAGAGCGTGCTTCTTGCTCTATAGCAGAGTGTGAACAATGCATGAGAACTCTGCTGTGTGCTTCACTTCAGAAATGGAGTTAAATCCCTGGCTCTGAGTCTTCCTACAAGCAAGACTTCGTTTCAGGTAAGGGCTGTCACTTTTCAGCTCAAACGAACTACATCGTTCACAAGCTCACAAGTTTCTCGTCTTAACTGACAATCATTGGATGTTAGAGGACCAGTGCTTTGTATCAGTTTCAGAAGCAGAGTTGGACTAGATATGATCCGTATGTGTAGGAAACAACGTTCATTTGTTCTCAGCACACTCAAGTTTCCTGCTGTCTTTGAGATTCTAGAAAGCTATAGGGTGCTTCTTGCTCTAAAGCAGAGTGTGAACAATGCATGAGAACTCTCCTGTGTGTTTCACTTCAGAAATGGAGTTAAATCCCTGGCTCTGAGTCTTCCTACAAGCAAGACTTCGTTTCAGGTAAGGGCAGTCACTTTTCAGCTCAAAGGAACTACATCGTTCAGGAAGCTCACACGCTTCTCGTCTTAACTGACAAGCATTGCATGTTAGAGGACCAGTGCTTAGTATCTGTTTCAGAAGCAGATTTGGACTAGATATGATCCGTATGTGTAGGAAACACCTTTCTTTTGTTCTCAGCACACTCAAGTTTCCTGCTGTCTTAGAGTCTCCTGAAAGCAAGAGTGTGCTTCTTGCTCTAAAGCAGAGTGTGATCAATGATTGAGAACTCTGCCGTGTGTTTCACTTCAGAAATGGAGTTAAATCCCAGGCTCTGTGTCTTCCTACAAGCAAGACTTCATTTCAGGTAAGGGCAGTCACTTTTCAGCTCAAACGAACAACATCGTTCACGAAGCTCACAAGTTTCTCATCTTAACTGACAAGCATGGGATTTTAGAGGACCAGTGCTTTGTATCAGTTTCAGAAGCAGAGTTGGACTAGAAATGGTCTGTATGTGTAGGAAACAACGTTCTTTTGTTCTCAGCACTCTCAAGTTTCCTGCTGTCTTAGAGATTCTAGAAAGCTAGAGCGTGCTTCTTGCTCTAAAGCAGAGCGTGATCAATGGATGAGAACTCTGCCGTGTGTTTCACTTCAGAAATGGATTTAAATCCCTGGCTCTGAGTCTTCCTTCAAGCAAGACTTCGTTTCAGGTAAGGGCTGTTACTTTACAGCTCGAACGAACTACATTGTTCACAAAGCTCACACGTTTCTCATCTTAACTGAGAAGCATTGTATGTTAGAGGACCTTTACTTTGTATCAATTTCAAGTAGAGTTGAACTAGATATGGTCCGTAAGTATAGGAAACACGGTTCTTTTCTTCTGAGCACACTCAAGTTTCCTGGTGTATTAGAGACTCTAGAAAGCAAGAGCGTCCTTCTTGCTCTAAAGCAGAGTGTGATCCATGGATGAGAACTGTGTTGTGTGTTTCCCTTCAGAAATGGAGTTAAATCCCTGGCTTTGTGTTTCCTACAAGCAAGACTTCGTTACAAGTAAGGGCAGTAACTTTTCAGCTCAAAGAACTACCTCAGTCAGGAAGCTAACACGTTTCTCATCTTAACTGAAAAGCATTGGATGTTAGAGGACCAGTGCTTTGTATCAGTTTCAGAAGCAGAGTTGGACTAGATATGGTCCTTATGTGTAGGAAACACCTTTCTTTTGTTCTCAGCACACTCACGTTTCCTGATGTCTTAGAGGCTCTAGAAAGCAAGAGTGTGCTTCTTGCTCTAAAGCAGAGTGTGATCAATGATTGAGAACTCTGCTGTGTGTTTCACTTCAGAAATGGAGTTAAATCCCAGGCTCTGTGTCTTCCTACAATCAAGACTTCGTTTCAAGTAAGGGCAGTCACTTTTCAGCTCAAACAAACTGCATCGTTCACAAAGCTTACACGTTTCTCATCTTAACTGCCAAACATTGGATGTTAGAGGACCCGTGCTTTGTATCAGTTTCCGAAGCAACGTTGGACTAGATATGGTCCGTATGTGTAGGAAACTCCGTTCTTTTGTTCTCATCACATACATGTTTCCTGCTGTCTTAGAAACTCTAGAAAGCAAGAGCGTGCTTCTTGCTCTAAAGCAGAGTGTGGTCCATGGATGAGAACTGTGTTGTGTGTTTCCCTTCAGAAATGGAGTTAAAGCCCAGGCTCTGTGTCTTCCTACAAGCAAGATTTCCTTACAGCTAAGGGCAGTCACTTTTCAGCTCAAACGAACTACATCGTTCACGAAGCTAACAAGTTTTCCATCTGAACTGACAATCATTGGATGTTAGAGGCCCAGTGCTTTTTATCAGTTTCAGATGCAGAGTGGGAATAGATATGGTCCGTATGTGTAGGAAACACCGTTATTTTGTTCTCAGCACACTCACGTTTCCTGCTGTCTTAGAGACTCTAGAAAGCAAGAGCGTGCTTCTTGCTCTAAAGCAGAGGATGATCAATTGATGAGAACTCTGCTGTGTGTTTCACTTCAGAAATGGAGTTAAATCCCAGGCTCTGAGTCTTCCTACATGCAAGACTTCTTTTCATGTAAGGGTTGTTACTTTACAGCTCAAACGAACTACATCGTTCATGAAGCTCACACGTTTCTCATGTCAACTGAGAAGCATTGGATGTTAGAGGACCTTTGCTTTGTATCATTTCAAACAGAGTTGAACTATATATGTTCCATATGTATAGGAAACACGGTTCTTTTCTTCTGAGCACACTCACGTTTCCTGTTGTATTAGAGTCTCTGGAAAGCAAGAGCGTGCTTCTTGCTCTGAAGCAGTGTGTGATCCATGGATGAGAACTCTGCTGTGTGTTTCCCTTCAGAAATTGAGTTAAATCCCTGGCTCTGAGTCTTCCTACAAGCAAGACTTCGTTTCAGGTAAGGGCTGTCACTTTTCAGCTCAAACGAACTACATCGTTCACGAAGCTAACACGTTTCTCATCTAAACTGACAAGCATTGGATGTTAGAGGACCTCTGATTTGTTACAGTTTCAGAAGCAGAGATGTACTAGATATGGTCCGTATGTGTAGGAAGCACCGTTCTTTTGTTCTGAGCACACTCAAGTTTCCTGCTGTATTAGAGACTCTAGAAAGCAAGAGCGTGCTTCTTGCTCTATAGCAGAGTGTGAACAATGCATGAGAACTCTGCTGTGTGCTTCACTTCAGAAATGGAGTTAAATCCCTGGCTCTGAGTCTTCCTACAAGCAAGACTTCGTTTCAGGTAAGGGCTGTCACTTTTCAGCTCAAACGAACTACATCGTTCACAAGCTCACAAGTTTCTCGTCTTAACTGACAATCATTGGATGTTAGAGGACCAGTGCTTTGTATCAGTTTCAGAAGCAGAGTTGGACTAGATATGATCCGTATGTGTAGGAAACAACGTTCATTTGTTCTCAGCACACTCAAGTTTCCTGCTGTCTTTGAGATTCTAGAAAGCTATAGGGTGCTTCTTGCTCTAAAGCAGAGTGTGAACAATGCATGAGAACTCTGCTGTGTGTTTCACTTCAGAAATGGAGTTAAATCCCTGGCTCTGAGTCTTCCTACAAGCAAGACTTCGTTTCAGGTAAGGGCAGTCACTTTTCAGCTCAAAGGAACTACATCGTTCAGGAAGCTCACACGCTTCTCGTCTTAACTGACAAGCATTGCATGTTAGAGGACCAGTGCTTAGTATCTGTTTCAGAAGCAGATTTGGACTAGATATGATCCGTATGTGTAGGAAACACCTTTCTTTTGTTCTCAGCACACTCAAGTTTCCTGCTGTCTTAGAGTCTCCTGAAAGCAAGAGTGTGCTTCTTGCTCTAAAGCAGAGTGTGATCAATGATTGAGAACTCTGCCGTGTGTTTCACTTCAGAAATGGAGTTAAATCCCAGGCTCTGTGTCTTCCTACAAGCAAGACTTCATTTCAGGTAAGGGCAGTCACTTTTCAGCTCAAACGAACAACATCGTTCACGAAGCTCACAAGTTTCTCATCTTAACTGACAAGCATGGGATTTTAGAGGACCAGTGCTTTGTATCAGTTTCAGAAGCAGAGTTGGACTAGAAATGGTCTGTATGTGTAGGAAACAACGTTCTTTTGTTCTCAGCACTCTCAAGTTTCCTGCTGTCTTAGAGATTCTAGAAAGCTAGAGCGTGCTTCTTGCTCTAAAGCAGAGCGTGATCAATGGATGAGAACTCTGCCGTGTGTTTCACTTCAGAAATGGATTTAAATCCCTGGCTCTGAGTCTTCCTTCAAGCAAGACTTCGTTTCAGGTAAGGGCTGTTACTTTACAGCTCGAACGAACTACATTGTTCACAAAGCTCACACGTTTCTCATCTTAACTGAGAAGCATTGTATGTTAGAGGACCTTTACTTTGTATCAATTTCAAGTAGAGTTGAACTAGATATGGTCCGTAAGTATAGGAAACACGGTTCTTTTCTTCTGAGCACACTCAAGTTTCCTGGTGTATTAGAGACTCTAGAAAGCAAGAGCGTCCTTCTTGCTCTAAAGCAGAGTGTGATCCATGGATGAGAACTGTGTTGTGTGTTTCCCTTCAGAAATGGAGTTAAATCCCTGGCTTTGTGTTTCCTACAAGCAAGACTTCGTTACAAGTAAGGGCAGTAACTTTTCAGCTCAAAGAACTACCTCAGTCAGGAAGCTAACACGTTTCTCATCTTAACTGAAAAGCATTGGATGTTAGAGGACCAGTGCTTTGTATCAGTTTCAGAAGCAGAGTTGGACTAGATATGGTCCTTATGTGTAGGAAACACCTTTCTTTTGTTCTCAGCACACTCACGTTTCCTGATGTCTTAGAGGCTCTAGAAAGCAAGAGTGTGCTTCTTGCTCTAAAGCAGAGTGTGATCAATGATTGAGAACTCTGCTGTGTGTTTCACTTCAGAAATGGAGTTAAATCCCAGGCTCTGTGTCTTCCTACAATCAAGACTTCGTTTCAAGTAAGGGCAGTCACTTTTCAGCTCAAACGAACTGCATCGTTCACAAAGCTTACACGTTTCTCATCTTAACTGCCAAACATTGGATGTTAGAGGACCCGTGCTTTGTATCAGTTTCAGAAGCAACGTTGGACTAGATATGGTCCGTATGTGTAGGAAACTCCGTTCTTTTGTTCTCATCACATACATGTTTCCTGCTGTCTTAGAAACTCTAGAAAGCAAGAGCGTGCTTCTTGCTCTAAAGCAGAGTGTGGTCCATGGATGAGAACTGTGTTGTGTGTTTCCCTTCAGAAATGGAGTTAAAGCCCAGGCTCTGTGTCTTCCTACAAGCAAGATTTCCTTACAGCTAAGGGCAGTCACTTTTCAGCTCAAACGAACTACATCGTTCACGAAGCTAACAAGTTTTCCATCTTAACTGACAATCATTGGATGTTAGAGGCCCAGTGCTTTTTATCAGTTTCAGATGCAGAGTGGGAATAGATATGGTCCGTATGTGTAGGAAACACCGTTATTTTGTTCTCAGCACACTCACGTTTCCTGCTGTGTTAGAGACTCTAGAAAGCAAGAGCGTGCTTCTTGCTCTAAAGCAGAGGATGATCAATTGATGAGAACTCTGCTGTGTGTTTCACTTCAGAAATGGAGTTAAATCCCAGGCTCTGAGTCTTCCTACAAGCAAGACTTCGTTTCAGGTAAGGGCTGTCACTTTTCAGCTCAAACGAACTACATCGTTCACGAAGCTAACACGTTTCTCATCTAAACTGACAAGCATTGGATGTTAGAGGACCTCTGATTTGTTACAGTTTCAGAAGCAGAGATGTACTAGATATGGTCCGTATGTGTAGGAAGCACCGTTCTTTTGTTCTGAGCACACTCAAGTTTCCTGCTGTATTAGAGACTCTAGAAAGCAAGAGCGTGCTTCTTGCTCTATAGCAGAGTGTGAACAATGCATGAGAACTCTGCTGTGTGCTTCACTTCAGAAATGGAGTTAAATCCCTGGCTCTGAGTCTTCCTACAAGCAAGACTTCGTTTCAGGTAAGGGCTGTCACTTTTCAGCTCAAACGAACTACATTGTTCACAAGCTCACAAGTTTCTCGTCTTAACTGACAATCATTGGATGTTAGAGGACCAGTGCTTTGTATCAGTTTCAGAAGCAGAGTTGGACTAGATATGATCCGTATGTGTAGGAAACAACGTTCATTTGTTCTCAGCACACTCAAGTTTCCTGCTGTCTTTGAGATTCTAGAAAGCTATAGGGTGCTTCTTGCTCTGAAGCAGAGTGTGAACAATCCATGAGAACTCTGCTGTGTGTTTCACTTCAGAAATGGAGTTAAATCCCTGGCTCTGAGTCTTCCTACAAGCAAGACTTCGTTTCAGGTAAGGGCAGTCACTTTTCAGCTCAAAGGAACTACATCGTTCAGGAAGCTCACACGCTTCTCGTCTTAACTGACAAGCATTGCATGTTAGAGGACCAGTGCTTAGTATCTGTTTCAGAAGCAGATTTGGACTAGATATGATCCGTATGTGTAGGAAACACCTTTCTTTTGTTCTCAGCACACTCAAGTTTCCTGCTGTCTTAGAGTCTCCTGAAAGCAAGAGTGTGCTTCTTGCTCTAAAGCAGAGTGTGATCAATGATTGAGAACTCTGCCGTGTGTTTCACTTCAGAAATGGAGTTAAATCCCAGGCTCTGTGTCTTCCTACAAGCAAGACTTCATTTCAGGTAAGGGCAGTCACTTTTCAGCTCAAACGAACAACATCGTTCACGAAGCTCACAAGTTTCTCATCTTAACTGACAAGCATGGGATTTTAGAGGACCAGTGCTTTGTATCAGTTTCAGAAGCAGAGTTGGACTAGAAATGGTCTGTATGTGTAGGAAACAACGTTCTTTTGTTCTCAGCACTCTCAAGTTTCCTGCTGTCTTAGAGATTCTAGAAAGCTAGAGCGTGCTTCTTGCTCTAAAGCAGAGCGTGATCAATGGATGAGAACTCTGCCGTGTGTTTCACTTCAGAAATGGATTTAAATCCCTGGCTCTGAGTCTTCCTTCAAGCAAGACTTCGTTTCAGGTAAGGGCTGTTACTTTACAGCTCGAACGAACTACATTGTTCACAAAGCTCACACGTTTCTCATCTTAACTGAGAAGCATTGTATGTTAGAGGACCTTTACTTTGTATCAATTTCAAGTAGAGTTGAACTAGATATGGTCCGTAAGTATAGGAAACACGGTTCTTTTCTTCTGAGCACACTCAAGTTTCCTGGTGTATTAGAGACTCTAGAAAGCAAGAGCGTCCTTCTTGCTCTAAAGCAGAGTGTGATCCATGGATGAGAACTGTGTTGTGTGTTTCCCTTCAGAAATGGAGTTAAATCCCTGGCTTTGTGTTTCCTACAAGCAAGACTTCGTTACAAGTAAGGGCAGTAACTTTTCAGCTCAAAGAACTACCTCAGTCAGGAAGCTAACACGTTTCTCATCTTAACTGAAAAGCATTGGATGTTAGAGGACCAGTGCTTTGTATCAGTTTCAGAAGCAGAGTTGGACTAGATATGGTCCTTATGTGTAGGAAACACCTTTCTTTTGTTCTCAGCACACTCACGTTTCCTGATGTCTTAGAGGCTCTAGAAAGCAAGAGTGTGCTTCTTGCTCTAAAGCAGAGTGTGATCAATGATTGAGAACTCTGCTGTGTGTTTCACTTCAGAAATGGAGTTAAATCCCAGGCTCTGTGTCTTCCTACAATCAAGACTTCGTTTCAAGTAAGGGCAGTCACTTTTCAGCTCAAACGAACTGCATCGTTCACAAAGCTTACACGTTTCTCATCTTAACTGCCAAACATTGGATGTTAGAGGACCCGTGCTTTGTATCAGTTTCCGAAGCAACGTTGGACTAGATATGGTCCGTATGTGTAGGAAACTCCGTTCTTTTGTTCTCATCACATACATGTTTCCTGCTGTCTTAGAAACTCTAGAAAGCAAGAGCGTGCTTCTTGCTCTAAAGCAGAGTGTGGTCCATGGATGAGAACTGTGTTGTGTGTTTCCCTTCAGAAATGGAGTTAAAGCCCAGGCTCTGTGTCTTCCTACAAGCAAGATTTCCTTACAGCTAAGGGCAGTCACTTTTCAGCTCAAACGAACTACATCGTTCACGAAGCTAACAAGTTTTCCATCTTAACTGACAATCATTGGATGTTAGAGGCCCAGTGCTTTTTATCAGTTTCAGATGCAGAGTGGGAATAGATATGGTCCGTATGTGTAGGAAACACCGTTATTTTGTTCTCAGCACACTCACGTTTCCTGCTGTGTTAGAGACTCTAGAAAGCAAGAGCGTGCTTCTTGCTCTAAAGCAGAGGATGATCAATTGATGAGAACTCTGCTGTGTGTTTCACTTCAGAAATGGAGTTAAATCCCAGGCTCTGAGTCTTCCTACAAGCAAGACTTCTTTTCATGTAAGGGTAGTTACTTTACAGCTCAAACGAACTACATCGTTCATGAAGCTCACACGTTTCTCATGTCAACTGAGAAGCATTGGATGTTAGAGGACCTTTGCTTTGTATCATTTCAAACAGAGTTGAACTAGATATGTTCTGTATGTATAGGAAACACGCTTCTTTTCTTCTGAGCACACTCACGTTTCCTGCTGTATTAGAGTCTCTGGAAAGCAAGAGCGTGCTTTTTGCTCTGAAGCAGTGTGTGATCCATGGATGAGAACTCTGCTGTGTGTTTCCCTTCAGAAATGGAGTTAAACCCCAGGCTCTGTGTCTTCCTACAATCAAGACTTCGTTTCAGGTAAGGGCAGTCACTTTTCAGCTCAAACGAACTACATCGTTCAGGAAGCTAACACGTTTCTCATCTTAACTGCCAAGCATTGGATGTTAGAGGACCAGTGCTTTATATCAGTTTCAGAAGCATAGTTGGACTAGATATGGTTCGTATGTGTAGGAAACTCCTTTCTTTTGTTCTCATCACACACATGTTTCGTGCTGTCTTAGAGGCTCTAGAAAGCAAGAGCCTGCTTCTTGCTCTAAAGCAGAGTGTGATCCATGGATGAGAACTGTGTTGTGTGTTTCCCTTCAGAAATGGAGTTAAATCCCAGGCTCTGTGTCTTTCTACAAGCAAGACTTCGTTTCAAGTAAGGGCAGTCACTTTTCAGCTCAAACGATCTACATCGTTCAGGAAGCTAACACGTTTCTCATCTTAACTGACAAGCATTGGATGTTAGAGGACCAGTGCATTGTATCAGTTTCAGAAGCAGGGTTGGACTAGATATGGTCCGTATGTGTAAGAAACACCGTTCTTTGGTCGCAGCACACTCAAGTTTCCTGCTGTATTAGAGACTCTCGAAAGCAAGAGTGTGCTTCCTTCTCTAAAGCAGAGAGTGAACAATGGATGAGAACTGTGTCGTGTGTTTCCCTTCAGAAATGGAGTTAAATCCCAGGCTCTGTGTCTTCCTACAGGCAAGATTTCCTTACAGCTAAGGGCAGTCACTTTTCAGCTCAAACGAACTACATCGTTCACGAAGTTAACAAGTTTTCCATCTTAACTGACAATCATTGGATGTTAGAGGCCCAGTGCTTTTTATCAGTTTCAGAAGCAGAGTGGGAATAGATATGGTCCGTATGTGTAGGAAACTCCTTTCTTTTGTTCTCATCACACACATGTTTCCTGCTGTCTTAGAGGCTCTAGAAAGCAAGAGCCTGCTTCTTGCTCTAAAGCAGAGTGTGATCCATGGATGAGAACTGTGTTGTGTGTTTCTCTTCAGAAATGGAGTTAAATCCCAGGCTCTGTGTCTTTCTACAAGCAAGACTTCGTTTCAAGTAAGGGCAGTCACTTTTCAGCTCAAACGATCTACATCGTTCAGGAAGCTAACACGTTTCTCATCTTAACTGACAAGCATTGGATGTTAGAGGACCAGTGCATTGTATCAGTTTCAGAAGCAGGGTTGGACTAGATATGGTCCGTATGTGTAAGAAACACCGTTCTTTGGTCGCAGCACACTCACGTTTCCTGCTGTATTAGAGACTCTCGAAAGCAAGAGTGTGCTTCCTTCTCTAAAGCAGAGAGTGAACAATGGATGAGAACTGTGTTGTGTGTTTCCCTTCAGAAATGGAGTTAAAGCCCAGGCTCTGTGTCTTCCTACAGGCAAGATTTCCTTACAGCTAAGGGCAGTCACTTTTCAGCTCAAACGAACTACATCGTTAATGAAGTTAACAAGTTTTCCATCTTAACTGACAATCATTGGATGTTAGAGGCCCAGTGCTTTTTATCAGTTTCAGAAGCAGAGTGGGAATAGATATGGTCCATATGTGTAGGAAACACCGTTATTTTGTTCTCAGCACACTCACGTTTCCTGCTGTCTTAGAGACTCTAGAAAGCAAGAGCGTGCTTCTTGCTCTAAAGCAGAGGATGATCAATTGATGAGAACTCTGCTGTGTGTTTCACTTCAGAAATGGAGTTAAATCCCAGGCTCTGAGTCTTCCTACAAGCAAGACTTCTTTTCATGTAAGGGTAGTTACTTTACAGCTCAAACGAACTACATCGTTCATGAAGCTCACACGTTTCTCATGTCAACTGAGAAGCATTGGATGTTAGAGGACCTTTGCTTTGTATCATTTCAAACAGAGTTGAACTATATATGTTCCATATGTATAGGAAACACGGTTCTTTTCTTCTGAGCACACTCACGTTTCCTGTTGTATTAGAGTCTCTGGAAAGCAAGAGCGTGCTTCTTGCTCTGAAGCAGTGTGTGATCCATGGATGAGAACTCTGCTGTGTGTTTCCCTTCAGAAATTGAGTTAAATCCCTGGCTCTGAGTCTTCCTACAAGCAAGACTTCGTTTCAGGTAAGGGCTGTCACTTTTCAGCTCAAACGAACTACATCGTTCACGAAGCTAACACGTTTCTCATCTAAACTGACAAGCATTGGATGTTAGAGGACCTCTGATTTGTTACAGTTTCCGAAGCAGAGATGTACTAGATATGGTCCGTATGTGTAGGAAGCACCGTTCTTTTGTTCTGAGCACACTCAAGTTTCCTGCTGTATTAGAGACTCTAGAAAGCAAGAGCGTGCTTCTTGCTCTATAGCAGAGTGTGAACAATGCATGAGAACTCTGCTGTGTGCTTCACTTCAGAAATGGAGTTAAATCCCTGGCTCTGAGTCTTCCTACAAGCAAGACTTCGTTTCAGGTAAGGGCTGTCACTTTTCAGCTCAAACGAACTACATCGTTCACAAGCTCACAAGTTTCTCGTCTTAACTGACAATCATTGGATGTTAGAGGACCAGTGCTTTGTATCAGTTTCAGAAGCAGAGTTGGACTAGATATGATCCGTATGTGTAGGAAACAACGTTCATTTGTTCTCAGCACACTCAAGTTTCCTGCTGTCTTTGAGATTCTAGAAAGCTATAGGGTGCTTCTTGCTCTAAAGCAGAGTGTGATCAATGGATGAGAACTTGTTGTGTGTTTCACTTCAGAAATGGAGTTAAATCCCTGGATCTGAGCCTTCCTACAAGCAAGACTTCGTTTCAGGTAAAGGCAGTTACTTTACAGCTCAAACAAACTACATCGTTCACGAATCTCACACGTTTCTCATCTAAACTGACAATCATTGCATGTTAGAAGACCTGTGGTTTGTTTCAGTTTCAGAAGCAGAGTTGGACTAGATATAGTCTGTATGTGTAGGAATCACCGTTCTTTTGTTCTGAGCACACTCAAGTTTCCTGCTGAATTAGAGACTCTACAAAGCAAGAGCGTGCTTCTTGCTCTAAAGCAGAGTGTGAACAATGCATGAGAAGTCTGCTGTGTGTTTCACTTCAGAAATGGAGTTAAATCCCTGGCTCTGAGTCTTCCTACAAGCAAGACTTCCTTTCAGGTAAGGGCAGTCACTTTTCAGCTCAAAGGAACTACATCGTTCAGGAAGCTCACACGCTTCTCGTCTTAACTGACAAGCATTGCATGTTAGAGGACCAGTGCTTGGTATCTGTTTCAGAAGCAGATTTGGACTAGATATGATCCGTATGTGTAGGAAACACAATTATTTTGTTCTCAGCACACTCACGTTTCCTGCTGTCTTAGAGACTCTAGAAAGCAAGAGCGTGCTTCTTGCTCTAAATCAGAGGGTGATCAATTGATGAGAACTCTGCTGTGTGTTTCACTTCAGAAATGGAGTTAAATCCCTGGCTCTGAGTCTTCCTACAAGCAAGACTTCGTTTCAGGTAAGGGCAGTCACTTTTCAGCTCAAAGGAACTACATCGTTCAGGAAGCTCACACGCTTCTCGTCTTAACTGACAAGCAGTGCATGTTAGAAGACCAGTGCTTGGTATCTGTTTCAGAAGCAGATTTGGACTAGATATGATCCGTATGTGTAGGAAACACCTTTCTTTTGTTCTCAGCACACTCAAGTTTCCTGCTGTCTTAGAGTCTCCTGAAAGCAAGAGTGTGCTTCTTGCTCTAAAGCAGAGTGTGATCAATGATTGAGAACTCTGCCGTGTGTTTCACTTCAGAAATGGAGTTAAATCCCAGGCTCTGTGTCTTCCTACAAGCAAGACTTCATTTCAGGTAAGGGCAGTCACTTTTCAGCTCAAATGAACAACATCGTTCACGAAGCTCACAAGTTTCTCATCTTAACTGACAAGCATGGGATTTTAGAGGACCAGTGCTTTGTTTCAGTTTCAGAAGCAGAGTTGGACAAGAAATGGTCTGTATGTGTAGGAAACAACGTTCTTTTGTTCTCAGCACACTCAAGTTTCCTGCTGTCTTAGAGATTCTAGAAAGCTAGAGCGTGCTTCTTGCTCTAAAGCAGAGTGTGATCAATGGATGAGAACTCTGCCGTGTGTTTCACTTCAGAAATGGATTTAAATCCCTGGCTCTGAGTCTTCCTTCAAGCAAGACTTCGTTTCAGGTAAGGGCTGTTACTTTACAGCTCGAACGAACTACATTGTTCACAAAGCTCACACGTTTCTCATCTTAACTGAGAAGCATTGGATGTTAGAGGACCTTTGCTTTGTATCAATTTCAAGTAGAGTTGAACTAGATATGGTCCGTAAGTATAGGAAACACGGTTCTTTTCTTCTGAGCACACTCAAGTTTCCTGCTGTATTAGAGACTCTAGAAAGCAAGAGCGTCCTTCTTGCTCTAAAGCAGAGTGTGATCCATGGATGAGAACTGTGTTGTGTGTTTCCCTTCAGAAATGGAGTTAAATCCCTGGCTTTGTGTTTCCTACAAGCAAGACTTCGTTACAAGTAAGGGCAGTAACTTTTCAGCTCAAAGAACTACCTCAGTCAGGAAGCTAACACGTTTCTCATCTTAACTGAAAAGCATTGGATGTTAGAGGACCAGTGCTTTGTATCAGTTTCAGAAGCAGAGTTGGACTAGATATGGTCCTTATGTGTAGGAAACACCTTTCGTTTGTTCTCAGAACACTCACGTTTCCTGATGTCTTAGAGTCTCTAGAAAGCAAGAGTGTGCTTCTTGCTCTAAAGCAGAGTGTGATCAATGATTGAGAACTCTGCTGTGTGTTTCACTTCAGAAATGGAGTTAAATCCCAGGCTCTGTGTCTTCCTACAATCAAGACTTCGTTTCAGGTAAGGGCAGTCACTTTTCAGCTCAAACGAACTTCATCGTTCACAAAGCTTACACGTTTCTCATCTTAACTGCCAAACATTGGATGTTAGAAGACCCGTGCTTTGTATCAGTTTCAGAAGCAACGTTGGACTAGATATGGTCCGTATGTGTAGGAAACTCCGTTCTTTTGTTCTCATCACATACATGTTTCCTGCTGTCTTAGAACTCTAGAAAGCAAGAGCGTGCTTCTTGCTCTAAAGCAGAGTGTGGTCCATGGATGAGAACTGTGTTGTGTGTTTCCCTTCAGAAATGGAGTTAAAGCCCAGGCTCTGTGTCTTCCTACAAGCAAGATTTCCTTACAGCTAAGGGCAGTCACTTTTCAGCTCAAACGAACTACATCGTTCACGAAGCTAACAAGTTTTCCATCTTAACTGACAATCATTGGATGTTAGAGGCCCAGTGCTTTTTATCAGTTTCAGATGCAGAGTGGGAATAGATATGGTCCGTATGTGTAGGAAACACCGTTATTTTGTTCTCAGCACACTCACGTTTCCTGCTGTCTTAGAGACTCTAGAAAGCAAGAGCGTGCTTCTTGCTCTAAAGCAGTGTGTGATCAATGGATGAGAACTCTGCCGTGTGTTTCACTTCAGAAATGGATTTAAATCCCTGGCTCTGAGTCTTCCTTCAAGCAAGACTTCGTTTCAGGTAAGGGCTGTTACTTTACAGCTCGAACGAACTACATCATTCACGAGGCTCACACATTTCTCATGTCAACTGAGAAGCATTGGATGTTAGAGGACCTTTGCTTTGTATCATTTCAAACAGAGTTGAACTATATATGTTCCATATGTATAGGAAACACGGTTCTTTTCTTCTGAGCACACTCACGTTTCCTGTTGTATTAGAGTCTCTGGAAAGCAAGAGCGTGCTTCTTGCTCTGAAACAGTGTGTGATCCATGGATGAGAACTCTGCTGTGTGTTTCCCTTCAGAAATTGAGTTAAATCCCTGGCTCTGAGTCTTCCTACAAGCAAGACTTCGTTTCAGGTAAGGGCTGTCACTTTTCAGCTCAAACGAACTACATCGTTCACGAAGCTAACACGTTTCTCATCTAAACTGACAAGCATTGGATGTTAGAGGACCTCTGATTTGTTACAGTTTCAGAAGCAGAGATGTACTAGATATGGTCCGTATGTGTAGGAAGCACCGTTCTTTTGTTCTGAGCACACTCAAGTTTCCTGCTGTATTAGAGACTCTAGAAAGCAAGAGCGTGCTTCTTGCTCTATAGCAGAGTGTGAACAATGCATGAGAACTCTGCTGTGTGCTTCACTTCAGAAATGGAGTTAAATCCCTGGCTCTGAGTCTTCCTACAAGCAAGACTTCATTTCAGGTAAGGGCTGTCACTTTTCAGCTCAAACGAACTACATCGTTCACAAGCTCACAAGTTTCTCGTCTTAACTGACAATCATTGGATGTTAGAGGACCAGTGCTTTGTATCAGTTTCAGAAGCAGAGTTGGACTAGATATGATCCGTATGTGTAGGAAACAACGTTCATTTGTTCTCAGCACACTCAAGTTTCCTGCTGTCTTTGAGATTCTAGAAAGCTATAGGGTGCTTCTTGCTCTAAAGCAGAGTGTGATCAATGGATGAGAACTTGTTGTGTGTTTCACTTCAGAAATGGAGTTAAATCCCTGGATCTGAGCCTTCCTACAAGCAAGACTTCGTTTCAGGTAAGGGCAGTTACTTTACAGCTCAAACAAACTACATCGTTCACGAATCTCACACGTTTCTCATCTAAACTGACAATCATTGCATGTTAGAAGACCTGTGGTTTGTTTCAGTTTCAGAAGCAGAGTTGGACTAGATATAGTCTGTATGTGTAGGAATCACCGTTCTTTTGTTCTGAGCACACTCAAGTTTCCTGCTGAATTAGAGACTCTACAAAGCAAGAGCGTGCTTCTTGCTCTAAAGCAGAGTGTGAACAATGCATGAGAAGTCTGCTGTGTGTTTCACTTCAGAAATGGAGTTAAATCCCTGGCTCTGAGTCTTCCTACAAGCAAGACTTCCTTTCAGGTAAGGGCAGTCACTTTTCAGCTCAAAGGAACTACATCGTTCAGGAAGCTCAGACGCTTCTCGTCTTAACTGACAAGCATTGCATGTTAGAGGACCAGTGCTTGGTATCTGTTTCAGAAGCAGATTTGGACTAGATATGATCCGTATGTGTAGGAAACACAATTATTTTGTTCTCAGCACACTCACGTTTCCTGCTGTCTTAGAGACTCTAGAAAGCAAGAGCGTGCTTCTTGCTCTAAATCAGAGGGTGATCAATTGATGAGAACTCTGCTGTGTGTTTCACTTCAGAAATGGAGTTAAATCCCAGGCTCTGAGTCTTCCTACAAGCAAGACTTCTTTTCATGTAAGGTCAGTTACTTTACAGCTCAAACGAACTACATCGTTCACGAAGCTCCCACGTTTCTCATCTAAACTGACAAGCATTGGATGATAGAGGACCTCTGATTTGTTACAGTTTCAGAAGCGGAGATGAACTAGATATGTTCCGTATGTGTAGGATACACCGTTCTTTTGTTCTGAGCACACTCAAGTTTCCTGCTGTATTAGAGACTCTAGAAAGCAAGAGCGTGCTTCTTGCTCTAAAGCAGAGTGTGAACAATGCATGAGAACTCTGCTGTGTGTTTCACTTCAGAAATGGAGTTAAATCCCTGGCTCTGAGTCTTCCTACAAGCAAGACTTCCTTTCAGGTAAGGGCAGTCACTTTTCAGCTCAAAGGAACTACATCGTTCAGGAAGCTCACACGCTTCTCGTCTTAACTGACAAGCATTGCATGTTAGAGGACCTTTGCTTTGTATCAATTTCAAGCAGAGTTGAACTAGATATGGTCCTTATGTGTAGGAAACACCTTTCTTTTGTTCTCAGCACACTCAAGTTTCCTGCTGTCTTAGAGTCTCCTGAAAGCAAGAGTGTGCTTCTTGCTCTAAAGCAGAGTGTGATCAATGATTGAGAACTCTGCCGTGTGTTTCACTTCAGAAATGGAGTTAAATCCCAGGCTCTGTGTCTTCCTACAAGCAAGACTTCATTTCAGGTAAGGGCAGTCACTTTTCAGCTCAAATGAACAACATCGTTCATGAAGCTCACAAGTTTCTCATCTTAACTGACAAGCATGGGATTTTAGAGGACCAGTGCTTTGCATCAGTTTCAGAAGCAGAGTTGGACTAGAAATGGTCTGTATGTGTAGGAAACAACGTTCTTTTGTTCTCAGCACACTCAAGTTTCCTGCTGTCTTAGAGATTCTAGAAAGCTAGAGCGTGCTTCTTGCTCTAAAGCAGAGTGTGATCAATGGATGAGAACTCTGCCGTGTGTTTCACTTCAGAAATGGATTTAAATCCCTGGCTCTGAGTCTTCCTTCAAGCAAGACTTCGTTTCAGGTAAGGGCTGTTACTTTACAGCTCGAACGAACTACATTGTTCACAAAGCTCACACGTTTCTCATCTTAACTGAGAAGCATTGGATGTTAGAGGACCTTTGCTTTGTATCAATTTCAAGTAGAGTTGAACTAGATATGGTCCGTAAGTATAGGAAACACGGTTCTTTTCTTCTGAGCACACTCAAGTTTCCTGCTGTATTAGAGACTCTAGAAAGCAAGAGCGTCCTTCTTGCTCTAAAGCAGAGTGTGATCCATGGATGAGAACTGTGTTGTGTGTTTCCCTTCAGAAATGGAGTTAAATCCCTGGCTTTGTGTTTCCTACAAGCAAGACTTCGTTACAAGTAAGGGCAGTAACTTTTCAGCTCAAAGAACTACCTCAGTCAGGAAGCTAACACGTTTCTCATCTTAACTGAAAAGCATTGGATGTTAGAGGACCAGTGCTTTGTATCAGTTTCAGAAGCAGAGTTGGACTAGATATGGTCCTTATGTGTAGGAAACACCTTTCTTTTGTTCTCAGCACACTCACGTTTCCTGATGTCTTAGAGTCTCTAGAAAGCAAGAGTGTGCTTCTTGCTCTAAAGCAGAGTGTGATCAATGATTGAGAACTCTGCTGTGTGTTTCACTTCAGAAATGGAGTTAAATCCCAGGCTCTGTGTCTTCCTACAATCAAGACTTCGTTTCAGGTAAGGGCAGTCACTTTTCAGCTCAAACGAACTGCATCGTTCATGAAGCTAACACGTTTCTCATCTTAACTGAAAAGCATTGGATGTTAGAGGACCACTGCTTTACATCAGTTTCAGAAGCATAGTTGGACTAGATATGGTTCATATGTGTAGGAAACTCATTTCTTTTGTTCTCATCACACACATGTTTCCTGCTGTCTTATAGGCTCTAGAAAGCAAGAGCCTGCTTCTTGCTCTAAAGCAGAGTGTGATCCATGGATGAGAACTGTGTTGTGTGTTTCCCTTCAGAAATGGAGTTAAATCCCAGGCTCTGTGTCTTCCTACAAGCAAGACTTCGTTTCAAGTAAGGGCAGTCACTTTTCAGCTCAAACGAACTACATCGTTCAGGAAGCTAACACGTTTCTCATCTTAACTGACAAGCATTGGATGTTAGAGGACCAGTGCATTGTATCAGTTTCAGAAGCAGGGTTGGACTAGATATGGTCCGTATGTGTAAGAAACACCGTTCTTTGGTCGCAGCACACTCACGTTTCCTGCTGTATTAGAGACTCTCGAAAGCAAGAGTGTGCTTCCTTCTCTAAAGCAGAGTGGGAACAATGGATGAGAACTGTGTTGTGTGTTTCCCTTCAGAAATGGAGTTAAATCCCAGGCTCTGTGTCTTCCTACAAGCAAGATTTCCTTACATCTAAGGGCAGTCACTTTTCAGCTCAAACGAACTACATCGTTCACGAAGTGAACAAGTTTTCCATCTTAACTGACAATCATTGGATGTTAGAGGCCCAGTGCTTTTTATCAGTTTCAGAAGCAGAGTTGGACTAGATATGATCCGTATGTGTAGGAAACAACGTTCATTTGTTCTCAGCACATTCAAGTTTCCTGCTGTCTTTGAGATTCTAGAAAGCTATAGGGTGCTTCTTGCTCTAAAGCAGAGTGTGATCAATGGATGAGAACTTGTTGTGTGTTTCACTTCAGAAATGGAGTTAAATCCCTGGATCTGAGTCTTCCTACAAGCAAGACTTCGTTTCAGGTAAGGGCAGTTACTTTACAGCTCAAACAAACTACATCGTTCACGAATCTTACACGTTTCTCATCTAAACTGACAATCATTGCATGTTAGAAGACCTGTGGTTTGTTTTAGTTTCAGAAGCAGAGTTGGACTAGATATAGTCTGTATGTGCAGGAATCACCTTTCTTTTGTTCTGAGCACACTCATGTTTCCAGCTGTATTATAGACTCTAGAAAGCAATAGCGTGCTTCTTGCTCTAAAGGAGAGTGTGACCAATGCATGAGAACTCTGCTGTGTGTTTCACTTCAGAAATGGAGTTAAATCCCTGGCTCTGAGTCTTCCTACAAGCAAGACTTCGTTTCAGGTAAGGGCTGTCACTTTTCAGCTCAAAGGAACTACATCGTTCATGAAGCTCACACGTTTCTCGTCTTAACTGATAATCATTGGATGTTAGAGGACCAAAGCTTTGTATCAGTTTCAGAAGCAGAGTTGGACTAGACATGATCCATATGTGTAGGAAAAACCGTTCATTTGTTCTCAGCACACTCAAGTTTCCTGCTGTCTTAGAGATTCTAGAAAGCTAGAGCGTCCTTCTTGCTCTAAAGCAGAGTGTGATCCATGGATGAAAACTGTGTTGTGTGTTTCTCTTCAGAAATGGTGTTAAATCCCAGGCTTTGTGTCTTCCTGCAAGCAAGACTTCGTTACAATTTAGGGCAGTCACTTTTCAGCTCAAACGAACTACATCATTCAGGAAGCTAACACGATTCTCATCTTATCTGAGAAGCATTGGATGTTAGAGGTCCTTTGCTTTGTACTAATTTCAAGCAGAGTTGAACTAGATATTGTCCGTATGTATAGGAAACACGGTTCTTTTCTTCTGAGCACACTCAAGTTTCCTGCAGTATTAGAGACTCTAGAAAGCAAGAGCGTCCTTCGTGCTCTAAAGCAGAGTGTGATCCATGGATGAGAACTGTGTTGTGTGTTTCACTTCAGAAATGGAGTTAAATCCCTGGCTTTGTGTTTCCTACAAGCAAGACTTCGTAACAAGTAAGGGCAGTCACTTTTCAGCTCAAACGAACTACATCGTTCATGAAGCTAACATGTTTCTCATCTTAACTGAAAAGCATTGGATGTTAGAGGACCACTGCTTTATATCAGTTTCAGAAGCATAGTTGGACTAGATATGGTTCATATGTGTAGGAAACTCCTTTCTTTTGTTCTCATCACACACATGTTTCCTGCTGTCTTATAGGCTCTAGAAAGCAAGAGCCTGCTTCTTGCTCTAAAGCAGAGTGTGATCCATGGATGAGAACTGTGTTGTGTGTTTCCCTTCAGAAATGGAGTTAAATCCCAGGCTCTGTGTCTTCCTACAAGCAAGACTTCGTTTCAAGTAAGGGCAGTCACTTTTCAGCTCAAATGAACTACATCGTTCAGGAAGCTAACACGTTTCTCATCTTAACTGACAAGCATTGGATGTTAGAGGACCAGTTTCAGAAGCAGGGTTGGACTAGATATGGTCCGTATGTGTAAGAAACACCGTTCTTTGGTCGCAGCACACTCACGTTTCCTGCTGTATTAGAGACTCTCGAAAGCAAGAGTGTGCTTCCTTCTCTAAAGCAGAGTGTGAACAATGGATGAGAACTGTGTTGTGTGTTTCCCTTCAGAAATGGAGTTAAATCCCAGGCTCTGTGTCTTCCTACAAGCAAGATTTCCTTACATCTAAGGGCAGTCACTTTTCAGCTCAAACGAACTACATCGTTCACGAATTGAACAAGTTTTCCATCTTAACTGACAATCATTGGATGTTAGAGGCCCAGTGCTTTTTATCAGTTTCAGAAGCAGAGTGGGAATAGATATGGTCCGTATGTGTAGGAAACACAATTATTTTGTTCTCAGCACACTCACGTTTCCTGCTGTCTTAGAGACTCTAGAAAGCAAGAGCGTGCTTCTTGCTCTAAATCAGAGGGTGATCAATTGATGAGAACTCTGCTGTGTGTTTCACTTCAGAAATGGAGTTAAATCCCAGGCTCTGAGTCTTCCTACAAGCAAGACTTCGTTTCAGGTAAGGGCAGTCACTTTTCATCTCAAACGAACTACATCGTTCACGAAGTTAACAAGTTTTCCATCTTAACTGACAATCATTGGATGTTAGAGGCCCAGTGCTTTTTATCAGTTTCAGAAGCAGAGTGGGAATAGATATGGTCCGTATGTGTAGGAAACTCCGTTATTTTGTTCTCAGCACACTCACGTTTCCTGCTGTCTTAGAGATTCTAGAAAGCAAGAGCGTGCTTCTTGCTCTAAATCAGAGGGTTATCAATTGATGAGAACTCTGCTGTGTGTTTCACTTCAGAAAAGGAGTTAAATCCCAGGCTCTGAGTCTTCCTACAAGCAAGACTTCTTTTCATGTAAGGTCAGTTACTTTACAGCTCAAACGAACTACATCTTTCACGAAGCTCCCACGTTTGTCATCTAAACTGACAAGCATTGGATGTTAGAGGACCTCTGATTTGTTAAAGTTTCAGAAGCGGAGATGAACTAGATATGTTCCGTATGTGTAGGATACACCGTTCTTTTGTTCTGAGCACACTCAAGTTTCCTGCTGTATTAGAGACTCTAGAAAGCAAGAGCGTGCTTCTTGCTCTAAAGCAGAGTGTGAACAATGCATGAGAACTCTGCTGTGTGTTTCCCTTCAGAAATGGAGTTAAATCCCAGGCTCTGTGTCTTCCTACAACCAAGACTTCTTTTCAGGTAAGGGCAGTCTCTTTTCAGCTCAAACGAACTACATCGTTCATGAAGCTACCACGTTTCTCATCTTAACTGCCAAGCATTGGATGTTAGAGGACCAGTGCTTTGCATCAGTTTCAGAAGCATAGTTGGACTTGATGTGGTCCGTATGTGTAGGAAACTCAGTTATTTTGTTCTCATCACACACATGTTTCCTGCTGTCTTAGAGACTCTAGAAAGCAAGAGCGTGCTTCTTGCTCTAAAGCAGAGTGTGAACAATGGATGAGAACTATGCTGTGTGTTTCACTTCAGATATAGAGTTAAATCCCAGGCTCTGTGTCTTCCTACAAGCAAGACTTCGTTTCAGGTAAGGGCAGTCACTTTTCAGCTCAAACGAACAACATCATTCACGAAGCTCACACGTTTCTCACCTTAACTGACAATCATTGGATGTTAGAGGACCAGTGCATTGTATCAGTTTCAGAAGCAGAGATGGACTAGATATGATCCGTTTGTGTAGGAAAAACTGTACATTTGTTTTCAGCACACGCACGTTTCCTGCTGTCTTAGAGACTCTAGAAAGCAAGAGCGTGCTTCTTGCTCTAAAGCAGAGTGTGATCAATTGATGAGAAATCTGCTGTGTGTTTCACTTCAGAAATGGAGTTAAATCCCAGGCTCTGAGTCTTTCTACAAGCAAGACTTCTTTTCATATAAGGGCAGTTACTTTACAGCTCAAAGAAACTACATAGTTCACGAAGCTCACACGTTTCTCATCTAAACTGACAAGCATTGGATGTTAGAGGACCTCTGATTTGTTACAGTTTCAGAAGCCGAGATGAACTAGATATGGTCCGTATGTGTAGGATACACCGTTCTTTTGTTTTGAGCACACTCAAGTTTCCTGCTGTATTAGAGACTCTAGAAAGCAAGAGTGTGCTTCTTGCTCTAAAGCAGAGTGTGAACAATGCATGAGAACTCTGCTGTGTGTTTCAATTCAAAAATGGAGTTAAATCCCTGGCACTGAGTCTTCCTACAAGCAAGACTTCCTTTCAGGTAAGGGCGGTCACTTTTCAGCTCAAAGGAACTACATCCTTCAGGAAGCTCACACGTTTCTCGTCTTAACTGACGAGCATTGCATGTTAGAGGAACAGTGCTTGGTATATGTTTCAGAAGCAGAGTTGGACTAGATATTATCCGTATGTGTAGGAAACTCCTTTCTTTTGTTCTCAGCACACTCACGTTTCCTGCTGTCTTAGAGTCTCTAGAAAGCAAGAGTGTGCTTCTTGCTCTAAAGCAGAGGGTGAACAATGATTGAGAACTCTGCTGTGTGTTTCACTTCAGAAATGGAGTTAAATCCCAGGCTCTGTGTCTTCCTACAAGCAAGACTTCGTTTCAGGTAAGGGCAGTCACTTTTCAGCTGAATCGAACATCGTTCACGAAGCTCACACGTTTCTCATCTTAACTGACATGCATGGGATTTTAGAGGACCTTTGCTTTGTATCAATTTCAAACAGAGATGAACTAGATATGGTCCGTAAGTATAGGAAACATGGTTCTTTTCTTCTGAGCACACTCAAGTTTCCTGCTGTATTAGAGACTCTAGAAAGTAAGAGCGCCTTCTTGCTCTAAAGCAGAGTGTGATCCATGGATGAGAACTGTGTTGTGTGTTTCCCTTCAGAAATGGAGTTAAATCCCAGCCTCTGTGTCTTCCTACAAACAAACTTCGTTTCAGGTAAGGGCAGTCAGTTTTCACCTCAAACGAACTACATCGTTCACGAAGCTAACACATTTCTCATCTTAACTGCCAAGCATTGGATGTTAGAGGACCAGTGCTTTGTATCAGTTTCAGAAGCATAGTTGGACTAGATATGGTCCGTATGTGTAGGAAACTCCGTTCTTTTTGTCTCCTCACAGACATGTTTCCTGCTGTCTTAGAGACTCTAGAAAGCAAGAGCGTGCTTCTTGCTCTAAAGCAGAGTGTGAACAATGAATGAGAACTCTGCTGTGTGTTTCACTTCAGAAATGGAGTTAAATCCCAGGCTCTGAGTCTTCCTACAAGCAAGACTTCGTTTCAGGTAAGGGCAGTCACTTTTCAGCTCAAACGAACAACATCATTCACGAAGCTCACACGATTCTCATCTTAACTGAAAATCATTGCATGTTAGAGGACCTGTGGTTTGTTTCAGTTTCAGAAGCAGAGTTGGACTAGATATAGTCCTTATGTGTAGGAAACACCGTTCTTTTCTTCTGAGCACACTCAAGTTTCCTGCTCTATTAGAGACTCTAGAAAGCAAGAGCGTGCTTCTTGATCTAAAGCAGAGTGTGATCCATGGATGAGAACGATTCTGTGTTTTTCCCTTCAGAAATGGAGTTAAATCACAGGCTCTGTGTCTTCCTACAAGCAAGACTTCGTTTCAGTTAAGGGCAGTCACTTTTCAACTCAAAGGAACTACTTCATACACGAAGCTAACACGTTTGTCATCTTAACTGCCAAGCATTGGATGTTAGAGGACCAGTGCTTTGTATCAGTTTCAGAAGCAGAGTTGGACTATATATGATCCGTATGTGTAGGAAACACCGTTCATTTGTTCTCAGCACACTCAAATTTCCTGCTGACTTAGAGATTCTAGAAAGCTAGAGCGTGCTTCTTGCTCTAAAGCAGAGTGTGATCCATGGATGAGAACTCTGTTGTGTGTTTCACTTCAGAAATGGAGTTAAATCCCTGGCTTTGTGTTTTCCTACAAGCAAGACTTCGTTTCAGGTAAGGGCAGTCACTTTTCAGCTCAAAGGAACAACATCGTTCACAAAGCTCACACGTTTCTCATCTTAACTGACACGCATCGGATTTTAGAGGACCAGTGCTTTGTATCCATTTCAGAAGCAGAGTTGGACTAGATATGATCCTTATGTGTAGGAAATACCGTTTTTTTGTTCTCAGTACACTCAAGTTTCCTGTTGTCTTAGAAACTGTAGAAAGCTAGAGCGTGCTTCTTGCTCTAAAGCAGAGTGTGATCAATGGATTAGAACTCTGTTGTGTGTTTCCCTTCAGAAATGGAGTTAAATCCCTGGCTCTGAGTCTTCCTACATGCAAGACTTCATTTCAGGTAATGGCAGTTACTTTACAGCTCAAACGAACTACATCGTTCACGAAGCTCACACGTTTCTCATCATAACTGAGAAGCATTGGATGTTAGAGGACCTTTGCTTTGTATCAATTTTAAGCAGAGTTGAACTAGATATGGTCCGTATGTATAGGAAACACGGTTCTTTTCTTCTGAGCACACTCAAGTTTCCTGCTGTATTAGAGACTCTAGAAAGCAAGAGCATCCTTGCTCTAAAGCAGAGTGTGATCCATGGATGAGAATTGTGTTGTGTGTTTCCCTTCAGAAATGGAGTTAAATCCCAGGCTCTGTGTCTTCCTACAAGCAAGAATTCGTTTCAGGTATGGGCAGTCACTTTTCAGCTGAAACGAACAACATCATTCACGAAGCTCACACGTTTCTCATCTTAACTGCCAAGCATTGGATGTTAGAGGACCAGTGCTTTGTATCAGTTTGAGAAGCATAGTTGGACTAGATATGGTCTGTATGTGTAGGAAACTCCGTTCTTTTTTTCTCCTCACACACATGTTTCCTGCTGTCTTAGAGACTCTAGAAAGGAAGAGCGTGCTTCTTGCTCTAAAGCAGAGTGTGAACAATGAATGAGAACTCTGCTGTGTGTTTCCCTTCATAAATGGAGTTAAATCCCAGGCTCTGTGTCTTCCTACAAGCAAGACTTCGTTTCAAGTAAGTGAAGATACTTTAATCTCAAATGAAATACATCGTTCCCGAGGCTCACACGTTTCTCATCTTTACTGACAAGCATTGGATGTTTGAGGACCAGTGCTTTGAGTCAGTTTCAGAAGCAGAGTTGGACTGGATATGATCCGTATGTGTAGGAAACACTGTTCATTTGTTCTCAGCACACTCAAGTTTGATGCTGTCTTAGAGACTCTAGAAAGCAAGAGCGTGCTTCTTGCTCTAAAGCAGAGTGTGATCAATGGATGAGAACTCTGTTGTGTGTTTCACTTCAGAAATGGAGTTAAATCCCAGGCTCTGAGTCTTCCTACAAGCAAGACTTCGTTTATGGTAAGGGCAGTCACTTTTCAGCTCAAACGAATTACATCGATCACGAAGCTCACACGATTCTTATCTTAACTGACAAGCCTTGATTGTTAGAGGACCTTTAATTTGTTTCAGTTTCAGAAGCAGAGTTGGACTAGATATGGTCCATAGGTGTAGGAAACACCGTTCTTTTGTTCTCATCACACTCATGTTTCTTGCTGTCTTAGAGAGTCTAGAAAGCAAGAGCGTGCTTCTTGCTGTAAAGCAGAGTGTGAATAATGGATGAGAACTCTGCTGTGTGTTTCACTTCAGAAATGGAGTTAAATCTCAGGGTCTGAGTCTTCCTACAAGCAAGACTTCGTTTCAGGTAAGGGCAGTCACTTTTCAGCTCAAATAAATTACATCGATCACGAAGCTCACATGTTTCTCATCTTAACTGACAAGCATTGGATGTTAGAGGACCAGTGCTTTGTGTCAGTTTCAGAAGCAGAGTTTGACTAGATATGATCCGTATGTGTAGGAAACACAGTTCATTTGTTCTCAGCACACTCATGTTTCTTGCTGTCTTAGAGACTCTAGAAAGCAAGAGCGTGCTTCTTGCTCTAAAGCAGAGTGTGATCAATGGATGAGAACTCTGTTTTGTGTTTCACTTCAGAAATGGAGTTAAATCCCAGGCTCTGAGTCTTCCTACAAGCAAGACTTCGTTTCAGGTAGGGGCAGTCACTTTTCAGCTCAAAAAAACTACATCGATCACGAAGCTCCCACGTTTCTCATCTTAACTGACAAGCATTGGATGTTAGAGGACCTTTGCTTTGCATCAATTTCAAGCAGAGTTGAACTAGATATGGCCCGTATGTATAGGAAACACGGTTCTTTTCTTCTGAGCACACTCATGTTTCCTGCTGTATTAGAGACTCTAGAAAGCAAGAGCGTGCTTCTTGCTCCAAAGCAGAGTGTGATCCATGGATGAGAACTGTGTTGTGTGATTCACTTCAGAAATGGAGTTAAATCCAAGGGTCTGTGTCTTCCTACAAGCAAGACTTCGTTTCAAGTAAGGGCAGTCACTTTTCAGGTCAAACGAACTACATCGTTCAGGAAGCTCACACGTTTCTCATCTTAACTGACAAGCATTGGATGTTAGAGGACCAGTGCTTTGTATCAGTTTCAGAAGCATAGTTTGACTAGATATGGTCCGTATGTGTAGGAAACTCCGTTCATTTGTTCTCATCACACTCATGTTTCCTGATGTCGTAGAGAGTCTAGAAAGCAAGAGCGTGCTTCTTGCTGTAAAGCAGAGTGTGAACAATGGATGAGAACTCTGCTGTGTGTTTCACTTCAGAAATGGAGTTAAATCCCTGGCTCTGAGTCTTCCTACAAGCAAGACTTCGTTTCAGGTAAGGGCAGTCACTTTTCAGCTCAAACAAACTTCATAGATCACGAAGCTCACACGTTTCTCATCTTAACTGACAAGCATTGGATGTTAGAGGACCAGTGCTTTGTGTCAGTTTCAGAAGCAGAGTTTGACTGGATATGATCTGTATGTGTAGGAAACACCGTTCATTTGTTATCAGCACACTCAATTTTCTTGCTGTCTTAGAGACTCTAGAAAGCAAGAGTGTGCTTCTTGCTCTAAAGCAGATGGTGATCAATTGATGAGAACTCTGCTGTGTGTTTCACTTCAGAAATGGAGTTAAATCCCTGGCTCTAAGTCTTCCTACAAGCAAGACTTCGTTTCAGGGAAGGGCTGTTACTTTACAGCTAAAACGAACTACATCGTTCACGAAGCTCACACGTTTCTCATCTTAACTGAGAAGCATTGCATGTTAGAGGACCTTTGCTTTGTATCAATTTCAAGCAGAGTTGAACTAGATATGGTCCTTATGTGTAGGAAACACCTTTCTTTTGTTCTCAGCACACTCACGTTTCCTGATGTCTTAGAGTCTCTAGAAAGCAAGAGTGTGCTTCTTGCACTAAAGCAGAGTGTGATCAATGATTGAGAACTCTGCTGTGTGTTTCACTTCAGAAATGGAGTTAAATCCCAGGCTCTGAGTCTTCCTACAAGCAAGACTTCATTTCATGTAAGGGCAGATACTTTACAGCTCAAACGAACTACTTCGTTCACGAAGCTCACACGTTTCTCATGTCAACTTAGAAGCATTGGATGTTAGAGGACCTTTGCTTTGTATCAATTTCAAACAGAGTTGAACTAGATATGTTCTGTATGTATAGGAAACACGGTTCTTTTCTTCTGAGCACACTCACGTTTCCTGCTGTATTAGAGTCTCTGGAAAGCAAGAGCGTGCTTCTTGCTCTGGAGCAGTGTGTGATCCATGGATGAGAACTCTGCTGTGTGTTTCCCTTCAGAAATGGAGTTAAATCCCAGGCTCTGTGTCTTCCTACAAGCAAGACTTCGTTTCAGGTAAGGGCAGTCACTTTTCAGTTCAAACGAACAACATCGTTCACGAAGCTCACACGTTTCTCATCTTAACTGACAAACATGGGATTTTAGAGGACCAGTGCTTTGTATCAGTTTCAGAAGCAGAGTTGGACTAGATATGGTCCTTATGTGTAGGGAACACCTTTCTTTTGTTCTCAGCACACTCACGTTTCATGATGTCTTAGAGTCTCTAGAAAGCAAGAGTGTGCTTCTTGCTCTAAAGCAGAGTGTGAACAATGCATGAGAACTCCGCTGTGTGTTTCACTTCAGAAATGGAGTTAAATCCCTGGCTCTGAGTCTTCCTACAAGCAAGACTTCGTTTCAGGTAAGGGCGGTCACTTTTCAGCTCAAACGAACAACATCATTCACGAAGCTCACACGATTCTCATCTTAACTGAAAAGCATTGCATGTTAGAGGACCTGTGGTTTGTTTCAGTTTCAGAAGCAGAGTTGGACTAGATATAGTCCTTATGTGTAGGAAACACCGTTCTTTTCTTCTGAGCACACTCAAGTTTCCTGCTCTATTAGAGACTCTAGAAAGCAAGAGCGTGCTTCTTGATCTAAAGCAGAGTGTGATCCATGGATGAGAACGATTCTGTGTTTTTCCCTTCAGAAATGGAGTTAAATCACAGGCTCTGTGTCTTCCTACAAGCAAGACTTCGTTTCAGTTAAGGGCAGTCACTTTTCAACTCAAAGGACCTACTTCATACACGAAGCTAACACGTTTGTCATCTTAACTGCCAAGCATTGGATGTTAGAGGACCAGTGCTTTGTATCAGTTTCAGAAGCAGAGTTGGACTATATATGATCCGTATGTGTAGGAAACACCGTTCATTTGTTCTCAGCACACTCAAATTTCCTGCTGTCTTAGAGATTCTAGAAAGCTAGAGCGTGCTTCTTGCTCTAAAGCAGAGTGTGATCCATGGATGAGAACGATTCTGTGTGTTTCCCTTCATAAATGGAGTTAAATCCCAGGCTCTGTGTCTTCCTACAAGCAAGACTTCGTTTCAAGTAAGTGAAGATACTTTAATCTCAAATGAAATACATCGTTCCCGAGGCTCACACGTTTCTCATCTTTACTGACAAGCATTGGATGTTTGAGGACCAGTGCTTTGAGTCAGTTTCAGAAGCAGAGTTGGACTGGATATGATCCGTATGTGTAGGAAACACTGTTCATTTGTTCTCAGCACACTCAAGTTTGATGCTGTCTTAGAGACTCTAGAAAGCAAGAGCGTGCTTCTTGCTCTAAAGCAGAGTGTGATCAATGGATGAGAACTCTGTTGTGTGTTTCACTTCAGAAATGGAGTTAAATCCCAGGCTCTGAGTCTTCCTACAAGCAAGACTTCGTTTATGGTAAGGGCAGTCACTTTTCAGCTCAAACGAATTACATCGATCACGAAGCTCACACGATTCTTATCTTAACTGACAAGCCTTGATTGTTAGAGGACCTTTAATTTGTTTCAGTTTCAGAAGCAGAGTTGGACTAGATATGGTCCATAGGTGTAGGAAACACCGTTCTTTTGTTCTCATCACACTCATGTTTCTTGCTGTCTTAGAGAGTCTAGAAAGCAAGAGCGTGCTTCTTGCTGTAAAGCAGAGTGTGAATAATGGATGAGAACTCTGCTGTGTGTTTCACTTCAGAAATGGAGTTAAATCTCAGGGTCTGAGTCTTCCTACAAGCAAGACTTCGTTTCAGGTAAGGGCAGTCACTTTTCAGCTCAAATAAATTACATCGATCACGAAGCTCACATGTTTCTCATCTTAACTGACAAGCATTGGATGTTAGAGGACCAGTGCTTTGTGTCAGTTTCAGAAGCAGAGTTTGACTAGATATGATCCGTATGTGTAGGAAACACAGTTCATTTGTTCTCAGCACACTCATGTTTCTTGCTGTCTTAGAGACTCTAGAAAGCAAGAGCGTGCTTCTTGCTCTAAAGCAGAGTGTGATCAATGGATGAGAACTCTGTTTTGTGTTTCACTTCAGAAATGGAGTTAAATCCCAGGCTCTGAGTCTTCCTACAAGCAAGACTTCGTTTCAGGTAGGGGCAGTCACTTTTCAGCTCAAAAAAACTACATCGATCACGAAGCTCCCACGTTTCTCATCTTAACTGACAAGCATTGGATGTTAGAGGACCTTTGCTTTGCATCAATTTCAAGCAGAGTTGAACTAGATATGGCCCGTATGTATAGGAAACACGGTTCTTTTCTTCTGAGCACACTCATGTTTCCTGCTGTATTAGAGACTCTAGAAAGCAAGAGCGTGCTTCTTGCTCCAAAGCAGAGTGTGATCCATGGATGAGAACTGTGTTGTGTGATTCACTTCAGAAATGGAGTTAAATCCAAGGGTCTGTGTCTTCCTACAAGCAAGACTTCGTTTCAAGTAAGGGCAGTCACTTTTCAGGTCAAACGAACTACATCGTTCAGGAAGCTCACACGTTTCTCATCTTAACTGACAAGCATTGGATGTTAGAGGACCAGTGCTTTGTATCAGTTTCAGAAGCATAGTTTGACTAGATATGGTCCGTATGTGTAGGAAACTCCGTTCATTTGTTCTCATCACACTCATGTTTCCTGATGTCGTAGAGAGTCTAGAAAGCAAGAGCGTGCTTCTTGCTGTAAAGCAGAGTGTGAACAATGGATGAGAACTCTGCTGTGTGTTTCACTTCAGAAATGGAGTTAAATCCCTGGCTCTGAGTCTTCCTACAAGCAAGACTTCGTTTCAGGTAAGGGCAGTCACTTTTCAGCTCAAACAAACTTCATAGATCACGAAGCTCACACGTTTCTCATCTTAACTGACAAGCATTGGATGTTAGAGGACCAGTGCTTTGTGTCAGTTTCAGAAGCAGAGTTTGACTGGATATGATCTGTATGTGTAGGAAACACCGTTCATTTGTTATCAGCACACTCAATTTTCTTGCTGTCTTAGAGACTCTAGAAAGCAAGAGTGTGCTTCTTGCTCTAAAGCAGATGGTGATCAATTGATGAGAACTCTGCTGTGTGTTTCACTTCAGAAATGGAGTTAAATCCCTGGCTCTAAGTCTTCCTACAAGCAAGACTTCGTTTCAGGGAAGGGCTGTTACTTTACAGCTAAAACGAACTACATCGTTCACGAAGCTCACACGTTTCTCATCTTAACTGAGAAGCATTGCATGTTAGAGGACCTTTGCTTTGTATCAATTTCAAGCAGAGTTGAACTAGATATGGTCCTTATGTGTAGGAAACACCTTTCTTTTGTTCTCAGCACACTCACGTTTCCTGATGTCTTAGAGTCTCTAGAAAGCAAGAGTGTGCTTCTTGCACTAAAGCAGAGTGTGATCAATGATTGAGAACTCTGCTGTGTGTTTCACTTCAGAAATGGAGTTAAATCCCAGGCTCTGAGTCTTCCTACAAGCAAGACTTCATTTCATGTAAGGGCAGATACTTTACAGCTCAAACGAACTACTTCGTTCACGAAGCTCACACGTTTCTCATGTCAACTTAGAAGCATTGGATGTTAGAGGACCTTTGCTTTGTATCAATTTCAAACAGAGTTGAACTAGATATGTTCTGTATGTATAGGAAACACGGTTCTTTTCTTCTGAGCACACTCACGTTTCCTGCTGTATTAGAGTCTCTGGAAAGCAAGAGCGTGCTTCTTGCTCTGGAGCAGTGTGTGATCCATGGATGAGAACTCTGCTGTGTGTTTCCCTTCAGAAATGGAGTTAAATCCCAGGCTCTGTGTCTTCCTACAAGCAAGACTTCGTTTCAGGTAAGGGCAGTCACTTTTCAGTTCAAACGAACAACATCGTTCACGAAGCTCACACGTTTCTCATCTTAACTGACAAACATGGGATTTTAGAGGACCAGTGCTTTGTATCAGTTTCAGAAGCAGAGTTGGACTAGATATGGTCCTTATGTGTAGGGAACACCTTTCTTTTGTTCTCAGCACACTCACGTTTCATGATGTCTTAGAGTCTCTAGAAAGCAAGAGTGTGCTTCTTGCTCTAAAGCAGAGTGTGAACAATGCATGAGAACTCCGCTGTGTGTTTCACTTCAGAAATGGAGTTAAATCCCTGGCTCTGAGTCTTCCTACAAGCAAGACTTCGTTTCAGGTAAGGGCGGTCACTTTTCAGCTCAAACGAACAACATCATTCACGAAGCTCACACGATTCTCATCTTAACTGAAAAGCATTGCATGTTAGAGGACCTGTGGTTTGTTTCAGTTTCAGAAGCAGAGTTGGACTAGATATAGTCCTTATGTGTAGGAAACACCGTTCTTTTCTTCTGAGCACACTCAAGTTTCCTGCTCTATTAGAGACTCTAGAAAGCAAGAGCGTGCTTCTTGATCTAAAGCAGAGTGTGATCCATGGATGAGAACGATTCTGTGTTTTTCCCTTCAGAAATGGAGTTAAATCACAGGCTCTGTGTCTTCCTACAAGCAAGACTTCGTTTCAGTTAAGGGCAGTCACTTTTCAACTCAAAGGACCTACTTCATACACGAAGCTAACACGTTTGTCATCTTAACTGCCAAGCATTGGATGTTAGAGGACCAGTGCTTTGTATCAGTTTCAGAAGCAGAGTTGGACTATATATGATCCGTATGTGTAGGAAACACCGTTCATTTGTTCTCAGCACACTCAAATTTCCTGCTGTCTTAGAGATTCTAGAAAGCTAGAGCGTGCTTCTTGCTCTAAAGCAGAGTGTGATCCATGGATGAGAACTCTGTTGTGTGTTTCACTTCAGAAATGGAGTTAAATCCCTGGCTTTGTGTTTTCCTACAAGCAAGACTTCGTTTCAGGTAAGGGCAGTCACTTTTCAGCTCAAAGGAACAACATCGTTCACGAAGCTCACACGTTTCTCATCTTAACTGCCAAGCATTGGATGTTAGAGGACCAGTGCTTTGTATCAGTTTGAGAAGCATAGTTGGACTAGATATGGTCTGTATGTGTAGGAAACTCCGTTCTTTTTTTCTCCTCACACACATGTTTCCTGCTGTCTTAGAGACTCTAGAAAGGAAGAGCGTGCTTCTTGCTCTAAAGCAGAGTGTGAACAATGAATGAGAACTCTGCTGTGTGTTTCCCTTCATAAATGGAGTTAAATCCCAGGCTCTGTGTCTTCCTACAAGCAAGACTTCGTTTCAAGTAAGTGAAGATACTTTAATCTCAAATGAAATACATCGTTCCCGAGGCTCACACGTTTCTCATCTTTACTGACAAGCATTGGATGTTAGAGGACCAGTGCTTTGTGTCAGTTTCAGAAGCAGAGTTGGACTGGATATGATCCGTATGTGTAGGAAACACTGTTCATTTGTTCTCAGCACACTCAAGTTTGCTGCTGTCTTAGAGACTCTAGAAAGCAAGAGCGTGCTTCTTGCTCTAAAGCAGAGTGTGATCAATGGATGAGAACTCTGTTGTGTGTTTCACTTCAGAAATGGAGTTAAATCCCAGGCTCTGAGTCTTCCTACAAGCAAGACTTCGTTTATGGTAATGGCAGTCACTTTTCAGCTCAAACGAATTACATCGATCACGAAGCTCACACGATTCTTATCTTAACTGACAAGCCTTGATTGTTAGAGGACCTTTAATTTGTTTCAGTTTCAGAAGCAGAGTTGGACTAGATATGGTCCATAGGTGTAGGAAACACCGTTCTTTTGTTCTCATCACACTCATGTTTCTTGCTGTCTTAGAGAGTCTAGAAAGCAAGAGCGTGCTTCTTGCTGTAAAGCAGAGTGTGAATAATGGATGAGAACTCTGCTGTGTGTTTCACTTCAGAAATGGAGTTAAATCTCAGGGTCTGAGTCTTCCTACAAGCAAGACTTCGTTTATGGTAAGGGCAGTCACTTTTCAGCTCAAATAAATTACATCGATCACGAAGCTCACATGTTTCTCATCTTAACTGACAAGCATTGGATGTTAGAGGACCAGTGCTTTGTGTCAGTTTCAGAAGCAGAGTTTGACTAGATATGATCCGTATGTGTAGGAAACACAGTTCATTTGTTCTCAGCACACTCATGTTTCTTGCTGTCTTAGAGACTCTAGAAAGCAAGAGCGTGCTTCTTGCTCTAAAGCAGAGTGTGATCAATTGATTAGAAATCTGCTGTGTGTTTCACTTCAGAAATGGAGTTAAATCCCAGGCTCTGAGTCTTTCTACAAGCAAGACTTCTTTTCATATAAGGGCAGTTACTTTACAGCTCAAAGAAACTACATAGTTCACGAAGCTCACACGTTTCTCATCTAAACTGACAAGCATTGGATGTTAGAGGACCTCTGATTTGTTACAGTTTCAGAAGCCGAGATGAACTAGATATGGTCCGTATGTGTAGGAAACACCGTTATTTTGTTTTGAGCACACTCAAGTTTCCTGCTGTATTAGAGACTCTAGAAAGCAAGAGTGTGCTTCTTGCTCTAAAGCAGAGTGTGAACAATGCATGAGAACTCTGCTGTGTGTTTCAATTCAAAAATGGAGTTAAATCCCTGGCACTGAGTCTTCCTACAAGCAAGACTTCCTTTCAGGTAAGGGCGGTCACTTTTCAGCTCAAAGGAACTACATCCTTCAGGAAGCTCACACGTTTCTCGTCTTAACTGACGAGCATTGCATGTTAGAGGAACAGTGCTTGGTATATGTTTCAGAAGCAGAGTTGGACTAGATATTATCCGTATGTGTAGGAAACTCCTTTCTTTTGTTCTCAGCACACTCACGTTTCCTGCTGTCTTAGAGTCTCTAGAAAGCAAGAGTGTGCTTCTTGCTCTAAAGCAGAGGGTGAACAATGATTGAGAACTCTGCTGTGTGTTTCACTTCAGAAATGGAGTTAAATCCCAGGCTCTGTGTCTTCCTACAAGCAAGACTTCGTTTCAGGTAAGGGCAGTCACTTTTCAGCTGAAACGAACATCGTTCACGAAGCTCACACGTTTCTCATCTTAACTGACATGCATGGGATTTTAGAGGACCTTTGCTTTGTATCAATTTCAAACAGAGATGAACTAGATATGGTCCGTAAGTATAGGAAACATGGTTCTTTTCTTCTGAGCACACTCAAGTTTCCTGCTGTATTAGAGACTCTAGAAAGTAAGAGCGCCTTCTTGCTCTAAAGCAGAGTGTGATCCATGGATGAGAACTGTGTTGTGTGTTTCCCTTCAGAAATGGAGTTAAATCCCAGCCTCTGTGTCTTCCTACAAACAAACTTCGTTTCAGGTAAGGGCAGTCAGTTTTCACCTCAAACGAACTACATCGTTCACGAAGCTAACACGTTTCTCATCTTAACTGCCAAGCATTGGATGTTAGAGGACCAGTGCTTTGTATCAGTTTCAGAAGCATAGTTGGACTAGATATGGTCCGTATGTGTAGGAAACTCCGTTCTTTTTGTCTCCTCACAGACATGTTTCCTGCTGTCTTAGAGACTCTAGAAAGCAAGAGCGTGCTTCTTGCTCTAAAGCAGAGTGTGAACAATGAATGAGAACTCTGCTGTGTGTTTCACTTCAGAAATGGAGTTAAATCCCAGGCTCTGAGTCTTCCTACAAGCAAGACTTCGTTTCAGGTAAGGGCAGTCACTTTTCAGCTCAAACGAACAACATCATTCACGAAGCTCACACGATTCTCATCTTAACTGAAAATCATTGCATGTTAGAGGACCTGTGGTTTGTTTCAGTTTCAGAAGCAGAGTTGGACTATATATGATCCGTATGTGTAGGAAACACCGTTCATTTGTTCTCAGCACACTCAAATTTCCTGCTGTCTTAGAGATTCTAGAAAGCTAGAGCGTGCTTCTTGCTCTAAAGCAGAGTGTGATCCATGGATGAGAACTCTGTTGTGTGTTTCACTTCAGAAATGGAGTTAAATCCCTGGCTTTGTGTTTTCCTACAAGCAAGACTTCGTTTCAGGTAAGGGCAGTCACTTTTCAGCTCAAAGGAACAACATTGTTCACAAAGCTCACACGTTTCTCATCTTAACTGACAGGCATCGGATTTTAGAGGACCAGTGCTTTGTATCCGTTTCAGAAGCAGAGTTGGACTAGATATGATCCTTATGTGTAGGAAATACCGTTTTTTTGTTCTCAGTACACTCAAGTTTCCTGTTGTCTTAGAAACTGTAGAAAGCTAGAGCGTGCTTCTTGCTCTAAAGCAGAGTGTGATCAATGGATTAGAACTCTGTTGTGTGTTTCCCTTCAGAAATGGAGTTAAATCCCTGGCTCTGAGTCTTCCTACATGCAAGACTTCATTTCAGGTAATGGCAGTTACTTTACAGCTCAAACGAACTACATCGTTCACGAAGCTCACACGTTTCTCATCATAACTGAGAAGCATTGGATGTTAGAGGTCCTTTGCTTTGTATCAATTTTAAGCAGAGTTGAACTAGATATGGTCCATATGTATAGGAAACACGGTTCTTTTCTTCTGAGCACACTCAAGTTTCCTGCTGTATTAGAGACTCTAGAAAGGAAGAGCGTCCTTGCTCTAAAGCAGAGTGTGATCCATGGATGAGAATTGTGTTGTGTGTTTCCCTTCAGAAATGGAGTTAAATCCCAGGCTCTGTGTCTTCCTACAAGCAAGAATTCGTTTCAGGTATGGGCAGTCACTTTTCAGCTGAAACGAACAACATCGTTCACGAAGCTCACACGTTTCTCATCTTAACTGCCAAGCATTGGATGTTAGAGGACCAGTGCTTTGTATCAGTTTGAGAAGCATAGTTGGACTAGATATGGTCTGTATGTGTAGGAAACTCCGTTCTTTTTTTCTCCTCACACACATGTTTCCTGCTGTCTTAGAGACTCTAGAAAGGAAGAGCGTGCTTCTTGCTCTAAAGCAGAGTGTGAACAATGAATGAGAACTCTGCTGTGTGTTTCCCTTCATAAATGGAGTTAAATCCCAGGCTCTGTGTCTTCCTACAAGCAAGACTTCGTTTCAAGTAAGTGAAGATACTTTAATCTCAAATGAAATACATCGTTCCCGAGGCTCACACGTTTCTCATCTTTACTGACAAGCATTGGATGTTAGAGGACCAGTGCTTTGTGTCAGTTTCAGAAGCAGAGTTGGACTGGATATGATCCGTATGTGTAGGAAACACTGTTCATTTGTTCTCAGCACACTCAAGTTTGCTGCTGTCTTAGAGACTCTAGAAAGCAAGAGCGTGCTTCTTGCTCTAAAGCAGAGTGTGATCAATGGATGAGAACTCTGTTGTGTGTTTCACTTCAGAAATGGAGTTAAATCCCAGGCTCTGAGTCTTCCTACAAGCAAGACTTCGTTTATGGTAATGGCAGTCACTTTTCAGCTCAAACGAATTACATCGATCACGAAGCTCACACGATTCTTATCTTAACTGACAAGCCTTGATTGTTAGAGGACCTTTAATTTGTTTCAGTTTCAGAAGCAGAGTTGGACTAGATATGGTCCATAGGTGTAGGAAACACCGTTCTTTTGTTCTCATCACACTCATGTTTCTTGCTGTCTTAGAGAGTCTAGAAAGCAAGAGCGTGCTTCTTGCTGTAAAGCAGAGTGTGAATAATGGATGAGAACTCTGCTGTGTGTTTCACTTCAGAAATGGAGTTAAATCTCAGGGTCTGAGTCTTCCTACAAGCAAGACTTCGTTTCAGGTAAGGGCAGTCACTTTTCAGCTCAAATAAATTACATCGATCACGAAGCTCACATGTTTCTCATCTTAACTGACAAGCATTGGATGTTAGAGGACCAGTGCTTTGTGTCAGTTTCAGAAGCAGAGTTTGACTAGATATGATCTGTATGTGTAGGAAACACAGTTCATTTGTTCTCAGCACACTCATGTTTCTTGCTGTCTTAGAGACTCTAGAAAGCAAGAGCGTGCTTCTTGCTCTAAAGCAGAGTGTGATCAATTGATTAGAAATCTGCTGTGTGTTTCACTTCAGAAATGGAGTTAAATCCCAGGCTCTGAGTCTTTCTACAAGCAAGACTTCTTTTCATATAAGGGCAGTTACTTTACAGCTCAAAGAAACTACATAGTTCACGAAGCTCACACGTTTCTCATCTAAACTGACAAGCATTGGATGTTAGAGGACCTCTGATTTGTTACAGTTTCAGAAGCCGAGATGAACTAGATATGGTCCGTATGTGTAGGAAACACCGTTATTTTGTTTTGAGCACACTCAAGTTTCCTGCTGTATTAGAGACTCCAGAAAGCAAGAGTGTGCTTCTTGCTCTAAAGCAGAGTGTGAACAATGCATGAGAACTCTGCTGTGTGTTTCAATTCAAAAATGGAGTTAAATCCCTGGCACTGAGTCTTCCTACAAGCAAGACTTCCTTTCAGGTAAGGGCGGTCACTTTTCAGCTCAAAGGAACTACATCCTTCAGGAAGCTCACACGTTTCTCGTCTTAACTGACGAGCATTGCATGTTAGAGGAACAGTGCTTGGTATATGTTTCAGAAGCAGAGTTGGACTAGATATTATCCGTATGTGTAGGAAACTCCTTTCTTTTGTTCTCAGCACACTCACGTTTCCTGCTGTCTTAGAGTCTCTAGAAAGCAAGAGTGTGCTTCTTGCTCTAAAGCAGAGGGTGAACAATGATTGAGAACTCTGCTGTGTGTTTCACTTCAGAAATGGAGTTAAATCCCAGGCTCTGTGTCTTCCTACAAGCAAGACTTCGTTTCAGGTAAGGGCAGTCACTTTTCAGCTGAAACGAACATCGTTCACGAAGCTCACACGTTTCTCATCTTAACTGACATGCATGGGATTTTAGAGGACCTTTGCTTTGTATCAATTTCAAACAGAGATGAACTAGATATGGTCCGTAAGTATAGGAAACATGGTTCTTTTCTTCTGAGCACACTCAAGTTTCCTGCTGTATTAGAGACTCTAGAAAGTAAGAGCGCCTTCTTGCTCTAAAGCAGAGTGTGATCCATGGATGAGAACTGTGTTGTGTGTTTCCCTTCAGAAATGGAGTTAAATCCCAGCCTCTGTGTCTTCCTACAAACAAACTTCGTTTCAGGTAAGGGCAGTCAGTTTTCACCTCAAACGAACTACATCGTTCACGAAGCTAACACGTTTCTCATCTTAACTGCCAAGCATTGGATGTTAGAGGACCAGTGCTTTGTATCAGTTTCAGAAGCATAGTTGGACTAGATATGGTCCGTATGTGTAGGAAACTCCGTTCTTTTTGTCTCCTCACAGACATGTTTCCTGCTGTCTTAGAGACTCTAGAAAGCAAGAGCGTGCTTCTTGCTCTAAAGCAGAGTGTGAACAATGAATGAGAACTCTGCTGTGTGTTTCACTTCAGAAATGGAGTTAAATCCCAGGCTCTGAGTCTTCCTACAAGCAAGACTTCGTTTCAGGTAAGGGCAGTCACTTTTCAGCTCAAACGAACAACATCATTCACGAAGCTCACACGATTCTCATCTTAACTGAAAATCATTGCATGTTAGAGGACCTGTGGTTTGTTTCAGTTTCAGAAGCAGAGTTGGACTAGATATAGTCCTTATGTGTAGGAAACACCGTTCTTTTCTTCTGAGCACACTCAATTTTCCTGCTCTATTAGAGACTCTAGAAAGCAAGAGCGTGCTTCTTGATCTAAAGCAGAGTGTGATCCATGGATGAGAACGATTCTGTGTTTTTCCCTTCAGAAATGGAGTTAAATCACAGGCTCTGTGTCTTCCTACAAGCAAGACTTCGTTTCAGTTAAGGGCAGTCACTTTTCAACTCAAAGGAACTACTTCATACACGAAGCTAACACGTTTGTCATCTTAACTGCCAAACATTGGATGTTAGAGGACCAGTGCTTTGTATCAGTTTCAGAAGCAGAGTTGGACTATATATGATCCGTATGTGTAGGAAACACCGTTCATTTGTTCTCAGCACACTCAAATTTCCTGCTGTCTTAGAGATTCTAGAAAGCTAGAGCGTGCTTCTTGCTCTAAAGCAGAGTGTGATCCATGGATGAGAACTCTGTTGTGTGTTTCACTTCGAAATGGAGTTAAATTCCTTGGTTTTGTGTTTTCCTACAAGCAAGACTTCGTTTCAGGTAAGGGCAGTCACTTTTCAGCTCAAAGGAACAACATCGTTCACAAAGCTCACACGTTTCTCATCTTAACTGACACGCATCGGATTTTAGAGGACCAGTGCTTTGTATCCGTTTCAGAAGCAGAGTTGGACTAGATATGATCCTTATGTGTAGGAAATACCGTTTTTTTGTTCTCAGTACACTCAAGTTTCCTGTTGTCTTAGAAACTGTAGAAAGCTAGAGCGTGCTTCTTGCTCTAAAGCAGAGTGTGATCAATGGATTAGAACTCTGTTGTGTGTTTCCCTTCAGAAATGGAGTTAAATCCCTGGCTCTGAGTCTTCCTACATGCAAGACTTCATTTCAGGTAATGGCAGTTACTTTACAGCTCAAACGAACTACATCGTTCACGAAGCTCACACGTTTCTCATCATAACTGAGAAGCATTGGATGTTAGAGGACCTTTGCTTTGTATCAATTTTAAGCAGAGTTGAACTAGATATGGTCCGTATGTATAGGAAACACGGTTCTTTTCTTCTGAGCACACTCAAGTTTCCTGCTGTATTAGAGACTCTAGAAAGCAAGAGCATCCTTGCTCTAAAGCAGAGTGTGATCCATGGATGAGAATTGTGTTGTGTGTTTCCCTTCAGAAATGGAGTTAAATCCCAGGCTCTGTGTCTTCCTACAAGCAAGAATTCGTTTCAGGTATGGGCAGTCACTTTTCAGCTGAAACGAACAACATCATTCACGAAGCTCACACGTTTCTCATCTTAACTGCCAAGCATTGGATGTTAGAGGACCAGTGCTTTGTATCAGTTTGAGAAGCATAGTTGGACTAGATATGGTCCGTATGTGTAGGAAACTCCGTTCTTTTTTTCTCCTCACACACATGTTTCCTGCTGTCTTAGAGACTCTAGAAAGGAAGAGCGTGCTTCTTGCTCTAAAGCAGAGTGTGAACAATGAATGAGAACTCTGCTGTGTGTTTCCCTTCATAAATGGAGTTAAATCCCAGGCTCTGTGTCTTCCTACAAGCAAGACTTCGTTTCAAGTAAGTGAAGATACTTTAATCTCAAATGAAATACATCGTTCCCGAGGCTCACACGTTTCTCATCTTTACTGACAAGCATTGGATGTTTGAGGACCAGTGCTTTGAGTCAGTTTCAGAAGCAGAGTTGGACTGGATATGATCCGTATGTGTAGGAAACACTGTTCATTTGTTCTCAGCACACTCAAGTTTGATGCTGTCTTAGAGACTCTAGAAAGCAAGAGCGTGCTTCTTGCTCTAAAGCAGAGTGTGATCAATGGATGAGAACTCTGTTGTGTGTTTCACTTCAGAAATGGAGTTAAATCCCAGGCTCTGAGTCTTCCTACAAGCAAGACTTCGTTTATGGTAAGGGCAGTCACTTTTCAGCTCAAACGAATTACATCGATCACGAAGCTCACACGATTCTTATCTTAACTGACAAGCCTTGATTGTTAGAGGACCTTTAATTTGTTTCAGTTTCAGAAGCAGAGTTGGACTAGATATGGTCCATAGGTGTAGGAAACACCGTTCTTTTGTTCTCATCACACTCATGTTTCTTGCTGTCTTAGAGAGTCTAGAAAGCAAGAGCGTGCTTCTTGCTGTAAAGCAGAGTGTGAATAATGGATGAGAACTCTGCTGTGTGTTTCACTTCAGAAATGGAGTTAAATCTCAGGGTCTGAGTCTTCCTACAAGCAAGACTTCGTTTCAGGTAAGGGCAGTCACTTTTCAGCTCAAATAAATTACATCGATCACGAAGCTCACATGTTTCTCATCTTAACTGACAAGCATTGGATGTTAGAGGACCAGTGCTTTGTGTCAGTTTCAGAAGCAGAGTTTGACTAGATATGATCCGTATGTGTAGGAAACACAGTTCATTTGTTCTCAGCACACTCATGTTTCTTGCTGTCTTAGAGACTCTAGAAAGCAAGAGCGTGCTTCTTGCTCTAAAGCAGAGTGTGATCAATGGATGAGAACTCTGTTTTGTGTTTCACTTCAGAAATGGAGTTAAATCCCAGGCTCTGAGTCTTCCTACAAGCAAGACTTCGTTTCAGGTAGGGGCAGTCACTTTTCAGCTCAAAAAAACTACATCGATCACGAAGCTCCCACGTTTCTCATCTTAACTGACAAGCATTGGATGTTAGAGGACCTTTGCTTTGCATCAATTTCAAGCAGAGTTGAACTAGATATGGCCCGTATGTATAGGAAACACGGTTCTTTTCTTCTGAGCACACTCATGTTTCCTGCTGTATTAGAGACTCTAGAAAGCAAGAGCGTGCTTCTTGCTCCAAAGCAGAGTGTGATCCATGGATGAGAACTGTGTTGTGTGATTCACTTCAGAAATGGAGTTAAATCCAAGGGTCTGTGTCTTCCTACAAGCAAGACTTCGTTTCAAGTAAGGGCAGTCACTTTTCAGGTCAAACGAACTACATCGTTCAGGAAGCTCACACGTTTCTCATCTTAACTGACAAGCATTGGATGTTAGAGGACCAGTGCTTTGTATCAGTTTCAGAAGCATAGTTTGACTAGATATGGTCCGTATGTGTAGGAAACTCCGTTCATTTGTTCTCATCACACTCATGTTTCCTGATGTCGTAGAGAGTCTAGAAAGCAAGAGCGTGCTTCTTGCTGTAAAGCAGAGTGTGAACAATGGATGAGAACTCTGCTGTGTGTTTCACTTCAGAAATGGAGTTAAATCCCTGGCTCTGAGTCTTCCTACAAGCAAGACTTCGTTTCAGGTAAGGGCAGTCACTTTTCAGCTCAAACAAACTTCATAGATCACGAAGCTCACACGTTTCTCATCTTAACTGACAAGCATTGGATGTTAGAGGACCAGTGCTTTGTGTCAGTTTCAGAAGCAGAGTTTGACTGGATATGATCTGTATGTGTAGGAAACACCGTTCATTTGTTATCAGCACACTCAATTTTCTTGCTGTCTTAGAGACTCTAGAAAGCAAGAGTGTGCTTCTTGCTCTAAAGCAGATGGTGATCAATTGATGAGAACTCTGCTGTGTGTTTCACTTCAGAAATGGAGTTAAATCCCTGGCTCTAAGTCTTCCTACAAGCAAGACTTCGTTTCAGGGAAGGGCTGTTACTTTACAGCTAAAACGAACTACATCGTTCACGAAGCTCACACGTTTCTCATCTTAACTGAGAAGCATTGCATGTTAGAGGACCTTTGCTTTGTATCAATTTCAAGCAGAGTTGAACTAGATATGGTCCTTATGTGTAGGAAACACCTTTCTTTTGTTCTCAGCACACTCACGTTTCCTGATGTCTTAGAGTCTCTAGAAAGCAAGAGTGTGCTTCTTGCACTAAAGCAGAGTGTGATCAATGATTGAGAACTCTGCTGTGTGTTTCACTTCAGAAATGGAGTTAAATCCCAGGCTCTGAGTCTTCCTACAAGCAAGACTTCATTTCATGTAAGGGCAGATACTTTACAGCTCAAACGAACTACTTCGTTCACGAAGCTCACACGTTTCTCATGTCAACTTAGAAGCATTGGATGTTAGAGGACCTTTGCTTTGTATCAATTTCAAACAGAGTTGAACTAGATATGTTCTGTATGTATAGGAAACACGGTTCTTTTCTTCTGAGCACACTCACGTTTCCTGCTGTATTAGAGTCTCTGGAAAGCAAGAGCGTGCTTCTTGCTCTGGAGCAGTGTGTGATCCATGGATGAGAACTCTGCTGTGTGTTTCCCTTCAGAAATGGAGTTAAATCCCAGGCTCTGTGTCTTCCTACAAGCAAGACTTCGTTTCAGGTAAGGGCAGTCACTTTTCAGTTCAAACGAACAACATCGTTCACGAAGCTCACACGTTTCTCATCTTAACTGACAAACATGGGATTTTAGAGGACCAGTGCTTTGTATCAGTTTCAGAAGCAGAGTTGGACTAGATATGGTCCTTATGTGTAGGGAACACCTTTCTTTTGTTCTCAGCACACTCACGTTTCATGATGTCTTAGAGTCTCTAGAAAGCAAGAGTGTGCTTCTTGCTCTAAAGCAGAGTGTGAACAATGCATGAGAACTCCGCTGTGTGTTTCACTTCAGAAATGGAGTTAAATCCCTGGCTCTGAGTCTTCCTACAAGCAAGACTTCGTTTCAGGTAAGGGCGGTCACTTTTCAGCTCAAACGAACAACATCATTCACGAAGCTCACACGATTCTCATCTTAACTGAAAAGCATTGCATGTTAGAGGTCCTGTGGTTTGTTTCAGTTTCAGAAGCAGAGTTGGACTAGATATAGTCCTTATGTGTAGGAAACACCGTTCTTTTCTTCTGAGCACACTCAAGTTTCCTGCTCTATTAGAGACTCTAGAAAGCAAGAGCGTGCTTCTTGATCTAAAGCAGAGTGTGATCCATGGATGAGAACGATTCTGTGTTTTTCCCTTCAGAAATGGAGTTAAATCACAGGCTCTGTGTCTTCCTACAAGCAAGACTTCGTTTCAGTTAAGGGCAGTCACTTTTCAACTCAAAGGACCTACTTCATACACGAAGCTAACACGTTTGTCATCTTAACTGCCAAGCATTGGATGTTAGAGGACCAGTGCTTTGTGTCAGTTTCAGAAGCAGAGTTGGACTATATATGATCCGTATGTGTAGGAAACACCGTTCATTTGTTCTCAGCACACTCAAATTTCCTGCTGTCTTAGAGATTCTAGAAAGCTAGAGCGTGCTTCTTGCTCTAAAGCAGAGTGTGATCCATGGATGAGAACTCTGTTGTGTGTTTCACTTCAGAAATGGAGTTAAATCCCTGGCTTTGTGTTTTCCTACAAGCAAGACTTCGTTTCAGGTAAGGGCAGTCACTTTTCAGCTCAAAGGAACAACATTGTTCACAAAGCTCACACGTTTCTCATCTTAACTGACAGGCATCGGATTTTAGAGGACCAGTGCTTTGTATCCGTTTCAGAAGCAGAGTTGGACTAGATATGATCCTTATGTGTAGGAAATACCGTTTTTTTGTTCTCAGTACACTCAAGTTTCCTGTTGTCTTAGAAACTGTAGAAAGCTAGAGCGTGCTTCTTGCTCTAAAGCAGAGTGTGATCAATGGATTAGAACTCTGTTGTGTGTTTCCCTTCAGAAATGGAGTTAAATCCCTGGCTCTGAGTCTTCCTACATGCAAGACTTCATTTCAGGTAATGGCAGTTACTTTACAGCTCAAACGAACTACATCGTTCACGAAGCTCACACGTTTCTCATCATAACTGAGAAGCATTGGATGTTAGAGGACCTTTGCTTTGTATCAATTTTAAGCAGAGTTGAACTAGATATGGTCCGTATGTATAGGAAACACGGTTCTTTTCTTCTGAGCACACTCAAGTTTCCTGCTGTATTAGAGACTCTAGAAAGGAAGAGCGTCCTTGCTCTAAAGCAGAGTGTGATCCATGGATGAGAATTGTGTTGTGTGTTTCCCTTCAGAAATGGAGTTAAATCCCAGGCTCTGTGTCTTCCTACAAGCAAGAATTCGTTTCAGGTATGGGCAGTCACTTTTCAGCTGAAACGAACAACATCGTTCACGAAGCTCACACGTTTCTCATCTTAACTGCCAAGCATTGGATGTTAGAGGACCAGTGCTTTGTATCAGTTTGAGAAGCATAGTTGGACTAGATATGGTCTGTATGTGTAGGAAACTCCGTTCTTTTTTTCTCCTCACACACATGTTTCCTGCTGTCTTAGAGACTCTAGAAAGGAAGAGCGTGCTTCTTGCTCTAAAGCAGAGTGTGAACAATGAATGAGAACTCTGCTGTGTGTTTCCCTTCATAAATGGAGTTAAATCCCAGGCTCTGTGTCTTCCTACAAGCAAGACTTCGTTTCAAGTAAGTGAAGATACTTTAATCTCAAATGAAATACATCGTTCCCGAGGCTCACACGTTTCTCATCTTTACTGACAAGCATTGGATGTTAGAGGACCAGTGCTTTGTGTCAGTTTCAGAAGCAGAGTTGGACTGGATATGATCCGTATGTGTAGGAAACACTGTTCATTTGTTCTCAGCACACTCAAGTTTGCTGCTGTCTTAGAGACTCTAGAAAGCAAGAGCGTGCTTCTTGCTCTAAAGCAGAGTGTGATCAATGGATGAGAACTCTGTTGTGTGTTTCACTTCAGAAATGGAGTTAAATCCCAGGCTCTGAGTCTTCCTACAAGCAAGACTTCGTTTATGGTAAGGGCAGTCACTTTTCAGCTCAAACGAATTACATCGATCACGAAGCTCACACGATTCTTATCTTAACTGACAAGCATTGGATGTTAGAGGACCAGTGCTTTGTGTCAGTTTCAGAAGCAGAGTTTGACTAGATATGATCCGTATGTGTAGGAAACACAGTTCATTTGTTCTCAGCACACTCACGTTTCCTGCTCTCTTAGAGACTCTAGAAAGCAAGAGTGTGCTTCTTGCTCTAAAGCAGATGGTGATCAATTGATGAGAACTCTGCTGTGTGTTTCACTTCAGAAATGGAGTTAAATCCCTGGCTCTAAGTCTTCCTACAAGCAAGACTTCGTTTCAGGGAAGGGCTGTTACTTTACAGCTAAAACGAACTACATCGTTCACGAAGCTCACACGTTTCTCATCTTAACTGAGAAGCATTGCATGTTAGAGGACCTTTGCTTTGTATCAATTTCAAGCAGAGTTGAACTAGATATGGTCCTTATGTGTAGGAAACACCTTTCTTTTGTTCTCAGCACACTCACGTTTCCTGATGTCTTAGAGTCTCTAGAAAGCAAGAGTGTGCTTCTTGCACTAAAGCAGAGTGTGATCAATGATTGAGAACTCTGCTGTGTGTTTCACTTCAGAAATGGAGTTAAATCCCAGGCTCTGAGTCTTCCTACAAGCAAGACTTCATTTCATGTAAGGGCAGATACTTTACAGCTCAAACGAACTACTTCGTTCACGAAGCTCACACGTTTCTCATGTCAACTTAGAAGCATTGGATGTTAGAGGACCTTTGCTTTGTATCAATTTCAAACAGAGTTGAACTAGATATGTTCTGTATGTATAGGAAACACGGTTCTTTTCTTCTGAGCACACTCACGTTTCCTGCTGTATTAGAGTCTCTGGAAAGCAAGAGCGTGCTTCTTGCTCTGAAGCAGTGTGTGATCCATGGATGAGAACTCTGCTGTGTGTTTCCCTTCAGAAATGGAGTTAAATCCCAGGCTCTGTGTCTTCCTACAAGCAAGACTTCGTTTCAGGTAAGGGCAGTCACTTTTCAGTTCAAAGGAACAACATCGTTCACGAAGCTCACACGTTTCTCATCTTAACTGACAAACATGGGATTTTAGAGGACCAGTGCTTTGTATCAGTTTCAGAAGCAGAGTTGGACTAGATATGGTCCTTATGTGTAGGGAACACCTTTCTTTTGTTCTCAGCACACTCACGTTTCATGATGTCTTAGAGTCTCTAGAAAGCAAGAGTGTGCTTCTTGCTCTAAAGCAGAGTGTGAACAATGCATGAGAACTCCGCTGTGTGTTTCACTTCAGAAATGGAGTTAAATCCCTGGCTCTGAGTCTTCCTACAAGCAAGACTTCGTTTCAGGTAAGGGCGGTCACTTTTCAGCTCAAACGAACAACATCATTCACGAAGCTCACACGATTCTCATCTTAACTGAAAAGCATTGCATGTTAGAGGACCTGTGGTTTGTTTCAGTTTCAGAAGCAGAGTTGGACTAGATATAGTCCTTATGTGTAGGAAACACCGTTCTTTTCTTCTGAGCACACTCAAGTTTCCTGCTCTATTAGAGACTCTAGAAAGCAAGAGCGTGCTTCTTGATCTAAAGCAGAGTGTGATCCATGGATGAGAACGATTCTGTGTTTTTCCCTTCAGAAATGGAGTTAAATCACAGGCTCTGTGTCTTCCTACAAGCAAGACTTCCTTTCAGTTAAGGGCAGTCACTTTTCAACTCAAAGGACCTACTTCATACACGAAGCTAACACGTTTGTCATCTTAACTGCCAAGCATTGGATGTTAGAGGACCAGTGCTTTGTATCAGTTTCAGAAGCAGAGTTGGACTATATATGATCCGTATGTGTAGGAAACACCGTTCATTTGTTCTCAGCACACTCAAATTTCCTGCTGTCTTAGAGATTCTAGAAAGCTAGAGCGTGCTTCTTGCTCTAAAGCAGAGTGTGATCCATGGATGAGAACTCTGTTGTGTGTTTCACTTCAGAAATGGAGTTAAATCCCTGGCTTTGTGTTTTCCTACAAGCAAGACTTCGTTTCAGGTAAGGGCAGTCACTTTTCAGCTCAAAGGAACAACATTGTTCACAAAGCTCACACGTTTCTCATCTTAACTGACAGGCATCGGATTTTAGAGGACCAGTGCTTTGTATCCGTTTCAGAAGCAGAGTTGGACTAGATATGATCCTTATGTGTAGGAAATACCGTTTTTTTGTTCTCAGTACACTCAAGTTTCCTGTTGTCTTAGAAACTGTAGAAAGCTAGAGCGTGCTTCTTGCTCTAAAGCAGAGTGTGATCAATGGATTAGAACTCTGTTGTGTGTTTCCCTTCAGAAATGGAGTTAAATCCCTGGCTCTGAGTCTTCCTACATGCAAGACTTCATTTCAGGTAATGGCAGTTACTTTACAGCTCAAACGAACTACATCGTTCACGAAGCTCACACGTTTCTCATCATAACTGAGAAGCATTGGATGTTAGAGGACCTTTGCTTTGTATCAATTTTAAGCAGAGTTGAACTAGATATGGTCCGTATGTATAGGAAACACGGTTCTTTTCTTCTGAGCACACTCAAGTTTCCTGCTGTATTAGAGACTCTAGAAAGGAAGAGCGTCCTTGCTCTAAAGCAGAGTGTGATCCATGGATGAGAATTGTGTTGTGTGTTTCCCTTCAGAAATGGAGTTAAATCCCAGGCTCTGTGTCTTCCTACAAGCAAGAATTCGTTTCAGGTATGGGCAGTCACTTTTCAGCTGAAACGAACAACATCGTTCACGAAGCTCACACGTTTCTCATCTTAACTGCCAAGCATTGGATGTTAGAGGACCAGTGCTTTGTATCAGTTTGAGAAGCATAGTTGGACTAGATATGGTCTGTATGTGTAGGAAACTCCGTTCTTTTTTTCTCCTCACACACATGTTTCCTGCTGTCTTAGAGACTCTAGAAAGGAAGAGCGTGCTTCTTGCTGTAAAGCAGAGTGTGAACAATGAATGAGAACTCTGCTGTGTGTTTCCCTTCATAAATGGAGTTAAATCCCAGGCTCTGTGTCTTCCTACAAGCAAGACTTCGTTTCAAGTAAGTGAAGATACTTTAATCTCAAATGAAATACATCGTTCCCGAGGCTCACACGTTTCTCATCTTTACTGACAAGCATTGGATGTTAGAGGACCAGTGCTTTGTGTCAGTTTCAGAAGCAGAGTTGGACTGGATATGATCCGTATGTGTAGGAAACACTGTTCATTTGTTCTCAGCACACTCAAGTTTGCTGCTGTCTTAGAGACTCTAGAAAGCAAGAGCGTGCTTCTTGCTCTAAAGCAGAGTGTGATCAATGGATGAGAACTCTGTTGTGTGTTTCACTTCAGAAATGGAGTTAAATCCCAGGCTCTGAGTCTTCCTACAAGCAAGACTTCGTTTATGGTAAGGGCAGTCACTTTTCAGCTCAAACGAATTACATCGATCACGAAGCTCACACGATTCTTATCTTAACTGACAAGCCTTGATTGTTAGAGGACCTTTAATTTGTTTCAGTTTCAGAAGCAGAGTTGGACTAGATATGGTCCATAGGTGTAGGAAACACCGTTCTTTTGTTCTCATCACACTCATGTTTCTTGCTGTCTTAGAGAGTCTAGAAAGCAAGAGCGTGCTTCTTGCTGTAAAGCAGAGTGTGAATAATGGATGAGAACTCTGCTGTGTGTTTCACTTCAGAAATGGAGTTAAATCTCAGGGTCTGAGTCTTCCTACAAGCAAGACTTCGTTTCAGGTAAGGGCAGTCACTTTTCAGCTCAAATAAATTACATCGATCACGAAGCTCACATGTTTCTCATCTTAACTGACAAGCATTGGATGTTAGAGGACCAGTGCTTTGTGTCAGTTTCAGAAGCAGAGTTTGACTAGATATGATCCGTATGTGTAGGAAACACAGTTCATTTGTTCTCAGCACACTCATGTTTCTTGCTGTCTTAGAGACTCTAGAAAGCAAGAGCGTGCTTCTTGCTCTAAAGCAGAGTGTGATCAATGGATGAGAACTCTGTTGTGTGTTTCACTTCAGAAATGGAGTTAAATCCCAGGCTCTGAGTCTTCCTACAAGCAAGACTTCGTTTCAGGTAGGGGCAGTCACTTTTCAGCTCAAAAAAACTACATCGATCACGAAGCTCCCACGTTTCTCATCTTAACTGACAAGCATTGGATGTTAGAGGACCTTTGCTTTGCATCAATTTCAAGCAGAGTTGAACTAGATATGGCCCGTATGTATAGGAAACACGGTTCTTTTCTTCTGAGCACACTCATGTTTCCTGCTGTATTAGAGACTCTAGAAAGCAAGAGCGTGCTTCTTGCTCCAAAGCAGAGTGTGATCCATGGATGAGAACTGTGTTGTGTGATTCACTTCAGAAATGGAGTTAAATCCAAGGGTCTGTGTCTTCCTACAAGCAAGACTTCGTTTCAAGTAAGGGCAGTCACTTTTCAGGTCAAACGAACTACATCGTTCAGGAAGCTCACACGTTTCTCATCTTAACTGACATGCATTGGATGTTAGAGGACCAGTGCTTTGTATCAGTTTCAGAAGCATAGTTTGACTAGATATGGTCCGTATGTGTAGGAAACTCCGTTCATTTGTTCTCATCACACTCATGTTTCCTGATGTCGTAGAGAGTCTAGAAAGCAAGAGCGTGCTTCTTGCTGTAAAGCAGAGTGTGAACAATGGATGAGAACTCTGCTGTGTGTTTCACTTCAGAAATGGAGTTAAATCCCTGGCTCTGAGTCTTCCTACAAGCAAGACTTCGTTTCAGGTAAGGGCAGTCACTTTTCAGCTCAAACAAACTTCATAGATCACGAAGCTCACACGTTTCTCATCTAAACTGACAAGCATTGGATGTTAGAGGACCTCTGATTTGTTACAGTTTCAGAAGCCGAGATGAACTAGATATGGTCCGTATGTGTAGGAAACACCGTTCATTTGTTCTGAGCACACTCAAGTTTCCTGCTGTATTAGAGACTCTAGAAAGCAAGAGCGTGCTTCTTGCTCTAAAGCAGAGTGTGAACAATGCATCAGAACTCTGCTGTGTGTTTCACTTCAGAAATGGAGTTAAATCCATGGCTCTGAGTCTTCCTACAAGCAAGACTTCGTTTCAGGGAAGGGCTGTTACTTTACAGCTAAAACGAACTACATCGTTCACGAAGCTCACACGTTTCTCATCTTAACTGAGAAGCATTGCATGTTAGAGGACCTTTGCTTTGTATCAATTTCAAGCAGAGTTGAACTAGATATGGTCCTTATGTGTAGGAAACACCTTTCTTTTGTTCTCAGCACACTCACGTTTCCTGATGTCTTAGAGTCTCTAGAAAGCAAGAGTGTGCTTCTTGCACTAAAGCAGAGTGTGATCAATGATTGAGAACTCTGCTGTGTGTTTCACTTCAGAAATGGAGTTAAATCCCAGGCTCTGAGTCTTCCTACAAGCAAGACTTCATTTCATGTAAGGGCAGATACTTTACAGCTCAAACGAACTACTTCGTTCACGAAGCTCACACGTTTCTCATGTCAACTTAGAAGCATTGGATGTTAGAGGACCTTTGCTTTGTATCAATTTCAAACAGAGTTGAACTAGATATGTTCTGTATGTATAGGAAACACGGCTCTTTTCTTCTGAGCACACTCACGTTTCCTGCTGTATTAGAGTCTCTGGAAAGCAAGAGCGTGCTTCTTGCTCTGAAGCAGTGTGTGATCCATGGATGAGAACTCTGCTGTGTGTTTCCCTTCAGAAATGGAGTTAAATCCCAGGCTCTGTGTCTTCCTACAAGCAAGACTTCGTTTCAGGTAAGGGCAGTCACTTTTCAGTTCAAACGAACAACATCGTTCACGAAGCTCACACGTTTCTCATCTTAACTGACAAACATGGGATTTTAGAGGACCAGTGCTTTGTATCAGTTTCAGAAGCAGAGTTGGACTAGATATGGTCCTTATGTGTAGGGAACACCTTTCTTTTGTTCTCAGCACACTCACGTTTCATGATGTCTTAGAGTCTCTAGAAAGCAAGAGTGTGCTTCTTGCTCTAAAGCAGAGTGTGAACAATGCATGAGAACTCCGCTGTGTGTTTCACTTCAGAAATGGAGTTAAATCTCAGGGTCTGAGTCTTCCTACAAGCAAGACTTCGTTTCAGGTAAGGGCAGTCACTTTTCAGCTCAAATAAATTACATCGATCACGAAGCTCACATGTTTCTCATCTTAACTGACAAGCATTGGATGTTAGAGGACCAGTGCTTTGTGTCAGTTTCAGAAGCAGAGTTTGACTAGATATGATCCGTATGTGTAGGAAACACAGTTCATTTGTTCTCAGCACACTCATGTTTCTTGCTGTCTTAGAGACTCTAGAAAGCAAGAGCGTGCTTCTTGCTCTAAAGCAGAGTGTGATCAATGGATGAGAACTCTGTTGTGTGTTTCACTTCAGAAATGGAGTTAAATCCCAGGCTCTGAGTCTTCCTACAAGCAAGACTTCGTTTCAGGTAGGGGCAGTCACTTTTCAGCTCAAAAAAACTACATCGATCACGAAGCTCCCACGTTTCTCATCTTAACTGACAAGCATTGGATGTTAGAGGACCTTTGCTTTGCATCAATTTCAAGCAGAGTTGAACTAGATATGGCCCGTATGTATAGGAAACACGGTTCTTTTCTTCTGAGCACACTCATGTTTCCTGCTGTATTAGAGACTCTAGAAAGCAAGAGCGTGCTTCTTGCTCCAAAGCAGAGTGTGATCCATGGATGAGAACTGTGTTGTGTGATTCACTTCAGAAATGGAGTTAAATCCAAGGGTCTGTGTCTTCCTACAAGCAAGACTTCGTTTCAAGTAAGGGCAGTCACTTTTCAGGTCAAACGAACTACATCGTTCAGGAAGCTCACACGTTTCTCATCTTAACTGACATGCATTGGATGTTAGAGGACCAGTGCTTTGTATCAGTTTCAGAAGCATAGTTTGACTAGATATGGTCCGTATGTGTAGGAAACTCCGTTCATTTGTTCTCATCACACTCATGTTTCCTGATGTCGTAGAGAGTCTAGAAAGCAAGAGCGTGCTTCTTGCTGTAAAGCAGAGTGTGAACAATGGATGAGAACTCTGCTGTGTGTTTCACTTCAGAAATGGAGTTAAATCCCTGGCTCTGAGTCTTCCTACAAGCAAGACTTCGTTTCAGGTAAGGGCAGTCACTTTTCAGCACAAACAAACTTCATAGATCACGAAGCTCACACGTTTCTCATCTAAACTGACAAGCATTGGATGTTAGAGGACCTCTGATTTGTTACAGTTTCAGAAGCCGAGATGAACTAGATATGGTCCGTATGTGTAGGAAACACCGTTCATTTGTTCTGAGCACACTCAAGTTTCCTGCTGTATTAGAGACTCTAGAAAGCAAGAGCGTGCTTCTTGCTCTAAAGCAGAGTGTGAACAATGCATCAGAACTCTGCTGTGTGTTTCACTTCAGAAATGGAGTTAAATCCATGGCTCTGAGTCTTCCTACAAGCAAGACTTCGTTTCAGGGAAGGGCTGTTACTTTACAGCTAAAACGAACTACATCGTTCACGAAGCTCACACGTTTCTCATCTTAACTGAGAAGCATTGCATGTTAGAGGACCTTTGCTTTGTATCAATTTCAAGCAGAGTTGAACTAGATATGGTCCTTATGTGTAGGAAACACCTTTCTTTTGTTCTCAGCACACTCACGTTTCCTGATGTCTTAGAGTCTCTAGAAAGCAAGAGTGTGCTTCTTGCACTAAAGCAGAGTGTGATCAATGATTGAGAACTCTGCTGTGTGTTTCACTTCAGAAATGGAGTTAAATCCCAGGCTCTGAGTCTTCCTACAAGCAAGACTTCATTTCATGTAAGGGCAGATACTTTACAGCTCAAACGAACTACTTCGTTCACGAAGCTCACACGTTTCTCATGTCAACTTAGAAGCATTGGATGTTAGAGGACCTTTGCTTTGTATCAATTTCAAACAGAGTTGAACTAGATATGTTCTGTATGTATAGGAAACACGGTTCTTTTCTTCTGAGCACACTCACGTTTCCTGCTGTATTAGAGTCTCTGGAAAGCAAGAGCGTGCTTCTTGCTCTGAAGCAGTGTGTGATCCATGGATGAGAACTCTGCTGTGTGTTTCCCTTCAGAAATGGAGTTAAATCCCAGGCTCTGTGTCTTCCTACAAGCAAGACTTCGTTTCAGGTAAGGGCAGTCACTTTTCAGTTCAAACGAACAACATCGTTCACGAAGCTCACACGTTTCTCATCTTAACTGACAAACATGGGATTTTAGAGGACCAGTGCTTTGTATCAGTTTCAGAAGCAGAGTTGGACTAGATATGGTCCTTATGTGTAGGGAACACCTTTCTTTTGTTCTCAGCACACTCACGTTTCATGATGTCTTAGAGTCTCTAGAAAGCAAGAGTGTGCTTCTTGCTCTAAAGCAGAGTGTGAACAATGCATGAGAACTCCGCTGTGTGTTTCACTTCAGAAATGGAGTTAAATCCCTGGCTCTGAGTCTTCCTACAAGCAAGACTTCGTTTCAGGTAAGGGCGGTCACTTTTCAGCTCAAAGGAACTACATCGTTCAGGAAGCTCACACGTTTCTCGTCTTAAATCACAAGCATTGCATGTTAGAGGACCAGTGCTTGGTATATGTTTCAGAAGCAGAGTTGGACTAGATATGATCCGTATGTGTAGGAAACACCTTTCTTTTGTTTTCAGCACACTCACGTTTCCTGCTGTCTTAGAGTCTCTAGAAAGCAAGAGCGTGCTTCTTGCTCTAAAGCAGAGTGTGATCCATGGATGAGAACGATTCTGTGTTTTTCCCTTCAGAAATGGAGTTAAATCCCAGGCTCTGTGTCTTCCTACAAGCAAGACTTCGTTTCTGGTAAGGGCAGTCACTTTTCAACTCAAAGGAACTACTTCATACACGAAGCTAACACGTTTGTCATCTTAAATGCCAAGCATTGGATGTTAGAGGACCAGTGCTTTGTATCAGTTTCAGAAGCAGAGTTCGCCTAGATATGATCCGTATGTGTAGGAAACACTGTACATTTTTTCTCAGCACACTCAAGGTTCCGGCTGTCTTAGATATTCTACAAAGCTAGAGCGTGCTTCTTGCTCTAAAGCAGAGTGTGATTCATGGATGAGAATTGTGTTGTGTGTTTCCCTTCGAAATGGAGTTAAATACCAGGCTTTGTGTTTTCCTACAAGCAAGACTTCGTTTAAGGTGAGGGCAGTCACTTTTCAGCTCAAATGAACTACAACGTTCACGAAGCTCACACGATTCTCATCTTAACTGCCAAGCATTGGATGTTAGAGGACCAGTGCTTTGTATCCGTTTCAGAAGCAGAGTTGGACTAGATATGGTCCGTATGTGTAAAAAACACAGTTATTTGGTCTCAGCACACTCAAGTTTCCTGCTGACTTAGAGACTCTAGAAAGCAAGAGCGTGCTTCTTGCTCTAAAGCAGAGTGTGATCAATTGATGAGAACTCTGCTGTGTGTTTCACTTCAGAAATGGAGTTAAATCCCAGGCTCTGAGTCTTCCTACAAGCAAGACTTCTTTTCATGTAAGGGCAGTTACTTTACAGCTCAAACGAACTACATCGTTCACGAAGCTCACACCTTTCTCATCTAAACTGACAAGCATTGGATGTTAGAGGACCTCTGATTTGTTACAGTTTCAGAAGCAGAGATGAACTAGATATGGTCCGTATGTGTGGGATACACCGTTCTTTTGTTCTGAGCACACTCAAGTTTCCTGCTGTATTAGAGACTCTAGAAAGCAAGAGCGTGCTTCTTGCTCTAAAGCAGAGTGTGAACAATGCATGAGAACTCTGCTGTGTGTTTCACTTCAGAAATGGAGTTAAATCCCTGGCTCTGAGTCTTCCTACAAGCAAGACTTCGTTTCAGGTAAGGGCTGTTACTTTACAGCTAAAACGATCTACATCGTTCACGAAGCTCACACGTTTCTCATCTTAACTGAGAAGCATTGGATGTTAGAGGACCTTTGCTTTGTATCAATTTCAAGCAGAGTTGAACTAGATATGGTCCGTAAGTATAGGAAACACGGTTCTTTTCTTCTGAGCACACTCAAGTTTCCTGCTGTATTAGAGACTCTAGAAAGCAAGAGCGTCCTTCTTGCTCTAAAGCAGAGTGTGATCCATGGATGAAAACTGTGTTGTGTGTTTCCCTTCAGAAATGGAGTTAAATCCCAGGCTTTGTGTCTTCCTACAACAAGACTTCGTTACAAGTTAGGGCAGTCACTTTTCAGCTCAAACGAACTACATCATTCAGGAAGCTAACATGTTTCTCATCTTAACTGACAAGCATTGGATGTTAGAGGACCAGTGCATTGTATCAGTTTCAGAAGCAGATTTGGACTAGATATGATCCGTATGTGTAGGAAACACCGTTCATTGTTCTCAGCACACTCAAATTTCCTGCTGTCTTAGAGATTCTAGAAAGCTAGAGCGTGCTTCTTGCTCTAAAGCAGAGTGTGATCAATGGATGAGAACTCTGCTGTGTGTTTCACTTCAGAAATGGAGTTAAATACCTGGCTCTGAGTCTTCCTACAAGCAAGACTTCATTTCAGGTAAGGGCAGTTACTTTAGAGCTCAAAAGAACTACATCGTTCAGGAAGCTCACACGTTTCTCATGTTAACTGAGAAGCATTGGACGTTAGAGGACCTTTGCTTTGTATCAATTTCAAACAGAGTTGAACTAGATATGTTCCGTATGTATAGCAAACACAGTTCTTTTCTTCTGAGCACACTCAGGTTTCCTGCTGTATTAGAGTCTCTGGAAAGCAACAGCGTGCTTCTTGCTCTGAAGCAGTGTGTGATCCATCGATGAGAACTCTGCTGTGTGTTTCCCTTCAGAAATGGAGTTAAATCACAGGCTCTGTGTCTTCCTACAATCAAGACTTCCTTTCAGGTAAGGGCACTCACTTTTCAGCTCAAACGAACTACATCGTTCACGAATCTAACACGTTTCTCATCTTAACTGCCAAGCATTGGATGATAGAAGACCAGTGCTTTGCATCAGTTTCAGAAGCATAGTTGGACTAGATATGTTCCGTAGGTGTAGGAAACTCCGTTCTTTTGTTCTCATCACACACATGTTTCCTGCTGTCTTAGAGACTCTAGAAAGCAAGAGTGTGCTGCTTGCTCTAAAGCAGAGTGTGAACAATGGATGAGAACTCTGCTGTGTGTTTCCCTTCAGAAATGTAGTTAAATCCCAGGCTTTGTGTCTTCCTACAAGCAAGACTTCGTTTCAGGTAAGGGCAGTTACTTTACAGATCAAAATAACTACACCGTTCACGAAACTCACACGTTTCTCATCTTAACTGAGAAGCATTGGATGTTAGAGGACCAGTGGGTTTTTTCAGTTTCAGAAGCAGAGTTGAACTAGATATGGTCCGTATGTATAGGAAACATGGTTCTTTTCTTCTGAGCACACTCAAGTTTCCTTCTGTATTAAAGACTCTAGAAAGCAAGAGCGTTCTTCTTGCTCTAAAGCAGAGTGTGATCCATAGATGAGAACTGTGTTGTGTGTTTCCCTTCAGAAATGGAGTTGTATCCCAGGCTCTGTGTCTTCCTACAAGCAAGACTTCACTTCAAGTAAGGGCAGTCACTTTTCAGCTCAAACGAACTACATCGTTCAGGAAGCTAACACGTTTCTCATCTTAACTGACAAGCATTGGATGTTAGAGGACCAGTGCTGTGTATCAGTTTCAGAAGCAGAGATGAACTAGATATGGTCCGTATGTGTAGGAAACACCGTTCTGTTGTTGTGAGCACACTCAAGTCTCCTGCTGTCTTGGAGACTCTAGAAAGCAAGAGCGTGCTTCTTGATCTAAAGCAGAGTGTGCTCAATGGATGAGAACTCTGCTGTGTGTTTCACTTCAGAAATGGAGTTAAATCCTAGGCTCTTAGTATTTCTACAAGCAAGACTTGTTTTCATGTAAGGGCAGTTACTTTACAGCTCAAACGAACTTCATCGTTCATGAAGCTCACACGTTTCTCATCTAAACTGACTATCATTGGATGTTAGAGGACCTCTGATTTGTTAGTGTTTCAAAAGCAGAGATGAACTAGATATGGTCCGTATGTGTAGGATACACCGTTCTTTTGTTCTGAGCACACTCAAGTTTCCTGCTGTATTAGAGACTCTAGAAAGCAAGAGCGTGCTTCTTGCTCTAAAGCAGAGTGTGAACAATGGATGAGAACTCTGCTGTGTGTTTCCCTTCAGAAATGTAGTTAAATCCCAGGCTTTGTGTCTTCCTACAAGCAAGACTTCGTTTCAGGTAAGGGCAGTCACTTTTCAGCTCAAACGAACAACATCATTCACGAAGCTCACACGTTTCTCATATTAACTGACAATCATTGCATGTTAGAGGACCTGTGGTTTGTTTCAGTTTCAGAAGCAGAGTTGGACTAGATATAGTCTGTGTGTGTAGGAAACACCGTTCTTTTCTTCTGAGCACACTCAAGTTTCCTGCTGTATTAGAGACTCTATAAAGCAAGAGCGTGCTTCTTGCTCTAAATCAGAGTGTGATCCAAGGATGAGAACGATTCCGTGTTTTTCCCTTCAGAAATGGAGTTAAATCCCAGGCTCTGTGTCTTCTTACAAACAAGACTTCGTTTCAGGTAAGGGCAGTCACTTTTCAACTCAAAGGAACTACTTCATACACGAAGCTAATACGTTTGTCATCTTAAGTGCCAAGCATTGGATGTTAGAGGACCAGTGCTTTGTATCAGTTTCAGAAGCAGAGTTGGACTAGATATGGTCCGTATGTGTAAAAAACACCGTTCTTTGGTCTCAGCACACTCACGTTTCCTGCTGTATTAGAGACTCTCGAAAGCAAGAGTGTGCTTCGTTCTCTAAAGCAGAGTGTGAACAATGGATGAGAACTGTGTTGTGTGTTTCCCTTCAGAAATGGAGTTAAATCCCAGGCTCTGTGTCTTCCTACAAGCAAGACTTCGTTTCAGGTATGGGCAGTCACTTTTCAACTCAAAGGAACTACTTCATACACGAAGCTAACACGTTTGTCATCTTAACTGCCAAGCATTGGATGTTAGAGCACCAGTGCTTTGTATCAGTTTCAGAAGCAGAGTTGGACTAGATATGGTCCGTATGTGTAAAAAACACCGTTCTTTAGTCTCAGGACACTCACGTTTCTTGCTGTATTAGAGACACTAGAAAGCAAGAGTGTGCTTCCTTCTCTAAAGCAGAGTGTGAACAATGGATGAGAACTCTGTTGTGTGTTTCCCTTCAGAAATGGAGTTAAACCCCCGGCTCTGTGTCTTCGTACAAGTAAGACTTAATTTCAGGTAAGGGCAGTCACTTTTCAGCTCAATCGAACTACATCTTTCACGAAGCTCACACGTTTCCAATCTTAACCGACAAGCATCCGATGTTAGAGGACCAGTGCTTTGTATCAGTTTCAGAAGCAGAGTTGGACTAGATATGGTCCGTATGTGTAGGAAACAACGTTCTTTTGTTCTCAGCACACACACCTTTCCTGATGTCTTAGAGAATCTAGAAAGCAAGACCGTGCTTCTTGCTCTAAAGCAGAGTGTGATCAATGGATGATAACTCTGCTGTGGGTTTAACATCAGAAATGGAGTTAAATCCCAGGCTCTGCGTCTTCCTACAAGGAGGGCTTTGATTCAAGTAAGGGCTATTACTTTACAGCTCAATAAACTACATCATTCACGACGCTCACAAGTTTCTCATCTTAACTGAGAGGCATTGGATGTTAGAGGACCTTTGCTTTGTAACATTTTCAAGCAGAGTTGAACTAGATATGGTCCGTATGTATAGGAAACACCGTTCTTTTCTTCTGAGCACACACACGTTTCCTCGGTATTAGAGACTCTAGAATGCAAGGGCGTGCTTCTTGCTCTAAAGCAGTGTGTGATCCATGGATGAGTACTGTGTTGTGTGTTTCCCTTCAGAAATGGAGTTAAACCCCAGGCTCTGTGTCTTCCTACAAGCAAGACTTCGTTTCAGGTAAGGGCAGTCACTTTTCAGCTCAAATGAACAACATCATTAACGAAGCTCACACGTTTCTCATCTTAACTGAGAAGCATTGGATGATAGAGGACTGTTGCTTTGTATCAATTTCAAGCAGAGTTGAACTAGATATGGACCGTATGTATAGGAAACACGTTTCTCTTCTTGTGAGCACACTCAAGTTTCCTGCTGTATTAGAGACTCTAGAAAGCAAGAGTGTCCTTCTTGCTCTAAAGCAGAGTGTGATCCATGGAGGAGAACTGTGTTGTGTGTTTCCCTTCAGAAATGGAGTTAAATCCCAGGCTCTGTGTCTTCCTACAAGCAAGACTTCATTTCAAGTAAGGGCAGTCACTTTTCAGCTCAAACGAAATACATCGTTCAGGAAGCTGACACGTTTCTCATCTTAACTGAGAAGCATTGGATGTTATAGGACCAGTGCTTTGTATCAGTTTCAGAAGCAGAGATGAACTAGATATGGTCCGTATGTGTAGGAAACACCGTTCTGTTGTTGTGAGCACACTCAAGTCTCCTGCTGTCTTAGAGACTCTAGAAAGCAAGAGCGTGCTTCTAGATGTAAAGCAGAGTGTGCTCAATGGATGAGAACTCTGCTGTGTGTTTCACTTCAGAAATGGAGTTAAATCCTAGGCTCTTAGTCTTCCTACAAGCAAGACTTCTTTTCATGTAAGGGCAGTTACTTTACAGCTCAAATGAACTTCAACGTTCACGAAGCTCACACGTTTCTCACCTAAACTGACAAGCATTGGATGTTAGAGGACCTCTGATTTGTTTCAGTTTCAGAAGCAGAGATGAACTAGATATGGTCCGTATGTGTAGGAAACACCGTTCATTTGTTCTCAGCACACTCAAGTTTCCTGCTGTCTTAGAGATTCTAGAAAGCTAGAGCGTGCTTCTTGCTCTAAAGCAGAGTGTGTTCAATGGATTAGAACTCTGTTGTGTGTTTCACTTCAGAAATGGAGTTAAATCCCAGGCTCTGAGTCTTCCTACAAGCAAGACTTCGTTTCAGGTAAGGGCAGTTACTTTAGGCTCAAACAAACTACATCGTTCACGAACCTCACACGTTTCTCATCTTAACTGAGAAGCATTGGATGATAGAGGACTGTTGCTTTGTATCAATTTCAAGCAGAGTTGAACTAGATATGGACCGTATGTATAGGAAACACGGTTCTCTTCTTCTGAGCACACTCAAGTTTCCTGCTGTATTAGAGACTCTAGAAAGCAAGAGTGTCCTTCTTGCTCTAAAGCAGAGTGTGATCCATGGATGAGAACTGTGTTGTGTGTTTCCCTTCAGAAATGGAGTAAATCCCAGGCTCTGTGTCTTCCTACAAGCAAGACTTCGTTTCAAGTAAGGGCAGTCACTTTTCAGCTCAAACGAACAACACCGTTCACGAAGCTCACACGTTTCTCATCTTAACTGACAAGCATTGGATGTTAGAGGACCAGTGCTGTGTATCAGTTTCAGAAGCAGAGATGAACTAGATATGGTCCGTATGTTTAGGAAACACCGTTCATTTGTTCTCATCACACACATGTTTCCTGCTGTCTTAGAGACTCTAGAAAGCAAGAGCGTGCTTCTTGCTCTAAAGCAGAGTGTGAACAATGGATGAGAACTCTGCTGTGTGTTTCACTTCAGAAATGGAGTTAAATCCCAGGCTCTGTGTCTTCCTACAAGCAAGACTTCGTTTCAGGTAAGGGCATTCACTTTTCAGCTCAAACGAACTACATCGTTCACGAAGCTAACAAGTTTCCCATCTTAACTGACAATCATTGGATGTTAGAGGACCAGTGCTTTTTATCAGTTTCAGAAGCAGAGATGAACTAGATATGGTCCGTATGTGTAGGAAACACCGTTCTTTTGTTCTGAGCATACTCAAGTTTCATGCTGTATTAGAGACTCTAGAATGCAAGAGCATGCTTCTTGCTCTAAAGCAGAGTGTGAACAATGCATGAGAACTCTGGAGTATGTTTCACTTCAGAAATTTAGTTAAATCCCTGGCTCTGAGTATTCCTCCAAGGAAGACTTTGTTTCAGGTAAGGGCAGTCACTTTTCAGCTCAAAGGAACTGCATGTTCAGGAAGCTCACACGGTTCTCGTCTTAACTGACAAGCATTGGATGTTAGAGTACCAGTGCTCTTGTATCTGTTTCAGAAGCAGAGTTGGGCTAGATATGATCCGTATGTGTAGGAAACACAGTTCATTTGTTCTCAGCACACTCAAGTTTCCTGATGTCTTACAGATTCTAGAAAGCTAGAGCGTGCTTCTTGCTCTAAAGCAGAGTGTGATCAATGGATGAGAACTCTGTTGTGTGTTTCACTTCAGAAAAGGAGTTAAATCCCTGGCTTTGATTCTTCTTACAAGCAAGACTTCGTTTCAGGTAAGGGCAGGTACTTTAGAGATCAAACGAACTACACCGTTCACGAAACTCACACGTTTCTCATCTCAACTGAAAGCATTGGATGTTAGAGGACCAGTGGGTTTTTTCAGTTTCAGAAGCAGAGTTGAACTAGATATGGTCCGTATGTGTAGGAAACACCATTCTGTTGTTGTGAGCACACTCAAGTCTCCTGCTGTCTTAGAGACATTAGAAAGCAAGAGCGTGCTTCTTGATCTAAAGCAGAGTGTGCTCAATGGATGAGAACTCTGCTGTGTGTTTCACTTCAGAAATGGAGTTAAATCCTAGGCTCTTAGTCTTCCTACAAGCAAGACTTCTTTTCATGTAAGGGCTGTTACTTTACAGCTCAAACGAACTTCATCGTTCACGAAGCTCACACGTTTCTCATCTAAAATGACAAGCATTGGATGTTAGAGGACCTCTGATTTGTTAGAGTTTCAAAAGCAGAGATGAACTAGATATGATCCGTATGTGTAGGATACACCGTTGTTTTGTTCTGAGCACACTCAAGTTTCCTGCTGTATTAGAGACTCTAGAAAGCAAGAGCGTGCTTCTTGCTCTAAAGCAGAGTGTGAACAATGCATGAGAACTCTGTTGTGTGTTTCACTTCAGAAAAGGAGTTAAATCCCTGGCTTTGATTCTTCCTACAAGCAAGTCTTCGTTTCAGGTAAGGACAGGTACTTTACAGATCAAACGAACTACACCGTTCACGAAACTCACACGTTTCTCATCTTAACTGAAAGCATTGGATGTTAGAGGACCAGTGGGTTTTTTCAGTTTCAGAGCAGAGTTGAACTAGATATGGTCCGTATGTATAGGAAACACGGTTCTATTCTTATGAGCACACTCAAGTTTCCTGCTGTATTAAAGAATCTAGAAAGCAAGAGCGTTCTTCTTGCTCTAAAGCAGAGTGTGATCCATGGATGAGAACTGTGTTGTGTGTTTCCCTTCAGAAATGGAGTTAAATCCTAGGCTCTTAGTCTTCCTACAAGCAAGACTTCTTTTCATGTAAGGGCAGTTACTTTACAGCTCAAACGAACTTCATCGTTCACGAAGCTCACACGTTTCTGATCTAAACTGACAAGCATTGGATGTTAGAGGACCTCTGATTTGTTAGAGTTTCAAAAGCAGAGATGAACTAGATATGGTCCGTATGTGTAGGATACACCGTTCTTTTGTTCTGAGCACACTCAAGTTTCCTGCTGTATTAGAGACTCTAGAAAGCAAGAGCGTGCTTCTTGCTCTAAAGCAGAGTGTGAACAATGCATGAGAACTCTGCTGTGTGTTTCACTTCAGAAATGGAGTTAAATCCCTGGCTCTGAGTATTCCTCCAAGGAAGACTTTGTTTCAGGTAAGGGCAGTCACTTTTCAGCTCAAAGGAACTGCATGTTCAGGAAGCTCACACGGTTCTCGTCTTAACTGACAAGCATTGGATGTTAGAGTACCAGTGCATTGTATCTGTTTCAGAAGCAGAGTTGTACTAGATATGATCCGTATGTGTAGGAAACACAGTTCATTTGTTCTCAGCACACTCAAGTTTCCTGATGTCTTACAGATTCTAGAAAGCTAGAGCGTGCTTCTTGCTCTAAAGCAGAGTGTGATCAATGGATGAGAACTCTGTTGTGTGTTTCACTTCAGAAAAGGAGTTAAATCCCTGGCTTTGATTCTTCCTACAAGCAAGACTTCGTTTCAGGTAAGGGCAGGTACTTTACAGATCAAAGGAACTACACCGTTCACGAAACTCACACGTTTCTCATCTTAACTGAAAGCATTGGATGTTAGAGGACCAGTGAGTTTTTTCAGTTTCAGAAGCAGAGTTGAACTAGATATGGTCCGTATGTATAGGAAACACGGTTCTATTCTTATGAGCACACTCAAGTTTCCTGCTGTATTAAAGACTCTAGAAAGCAAGAGCGTTCTTCTTGCTCTAAAGCAGAGTGTGATCCATGGATGAGAACTGTGTTGTGTGTTTCCCTTCAGAAATGGAGTTAAATCCTAGGCTCTTAGTCTTCCTACAAGCAAGACTTCTTTTCATGTAAGGGCAGTTACTTTACAGCTCAAACGAACTTCATCGTTCACGAAGCTCACACGTTTCTGATCTAAACTGACAAGCATTGGATGTTAGAGGACCTCTGATTTGTTAGAGTTTCAAAAGCAGAGATGAACTAGATATGGTCCGTATGTGTAGGATACACCGTTCTTTTTTTCTGAGCACACTCAAGTTTCCTGCTGTATTAGAGACTCTAGAAAGCAAGAGCATGCTTCTTGCTCTAAAGCAGAGTGTGAACAATGCATGAGAACTCTGCTCTGTGTTTCACTTCAGAAATGGAGTTAAATCCCGGGCTCTGTGTCTTCCTACAATCAAGACTTCATTTCAGGTAAGGGCAGTCACTTTTCAGCTCAAAAGAACTACATCGTTCACGAAGCTCACAAGTTTCCAATCTTAACTGACAAGCATCGGATGTTAGAGGACCAGTGCTTTGTATCAGTTTCAGAAGCATAGTTGGACTAGATATGGTCTGTATGTGTAGGAAACTCCGTTCTTTTGTTCTCATCACACACATGTTTCCTGCTGTCTTAGAGACTCTAGAAAGCAATAGCGTGCTTCTTGCTCTAAAGCAGAGTGTGAACAATGGATGAGAACTCTGCTGTGTGTTTCCCTTCAGAAATGGAGTTAAATCCCAGGCTCTGTGTCTTCCTACAAGCGGGACTTCGTTTCAGGTAAGGGCAGTCACTTTTCAGCTCAAATGAACAACATCATTAACGAAGCTCACACGTTTCTCATCTTAACTGACAATCATTGCATGTTAGAGGACCTGTGGTTTGTTTCTGTTTCAGAAGCAGAGTTGGACTAGATATAGTCTGTGTGTGTAGGAAACACTGTTCTTTTCTTCTGAGCACACTCAAGTTTCCTGCTGTATTAGAGACTCTAGAAAGCAAGAGCGTGCTTCTTGCTCTAAAGCAGAGTGTGATCCATTGATGAGAACGATTCTGTGTTTTTCCCTTCAGAAATGGAGTTAAATCCCAGGCTTTGTGTCTTCCTACAAGCAAGACTTCGTTTCAGGTATGGGCAAACACTTTTCAACTAAAAGGAACTACTTCATACACGAAGCTAACACGTTTGTCATCTTAACTGCCAAGCATTGGATGTTAGAGCACCAGTGCTTTGTATCAGTTTCAGAAGCAGAGTTGGACTAGATATGGTCCGTATGTGTAAAAAACACCGTTCTTTAGTCTCAGGATACTCACGTTTCCTGCTGTATTAGAGACTCTAGAAAGCAAGAGTGTGCTTCCTTCTCTAAAGCAGAGTGTGAACAATGGATGAGAACTCTGTTGTGTGTTTCCCTTTAGAAATGGAGTTAAATCCCAGGCTCTGTGTATTCCTACAAGCAAGACTTCATTTCAAGTAAGGGCAGTCACTTTTCAGCTCAAACGAACTACATCGTTCACGAAGCTCACATGTTTCTCATCTTAACTGAGAAGCATTGGATGATAGAGGACTGTTGCTTTGTATCAATTTCAAGCAGAGTTGTACTAGATATGGACCGTATGTATAGGAAACACGGTTCTCTTCTTCTGAGCACACTCAAGTTTCCTGCTGTATTAGAGACTCTAGAAAGCAAGAGTGTCCTTGTTGCTCTAAAGCAGAGTGTGATCCATGGATGAGAACTGTGTTGTGTGTTTCCCTTCAGAAATGGAGTTAAATCCAAGTCTCTGTGTCTTCCTACAAGCAAGACTTCATTTCAAGTAAGGGCAGTCACTTTTCAGCTCAAACGAAATACATCGTTCAGGAAGCTAACACATTTCTCATCTTAACTGACAAGCATTGGATGTTATAGGCCCAGTGCTTTGTATCAGTTTCAGAAGCAGAGATGAACTAGATATGGTCCGTATGTGTAGGAAACACCGTTCTGTTGTTGTGAGCACACTCAAGTCTCCTGCTGTCTTAGAGACTCTAGAAAGCAAGAGCGTGCTTCTTGATGTAAAGCAGAGTGTGCTCAATGGATGAGAACTCTGCTGTGTGTTTCACTTCAGAAATGGAGTTAAATCCTAGGCTCTTAGTCTTCCTACAAGCAAGACTTCTTTTCATGTAAGGGCAGTTACTTTACAGCTCAAATGAACTTCAACGTTCACGAAGCTCACAAGTTTCTCACCTAAACTGACAAGCATTGGATGTTAGAGGACCTCTGATTTGTTTCAGTTTCAGAAGCAGAGATGAACTAGATATGGTCCGTATGTGTAGGAAACACCGTTCATTTGTTCTCAGCACACTCAAGTTTCCTGCTGTCTTAGAGATTCTAGAAAGCTAGAGCGTGCTTCTTGCTCTAAAGCAGAGTGTGTTCAATGGATTAGAACTCTGTTGTGTGTTTCACTTCAGAAATGGAGTTAAATCCCAGGCTCTGAGTCTTCCTACAAGCATGACTTCGGTTCAGGTAAGGGCAGTTACTTTAGGCTCAAACAAACTACATCGTTCACGAACCTCACACGTTTCTCATCTTAACTGAGAAGCATTGGATGATAGAGGACTGTTGCTTTGTATCAATTTCAAGCAGAGTTGAACTAGATATGGACCGTATGTATAGGAAACACGGATCTCTTCTTCTGAGCACACTCAAGTTTTCTGCTGTATTAGAGACTCTAGAAAGCAAGAGTGTCCTTCTTGCTCTAAAGCAGAGTGTGATCCATGGATGAGAACTGTGTTGTGTGTTTCCCTTCAGAAATGGAGTAAATCCCAGGCTCTGTGTCTTCCTACAAGCAAGACTTCGTTTCAAGTAAGGGCAGTCACTTTTCAGCTCAAACGAACAACACCGTTCACGAAGCTCACCCGTTTCTCATCTTAACTGACAAGCATTGGATGTTAGAGGACCAGTGCTGTGTATCAGTTTCAGAAGCAGAGATGAACTAGATATGGTCCGTATGTGTAGGAAACACCGTTCTTTTGTTCTCATCATACACATGTTTCCTGCTGTCTTAGAGACTCTAGAAAGCAAGAGCGTGCTTCTTGCTCTAAAGCAGAGTGTGAACAATGGATGAGAACTCTGCTGTGTGTTTCACTTCAGAAATGGAGTTAAATCCCAGGCTCTTAGTCTTCCTACAAGCAAGACTTCGTTTCAGGTAAGGGCAGTCACTTTTCAGCTCAAACGAACTACATCGTTCACGAAGCTAACAAGTTTCCCATCTAACTGACAATCATTGGATGTTAGAGGACCAGTGCTTTTTATCAGTTTCAGAAGCAGAGATGAACTAGATATGGTCCGTATGTGTAGGAAACACCGTTCTTTTGTTCTGAGCACACTCAAGTTTCATGCTGTATTAGAGACTCTAGAATGCAAGAGCATGCTTCTTGCTCTAAAGCAGAGTGTGAACAATGCATGAGAACTCTGCTGTGTGTTTCACTTCAGAAATGGAGTTAAATCCTAGGCTCTTAGTCTTCCTACAAGCAAGACTTCTTTTCATGTAAGGGCAGTTACTTTACAGCTCAAACGAACTTCATCGTTCACGAAGCTCACACGTTTCTCATCTAAAATGACAAGCATTGGATGTTAGAGGACCTCTGATTTGTTAGAGTTTCAAAAGCAGAGATGAACTAGATATGGTCCGTATGTGTAGGATACACCGTTCTTTTGTTCTGAGCACACTCAAGTTTCCTGCTGTATTAGAGACTCTAGAAAGCAAGAGCGTGCTTCTTGCTCTAAAGCAGAGTGTGAACAATGCATGAGAACTCTGTTGTGTGTTTCACTTCACAAAAGGAGTTAAATCCCTGGCTTTGATTCTTCCTACAAGCAAGACTTCGTTTCAGGTAAGGACAGGTACTTTACAGATCAAACGAACTACACCGTTCACGAAACTCACACGTTTCTCATCTTAACTGAAAGCATTGGATGTTAGAGGACCAGTGGGTTTTTTCAGTTTCAGAGCAGAGTTGAACTAGATATGGTCCGTATGTATAGGAAACACGGTTCTATTCTTATGAGCACACTCAAGTTTCCTGCTGTATTAAAGACTCTAGAAAGCAGGAGCGTTCTTCTTGCTCTAAAGCAGAGTGTGATCCATGGATGAGAACTGTGTTGTGTGTTTCCCTTCAGAAATGGAGTTAAATCCTAGGCTCTTAGTCTTCCTACAAGCAAGACTTCTTTTCATGTAAGGGCAGTTACTTTACAGCTCAAACGAACTTCATCGTTCACGAAGCTCACACGTTTCTGATCTAAACTGACAAGCATTGGATGTTAGAGGACCTCTGATTTGTTAGAGTTTCAAAAGCAGAGATGAACTAGATATGGTCTGTATGTGTAGGATACACCGTTCTTTTTTTCTGAGCACACTCAAGTTTCCTGCTGTATTAGAGACTCTAGAAAGCAAGAGCATGCTTCTTGCTCTAAAGCAGAGTGTGAACAATGCATGAGAACTCTGCTGTGTGTTTCACTTCAGAAATGGAGTTAAATCCCTGGCTCTGTGTCTTCCTACAATCAAGACTTCATTTCAGGTAAGGGCAGTCACTTTTCAGCTCAAAAGAACTACATCGTTCACGAAGCTCACAAGTTTCCAATCTTAACTGACAAGCATCGGATGTTAGAGGACCAGTGCTTTGTATCAGTTTCAGAAGCTTAGTTGGACTAGATATGGTCTGTATGTGTAGGAAACTCCGTTCTTTTGTTCTCATCACACACATGTTTCCTGCTGTCTTAGAGACTCTAGAAAGCAATAGCGTGCTTCTTGCTCTAAAGCAGAGTGTGAACAATGGATGAGAACTCTGCTGTGTGTTTCCCTTCAGAAATGGAGTTAAATCCCAGGCTCTGTGTCTTCCTACAAGCGGGACTTCGTTTCAGGTAAGGGCAGTCACTTTTCAGCTCAAATGAACAACATCATTAACGAAGCTCACACGTTTCTCATCTTAACTGACAATCATTGCATGTTAGAGGACCTGTGGTTTGTTTCAGTTTCAGAAGCAGAGTTGGACTAGATATAGTCTGTGTGTGTAGGAAACACTGTTCTTTTCTTCTGAGCACACTCAAGTTTCCTGCTGTATTAGAGACTCTAGAAAGCAAGAGCGTGCTTCTTGCTCTAAAGCAGAGTGTGATCCATTGATGAGAACGATTCTGTGTTTTTCCCTTCAGAAATGGAGTTAAATCCCAGGCTTTGTGTCTTCCTACAAGCAAGACTTCGTTTCAGGTATGGGCAATCACTTTTCAACTCAAAGGAACTACTTCATACACGAAGCTAACACGTTTGTCATCTTAACTGCCAAGCATTGGATGTTAGAGCACCAGTGCTTTGTATCAGTTTCAGAAGCAGAGTTGGACTAGATATGGTCCGTATGTGTAAAAAACACCGTTCTTTAGTCTCAGGACACTCACGTTTCCTGCTGTATTAGAGACTCTAGAAAGCAAGAGTGTGCTTCCTTCTCTAAAGCAGAGTGTGAACAATGGATGAGAACTCTGTTGTGTGTTTCCCTTTAGAAATGGAGTTAAATCCCAGGCTCTGTGTATTCCTACAAGCAAGACTTCATTTCAAGTAAGGGCAGTCACTTTTCAGCTCAAACGAACTACATCGTTCACGAAGCTCACATGTTTCTCATCTTAACTGAGAAGCATTGGATGATAGAGGACTGTTGCTTTGTATCAATTTCAAGCAGAGTTGTACTAGATATGGACCGTATGTATAGGAAACACGGTTCTCTTCTTCTGAGCACACTCAAGTTTCCTGCTGTATTAGAGACTCTAGAAAGCAAGAGTGTCCTTCTTGCTCTAAAGCAGAGTGTGATCCATGGATGAGAACTGTGTTTTGTGTTTCCCTTCAGAAATGGAGTTAAATCCCAGGCTCTGTGTCTTCCTACAAGCGGGACTTCGTTTCAGGTAAGGGCAGTCACTTTTCAGCTCAAATGAACAACATCATTAACGAAGCTCACACGTTTCTCATCTTAACTGACAATCATTGCATGTTAGAGGACCTGTGGTTTGTTTCTGTTTCAGAAGCAGAGTTGGACTAGATATAGTCTGTGTGTGTAGGAAACACTGTTCTTTTCTTCTGAGCACACTCAAGTTTCCTGCTGTATTAGAGACTCTAGAAAGCAAGAGCGTGCTTCTTGCTCTAAAGCAGAGTGTGATCCATTGATGAGAACGATTCTGTGTTTTTCCCTTCAGAAATGGAGTTAAATCCCAGGCTTTGTGTCTTCCTACAAGCAAGACTTCGTTTCAGGTATGGGCAATCACTTTTCAACTAAAAGGAACTACTTCATACACGAAGCTAACACGTTTGTCATCTTAACTGCCAAGCATTGGATGTTAGAGCACCAGTGCTTTGTATCAGTTTCAGAAGCAGAGTTGGACTAGATATGGTCCGTATGTGTAAAAAACACCGTTCTTTAGTCTCAGGATACTCACGTTTCCTGCTGTATTAGAGACTCTAGAAAGCAAGAGTGTGCTTCCTTCTCTAAAGCAGAGTGTGAACAATGGATGAGAACTCTGTTGTGTGTTTCCCTTTAGAAATGGAGTTAAATCCCAGGCTCTGTGTATTCCTACAAGCAAGACTTCATTTCAAGTAAGGGCAGTCACTTTTCAGCTCAAACGAACTACATCGTTCACGAAGCTCACATGTTTCTCATCTTAACTGAGAAGCATTGGATGATAGAGGACTGTTGCTTTGTATCAATTTCAAGCAGAGTTGTACTAGATATGGACCGTATGTATAGGAAACACGGTTCTCTTCTTCTGAGCACACTCAAGTTTCCTGCTGTATTAGAGACTCTAGAAAGCAAGAGTGTCCTTGTTGCTCTAAAGCAGAGTGTGATCCATGGATGAGAACTGTGTTGTGTGTTTCCCTTCAGAAATGGAGTTAAATCCAAGTCTCTGTGTCTTCCTACAAGCAAGACTTCATTTCAAGTAAGGGCAGTCACTTTTCAGCTCAAACGAAATACATCGTTCAGGAAGCTAACACATTTCTCATCTTAACTGACAAGCATTGGATGTTATAGGCCCAGTGCTTTGTATCAGTTTCAGAAGCAGAGATGAACTAGATATGGTCCGTATGTGTAGGAAACACCGTTCTGTTGTTGTGAGCACACTCAAGTCTCCTGCTGTCTTAGAGACTCTAGAAAGCAAGAGCGTGCTTCTTGATGTAAAGCAGAGTGTGCTCAATGGATGAGAACTCTGCTGTGTGTTTCACTTCAGAAATGGAGTTAAATCCTAGGCTCTTAGTCTTCCTACAAGCAAGACTTCTTTTCATGTAAGGGCAGTTACTTTACAGCTCAAATGAACTTCAACGTTCACGAAGCTCACAAGTTTCTCACCTAAACTGACAAGCATTGGATGTTAGAGGACCTCTGATTTGTTTCAGTTTCAGAAGCAGAGATGAACTAGATATGGTCCGTATGTGTAGGAAACACCGTTCATTTGTTCTCAGCACACTCAAGTTTCCTGCTGTCTTAGAGATTCTAGAAAGCTAGAGCGTGCTTCTTGCTCTAAAGCAGAGTGTGTTCAATGGATTAGAACTCTGTTGTGTGTTTCACTTCAGAAATGGAGTTAAATCCCAGGCTCTGAGTCTTCCTACAAGCATGACTTCGGTTCAGGTAAGGGCAGTTACTTTAGGCTCAAACAAACTACATCGTTCACGAACCTCACACGTTTCTCATCTTAACTGAGAAGCATTGGATGATAGAGGACTGTTGCTTTGTATCAATTTCAAGCAGAGTTGAACTAGATATGGACCGTATGTATAGGAAACACGGATCTCTTCTTCTGAGCACACTCAAGTTTTCTGCTGTATTAGAGACTCTAGAAAGCAAGAGTGTCCTTCTTGCTCTAAAGCAGAGTGTGATCCATGGATGAGAACTGTGTTGTGTGTTTCCCTTCAGAAATGGAGTAAATCCCAGGCTCTGTGTCTTCCTACAAGCAAGACTTCGTTTCAAGTAAGGGCAGTCACTTTTCAGCTCAAACGAACAACACCGTTCACGAAGCTCACCCGTTTCTCATCTTAACTGACAAGCATTGGATGTTAGAGGACCAGTGCTGTGTATCAGTTTCAGAAGCAGAGATGAACTAGATATGGTCCGTATGTGTAGGAAACACCGTTCTTTTGTTCTCATCATACACATGTTTCCTGCTGTCTTAGAGACTCTAGAAAGCAAGAGCGTGCTTCTTGCTCTAAAGCAGAGTGTGAACAATGGATGAGAACTCTGCTGTGTGTTTCACTTCAGAAATGGAGTTAAATCCCAGGCTCTTAGTCTTCCTACAAGCAAGACTTCGTTTCAGGTAAGGGCAGTCACTTTTCAGCTCAAACGAACTACATCGTTCACGAAGCTAACAAGTTTCCCATCTAACTGACAATCATTGGATGTTAGAGGACCAGTGCTTTTTATCAGTTTCAGAAGCAGAGATGAACTAGATATGGTCCGTATGTGTAGGAAACACCGTTCTTTTGTTCTGAGCACACTCAAGTTTCATGCTGTATTAGAGACTCTAGAATGCAAGAGCATGCTTCTTGCTCTAAAGCAGAGTGTGAACAATGCATGAGAACTCTGCTGTGTGTTTCACTTCAGAAATGGAGTTAAATCCTAGGCTCTTAGTCTTCCTACAAGCAAGACTTCTTTTCATGTAAGGGCAGTTACTTTACAGCTCAAACGAACTTCATCGTTCACGAAGCTCACACGTTTCTCATCTAAAATGACAAGCATTGGATGTTAGAGGACCTCTGATTTGTTAGAGTTTCAAAAGCAGAGATGAACTAGATATGGTCCGTATGTGTAGGATACACCGTTCTTTTGTTCTGAGCACACTCAAGTTTCCTGCTGTATTAGAGACTCTAGAAAGCAAGAGCGTGCTTCTTGCTCTAAAGCAGAGTGTGAACAATGCATGAGAACTCTGTTGTGTGTTTCACTTCACAAAAGGAGTTAAATCCCTGGCTTTGATTCTTCCTACAAGCAAGACTTCGTTTCAGGTAAGGACAGGTACTTTACAGATCAAACGAACTACACCGTTCACGAAACTCACACGTTTCTCATCTTAACTGAAAGCATTGGATGTTAGAGGACCAGTGGGTTTTTTCAGTTTCAGAGCAGAGTTGAACTAGATATGGTCCGTATGTATAGGAAACACGGTTCTATTCTTATGAGCACACTCAAGTTTCCTGCTGTATTAAAGACTCTAGAAAGCAGGAGCGTTCTTCTTGCTCTAAAGCAGAGTGTGATCCATGGATGAGAACTGTGTTGTGTGTTTCCCTTCAGAAATGGAGTTAAATCCTAGGCTCTTAGTCTTCCTACAAGCAAGACTTCTTTTCATGTAAGGGCAGTTACTTTACAGCTCAAACGAACTTCATCGTTCACGAAGCTCACACGTTTCTGATCTAAACTGACAAGCATTGGATGTTAGAGGACCTCTGATTTGTTAGAGTTTCAAAAGCAGAGATGAACTAGATATGGTCCGTATGTGTAGGATACACCGTTCTTTTTTTCTGAGCACACTCAAGTTTCCTGCTGTATTAGAGACTCTAGAAAGCAAGAGCATGCTTCTTGCTCTAAAGCAGAGTGTGAACAATGCATGAGAACTCTGCTGTGTGTTTCACTTCAGAAATGGAGTTAAATCCCTGGCTCTGTGTCTTCCTACAATCAAGACTTCATTTCAGGTAAGGGCAGTCACTTTTCAGCTCAAAAGAACTACATCGTTCACGAAGCTCACAAGTTTCCAATCTTAACTGACAAGCATCGGATGTTAGAGGACCAGTGCTTTGTATCAGTTTCAGAAGCTTAGTTGGACTAGATATGGTCTGTATGTGTAGGAAACTCCGTTCTTTTGTTCTCATCACACACATGTTTCCTGCTGTCTTAGAGACTCTAGAAAGCAATAGCGTGCTTCTTGCTCTAAAGCAGAGTGTGAACAATGGATGAGAACTCTGCTGTGTGTTTCCCTTCAGAAATGGAGTTAAATCCCAGGCTCTGTGTCTTCCTACAAGCGGGACTTCGTTTCAGGTAAGGGCAGTCACTTTTCAGCTCAAATGAACAACATCATTAACGAAGCTCACACGTTTCTCATCTTAACTGACAATCATTGCATGTTAGAGGACCTGTGGTTTGTTTCAGTTTCAGAAGCAGAGTTGGACTAGATATAGTCTGTGTGTGTAGGAAACACTGTTCTTTTCTTCTGAGCACACTCAAGTTTCCTGCTGTATTAGAGACTCTAGAAAGCAAGAGCGTGCTTCTTGCTCTAAAGCAGAGTGTGATCCATTGATGAGAACGATTCTGTGTTTTTCCCTTCAGAAATGGAGTTAAATCCCAGGCTTTGTGTCTTCCTACAAGCAAGACTTCGTTTCAGGTATGGGCAATCACTTTTCAACTCAAAGGAACTACTTCATACACGAAGCTAACACGTTTGTCATCTTAACTGCCAAGCATTGGATGTTAGAGCACCAGTGCTTTGTATCAGTTTCAGAAGCAGAGTTGGACTAGATATGGTCCGTATGTGTAAAAAACACCGTTCTTTAGTCTCAGGACACTCACGTTTCCTGCTGTATTAGAGACTCTAGAAAGCAAGAGTGTGCTTCCTTCTCTAAAGCAGAGTGTGAACAATGGATGAGAACTCTGTTGTGTGTTTCCCTTTAGAAATGGAGTTAAATCCCAGGCTCTGTGTATTCCTACAAGCAAGACTTCATTTCAAGTAAGGGCAGTCACTTTTCAGCTCAAACGAACTACATCGTTCACGAAGCTCACATGTTTCTCATCTTAACTGAGAAGCATTGGATGATAGAGGACTGTTGCTTTGTATCAATTTCAAGCAGAGTTGTACTAGATATGGACCGTATGTATAGGAAACACGGTTCTCTTCTTCTGAGCACACTCAAGTTTCCTGCTGTATTAGAGACTCTAGAAAGCAAGAGTGTCCTTCTTGCTCTAAAGCAGAGTGTGATCCATGGATGAGAACTGTGTTTTGTGTTTCCCTTCAGAAATGGAGTTAAATCCCAGTCTCTGTGTCTTCCTACAAGCAAGACTTCATTTCAAGTAAGGGCAGTCACTTTTCAGCTCAAACGAAATACATCGTTCAGGAAGCTAACACATTTCTCATCTTAACTGACAAGCATTGGATGTTATAGGACCAGTGCTTTGTATCAGTTTCAGAAGCAGAGATGAACTAGATATGGTCCGTATGTGTAGGAAACACCGTTCTGTTGTTGTGAGCACACTCAAGTCTCCTGCTGTCTTAGAGACTCTAGAAAGCAAGAGCGTGCTTCTTGATGTAAAGCAGAGTGTGCTCAATGGATGAGAACTCTGCTGTGTGTTTCACTTCAGAAATGGAGTTAAATCCTAGGCTCTTAGTCTTCCTACAAGCAAGACTTCTTTTCATGTAAGGGCAGTTACTTTACAGCTCAAATGAACTTCAACGTTCACGAAGCTCACAAGTTTCTCACCTAAACTGACAAGCATTGGATGTTAGAGGACCTCTGATTTGTTTCAGTTTCAGAAGCAGAGATGAACTAGATATGGTCCGTATGTGTAGGAAACACCGTTCATTTGTTCTCAGCACACTCAAGTTTCCTGCTGTCTTAGAGATTCTAGAAAGCTAGAGCGTGCTTCTTGCTCTAAAGCAGAGTGTGTTCAATGGATTAGAACTCTGTTGTGTGTTTCACTTCAGAAATGGAGTTAAATCCCAGGCTCTGAGTCTTCCTACAAGCATGACTTCGGTTCAGGTAAGGGCAGTTACTTTAGGCTCAAACAAACTACATCGTTCACGAACCTCACACGTTTCTCATCTTAACTGAGAAGCATTGGATGATAGAGGACTGTTGCTTTGTATCAATTTCAAGCAGAGTTGAACTAGATATGGACCGTATGTATAGGAAACACGGATCTCTTCTTCTGAGCACACTCAAGTTTTCTGCTGTATTAGAGACTCTAGAAAGCAAGAGTGTCCTTCTTGCTCTAAAGCAGAGTGTGATCCATGGATGAGAACTGTGTTGTGTGTTTCCCTTCAGAAATGGAGTAAATCCCAGGCTCTGTGTCTTCCTACAAGCAAGACTTCGTTTCAAGTAAGGGCAGTCACTTTTCAGCTCAAACGAACAACACCGTTCACGAAGCTCACCCGTTTCTCATCTTAACTGACAAGCATTGGATGTTAGAGGACCAGTGCTGTGTATCAGTTTCAGAAGCAGAGATGAACTAGATATGGTCCGTATGTGTAGGAAACACCGTTCTTTTGTTCTCATCATACACATGTTTCCTGCTGTCTTAGAGACTCTAGAAAGCAAGAGCGTGCTTCTTGCTCTAAAGCAGAGTGTGAACAATGGATGAGAACTCTGCTGTGTGTTTCACTTCAGAAATGGAGTTAAATCCCAGGCTCTTAGTCTTCCTACAAGCAAGACTTCGTTTCAGGTAAGGGCAGTCACTTTTCAGCTCAAACGAACTACATCGTTCACGAAGCTAACAAGTTTCCCATCTAACTGACAATCATTGGATGTTAGAGGACCAGTGCTTTTTATCAGTTTCAGAAGCAGAGATGAACTAGATATGGTCCGTATGTGTAGGAAACACCGTTCTTTTGTTCTGAGCACACTCAAGTTTCATGCTGTATTAGAGACTCTAGAATGCAAGAGCATGCTTCTTGCTCTAAAGCAGAGTGTGAACAATGCATGAGAACTCTGCTGTGTGTTTCACTTCAGAAATGGAGTTAAATCCTAGGCTCTTAGTCTTCCTACAAGCAAGACTTCTTTTCATGTAAGGGCAGTTACTTTACAGCTCAAACGAACTTCATCTTTCACGAAGCTCACACGTTTCTCATCTAAAATGACAAGCATTGGATGTTAGAGGACCTCTGATTTGTTAGAGTTTCAAAAGCAGAGATGAACTAGATATGGTCCGTATGTGTAGGATACACCGTTCTTTTGTTCTGAGCACACTCAAGTTTCCTGCTGTATTAGAGACTCTAGAAAGCAAGAGCGTGCTTCTTGCTCTAAAGCAGAGTGTGAACAATGCATGAGAACTCTGTTGTGTGTTTCACTTCACAAAAGGAGTTAAATCCCTGGCTTTGATTCTTCCTACAAGCAAGACTTCGTTTCAGGTAAGGACAGGTACTTTACAGATCAAACGAACTACACCGTACACGAAACTCACACGTTTCTCATCTTAACTGAAAGCATTGGATGTTAGAGGACCAGTGGGTTTTTTCAGTTTCAGAGCAGAGTTGAACTAGATATGGTCCGTATGTATAGGAAACACGGTTCTATTCTTATGAGCACACTCAAGTTTCCTGCTGTATTAAAGACTCTAGAAAGCAGGAGCGTTCTTCTTGCTCTAAAGCAGAGTGTGATCCATGGATGAGAACTGTGTTGTGTGTTTCCCTTCAGAAATGGAGTTAAATCCTAGGCTCTTAGTCTTCCTACAAGCAAGACTTCTTTTCATGTAAGGGCAGTTACTTTACAGCTCAAACGAACTTCATCGTTCACGAAGCTCACACGTTTCTGATCTAAACTGACAAGCATTGGATGTTAGAGGACCTCTGATTTGTTAGAGTTTCAAAAGCAGAGATGAACTAGATATGGTCCGTATGTGTAGGATACACCGTTCTTTTGTTCTGAGCACACTCAAGTTTCCTGCTGTATTAGAGACTCTAGAAAGCAAGAGCGTGCTTCTTGCTCTAAAGCAGAGTGTGAACAATGCATGAGAACTCTGCTGTGTGTTTTACTTCAGAAATGGAGTTAAATCCCTGGCTCTGAGTATTCCTCCAAGGAAGACTTTGTTTCAGGTAAGGGCAGTCACTTTTCAGCTCAAAGGAACTGTATGTTCAGGAAGCTCACACGGTTCTCGTCTTAACTGACAAGCATTGGATGTTAGAGTACCAGTGCTTTGTATCTGTTTCAGAAGCAGAGTTGGACTAGATATGATCTGTATGTGTAGGAAACACAGTTCATTTGTTCTCAGCACACTCAAGTTTCCTGATGTCTTACAGATTCTACAAAGCTAGAGCGTGCTTCTTGTTCTAAAGCAGAGTGTGATCAATGGATGAGAACTCTGTTGTGTGTTTCACTTCAGAAAAGGAGTTAAATCCCTGGCTTTGATTCTTCCTACAAGCAAGACTTCATTTCAGGTAAGGGCAGGTACTTTACAGATCTAAGGAACTACACCGTTCACGAAACTCACACGTTTCTCATCTTAACTGAAAGCATTGGATGTTAGAGGACCAGTGGGTTTTTTCAGTTTCAGAAGCAGAGTTGAACTAGATATGGTCCGTATGTATAGGAAACACGGTTCTATTCTTATGAGCACACTCAAGTTTCCTGCTGTATTAAAGACTCTAGAAAGCAAGAGCGTTCTTCTTGCTCTAAAGCAGAGTGTGATCCATGGATGAGAACTTTGTTGTGTGTTTCCCTTCAGAAATGGAGTTAAATCCTAGGCTCTTAGTCTTCCTACAAGCAAGACTTCTTTTCATGTAAGGGCAGTTACTTTACAGCTCAAACGAACTTCATCGTTCACGAAGCTCACACGTTTCTGATCTAAACTGACAAGCATTGGATGTTAGAGGACCTCTGATTTGTTAGAGTTTCAAAAGCAGAGATGAACTAGATATGGTCCGTATGTGTAGGATACACCGTTCTATTTTTCTGAGCACACTCAAGTTTCCTGCTGTATTAGAGACTCTAGAAAGCAAGAGCGTGCTTCTTGCTCTAAAGCAGAGTGTGAACAATGCATGAGAACTCTGCTGTGTGTTTCACTTCAGAAATGGAGTTAAATCCCTGGCTCTGTGTCTTCCTACAATCAAGACTTCATTTCAGGTAAGGGCAGTCACTTTTCAGCTCAAAAGAGCTACATTGTTCACGAAGCTCACAAGTTTCCAATCTTAACTGACAAGCATCGGATGTTAGAGGACCAGTGCTTTGTATCAGTTTCAGAAGCATAGTTGGACTAGATATGGTCTGTATGTGTAGGAAACTCCGTTCTTTTGTTCTCATCACACACATGTTTCCTGCTGTCTTAGAGACTCTAGAAAGCAATAGCGTGCTTCTTGCTCTAAAGCAGAGTGTGAACAATGGATGAGAACTCTGCTGTGTGTTTCCCTTCAGAAATGGAGTTAAATCCCAGGCTCTGTGTCTTCCTACAAGCGGGACTTCGTTTCAGGTAAGGGCAGTCACTTTTCAGCTCAAATGAACAACATCATTAACGAAGCTCACACGTTTCTCATCTTAACTGACAATCATTGCATGTTAGAGGACCTGTGGTTTGTTTCAGTTTCAGAAGCAGAGTTGGACTAGATATAGTCTGTGTGTGTAGGAAACACTGTTCTTTTCTTCTGAGCACACTCAAGTTTCCTGCTGTATTAGAGACTCTAGAAAGCAAGAGCGTGCTTCTTGCTCTAAAGCAGAGTGTGATCCATTGATGAGAACGACTCTGTGTTTTTCCCTTCAGAAATGGAGTTAAATCCCAGGCTCTGTGTCTTCCTACAAGCAAGACTTCGTTTCAGGTATGGGCAGTCACTTTTCAACTCAAAGGAACTACTTCATACACGAAGCTAACATGTTTGTCATCTTAACTGCCAAGCATTGGATGTTAGAGCACCAGTGCTTTGTATCAGTTTCAGAAGCAGAGTTGGACTAGATATGGTCCGTATGTGTAAAAAACACCGTTCTTTAGTCTCAGGACACTCACGTTTCCTGCTGTATTAGAGACTCTAGAAAGCAAGAGTGTGCTTCCTTCTCTAAAGCAGAGTGTGAACAATGGATGAGAACTCTGTTGTGTGTTTCCCTTTAGAAATGGAGTTAAATCCCAGGCTCTGTGTATTCCTACAAGCAAGACTTCATTTCAAGTAAGGGCAGTCACTTTTCAGCTCAAACGAACTACATCGTTCACGAAGCTCACAGGTTTCTCATCTTAACTGAGAAGCATTGGATGATAGAGGACTGTTGCTTTGTATCAATTTCAAGCAGAGTTGAACTAGATATGGACCGTATGTATAGGAAACACGGTTCTCTTCTTCTGAGCACACTCAAGTTTCCTGCTGTATTAGAGACTCTAGAAAGCAAGAGTGTCCTTCTTGCTCTAAAGCAGAGTGTGATCCATGGATGAGAACTGTGTTTTGTGTTTCCCTTCAGAAATGGAGTTAAATCCCAGTCTCTGTGTCTTCCTACAAGCAAGACTTCATTTCAAGTAAGGGCAGTCACTTTTCAGCTCAAACGAAATACATCGTTCAGGAAGCTAACACATTTCTCATCTTAACTGACAAGCATTGGATGTTATAGGACCAGTGCTTTGTATCAGTTTCAGAAGCAGAGATGAACTAGATATGGTCCGTATGTGTAGGAAACACCGTTCTGTTGTTGTGAGCACACTCAAGTCTCCTGCTGTCTTAGAGACTCTAGAAAGCAAGAGCGTGCTTCTTGATGTAAAGCAGAGTGTGCTCAATGGATGAGAACTCTGCTGTGTGTTTCACTTCAGAAATGGAGTTAAATCCTAGGCTCTTAGTCTTCCTACAAGCAAGACTTCTTTTCATGTAAGGGCAGTTACTTTACAGCTCAAATGAACTTCAACGTTCACGAAGCTCACAAGTTTCTCACCTAAACTGACAAGCATTGGATGTTAGAGGACCTCTGATTTGTTTCAGTTTCAGAAGCAGAGATGAACTAGATATGGTCCGTATGTGTAGGAAACACCGTTCATTTGTTCTCAGCACACTCAAGTTTCCTGCTGTCTTAGAGATTCTAGAAAGCTAGAGCGTGCTTCTTGCTCTAAAGCAGAGTGTGTTCAATGGATTAGAACTCTGTTGTGTGTTTCACTTCAGAAATGGAGTTAAATCCCAGGCTCTGAGTCTTCCTACAAGCATGACTTCGGTTCAGGTAAGGGCAGTTACTTTAGGCTCAAACAAACTACATCGTTCACGAACCTCACACGTTTCTCATCTTAACTGAGAAGCATTGGATGATAGAGGACTGTTGCTTTGTATCAATTTCAAGCAGAGTTGAACTAGATATGGACCGTATGTATAGGAAACACGGATCTCTTCTTCTGAGCACACTCAAGTTTTCTGCTGTATTAGAGACTCTAGAAAGCAAGAGTGTCCTTCTTGCTCTAAAGCAGAGTGTGATCCATGGATGAGAACTGTGTTGTGTGTTTCCCTTCAGAAATGGAGTAAATCCCAGGCTCTGTGTCTTCCTACAAGCAAGACTTCGTTTCAAGTAAGGGCAGTCACTTTTCAGCTCAAACGAACAACACCGTTCACGAAGCTCACCCGTTTCTCATCTTAACTGACAAGCATTGGATGTTAGAGGACCAGTGCTGTGTATCAGTTTCAGAAGCAGAGATGAACTAGATATGGTCCGTATGTGTAGGAAACACCGTTCTTTTGTTCTCATCATACACATGTTTCCTGCTGTCTTAGAGACTCTAGAAAGCAAGAGCGTGCTTCTTGCTCTAAAGCAGAGTGTGAACAATGGATGAGAACTCTGCTGTGTGTTTCACTTCAGAAATGGAGTTAAATCCCAGGCTCTTAGTCTTCCTACAAGCAAGACTTCGTTTCAGGTAAGGGCAGTCACTTTTCAGCTCAAACGAACTACATCGTTCACGAAGCTAACAAGTTTCCCATCTAACTGACAATCATTGGATGTTAGAGGACCAGTGCTTTTTATCAGTTTCAGAAGCAGAGATGAACTAGATATGGTCCGTATGTGTAGGAAACACCGTTCTTTTGTTCTGAGCACACTCAAGTTTCATGCTGTATTAGAGACTCTAGAATGCAAGAGCATGCTTCTTGCTCTAAAGCAGAGTGTGAACAATGCATGAGAACTCTGCTGTGTGTTTCACTTCAGAAATGGAGTTAAATCCTAGGCTCTTAGTCTTCCTACAAGCAAGACTTCTTTTCATGTAAGGGCAGTTACTTTACAGCTCAAACGAACTTCATCTTTCACGAAGCTCACACGTTTCTCATCTAAAATGACAAGCATTGGATGTTAGAGGACCTCTGATTTGTTAGAGTTTCAAAAGCAGAGATGAACTAGATATGGTCCGTATGTGTAGGATACACCGTTCTTTTGTTCTGAGCACACTCAAGTTTCCTGCTGTATTAGAGACTCTAGAAAGCAAGAGCGTGCTTCTTGCTCTAAAGCAGAGTGTGAACAATGCATGAGAACTCTGTTGTGTGTTTCACTTCACAAAAGGAGTTAAATCCCTGGCTTTGATTCTTCCTACAAGCAAGACTTCGTTTCAGGTAAGGACAGGTACTTTACAGATCAAACGAACTACACCGTACACGAAACTCACACGTTTCTCATCTTAACTGAAAGCATTGGATGTTAGAGGACCAGTGGGTTTTTTCAGTTTCAGAGCAGAGTTGAACTAGATATGGTCCGTATGTATAGGAAACACGGTTCTATTCTTATGAGCACACTCAAGTTTCCTGCTGTATTAAAGACTCTAGAAAGCAGGAGCGTTCTTCTTGCTCTAAAGCAGAGTGTGATCCATGGATGAGAACTGTGTTGTGTGTTTCCCTTCAGAAATGGAGTTAAATCCTAGGCTCTTAGTCTTCCTACAAGCAAGACTTCTTTTCATGTAAGGGCAGTTACTTTACAGCTCAAACGAACTTCATCGTTCACGAAGCTCACACGTTTCTGATCTAAACTGACAAGCATTGGATGTTAGAGGACCTCTGATTTGTTAGAGTTTCAAAAGCAGAGATGAACTAGATATGGTCCGTATGTGTAGGATACACCGTTCTTTTGTTCTGAGCACACTCAAGTTTCCTGCTGTATTAGAGACTCTAGAAAGCAAGAGCGTGCTTCTTGCTCTAAAGCAGAGTGTGAACAATGCATGAGAACTCTGCTGTGTGTTTTACTTCAGAAATGGAGTTAAATCCCTGGCTCTGAGTATTCCTCCAAGGAAGACTTTGTTTCAGGTAAGGGCAGTCACTTTTCAGCTCAAAGGAACTGTATGTTCAGGAAGCTCACACGGTTCTCGTCTTAACTGACAAGCATTGGATGTTAGAGTACCAGTGCTTTGTATCTGTTTCAGAAGCAGAGTTGGACTAGATATGATCTGTATGTGTAGGAAACACAGTTCATTTGTTCTCAGCACACTCAAGTTTCCTGATGTCTTACAGATTCTACAAAGCTAGAGCGTGCTTCTTGTTCTAAAGCAGAGTGTGATCAATGGATGAGAACTCTGTTGTGTGTTTCACTTCAGAAAAGGAGTTAAATCCCTGGCTTTGATTCTTCCTACAAGCAAGACTTCATTTCAGGTAAGGGCAGGTACTTTACAGATCTAAGGAACTACACCGTTCACGAAACTCACACGTTTCTCATCTTAACTGAAAGCATTGGATGTTAGAGGACCAGTGGGTTTTTTCAGTTTCAGAAGCAGAGTTGAACTAGATATGGTCCGTATGTATAGGAAACACGGTTCTATTCTTATGAGCACACTCAAGTTTCCTGCTGTATTAAAGACTCTAGAAAGCAAGAGCGTTCTTCTTGCTCTAAAGCAGAGTGTGATCCATGGATGAGAACTTTGTTGTGTGTTTCCCTTCAGAAATGGAGTTAAATCCTAGGCTCTTAGTCTTCCTACAAGCAAGACTTCTTTTCATGTAAGGGCAGTTACTTTACAGCTCAAACGAACTTCATCGTTCACGAAGCTCACACGTTTCTGATCTAAACTGACAAGCATTGGATGTTAGAGGACCTCTGATTTGTTAGAGTTTCAAAAGCAGAGATGAACTAGATATGGTCCGTATGTGTAGGATACACCGTTCTATTTTTCTGAGCACACTCAAGTTTCCTGCTGTATTAGAGACTCTAGAAAGCAAGAGCGTGCTTCTTGCTCTAAAGCAGAGTGTGAACAATGCATGAGAACTCTGCTGTGTGTTTCACTTCAGAAATGGAGTTAAATCCCTGGCTCTGTGTCTTCCTACAATCAAGACTTCATTTCAGGTAAGGGCAGTCACTTTTCAGCTCAAAAGAGCTACATTGTTCACGAAGCTCACAAGTTTCCAATCTTAACTGACAAGCATCGGATGTTAGAGGACCAGTGCTTTGTATCAGTTTCAGAAGCATAGTTGGACTAGATATGGTCTGTATGTGTAGGAAACTCCGTTCTTTTGTTCTCATCACACACATGTTTCCTGCTGTCTTAGAGACTCTAGAAAGCAATAGCGTGCTTCTTGCTCTAAAGCAGAGTGTGAACAATGGATGAGAACTCTGCTGTGTGTTTCCCTTCAGAAATGGAGTTAAATCCCAGGCTCTGTGTCTTCCTACAAGCGGGACTTCGTTTCAGGTAAGGGCAGTCACTTTTCAGCTCAAATGAACAACATCATTAACGAAGCTCACACGTTTCTCATCTTAACTGACAATCATTGCATGTTAGAGGACCTGTGGTTTGTTTCAGTTTCAGAAGCAGAGTTGGACTAGATATAGTCTGTGTGTGTAGGAAACACTGTTCTTTTCTTCTGAGCACACTCAAGTTTCCTGCTGTATTAGAGACTCTAGAAAGCAAGAGCGTGCTTCTTGCTCTAAAGCAGAGTGTGATCCATTGATGAGAACGACTCTGTGTTTTTCCCTTCAGAAATGGAGTTAAATCCCAGGCTCTGTGTCTTCCTACAAGCAAGACTTCGTTTCAGGTATGGGCAGTCACTTTTCAACTCAAAGGAACTACTTCATACACGAAGCTAACATGTTTGTCATCTTAACTGCCAAGCATTGGATGTTAGAGCACCAGTGCTTTGTATCAGTTTCAGAAGCAGAGTTGGACTAGATATGGTCCGTATGTGTAAAAAACACCGTTCTTTAGTCTCAGGACACTCACGTTTCCTGCTGTATTAGAGACTCTAGAAAGCAAGAGTGTGCTTCCTTCTCTAAAGCAGAGTGTGAACAATGGATGAGAACTCTGTTGTGTGTTTCCCTTTAGAAATGGAGTTAAATCCCAGGCTCTGTGTATTCCTACAAGCAAGACTTCATTTCAAGTAAGGGCAGTCACTTTTCAGCTCAAACGAACTACATCGTTCACGAAGCTCACAGGTTTCTCATCTTAACTGAGAAGCATTGGATGATAGAGGACTGTTGCTTTGTATCAATTTCAAGCAGAGTTGAACTAGATATGGACCGTATGTATAGGAAACACGGTTCTCTTCTTCTGAGCACACTCAAGTTTCCTGCTGTATTAGAGACTCTAGAAAGCAAGAGTGTCCTTCTTGCTCTAAAGCAGAGTGTGATCCATGGATGAGAACTGTGTTGTGTGTTTCCCTTCAGAAATGGAGTTAAATCCCAGGCTCTGTGTCTTCCTACAAGCAAGACTTCATTTCAAGTAAGGGCAGTCACTTTTCAGCTCAAACGAACTACATCGTTCAGGAAGCTAACACGTTTCTCATCTTAACTGACAAGCATTGGATGTTATAGGACCAGTGCTTTGTATCAGTTTCAGAAGCAGAGATGATCTAGATATGGTCCGTATGTGTAGGAAACACCATTCTGTTGTTGTGAGCACACTCAAGTCTCCTGCTGTCTTAGAGACTCTAGAAAGCAAGAGCGTGCTTCTTGATGTAAAGCAGAGTGTGCTCAATGGATGAGAACTCTGCTGTGTGTTTCACTTCAGAAATGGAGTTAAATCCTAGGCTCTTAGTCTTCCTACAAGCAAGACTGCTTTTCATGTAAGGGCAGTTACTTTACAGCTCAAATGAACTTCAACTTTCACGAAGCTCACAAGTTTCTCACCTAAACTGACAAGCATTGGATGTTAGAGGACCTCTGATTTGTTTCAGTTTCAGAAGCAGAGATGAACTAGATATGGTCCGTATGTGTAGGAAACACCGTTCATTTGTTCTCAGCACACTCAAGTTTCCTGCTGTCTTAGAGATTCTAGAAAGCTAGAGCGTGCTTCTTGCTCTAAAGCAGAGTGTGAACAATGCATGAGAACTCTGCTGTGTGTTTCACTTCAGAAATGGAGTTAAATCCCTGGCTCTGAGTATTCCTCCAAGGAAGACTTTGTTTCAGGTAAGGGCAGTCACTTTTCAGCTCAAAGGAACTGCATGTTCAGGAAGCTCACACGGTTCTCGTCTTAACTGACAAGCATTGGATGTTAGAATACCAGTGCTTTGTATCTGTTTCAGAAGCAGAGTTGGACTAGATATGATCCGTATGTGTAGGAAACACAGTTCATTTGTTCTCAGCACACTCAAGTTTCCTGATGTCTTACAGATTCTAGAAAGCTAGAGCGTGCTTCTTGCTCTAAAGCAGAGTGTGATCAATGGATGAGAACTCTGTTGTGTGTTTCACTTCAGAAAAGGAGTTAAATCCCTGGCTTTGATTCTTCCTACAAGCAAGACTTCGTTTCAGGTAAGGGCAGGTACTTTACAGATCAAACGAACTACACCGTTCACGAAACTCACACGTTTCTCATCTTAACTGAAAGCATTGGATGTTAGCGGACCAGTGGGTTTTTTCAGTTTCAGAAGCAGAGTTGAACTAGATATGGTCCGTATGTATAGGAAACACGGTTCTATTCTTATGAGCACACTCAAGTTTCCTGCTGTATTAAAGACTCTAGAAAGCAAGAGCGTTCTTCTTGCTCTAAAGCAGAGTGTGATCCATGGATGAGAACTGTGTTGTGTGTTTCCCTTCAGAAATGGAGTTAAATCCCAGGCTCTGTGTCTTCCTAAAAGCAAGTCTTCATTTCAAGTAAGGGCAGTCACTTTTCAGCTCAAAGGAACTACATCGTTCAGGAAGCTAACACGTTTCTCATCTTAACTGACAAGCATCGGATGTTAGAGGACCAGTGCTTTGTATCAGTTTCAGAAGCATAGTTGGACTAGATATGGTCTGTATGTGTAGGAAACTCCGTTCTTTTGTTCTCATCACACACATGTTTCCTGCTGTCTTAGAGACTCTAGAAAGCAATAGCGTGCTTCTTGCTCTAAAGCAGAGTGTGAACAATGGATGAGAACTCTGCTGTGTGTTTCCCTTCAGAAATGGAGTTAAATCCCAGGCTCTGTGTCTTCCTACAAGCGGGACTTCGTTTCAGTTAAGGGCAGTCACTTTTCAGCTCAAATGAACAACATCATTAACGAAGCTCACACGTTTCTCATCTTAACTGACAATCATTGCATGTTAGAGGACCTGTGGTTTGTTTCAGTTTCAGAAGCAGAGTTGGACTAGATATAGTCTGTGTGTGTAGGAAACACTGTTCTTTTCTTCTGAGCACACTCAAGTTTCCTGCTGTATTAGAGACTCTAGAAAGCAAGAGCGTGCTTCTTGCTCTAAAGCAGAGTGTGATCCATTGATGAGAACGATTCTGTGTTTTTCCCTTCAGAAATGGAGTTAAATCCCAGGCTCTGTGTCTTCCTACAAGCAAGACTTCGTTTCAGGTATGGGCAGTCACTTTTCAACTGAAAGGAACTACTTCATACACGAAGCTAACACGTTTGTCATCTTAACTGCCAAGCATTGGATGTTAGAGCACCAGTGCTTTGTATCAGTTTCAGAAGCAGAGTTGGACTAGATATGGTCCGTATGTGTAAAAAACACCGTTCTTTAGTCTCAGGACACTCACGTTTCCGGCTGTATTAGAGACTCTAGAAAGCAAGAGTGTGCTTCCTTCTCTAAAGCAGAGTGTGAACAATGGATGAGAACTCTGTTGTATGTTTCCCTTCAGAAATGGAGTTAAATCCCAGGCTCTGTATATTCCTACAAGCAAGACTTCATTTCAAATAAGGGCAGTCACTTTTCAGCTCAAACGAACTACATCGTTCACGAAGCTCACATGTTTCTCATCTTAACTGAGAAGCATTGGATGATAGAGGACTGTTGCTTTGTATCAATTTCAAGCAGAGTTGAACTAGATATGGACCGTATGTATAGGAAACACGGTTCTCTTCTTCTGAGCACACTCAAGTTTCCTGCTGTATTAGAGACTCTAGAAAGCAAGAGTGTCCTTCTTGCTCTAAAGCAGAGTGTGATCCATGGATGAGAACTGTGTTGTGTGTTTCCCTTCAGAAATGGAGTTAAATCCCAGGCTCTGTGTCTTCCTACAAGCAAGACTTCATTTCAAGTAAGGGCAGTCACTTTTCAGCTCAATCGAAATACATCGTTCAGGAAGCTAACACGTTTCTCATCTTAACTGACAAGCATTGGATGTTATAGGACCAGTGCTTTGTATCAGTTTCAGAAGCAGAGATGAACTAGATATGGTCCGTATGTGTAGGAAACACCGTTCTGTTGTTGTGAGCACACTCAAGTCTCCTGCTGTCTTAGAGACTCTAGAAAGCAAGAGCGTGCTTCTTGATGTAAAGCAGAGTGTGCTCAATGGATGAGAACTCTGCTGTGTGTTTCACTTCAGAAATGGAGTTAAATCCTAGGCTCTTAGTCTTCCTACAAGCAAGACTTCTTTTCATGTAAGGGCAGTTACTTTACAGCTCAAATGAACTTCAACGTTCACGAAGCTCACAAGTTTCTCACCTAAACTGACAAGCATTGGATGTTAGAGGACCTCTGATTTGTTTCAGTTTCAGAAGCAGAGATGAACTAGATATGGTCCGTATGTGTAGGAAACACCGTTCATTTGTTCTCAGCACACTCAAGTTTCCTGCTGTCTTAGAGATTCTAGAAAGCTAGAGCGTGCTTCTTGCTCTAAAGCAGAGTGTGTTCAATGGATTAGAACTCTGTTGTGTGTTTCACTTCAGAAATGGAGTTAAATCCCAGGCTCTGAGTCTTCCTACAAGCAAGACTTCGTTTCAGGTAAGGGCAGTTACTTTAGGCTCAAACAAACTACATCGTTCACGAACCTCACACGTTTCTCATCTTAACTGAGAAGCATTGGATGATAGAGGACTGTTGCTTTGTATCAATTTCAAGCAGAGTTGAACTAGATATGGTCCGTATGTGTAGGAAACACCGTTCTTTTGTTCTGAGCACACTCAAGTTTCATGCTGTATTAGAGACTCTAGAATGCAAGAGCATGCTTCTTGCTCTAAAGCAGAGTGTGAACAATGCATGAGAACTCTGCTGTGTGTTTCACTTCAGAAATGGAGTTAAATCCCTGGCTCTGAGTATTCCTCCAAGGAAGACTTTGTTTCAGGTAAGGGCAGTCACTTTTCAGCTCAAAGGAACTGCATGTTCAGGAAGCTCACACGGTTCTCGTCTTAACTGACAAGCATTGGATGTTAGAGTACCAGTGCTTTGTATCTGTTTCAGAAGCAGAGTTGGACTAGATATGATCCGTATGTGTAGGAAACACAGTTCATTTGTTCTCAGCACACTCAAGTTTCCTGATGTCTTACAGATTCTAGAAAGCTAGAGCGTGCTTCTTGCTCTAAAGCAGAGTGTGATCAATGGATGAGAACTCTGTTGTGTGTTTCACTTCAGAAAAGGAGTTAAATCCCTGGCTTTGATTCTTCCTACAAGCAAGACTTCGTTTCAGGTAAGGGCAGGTACTTTACAGATCAAACGAACTACACCGTTCACGAAACTCACACGTTTCTCATCTTAACTGAAAGCATTGGATGTTAGAGGACCAGTGGGTTTTTTCAGTTTCAGAAGCAGAGTTGAACTAGATATGGTCCGTATGTGTAGGAAACACCATTCTGTTGTTGTGAGCACACTCAAGTCTCCTGCTGTCTTAGAGACATTAGAAAGCAAGAGCGTGCTTCTTGATCTAAAGCAGAGTGTGCTCAATGGATGAGAACTCTGCTGTGTGTTTCACTTCAGAAATGGAGTTAATTCCTAGGCTCTTAGTCTTCCTACAAGCAAGACTTCTTTTCATGTAAGGGCAGTTACTTTACAGCTCAAACGAACTTCATCGTTCACGAAGCTCACACGTTTCTCATCTAAAATGACAAGCATTGGATGTTAGAGGACCTCTGATTTGTTAGTGTTTCAAAAGCAGAGATGAACTAGATATGGTCCGTATGTGTAGGATACACCGTTCTTTTGTTCTGAGCACACTCAAGTTTCCTGCTGTATTAGAGACTCTAGAAAGCAAGAGCGTGCTTCTTGCTCTAAAGCAGAGTGTGAACAATGCATGAGAACTCTGCTGTGTGTTTCACTGCAGAAATGGAGTTATATCCCTGGCTCTGTGTCTTCCTACAATCAAGACTTCATTTCAGGTAAGGGCAGTCACTTTTCAGCTCAAATGAACTACATCGTTCACGAAGCTTACACGTTTCTCATCTTAACTGCCAAGCATTGGATGTTAGAGGACCAGTGCTTTGTATCAGTTTCAGAAGCATAGTTGGACTAAATATGGTCCGTATGTGTAGGAAACTCCGTTCTTTTGTTCTCATCACACACATGTTTCCTGCTGTCTTAGAGACTCTAAAAAGCAAGAGCGTGCTTCTTGCTCTAAAGCAGAGTGTGAACAATGGATGAGAACTCTGCTGTGTGTTTCACTTCAGAAATGGAGTTAAATACCAGGCTCTGTGTCTTCCTACAATCAAGACTTCGTTTCAGGTAAGGGCAGTCACTTTTCAGCTCAAACGAACAACATCATTCACGAAGCTCACACGTTTCTCATCTTAACTGACAATCATTGCATGTTAGAGGACCTGTGGTTTGTTTCAGTTTCAGAAGCAGAGTTGGAATAGATATAGTCTGTGTGTGTAGGAAACACCGTTCTTTTCTTCTGAGCACACTCAAATTTCCTGCTGTATTAGAGACTCTAGAAAGCAAGAGCGTGCTTCTTGCTCTAAAGCAGAGTGTGATCCATGGATGAGAACGATTCTGTGTTTTTCCCTTCAGAAATGGAGTTAAATCCCAGGCTCTGTGTCTTCCTACAAGCAAGACTTCGTTTCAGGTAAGGGCAGTCACTTTTCAACTCAAAGGAACTACTTCATACACGAAGCTAACACGTTTGTCATCTTAACTGCCAAGCATTGGATGTTAGAGGACCAGTGCTTTGTATCAGTTTCAGAAGCAGAGTTGGACTAGATATGGTCCATATGTGTAAAAAAATACCGTTCTTTGTTCTCAGCACACACACGTTTCCTGCTGTATTAGAGACTCTAGAAAGCAAGAGTGTGCTTCCTTCTCTAAAGCAGAGTGTGAACAATGGATGAGAACTCTGTTGTGTGTTTCCCTTCAGAAACAGAGTTAAATCCCAGGCTCTGTGTATTCCTACAAGCAAGACTTCATTTCAAGTAAGGGCAGTCACTTTTCAGCTCAAACGAACTACATCGTTCAGGAAGCTAACACGTTTCTCATCTTAACTGACAAGCATTGGATGTTAGAGTACCAGTGCTTTGTATCAGTTTCAGAAGCAGAGATGAACTAGATATGGTCTGTATGTGTAGGAAACACCGTTCTGTTGTTGTGAGCACTCTCAAGTCTCCTGCTGTCTTAGAGAATCTAGAAAGCAAGAGCGTGCTTCTTGATCTAAAGCAGAGTGTGATCCATGGATGAGAACTGTGTTGTGTGTTTCCCTTCAGAAATGGAGTTAAATCCCAGGCTCTGTGTCTTCCTACAAGCAAGACTTCATTTCAAGTAAGGGCAGTCACTTTTCAGCTCAAACGAAATACATCGTTCAGGAAGCTAACACGTTTCTCATCTTAACTGACAAGCATTGGATGTTAGAGGACCAGTGCTTTGTATCAGTTTCAGAAGCAGAGATGAACTAGATATGGTCCGTATGTGTAGGAAACACCGTTCTGTTTTTGTGAGCACACTAAAGTCTCCTGCTGTCTTAGAGACTCTAGAAAGCAAGAGCATGCTTCTTGATGTAAAGAAGAGTGTGCTCAATGGATGAGAACTCTGCTGTGTGTTTCACTTCAGAAATGGAGTTAAATCCTAGGCTCTTAGTCTTCCTACAAGCAAGACTTCTTTTCATGTAAGGGCAGTTACTTTACAGCTCAAATGAACTTCAACGTTCACGAAGCTCACACGTTTCTCACCTAAACTGACAAGCATTGGATGTTAGAGGACCTCTGATTTGTTTCAGTTTCAGAAGCAGAGATGAACTAGATATGGTCCGTATGTGTAGGAAACACCGTTCATTTGTTCTCAGCACACTCAAGTTTACTGCTGTCTTAGAGATTCTAGAAAGCTAGAGCGTGCTTCTTGCTCTAAAGCAGAGTGTGTTCAATGGATTAGAACTCTGTTGTGTGTTTCACTTCAGAAATGGAGTTAAATCCCAGGCTCTGAGTCTTCCTACAAGCAAGACTTCGTTTCAGGTAAGGGCAGTTACTTTAGGCTCAAACAAATTACATCGTTCACGAACCTCACACGTTTCTCATCTTAACTGAGAAGCATTGGATGATAGAGGACTGTTGCTTTGTATCAATTTCAAGCAGAGTTGAACTAGATATGGACCATATGTATAGGAAACACGGTTCTCTTCTTCTGAGCACACTCAAGTTTCCTGCTGTATTAGAGACTCTAGAAAGCAAGAGTGTCCTTCTTGCTCTAAAGCAGAGTGTGATCCATGAATGAGAACTGTGTTGTGTGTTTCCCTTCAGAAATGGAGTAAATCCCAGGCTCTATGTCTTCCTACAAGCAAGACTTCGTTTCAAGTAAGGGCAGTCACTTTTCAGCTCAAACGAACAACATCGTTCACGAAGCTCACACGTTTCTCATCTTAACTGACAAGCATTGGATGTTAGAGGACCAGTGCTGTGTATCAGTTTCAGAAGCAGAGATGAACTAGATATGGTCCGTATGTATAGGAAACACGGTTCTATTCTTATGAGCACACTCAAGTTTCCTGCTGTATTAAAGAATCTAGAAAGCAAGAGCGTTCTTCTTGCTCTAAAGCAGAGTGTGATCCATGGATGAGAACTGTGTTGTGTGTTTCCCTTCAGAAATGGAGTTAAATCCTAGGCTCTTAGTCTTCCTACAAGCAAGACTTCTTTTCACGTAAGGGCAGTTACTTTACAGCTCAAACGAACATCATCGTTCACGAAGCTCACACGTTTCTGATCTAAACTGACAAGCATTGGATGTTAGAGGACCTCTGATTTGTTAGAGTTTCAAAAGCAGAGATGAACTAGATATGATCCGTATGTGTAGGATACACCGTTGTTTTGTTCTGAGCACACTCAAGTTTCCTGCTGTATTAGAGACTCTAGAAAGCAAGAGCGTGCTTCTTGCTCTAAAGCAGAGTGTGAACAATGCATGAGAACTCTGTTGTGTGTTTCACTTCAGAAAAGGAGTTAAATCCCTGGCTTTGATTCTTCCTACAAGCAAGACTTCGTTTCAGGTAAGGACAGGTACTTTACAGATCAAACGAACTACACCGTTCACGAAACTCACACGTTTCTCATCTTAACTGAAAGCATTGGATGTTAGAGGACCAGTGGGTTTTTTCAGTTTCAGAGCAGAGTTGAACTAGATATGGTCCGTATGTATAGGAAACACGGTTCTATTCTTATGAGCACACTCAAGTTTCCTGCTGTATTAAAGAATCTAGAAAGCAAGAGCGTTCTTCTTGCTCTAAAGCAGAGTGTGATCCATGGATGAGAACTGTGTTGTGTGTTTCCCTTCAGAAATGGAGGTAAATCCTAGGCTCTTAGTCTTCCTACAAGCAAGACTTCTTTTCATGTAAGGGCAGTTACTTTACAGCTCAAACGAACTTCATCGTTCACGAAGCTCACACGTTTCTGATCTAAACTGACAAGCATTGGATGTTAGAGGACCTCTGATTTGTTAGAGTTTCAAAAGCAGAGATGAACTAGATATGGTCCGTATGTGTAGGATACACCGTTCTTTTGTTCTGAGCACACTCAAGTTTCCTGCTGTATTAGAGACTCTAGAAAGCAAGAGCGTGCTTCTTGCTCTAAAGCAGAGTGTGAACAATGCATGAGAACTCTGCTGTGTGTTTCACTTCAGAAATGGAGTTAAATCCCTGGCTCTGAGTATTCCTCCAAGGAAGACTTTGTTTCAGGTAAGGGCAGTCACTTTTCAGCTCAAAGGAACTGCATGTTCAGGAAGCTCACACGGTTCTCGTCTTAACTGACAAGCATTGGATGTTAGAGTACCAGTGCATTGTATCTGTTTCAGAAGCAGAGTTGGACTAGATATGATGCGTATGTGTAGGAAACACAGTTCATTTGTTCTCAGCACACTCAAGTTTCCTGATGTCTTACAGATTCTAGAAAGCTAGAGCGTGCTTCTTGCTCTAAAGCAGAGTGTGATCAATGGATGAGAACTCTGTTGTGTGTTTCACTTCAGAAAAGGAGTTAAATCCCTGGCTTTGATTCTTCCTACCAGCAAGACTTCGTTTCAGGTAAGGACAGGTACTTTACAGATCAAACGAACTACACCGTTCACGAAACTCACACGTTTCTCATCTTAACTGAAAGCATTGGATGTTAGAGGACCAGTGAGTTTTTTCAGTTTCAGAAGCAGAGTTGAACTAGATATGGTCCGTATGTATAGGAAACACGGTTCTATTCCTATGAGCACACTCAAGTTTCCTGCTGTATTAAAGACTCTAGAAAGCAAGAGCGTTCTTCTTGCTCTAAAGCAGAGTGTGATCCATGGATGAGAACTGTGTTGTGTGTTTCCCTTCAGAAATGGAGTTAAATCCTAGGCTCTTAGTCTTCCTACAAGCAAGACTTCTTTTCATGTAAGGGCAGTTACTTTACAGCTCAAACGAACTTCATCGTTCACGAAGCTCACACGTTTCTGATCTAAACTGACAAGCATTGGATGTTAGAGGACCTCTGATTTGTTAGAGTTTCAAAAGCAGAGATGAACTAGATATGGTCCGTATGTGTAGGATACACCGTTCTTTTTTTCTGAGCACACTCAAGTTTCCTGCTGTATTAGAGACTCTAGAAAGCAAGAGCATGCTTCTTGCTCTAAAGCAGAGTGTGAACAATGCATGAGAACTCTGCTGTGTGTTTCACTTCAGAAATGGAGTTAAATCCCTGGCTCTGTGTCTTCCTACAATCAAGACTTCATTTCAGGTAAGGGCAGTCACTTTTCAGCTCAAAAGAACTACATCGTTCACGAAGCTCACAAGTTTCCAATCTTAACTGACAAGCATCGGATGTTAGAGGACCAGTGCTTTGTATCAGTTTCAGAAGCATAGTTGGACTAGATATGGTCTGTATGTGTAGGAAACTCCGTTCTTTTGTTCTCATCACACACATGTTTCCTGCTGTCTTAGAGACTCTAGAAAGCAATAGCGTGCTTCTTGCTCTAAAGCAGAGTGTGAACAATGGATGAGAACTCTGCTGTGTGTTTCCCTTCAGAAATGGAGTTAAATCCCAGGCTCTGTGTCTTCCTACAAGCGGGACTTCGTTTCAGGTAAGGGCAGTCACTTTTCAGCTCAAATGAACAACATCATTAACGAAGCTCACACGTTTCTCATCTTAACTGACAATCATTGCATGTTAGAGGACCTGTGGTTTGTTTCAGTTTCAGAAGCAGAGTTGGACTAGATATAGTCTGTGTGTGTAGGAAACACTGTTCTTTTCTTCTGAGCACACTCAAGTTTCCTGCTGTATTAGAGACTCTAGAAAGCAAGAGCGTGCTTCTTGCTCTAAAGCAGAGTGTGATCCATTGATGAGAACGATTCTGTGTTTTTCCCTTCAGAAATGGAGTTAAATCCCAGGCTTTGTGTCTTCCTACAAGCAAGACTTCGTTTCAGGTATGGGCAATCACTTTTCAACTAAAAGGAACTACTTCATACACGAAGCTAACACGTTTGTCATCTTAACTGCCAAGCATTGGATGTTAGAGCACCAGTGCTTTGTATCAGTTTCAGAAGCAGAGTTGGACTAGATATGGTCCGTATGTGTAAAAAACACCGTTATTTAGTCTCAGGACACTCACGTTTCCTGCTGTATTAGAGACTCTAGAAAGCAAGAGTGTGCTTCCTTCTCTAAAGCAGAGTGTGAACAATGGATGAGAACTCTGTTGTGTGTTTCCCTTTAGAAATGGAGTTAAATCCCAGGCTCTGTGTATTCCTACAAGCAAGACTTCATTTCAAGTAAGGGCAGTCACTTTTCAGCTCAAACGAACTACATCGTTCACGAAGCTCACATGTTTCTCATCTTAACTGAGAAGCATTGGATGATAGAGGACTGTTGCTTTGTATCAATTTCAAGCAGAGTTGTACTAGATATGGACCGTATGTATAGGAAACACGGTTCTCTTCTTCTGAGCACACTCAAGTTTCCTGCTGTATTAGAGACTCTAGAAAGCAAGAGTGTCCTTCTTGCTCTAAAGCAGAGTGTGATCCATGGATGAGAACTGTGTTGTGTGTTTCCCTTCAGAAATGGAGTTAAATCCCAGTCTCTGTGTCTTCCTACAAGCAAGACTTCATTTCAAGTAAGGGCAGTCACTTTTCAGCTCAAACGAAATACATCGTTCAGGAAGCTAACACATTTCTCATCTTAACTGACAAGCATTGGATGTTATAGGACCAGTGCTTTGTATCAGTTTCAGAAGCAGAGATGAACTAGATATGGTCCGTATGTGTAGGAAACACCGTTCTGTTGTTGTGAGCACACTCAAGTCTCCTGCTGTCTTAGAGACTCTAGAAAGCAAGAGCGTGCTTCTTGATGTAAAGCAGAGTGTGCTCAATGGATGAGAACTCTGCTGTGTGTTTCACTTCAGAAATGGAGTTAAATCCTAGGCTCTTAGTCTTCCTACAAGCAAGACTTCTTTTCATGTAAGGGCAGTCACTTTACAGCTCAAATGAACTTCAACGTTCACGAAGCTCACAAGTTTCTCACCTAAACTGACAAGCATTGGATGTTAGAGGACCTCTGATTTGTTTCAGTTTCAGAAGCAGAGATGAACTAGATATGGTCCGTATGTGTAGGAAACACCGTTCATTTGTTCTCAGCACACTCAAGTTTCCTGCTGTCTTAGAGATTCTAGAAAGCTAGAGCGTGCTTCTTGCTCTAAAGCAGAGTGTGTTCAATGGATTAGAACTCTGTTGTGTGTTTCACTTCAGAAATGGAGTTAAATCCCAGGCTCTGAGTCTTCCTACAAGCATGACTTCGGTTCAGGTAAGGGCAGTTACTTTAGGCTCAAACAAACTACATCGTTCACGAACCTCACACGTTTCTCATCTTAACTGAGAAGCATTGGATGATAGAGGACTGTTGCTTTGTATCAATTTCAAGCAGAGTTGAACTAGATATGGACCGTATGTATAGGAAACACGGATCTCTTCTTCTGAGCACACTCAAGTTTTCTGCTGTATTAGAGACTCTAGAAAGCAAGAGTGTCCTTCTTGCTCTAAAGCAGAGTGTGATCCATGGATGAGAACTGTGTTGTGTGTTTCCCTTCAGAAATGGAGTAAATCCCAGGCTCTGTGTCTTCCTACAAGCAAGACTTCGTTTCAAGTAAGGGCAGTCACTTTTCAGCTCAAACGAACAACACCGTTCACGAAGCTCACCCGTTTCTCATCTTAACTGACAAGCATTGGATGTTAGAGGACCAGTGCTGTGTATCAGTTTCAGAAGCAGAGATGAACTAGATATGGTCCGTATGTGTAGGAAACACCGTTCTTTTGTTCTCATCATACACATGTTTCCTGCTGTCTTAGAGACTCTAGAAAGCAAGAGCGTGCTTCTTGCTCTAAAGCAGAGTGTGAACAATGGATGAGAACTCTGCTGTGTGTTTCACTTCAGAAATGGAGTTAAATCCCAGGCTCTTAGTCTTCCTACAAGCAAGACTTCGTTTCAGGTAAGGGCAGTCACTTTTCAGCTCAAACGAACTACATCGTTCACGAAGCTAACAAGTTTCCCATCTAACTGACAATCATTGGATGTTAGAGGACCAGTGCTTTTTATCAGTTTCAGAAGCAGAGATGAACTAGATATGGTCCGTATGTGTAGGAAACACCGTTCTTTTGTTCTGAGCACACTCAAGTTTCATGCTGTATTAGAGACTCTAGAATGCAAGAGCATGCTTCTTGCTCTAAAGCAGAGTGTGAACAATGCATGAGAACTCTGCTGTGTGTTTCACTTCAGAAATGGAGTTAAATCCTAGGCTCTTAGTCTTCCTACAAGCAAGACTTCTTTTCATGTAAGGGCAGTTACTTTACAGCTCAAACGAACTTCATCGTTCACGAAGCTCACACATTTCTCATCTAAAATGACAAGCATTGGATGTTAGAGGACCTCTGATTTGTTAGAGTTTCAAAAGCAGAGATGAACTAGATATGGTCCGTATGTGTAGGATACACCGTTCTTTTGTTCTGAGCACACTCAAGTTTCCTGCTGTATTAGAGACTCTAGAAAGCAAGAGCGTGCTTCTTGCTCTAAAGCAGAGTGTGAACAATGCATGAGAACTCTGTTGTGTGTTTCACTTCACAAAAGGAGTTAAATCCCTGGCTTTGATTCTTCCTACAAGCAAGACTTCGTTTCAGGTAAGGACAGGTACTTTACAGATCAAACGAACTACACCGTACACGAAACTCACACGTTTCTCATCTTAACTGAAAGCATTGGATGTTAGAGGACCAGTGGGTTTTTTCAGTTTCAGAGCAGAGTTGAACTAGATATGGTCCGTATGTATAGGAAACACGGTTCTATTCTTATGAGCACACTCAAGTTTCCTGCTGTATTAAAGACTCTAGAAAGCAGGAGCGTTCTTCTTGCTCTAAAGCAGAGTGTGATCCATGGATGAGAACTGTGTTGTGTGTTTCCCTTCAGAAATGGAGTTAAATCCTAGGCTCTTAGTCTTCCTACAAGCAAGACTTCTTTTCATGTAAGGGCAGTTACTTTACAGCTCAAACGAACTTCATCGTTCACGAAGCTCACACGTTTCTCATCTTAACTGAGAAGCATTGGATGATAGAGGACTGTTGCTTTGTATCAATTTCAAGCAGAGTTGAACTAGATATGGTCCGTATGTGTAGGAAACACCGTTCTTTTGTTCTGAGCACACTCAAGTTTCATGCTGTATTAGAGACTCTAGAATGCAAGAGCATGCTTCTTGCTCTAAAGCAGAGTGTGAACAATGCATGAGAACTCTGCTGTGTGTTTCACTTCAGAAATGGAGTTAAATCCCTGGCTCTGAGTATTCCTCCAAGGAAGACTTTCTTTCAGGTAAGGGCAGTCACTTTTCAGCTCAAAGGAACTGCATGTTCAGGAAGCTCACACGGTTCTCGTCTTAACTGACAAGCATTGGATGTTAGAGTACCAGTGCTTTGTATCTGTTTCAGAAGCAGAGTTGGACTAGATATGATCCGTATGTGTAGGAAACACAGTTCATTTGTTCTCAGCACACTCAAGTTTCCTGATGTCTTACAGATTCTAGAAAGCTAGAGCGTACTTCTTGCTCTAAAGCAGAGTGTGATCAATGGATGAGAACTCTGTTGTGTGTTTCACTTCAGAAAAGGAGTTAAATCCCTGGCTTTGATTCTTCCTACAAGCAAGACTTCGTTTCAGGTAAGGGCAGGTACTTTACAGATCAAACGAACTACACCGTTCACGAAACTCACACGTTTCTCATCTTAACTGAAAGCATTGGATGTTAGAGGACCAGTGGGTTTTTTCAGTTTCAGAAGCAGAGTTGAACTAGATATGGTCCGTATGTGTAGGAAACACCATTCTGTTGTTGTGAGCACACTCAAGTCTCCTGCTGTCTTAGAGACATTAGAAAGCAAGAGCGTGCTTCTTGATCTAAAGCAGAGTGTGCTCAATGGATGAGAACTCTGCTGTGTGTTTCACTTCAGAAATGGAGTTAAATCCTAGGCTCTTAGTCTTCCTACAAGCAAGACTTCTTTTCATGTAAGGGCAGTTACTTTACAGCTCAAACAAACTTCATCGTTCACGAAGCTCACACGTTTCTCATCTAAAATGACAAGCATTGGATGTTAGAGGACCTCTGATTTGTTAGTGTTTCAAAAGCAGAGATGAACTAGATATGGTCCGTATGTGTAGGATACACCGTTCTTTTGTTCTGAGCACAATCAAGTTTCCTGCTGTATTAGAGACTCTAGAAAGCAAGAGCGTGCTTCTTGCTCTAAAGCAGAGTGTGAACAATGCATGAGAACTCTGCTGTGTGTTTCACTGCAGAAATGGAGTTATATCCCTGGCTCTGTGTCTTCCTACAATCAAGACTTCATTTCAGGTAAGGGCAGTCACTTTTCAGCTCAAATGAACTACATCGTTCACGAAGCTTACACGTTTCTCATCTTAACTGCCAAGCATTGGATGTTAGAGGACCAGTGCTTTGTATCAGTTTCAGAAGCATAGTTGGACTAAATATGGTCCGTATGTGTAGGAAACTCCGTTCTTTTGTTCTCATCACACACATGTTTCCTGCTGTCTTAGAGACTCTAGAAAGCAAGAGCGTGCTTCTTGCTCTAAAGCAGAGTGTGAACAATGGATGAGAACTCTGCTGTGTGTTTCACTTCAGAAATGGAGTTAAATACCAGGCTCTGTGTCTTCCTACAATCAAGACTTCGTTTCAGGTAAGGGCAGTCACTTTTCAGCTCAAACGAACAACATCATTCACGAAGCTCACACGTTTCTCATCTTAACTGACAATCATTGCATGTTAGAGGACCTGTGGTTTGTTTCAGTTTCAGAAGCAGAGTTGGAATAGATATAGTCTGTGTGTGTAGGAAACACCGTTCTTTTCTTCTGAGCACACTCAAATTTCCTGCTGTATTAGAGACTCTAGAAAGCAAGAGCGTGCTTCTTGCTCTAAAGCAGAGTGTGATCCATAGATGAGAACGATTCTGTGTTTTTCCCTTCAGAAATGGAGTTAAATCCCAGGCTCTGTGTCTTCCTACAAGCAAGACTTCGTTTCAGGTAAGGGCAGTCACTTTTCAACTCAAAGGAACTACTTCATACACGAAGCTAACACGTTTGTCATCTTAACTGCCAAGCATTGGATGTTAGAGGACCAGTGCTTTGTATCAGTTTCAGAAGCAGAGTTGGACTAGATATGGTCCGTATGTGTAAAAAAATACCGTTCTTTGTTCTCAGCACACACACGTTTCCTGCTGTATTAGAGACTCTAGAAAGCAAGAGTGTGCTTCCTTCTCTAAAGCAGAGTGTGAACAATGGATGAGAACTCTGTTGTGTGTTTCCCTTCAGAAACGGAGTTAAATCCCAGGCTCTGTGTATTCCTACAAGCAAGACTTCATTTCAAGTAAGGGCAGTCACTTTTCAGCTCAAACGAACTACATCATTCAGGAAGCTAACACGTTTCTCATCTTAACTGACAAGCATTGGATGTTAGAGTACCAGTGCTTTGTATCAGTTTCAGAAGCAGAGATGAACTAGATATGGTCTGTATGTGTAGGAAACACCGTTCTGTTGTTGTGAGCACTCTCAAGTCTCCTGCTGTCTTAGAGAATCTAGAAAGCAAGAGCGTGCTTCTTGATCTAAAGCAGAGTGTGATCCATGGATGAGAACTGTGTTGTGTGTTTCCCTTCAGAAATGGAGTTAAATCCCAGGCTCTGTGTCTTCCTACAAGCAAGACTTCATTTCAAGTAAGGGCAGTCACTTTTCAGCTCAAACGAAATACATCGTTCAGGAAGCTAACACGTTTCTCATCTTAACTGACAAGCATTGGATGTTAGAGGACCAGTGCTTTGTATCAGTTTCAGAAGCAGAGATGAACTAGATATGGTCCGTATGTGTAGGAAACACAGTTCTGTTGTTGTGAGCACACTAAAGTCTCCTGCTGTCTTAGAGATTCTAGAAAGCAAGAGCATGCTTCTTGATGTAAAGAAGAGTGTGCTCAATGGATGAGAACTCTGCTGTGTGTTTCACTTCAGAAATGGAGTTAAGTCCTAGGCTCTTAGTCTTCCTACAAGCAAGACTTCTTTTCATGTAAGGGCAGTTACTTTACAGCTCAAATGAACTTCAACGTTCACGAAGCTCACACGTTTCTCACCTAAACTGACAAGCATTGGATGTTAGAGGACCTCTGATTTGTTTCAGTTTCAGAAGCAGAGATGAACTAGATATGGTCCGTATGTGTAGGAAACACCGTTCATTTGTTCTCAGCACACTCAAGTTTCCTGCTGTCTTAGAGATTCTAGAAAGCTAGAGCGTGCTTCTTGCTCTAAAGCAGAGTGTGTTCAATGGATTAGAACTCTGTTGTGTGTTTCACTTCAGAAATGGAGTTAAATCCCAGGCTCTGAGTCTTCCTACAAGCAAGACTTCGTTTCAGGTAAGGGCAGTTACTTTAGGCTCAAACAAACTACATCGTTCACGAACCTCACACGTTTCTCATCTTAACTGAGAAGCATTGGATGATAGAGGACTGTTGCTTTGTATCAATTTCAAGCAGAGTTGAACTAGATATGGACCGAATGTATAGGAAACACGGATCTCTTCTTCTGAGCACACTCAAGTTTTCTGCTGTATTAGAGACTCTAGAAAGCAAGAGTGTCCTTCTTGCTCTAAAGCAGAGTGTGATCCATGGATGAGAACTGTGTTGTGTGTTTCCCTTCAGAAATGGAGTAAATCCCAGGCTCTGTGTCTTCCTACAAGCAAGACTTCGTTTCAAGTAAGGGCAGTCACTTTTCAGCTCAAACGAACAACACCGTTCACAAAGCTCACCCGTTTCTCATCTTAACTGACAAGCATTGGATGTTAGAGGACCAGTGCTGTGTATCAGTTTCAGAAGCAGAGATGAACTAGATATGGTCCGTATGTGTAGGAAACACCGTTCTTTTGTTCTCATCACACACATGTTTCCTGCTGTCTTAGAGACTCTAGAAAGCAAGAGCGTGCTTCTTGCTCTAAAGCAGAGTGTGAACAATGGATGAGAACTCTGCTGTGTGTTTCACTTCAGAAATGGAGTTAAATCCCAGGCTCTGTGTCTTCCTACAAGCAAGACTTCGTTTCAGGTAAGGGCAGTCACTTTTCAGCTCAAACGAACTACATCGTTCACGAAGCTAACAAGTTTCCCATCTAACTGACAATCATTGGATGTTAGAGGACCAGTGCTTTTTATCAGTTTCAGAAGCAGAGATGAACTAGATATGGTCCGTATGTGTAGGAAACACCGTTCTTTTGTTCTGAGCACACTCAAGTTTCATGCTGTATTAGAGACTCTAGAATGCAAGAGCATGCTTCTTGCTCTAAAGCAGAGTGTGAACAATGCATGAGAACTCTGCTGTGTGTTTCACTTCAGAAATGGAGTTAAATCCCTGGCTCTGAGTATTCCTCCAAGGAAGACTTTCTTTCAGGTAAGGGCAGTCACTTTTCAGCTCAAAGGAACTGCATGTTCAGGAAGCTCACACGGTTCTCGTCTTAACTGACAAGCATTGGATGTTAGAGTACCAGTGCTTTGTATCTGTTTCAGAAGCAGAGTTGGACTAGATATGATCCGTATGTGTAGGAAACACAGTTCATTTGTTCTCAGCACACTCAAGTTTCCTGATGTCTTACAGATTCTAGAAAGCTAGAGCGTGCTTCTTGCTCTAAAGCAGAGTGTGATCAATGGATGAGAACTCTGTTGTGTGTTTCACTTCAGAAAAGGAGTTAAATCCCTGGCTTTGATTCTTCCTACAAGCAAGACTTCGTTTCAGGTAAGGGCAGGTACTTTACAGATCAAACGAACTACACCGTTCACGAAACTCACACGTTTCTCATCTTAACTGAAAGCATTGGATGTTAGAGGACCAGTGGGTTTTTTCAGTTTCAGAAGCAGAGTTGAACTAGATATGGTCCGTATGTGTAGGAAACACCATTCTGTTGTTGTGAGCACACTCAAGTCTCCTGCTGTCTTAGAGACATTAGAAAGCAAGAGCGTGCTTCTTGATCTAAAGCAGAGTGTGCTCAATGGATGAGAACTCTGCTGTGTGTTTCACTTCAGAAATGGAGTTAAATCCTAGGCTCTTAGTCTTCCTACAAGCAAGACTTCTTTTCATGTAAGGGCAGTTACTTTACAGCTCAAACGAACTTCATCGTTCACGAAGCTCACACGTTTCTCATCTAAAATGACAAGCATTGGATGTTAGAGGACCTCTGATTTGTTAGTGTTTCAAAAGCAGAGATGAACTAGATATGGTCCGTATGTGTAGGATACACCGTTCTTTTGTTCTGAGCACACTCAAGTTTCCTGCTGTATTAGAGACTCTAGAAAGCAAGAGCGTGCTTCTTGCTCTAAAGCAGAGTGTGAACAATGCATGAGAACTCTGCTGTGTGTTTCACTGCAGAAATGGAGTTATATCCCTGGCTCTGTGTCTTCCTACAATCAAGACTTCATTTCAGGTAAGGGCAGTCACTTTTCAGCTCAAATGAACTACATCGTTCACGAAGCTTACACGTTTCTCATCTTAACTGCCAAGCATTGGATGTTAGAGGACCAGTGCTTTGTATCAGTTTCAGAAGCATAGTTGGACTAAATATGGTCCGTATGTGTAGGAAACTCCGTTCTTTTGTTCTCATCACACACATGTTTCCTGCTGTCTTAGAGACTCTAGAAAGCAAGAGCGTGCTTCTTGCTCTAAAGCAGAGTGTGAACAATGGATGAGAACTCTGCTGTGTGTTTCACTTCAGAAATGGAGTTAAATACCAGGCTCTGTGTCTTCCTACAATCAAGACTTCGTTTCAGGTAAGGGCAGTCACTTTTCAGCTCAAACGAACAACATCATTCACGAAGCTCACACGTTTCTCATCTTAACTGACAATCATTGCATGTTAGAGGACCTGTGGTTTGTTTCAGTTTCAGAAGCAGAGTTGGAATAGATATAGTCTGTGTGTGTAGGAAACACCGTTCTTTTCTTCTGAGCACACTCAAATTTCCTGCTGTATTAGAGACTCTAGAAAGCAAGAGCGTGCTTCTTGCTCTAAAGCAGAGTGTGATCCATGGATGAGAACGATTCTGTGTTTTTCCCTTCAGAAATGGAGTTAAATCCCAGGCTCTGTGTCTTCCTACAAGCAAGACTTCGTTTCAGGTAAGGGCAGTCACTTTTCAACTCAAAGGAACTACTTCATACACGAAGCTAACACGTTTGTCATCTTAACTGCCAAGCATTGGATGTTAGAGGACCAGTGCTTTGTATCAGTTTCAGAAGCAGAGTTGGACTAGATATGGTCCATATGTGTAAAAAAATACCGTTCTTTGTTCTCAGCACACACACGTTTCCTGCTGTATTAGAGACTCTAGAAAGCAAGTGTGTGCTTCCTTCTCTAAAGCAGAGTGTGAACAGTGGATGAGAACTCTGTTGTGTGTTTCCCTTCAGAAACAGAGTTAAATCCCAGGCTCTGTGTATTCCTACAAGCAAGACTTCATTTCAAGTAAGGCAGTCACTTTTCAGCTCAAACGAACTACATCGTTCAGGAAGCTAACACGTTTCTCATCTTAACTGACAAGCATTGGATGTTAGAGTACCAGTGCTTTGTATCAGTTTCAGAAGCAGAGATGAACTAGATATGGTCTGTATGTGTAGGAAACACCGTTCTGTTGTTGTGAGCACTCTCAAGTCTCCTGCTGTCTTAGAGAATCTAGAAAGCAAGAGCGTGCTTCTTGATCTAAAGCAGAGTGTGATCCATGGATGAGAACTGTGTTGTGTGTTTCCCTTCAGAAATGGAGTTAAATCCCAGGCTCTGTGTCTTCCTACAAGCAAGACTTCATTTCAAGTAAGGGCAGTCACTTTTCAGCTCAAACGAAATACATCGTTCAGGAAGCTAACACGTTTCTCATCTTAACTGACAAGCATTGGATGTTAGAGGACCAGTGCTTTGTATCAGTTTCAGAAGCAGAGATGAACTAGATATGGTCCGTATGTGTAGGAAACACCGTTCTGTTGTTGTGAGCACACTAAAGTCTCCTGCTGTCTTAGAGACTCTAGAAAGCAAGAGCATGCTTCTTGATGTAAAGAAGAGTGTGCTCAATGGATGAGAACTCTGCTGTGTGTTTCACTTCAGAAATGGAGTTAAATCCTAGGCTCTTAGTCTTCCTACAAGCAAGACTTCTTTTCATGTAAGGGCAGTTACTTTACAGCTCAAATGAACTTCAACGTTCACGAAGCTCACACGTTTCTCACCTAAACTGACAAGCATTGGATGTTAGAGGACCTCTGATTTGTTTCAGTTTCAGAAGCAGAGATGAACTAGATATGGTCCGTATGTGTAGGAAACACCGTTCATTTGTTCTCAGCACACTCAAGTTTCCTGCTGTCTTAGAGATTCTAGAAAGCTAGAGCGTGCTTCTTGCTCTAAAGCAGAGTGTGTTCAATGGATTAGAACTCTGTTGTGTGTTTCACTTCAGAAATGGAGTTAAATCCCAGGCTCTGAGTCTTCCTACAAGCAAGACTTCGTTTCAGGTAAGGGCAGTTACTTTAGGCTCAAACAAATTACATCGTTCACGAACCTCACACGTTTCTCATCTTAACTGAGAAGCATTGGATGATAGAGGACTGTTGCTTTGTATCAATTTCAAGCAGAGTTGAACTAGATATGGACCATATGTATAGGAAACACGGTTCTCTTCTTCTGAGCACACTCAAGTTTCCTGCTGTATTAGAGACTCTAGAAAGCAAGAGTGTCCTTCTTGCTCTAAAGCAGAGTGTGATCCATGAATGAGAACTGTGTTGTGTGTTTCCCTTCAGAAATGGAGTAAATCCCAGGCTCTATGTCTTCCTACAAGCAAGACTTCGTTTCAAGTAAGGGCAGTCACTTTTCAGCTCAAACGAACAACATCGTTCACGAAGCTCACACGTTTCTCATCTTAACTGACAAGCATTGGATGTTAGAGGACCAGTGCTGTGTATCAGTTTCAGAAGCAGAGATGAACTAGATATGGTCCGTATGTGTAGGAAACACCGTTCTGTTGTTGTGAGCACACTCAAGTCTCCTGCTGTCTTAGAGACATTAGAAAGCAAGAGCGTGCTTCTTGATCTAAAGCAGAGTGTGCTCAATGGATGAAACTCTGCTGTGTGTTTCACTTCAGAAATGGAGTTAAACCCGAGGCTCTTAGTCTTCCTACAAGCAAGACTTCTTTTCATGTAAGGGAAGTTACTTTACAGCTCAAACGAACTTCATCGTTCACGAAGCTCACACGTTTCTGATCTAAACTGACAAGCCTTGGATGTTAGAGGACCTCTGATTTGTTAGAGTTTCAAAAGCAGAGATGAACTAGATATGGCCCGTATGTGTAGCATACACCGTTCTTTTGTTCTGAGCACACTCAAGTTTCCTGCTGTATTAGAGACTCTAGAAAGCAAGAGCGTGCTTCTTGCTCTAAAGCAGAGTGTGAACAATGCATGAGAACTCTGCTGTGTGTTTCACTTCAGAAATGGAGTTAAATCCCTGGCTCTGTGTCTTCCTACAATCAAGACTTCATTTCAGGTAAGGGCAGTTAATTTTCAGCTCAAAAGAACTACATCGTTCACGAAGCTCACACGTTTCCAATCTTAACTGACAAGCATCAGATGTTAGAGGACCAGTGCTTTGTATCAGTTTCAGAAGCATAGTTGGACTAGATATGGTCTGTATGTGTAGGAAACTCCGTTCTTTTGTTCTCATCACACACATGTTTCCTGCTGTCTTAGAGACTCTAGAAAGCAATAGCGTGCTTCTTGCTCTAAAGCAGAGTGTGAACAATGGATGAGAACTCTGCTGTGTGTTTCCCTTCAGAAATGGAGATAAATCCCAGGCTCTGTGTCTTCCTACAAGCAAGACTTCGTTTCAGGTAAGGGCAGTCACTTTTCAGCTCAAATGAACAACATCATTAACGAAGCTCACACGCTTCTCATCTTAACTGACAATCATTGCATGTTAGAGGACCTGTGGTTTGTTTCAGTTTCAGAAGCAGAATTGGACTAGATATAGTCTGTGTGTGTAGGAAACACCGTTCTTTTCTTCTGAGCACACTCAAATTTCCTGCTGTATTAGAGACTCTAGAATGCAAGAGCGTGCTTCTTGCTCTAAAGCAGAGTGTGATCCATTGATGAGAACGATTCTGTGTTTTTCCCTTCAGAAATGGAGTTAAATCCCAGGCTCTGTGTCTTCCTACAAGCAAGACTTCGTTTCAGGTAAGGGCAGTCACTTTTCAACTCAAAGGAACTACTTCATACACGAAGCTAACACGTTTGTCATCTTAACTGCCAAGCATTGGATGTTAGAGCACCAGTGCTTTGTATTAGTTTCAGAAGCAGAGTTGGACTAGATATGGTCTGTATGTGTAAAAAACACCGTTCTTTAGTCTCAGCACACTCACGTTTCCTGCTGTATTAGAGACTCTAGAATGCAAGAGTGTGCTTCCTTCTCTAAAGCAGAGTGTGAACAATGGATGAGAACTCTGTTGTGTGTTTCCCTTCAGAAATGGAGTTAAATCCCAGGCTCTGTGTATTCCTACAAGCAAGAATTCATTTCAAGTAAGGGCAGTCACTTTTCAGCTCAAACTAACTACATCGTTCAGGAAGCTAACACGTTTCTCATGTTAACAGACAAGCATTGGATGTTAGAGTACCAGTGCTTTGTATCAGTTTCAGAAGCAGAGATGAACTAGATATGGTCCGTATGTGTAGGAAACACCGTTCTGTTGTTGTGAGCACACTCAAGTCTCCTGCTGTCTTAGAGACTCTAGAAAGCAAGAGCTTGCTTCTTGATCTAAAGCAGAGTGTGCTCCATGGATGAGAACTCTGCTGTGTGTTTCACTTCAGAAATGGAGTTAAATCCTAGGCTCTTAGTCTTCCTACAAGCAAGACTTCTTTTCATGTAAGGGCAGTTACTTTACAGCTCAAACGAACTTCATCGTTCACGAAGCTCACACGGTTCTCACCTATACTGACAAGCATTGGATGTTAGAGGACCTCTGATTTGTTTCAGTTTCAGAAGCAGAGATGAACTAGATATGGTCCGTATGTGTAGGAAACACGGTTCATTTGTTCTCAGCACACTCAAGTTTACTGCTGTCTTAGAGATTCTAGAAAGCTAGAGCGTGCTTCTTGCTCTAAAGCAGAGTGTGTTCAATGGATTAGAACTCTGTTGTGTGTTTCACTTCAGAAATGGAGTTAAATCCCAGGCTCTGAGTCTTCCTACAAGCAAGACTTCGTTTCAGGTAAGGGCATTTACTTTAGGCTCAAACAAACTACATCGTTCACGAAGCTCACACGTTTCTCATCTTAACTGAGAAGCATTGGATGATAGAGGACTGTTGCTTGGTATCAATTTCAAGCAGAGTTGAACTAGATATGGACCGTATGTATAGGAAACACGGTTCTCTTCTTCTGAGCACACTCAAGTTTCCTGCTGTATTAGAGACTCCAGAAAGCAAGAATGTCCTTCTTGCTCTAAAGCAGAGTGTGATCCATGGATGAGAACTCTGTTGTGTGTTTCCCTTCAGAAATGGAGTAAATCCCAGGCTCTGTGTCTTCCTACAAGCAAGACTTCGTTTCAAGTAAGGGCAGTCACTTTTCAGCTCAAACGAACTACATTGTTCACGAAGCTAACACGTTTCTCATCTTAACTGCCAAGCATTGGATGTAAGAGGACCAGTGCTTGTATCAGTTTCAGAAGCAGAGTTGGACTAGATATGGTCCGTATGTGTAAGAAACACCGTTGTTTGGTCTCAGCACACTCACGTTTCCTGCTGTATTAGAGACAATAGAAAGCAAGAGTGTGCTTCCTTCTCTAAAGCAGAGTGTGAACAATGGATGAGAACTGTGTTGTGTGTTTCCCTTCAGAAATGGAGATAAATCCCAGGCTCTGTCTCTTCCTACAAGCAAGACTTTGTTTCAGGTAAGGGCAGTCACTTTTCAGCTCTATCGAACTACATCGTTCATGAAGCAAACAAGTTTTCCATCTTAACTGACAATCATTGGATGTTAGAGGACCAGTGCTTTATATCAGTTTCAGAAGCAGAGTTGGACTAGATATGATCCATATGTGTAGGAAACACAGTTCATTTGTTCTCAGCACACTCAAGTTTCCTGCTGTCTTAGAGATTCTAGACAGCTAGAGTGTGCTTCTTGCTCGAAGCAGAGTGTGATCCATGGATGAGAACTGTGTTGTGTGTTTCCCTTCAGAAATGGAGTTAAATCCCAGGCTCTGTGTCTTCCTAAAAGCAAGACTTCGTTTCAAGTAAGGGCAGTCACTTTTCAGCTCAAACGAACTACATCGTTCAGGAAGCTAACACGTTTCTCATCTTAACTGACAAGCATTGGATGTTAGAGGACCAGTGCTTTGTATCAGTTTCAGAAGCAGAGATGAACTAGATATGGTCTGTATGTGTAGGAAACACCGTTCTGTTGTTGTGAGCACACTCAAGTCTCCTGCTGTCTTAGAGACATTAGAAAGCAAGAGCGTGCTTCTTGATCTAAAGCAGAGTGTGCTCAATGGATGAGAACTCTGCTGTGTGTTTCACTTCAGAAATGGAGTTAAACCCGAGGCTCTTAGTCTTCCTACAAGCAAGACTTCTTTTCATGTAAGGGAAGTTACTTTACAGCTCAAACGAACTTCATCGTTCACGAAGCTCACACGTTTCTGATCTAAACTGACAAGCCTTGGATGTTAGAGGACCTCTGATTTGTTAGAGTTTCAAAAGCAGAGATGAACTAGATATGGCCCGTATGTGTAGCATACACCGTTCTTTTGTTCTGAGCACACTCAAGTTTCCTGCTGTATTAGAGACTCTAGAAAGCAAGAGCGTGCTTCTTGCTCTAAAGCAGAGTGTGAACAATGCATGAGAACTCTGCTGTGTGTTTCACTTCAGAAATGGAGTTAAATCCCTGGCTCTGTGTCTTCCTACAATCAAGACTTCATTTCAGGTAAGGGCAGTTAATTTTCAGCTCAAAAGAACTACATCGTTCACGAAGCTCACACGTTTCCAATCTTAACTGACAAGCATCAGATGTTAGAGGACCAGTGCTTTGTATCAGTTTCAGAAGCATAGTTGGACTAGATATGGTCTGTATGTGTAGGAAACTCCGTTCTTTTGTTCTCATCACACACATGTTTCCTGCTGTCTTAGAGACTCTAGAAAGCAATAGCGTGCTTCTTGCTCTAAAGCAGAGTGTGAACAATGGATGAGAACTCTGCTGTGTGTTTCCCTTCAGAAATGGAGATAAATCCCAGGCTCTGTGTCTTCCTACAAGCAAGACTTCGTTTCAGGTAAGGGCAGTCACTTTTCAGCTCAAATGAACAACATCATTAACGAAGCTCACACGCTTCTCATCTTAACTGACAATCATTGCATGTTAGAGGACCTGTGGTTTGTTTCAGTTTCAGAAGCAGAATTGGACTAGATATAGTCTGTGTGTGTAGGAAACACCGTTCTTTTCTTCTGAGCACACTCAAATTTCCTGCTGTATTAGAGACTCTAGAATGCAAGAGCGTGCTTCTTGCTCTAAAGCAGAGTGTGATCCATTGATGAGAACGATTCTGTGTTTTTCCCTTCAGAAATGGAGTTAAATCCCAGGCTCTGTGTCTTCCTACAAGCAAGACTTCGTTTCAGGTAAGGGCAGTCACTTTTCAACTCAAAGGAACTACTTCATACACGAAGCTAACACGTTTGTCATCTTAACTGCCAAGCATTGGATGTTAGAGCACCAGTGCTTTGTATTAGTTTCAGAAGCAGAGTTGGACTAGATATGGTCTGTATGTGTAAAAAACACCGTTCTTTAGTCTCAGCACACTCACGTTTCCTGCTGTATTAGAGACTCTAGAATGCAAGAGTGTGCTTCCTTCTCTAAAGCAGAGTGTGAACAATGGATGAGAACTCTGTTGTGTGTTTCCCTTCAGAAATGGAGTTAAATCCCAGGCTCTGTGTATTCCTACAAGCAAGAATTCATTTCAAGTAAGGGCAGTCACTTTTCAGCTCAAACTAACTACATCGTTCAGGAAGCTAACACGTTTCTCATGTTAACAGACAAGCATTGGATGTTAGAGTACCAGTGCTTTGTATCAGTTTCAGAAGCAGAGATGAACTAGATATGGTCCGTATGTGTAGGAAACACCGTTCTGTTGTTGTGAGCACACTCAAGTCTCCTGCTGTCTTAGAGACTCTAGAAAGCAAGAGCTTGCTTCTTGATCTAAAGCAGAGTGTGCTCAATGGATGAGAACTCTGCTGTGTGTTTCACTTCAGAAATGGAGTTAAATCCTAGGCTCTTAGTCTTCCTACAAGCAAGACTTCTTTTCATGTAAGGGCAGTTACTTTACAGCTCAAACGAACTTCATCGTTCACGAAGCTCACACGGTTCTCACCTATACTGACAAGCATTGGATGTTAGAGGACCTCTGATTTGTTTCAGTTTCAGAAGCAGAGATGAACTAGATATGGTCCGTATGTGTAGGAAACACGGTTCATTTGTTCTCAGCACACTCAAGTTTACTGCTGTCTTAGAGATTCTAGAAAGCTAGAGCGTGCTTCTTGCTCTAAAGCAGAGTGTGTTCAATGGATTAGAACTCTGTTGTGTGTTTCACTTCAGAAATGGAGTTAAATCCCAGGCTCTGAGTCTTCCTACAAGCAAGACTTCGTTTCAGGTAAGGGCATTTACTTTAGGCTCAAACAAACTACATCGTTCACGAAGCTCACACGTTTCTCATCTTAACTGAGAAGCATTGGATGATAGAGGACTGTTGCTTGGTATCAATTTCAAGCAGAGTTGAACTAGATATGGACCGTATGTATAGGAAACACGGTTCTCTTCTTCTGAGCACACTCAAGTTTCCTGCTGTATTAGAGACTCCAGAAAGCAAGAATGTCCTTCTTGCTCTAAAGCAGAGTGTGATCCATGGATGAGAACTCTGTTGTGTGTTTCCCTTCAGAAATGGAGTAAATCCCAGGCTCTGTGTCTTCCTACAAGCAAGACTTCGTTTCAAGTAAGGGCAGTCACTTTTCAGCTCAAACGAACTACATTGTTCACGAAGCTAACACGTTTCTCATCTTAACTGCCAAGCATTGGATGTAAGAGGACCAGTGCTTGTATCAGTTTCAGAAGCAGAGTTGGACTAGATATGGTCCGTATGTGTAAGAAACACCGTTGTTTGGTCTCAGCACACTCACGTTTCCTGCTGTATTAGAGACAATAGAAAGCAAGAGTGTGCTTCCTTCTCTAAAGCAGAGTGTGAACAATGGATGAGAACTGTGTTGTGTGTTTCCCTTCAGAAATGGAGATAAATCCCAGGCTCTGTCTCTTCCTACAAGCAAGACTTTGTTTCAGGTAAGGGCAGTCACTTTTCAGCTCTATCGAACTACATCGTTCATGAAGCAAACAAGTTTTCCATCTTAACTGACAATCATTGGATGTTAGAGGACCAGTGCTTTATATCAGTTTCAGAAGCAGAGTTGGACTAGATATGATCCATATGTGTAGGAAACACAGTTCATTTGTTCTCAGCACACTCAAGTTTCCTGCTGTCTTAGAGATTCTAGACAGCTAGAGTGTGCTTCTTGCTCGAAGCAGAGTGTGATCCATGGATGAGAACTGTGTTGTGTGTTTCCCTTCAGAAATGGAGTTAAATCCCAGGCTCTGTGTCTTCCTAAAAGCAAGACTTCGTTTCAAGTAAGGGCAGTCACTTTTCAGCTCAAACGAACTACATCGTTCAGGAAGCTAACACGTTTCTCATCTTAACTGACAAGCATTGGATGTTAGAGGACCAGTGCTTTGTATCAGTTTCAGAAGCAGAGATGAACTAGATATGGTCCGTATGTGTAGGAAACACCGTTCTGTTGTTGTGAGCACACTCAAGTCTCCTGCTGTCTTAGAGACATTAGAAAGCAAGAGCGTGCTTCTTGATCTAAAGCAGAGTGTGCTCAATGGATGAAACTCTGCTGTGTGTTTCACTTCAGAAATGGAGTTAAATCCCTGGCTCTGAGTCTTCCTACAAGCAAGACTTCGTTTCAGGTAAGGGCAGTCACTTTTCAGCTCAAACGAACTATATCGTTCACGAAGCTCACACGTTTCTCATCTTAACAGAGAAGCATTGGATGTTAGAGGACCTTTGCTTTGTATCAATTTCAAGCCGAGTTGAACTAGATATGGTCCGTATGTATAGGAAACACGGTTCTTTTCTTATGAGCACACTCAAGTTTCCTGCTGTATTAGAGACTCTAGAAAGCAAGAGCGTCCTTCTTGCTCTAAAGCAGAGTGTGATCCATGGATGAGAACTGTGTTGTGTGTTTCCCTTCAGAAATGGAGTTAAATCTCAGGCTCTGTGTCTTCCTACAAGCAAGACTTCGTTTCAAGTAAGGGCAGTGACTTTTCAGCTCAAACGAACTACATTGTTCACGAAGCTAACACGTTTCTCATCTTAACTGACAAGCATTGGATGTAAGAGGACCAGTGCTTTGTATCAGTTTCAGAAGCAGAGTTGGACTAGATATGGTCCGTATGTGTAAGAAACACCGTTCTTTGGTCTCAGCACACTCACGTTTCCTGCTGTATTAGAGACAATAGAAAGCAAGAGTGTGCTTCCTTCTCTAAAGCAGTGTGTGAACAATGGATGAGAACTGTGTTGTGTGTTTCCCTTCAGAAATGGAGATAAATCCCAGGCTCTGTGTCTTCCTACAAGCAAGACTTTGTTTCAGGTAAGTGCAGTCACTTTTCAGCTCAATCGAACTACATCGTTCATGAAGCTAACAAGTTTCCCATCTTAACTGACAATCATTGCATGTTAGAGGACCAGTGCTTTATATCTGTTTCAGAAGCAGAGTTGGACTAGATATGATCCGTATGTGTAGGAAACACTGTTCATTTGTTCTCAGCACACTCAAGTTTCCTGCTGTCTTAGAGATTCTAGACAGCTAGAGTGTGCTTCTTGCTCGAAGCAGAGTGTGATCCATGGATGAGAACTGTGTTGTGTGTTTCCCTTCAGAAATGGAGTTAAATCCCAGGCTCTGTGTCTTCCTAAAAGCAAGACTTCATTTCAAGTAACGGCAGTCACTTTTCAGCTCAAACAAACTACATCGTTCAGGAAGCTATCACGTTTCTCATCTTAACTGACAAGCATTGGATGTTAGAGGACCTTTGCTTTGTATCAATTTTAAGCCGAGTTGAACTAGATATGGTCCGTATGTATGGGAAACACGGTTCTATTCTTATGAGCACACTCAAGTTTCCTGCTGTATTAGAGAATCTAGAAAGCAAGAGCGTCCTTCTTTCTCTAAAGCAGAGTGTGATCCATGGATGAGAACTGTGTTGTGTGTTTCCCTTCAGAAATGGAGTTAAATCCCAGGCTTTGTGTCTTCCTACAAGCAAGACTTCGTTACAAGTAAGGGCAATCACTTTTCAGCTCAAACGAACTACATCGTTCAGGAAGCTAACACGTTTCTCATCTTAACTGACAAGCATTGGATGTTAGAGGACCAGTGCTTTGTATCAGTTTCAGAAGCAGAGTTTGACTAGATATGGTCCGTATGTGTAGGAAACACCTTTCTTTTGTTCTCAGCACACTCAACTTTCCTGCTGTCTTAGAGACTCTAGAAAGAAAGAGTGTGCTTCTTGCTCTAAAGCAGAGTGTGATCAATGATTGAGAACTCTGCTGTGTGTTTCACATCAGAAAAGGAGTTAAATCCCAGGCTCTGAGTCTTCCTACAAGCAAGACTTCTTTTCATGTAAGGGCAGTTACTTTACAGCTCAAACGAACTACATCGTTCACGAAGCTCACACGTTTCTCACCTAAACTGACAAGCATTGGATGTTAGAGGACCTCTGATTTGTTTCAGTTTCAGAAGCAGAGGTGAACTAGATATGGTCCGTATGTGTAGGAAACACCGTTCATTTGTTCTCAGCACACTCAAGTTTCCTGCTGTCTTAGAGATTCTAGAAAGCTAGAGCGTGCTTCTTGCTCTAAAGCAGAGTGTGTTCAATGGATTAGAACTCTGTTGTGTGTTTCACTTCAGAAATGGAGATAAATCCCAGGCTCTGAGTCTTCCTACAATCAAGACTTCGTTTCAGGTAAGGGCAGTTACTTTAGGCTCAAACAAACTACATTGTTCACGAACCTCACACGTTTCTCATCTTAACTGAGAAGCATTGGATGATAGAGGACTGTTGCTTTGTATCAATTTCAAGCAGAGTTGAACTAGATATGGACCGTATGTATAGGAAACACGGTTCTCTTCTTCTGAGCACACTCAAGTTTCCTGCTGTATTAGAGATTCTAGAAAGCAAGAGTGTCCTTCTTGCTATAAAGCAGAGTGTGATCCATGGATGAGAACTGTGTTGTGTGTTTCCCTTCAGAAATGGAGTAAATCCCAGGCTCTGTGTCTTCCTACAAGCAAGACTTCGTTTCAAGTAAGGGCAGTCACTTTTCAGCTCAAACGAACAACATCGTTCACGAAGCTCACACGTTTCTCATGTTAACTGACAAGCATGGGATTTTAGAGGACCAGTGCTTTGTATCAGTTTCAGAAGCAGAGTTGGACTAGATATGGTCTGTATGTGTAGGCAACACCTTTCTTTTGTTTTCAGCACACTCACGTTTCCTGCTTTATTAGAGACTCTAGAAAGCAAGAGTGTGCTTCCTTCTCTAAAGCAGAGTGTGAACAATGGATGAGAACTCTGTTGTGTGTTTCCCTTCAGAAATGGAGTTAAATCCCAGGCTCTGTGTCTTCCTACAAGCAAGACGTTGTTTCAGGTAAGGGCAGTCACTTTTCATTTCAAATGAACTACGTCGTTCAAGAAGCTACCAAGTCTCCCATCTTAACTGACAATCATTGGATGTTAGAGGAGCAGTGCTTTTTATCAGTTTCAGAAGCAGAGTTGAACTAGATATGGTCCGTATGTGTAGGAAACACCGTTCTTTTTGTGTGAGCACAATCAAGTTTCCTGCTGTCTTAGAGATTCTACAAAGCTAGAGCGTGCTTCTTGCTCTAAAGCAGAGTGTGACCAATGCATGAGAACTCTGCTGTGTGTTTCACTTCAGAAAGGGAGTTAAATTCCTGGCTCTGTGTCTTCCTACAATCAAGACTTAATTTCAGGTAAGGGCAGTCACTTTTCAGCTCAAACGAACTACATCGTTCACGAAGCTCACACGTTTCTCATCTTAACTGAGAAGCATTGGATGTTAGAGGACCTTTGCTTTGTATCAGTTTCATAAGCAGAGTTGGGCTAGGTATGGTCCGTATGTGTAGGAAAAACCTTTCTTTTGTTCTCAGCACAGTCAAGTTTCCTGCTGTCTTAGAGACTCTAGAAAGCAAGAGCGTCCTTCTTGCTCTAAAGCAGAGTGTGATCCATGGATGAGAACTGTGTTGTGTGTTTCCCTACAGAAATGGAGTTAAATCCCAGGCTTTGTGTCTTACTACAAGTAAGACTTCGTTACAAGTAAGGGCAGTCACTTTTCAGCTCAAACGAACTACATCGTTCAGGAAGCTAACACGTTTCTCATCTTAACTGACAAGCATTGGATGTTAGAGGACCAGTGCTTTGTATCAGTTTCAGAAGCAGAGTTGGACTAGATATGGTCCTTATGTGTAGGAAACACCTTTCTTTTGTTCTCAGCACACTCACGTTTCCTGCTGTCTTAGAGACTCTAGAAAGAAACAGTGTGCTTCTTGCTCTAAAGCAGAGTGTGATCAATGATTGAGAACTCTGCTGTGTGTTTCACATCAGAAATGGAGTTAAATCCCAGGCTCTGAGTCTTCCTACAAGCAAGACTTCTTATCATGTAAGGGCAGTAACTTTACAGCTCAAAATAACTACATCATTCACAAAGCTCACACGTTTCTCCTCTTAATTGACAATCATTGGATGTTAGAGGACCAGTGCTTTTTTATCAGTTTGAGAAGCAGAGTTGGACTAGATATGATCCGTATGTGTAGGAAACACGGTTCTCTTTTTCTGAGCACACTCAAGTTTCCTGCTCTATTAGAGACTCTAGAAATCAAGAGCGTCCTTCATGCTCTAAAGCAGAGTGTGATCCATGGATGAGAACTCTGTTGTGTGTTTCCCTTCAGAAATGGAGTTAAATCCCAGGCTCTGTGTCTTCCTACAAGCAAGACTTCGTTTCAAGTAAGGGCAGTCACTTTTCAGCTCAAAGGAACTACATCGTTCAGGAAGCTCACACATATCTCCTCTTAACTGACAAGCATTGGATGTTAGAGGACCAGTGGGTTTTTTCAGTTTCAGAAGCAGATTTGAACTAGATATCATCCGTATGTATAGGAAACACGGTTCTTTTCTTCTGAGCACACTCAAGTTTCCTGCTGTATTAGAGACTCTAGAAAGCAAAAGCATTCTTCTTGCTCTAAAGCAGAGTGGGATCCATGGAAGAGAACTGTGTTGTGTGTTTCCCTTCAGAAATGGAGTTAAATCCCAGGCTCTGTGTCTTCCTACAAGCAAGGCTTCATTTCAAGTAAGGGCAGTCACTTTTCAGCTCAAACGAACTACATCATTCAGGAAGCTAACACGTTTCTCATCTTAACTGACAAGCATTGGATGTTAGAGGACGAGTGCTTTGTATCAGTTTCAGAAGCAGAGTTGGACTAGATATGGTCCGTATGTGTAGGAAACACCTTTCTTTTGTTCTCAGCACAGTCAAGTTTCCTGCTGTCTTAGAGACTCTAGAAAGTAAGAGCGTGCTTCTTGTTCTAAAGCAGAGTGTGCTCAATGGATGAGAACTCTGCTGTGTGTTTCACTTCAGAAATGGAGTTAAATCCCAGGCTCTGAGTCTTCCTACAAGCAAGACTTCTTATCATGTAAGGGCAGTTAATTTACAGCTCTAACGAACTTCATCGTTCACGAAGCTCACACGTTTCTCATGTAAACTGACAAGCATTGGATACTAGAGGACGTCTGATTTGTTTCATTTTCAGAAGCAGAGATGAATGAGATATGGTCCGTATGTGTAGGAAACACCGTTCTTTTGTTCTGAGCACACTCAAGTTTCCTGCTGTACTAGAGACTCTAGAAAGCAAGAGCGTGCTTCTTGCTATAAAGCAGAGTGTGAACAATGCAAGAGAACTGTGCTGTGTGTTTCACTTCAGAAATGGAGTTAAATCCCTGGCTCTGAGTCTTCTTACAAGCAAGACTTCTTTTCAGGTAAGGGCTGTCACTTTTCAGCTCAAATGAACTACATCGTTCACAAAGCTCACAAGGTTCTCGTCTTAACTGGCAATCACTGGATGTTAGAGGACCAGTGCTTTGTATCAGTTTCAGAAGCAGATTTGGACTAGATATGATCCGTATGTGTAGGAAACACCGTTCATTTGTTCTCAGCACACTCAAGTTTCCTGCTGTCTTAGAGATTCTAGAAAGCTAGAGCGTGCTTCTTGCTCTAAAGCAGAGTGTGATCCATGGATGAGAACTCTGTTGTGTGTTTCACTTCAGAAGTGGAGTTAAATCCCTGGCTCTGATTCTTCCTACAAGCAAGACTTCGTTTCAGGTAAGGGCAGTTACTTTACAGCTCAAAGAAACTACATCGTTCACGAAGCTCACACGTTTCTCATCTTATCTGAGAAGCATTGGATGTTAGAGGACCTTTGCTTTGTATCAATTTCAAGCAGAGTTGAACTAGATATGTTCCGGATGTATAGGAAACACGGTTCTTTTGTTCTGAGCACACTCAAGTTTCCTGCTGTATTAGAGACTCTAGAAAGCAAGAGTGTCCTTCTTGCTCTAAAGCAGAGTGTGATCCATGGATGAGAACTCTGTTGTGTGTTTCCCTTCAGAAATGGAGTTAAATCCCAGGCTCTGTGTCTTCCTACAAGCAAGACTTCGTTTCAAGTAAGGGCAGTCACTTTTCAGCTCAAACGAACTACATCGTTCAGGAAGCTAACACGTTTCTCATCTTAACTGACAAGCATTGGATGTTAGAGGACCAGTGCTTGTATCAGTTTCAGAAGCAGGGTTGGACTAGATATGGTCCATATGTGTAAGAAACACCGTTCTTTGGTCTCAGCACACTCACGTTTCTTGCTGTATTAGAGAATCTAGAAAGAAAGAGTGTGCTTCCTTCTCTAAAGCAGAGTGTGAACAATGGATGAGAACTCTGTTGTGTGTTTCCCTTCAGAAATGGAGTTAAATCCCAGGTTCAGTGTCTTCCTACAAGCAAGACTTCGTTTCAGATAAGTGCAGGCACTTTTCAGCTCAAAGGAACTACATCGTTCACCAAGGTAACAAGTTTCCCATCTTAAATGACAATTATTGGATGTTAGAGGCCCAGTGCTTTTTATCGGTTTCAGAAGCAGAGTTGGAATAGATATGGTCCGTATGTGTAGGAAACACCGTTCTTTTGTTCTCAGCACACTCACATTTCCTGCTGTCTTAGAGACTCTAGAAAGCAAGAGCGTGCTTCTTGCTCTAAAGCAGAGTGTGATCAATTGATGAGAACTCTGCTGTGTGTTTCACTTCAGAAATGGAGTTAAATCCCAGGCTCTGTGTCTTCCTACAAGCAAGACTTCTTTTCATGTAAGGGCAGTTACTTAACAGCTCAAACGAACTACATCGTTCACGAAGCTCACACGTTTCTCATCTAAAGTGACAAGCATTGGATGTTAGAGGACCTCTGATTTGTTACAGTTTCAGAATCAGAGATGAACTGGATATGGTCCGTATGAGTAGGATACACCGTTCTATTGTTCTGAGCACACTCAAGTTTCCTGCTGTATTAGAGACTCTCGAAAGCAAGTATGTGCTTCTTGCTCTAAAGCAGAGTGGGAACAATGCATGAGAACTCTGCTGTGTGTTTCACTTCAGAAATGGAGTTAAATGCCAGGATCTGAGTCTTCCTACAAGCAAGACTTCGTTTCAGGTAGGGGAAGTCACTTTTCAGCTCAAAGGAACTACATCATTCAGGACGCTCACACTTTTCTCGTCTTAACTGACAAGAATTGCATGTTAGAGGACCAGTGCTTGGTATCTGTTTCAGAAGCAGAGTTGGACGAGATATGATCCGTATGTGTAGGAAACACAGTTCATTTGCTCTCACCACACTCAAGTTTCCTGATGTCTTAGAGATTCTACAAAGCTAGAGCGTGCTTCTTGCTCTAAAGCAGAGTGTGAACAATGGATGAGAACTCTGCTGTGTGTTTCACTTCAGAAATGGAGTTAAATCCCAGGCTCTGTGTCTTCCTACAAGCAAGACTTCGTTTCAGGTAAGGGCAGTCACTTTTCAGCTCAAACGAACAACATTATTAACGAAGCTCACACGTTTCTCATATTAACTGACAATCATTGCATGTTAGACGACCTGTGGTTTGTTTCAGTTTCAGAAGCAGAGTTGGACTAGATATAGTCTGTGGGTGTAGGAAACACCGTTCTTTTCTTCTGAGGACACTCAAGTTTCCTGCTGTATTAGAGACTCTAGAAAGCAAGAGTGTGCTTCCTTCTCTAAAGCAGAGTGTGAACAATGGATGAGAACTCTGTTGTGTGTTTCCCTTCAGAAATGGAGTTAAATCCCAGGCTCTGTGTATTCCTACAAGCAAGACTTCATTTCAAGTAAGGGCAGTCACTTTTCAGCTCAAACGAACTACATCGTTCAGGAAGCTAACGCGTTTCTCATCTTAACTGACAAGCATTGGATGTTAGAGTACCAGTGCTTTGTATCAGTTTCAGAAGCAGAGATGAACTAGATATGGTCCGTATGTGTAGGAAACACCGTTCTGTTGTTGTGAGCACACTCAAGTCTCCTGCTGTCTTAGAGACTCTAGAAAGCAAGAACGTGCTTCTTGATCTAAAGCAGAGTGTGCTCAAAGGATGAGAACTCTGCTGTGTGTTTCACTTCAGAAATGGAGTTAAATCCTAGGCTCTTAGTCTTCCTACAAGCAAGACTTCTTTTCATGTAAGGGCAGTTACTTTACAGCTCAAACGAACTTCATCGTTCACAAAGCTCACACGGTTCTCACCTAAACTGACAATCATTGGATGTTAGAGGACCTCTGATTTGTTTCAGTTTCAGAAGCAGAGATGAACTAGATATGGTCCGTATGTGGAGGAAACACCGTTCATTTGTTCTCAGCACACTGAAGTTTCCTGCTGTCTTAGAGATTCTAGAAAGCTAGAGCGTGCTTCTTGCTCTAAAGCAGAGTGTGTTCAATGGATTAGAACTCTGTTGTGTGTTTCACTTCAGAAATGGAGTTAAATCCCAGGCTCTTAGTCTTCCTACAAGCAAGAATTCGTTTCAGGTAAGGGCAGTTACTTTAGGCTCAAACAAACTACATCGTTCACGAAGCTCACACGTTTCTCATCTTAACTGAGAAGCATTGGATGATAGAGGACTGTTGCTTTGTATCAATTTCAAGCAGAGTTGAACTAGATATGGACCATATGTATAAGAAACACGGTTCTCTTCTTCTGAGCACACTCAAGTTTCCTGCTGTATTAGAGACTCCAGAAAGCAAGAGTGTCCTTCTTGCTCTAAAGTAGAGTGTGATCCATGGATGAGAACTGTGTTGTGTGTTTCCCTTCATAAATGTAGTAAATTCCAGGCTCTGTGTCTTCATACAAGCAAGACTTCGTTTCAAGTAAGGGCAGTCACTTTTCAGCTCAATTGAACTACATCATTCACGAAGCTAACTAGTTTCCCATCTTAACTGCCAAGCATTGGGTGTAAGAGGACCAGTCCTTTGTATCAGTTTCAGAAGCAGAGTTGGACTAGATATGGTCCATATGTGTAAGAAACCCCGATCTTTTGTCTCAGCACACTCACTTTTCCTGCTGTATTAGAGACTCTAGAAAGCAAGAGTGTGCTTCCTTCTCTAAAGCAGAGTGTGAACAGTGGATGAGAACTGTGTTGTGTGTTTCCCTTCAGAAATGGAATTAAATCCCAGGCTCTGTGTCTTCCTACAAGCAAGACTTTTTTTCAGGTAAGAGCAGTCACTTTTCAGCTCAATTGAACCACATCATTCACGAAGCTAACTAGTTTCCCATCTTAACTGACAATCATTGGATGTTAGAGGACCAGTGCTTTTTATCACTTTCAGAAGCAGAGATGAACTAGATAGGGTCCGTATGTGTAGGAAACTCCTTTCTTTTGTTCTCATCACACACATATTTCCTGCTCTCTTAGAGACTCTGGAAAGCAAGAGCGTTCTTCTTGCTCTAAAGCAGAGTGTGAACAATGGATGAGAACTCTGTTGTGTGTTTCCCTTCAGAAATGGAGTTAAATCCCAGGCTCTGTGTCTTCCTACAAGCAAGACGTTGTTTCAGGTAAGGGCAGTCACTTTTCATTTCAAATGAACTACGTCGTTCAAGAAGCTACCAAGTCTCCCATCTTAACTGACAATCATTGGATGTTAGAGGAGCAGTGCTTTTTATCAGTTTCAGAAGCAGAGTTGAACTAGATATGGTCCGTATGTGTAGGAAACACAGTTCTTTTTGTCTGAGCACAATCAAGTTTCCTGCTGTCTTAGAGATTCTAGGAAGCTAGAGCGTGCTTCTTCCTCTAAAGCAGAGTGTGTTCAATGGATTAGAACTCTGTTGTGTGCTTCACTTCAGAAATGGAGTTAAATCCCAGGCTCTGAGTCTTCCTACAAGCAAGACTTCGTTTCAGGTAAGGGCAGTTACGTTGGGCTCAAACAAACTACATCTTTCACAAAGCTCACACGTTTCTCATCTTAACTGAGAAGCATTGGATGATAGAGGACTGTTGCTTTGTATCAATTTCAAGCAGAGTTGAACTAGATATGGACCGTATGTATAGGAAACACGGTTCTCTTCTTCTGAGCACACTCAAGTTTCCTGCTGTATTAGAGACTCTAGAAAGCAAGAGTGTCCTTCTTGCTCTAAAGCAGAGTGTGATCCATGGATGAGAACTGTGTTGTGTGTTTAACTTCAGAAATGGAGTAAATCCCAGGCTCTGTGTCTTCCTACAAGCAAGACTTCGTTTCAAGTAAGGGCAGTCACTTTTCAGCTCCAACGAACAACATCGTTCACGAAGCTCACACGTTTCTCATCTTAACTGACAAGCATGGGATTTTAGAGGACCAGTGCTTTGTATCAGTTTCAGAAGCAGAGTTGGACTAGATATGGTCCTTATGTGTAGGAAACACCTTTCTTTTGTTCTCAGCACACTCAAGTTTCCTGCTCTCTTAGAGTCTCTAGAAAGCAAGAGTGTGCTTCTTGCTCTAAAGCAGAGTGTGATCAATGATTGAGAACTCTGCAGTGTGTTTCACTTCAGAAATGGAGTTAAATCCCAGGCACTGTGACTTCCTACAAGCAAGACTTCGCTTCAGGTAAGGGCAGTCACTTTTCAGCTCAAACGAACAACATCATTCACGAAGCTCACACGATTCTCATCTTAACTGACAATCATTGCATGTTAGAGGACCTGTGGTTGTTTCAGTTTCAGAAGCAGAGTTGGACTAGATAGAGTCTGTATGTGTATGAAACACCGTTCTTTTCTTCTGAGCACACTCAAGTTTCCTGCTGTATTAGAGATTCTAGAAACAAGAGCGTGCTTCTTGCTCTAAAGCAGAGTGTGATCAATGGATGAGAACTCTGTTGTGTGTTTCACTTCAGAAAAGGAGTTAAATCCCTGGCTTTGAGTCTTCCTAAAAGCAAGACTTCGTTTCAGGTACGGGGAAGGTACTTTACAGATCAAACGAACTACACCGTTCACGAAACTCACATGTTTCTCATCTTAACTGACATGCATTGGATGTTAGAGGACCAGTGGGTTTTTTCAGTTTCAGAAGCAGAGTTGGACTAGATATAGTCTGTGTGTGTAGGAAACACCGTTCTTCTCTTCTGAGCACACTCAAGTTTCCTGCTGTATTAGAGACTCTATAAAGCAAGAGCGTGCTTCTTGATCTAAAGCAGAGTGTGATCCATGGATGAGAACGATTCTGTGTTTTTCCCTTCAGAAATGGAGTTAAATACCAGGCTCTGTGTCTTCCTACAAGCAAGACTTCGTTTCAGGTAAGGGCAGTCACTTTTCAACTCAAAGGAACTACTTCATACACGAAGCTAACACGTTTGTCATCTTAACTGCCAAGCATTGGATGTTAGAGGACCAGTGCTTTGTATCAGTTTCAGAAGCAGAGTTGGACTAGATATGGTCCGTATGTGTAAAAAACACCGTTCTTTGGTCTCAGCACACTCACGTTTCCTGCGGTAATAGAGAGTCTAGAAAGCAAGAGTGTGCTTCCTTCTCTAAAGCAGAGTGTGAACAATGGATGAGAACTCTGTTGTGTGTTTCCCTTCAGAAATGGAGTTAAATCCCAGGCTCTGTGTATTCCTACAAGCAAGACTTCGTTTCAGGTAAGGGCAGTTACTTTAGGCTCAAACATACTACATCGATCACGAAGCTCACACGTTTCTCATCTTAACTGAGAAGCATTGGATGATAGAGGACTGTTGCTTTGTATCAATTTCAAGCAGAGTTGAACTAGATATGGACCGTATGTATAGGAAACACGGTTCTCTTCTTCTGAGCACACTCAAGTTTCCTGCTGTATTATAGACTCTAGAAAGCAATAGTGTCCTTCTTGCTCTAAAGCAGAGTGTGATCCATGGATTAGAACTGTGTTGTGTGTTTCCCTCAGAAATGGAGTAAATCCCAGGCTCTGTGTCTTCCTACAAGCAAGACTTCGTTTCAAGTAAGGGCAGTCACTTTTCAGCTCAAAAGAACTACATTGTTCACGAAGCTAACACGTTTCTCATCTTAACTGCCAAGCATTGGATATAAGAGGACCAGTGCTTTGTATCAGTTTCAGAAGTAGAGTTGGACTAGATATGGTCCGTATGTGTAGGAAACACAGTTCATTTGTTGTCAGCACACTCAAGTTTCCTGTTGTCTTATAGATTCTAGACAGCTAGAGTGTGCTTCTTGCTCGAAAGCAGAGTGTGATCCATGGATGAGAACTGTGTTGTGTGTTTCCCTTCAGAAATGGAGTTAAATCCCAGGCTCTGTGTCTTCCTAAAAGCAAGACTTCATTTCAAGTAAGGGCAGTCACTTTTCAGCTCAAACGAACTACATCATTCAGGAAGCTAACACGTTTCTCATCTTAACTGACAAGCATTGGATGTTAGAGGACCAGTGCTTTGTATCAGTTTCAGAAGCAGAGATGAACTAGATATGGTACGTATGTGTAGGAAACACCGTTCTGTTGTTGAGAGCACACTCAAGTCTCCTGCTGTCTTAGATATTCTAGAAAGCAAGAGCGTGCTTCTTGCTCTAAAGCAGAGTGTGCTCAATGGATGAGAACTCTGCTGTGTGTTTCACTTCAGAAATGGAGTTAAATCCTAGGCTCTGAGTCTTCCTACAAGCAAGACTTCGTTTCATGTAAGGGCAGTTACTTTACAGCTCAAACGAACTACATCATTCATGAAGCTCACACGTTTCTCACCTAAACTGACAAGCATTGGATGTTAGAGGATCTCTGAATTGTTTCAGTTTCAGAAGCAGAGATGATCTAGATATGGTCCGTATGTATAGGAAACGCGGTTCTTTTCTTCTGAGCACACTCAAGTTTCCTGCTGTATTAGAGACTCTAGAAAGCAAGAGCGTCCTTCTTGCTCTAAAGCAGAGTGTGATCCATGGATGAGAACTGTGTTGTGTGTTTCCCTTCAGAAATGGAGTTAAATCCCAGGCTCTGTGTCTTCCTACAAGCAAGACTTCGTTTCAAGTAAGGCCAGTCACTTTTCAGCTCAAACGAACTACATCATTCACGAAGCTAACACGTTTCTCATCTTAACTGCCAAGCATTGGATGTTAGAGTACTAGTGCTTGTATCAGTTTCAGAAGCAGAGTTGGACTAGATATGGTCCATATGTGTAAGAAACACCGTTCTTTGGTCTCAGCACACTCACGTTTCTTGCTGTATTAGAGAACCTAGAAAGCAAGAGTGTGCTTCCTTCTCTAAAGCAGAGTGTGAACAATGGATGAGAACTCTGTCGTGTGTTTCCCTTCAGAAATGGAGTTAAATCCCAGGTTCAGTGTCTTCCTACAACCAAGACTTCGTTTCAGGTAAGTGCAGGCACTTTTCGGCTCAAAAAAACTACATCGTTCACCAAGCTAACAAGTTTTCCATCTTAAATGACAATCATTGGATGTTAGAGGCCCAGTGCTTTTTAACAGATTCAGAAGCAGTGTTGGAATAGATATGGTCCGTATGTGTAGGAAACACCGTTCTTTTGTTCTCAGCGCACTCACGTTTCCTGCTGTCTTAGAGACTCTAGAAAGCAAGAGCGTGCTTCTTGCTCTAAAGCAGAGTGTGATCAATTGATGAGAACTCTGCTGTGTGTTTCACTTCAGAAATGGAGTTAAATCCCAGGCTCTGAGTCTTCCTACAAGCAAGATTTCTTTTCATGTAAGGGCAGTTACTTTACAGCTCAAACGAACTACATCGTTCACAAAGCTCACACGTATCTCATATAAAGTGACAAGCATTGGATGTTAGAGGACCTCTGATTTGTTACAGTTTCAGAAGCAAAGATGAACTAGATATAGTCCGTATGAGTAGGATACACCGTTCTTTTGTTCTGAGCACACTCAAGTTTCCTGCTGTATTAGAGACTCTAGAAAGCAAGTATGTGCTTCTTGCTCTAAAGCAGAGTGGGAACAATGCATGAGAACTCTGCTGTGTGTTTCACTTCAGAAATGGAGTTAAATGCCAGGATCTGAGTCTTCCTACAAGCAAGACTTCGTTTCAGGTAAGGGCAGTCACTTTTCAGCTCAAAGGAACTACATCGTTCAGGACGCTCTCACGTTTCTCGTCTTAACTGACGAGAATTGCATGTTAGAGGACCAGTGCTTGGTATCTGTTTCAGAAGCAGAGTTGGACGAGATATGATCCGTATGTGTAGGAAACACAGTTCATTTGTTCTCACCACACTCAAGTTTCCTGATGTCTTAGAGATTCTACAAAGCTAGAGCATGCTTCTTGCTCTAAAGCAGAGTGAGATTCATGGATGAGAACTGTGTTGTGTGTTTCACTTCAGAAGTGGAGTTAAATCCCTGGCTCTGAGTCTTCCTACAAGCAAGACTTCGTTTCAGGTAAGGGCAGTTACTTTTCAGCTCAAACGAACTACATCGTTCACGAAGCTCACACGTTTCTCATCTTAACTGAGAAGCATTGGATGTTAGAGGACCTTTGCTTTGTATCAATTTCAAGCCGAGTTGAACTAGATATGGTCCGTATGTATAGGAAACACGGTTCTTTTCTTCTGAGCACACTCAAGTTTCCTGCTGTATTAGAGACTCTAGAAAGCAAGAGCGTCCTTCTTGCTCTAAAGCAGAGTGTGATCCATGGATGAGAACTCTGTTGTGTGTTTCCCCTCAGAAATGGAGTTAAATCCCAGGCTCTGTGTCTTCCTACAAGCAAGACTTCGTTTCAAGAAAGGGCAGTCACTTTTCAGCTCAAACGAACTACATCGTTCAGGAAGCTAACACGTTTCTCATCTTAACTGACAAGCATTGGATGTTAGAGGACCAGTGCTTGTATCAGTTTCAGAAGCAGAGTTGGACTAGATATGGTCCATATGTGTAAGAAACACCGTTCTTTGGTCTCAGCACACTCACGTTTCTTGCTGTATTAGAGAATCTAGAAAGCAAGAGTGTGCTTCCTTCTCTAAAGCAGAGTGTGAACAACGGATGAGAACTCTGTTGTGTGTTTCCCTTCAGAAATGGAGTTAAATCCCAGGTTCAGTGTCTTCCTACAACCAAGACTTCGTTTCAGGTAAGTGCAGGCACTTTTCAGCTCAAACAAACTACATCGTTCACCAAGCTAACAAGTTTTCCATCTTAAATGACAATCATTGGATGTTAGAGGCCCAGTGCTTTTTATCAGATACAGAAGCAGTGTTGGAATAGATATGGTCCGTATGTGTAGGAAACACCGTTCTTTTGTTCTCTGCGCAATCACGTTTCCTGCTGTCTTAGAGACTCTAGAAAGCAAGAGCGTGCTTCTTGCTCTAAAGCAGAGTGTGATCAATTGATGAGAACTCTGCTGTGTGTTTCACTTCAGAAATGGAGTTAAATCCCAGGCTCTGAGTCTTCCTACAAGCAAGATTTCTTTTCATGTAAGGGCAGTTACTTTACAGCTCAAACGAACTACATCGTTCACAAAGCTCACACGTTTCTCATATAAAGTTACAAGCATTGGATGTTAGAGGTCCTCTGATTTGTTACAGTTTCAGAAGCAGAGATGAACTAGATATAGTCCCTATGAGTAGGATACACCGTTCTTTTGTTCTGAGCACACTCAAGTTTCCTGCTGTATTAGAGACTCTAGAAAGCAAGTATGTGCTTCTTGCTCTAAAGCAGAGTGGGAACAATGCATGAGAACTCTGCTGTGTGTTTCACTTCAGAAATGGAGTTAAATGCCAGGATCTGAGTCTTCCTACAAGCAAGACTTCGTTTCAGGTAAGGGCAGTCACTTTTCAGCTCAAAGGAACTACATCGTTCAGGACGCTCTCACGTTTCTCGTCTTAACTGACAAGAATTGCATGTTAGAGGACCAGTGCTTGGTATCTGTTTCAGAAGCAGAGTTGGACGAGATATGATCCGTATGTGTAGGAAACACAGTTCATTTGTTCTCACCACACTCAAGTTTCCTGATGTCTTAGAGATTCTACAAAGCTAGAGCGTGCTTCTTGCTCTAAAGCAGAGTGTGATTCATGGATGAGAACTGTGTTGTGTGTTTCACTTCAGAAATGGAGTTAAATCCCTGGCTCTGAGTCTTCCTACAAGCAAGACTTCGTTTCAGGTAAGGGCAGTTACTTTTCAGCTCAAACGAACTACATCGTTCACGAAGCTCACACGTTTCTCATCTTAACTGAGAAGCATTGGATGTTAGAGGACCTTTGCTTTGTATCAATTTCAAGCCGAGTTGAAATAGATATGGTCTGTATGTATAGGAAACACGGTTCTTTTCTTCTGAGCACACTCAAGTTTCCTGCTGTCTTAGAGACTCTAGACAGAAAGAGTGTGCTTCTTGCTCTAAAGCAGAGTGTGATCAATGATTGAGAACTCTTCTGTGTGTTTCACATCAGAAATGGAGTTAAATCCCAGGCTCTGTGTCTTCCTACAACCAAGACTTCTTATCATGTAATGGCAGTTACTTTACAGCTCAAAAGAACTACATCATTTACAAAGCTCACACGTATCTCATCTAAACTGACAAGCATTGGATGTTAGAGGACCTCTGATTTGATTCAGTTTCAGAAGCAGAGTAGGACTAGATATGGTCCATATGTGTAGGAAACACCGTTCTTTTGTTCTGAGCACACTCAAGTTTCCTGCTGTATTAGAGACTCTAGAAAGCAAGAGCGTGCTTCTTGCTCTAAAGCAGAGTGTGTAAAATGAATGAGAACTCTGCTGTGTGTTTCACTTCAGAAATGGAGTTAAATCCCTGGCTCTGAGTCTTCCTACAAGCAAGACTTCCTTTAAGGTAAGGGCTGTCACTTATCAGCTCAAACGAACTACATCGTTCACGAAGCTCACACGTTTCTCCTCTTAACTGACAATCATTGGAAGTTAGAGGACCAGTGCTTTTTTATCAGTTTCAGAAGCAGAGTTGGAATAGATATGATCCGTATGTGTAGGAAACACGGTTCTCTTCTTCTGAGCACTCTCAAGTTTCCTGCTCTATTACAGACTCTAGAAATCAAGAGCGTCCTTCTTGCTCTAAAGCAGAGTGTGATCCATAGATGAGAACTGTGTTGTGTGTTAACCTTCGAAATGGAGTTAAATCCCAGGCTTTGTTTTTTCCTACAAGCAAGAATTCGTTTAAGGTAAGGGCAGTCACTTTTCAGCTAAAACGAACAACATCGTTCATGAAGCTCACAAGTTTCTTATCTTAACTGAGAAGCATTGGATGATAGAGGACCTTTGCTTTGTATCAATTTCAAGCAGAGTTGAACTAGATATAGTCCGTATGTGTAAAAAACACCGTTCTTTGTTCTCAGCACACTCACGTTTTCTGCTGTATTAGAGTCTCTAGAAACCAAGAGTGTGCTTCCTTCTCTAAAGCAGATTGTGAACAATGGATGAGAACTCTGTTGTGTGTTTCCCCTCAGAAATGGAGTTAAATCCCAGGCACTCTGTCTTCCTACAAGCAAGACTTTGTTTCAGGTAAGGGCAGTCAATTTTCAGCTCAAAGGAACTACATCGTTCAGGAGGCTCACACGTTTCTCGTCTTAACTGACAAGCATTGGATGTTAGAGGACCAGTGCTTTGTATCAGTTTCAGAAGCAGAGTTGGACTAGATATGGTCCGTATGTGTAGGAAACACCTTTCTTTTGTTCTCAGCACAGTCAAGTTTCCTGCTGTCTTAGAGAATCTAGAAAGCAAGAGCGTGCTTCTTGTTCTAAAGCAGTGTGTGCTCAATGGATGAGAACTCTGCTGTGTGTTTCACTTCAGAAATGGAGTTAAATCCCAGGCTCTGAGTCTTCCTACAAGCAAGACTTCTTATCATGTAAGGGCAGTCACTTTTCAGCTCAAACAAACTACATGGTTCAAGAAGCTAACACGTTTCTCATCTTAACTGACAAGCATTTGATGTTAGAGGACCAGTGCTTGTATCAGTTTCAGAAGCAGAGTTGGACTAGATATGGTCCTTATGTGTAAGAAACACCGTTCTTTGGTATCAGCACACTCACGTTTCCTGCTGCATTAGAGACTCTAGAAAGCCAGAGTGTGCTTCCTTCTCTAAAGCAGAGTGTGAACTATGGATGAGAACTGTGTTGTGTGTTTCCCTTCAGAAATGGAGTTAAATCCAAGGTTCAGTGTCTTCCTACAAAAAGACTTCGTTTCAGGTAAGTGCAGTCACTTTTCAGCTCAAACGAACTACATCGTTCACCAAGCTAACAAGTTTTCCATCTTAACTGACAATCATTGGATGTTAGAGGACCTCTGATTTGTTACAGTTTCAGAAGCAGAGATGAACTAGATATGGTCCTTATGTGTAGGATACACCGTTCTTTTGTTCTGAGCACACTCAAGTTTTCTGCTGTATTAGAGACTCTAGAAAGCAAGAGCTTGCTTCTTGCTCTAAAGCAGAGGGTGAACAATGCATGAGAACTCTGCTGTGTGTTTCACTTCAGAAATGGAGTTAAATCCCTGGCTCTGAGTCTTCCTCCAAGCAAGACTTCGTTTCAGGTAAGGGCAGTCACATTTCAGCTCAAACGAACTACATCGTTCAAGAAGCTCACACGTTTCTCGTCTTAACTGACAAGCACTGCATGTTAGAGGACCAGTGCTTCGTATCTGTTTCAGAAGCTGAGTTGGACTAGATATGATCCGTATGTGTAGGAAACACAGTTCATTTGTTCTCAGCATACTCAAGTTTCCTGATGTCTTCGAGATTCTAGGAAGCTAGAGCATGCTTCTTGCTCTAAAGCAGAGTGTGATCAATGGATGAGAACTCTGTTGTGTGTTTCACTTCAGAAATGGAGTTAATCCCTGGCTCTGAGTCTTCCTACAAGCAAGACTTCATTTCAGGTAAGGGCAGTTACTTTAGAGCTCAAACGAACTACATCGTTCACGAAGCTCACACGTTTCTCATGTTAACTGAGAAGCATTGGATGTTAGAGGACCTTTGCTTTGTATCAATTTCAAACAGAGTTGAACTTGATATGTTCTGTAAGTATAGGAAATACGGTTCTTTTCTTCTGAGCACACTCAGGTTTCCTGCTGTATTAGTGACTCTGGAAAGCAACAGCATGATTCTTGCTCTGAAGCAGTTTGTGATCCATGGATGAGAACTCTGCTGTGTGTTTCACTTCAGAAATGGAGTTAAATCACATGCTCTGTGTCTTCCTACAATCAAGACTTCCTTTCAGGTAAGGGCACTAACTTTTCGGCTCAAACGAACTACATCGTTCACGAAGCTAACACGATTCTCATCTTAAATGCAAAGCATTGGATGATAGAGGACCAGTGCTTTGTATCAGTTTCAGAAGCATAGTTGGACTAGATATGGTCTGTATGTGTAGGAAACTCCGTTCTTTTGTTCTCATCATACACATGTTTCCTGCTGTCTTAGAGACTCTAGAAAGCAAGAGCGTGCTTCTTGCTCTAAGGCAGAGTGTGAACAATGGATGAGAACTCTGCTGTGTGTTTCCCTTCAGAAATGGAGTTAAATCCCAGGCTCTGTGTCTTCCTACAAGCAAGACTTCGTTTCAGGTAAGGGAAGTTACTTTACAGCTCAAACGAACTACATCATTCACGAAGCTAACACGTTTCTCATTTTAACTGCCAAGCATTGGATGTTAGAGGACCAGTGCTTTGTATCAGTTTCAGAAGCATAGTTGGACTCGATATGGTCCGTATGTGTAGGAAACTCCGTTCTTTGTTTTCATCACACACATGTTTCCTGCTGTCTGAGAGACTCTAGAAAGCAAGAGCGTGCTTCTTGCTCTAAAGCAGAGTGTGAACAATGGATGAGAACTCTGCTGTGTGTTTCACTTCAGAAATGGAGTTAAATCCCAGGCTCTGTGTCCTCCTACAAGCAAGACTTCGTTTCAGGTAAGGGCAGTCACTTTTCAGCTCAAACGAACAACATCATTCACGAAGCTCACACGTTTCTCATCTTAACTGACAATCATTGCATGTTAGAGGACCTGTGTTTTGTTTCAGTTTCAGAAGCAGAGTTGGACTAGATATAGTCCGTATGTGTATGAAACAACGTTCTTTTCTTCTGAGCACACTCAAGTTTCCTGCGGTATTAGAGACTCTAGAAAGCAAGAGCGTGCTTCTTGCTCTAAAGCAGAGTGTGATCCATGGATTAGAACGATTCTGTGTTTTTCCCTTCAGAAATTGAGTTAACTCCCAGGCTCTGTGTCTTCCTACAAGCAAGACTTCGTTTCAGGTAAGGGCAGTCACTTTTCAACTCAAAGGAACTACTTCATACACGAAGCTAACACGTTTCTCATCTTAACTGACAAGCATCGGATTTTAGAGGACCAGTGCTTTGTATCAGTTTCAGAAGCAGAGTTGGACTAGATATGGTCCGAATGAGTAGGAAATACCGTTCTTTTGTTCTCAGCACACTTAAGTTTCCTGCTGTCTTAGAGATTGTAGAAAGCTAGAGCGTGCTTCTTGCTCTAAAGCAGAGTGTTATCAATGGATGAGAACTCTGTTGTGTGTTTCACTTCAGAAATGGAGTTAAATCCCTGGCTTTGAGTCTTCCTACAAGCAAGACTTCGTTTCAGGTAAGGGCAGTTACTTTAGAGCTCAAACGAACTACATCATTCATGAAGCTCACACGTTTCTCATCTTAACTGAGAAGCATTGGATGTTAGAGGACCTTTGCTCTGTATCAATTTCAAGCAGAGTTGAACGAGATATGGTCCATATGTATAGGAATCACGGTTCTTTTCTTCTGAGCACACTCAAGTTTCCTGCTGTATTAGAGACTCTAGAAAGCAAGAGCGTCCTTCTTGCTCTAAAGCAGAGTGTGATCCATGGAAGAGAACTGTGTTGTGTGTTTCCCTTCAGAAATGGAGTTAAATCCCAGGCTTTCTGTCTTCCTACAAGCAAGACTTCATTACAAGTAAGGGCAGTCACTTTTCAGCTCAAACGAACTACATCGTTCAGGAAGCTAACACGTTTCTCATCTTAACTGACAAGCATTGGATTTTAGAGGACCAGTGCTTTGTATCAGTTTCAGAAGCAGAGTTAGACTAGATATGATCCATATGTGTAAGAAACACCGTTCATTTGTTCTCACCACACTCAAGTTTCCTGCTGTCTTAGAGATTCTAGAAAGCGAGAGCTTGCTTCTTGCTCTAAAGCAGAGTGTGATCAATGGATGAGAACTCTGCTGTGTGTTTCACTTCAGAAATGGCATTAAATCCCAAGCTCTGAGTCTTCCTACAAGCAAGACTTCTTATCATGTAAGGGCAGTTACTTTACAGCTCAAACGAACTTCATCGTTCACGAAGCTCACACGTTTCGAATCTAAACTGACAAGCATTGGATGTTAGAGGACCTCTGATTTGTTTCAGTTTCAGAAGCAGAGATGTACTAGATATGGTCCGTATGTGTAGGAAACACCGTTCGTTTGTTCTGAGCACACTCATGTTTCCTGCTGTATTAGAGACTCTAGAAAGCAAGAGCGTGCTTCTTGCTCTAAAGCAGAGTGTGAACAATGCATGAGAACTGTGCTGTGTGTTTCACTTCAGAAATGGAGTTAAATCCCTGTCTCTGAGTCTTCTTACAAGCAAGACTTCTTTTCAGGTAAGGGCTGTCACTTTTCAGCTCAAACGAACTACATTGTTCACCAAGCTAACAAGTTTTCCATCTTAACTGACAATCATTGGATGTTAGAGGCCCAGTGCTTTTTATCAGTTTCAGAAGCAGAGTTGGAATAGATATGGTCCGTATGTGTAGGAAACACCGTTCTTTTGTTCTCAGCACACTCACGTTTCCTGCTGTCTTAGAGACTCTAGAAAGCAAGACTGTGCTTCTTGCTCTAAAGCAGAGTGTGATCAATTGATGAGAACTCTGCTGTGTGTTTCACTTCAGAAATGGAGTTAAATCCCAGGCTCTGAGTCTTCCTACAACAAGACTTCTTTTCATGTAAGGGAAGTTATTTAACAGCTCAAACGAACTACATCGTTCACGAAGCTCACACGTTTCTCATCTAAACTGACAAGCATTGGATGTTAGAGGACCTCTGATTTGTTACAGTTTCTGAAGCAGAGATGAACTAGATATGGTCCTTATGTGTAGGATACACCGTTCTTTTGTTCTGAGCACACTCAAGTTTCCTGCTGTATTAGAGACTCTAGAAAGCAAGAGCGTGCTTCTTGCTCTAAAGCAGAGTTTGAACAATGCATGAGAACTCTGCTGTGTGTTTCACTTCAGAAATGGAGTTAATCCCTGGCTCTGAGTCTTCCTACAAGCAAGACTTCATTTCAGGTAAGGGCAGTTACTTTAGAGCTCAAAGGAACTACATCATTCACGAAGCTCACACGATTCTCATATTAACTGAGAAGCATTGGATGTTAGAGGACCTTTGCTTTGTATCAATTTCAAACAGAGTTGAACTTGATATGTTCTGTATGTATAGGAAATACGGTTCTATTCTTCTGAGCACACTCAGGTTTCCTGCTGTATTAGTGTCTCTGGAAAGCAACAGCGTGATTCTTGCTCTGAAGCAGTGTGTGATCCATGGATGAGAACTCTGCTGTGTGTTTCACTTCAGAAATGGAGTTAAATCACAGGCTCTGTGTCTTCCTACAATCAAGACTTCCTTTCAGGTAATGGCACTCAGTTTTCGGCTCAAACGAACTACATCGTTCACGAAGCTAACACGTTTCTCATCTTAAATGCCAAGCATTGGATGATAGAGGACCAGTGCTTTGTATCAGTTTCAGAAGCATAGTTGGACTAGATATGGTCCGTATGTGTAGGAAACTCCGTTCTTTGGTTCTCATCATACACATGTTTCCTGCTGTCTTAGAGATTGTAGAAAGCTAGAGCGTGCTTCTTGCTCTAAAGCAGAGGGTGGTCAATGGATGAGAACTCTGTTGTGTGTTTCACTTCAGAAATGGAGTTAAATCCCTGGCTTTGAGTCTTCCTACAAGCAAGACTTCGTTTCAGGTAAGGGCAGGTACTTTACAGATCAAACGAACTACACTGTTCACGAAACTCACACGTTTCTCATCTTAACTGACAAGCATTGGATGTTAGAGGACCAGTGGGTTATTTCAGTTTCAGAAGCAGAGTTGAACTAGATATGGTCTGTATGTTTAGGAAACGCGGTTCTGTTCTTCTGAGCACACTCAAGTTTCCTGCTGAATTAGAGACTCTAGAAAGCAAGAGCGTTCTTCTTGCTCTAAAGCAGAGTGTGACCCATGGATGAGAACTGTGTTGTGTGTTTCCCTTCATAAATGGAGTTAAATCCCAGGCTCTGTGTCTTCCTACAAGCAAGACTTCATTTCAATTAAGGGCAGACACTTTTCAGCACAAACGAACTACATCATTCAGGAAGCTAACACGTTTCTCATCTTAACTGACAAGCATTGGATGTTAGAGGACCAGTGCTTTGTATCAGTTTCAGAAGCAGAGATGAACTAGATATGGTCCGTATGTATAGGAAACACGGTTCTTTTCTTCTGAGCACACACAAGTTTCCTGCTGTCTTAGAGACTCTAGAAAGCAAGAGCGTGCTTCTTGTTCTAAAGCAGAGTGTGATCCATGGATGAGAACTATGCTGTATGTTTCCCTTCAGAAATGGAGTTAAATCCCAGGCTCTGAGTCTTCCTACAAGCACTATTTCATTTCAGGTGAGGGCAGTCACTTTTCAGCTCAAAAGAACTACTTCGTTCACGAAGCTCACACGTTTCTCATCTTAACTGAGAAGCATTGGATGTTAGCGGATCTTTGCTTTGTATCAATTTCAAGCAGAATTGAACTAGATATGGTCCGTATGTATATGAAACACCGTTCTTTTCTTCTGAGCACAGTCACATTTCCTGCTGTCTTAGAGACTCTAGAAAGTAAGAGCGTGCTTCTTGCTCTAAATCAGAGTGTGATTCATGGATGAAAACTGTGTTGTGTGTTTCCTTCCGAAATGGAGTTAAACCCCAGGCTCTGTGTCTTCTACAAGCAAGACTTCTTTTAAGGTAAGGGCAGTTACTTTACAGCAAAGCGAACTACATCGTTCACGAAGCTCACACGTTTCTCATCTTAACTGACAAGCATTGGATGTTAGAGGACCAGTGCTTTGTATCAGTTTCAGAAGCAGAGTTGTACTAGATATGGTCTGTATGTGTAGGAAACACCGTTCTTTTGTTCTGAGCACACTCAAGTTTTCTGCTCTCTTAGAGACTCTGGAAAACAAGAGTGTGCTTCTTGCTCTAAAGCAGAGTGTGATCAATGGATGAGAACTCTGCTGTGTGTTTCACTTCAGAAATGGAGATAATCCCAGGCTCTGAGTCTTGCTGCAACCAAGACTTCGTTTCAGGTAAGGGCAGATACTTTACAGCTCAAAGAACTACATCATTCACGAAGCTCACACGTTTCTCATCTAAAATGACAAGCATTGGATGTTAGAGGACCTGTGGTTTCTTTCAGTTTCAGAAGCAGAGTTGAACTAGATATGGCCCGTATGTGGAGGAAACACCGTTCTTTTGTTCTGAGCACACTCACGTTTCCTGCTGTATTAGAGACTCTAGAAAGCAAGAGCATGCTTCTTGCTCTAAAGAAGAGTGTGATCAATGAATGAGAACTCTGCTGTGTGTTTCTCTTCAGAAATGGAGTTAAATCCCAGGCTCTGAGTCTTCCTACAAGGAGGACTTCAATTCAAGAAAGGGCTCTTACTTTTCAGCTCAAACGAACTACATGGTTCAACAAGCTCACACGTTTCTCATCTTAACTGAGAGGCATTGGATGTTAGAGGACCTTTGCTTTGTATCAATTTCAAGCAGAGTTGAACTAGATATGGTCGGTATTTGTAGAAAACACCGTTCTTTTGTTCTCAGCACACTCACGTTTCCTGCTGTATTAGAGAATCTAGAAAGCAAGAGAGTGCTTCTTGCTCTAAAGCAGAGTGTGATCCATGTATGAGAACTGTGCTGTGTGTTTCACTTCAGAAATGTAGTTAAATCCCAGGCTCTGTGTCTTCCTACAAGCAAGACTTCGTTTCAGGTAAGGGCAGTCACTTTTCAGCTCAAACCATCAACATCATTCACGAAGCTCACACGTTTCTCATCTTAACTGACAAGCATTGCATGTTAGAGGACCTGGGGTTTGTTTCAGTTACAGAAGCAGAGTTGGACTAGATATAGTCCGTATGTGTAGGAAACAGTATTCTTTTCTTCTGAGCACACTCAATTTTACTGCAGTATTAGAGACTCTAGAAAGATAGAGTGTGCTTCTTGCTCTAAAGCAGAGTTTGATGAATGGATGAGAACTCTGTTGTGTGTTTCACTTCAGAAATGGAGTTAAATCCCAGGCTCTGAGTCTTCCTACAAGCAAGACTTCTTTTCATGTAAGGGCAGTTACTTTACAGCTCAAACGATCTACATCGTTCAGGAAGTTCACATGTTTCTCATCTTAACTGCCAAGCATTGGATGTTAGAGGACCAGTGCTTTGTATCAGTTTCAGAAGCAGAGTTGGACTAGATATGATACATATGTGTACGAAACACTGTACATTTGTTCTCAGCACACTCAAGTTTCCGGCTGTCTAAGAGATTCTACAAAGCTAGAGCGTGCTTCTTGCTCTAAAGCAGAGTGTGATCAATGGATGAGAACTCTGTTGTGTGTTTCACTTCAGAAATGGAGTTAAATCCCTGGCTCTGAGTCTTCCTACAAGCAAGACTTCGTTTCAGGTAACGGCAGTTACTTTACAGCTAAAACGAACTACATCGTTCACGAAGCTCACACGTTTCTCATCTTAACTGATAAGCATTGGATGTTACAGGACCTGTGGTTTCTTTTAATTTCAAAGGCAGAGTTGAACTAGATATGGTCCATATGTGTATGAAACACTGTTCATTTGTTTTGAGCACTCTCAAGGTTCCTGCTGTATTAGAGATTCTAGAATGCAAGAGCGTTCTTCTTGATCTAAAGCAGAGGGTGATCCATGGATGAGAACTATGCTGTATGTTTCCCTTCAGAAATGGAGTTAAATCCCAGTCTCTGTGTCTTCCTACAAGCACTACTTCATTTCAGGTAAGGGCAGTCACTTTTCAGCACAAACGAACCACATCGTTCACAAAGCTCACACGTTTCTCATCTTAACTGACAATCATCAGATGTTAGAGGACCAGTGCTTTGTATCAGTTTCAGAAGCATAGTTGGACTAGATATGGTCGGTATTTGTAGGAAACACCGTACTTTTGTTCTCAGCACACTCACGTTTCCTGCTGTCTTAGAGAATCTAATAAACAAGAGCGTGCTTCTTGCTCTAAAGCAGAGTGTGATCCCAGGATGAAAACTATGCTGTGTGTTTCCCTTGAGAAATGGAGTTAAATTCCAGGCTCTGTGTCTTCCTACAAGCAAGACTTCGTTTCAAGTAAGGGCACTCCCTTTTCAGCTCAAAAGAAATCTATCGTTCTCAAAGCTCACTCATTTCTCGCTCTTAACTGAAAAGCATTGAATGTTAGAGGACAATTGCTTTGTATCAGTTTCAGAAGCAGAGTTGGACTAGATATGGTCCGTATGTGTAGGAAACACCGTTCATTTGTTCTGAGCACACTCACGTTTCCTGCTCTATTAGAGAATCTAGAAACAAGAGCTTGCTTCTTGCTCTAAAGCAGAGTGTGATCCATGTATGAGAACTGTGCTGTGTGTTTCCCTTCAGAAATGGAGTTGAATCCCAGGCTCTGTGTCTTCTGAGAAGCAAGAAATCGTTTCAGGTAAGGGCAGTCACTTTTCAGCTCAAACGAACTACATCGTTCACAAAGCTCAAACGTTTCTCATCTTAAATGACAAGCATTGGATGTTAGAGGACCTGTGCTTTGTATCAATTTCAGAGGCAGAGATGTATTAGATATGGTCCGAATGTTTAGGAATCACCGTTTTTTTTGTTCTCAGCACACTGAAGTTTTCTGCTCTCTTAGAGACTCTGGAAAGCAAGAGCGTGCTTCTTGCTCTAAAGCAGTGTGTGATCCATGGAAGAGAACTCTGCTGTGTGTTTCACTTCAGAAATGGTGTAAAATCCCAGGCTCTGAGTCTTCCTACACGGAAGGCTTCGATTCAAGTAAGGGCAGTTACTTTAGAGCTAAAATGAACTACATCGTTCACCAAGCTCACATGTTTCTTATCTTAAATGACAAGCATTGGATGTTAGAGGACCAGTGCTTTTTATCAGTTTCAGAAGCAGAGTTGTACTAGTTATGGTTCGTATGTATAAGAAACACCGTTCTTTTCTTCTGAGCACACTCACGTTTCCTGCTGTCCTAGAGACTCTAGAAAGCAAGAGCGTGCTTCTTGCTCTGAACGAGAGTGTGATCACCGGATGAAAACTATGCTGTGTGTTTCCCTTCAGAAATGGAGTTAAATTCCAGGCTCTGAGTCTTCCTACAAGCAAGACTTCCTTTCAAGAAAGGGCACTCACTTTTCTGCTCAAACGAACTACATTGTTCTCGAAGCTCACACTTGTCTCATCTTAACTGACAAGCATTGACTGTTAGAGGACAATTTCTTTGTATCAGTTTCAGAAGCAGAGTTGGACTATATATGGTCCGTATGTGTAGGAAACACCATTCATTTGTTCTGAGCACACTCACGTTTCGTGCTGTATTAGAGAATCGAGAAAGCAAGAGAGTGCTTCTTGCTCTAAAGCAGAGTGTGATCCATGGATGAGAACTCTGCTGTGTGTTTCCCTTCAGAAATGGAGTTGAATCCCAGGCTCCATGTCTTCCTAGAAGCAAGAAATCATTTCAGGTAAGGGCAGTCACTTTTCAGCTCAAACGAACTACATCGTTCACAAAGCTCACACGTTTCTCATCTTAAATGACAAGCATTGGATGTTAGAGGACCTGAGCTTTGTATCTATTTCAGAGGCAGAGATGTACTAGATATGGTCCGAATGTGTAGGAATCACCATTTTTTTTGTTCTCAGCACACTGAAATTTTCTGCTCTCTTAGAGACTCTGGAAAGCAAGAGCGTGCTTCTTGCTCTAAGCACAGTGTGATCCATGGATGAGAACTGTGTTGTGTGTTTCCCTTCAGAAATTGAGTTAAACCCCAGGCTGTGTTTCGCCTACAAGCAAGACTTCGTTTCAGGTAAGGGCAGTCACTTTTCAGCAAAAAAGGAACCACATCGTTCACAAAGCTCACACGTTTCTCATCTTAACTGACAATCATCGGATGTTAGAGGACCAGTGCTTTGTATCAGTTTCAGAAGCATAGTTGGACTAGATATGGTCGGTATTTGTAGGAAACACCGTTCGTTTGTTCTCAGCACACTCACGTTTCCTGCTGTCTTAGAGACTCAAAAAAGCAAGAGCGTGCTTCTTGCTCTAAAGCAGAGTGTGATCCCCAGATGAAAACTATGCTGTGTGTTTCCCTTGAGAAATGGAGTTAAATTCCAGGCTCTTAGTCTTCCTACAAGCAAGACTTCGTTTCAAGTAAGGGCACTCACTTTTCAGCTCAAAAGAAATACATCGTTCTCGAAGCTCACTCGTTTCTCGCTCTTAACTGAAAAGCATTGAATGTTAGAGGACAATTGCTTTGTATCAGTTTCAGAAGCAGAGTTGGACTAGATATGGTCCGTATGTGTAGGAAACACCATTCATTTGTTCTGAGCACACTCACGTTTCCTGCTGTATTAGAGACTCTAGAAAGCAAGAGCGTGCTTCTTGCTCTAATGCAGAGTGTGATCCATGGATGAGAACTCTGCTGTGTGTTTCCCTTCAGAAATGGAGTTGAATCCCAGGCTCTATGTCTTCCTAGAAGCAAGAAATCGTTTCAGGTAAGGGCAGTCACTTTTCAGCTCAAACGAACTACATCGTTCACAAAGCTCATACGTTTCTCATCTTAAATGACAAGCATTGGATGTTAGAGGACCTGTGCTTTGTATCAATTTCAGAGGCAGAGATGTACTAGATATGGTCCGAATGTGTAGGAATCACCGTTTTTTTTGTTCTCAGCACACTGAAATTTTCTGCTCTCTTAGAGACTCTGGAAAGCAAGAGCGTGCTTCTTGCTCTAAGCACAGTGTGATCCATGGATGAGAACTTTGTTGTGTGTTTCCCTTCAGAAATTGAGTTAAACCCCAGGCTGTGTTTCGCCTACAAGCAAGACTTCGTTTCAGGTAAGGGCAGTCACTTTTCAGCACAAACGAACCACATCGTTCACAAAGCTCACACGTTTCACATCTTAACTGACAATCATTGGATGTTAGAGGACCAGTGCTTTGTATCAGTTTCAGAAGCATAGTTGGACTAGATATGGTCGGTATTTGTAGGAAACACCGTTCTTTTGTTCTCAGCACACTCACGTTTCCTGCTGTCTTAGAGACTCTAAAAAGCAAGAGCGTGCTTCTTGCTCTAAAGCAGAGTGTGATCCCCGGATGAAAACTATGCTGTGTGTTTCCCTTGAGAAATGGAGTTAAATTCCAGGCTCTGTGTCTTCCTACAAGCAAGACTTCGTTTCAAGTAAGGGCACTCACTTTTCAGCTCAAAAGAAATACATCGTTCTCGAAGCTCACTTGTTTCTCGCTCTTAACTGAAAAGCATTGAATGTTAGAGGACAATTGCTTTGTATCAGTTTCAGAAGCAGAGTTGGACTATATATGGTCCGTATGTGTAGGAAACACCATTCATTTGTTCTGAGCACACTCACGTTTCCTGCTGTATTAGAGAATCTAGAAAGCAAGAGCGTGCTTCTTGCTCTAAAGCAGAGTGTGATCCATGTATGAGAACTGTGCTGTGTGTTTCCCTTCAGAAATGGAGCTGAATCCCAGGCTCTGTGTCTTCCGAGAAGCAAGAAATCTTTTCAGGTAAGGGCAGTCACTTTTCAGCTCAAACGAACTACATCGTTCACAAAGCTCATACGTTTCTCATCTTAAATGACAAGCATTGGATGTTAGAGGACCTGTGCTTTGTATCAATTTCAGAGGCAGAGATGTATTAGATATGGTCCGAATGTTTAGGAATCACCGTTTTTTTTGTTCTCAGCTCACTGAAGTTTTCTGCTCTCTTAGAGACTCTGGAAAGCAAGAGCGTGCTTCTTGCTCTAAAGCAGAATGTGATCTATATATGAGAACTCTGCTGTGTTTATCACTTCAGAAATGGAGTTAAATCCCACGCTCTGAGTCTTCCTACAAGCAAGACTTCGTTTCAAGTAAGGGTAGTCAGTTTTCAGATCAAACGAACTACATCGTTCACCAAGATCCCATGTTTCTCATCTTAAATGACAAGCATTGGATGTTAGAGGACCAGTGCTTTTTATCAGTTTCAGAAGCAGAGTTGTACTAGATATGGTTCGTATGTATAAGAAACACCGTTCTTTTCTTCTGAGCACACTCACGTTTCCTGCTGTCCTAGAGACTCTAGAAAGCAAGAGCGTGCTTCTTGCTCTGAACGAGAGTGCGATCACCGGATGAAAACTATGCTGTGTGTTTCCCTTCAGAAATGGAGTTAAATTCCAGGCTCTGAGTCTTCCTACAAGCAAGACTTCCTTTCAAGAAAGGGCACTCACTTTTCTGCTCAAACGAACTACATTGTTCTCAAAGCTCACACTTGTCTCATCTTAACTGACAAGCATTGAATGTTAGAGGACAATTGCTTTGTATCAGTTTCAGAAGCAGAGTTGGACTATATATGGTCCGTATGTGTAGGAAACACCATTCATTTGTTCTGAGCACACTCACGTTTCGTGCTGTATTAGAGAATCGAGAAAGCAAGAGAGTGCTTCTTGCTCTAAAGCAGAGTGTGATCCATGGATGAGAACTCTGCTGTGTGTTTCCCTTCAGAAATGGAGTTGAATCCCAGGCTCTATGTCTTCCTAGAAGCAAGAAATCATTTCAGGTAAGGGCAGTCACTTTTCAGCTCAAACGAACTACATCGTTCACAAAGCTCACACGTTTCTCATCTTAAATGACAAGCATTGGATGTTAGAGGACCTGTGCTTTGTATCAATTTCAGAGGCAGAGATGTATTAGATATGGTCCGAATGTTTAGGAATCACCGTTTTTTTTTTGTTCTCAGCACACTGAAGTTTTCTGCTCTCTTAGAGACTCTGGAAAGCAAGAGCGTGCTTCTTGCTCTAAAGCAGTGTGTGATCCATGGAAGAGAACTCTGCTGTGTGTTTCACTTCAGAAATGGTGTAAAATCCCAGGCTCTGAGTCTTCCTACAAGGAAGGCTTCGATTCAAGTAAGGGCAGTTACTTTAGAGCTAAAATGAACTACATCGTTCACCAAGCTCACATGTTTCTTATCTTAAATGACAAGCATTGGATGTTACAAGACCAGTGCTTTTTATCAGTTTCAGAAGCAGAGTTGTACTAGTTATGGTTCGTATGTATAAGAAACACCGTTCTTTTCTTCTGAGCACACTCACGTTTCCTGCTGTCCTAGAGACTCTAGAAAGCAAGAGCGTGCTTCTTGCTCTGAACGAGAGTGTGATCACCGGATGAAAACTATGCTGTGTGTTTCCCTTCAGAAATGGAGTTAAATTCCAGGCTCTGAGTCTTCCTACAAGCAAGACTTCCTTTCAAGAAAGGGCACTCACTTTTCTGCTCAAACGAACTACATTGTTCTCGAAGCTCACACTTGTCTCATCTTAACTGACAAGCATTGACTGTTAGAGGACAATTTCTTTGTATCAGTTTCAGAAGCAGAGTTGGACTATATATGGTCCGTATGTGTAGGAAACACCATTCATTTGTTCTGAGCACACTCACGTTTCGTGCTGTATTAGAGAATCGAGAAAGCAAGAGAGTGCTTCTTGCTCTAAAGCAGAGTGTGATCCATGGATGAGAACTCTGCTGTGTGTTTCCCTTCAGAAATGGAGTTGAATCCCAGGCTCCATGTCTTCCTAGAAGCAAGAAATCGTTTCAGGTAAGGGCAGTCACTTTTCAGCTCAAACGAACTACATCGTTCACAAAGCTCACACGTTTCTCATCTTAAATGACAAGCATTGGATGTTAGAGGACCTGAGCTTTGTATCTATTTCAGAGGCAGAGATGTACTAGATATGGTCCGAATGTGTAGGAATCACCATTTTTTTTGTTCTCAGCACACTGAAATTTTCTGCTCTCTTAGAGACTCTGGAAAGCAAGAGCGTGCTTCTTGCTCTAAGCACAGTGTGATCCATGGATGAGAACTGTGTCGTGTGTTTCCCTTCAGAAATTGAGTTAAACCCCAGGCTGTGTTTTGCCTACAAGCAAGACTTCGTTTCAGGTAAGGGCAGTCAGTTTTCAGCAAAAACGAACCACATCGTTCACAAAGCTCACACGTTTCTCATCTTAACTGACAATCATCGGATGTTAGAGGACCAGTGCTTTGTATCAGTTTCAGAAGCATAGTTGGACTAGATATGGTCGGTATTTGTAGGAAACACCGTTCTTTTGTTCTCAGCACACTCACGTTTCCTGCTGTCTTAGAGACTCAAAAAAGCAAGAGCGTGCTTCTTGCTCTAAAGCAGAGTGTGATCCCCGGATGAAAACTATGCTGTGTGTTTCCCTTGAGAAATGGAGTTAAATTCCAGGCTCTGTGTCTTCCTACAAGCAAGACTTCGTTTCAAGTAAGGGCACTCACTTTTCAGCTCAAAAGAAATACATCGTTCTCGAAGCTCACTCGTTTCTCGCTCTTAACTGAAAAGCATTGAATGTTAGAGGACAATTGCTTTGTATCAGTTTCAGAAGCAGAGTTGGACTATATATGGTCCGTATGTGTAGGAAACACCATTCATTTGTTCTGAGCACACTCACGTTTCCTGCTGTATTAGAGACTCTAGAAAGCAAGAGCGTGCTTCTTGCTCTAATGCAGAGTGTGATCCATGGATGAGAACTCTGCTGTGTGTTTCCCTTCAGAAATGGAGTTGAATCCCAGGCTCTATGTCTTCCTAGAAGCAAGAAATCGTTTCAGGTAAGGGCAGTCACTTTTCAGCTCAAACGAACTACAACGTTCACAAAGCTCATACGTTTCTCATCTTAAATGACAAGCATTGGATGTTAGAGGACCTGTGCTTTGTATCAATTTCAGAGGCAGAGATGTACTAGATATGGTCCGAATGTGTAGGAATCACCGTTTTTTTTGTTCTCAGCACACTGAAATTTTCTGCTCCCTTAGAGACTCTGGAAAGCAAGAGCGTGCTTCTTGCTCTAAGCACAGTGTGATCCATGGATGAGAACTTTGTTGTGTGTTTCCCTTCAGAAATTGAGTTAAACCCCAGGCTGTGTTTCGCCTACAAGCAAGACTTCGTTTCAGGTAAGGGCAGTCACTTTTCAGCACAAACGAACCACATCGTTCACAAAGCTCACACGTTTCACATCTTAACTGACAATCATTGGATGTTAGAGGACCAGTGCTTTGTATCAGTTTCAGAAGCATAGTTGGACTAGATATGGTCGGTATTTGTAGGAAACACCGTTCTTTTGTTCTCAGCACACTCACGTTTCCTGCTGTCTTAGAGACTCTAAAAAGCAAGAGCGTGCTTCTTGCTCTAAAGCAGAGTGTGATCCCCGGATGAAAACTATGCTGTGTGTTTCCCTTGAGAAATGGAGTTAAATTCCAGGCTCTGTGTCTTCCTACAATCAAGACTTCGTTTCAAGTAAGGGCACTCACTTTTCAGCTCAAAAGAAATACATCGTTCTCGAAGCTCACTTGTTTCTCGCTCTTAACTGAAAAGCATTGAATGTTAGAGGACAATTGCTTTGTATCAGTTTCAGAAGCAGAGTTGGACTATATATGGTCCGTATGTGTAGGAAACACCATTCATTTGTTCTGAGCACACTCACGTTTCCTGCTGTATTAGAGAATCTAGAAAGCAAGAGCGTGCTTCTTGCTCTAAAGCAGAGTGTGATCCATGTATGAGAACTGTGCTGTGTGTTTCCCTTCAGAAATGGAGCTGAATCCCAGGCTCTGTGTCTTCCGAGAAGCAAGAAATCTTTTCAGGTAAGGGCAGTCACTTTTCAGCTCAAACGAACTACATCGTTCACAAAGCTCATACGTTTCTCATCTTAAATGACAAGCATTGGATGTTAGAGGACCTGTGCTTTGTATCAATTTCAGAGGCAGAGATGTACTAGATATGGTCCGAATGTTTAGGAATCACCGTTTTTTTTGTTCTCAGCTCACTGAAGTTTTCTGCTCTCTTAGAGACTCTGGAAAGCAAGAGCGTGCTTCTTGCTCTAAAGCAGAATGTGATCTATATATGAGTACTCTGCTGTGTTTATCACTTCAGAAATGGAGTTAAATCCCACGCTCTGAGTCTTCCTACAAGCAAGACTTCGTTTCAAGTAAGGGTAGTCAGTTTTCAGATCAAACGAACTACATCGTTCACCAAGATCCCATGTTTCTCATCTTAAATGACAAGCATTGGATGTTAGAGGACCAGTGCTTTTTATCAGTTTCAGAAGCAGAGTTGTACTAGATATGGTTCGTATGTATAAGAAACACCGTTCTTTTCTTCTGAGCACACTCACGTTTCCTGCTGTCCTAGAGACTCTAGAAAGCAAGAGCGTGCTTCTTGCTCTGAACGAGAGTGTGATCACCGGATGAAAACTATGCTGTGTGTTTCCCTTCAGAAATGGAGTTAAATTCCAGGCTCTGAGTCTTCCTACAAGCAAGACTTCCTTTCAAGAAAGGGCACTCACTTTTCTGCTCAAACGAACTACATTGTTCTCGAAGCTCACACTTGTCTCATCTTAACTGACAAGCATTGAATGTTAGAGGACAATTGCTTTGTATCAGTTTCAGAAGCAGAGTTGGACTATATATGGTCCGTATGTGTAGGAAACACCATTCATTTGTTCTGAGCACACTCACGTTTCCTGCTGTATTAGAGAATCGAGAAAGCAAGAGAGTGCTTCTTGCTCTAAAGCAGAGTGTGATCCATGGATGAGAACTCTGCTGTGTGTTTCCCTTCAGAAATGGAGTTGAATCCCAGGCTCTATGTCTTCCTAGAAGCAAGAAATCATTTCAGGTAAGGGCAGTCACTTTTCAGCGCAAACGAACTACATCGTTCACAAAGCTCACACGTTTCTCATCTTAAATGACAAGCATTGGATGTTAGAGGACTTGTGCTTTGTATCAATTTCAGAGGCAGAGATGTACTAGATATGGTCCGAATGTGTAGGAATCACGGTTATTTTTGTTCTCAGCACACTGACGTTTTCTGCTCTCTTAGAGACTCTGGAAAGCAAGAGCGTGCTTCTTGCTCTAAAGCAGAGTGTGATCAATGGATGAGAACTCTGCTGTGTGTTTCACTTCAGAAATGGAGTTAAATCCCAGGCTCTGAGTCTTCCTACAAGCAAGACTTTGTTTCAGGTAAGGGCAGTCACTTTACAGTTCAAACGATCTACATCATTCACGAAGCTCACACGTTTCTCATCTTAACTGAGAAGCATTGGATATTAGAGGACCTGTGGTTTGTTTCAGTTTCAGAAGCAGATTAGGACTAGATATGGTCCGTATGTGTAGGAAACACCGTTCATTTGTTCTGAGCACACTCACGTTTTGCTGTATTAGAAAATCTAGAAAGCAAGAGCATGCTTCTTGATCTAAAGCAGAGTGTGATCCATGGAGGAGATCTCTGCTGTGTGTTTCCCATCAGAAATGGAGTTAAATCCCAGGTCCCGTGTCTTCCTAAAATCAAGAATTCCTTTCAGGTAAGGGCTGTCACTTTTCAGCTCAAACGAAGTACACCGTTCAAGAAGCTAACACGTTTCTCAACTTAACTGACAAGCATTGCATGTTAGAGGACCAGTGCTTTGTATCAGTTTCAGAAGCAGAATTGAACTAGATATTGTCCGTACGTGTAGGAAACAACGTTCTTTGGTTCTCATCACACTCACGGTTCTTGCTGTCTAAGAGACTCTGGAAAACAAGAGCGTGCTTCTTGCTCTAAAGCATAGTGTGATCAATGGATGAGAACTCTGCTGTGTGTTTGAATTCAGAAATGGAGTTAAAACCCAGGCTTTGAGTCTTCCTACAAGGAGGACTTCGATTCAATTAAGGTCTGTTACGTTACAGCTCAAACGAACTACATCGTTCAAGAAGCTCACACGTTTCTCATCTTAACTGACAGGCATTGGATGTTAGAGGTCCTTTGCTTTGTATCAGTTTCAAGCAGAGTTGAACTAGATATGGTCCGTATGTATAGGAAACACCGTTCTTTTCTTCTGAGCACACTCAAGTTTCCTGTTGTCTTAGAGACTCTAGAAAGCAAGAGCGTGCTTCTTGCTCTAAGCACAGTGTGATCCATGGATGAGAACTCTGCTGTGTGTTTCCCTTCAGAAATGGAGTTGAATCCCAGGCTCTATGTCTTCCTAGAAGCAAGAAATCGTTTCAGGTAAGGGCAGTCACTTTTCAGCTCAAACGAACTACATCGTTCACAAAGCTCACACGTTTCTCATCTTAAATGACAAGCATTGGATGTTAGAGGACCTGTGCTTTGTATCAATTTCAGAGGCAGAGATGTACTAGATATGGTCCGAATGTGTAGGAATCACCATTTTTTTTGTTCTCAGCACACTGAAATTTTCTGCTCTCTTAGAGACTCTGGAAAGCAAGAGCGTGCTTCTTGCTCTAAGCACAGTGTGATCCATGGATGAGAACTGTGTTGTGTGTTTCCCTTCAGAAATTGAGTTAAACCCCAGGCTGTGTTTCGCCTACAAGCAAGACTTCGTTTCAGGTAAGGGCAGTCACTTTTCAGCAAAAACGAACCACATCGTTCACAAAGCTCACACGTTTCTCATCTTAACTGACAATCATCGGATGTTAGAGGACCAGTGCTTTGTATCAGTTTCAGAAGCATAGTTGGACTAGATATGGTCGGTATTTGTAGGAAACACCGTTCTTTTGTTCTCAGCACACTCACGTTTCCTGCTGTCTTAGAGACTCAAAAAAGCAAGAGCGTGCTTCTTGCTCTAAAGCAGAGTGTGATCCCCGGATGAAAACTATGCTGTGTGTTTCCCTTGAGAAATGGAGTTAAATTCCAGGCTCTGTGTCTTCCTACAAGCAAGACTTCGTTTCAAGTAAGGGCACTCACTTTTCAGCTCAAAAGAAATACATCGTTCTCGAAGCTCACTCGTTTCTCGCTCTTAACTGAAAAGCATTGAATGTTAGAGGACAATTGCTTTGTATCAGTTTCAGAAGCAGAGTTGGACTATATATGGTCCGTATGTGTAGGAAACACCATTCATTTGTTCTGAGCACACTCACGTTTCCTGCTGTATTAGAGAATCTAGAAACAAGAGAGTGCTTCTTGCTCTAAAGCAGAGTGTGATCCATGTATGAGAACTGTGCTGTGTGTTTCCCGTCAGAAATGGAGTTGAATCCCAGGCTCTGAGTCTTCCTACAAGCAAGACTTTGTTTCAGGCAAGGAGAGTCACTTTTCAGCTCAAACGAACTACATCGTTCACGAAGCTAACACGTTTCTCAACTTAACTGACAATCATTGCATGTTAGAAGACCAATGCTTTGTATCAGTTTCAGAAGCAGAGTTGGACTAGATATGGTCCGTACCTGTAGGACACACCGTTCTTTTGTTCTCATCACACTCACAGTTCTTGCTGTCTTAGAGACTCTGGAAAGCAAGAGCGTGCTTCTTGCTCTAAAGCAGAGTGTGATCAATGGATAAGAACTCTGCTGTGTGTTTCAATTCTTAAATGGAGTTAAATCCCAGGCTTTGAGTCTTCCTACAAGGAGGACTTCGATCCAAGTAAGGGCAGTTATTTAACAGCTCAAACGAACTACATCGTTCAAGAAGCTCACACGTTTCTCATCTTAACTGAGAGGCATTGGATGTTAGAGGACATTTGCTTTGTATCAGTTTCAAGCAGAGTTGAACTGGATATGGTCCGTATGTGTAGGAAACACCGTTCTTTTCTTCTGAGCACACTCAAATTTCCTGCGGTCTTAGAGACTCTAGAAAGCAAGAGCGTGCTTCTTGCTCTAAGCACAGTGTGATCCATGGATGAGAACTGTGTTGTGTGTTTCCCTTCAGAAATGGAGTTAAACCCCAGGCTATGTGTCACCTACAAGCAAGACTTCGTTTCAGGTAAGGGCAGTCACTTTTCAGCTCAAATGAAACACATCGTTCACAAACCTCACACGTTTCTCATCTTAACTGACAAACATCGGATGTTAGAGGACCAGTGCTTTGTATCAGTTTCAGAAGCAGAGTTGGAATAGATATGGTCGGTATTTGTAGGAAACACCGTTCTTTTGTTCTCTGCACACTCAGGTTGCCTGCTGTATTAGCAACTCTAGAAAGCAAGAGCGTGCTTCTTCCTCTAATGCAGAGTGTGATCAATGGATGAGAACTCTGCTGTGTGTTTCACTTCAGAAATGGAGGTTAATCCCATGTTTTGAATCTTCCTACAACAAGACTTGTTTTCAGGTAAGGGAAGTTAATTTACAGTTCAAACGAACTACATCGTTCATGAAGCTCACAGGATTCTCATCTAAACTGACAAGCATTGGATGTTAGAGGACCTGTGGTTTCTTTCAGTTTCACAAGCAGAGTTGAACTAGATATGGCCCGTATGTGTAGGAAACAACGTTCTTTTGTTCTCAGCACACTCACGTTTCCTGCTATCTTAGAGACTCTAGAAAGCAAGAGCGTGCTTCTTGCTCTAAAGCAGAGTGTGATCCTCGGATGAAAACTATGCTGTGTGTTTCCCTTCAGAAATGGAGTTAAATTCCAGGCTCTGTGTCTTCCTACAAGCAAGACTTCGTTTCAAGTAAGGGCACTCACTTTTCAGCTCAAACGAACTACATCGTTCATGAAGCTCACACGTGTCTCATCTTAACTGACAAGCATTGAATGTTAGAGGACAATTGCTTTGTATTAGTTTCAGAAGCAGCGTTGGACTATATATGGTCTGTATGTGTAGGTAACACCATTCATTTGTTCTGAGCACACTCACGTTTCCTGCTGTATTAGAGAATCTAGAAAGCAAGAGAGTGCTTCTTGCTCTAAAGCAGAGTGTGATCCATGGATGAGAACTCTGCTGTGTGTTTCACTTCAGAAATGGAGTTAAATCCCAGGCTCTGAGTCTTCCTACAACAAGACCTCGTTTCAGGTAAGGGCAGTTACTTTACAGCTAAAACGAACTACATCGTTCACGAAGCTCACACGTTTCTCATCTAAACTGACCAGCATTGGTTGTTAGAGGAACTGTGTATTGTTTCATTTTCAGAAGCAGAGTTGAACTAAATATGATCCGTATGTGTAGGAAACACTGTTCTTTTGTTCTGAGCACACTGAAGTTTCCTGCTGTATTAGAGATTCTAGAAAGCAAGAGCGCTCTTCTTGCTCTAAAGCAGAGTGTGATCCATGGATGAGAACTCTGCTGTGTGTTTCCCTTTAGAAATGGAGTTAAATCCCAGGCTCTGTGTCTTCCTAGAGGCAAGACTTCGTTTCAGGTAAGGGCAGTTACTTTACTGCTCAAAAGAACTACATCCTTCACGAAGCTCACACGTTTCTCAACTTAACTGACAAGCATTGCATGTTAGAGGACCAGTGCTTTGTATCAGTTTCAGAAGCAGAGTTGAACTAGATATGGCCCTTATGTGGAGGAAACACGGTTCTTTTGTTCTGAGCACACTCATGTTTCCTGCTGTCTTATAGACTCTAGAAATCAAGAGCGTCCTTCTTGCTCTAAAGCAGAGTGTGATCTATATATGAGAACTCTGCTGTGATTCACATCAGAAATGGAGTTAAATCCCAGGCTCTGAGTCTTCCTACAAGTAAGACTTTGTTTCAGGCAAGGAGAGTCACTTTTCAGCTCAAACGAACTACATCGTTCACGAAGCTAACACGTTTCTCAACTTAACTGACAAACATTGCATGTTAGAGGACCAGTGCCTTTGTATCAGTTTCAGAAGCAGAGTTGGACTAGGTATGGTCCGTACATGTAGGAAACACCATTCTTTTGTTCTCATCACACTCACGGTTCTTGCTGTCTTAGAGACTCTGGAAAGCAAGAGCGTGCTTCTTTCTCTAAAGCAGAGTGTGATCAATGGATGAGAACTCTGCTGTGTGTTTGAATTCATAAATGGAGTTAAATCCCAGGCTTTGAGTCTTCCTACAAGGAGGACTTCGATCCAAGTAAGGGCAGTTACTTAACAGCTCAAACGAACTACATCATTCAAGAAGCTCACACGTTTCTCATCTTAATTGAGAGGCATTGGATGTTAGAGGACCTTTGCTTTGTATCAGTTTGAAGCATAGTTGAACGAGATATGATCCGTATGTATAGGAAACACCGTTCTTTTCTTTTGAGCTCACTCAAGTTTCCTGCTGTATTAGAGAATCTAGAAAGCAAGAGAGTGCTTTTTGCTCTAAAGCAGAGTGTGATCCATGGATGAGAACTCTGCTGTGTGTTTCACTTCAGAAATGGAGTTAAATCCCAGGCTCTGAGTCTTCCTACAACAAGACCTCGTTTCAGGTAAGGGCAGCTACTTTACAGCTAAAACGAACTGCATCGTTCACGAAGCTCACACGTTTCTCATCTAAACTGACAAGCATTGGTTGTTAGAGGAACTGTGTATTGTTTCATTTTCAGAAGCAGAGTTGAACTAAATATGATCCGTATGTGTAGGACACACTGTTCTTTTGTTCTGAGCACACTGAAGTTTCCTGCTGTATTAGAGATTCTAGAAAGCAAGAGCGCTCTTCTTGCTCTAAAGCAGAGTGTGATCCATGGATGAGAACTCTGCTGTGTGTTTCCCTTTAGAAATGGAGTTAAATCCCAGGCTCTGTGTCTTCCTAGAGGCAAGACTTCGTTTCAGGTAAGGGCAGTTACTTTACTGCTCAAAAGAACTACATCCTTCACGAAGCTCACACGTTTCTCAACTTAACTGACAAGCATTGCATGTTAGAGGACCAGTGCTTTGTATCAGTTTCAGAAGCAGAGTTGAACTAGATATGGCCCGTATGTGGAGGAAACACGGTTCTTTTGTTCTGAGCACACTCACGTTTCCTGCTGTCTTAGAGAATCTAGAAATCTAGAGCGTGCTTCTTGCTCTAAAGCAGAGTGTGATCAATGGATGAGAACTCTGCTGTGTGTTACACTTCAGAAATGGAGTTAAATCCCAGTCTCTGAGTCTTCCTACAAGCAAGACTTCTTTTCAGGTAAGGGCAGTTACTTTACAGCTCAAAAGAACTACATCTTTCACGAAGCTCACACATTTCTCAACTTAACTGAGAGGCATTGGATGTTAGAGGACCTTTGCTTTGTATCAGTTTCAAGCAGAGTTGAACTAGATATGGTCCGTATGTGTAGGAAACACCGTTCTTTTCTTCTGAGCACACTCAAATTTCCTGCGGTCTTAGAGACTCTAGAAAGCAAGAGCGTGCTTCTTGCTCTAAGCACAGTGTGATCCATGGATGAGAACTGTGTTGTGTGTTTCCCTTCAGAAATGGAGTTAAACCCCAGGCTATGTGTCACCTACAAGCAAGACTTCGTTTCAGGTAAGGGCAGTCACTTTTCAGCTCAAATGAAACACATCGTTCACAAACCTCACACGTTTCTCATCTTAACTGACAATCATCGGATGTTAGAGGACCAGTGCTTTGTATCAGTTTCAGAAGCAGAGTTGGAATAGATATGGTCGATATTTGTAGGAAACACCGTTCTTTTGTTCTCTGCACACTCACGTTTCCTGCTGTATTAGCAACTCTAGAAAGCAAGAGCGTGCTTCTTCCTCTAATGCAGAGTGTGATCAATGGATGAGAACTCTGCTGTGTGTTTCACTTCAGAAATGGAGGTTAATCCCATGTTTTGAATCTTCCTACAACAAGACTTGTTTTCAGGTAAGGGAAGTTAATTTACAGTTCAAACGAACTACATCGTTCATGAAGCTCACAGGATTCTCATCTAAACTGACAAGCATTGGATGTTAGAGGACCTGTGGTTTCTTTCAGTTTCACAAGCAGAGTTGAACTAGATATGGCCCTTATGTGTAGGAAACAACGTTCTTTTGTTCTCAGCACACTCACATTTCCTGCTATCTTAGAGACTCTAGAAAGCAAGAGCGTGCTTCTTGCTCTAAAGCAGAGTGTGATCCTCGGATGAAAACTATGCTGTGTGTTTCCCTTCAGAAATGGAGTTAAATTCCAGGCTCTGTGTCTTCCTACAAGCAAGACTTCGTTTCAAGTAAGGGCACTCACTTTTGAGCTCAAACGAACTACATCGTTCAAGAAGCTCACATGTTTCTCATCTTAAGTGAGAGGCATTGGATGTTAGAGGACCTTTGCTTTGTATCAGTTTCAGAAGCAGAGTTGGACTAGATATAGTCAGTACGTGTAGGAAACACCGTTCTTTTGTTCTCATCACACTCACAGTTCTTCCTCTCTTAGAGACTCTGGAAAGCAAGAGCATGCTTCTTGCTCTAAAGCAGAGTGTGATCCATATATGAGAACTCTGCTGTGTGTTTCCCTTCAGAAATGGAGTTAAATCCCAGGCTCTGTGTCTTCCTAGAGGCAAGAAATCGTTTCAGGTAAGGGCAGTCACTTTTCAGCTTAAAAGAACTACATCATTCACAAAGCTCACACGTTTCTCATCTTAAATGACAAGCATTGGATGTTAGACGACCTGAGATTTGTATCAAATTCAGAGGCAGGGATGTTCTAGATATGGTCCGTATGTGTAGGAATCACCAATCTTTTGTTCTCAGCACACTCATGTTTTCTGCTCTCTTAGAGACTCTGAAAAGCAAGAGCTTGCTTCTGGCTCTAAAGCAGAGTGTGATCAATGGATGAGAACTCTGCTGTGTGTTTCACTTCAGAAATGGAGTTAAAACCCAGGCTCTGAGTCTTCCTACAAGCAAGACTTTGTTTCAGGTAAGGAGAGTCACTTTTCAGCTCAAACGAACCACATCGTTCATAAGCTCACACGTTTCTCACCTTAACTGACAATCATCGGATGTTAGAGGACCAGTGCTTTGTGTCAGTTTCAGAAGCAGAGATGGACTGGATAAGGTCGGTATTTGTAGGAAACACCGTTCGTTTGTTCCCAGCACACTCACGTTTCCTGCTGTCTTAGAGAATCTAGAGAGCAAGAGCGTGCTTCTTCCTCTAAAGCAGAGTGTGATCAATGGACGAGAACTCTGCTGTGTGTTTCACTTCAGAAATGGAGGTTAATCCCAGGTTCTGAATCTTCCTACAACAAGACTTCTTTTCAGGTAAGGGCAGTTAATTTACAATTCAAATGAACTACATCGTTCATGAAGCTCACTCATTTCTCATCTAAACTGACAAGCATTGGATGTTAGAGGACCTGTGGTTTCTTTCAGTTTCAGAAGCAGTGTTGAACTAGATATGGCCCGTATGTGTAGGAAACAACGTTCTTTTGTACTCAGCACACTCACGTTTCCTGCTATCTTAGAGACTCTAGAAAGCAAGAGCGTGCTTCTTGCTCTAAAGCAGAGTGTGATCCCCGGATGAAAACTATGCTGTGTGTTTCCCTTCAGAAATGGAGTTAAATTCCAGGCTCTGTGTCTTCCTACAAGCAAGACTTCGTTTCAAGTAAGGGCACTCACTTTTCAGCTCAAACGAACTACATCGTTCACGAAGCTCACACGTGTCTCATCTTAACTGACGAGGATTGAATGTTAGAGGACAATTGCTTTGTATTAGTTTCAGAAGCAGAGTTGGACTATATATGGTCCGTATGTGTAGGAAACACCATTCATGTGTTCTGAGCACACTCACGTTTCCTGCTGTATTAGAGAATCTAGAAAGCAAGAGAGTGCTTCTTGCTCTAAAGCAGAGTGTGATCCATGGATGAGAACTCTGCTGTGTGTTTCACTTCAGAAATGGAGTTAAATCCCAGGCTCTGAGTCTTTCTACAACAAGACTTCGTTTCAGGTAAGGGCAGTTACTTTACAGCTAAAACGAACTACATCGTTCACGAAGCTCACACGTTTCTCATCTTAACTGACAAGCATTGGTTGTTAGAGGAACTGTAGTTTTGTTTCAGTTTCAGAAGCAGAGTTGAACTAGATATGGCCCGTATGTGGAGGAAACACGGTTCTTTTGTTCTGAGCACACTCATGTTTCCTGCTGTCTTAGAGACTCTAGAAAGCAAGAGCATCCTTCTTGCTCTAAAGCAGAGTGTGATCTATATATGAAAACTCTTCTGTGTGTTTCACATCAGAAATGGAGTTAAATCCCAGGCTCTGAGTCTTCCTACAAGCAAGACTTTGTTTCAGGCAAGGAGAGTCACTTTTCAGCTCAAACAAACTACATCGTTCACGAAGCTAACACGTGTCTCAACTTAACTGACAAGAATTGCATGTTAGAAGACCAGTGCTTTGTATCAGTTTCAGAAGCAGAGTTGGACTAGATATGGTCCGTACGTGTAGGAAACACCATTCTTTTGTTCTCATCACACTCACGGTTCTTGCTGTCTTAGAGACTCTGGAAAGCAAGAGCGTGCTTCTTGCTCTAAAGCAGAGTGTGATCAATGGATGAGAACTCTGCTGTGTGTTTGAATTCATAAATGGAGTTAAATCCCAGGCTTTGAGTCTTCCTACAAGGAGGACTTCGATCCAAGTAAGGGCAGTTACTTAACATCTCAAACGAACTACATCGTTCAAGAAGCTCACATGTTTCTCATCTTAAGTGAGAGGCATTGGATGTTAGAGGACCTTTGCTTTGTATCAGTTTCAGAAGCAGAGTTGGACTAGATATAGTCAGTACGTGTAGGAAACACCGTTCTTTTGTTCTCATCACACTCACAGTTCTTCCTCTCTTAGAGACTCTGGAAAGCAAGAGCATGCTTCTTGCTCTAAAGCAGAGTGTGATCCATGGATGAGAACTCTGCTGTGTGTTTCCCTTCAGAAATGGAGTTAAATCCCAGGCTCTGTGTCTTCCTAGAGGCAAGAAATCGTTTCAGGTAAGGGCAGTCACTTTTCAGCTTAAACGAACTACATCATTCACAAAGCTCACACGTTTCTCATCTTAAATGACAAGCATTGGATGTTAGACGACCTGAGATTTGTATCAATTTCAGAGGCAGGGATGTTCTAGATATGGTCCGTATGTGTAGGAATCACCAATCTTTTGTTCTCAGCACACTCAAGTTTTCTGCTCTCTTAGAGACTCTGAAAAGCAAGAGCTTGCTTCTGGCTCTAAAGCAGAGTGTGATCAATGGATGAGAACTCTGCTGTGTGTTACACTTCAGAAATGGAGTTAAAACCCAGGCTCTGAGTCTTCCTACATGCAAGACTTTGTTTCAGGTAAGGAGAGTCACTTTTCAGCTCAAACGAACCACATCGTTCATAAGCTCACACGTTTCTCACCTTAACTGACAATCATCGGATGTTAGAGGACCAGTGCTTTGTGTCAGTTTCAGAAGCAGAGATGGACTGGATAAGGTCGGTATTTGTAGGAAACACCGTTCGTTTGTTCCCAGCACACTCACGTTTCCTGCTGTCTTAGAGACTCTAGAGAGCAAGAGCGTGCTTCTTCCTCTAAAGCAGAGTGTGATCAATGGACGAGAACTCTGCTGTGTGTTTCACTTCAGAAATGGAGGTTAATCCCAGGTTCTGAATCTTCCTACAACAAGACTTCTTTTCAGGTAAGGGCAGTTAATTTACAATTCAAATGAACTACATCGTTCATGAAGCTCACTCATTTCTCATCTAAACTGACAAGCATTGGATGTTAGAGGACCTGTGGTTTCTTTCAGTTTCAGAAGCAGTGTTGAACTAGATATGGCCCGTATGTGTAGGAAACAACGTTCTTTTGTACTCAGCACACTCACGTTTCCTGCTATCTTAGAGACTCTAGAAAGCAAGAGCGTGCTTCTTGCTCTAAAGCAGAGTGTGATCCCCGGATGAAAACTATGCTGTGTGTTTCCCTTCAGAAATGGAGTTAAATTCCAGGCTCTGTGTCTTCCTACAAGCAAGACTTCGTTTCAAGTAAGGGCACTCACTTTTCAGCTCAAACGAACTACATCGTTCACGAAGCTCACACGTGTCTCATCTTAACTGACGAGGATTGAATGTTAGAGGACAATTGCTTTGTATTAGTTTCAGAAGCAGAGTTGGACTATATATGGTCTGTATGTGTAGGAAACACCATTCATGTGTTCTGAGCACACTCACGTTTCCTGCTGTATTAGAGAATCTAGAAAGCAAGAGAGTGCTTCTTGCTCTAAAGCAGAGTGTGATCCATGGATGAGAACTCTGCTGTGTGTTTCACTTCAGAAATGGAGTTAAATCCCAGGCTCTGAGTCTTTCTACAACAAGACTTCGTTTCAGGTAAGGGCAGTTACTTTACAGCTAAAACGAACTACATCGTTCACGAAGCTCACACGTTTCTCATCTTAACTGACAAGCATTGGTTGTTAGAGGAACTGTAGTTTTGTTTCAGTTTCAGAAGCAGAGTTGAACTAGATATGGCCCGTATGTGGAGGAAACACGGTTCTTTTGTTCTGAGCACACTCATGTTTCCTGCTGTCTTAGAGAATCTAGAAAGCAAGAGCATCCTTCTTGCTCTAAAGCAGAGTGTGATCTATATATGAAAACTCTTCTGTGTGTTTCACATCAGAAATGGAGTTAAATCCCAGGCTCTGAGTCTTCCTACAAGCAAGACTTTGTTTCAGGCAAGGAGAGTCACTTTTCAGCTCAAACAAACTACATCGTTCACGAAGCTAACACGTGTCTCAACTTAACTGACAAGAATTGCATGTTAGAAGACCAGTGCTTTGTATCAGTTTCAGAAGCAGAGTTGGACTAGATATGGTCCGTACGTGTAGGAAACACCATTCTTTTGTTCTCATCACACTCACGGTTCTTGCTGTCTTAGAGACTCTGGAAAGCAAGAGCGTGCTTCTTGCTCTAAAGCAGAGTGTGATCAATGGATGAGAACTCTGCTGTGTGTTTGAATTCATAAATGGAGTTAAATCCCAGGCTTTGAGTCTTCCTACAAGGAGGACTTCGATCCAAGTAAGGGCAGTTACTTAACATCTCAAACGAACTACATCGTTCAAGAAGCTCACATGTTTCTCATCTTAAGTGAGAGGCATTGGATGTTAGAGGACCTTTGCTTTGTATCAGTTTCAGAAGCAGAGTTGGACTAGATATAGTCAGTACGTGTAGGAAACACCGTTCTTTTGTTCTCATCACAATCACTGTTCTTCCTCTCTTAGAGACTCTGGAAAGCAAGAGCATGCTTCTTGCTCTAAAGCAGAGTGTGATCCATGGATGAGAACTCTGCTGTGTGTTTCCCTTCAGAAATGGAGTTAAATCCCAGGCTCTGTGTCTTCCTAGAGGCAAGAAATCGTTTCAGGTAAGGGCAGTCACTTTTCAGCTTAAACGAACTACATCATTCACAAAGCTCACACGTTTCTCATCTTAAATGACAAGCATTGGATGTTAGACGACCTGAGATTTGTATCAATTTCAGAGGCAGGGATGTTCTAGATATGGTCCGTATGTGTAGGAATCACCAATCTTTTGTTCTCAGCACACTCAAGTTTTCTGCTCTCTTAGAGACTCTGAAAAGCAAGAGCTTGCTTCTGGCTCTAAAGCAGAGTGTGATCAATGGATGAGAACTCTGCTGTGTGTTACACTTCAGAAATGGAGTTAAAACCCAGGCTCTGAGTCTTCCTACAAGCAAGACTTTGTTTCAGGTAAGGAGAGTCACTTTTCAGCTCAAACGAACCACATCGTTCATAAGCTCACACGTTTCTCACCTTAACTGACAATCATCGGATGTTAGAGGACCAGTGCTTTGTGTCAGTTTCAGAAGCAGAGATGGACTGGATAAGGTCGGTATTTGTAGGAAACACCGTTCGTTTGTTCCCAGCACACTCACGTTTCCTGCTGTCTTAGAGACTCTAGAGAGCAAGAGCGTGCTTCTTCCTCTAAAGCAGAGTGTGATCAATGGACGAGAACTCTGCTGTGTGTTTCACTTCAGAAATGGAGGTTAATCCCAGGTTCTGAATCTTCCTACAACAAGACTTCTTTTCAGGTAAGGGCAGTTAATTTACAATTCAAATGAACTACATCGTTCATGAAGCTCACTCATTTCTCATCTAAACTGACAAGCATTGGATGTTAGAGGACCTGTGGTTTCTTTCAGTTTCAGAAGCAGTGTTGAACTAGATATGGCCCGTATGTGTAGGAAACAACGTTCTTTTGTACTCAGCACACTCACGTTTCCTGCTATCTTAGAGACTCTAGAAAGCAAGAGCGTGCTTCTTGCTCTAAAGCAGAGTGTGATCCCCAGATGAAAACTATGCTGTGTGTTTCCCTTCAGAAATGGAGTTAAATTCCAGGCTCTGTGTCTTCCTACAAGCAAGACTTCGTTTCAAGTAAGGGCACTCACTTTTCAGCTCAAACGAACTACATCGTTCACGAAGCTCACACGTGTCTCATCTTAACTGACGAGGATTGAATGTTAGAGGACAATTGCTTTGTATTAGTTTCAGAAGCAGAGTTGGACTATATATGGTCCGTATGTGTAGGAAACACCATTCATGTGTTCTGAGCACACTCACGTTTCCTGCTGTATTAGAGAATCTAGAAAGCAAGAGAGTGCTTCTTGCTCTAAAGCAGAGTGTGATCCATGGATGAGAACTCTGCTGTGTGTTTCACTTCAGAAATGGAGTTAAATCCCAGGCTCTGAGTCTTTCTACAACAAGACTTCGTTTCAGGTAAGGGCAGTTACTTTACAGCTAAAACGAACTACATCGTTCACGAAGCTCACACGTTTCTCATCTTAACTGACAAGCATTGGTTGTTAGAGGAACTGTGTTTTGTTTCAGTTTCAGAAGCAGAGTTGAACTAGATATGGCCCGTATGTGGAGGAAACACGGTTCTTTTGTTCTGAGCACACTCATGTTTCCTGCTGTCTTAGAGACTCTAGAAAGCAAGAGCATCCTTCTTGCTCTAAAGCAGAGTGTGATCTATATATGAAAACTCTTCTTTGTGTTTCACATCAGAAATGGAGTTAAATCCCAGGCTCTGAGTCTTCCTACAAGCAAGACTTTGTTTCAGGCAAGGAGAGTCACTTTTCAGCTCAAACAAACTACATCGTTCACGAAGCTAACACGTGTCTCAACTTAACTGACAAGAATTGCATGTTAGAAGACCAGTGCTTTGTATCAGTTTCAGAAGCAGAGTTGGACTAGATATGGTCCGTACGTGTAGGAAACACCATTCTTTTGTTCTCATCACACTCACGGTTCTTGCTGTCTTAGAGACTCTGGAAAGCAAGAGCGTGCTTCTTGCTCTAAAGCAGAGTGTGATCAATGGATGAGAACTCTGCTGTGTGTTTGAATTCATAAATGGAGTTAAATCCCAGGCTTTGAGTCTTCCTACAAGGAGGACTTCGATCCAAGTAAGGGCAGTTACTTAACATCTCAAACGAACTACATCGTTCAAGAAGCTCACATGTTTCTCATCTTAAGTGAGAGGCATTGGATGTTAGAGGACCTTTGCTTTGTATCAGTTTCAGAAGCAGAGTTGGACTAGATATAGTCAGTACGTGTAGGAAACACCGTTCTTTTGTTCTCATCACACTCACAGTTCTTCCTCTCTTAGAGACTCTGGAAAGCAAGAGCATGCTTCTTGCTCTAAAGCAGAGTGTGATCCATGGATGAGAACTCTGCTGTGTGTTTCCCTTCAGAAATGGAGTTAAATCCCAGGCTCTGTGTCTTCCTAGAGGCAAGAAATCGTTTCAGGTAAGGGCAGTCACTTTTCAGCTTAAACGAACTACATCATTCACAAAGCTCACACGTTTCTCATCTTAAATGACAAGCATTGGATGTTAGACGACCTGAGATTTGTATCAATTTCAGAGGCAGGGATGTTCTAGATATGGTCAGTATGTGTAGGAATCACCAATCTTTTGTTCTCAGCACACTCAAGTTTTCTGCTCTCTTAGAGACTCTGGAAAGCAAGAGCGTGCTTCTGGCTCTAAAGCAGAGTGTGATCAATGGATGAGAACTCTGCTGTGTGTTTCACTTCAGAAATGGAGTTAAAACCCAGGCTCTGAGTCTTCCTACAAGCAAGACTTTGTTTCAGGTAAGGAGAGTCACTTTTCAGCTCAAACGAACCACATCGTTCATAAGCTCACACGTTTCTCACCTTAACTGACAATCATCGGATGTTAGAGGACCAGTGCTTTGTTTCAGTTTCAGAAGCAGAGTTGGACTAGATATGGTCGGTATTTGTAGGAAACACCGTTCGTTTGTTCCCAGCACACTCACGTTTCCTGCTGTCTTAGAGACTCTAGAGAGCAAGAGCATGCTTCTTCCTCTAAAGAAGAGTGTGATCAATGGACGAGAACTCTGCTGTGTGTTTCACTTCAGAAATGGAGTTAAATCCCAGGCTCTGAATCTTCCTACGACAAGACTTCTTTTCAGGTAAGGGCAGTTAATTTACAATTCAAACGAACTACATCGTTCATGAAGCTCACACGTTTCTCATCTAAACTGACAAGCATTGGAAGTTAGAGGACCTGTGGTTTATTTCAGTTTCAGAAGCAGAGTTGAACTAGATATGGACCATTTGTGTAGGAAACAACGTTCTTTTGTTCTGGGCACACTCATGTTTCCTGCTGTCTTAGAGATTCTACAAAGCAAGAGCGTGCTTCTTGCTCTACATCAGAGTGTGATCCCTGCATGAAAACTATGCTGTGTGTTTTTCTTCAGAAATGGAGTTAAATTCCAGGCTCTGTGTCTTACTACAAGCAAGAGTTCATTTCAAGATAGGGCAGTCACTTTTCAGCTCAAACAAATAACATCGTTCACGAAGCTCACTTGTTTCTCATCTTAAATGACAAGCATTGAATGTTAGCGGACCAGTGCTTTGTATCAGTTTCAGACGAAGAGTTGGAATAGACATAGTCCGTATGTGTAGGAAACACCGTTCTTTTGTTCTCAGCACACTCATGTTTCCTGCTGTTTTAGAGACTCTAGAAAACTAGAGCGTGCTCTTGCTCTAAAGCAGAGTGTGATCCCCGGATGAAAACTATGCTGTGTGTTTCACTTCAGAAATGGAGTTAAATTCCAGGCTCTGAGTCTTCCTACAAGTAAGACTTCGTTTCAAGTAAGGGCACTAACTTTTCAGCTCAAACGAACTACATCGTTCTCGAAGCTCACACGTTTCTCATCTTAACCGAGAGGCATTAGATGTTAGAGGACCTTTGCTTTGTATCAGTTTCAAGCAGAGTTGAACTGGTTATTGTCCGTATGTATAGGAAACACCGTTCTTTTCTTCTGAGCACACACAAATTTCCTGCGGTCTTAGAGACTCTAGAAAGCAAGAGCGTGCTTCTTGCTCTAAGCACAGTGTGATCCATGGATGAGAACTGTGTTGTGTGTTTCCCTTCAGAAATGGAGATAAACCCCAGGCTATGTGTCGCCTACAAGCAAGACTTCGTGTCAGGTAAGGGCAGTCACTTTTCAGCTCAAACGAAACACATCGTTCACAAACCTCACACGTTTCTCATCTTAACTGACAATCATTGGATGTTAGAGGACCAGTGCTTTGTATCAGTTTCAGAATCAGAGTTGGAATAGATATGGTCGGTATTTGTAGGAAACACCGTTCTTTTGTTCTCTGCACACTCACGTTTCCTGCTGTATTAGCAACTCTAGAAAGCAAGAGCGTGCTTCTTCCTCTAATGCAGAGTGTGATCCATGGATGAGAACTCTGCTGTGTGTTTCACTTCAGAAATGGAGGTTAATCCCAGGTTCTGAATCTTCCTACAACAAGACTTCTTTTCAGGTAAGGGCAGTTAATTTACAATTCAAATGAACTACATCGTTCATGAAGCTCACTCATTTCTCATCTAAACTGACAAGCATTGGATGTTAGAGGACCTGTGGTTTCTTTCAGTTTCAGAAGCAGAGTTGAACTAGATATGGCCCGTATGTGTAGGAAACAACGTTCTTTTGTTCTCAGCACACTCACGTTTACTGCTATCTTAGAGACTCTAGAAAGCAAGAGCGTGCTTCTTGCTCTAAAGCAGAGTGTGATCCCCGGATGAAAACTATGCTGTGTGTTTCCCTTCAGAAATGGAGTTAAATTCCAGGCTCTGTGTCTTCCTACAATCAAGACTTCGTTTCAAGTAAGGGCACTCACTTTTCAGCTCAAACGAACTACATCGTTCACGAAGCTCACACGATTCTCATCTAAACTGACAAGAATTGGATGTTAGAGGACCTATGGTTTCTTTCAGTTTCAGAAGCAGAGTTGAACTACATATGGCCCGTATGTGTAGGAAACACCGTTCTTTTCTTCTCTGCACACTCACGTTTCCTGCTTTATTAGCAACTCTAGAAAGCAAGAGCGTGCTTCTTCCTCTAATGCAGAGTGTGATCAATGGATGAGAACTCTGCTGTGTGTTTCACTTCAGAAATGGAGGTTAATCCCAGGTTCTGAATCTTCCTACAACAAGACTTCTTTTCAGGTAAGGGCAGTTACTTTACAGCTAAAACGAACTACATCGTTCACGAAGCTCACACGTTTCTCAACTTAACTGACAAGCATTGGTTGTTAGAGGAACTATGTTTTGTTTCAGTTTCAGAAGCAGAGTTGAACTAAATATGATCCGTATGTGTAGGAAACACTGTTCTTTTGTTCTGAGCACACGCAAGTTTCCTGCTGTATTAGAGATTCTAGAAAGCAAGAGCGTTCTTCTTGCTCTAAAGCAGAGTGTGATCCATGGATGAGAACTCTGCTGTGTGTTTCCCTTCAGAAATGGAGTTAAATCCCTGGCTCTGAGTCTTCCTACAAGCAAGACTTCGTTTCAGGTAATGGCAGTTACTTTACAGCTAAAACGAACTACATCGTTCACGAAGCTCACACGTTTCTCATCTTAACTGAGAAGCATTGGATATTAGAGGATCTTTGCTTTGTATCAATTTCAAGCAGAGTTGGACTAGATATGTTCCGTATGTATAGGAATCACGGTACTTTGCTTCTGAGTACACTCACGTTTCCTGCTGTATTAGAGTCTCTGTAAAGCAACAGCGTGCTTCTTGCTCTGAACCAGGGTGTGAACCATGGAAGAGAACTCTGCTGTGTGTTTCCCTTCAGAAATGTAGTTAAATCCCAGGCTCTGTGTCTTCCTACAACAAGACTTCTTTTCAGGTAAGGGCAGTTAATTTACAGTTCAAACGAACTACATCGTTCATGAAGCTCACAGGATTCTCATCTAAACTGACAAGCATTGGATGTTAGAGGACCTGTGGTTTCTTTCAGTTTCAGAAGCAGAGTTGAACTACATATGGCCCGGATGTGTAGGAAACACCGTTCTTTTGTTCTCAGCACACTCACGTTTCCTGCTACCTTGAGACTCTAGAAAGCAAGAGCGTGCTTCTTGCTCTAAAGTAGAGTGTGATCCCCGGAGGAAAAGTATGCTGTGTGTTTCCCTTAAGAAATGGAGTTAAATCCCAGGTTCTGAGTCTTCCTACAAGCAAGAATTTGTTTCAGGCAAGGAGAGTCACTTTTCAGCTCAAACGAACTATATCGTTCACGAAGCTAACACGTTTCTCAACTTAACTGACAATCATTGCATGTTAGAGGACCAGTGCTTTGTATCAGTTTCAGCAGCAGAGTTGAACTAGATATGGCCCGTATGTGGAGGAAACACGGTTCTTTTGTTCTGAGCACACTCATGTTTCCTGCTGTCTTAGAGACTCTAGAAAGCAAGAACGTCCTTCTTGCTCTAAAGCAGATTGTGATCTATATATGAGAACTCTGCTGTGATTCACATCAGAAATGGAGTTAAATCCCAGGCTCTGAGTCTTCCTACAAGTAAGACTTTGTTTCAGGGAAGGAGAGTCACTTTTCAGCTCAAACGAACTACATCGTTCACGAAGCTAACACGTTTCTCAACTTAACTGACAAACATTGCATGTTAGAGGACCAGTGCTTTGTATCAGTTTCAGAAGCAGAGTTGGACTAGATATGGTCCGTACGTGTAGGAAACACCGTTCTTTTGTTCTCATCACACTCACGGTTCTTGCTGTCTTAGAGACTCTGGAAAGCAAGAGCGTGCTTCATGCTCTAAAGCAGAGTGTGATCAATGGATGAGAACTCTGCTGTGTGTTTGATTTCATAAATGGAGTTAAATCCCAGGCTTTGAGTCTTCCTACAAGGAGGACTTCGATCCAAGTAAGGGCAGTTACTTAACAGCTCAAATGAACTACATCGTTCAAGAAGCTCACACGTTTCTCATCTTAACTGAGAGGCATTGGATGTTAGAAGACCTTTGCTTTGTATCAGTTTGAAGCAGAGTTGAACTAGATATGGTCCGTATGTATAGGAAACACCGTTCTTTTCTTTTGAGCACACTCAAGTTTCCTGTTGTCTTAGAGACTCTAGAAAGCAAGAGCGTCCTCCTTGCTCTAAGCACAGTGTGATCCATGGATGAGAACTGTGTTGTGTGTTTCCCTTCAGAAATGGAGTTAAACACCAGGCTATGTGTCGCCTACAAGCAAGAATTCGTTTTAGGTAAGGGCAGTCACTTTTCAGCTCAAACGAAACACATCGTTCACAAAGCTCACATGTTTCTCAACTTAACTGACAATCATCGGATGTTAGAGGACCAGTGCTTTGTATCAGTTTCAGAAGCAGAGTTGGAATAGATATGGTCGGTATTTGTAGGAAACACCGTTCGTTTGTTCTCAGCACACTCACCTTTCCTGCTGTCTTAGCGACTCTAGAAAGCAAGAGCGTCCTTCTTCCTCTAATGCAGAGTGTGATCAATGGATGAGAACTCTGCTGTGTGTTTCACTTCAGAAATGGAGGTTAATCCCAGGTTCTGAATCTTCCTACAACAAGACTTCTTTTCAGGTAAGGGCAGTTAATTTACAATTCAAATGAACTACATCGTTCATGAAGCTCACTCATTTCTCATCTAAACTGACAAGCATTGGATGTTAGAGGACCTTTGGTTTCTTTCAGTTTCAGAAGCAGAGTTGAACTAGATATGGCCTGTATGTATAGGAAACAACGTTCTTTTGTTCTCAGCACACTCACGTTTCCTGCTATCTTAGAGACTCTAGAAAGCAAGAGCGTGCTTCTTGCTCTAAAGCAGAGTGTGATCCCCGGATGAAAACTATGCTGTGTGTTTCCCTTCAGAAATGGAGTTAAATTCCAGGCTCTGTGTCTTCCTACAAGCAAGACTTCGTTTCAAGTAAGGGCACTCACTTTTCAGCTCAAACGAACTACATTGTTCACGAAGCTCACACGTTTCTCATCTTAACTGACAAGCATTGGTTGTTAGAGGAAGTGTGTTTTGTTTCAGTTTCAGAAGCAGAGTTGAACTAGATATGGCCCGTATGTGGAGGAAACACGGTTCTTTTGTTCTGAGCACACTCATGTTTCCTGCTGTCTTAGAGACTCTAGAAAGCAAGAGCGTCCTTCTTGCTCTAAAACAGAGTGTGATCTATATATGAAAACTCTTCTGTGTGTTTCACATCAGAAATGGAGTTAAATCCCAGGCTCTGAGTCTTCCTACCAGCAAGACTTTGTTTCAGGCAAGGAGAGTCACTTTTCAGCTCAAACGAACTACATCGTTCACGAAGCTCACACGTTTCTCATCTTAACTTAGAAGCATTGGATGTTAGAGGACCTTTGCTTTGTATCAATTTCAAGCAGAGTTGAACTAGATATGTTCTGTATGTATAGGAAACACGGTACTTTGCTTCTGAGTACACTCACGTTTCCTGCTGTATTAGAGTCTCTGTAAAGCAAGAGCGTGATTCTTGCTCTGAAGCATAGTGTGAACCTTGGAAGAGAACTCTGCTGTGTGTTTCCCTTCAGAAATGTAGTTAAATCCCAGGCTCTGTGTCTTCCTACAACAAGACTTCTTTTCAGGTAAGGGCAGTTAATTTACAGTTCAAACGAACTACATCGTTCATGAAGCTCACACGATTCTCATCTAAACTGACAAGCATTGGATGTTAGAGGACCTGTGGTTTCTTTCAGTTTCAGAAGCAGAGTTGAACTACATATGGCCCGTATGTGTAGGAAACACCGTTCTTTTCTTCTCTGCACACTCACGTTTCCTGCTGTATTAACAACTCTAGAAAGCAAGAGCGTGCTTCTTCCTCTAATGCAGAGTGTGATCAATGGATGAGAACTCTGCTGTGTGTTTCACTTCAGAAATGGAGGTTAATCCCAGGTTCTGAATCTTCCTACAACAAGACTTCTTTTCAGGTAAGGGCAGTTACTTTACTGTTCAAAAGAACTACATCCTTCACGAAGCTCACACGTTTCTCAACTTAACTGACAAGCATTGCATGTTAGAGGACCAGTGCTTTGTATCAGTTTCAGAAGCAGAGTTGAACTAGATATGGCCCGTATGTGGAGGAAACACGGTTCTTTTGTTCTGAGCACACTCATGTTTCCTGCTGTCTTAGAGACTCTAGAAAGCAAGAACGTCCTTCTTGCTCTAAAGCAGATTGTGATCTATATATGAGAACTCTGCTGTGATTCACATCAGAAATGGAGTTAAATCCCAGGCTCTGAGTCTTCCTACAAGTAAGACTTTGTTTCAGGCAAGGAGAGTCACTTTTCAGCTCAAACGAACTACATCGTTCACAAAGCTAACACGTTTCTCAACTTAACTGACAAACATTGCATGTTAGAGGACCAGTGCTTTGTATCAGTTTCAGAAGCAGAGTTGGACTAGATATGGTCCGTACGTGTAGGAAACACCGTTCTTTTGTTCTCATCACACTCACGGTTCTTGCTGTCTTAGAGACTCTGGAAAGCAAGAGCGTGCTCCATGCTCTAAAGCAGAGTGTGATCAATGGATGAGAACTCTGCTGTGTGTTTGATTTCATAAATGGAGTTAAATCCCAGGCTTTGAGTCTTCCTACAAGGAGGACTTCGATCCAAGTAAGGGCAGTTACTTAACAGCTCAAATGAACTACATCGTTCAAGAAGCTCACACGTTTCTCATCTTAACTGAGAGGCATTGGATGTTAGAGGACCTTTGCTTTGTATCAGTTTGAAGCAGAGTTGAACTAGATATGGTCCGTATGTATAGGAAACACCGTTCTTTTCTTTTGAGCACACTCAAGTTTCCTGTTGTCTTAGAGACTCTAGAAAGCAAGAGCGTGCTCCTTGCTCTAAGCACAGTGTGATCCATGGATGAGAACTGTGTTGTGTGTTTCCCTTCAGAAATGGAGTTAAACCCCAGGCTATGTGTCGCCTACAAGCAAGACTTCGTTTTAGGTAAGGGCAGTCACTTTTCAGCTCAAACGAAACACATCGTTCACAAAGCTCACATGTTTCTCAACTTAACTGACAATCATCGGATGTTAGAGGACCAGTGCTTTGTATCAGTTTCAGAAGCAGAGTTGGAATAGATATGGTCGGTATTTGTAGGAAACACCGTTCGTTTGTTCTCAGCACACTCACGTTTCCTGCTGTATTAGAGACTCTAGAAAGCAAGAGCGTCCTTCTTCCTCTAATGCAGAGTGTGATCAATTGATTATAACTCTGCTGTGTGTTTCACTTCAGAAATGGAGGTTAATCCCAGGTTCTGAATCTTCCTACAAAAAGACTTCTTTTCAGGTAAGGGCAGTTAATTTACAATTCAAATGAACTACATCGTTCATGAAGCTCACTCATTTCTCATCTAAACTGACAAGCATTGGATGTTAGAGGACCTGTGGTTTCTTTCAGTTTCAGAAGCAGAGTTGAACTAGATATGGCCTGTATGTATAGGAAACAACGTTCTTTTGTTCTCAGCACACTCACGTTTCCTGCTATCTTAGAGACTCTAGAAAGCAAGAGCGTGCTTCTTGCTCTAAAGCAGAGTGTGATCCCCGGATGAAAACTATGCTGTGTGTTTCCCTTCAGAAATGGAGTTAAAGCCCAGGCTCTGTGTCTTCCTACAAGCAAGACTTCGTTTCAAGTAAGGGCACTCACTTTTCAGCTCAAACGAACTACATTGTTCACGAAGCTCACACGTTTCTCATCTTAACTGACAAGCATTGGTTGTTAGAGGAAGTGTGTTTTGTTTCAGTTTCAGAAGCAGAGTTGAACTAGATATGGCCCGTATGTGGAGGAAACACGGTTCTTTTGTTCTGAGCACACTCATGTTTCCTGCTGTCTTAGAGACTCTAGAAAGCAAGAGCGTCCTTCTTGCTCTAAAACAGAGTGTGATCTATATATGAAAACTCTTCTGTGTGTTTCACATCAGAAATGGAGTTAAATCCCAGGCTCTGAGTCTTCCTACCAGCAAGACTTTGTTTCAGGCAAGGAGAGTCACTTTTCAGCTCAAACGAACTACATCGTTCACGAAGCTCACACGTTTCTCATCTTAACTGAGAAGCATTGGATGTTAGAGGACCTTTGCTTTGTATCAATTTCAAACAGAGTTGAACTAGATATGTTCTGTATGTATAGGAAACACAGTACTTTGCTTCTGAGTACACTCACGTTTCCTGCTGTATTAGAGTCTCTGTAAAGCAAGAGCGTGATTCTTGCTCTGAAGCATAGTGTGAACCTTGGAAGAGAACTCTGCTGTGTGTTTCCCTTCAGAAATGTAGTTAAATCCCAGGCTCTGTGTCTTCCTACAACAAGACTTCTTTTCAGGTAAGGGCAGTTAATTTACAGTTCAAACGAACTACATCGTTCATGAAGCTCACACGATTCTCATCTAAACTGACAAGCATTGGATGTTAGAGGACCTGTGGTTTCTTTCAGTTTCAGAAGCAGAGTTGAACTACATATGGCCCGTATGTGTAGGAAACACCGTTCTTTTCTTCTCTGCACACTCACGTTTCCTGCTGTATTAACAACTCTAGAAAGCAAGAGCGTGCTTCTTCCTCTAATGCAGAGTGTGATCAATGGATGAGAACTCTGCTGTGTGTTTCACTTCAGAAATGGAGGTTAATCCCAGGTTCTGAATCTTCCTACAACAAGACTTCTTTTCAGGTAAGGGCAGTTACTTTACTGTTCAAAAGAACTACATCCTTCACGAAGCTCACACGTTTCTCAACTTAACTGACAAGCATTGCATGTTAGAGGACCAGTGCTTTGTATCAGTTTCAGAAGCAGAGTTGAACTAGATATGGCCCGTATGTGGAGGAAACACGGTTCTTTTGTTCTGAGCACACTCATGTTTCCTGCTGTCTTAGAGACTCTAGAAAGCAAGAACGTCCTTCTTGCTCTAAAGCAGATTGTGATCTATATATGAGAACTCTGCTGTGATTCACATCAGAAATGGAGTTAAATCCCAGGCTCTGAGTCTTCCTACAAGTAAGACTTTGTTTCAGGCAAGGAGAGTCACTTTTCAGCTCAAACGAACTACATCGTTCACAAAGCAAGCACGTTTCTCAACTTAACTGACAAACATTGCATGTTAGAGGACCAGTGCTTTGTATCAGTTTCAGAAGCAGAGTTGGACTAGATATGGTCCGTACGTGTAGGAAACACCGTTCTTTTGTTCTCATCACACTCACGGTTCTTGCTGTCTTAGAGACTCTGGAAAGCAAGAGCGTGCTCCATGCTCTAAAGCAGAGTGTGATCAATGGATGAGAACTCTGCTGTGTGTTTGATTTCATAAATGGAGTTAAATCCCAGGCTTTGAGTCTTCCTACAAGGAGGACTTCGATCCAAGTAAGGGCAGTTACTTAACAGCTCAAATGAACTACATCGTTCAAGAAGCTCACACGTTTCTCATCTTAACTGAGAGGCATTGGATGTTAGAGGACCTTTGCTTTGTATCAGTTTGAAGCAGAGTTGAACTAGATATGGTCCGTATGTATAGGAAACACCGTTCTTTTCTTTTGAGCACACTCAAGTTTCCTGTTGTCTTAGAGACTCTAGAAAGCAAGAGCGTGCTCCTTGCTCTAAGCACAGTGTGATCCATGGATGAGAACTGTGTTGTGTGTTTCCCTTCAGAAATGGAGTTAAACCCCAGGCTATGTGTCGCCTACAAGCAAGACTTCGTTTTAGGTAAGGGCAGTCACTTTTCAGCTCAAACGAAACACATCGTTCACAAAGCTCACATGTTTCTCAACTTAACTGACAATCATCGGATGTTAGAGGACCAGTGCTTTGTATCAGTTTCAGAAGCAGAGTTGGAATAGATATGGTCGGTATTTGTAGGAAACACCGTTCGTTTGTTCTCAGCACACTCACGTTTCCTGCTGTATTAGAGACTCTAGAAAGCAAGAGCGTCCTTCTTCCTCTAATGCAGAGTGTGATCAATCGATTATAACTCTGATGTGTGTTTCACTTCAGAAATGGAGGTTAATCCCAGGTTCTGAATCTTCCTACAAAAAGACTTCTTTTCAGGTAAGGGCAGTTAATTTACAATTCAAATGAACTACATCGTTCATGAAGCTCACTCATTTCTCATCTAAACTGACAAGCATTGGATGTTAGAGGACCTGTGGTTTCTTTCAGTTTCAGAAGCAGAGTTGAACTAGATATGGCCTGTATGTGTAGGAAACAACGTTCTTTTGTTCTCAGCACACTCACGTTTCCTGCTATCTTAGAGACTCTAGAAAGCAAGAGCGTGTTTCTTGCTCTAAAGCAGAGTGTGATCCCTGGATGAAAACTATGCTGTGTGTTTCCCTTCAGAAATGGAGTTAAATTCCAGGCTCTGTGTCTTCCTACAAGCAAGACTTCGTTTCAAGTAAGGGCACTCACTTTTCAGCTCAAACGAACTACATCGTTCACGAAGCTCACACGTGTCTCATCTTAACTGACAAGGATTGAATGTTAGAGGACAATTGCTTTGTATTAGTTTCAGAAGCAGAGTTGGACTATATATGGTCGGTATGTGTAGGAAACACCATTCATGTGTTCTGAGCACACTCACGTTTCCTGCTGTATTAGAGAATCTAGAAAGCAAGAGAGTGCTTCTTGCTCTAAAGCAGGGTGTGATCCATGGATGAGAACTCTGCTGTGTGTTTCACTTCAGAAATGGAGTTAAATCCCAGGCTCTGAGTCTTTCTACAACAAGACTTCGTTTCAGGTAAGGGCAGTTACTTTACAGCTAAAACGAACTACATCATTCACGAAGCTCACACGTTTCTCATCTTAACTGACAAGCATTGGTTGTTAGAGGAACTGTGTTTTGTTTCAGTTTCAGAAGCAGAGTTGAACTAGATATGGCCCGTATGTGGAGGAAACACGGTTCTTTTGTTCTGAGCACACTCATGTTTCCTGCTGTCTTAGAGACTCTAGAAAGCAAGAGCATCCTTCTTGCTCTAAAGCAGAGTGTGATCTATATATGAAAACTCTTCTGTGTGTTTCACATCAGAAATGGAGTTAAATCCCAGGCTCTGAGTCTTCCTACAAGCAAGACTTTGTTTCAGGCAAGGAGAGTCACTTTTCAGCTCAAACAAACTACATCGTTCACGAAGTTAACATGTGTCTCAACTTAACTGACAAGCATTGCATGTTAGAAGACCAGTGCTTTGTATCAGTTTCAGAAGCAGAGTTGGACTAGATATGGTCCGTACGTGTAGGAAACACCATTCTTTTGTTCTCATCACACTCACGGTTCTTGCTGTCTTAGAGACTCTGGAAAGCAAGAGCGTGCTGCTTGCTCTAAAGCAGAGTGTGATCAATGGATGAGAACTCTGCTGTGTGTTTGAATTCATAAATGGAGTTAAATCCCAGGCTTTGAGTCTTCCTACAAGGAGGACTTCGATCCAAGTAAGGGCAGTTACTTAACAGCTCAAACGAACTACATCGTTCAAGAAGCACACACGTTTCTCATCTTAACTGAGAGGCATTGGATGTTAGACGACCTGAGATTTGTATCAATTTCAGAGGCAGGGATGTTCTAGATATGGTCCATATGTGTAGGAATCACCAATCTTTTGTTCTCAGCACACTCAAGTTTTCTGCTCTCTTAGAGACTCTGGAAAGCAAGAGCTTGCTTCTGGCTCTAAAGCAGAGTGTGATCAATGGATGAGAACTCTGCTGTGTGTTTCACTTCAGAAATGGAGTTAAAACCCAGGCTCTGAGTCTTCCTACAAGCAAGACTTTGTTTCAGGTAAGGAGAGTCACTTTTCAGCTCAAACGAACCACATCGTTCATAAGCTCACACGTTTCTCACCTTAACTGACAATCATCGGATGTTAGAGGACCAGTGCTTTGTGTCAGTTTCAGAAGCAGAGATGGACTGGATAAGGTCGTTATTTGTAGGAAACACCGTTCGTTTGTTCCCAGCACACTCACGTTTCCTGCTGTCTTAGAGACTCTAGAGAGCAAGAGCGTGCTTCTTCCTCTAAAGCAGAGTGTGATCAATGGACGAGAACTCTGCTGTGTGTTTCACTTCAGAAATGGAGGTTAATCCCAGGTTCTGAATCTTCCTACAAAAAGACTTCTTTTCAGGTAAGGGCAGTTAATTTACAATTCAAATGAACTACATCGTTCATGAAGCTCACTCATTTCTCATCTAAACTGACAAGCATTGGATGTTAGAGGACCTGTGGTTTCTTTCAGTTTCAGAAGCAGAGTTGAACTAGATATGGCCTGTATGTGTAGGAAACAACGTTCTTTTGTTCTCAGCACACTCACGTTTCCTGCTATCTTAGAGACTCTAGAAAGCAAGAGCGTGTTTCTTGCTCTAAAGCAGAGTGTGATCCCTGGATGAAAACTATGCTGTGTGTTTCCCTTCAGAAATGGAGTTAAATTCCAGGCTCTGTGTCTTCCTACAAGCAAGACTTCGTTTCAAGTAAGGGCACTCACTTTTCAGCTCAAACGAACTACATCGTTCACGAAGCTCACACGTGTCTCATCTTAACTGACAAGGATTGAATGTTAGAGGACAATTGCTTTGTATTAGTTTCAGAAGCAGAGTTGGACTATATATGGTCGGTATGTGTAGGAAACACCATTCATGTGTTCTGAGCACACTCACGTTTCCTGCTGTATTAGAGAATCTAGAAAGCAAGAGAGTGCTTCTTGCTCTAAAGCAGGGTGTGATCCATGGATGAGAACTCTGCTGTGTGTTTCACTTCAGAAATGGAGTTAAATCCCAGGCTCTGAGTCTTTCTACAACAAGACTTCGTTTCAGGTAAGGGCAGTTACTTTACAGCTAAAACGAACTACATCATTCACGAAGCTCACACGTTTCTCATCTTAACTGACAAGCATTGGTTGTTAGAGGAACTGTGTTTTGTTTCAGTTTCAGAAGCAGAGTTGAACTAGATATGGCCCGTATGTGGAGGAAACACGGTTCTTTTGTTCTGAGCACACTCATGTTTCCTGCTGTCTTAGAGACTCTAGAAAGCAAGAGCATCCTTCTTGCTCTAAAGCAGAGTGTGATCTATATATGAAAACTCTTCTGTGTGTTTCACATCAGAAATGGAGTTAAATCCCAGGCTCTGAGTCTTCCTACAAGCAAGACTTTGTTTCAGGCAAGGAGAGTCACTTTTCAGCTCAAACAAACTACATCGTTCACGAAGTTAACACGTGTCTCAACTTAACTGACAAGCATTGCATGTTAGAAGACCAGTGCTTTGTATCAGTTTCAGAAGCAGAGTTGGACTAGATATGGTCCGTACGTGTAGGAAACACCATTCTTTTGTTCTCATCACACTCACGGTTCTTGCTGTCTTAGAGACTCTGGAAAGCAAGAGCGTGCTGCTTGCTCTAAAGCAGAGTGTGATCAATGGATGAGAACTCTGCTGTGTGTTTGAATTCATAAATGGAGTTAAATCCCAGGCTTTGAGTCTTCCTACAAGGAGGACTTCGATCCAAGTAAGGGCAGTTACTTAACAGCTCAAACGAACTACATCGTTCAAGAAGCACACACGTTTCTCATCTTAACTGAGAGGCATTGGATGTTAGACGACCTGAGATTTGTATCAATTTCAGAGGCAGGGATGTTCTAGATATGGTCCATATGTGTAGGAATCACCAATCTTTTGTTCTCAGCACACTCAAGTTTTCTGCTCTCTTAGAGACTCTGGAAAGCAAGAGCTTGCTTCTGGCTCTAAAGCAGAGTGTGATCAATGGATGAGAACTCTGCTGTGTGTTTCACTTCAGAAATGGAGTTAAAACCCAGGCTCTGAGTCTTCCTACAAGCAAGACTTTGTTTCAGGTAAGGAGAGTCACTTTTCAGCTCAAACGAACCACATCGTTCATAAGCTCACACGTTTCTCACCTTAACTGACAATCATCGGATGTTAGAGGACCAGTGCTTTGTGTCAGTTTCAGAAGCAGAGATGGACTGGATAAGGTCGTTATTTGTAGGAAACACCGTTCGTTTGTTCCCAGCACACTCACGTTTCCTGCTGTCTTAGAGACTCTAGAGAGCAAGAGCGTGCTTCTTCCTCTAAAGCAGAGTGTGATCAATGGACGAGAACTCTGCTGTGTGTTTCACTTCAGAAATGGAGGTTAATCCCAGGTTCTGAATCTTCCTACAACAAGACTTCTTTTCAGGTAAGGGCAGTTAATTTACAATTCAAATGAACTACATCGTTCATGAAGCTCACTCATTTCTCATCTAAACTGACAAGCATTGGATGTTAGAGGACCTGTGGTTTCTTTCAGTTTCAGAAGCAGAGTTGAACTAGATATGGCCCTTATGTGTAGGAAACAACGTTCTTTTGTTCTCAGCACACTCACGTTTCCTGCTATCTTAGAGACTCTAGAAAGCAAGAGCGTGCTTCTTGCTCTAAAGCACAGTGTGATCCCCGGATGAAAACTATGCTGTGTGTTTCCCTTCGGAAATGGAGTTAAATTCCAGGCTCTGTGTCTTCCTACAAGCAAGACTTCGTTTCAAGTAAGGGCACTCACTTTTCAGCTCAAACGAACTACATCGTTCACGAAGCTCACACGTGTCTCATCTTAACTGACAAGGATTGAATGTTAGAGGACAATTGCTTTGTATTAGTTTCAGAAGCAGAGTTGGACTACATATGGTCCGTATGTGTAGGAAACACCATTCATGTGTTCTGAGCACACTCACGTTTCCTGCTGTATTAGAGAATCTAGAAAGCAAGAGAGTGCTTCTTGCTCTAAAGCAGAGTGTGATCCATGGATGAGATCTCTGCTGTGTTTCACTTCAGAAATGGAGTTAAATCCCAGGCTCTGAGTCTTTCTACAACAAGACTTCGTTTCAGGTAAGGGCAGTTACTTTACAGCTAAAACGAACTACATCGTTCACGAAGCTCACACGTTTCTCATCTTAACTGACAAGCATTGGTTGTTAGAGGAACTGTGTTTTGTTTCAGTTTCAGAAGCAGAGTTGAACTAGATATGGCCCGTATGTGGAGGAAACACGGTTCTTTTGTTCTGAGCACACTCATGTTTCCTGCTGTCTTAGAGACTCTAGAAAGCAAGAGCATCCTTCTTGCTCTAAAGCAGAGTGTGATCTATATATGAAAGCTCTTCTGTGTGTTTCACATCAGAAATGGAGTTAAATCCCAGGCTCTGAGTCTTCCTACAAGCAAGACTTTGTTTCAGGCAAGGAGAGTCACTTTTCAGCTCAAACAAACTACATCGTTCACGAAGCTAACACGTGTCTCAACTTAACTGACAAGCATTGCATGTTAGAAGACCAGTGCTTTGTATCAGTTTCAGAAGCAGAGTTGGACTAGATATGGTCCGTACGTGTAGGAAACACCATTCTTTTGTTCTCATCACACTCACAGTTCTTGCTGTCTTAGAGACTCTGGAAAGCAAGAGCGTGCTTCTTGCTCTAAAGCAGAGTGTGATCAATGGATGAGAACTCTGCTGTGTGATTGAATTCATAAATGGAGTTAAATCCCAGGCTTTGAGTCTTCCTACAAGGAGGACTTCGATCCAAGTAAGGGCAGTTACTTAACAGCTCAAACGAACTACATCGTTCAAGAAGCTCACATGTTTCTCATCTTAACTGAGAGGCATTGGATGTTAGAGGACCTTTGCTTTGTATCAGTTTCAGAAGCAGAGTTGGACTAGATATAGTCAGTATGTGTAGGAAACACCGTTCTTTTGTTCTCATCACACTCTCAGTTCTTCCTCTCTTAGAGACTCTGGAAAGCAAGAGCATGCTTCTTTCTCTAAAGCAGAGTGTGATCCATGGATGAGAACTCTGCTGTGTGTTTCCCTTCAGAAATGGAGTTAAATCCCAGGCTCTGTGTCTTCCTAGAGGCAAGAAATCGTTTCAGGTAAGGGCAGTCACTTTTCAGCTTAAACGAACTACATCATTCACAAAGCTCACACGTTTCTCATCTTAAATGACAAGCATTGGATGTTAGACGACCTGAGATTTGTATCAATTTCAGAGGCAGGGATGTTCTAGATATGGTCCGTATGTGTAGGAATCACCAATCTTTTGTTCTCAGCACACTCAAATTTTCTGCTCTCTTAGAGACTCTGGAAAGCAAGAGCGTGCTTCTGGCTCTAAAGCAGAGTGTGATAAAGGATGAGAACTCTGCTGTGTGTTTCACTTCAGAAATGGAGTTAAAACCCAGGCTCTGAGTTTTCCTACAAGCAAGACTTTGTTTCAGGTAAGGAGAGTCACTTTTCAGCTCAAACGAACCACATCGTTCATAAGCTCACACGTTTCTCACCTTAACTGACAATCATCGGATGTTAGAGGACCAGTGCTTTGTGTCAGTTTCAGAAGCAGAGATGGACTGGATATGGTCGGTATTTGTAGGAAACACCGTTCGTTTGTTCCCAGCACACTCACGTTTCCTGCTGTCTTAGAGACTCTAGAGAGCAAGAGCGTGCTTCTTCCTCTAAAGCAGAGTGTGATCAATGGACGAGAACTCTGCTGTGTGTTTCACTTCAGAAATGGAGGTTAATCCCAGGTTCTGAATCTTCCTACAACAAGACTTCTTTTCAGGTAAGGGCAGTTAATTTACAATTCAAATGAACTACATCGTTCATGAAGCTCACTCATTTCTCATCTAAACTGACAAGCATTGGATGTTAGAGGACCTGTGGTTTCTTTCAGTTTCAGAAGCAGAGTTGAACTAGATATGGCCCGTATGTGTAGGAAACAACGTTCTTTTGTTCTCAGCACACTCACGTTTCCTGCTATCTTAGAGACTCTAGAAAGCAAGAGCGTGCTTCTTGCTCTAAAGCACAGTGTGATCCCCGGATGAAAACTATGCTGTGTGTTTCCCTTCGGAAATGGAGTTAAATTCCAGGCTCTGTGTCTTCCTACAAGCAAGACTTCGTTTCAAGTAAGGGCACTCACTTTTCAGCTCAAACGAACTACATCGTTCACGAAGCTCACACGTGTCTCATCTTAACTGACAAGGATTGAATGTTAGAGGACAATTGCTTTGTATTAGTTTCAGAAGCAGAGTTGGACTACATATGGTCCGTATGTGTAGGAAACACCATTCATGTGTTCTGAGCACACTCACGTTTCCTGCTGTATTAGAGAATCTAGAAAGCAAGAGAGTGCTTCTTGCTCTAAAGCAGAGTGTGATCCATGGATGAGATCTCTGCTGTGTTTCACTTCAGAAATGGAGTTAAATCCCAGGCTCTGAGTCTTTCTACAACAAGACTTCGTTTCAGGTAAGGGCAGTTACTTTACAGCTAAAACGAACTACATCGTTCACGAAGCTCACACGTTTCTCATCTTAACTGACAAGCATTGGTTGTTAGAGGAACTGTGTTTTGTTTCAGTTTCAGAAGCAGAGTTGAACTAGATATGGCCCGTATGTGGAGGAAACACGGTTCTTTTGTTCTGAGCACACTCATGTTTCCTGCTGTCTTAGAGACTCTAGAAAGCAAGAGCATCCTTCTTGCTCTAAAGCAGAGTGTGATCTATATATGAAAACTCTTCTGTGTGTTTCACATCAGAAATGGAGTTAAATCCCAGGCTCTGAGTCTTCCTACAAGCAAGACTTTGTTTCAGGCAAGGAGAGTCACTTTTCAGCTCAAACAAACTACATCGTTCACGAAGCTAACACGTGTCTCAACTTAACTGACAAGCATTGCATGTTAGAAGACCAGTGCTTTGTATCAGTTTCAGAAGCAGAGTTGGAATAGATATGGTCCGTACGTGTAGGAAACACCATTCTTTTGTTCTCATCACACTCACGGTTCTTGCTGTCTTAGAGACTCTGGAAAGCAAGAGCGTGCTTCTTGCTCTAAAGCAGAGTGTGATCAATGGATGAGAACTCTGCTGTGTGTTTTAATTCATAAATGGAGTTAAATCCCAGGCTTTGAGTCTTCCTACAAGGAGGACTTCCATCCAAGTAAGGGCAGTTACTTAACAGCTCAAACGAACTACATCGTTCAAGAAGCTCACATGTTTCTCATCTTAACTGAGAGGCATTGGATGTTAGAGGACCTTTGCTTTGTATCAGTTTCAGAAGCAGAGTTGGACTAGATATAGTCAGTACATGTAGGAAACACCGTTCTTTTGTTCTCATCACACTCACAGTTCTTCCTCTCTTAGAGACTCTGGAAAGCAAGAGCATGCTTCTTGCTCTAAAGCAGAGTGTGATCCATGGATGAGAACTCTGCTGTGTGTTTCCCTTCAGAAATGGAGTTAAATCCCAGGCTCTGTGTCTTCCTAGAGGCAAGAAATCGTTTCAGGTAAGGGCAGTCACTTTTCAGCTTAAACGAACTACATCATTCACAAAGCTCACACGTTTCTCATCTTAAATGACAAGCATTGGATGTTAGACGACCTGAGATTTGTATCTATTTCAGAGGCAGGAATGTTCTAGATATGGTCCGTATGTGTAGGAATCACCAAACTTTTGTTCTCAGCACACTCAAGTTTTCTGCTCTCTTAGAGACTCTGGAAAGCAAGAGCGTGCTTCTGGCTCAAAGCAGAGTGTGATCAATGGATGAGAACTCTGCTGTGTGTTTCACTTCAGAAATGGAGTTAAAACCCAGGCTCTGAGTCTTCCTACAAGCAAGACTTTGTTTCAGGTAAGGAGAGTCACTTTTCAGCTCAAACGAAACACATCGTTCATAAGCTCACACGTTTCTCACCTTAACTGACAATCATCGGATGTTAGAGGACCAGTGCTTTGTTTCAGTTTCAGAAGCAGAGTTGGACTAGATGTGGTCGGTATTTGTAGGAAACACCGTTCGTTTGTTCCCAGCACACTCACGTTTCCTGCTGTCTTAGAGACTCTAGAGAGCAAGAGCATGCTTCTTTCTCTAAAGAAGAGTGTGATCAATGGACAAGAACTCTGCTGTGTGTTTCACTTCAGAAATGGAGTTAAATCCCAGGCTCTGAATCTTCCTACAACAAGACTTCTTTTCAGGTAAGGGCAGTTAATTTACAGTTCAAACGAACTACATCGTTCATGAAGCTCACACGTTTCTCATCTAAACTGACAAGCATTGGATGTTAGAGGACCTGTGGTTTATTTCAGTTTCAGAAGCAGAGTTGAACTAGATATGGACCATTTGTGTAGGAAACACCGTTCTTTTGTTCTGGGCACACTCATGTTTCCTGCTGTCTTAGAGATTCTACAAAGCAAGAGCGTGCTTCTTGCTCTAAATCAGAGTGTGATCCCCGGATGAAAACTATGCGGTGTGTTTTTCTTCAGAAATGGAGTTAAATTCCAGGCTCTGTGTCTTACTACAAGCAAGACTTCATTTCAAGATAGGGCAGTCACTTTTCAGCTCAAACAAATAACATCGTTCACGAAGCTCACTTGTTTCTCATCTTAAATGACAAGCATTGAATGTTAGCGGACCAGTGCTTTGTATCAGTTTCAGACGAAGAGTTGGAATAGACATGGTCCGTATGTGTAGGAAACACCGTTCTTTTGTTCTCAGCACACTCATGTTTCCTGCTACCTTGAGACTCTAGAAAGCAAGAGCGTGCTTCTTGCTCTAAAGTAGAGTGTGATCCCTGGAGGAAAAGTATGCTGTGTGTTTCCCTTAAGAAATGGAGTTAAATACCAGGCTCTGTGTCTTCCTAGAGGCAAGACTTCGTTTCAGGTAAGGGCAGTTACTTTACAGCTAAAACGAACTACATCGTTCACGAAGCTCACACGTTTCTCATCTTAACTGAGAAGCATTGGATATTAGAGGACCTTTGCTTTGTATCAATTTCAAGCAGAGTTGAACTAGATATGTTCCGTATGTATAGGAAACACGGTACTTTGCTTCTGAGTACACTCACGTTTCCTGCTGTATTAGAGTCTCTGTAAAGCAAGAGCGTGCTTCTTGCTCTGAAGCAGTGTGTGAACCATGGAAGAGAACTCTGCTGTGTGTTTCCCTTCAGAAATGTAGTTAAATATTAGGCTCTGTGTCTTCCTACAACAAGACTTCTTTTCAGGTAAGGGCAGTTAATTTACAGTTCAAACGAACTACATCGTTCATGAAGCTCACAGGATTCTCATCTAAACTGACAAGCATTGGATGTTAGAGGACCTGTGGTTTCTTTCAGTTTCAGAAGCAGAGTTGAACTACATATGGCCCGGATGTGTAGGAAACACCCTTCTTTTGTTCTCAGCACACTCACGTTTCCTGCTACCTTGAGACTCTAGAAAGCAAGAGCGTGCTTCTTGCTCTAAAGTAGAGTGTGATCCCCGGAGGAAAAGTATGCTGTGTGTTTCCCTTAAGAAATGGAGTTAAATCCCAGGCTCTGTGTCTTCCTAGAGGCAAGACTTCGTTTCAGGTAAGGGCAGTTACTTTACAGCTCAAAAGAACTACATCATTCACGAAGCTCACACGTTTCTCAACTTAACTGACAAGCATTGCATGTTAGAGGACCAGTGCTTTGTATCAGTTTCAGAAGCAGAGTTGAAATAGATATGGCCCGTATGTGGAGGAAACACGGTTCTTTTGTTCTGAGCACACTCATGTTTCTTGCTGTCTTAGAGACTCTACAAAGCAAGAGCGTCCTTCTTGCTCTAAAGCAGAGTGTGATCTATATATGAGAACTCTGCTGTGTGTTTCACTTCAGAAATGGAGTTAAATCCCAGGCTCTGAGTCTTCCTACAAGCAAGACTTTGTTTCAGGCAAGGAGAGTCATTTTCAGCTCAAACGAACTACATCGTTCACGAAGCTAACACGTTTAGCAACTTAACTGACAATCATTGCATGTTAGAAGACCAGTGCTTTGTATCAGTTTCAGAAGCAGAGTTGGACTAGATATGGTCCGTACGTGTAGGACACACCGTTCTTTTGTTCTCATCACACTCACAGTTCTTGCTGTCTTAGAGACTCTGGAAAGCAAGAGCGTGCTTCTTGCTCTAAAGCAGAGTGTGATCAATGGATGAGAACTCTGCTGTGTGTTTGAATTCAGAAATGGAGTTAAATCCCAGGCTTTGAGTCTTCCTACAAGGAGGACTTCGATCCAAGTAAGGGCAGTTACTTAACAGCTCAAACGAACTACATCGTTCAAGAAGCTCACACGTTTCTCCTCTTAACCAAGAGGCATTGGATGTTAGAGGACCTTTGCTTTGTATCAGTTTCAAGCAGAGTTGAACTAGATATGGTCCGTATGTATAGGAAACACCGTTCTTTTCTTCTGAGCACACACAAATTTCCTGCGGTCTTAGAGACTCTAGAAAGCAAGAGCGTGCTTCTTGCTCTAAGCACAGTGTGATCCATGGATGAGAACTGTGTTGTGTGTTTCCCTTCAGAAATGGAGATAAACCCCAGGCTATGTGTCGCCTACAAGCAAGACTTCGTGTCAGGTAATGGCAGTCACTTTTCAGCTCAAACGAAACACATCGTTCACAAACCTCACACGTTTCTCATCTAAACTGACAATCATCGGATGTTAGAGGACCAGTGCTTTGTATCAGTTTCAGAAGCAGAGTTGGAATAGATATGGTCGGTATTTGTAGGAAACACCGTTCTTTTGTTCTCTGCACACTCACGTTTCCTGCTGTATTAGCAACTCTAGAAAGCAAGAGCGTGCTTCTTCCTCTAATGCAGAGTGTGATCCATGGACGAGAACTCTGCTGTGTGTTTCACTTCAGAAATGGAGGTTAATCCCAGGTTCTGAATCTTCCTACAACAAGACTTCTTTTCAGGTAAGGGCAGTTAATTTACAATTCAAATGAACTACATCGTTCATGAAGCTCACTCATTTCTCATCTAAACTGACAAGCATTGGATGTTAGAGGACCTGTGGTTTCTTTCAGTTTCAGAAGCAGAGTTGAACTAGATATGGCCCGTATGTGTAGGAAACAACGTTCTTTTGTTCTCAGCACACTCACGTTTACTTCTATCTTAGAGACTCTAGAAAGCAAGAGCGTGCTTCTTGCTCTAAAGCAGAGTGTGATCCCCGGATGAAAACTATGCTGCGTGTTTCCCTTCAGAAATGGAGTTTAATTCCAGGCTCTGTGTCTTCCTACAAGCAAGACTTCGTTTCAAGTAAGGGCACTCACTTTTCAGCTCAAACGAACTACATCGTTCACGAAGCTCACACGTGTCTCATCTTAACTGACGAGGATTGAATGTTAGAGGACAATTGCTTTGTATTAGTTTCAGAAGCAGAGTTGGACTATATATGGTCCGTATGTGTAGGAAACACCATTCATGTGTTCTGAGCACACTCACGTTTCCTGCTGTATTAGAGAATCTAGAAAGCAAGAGAGTGCTTCTTGCTCTAAAGCAGAGTGTGATCCATGGATGAGAACTCTGCTGTGTGTTTCACTTCAGAAATGGAGTTAAATCCCAGGCTCTGAGTCTTTCTACAACAAGACTTCGTTTCAGGTAAGGGCAGTTACTTTACAGCTAAAACGAACTACATCGTTCACGAAGCTCACACGTTTCTCATCTTAACTGACAAGCATTGGTTGTTAGAGGAACTGTGTTTTGTTTCAGTTTCAGAAGCAGAGTTGAACTAGATATGGCCCGTATGTGGAGGAAACACGGTTCTTTTGTTCTGAGCACACTCATGTTTCCTGCTGTCTTAGAGACTCTAGAAAGCAAGAGCATCCTTCTTGCTCTAAAGCAGAGTGTGATCTATATATGAAAACTCTTCTGTGTGTTTCACATCAGAAATGGAGTTAAATCCCAGGCTCTGAGTCTTCCTACAAGCAAGACTTTGTTTCAGGCAAGGAGAGTCACTTTTCAGCTCAAACAACCTACATCGTTCACGAAGCTAACACGTGTCTCAACTTAACTGACAAGCATTGCATGTTAGAAGACCAGTGCTTTGTATCAGTTTCAGAAGCAGAGTTGGACTAGATATGGTCCGTACGTGTAGGAAACACCATTCTTTTGTTCTCATCACACTCACGGTTCTTGCTGTCTTAGAGACTCTGGAAAGCAAGAGCGTGCTTCTTGCTCTAAAGCAGAGTGTGATCAATGGATGAGAACTCTGCTGTGTGTTTGAATTCATAAATGGGGTTAAATCCCAGGCTTTGAGTCTTCCTACAAGGAGGACTTCGATCCAAGTAAGGGCAGTTACTTAATATCTCAAACGAACTACATCGTTCAAGAAGCTCACATGTTTCTCATCTTAACTGAGAGGCATTGGATGTTAGAGGACCTTTGCTTTGTATCAGTTTCAAAAGCAGAGTTGGACTAGATATAGTCAGTACGTGTAGGAAACACCGTTCTTTTGTTCTCATCACACTCACAGTTCTTCCTCTCTTAGAGACTCTGGAAAGCAAGAGCATGCTTCTTGCTCTAAAGCAGAGTGTGATCCATGGATTAGAACTCTGCTGTGTGTTTCACTTCAGAAATGGAGTTAAATCCCAGGCTCTGTGTCTTCCTAGAGGCAAGAAATCGTTTCAGGTAAGGGCAGTCACTTTTCAGCTTAAACGAACTACATCATTCACAAAGCTCACACGTTTCTCATCTTAAATGACAAACATTGGATGTTAGACGACCTGAGATTTGTATCAATTTCAGAGGCAGGGATGTTCTAGATATGGTCCTTATGTGTAGGAATCACCAATCTTTTGTTCTCAACACACTCAAGTTTTCTGCTCTCTTAGAGACTCTGGAAAGCAAGAGCGTGCTTCTGGCTCTAAAGCAGAGTGTGATCAATGGATGAGAACTCTGCTGTGTGTTTCACTTCAGAAATGGAGTTAAAACCCAGGCTCTGAGTCTTCCTACAAGCAAGACTTTGTTTCAGGTAAGGAGAGTCACTTTTCAGCTCAAACGAACCACATCGTTCATAAGCTCACACGTTTCTCACCTTAACTGACAATCATCGGATGTTAGAGGACCAGTGCTTTGTGTCAGTTTCAGAAGCAGAGTTGGACTAGATATGGTCGGTATTTGTAGGAAACACCGTTCATTGTTCCCAGCACACTCACGTTTCCTGCAGTCTTAGAGACTCTAGAGAGCAAGAGCGTGCTTCTTCCTCTAAAGCAGAGTGTGATCAATGGACGAGAACTCTGCTGTGTGTTTCACTTCAGAAATGGAGTTAAATCCCAGGCTCTGAATCTTCCTACGACAAGACTTCTTTTCAGGTAAAGGCAGTTAATTTACAGTTCAAATGAACTACATCGTTCATGAAGCTCACACGTCTCATCTAAACTGACAAGCATTGGATGTTAGAGGACCTGTGGTTTATTTCAGTTTCAGAAGCAGAGTTGAACTAGATATGGCCCGTTTGTGTAGGAAACACCGTTCTTTTGTTCTGGGCACACTCATGTTTCCTGCTGTCTTAGAGATTCTAGAAAGCAAGAGCGTGCTTCTTGCTCTAAATCAGAGTGTGATCCCTGGATGAAAACTATGCTGTGTGTTTCCCTTCAGAAATGGAGTTAAATTCCAGGCTCTGTGTCTTACTACAAGCAAGACTTCATTTCAAGATAGGGCAGTCACTTTTCAGCTCAAACAAATAACATCGTTCACGAAGCTCACGTGTTTCTCATCTTAAATGACAAGCATTGGATGTTAGAGGACCAGTGCTTTGTGTCAGTTTCAGAAGCAGAGTTGGACTAGATATGGTCCGTATGTGTAGGAAACACTGTTTTTTCTTCTGAGCACACTCAAGTTTTCTGCTCTCTTAGAGAACTGGAAAGGAAGAGCGTGCTTCTTGCTCTAAAGCAGAGTGTGATCCATGGATGAAAACTATGCTGTGTGTTTCCCTTAAGAAATGGAGTTAATCCCCAGGCTCTGTGTCTTCGTACAAGATAGACTTCTTTTCAGGTAAGGGCAGTATCTTTACAGCTAAAACGAACTACATCGTTCACGAAGCTCACACGTTTCTCATCTTAACTAAGAAGCATTGTATATTAGAGGACCTGTGGTTTGTTTCAGTTTCAGAAGCAGAGTTGGACTAGATATGGTCCGTATGAGTAGGAAACACCGTTCATTTGTTCTGTGCACACTCACGTTTTGCTGTATTAGAAAATCTAGAAAAAAGAGCGTGCTTCTTGATCTAAAGCAGAGTGTGATCCATGGAGGAGATCTATGCTCTGTGTTTCCCTTCAGAAATGGAGTTAAATCCCAGGCTCTGTGGTTTCCTACAATCAAGAATTCGTTTCAGGTAAGGGCAGTCACTTTTCAGCTCAAACGAACTACATCGTTCATGAAGCTAACACGTTTCTCAACTAAACTGACAAGCATTGCATGTTAGAGGACCAGTGCTTTGTATCAGTTTCAGAAGCAGAGTTGGAATAGATATAGTCAGTACGTGTAGGAAACACCGTTCTTTTGTTCTCATCACACTCACAGTTCTTGCTGTCTTAGAGACTCTGGAAAGCAAGAGCGTGCTTCTTGCTCTAAAGCAGAGTGTGATCAATGGATGAGAACTCTGCTGTGTGTTTGAATTCAGAAATGGAGTTAAATCCCAGGCTTTGAGTCTTCCTACAAGGAGGACTTCGATCCAAGTAAGGGCAGTTACTTAACAGCTCAAACGAACTACATCGTTCAAGAAGCTCACACGTTTCTCCTCTTAACCAAGAGGCATTGGATGTTAGAGGACCTTTGCTTTGTATCAGTTTCAAGCAGAGTTGAACTAGATATGGTCCGTATGTATAGGAAACACCGTTCTTTTCTTCTGAGCACACACAAATTTCCTGCGGTCTTAGAGACTCTAGAAAGCAAGAGCGTGCTTCTTGCTCTAAGCACAGTGTGATCCATGGATGAGAACTGTGTTGTGTGTTTCCCTTCAGAAATGGAGATAAACCCCAGGCTATGTGTCGCCTACAAGCAAGACTTCGTGTCAGGTAATGGCAGTCACTTTTCAGCTCAAACGAAACACATCGTTCACAAACCTCACACGTTTCTCATCTAAACTGACAATCATCGGATGTTAGAGGACCAGTGCTTTGTATCAGTTTCAGAAGCAGAGTTGGAATAGATATGGTCGGTATTTGTAGGAAACACCGTTCTTTTGTTCTCTGCACACTCACGTTTCCTGCTGTATTAGCAACTCTAGAAAGCAAGAGCGTGCTTCTTCCTCTAATGCAGAGTGTGATCCATGGACGAGAACTCTGCTGTGTGTTTCACTTCAGAAATGGAGGTTAATCCCAGGTTCTGAATCTTCCTACAACAAGACTTCTTTTCAGGTAAGGGCAGTTAATTTACAATTCAAATGAACTACATCGTTCATGAAGCTCACTCATTTCTCATCTAAACTGACAAGCATTGGATGTTAGAGGACCTGTGGTTTCTTTCAGTTTCAGAAGCAGAGTTGAACTAGATATGGCCCGTATGTGTAGGAAACAACGTTCTTTTGTTCTCAGCACACTCACGTTTACTTCTATCTTAGAGACTCTAGAAAGCAAGAGCGTGCTTCTTGCTCTAAAGCAGAGTGTGATCCCCGGATGAAAACTATGCTGCGTGTTTCCCTTCAGAAATGGAGTTTAATTCCAGGCTCTGTGTCTTCCTACAAGCAAGACTTCGTTTCAAGTAAGGGCACTCACTTTTCAGCTCAAACGAACTACATCGTTCACGAAGCTCACACGTGTCTCATCTTAACTGACGAGGATTGAATGTTAGAGGACAATTGCTTTGTATTAGTTTCAGAAGCAGAGTTGGACTATATATGGTCCGTATGTGTAGGAAACACCATTCATGTGTTCTGAGCACACTCACGTTTCCTGCTGTATTAGAGAATCTAGAAAGCAAGAGAGTGCTTCTTGCTCTAAAGCAGAGTGTGATCCATGGATGAGAACTCTGCTGTGTGTTTCACTTCAGAAATGGAGTTAAATCCCAGGCTCTGAGTCTTTCTACAACAAGACTTCGTTTCAGGTAAGGGCAGTTACTTTACAGCTAAAACGAACTACATCGTTCACGAAGCTCACACGTTTCTCATCTTAACTGACAAGCATTGGTTGTTAGAGGAACTGTGTTTTGTTTCAGTTTCAGAAGCAGAGTTGAACTAGATATGGCCCGTATGTGGAGGAAACACGGTTCTTTTGTTCTGAGCACACTCATGTTTCCTGCTGTCTTAGAGACTCTAGAAAGCAAGAGCATCCTTCTTGCTCTAAAGCAGAGTGTGATCTATATATGAAAACTCTTCTGTGTGTTTCACATCAGAAATGGAGTTAAATCCGAGGCTCTGAGTCTTCCTACAAGCAAGACTTTGTTTCAGGCAAGGAGAGTCACTTTTCAGCTCAAACAACCTACATCGTTCACGAAGCTAACACGTGTCTCAACTTAACTGACAAGCATTGCATGTTAGAAGACCAGTGCTTTGTATCAGTTTCAGAAGCAGAGTTGGACTAGATATGGTCCGTACGTGTAGGAAACACCATTCTTTTGTTCTCATCACACTCACGGTTCTTGCTGTCTTAGAGACTCTGGAAAGCAAGAGCGTGCTTCTTGCTCTAAAGCAGAGTGTGATCAATGGATGAGAACTCTGCTGTGTGTTTGAATTCATAAATGGGGTTAAATCCCAGGCTTTGAGTCTTCCTACAAGGAGGACTTCGATCCAAGTAAGGGCAGTTACTTAATATCTCAAACGAACTACATCGTTCAAGAAGCTCACATGTTTCTCATCTTAACTGAGAGGCATTGGATGTTAGAGGACCTTTGCTTTGTATCAGTTTCAAAAGCAGAGTTGGACTAGATATAGTCAGTACGTGTAGGAAACACCGTTCTTTTGTTCTCATCACACTCACAGTTCTTCCTCTCTTAGAGACTCTGGAAAGCAAGAGCATGCTTCTTGCTCTAAAGCAGAGTGTGATCCATGGATTAGAACTCTGCTGTGTGTTTCACTTCAGAAATGGAGTTAAATCCCAGGCTCTGTGTCTTCCTAGAGGCAAGAAATCGTTTCAGGTAAGGGCAGTCACTTTTCAGCTTAAACGAACTACATCATTCACAAAGCTCACACGTTTCTCATCTTAAATGACAAACATTGGATGTTAGACGACCTGAGATTTGTATCAATTTCAGAGGCAGGGATGTTCTAGATATGGTCCTTATGTGTAGGAATCACCAATCTTTTGTTCTCAACACACTCAAGTTTTCTGCTCTCTTAGAGACTCTGGAAAGCAAGAGCGTGCTTCTGGCTCTAAAGCAGAGTGTGATCAATGGATGAGAACTCTGCTGTGTGTTTCACTTCAGAAATGGAGTTAAAACCCAGGCTCTGAGTCTTCCTACAAGCAAGACTTTGTTTCAGGTAAGGAGAGTCACTTTTCAGCTCAAACGAACCACATCGTTCATAAGCTCACACGTTTCTCACCTTAACTGACAATCATCGGATGTTAGAGGACCAGTGCTTTGTGTCAGTTTCAGAAGCAGAGTTGGACTAGATATGGTCGGTATTTGTAGGAAACACCGTTCATTGTTCCCAGCACACTCACGTTTCCTGCAGTCTTAGAGACTCTAGAGAGCAAGAGCGTGCTTCTTCCTCTAAAGCAGAGTGTGATCAATGGACGAGAACTCTGCTGTGTGTTTCACTTCAGAAATGGAGTTAAATCCCAGGCTCTGAATCTTCCTACGACAAGACTTCTTTTCAGGTAAAGGCAGTTAATTTACAGTTCAAATGAACTACATCGTTCATGAAGCTCACACGTCTCATCTAAACTGACAAGCATTGGATGTTAGAGGACCTGTGGTTTATTTCAGTTTCAGAAGCAGAGTTGAACTAGATATGGCCCGTTTGTGTAGGAAACACCGTTCTTTTGTTCTGGGCACACTCATGTTTCCTGCTGTCTTAGAGATTCTAGAAAGCAAGAGCGTGCTTCTTGCTCTAAATCAGAGTGTGATCCCTGGATGAAAACTATGCTGTGTGTTTCCCTTCAGAAATGGAGTTAAATTCCAGGCTCTGTGTCTTACTACAAGCAAGACTTCATTTCAAGATAGGGCAGTCACTTTTCAGCTCAAACAAATAACATCGTTCACGAAGCTCACGTGTTTCTCATCTTAAATGACAAGCATTGGATGTTAGAGGACCAGTGCTTTGTGTCAGTTTCAGAAGCAGAGTTGGACTAGATATGGTCCGTATGTGTAGGAAACACTGTTTTTTCTTCTGAGCACACTCAAGTTTTCTGCTCTCTTAGAGAACTGGAAAGGAAGAGCGTGCTTCTTGCTCTAAAGCAGAGTGTGATCCATGGATGAAAACTATGCTGTGTGTTTCCCTTAAGAAATGGAGTTAATCCCCAGGCTCTGTGTCTTCGTACAAGATAGACTTCTTTTCAGGTAAGGGCAGTATCTTTACAGCTAAAACGAACTACATCGTTCACGAAGCTCACACGTTTCTCATCTTAACTAAGAAGCATTGTATATTAGAGGACCTGTGGTTTGTTTCAGTTTCAGAAGCAGAGTTGGACTAGATATGGTCCGTATGAGTAGGAAACACCGTTCATTTGTTCTGTGCACACTCACGTTTTGCTGTATTAGAAAATCTAGAAAAAAGAGCGTGCTTCTTGATCTAAAGCAGAGTGTGATCCATGGAGGAGATCTATGCTCTGTGTTTCCCTTCAGAAATGGAGTTAAATCCCAGGCTCTGTGGTTTCCTACAATCAAGAATTCGTTTCAGGTAAGGGCAGTCACTTTTCAGCTCAAACGAACTACATCGTTCATGAAGCTAACACGTTTCTCAACTAAACTGACAAGCATTGCATGTTAGAGGACCAGTGCTTTGTATCAGTTTCAGAAGCAGAGTTGGAATAGATATAGTCAGTACGTGTAGGAAACACCGTTCTTTTGTTCTCATCACACTCACAGTTCTTGCTGTCTTAGAGACTCTGGAAAGCAAGAGCGTGCTTCTTGCTCTAAAGCAGAGTGTGATCAATGGATGAGAACTCTGCTGTGTGTTTGAATTCAGAAATGGAGTTAAATCCCAGGCTTTGAGTCTTCCTACAAGGAGGACTTCGATCCAAGTAAGGGCAGTTACTTAACAGCTCAAACGAACTACATCGTTCAAGAAGCTCACACGTTTCTCCTCTTAACCAAGAGGCATTGGATGTTAGAGGACCTTTGCTTTGTATCAGTTTCAAGCAGAGTTGAACTAGATATGGTCCGTATTTATAGGAAACACCGTTCTTTTCTTCTGAGCACACACAAATTTCCTGCGGTCTTAGAGACTCTAGAAAGCAAGAGCGTGCTTCTTGCTCTAAGCACAGTGTGATCCATGGATGAGAACTGTGTTGTGTGTTTCCCTTCAGAAATGGAGATAAACCCCAGGCTATGTGTCGCCTACAAGCAAGACTTCGTGTCAGGTAATGGCAGTCACTTTTCAGCTCAAACGAAACACATCGTTCACAAACCTCACACGTTTCTCATCTAAACTGACAATCATCGGATGTTAGAGGACCAGTGCTTTGTATCAGTTTCAGAAGCAGAGTTGGAATAGATATGGTCGGTATTTGTAGGAAACACCGTTCTTTTGTTCTCTGCACACTCACGTTTCCTGCTGTATTAGCAACTCTAGAAAGCAAGAGCGTGCTTCTTCCTCTAATGCAGAGTGTGATCCATGGACGAGAACTCTGCTGTGTGTTTCACTTCAGAAATGGAGGTTAATCCCAGGTTCTGAATCTTCCTACAACAAGACTTCTTTTCAGGTAAGGGCAGTTAATTTACAATTCAAATGAACTACATCGTTCATGAAGCTCACTCATTTCTCATCTAAACTGACAAGCATTGGATGTTAGAGGACCTGTGGTTTCTTTCAGTTTCAGAAGCAGAGTTGAACTAGATATGGCCCGTATGTGTAGGAAACAACGTTCTTTTGTTCTCAGCACACTCACGTTTACTTCTATCTTAGAGACTCTAGAAAGCAAGAGCGTGCTTCTTGCTCTAAAGCAGAGTGTGATCCCCGGATGAAAACTATGCTGCGTGTTTCCCTTCAGAAATGGAGTTTAATTCCAGGCTCTGTGTCTTCCTACAAGCAAGACTTCGTTTCAAGTAAGGGCACTCACTTTTCAGCTCAAACGAACTACATCGTTCACGAAGCTCACACGTGTCTCATCTTAACTGACGAGGATTGAATGTTAGAGGACAATTGCTTTGTATTAGTTTCAGAAGCAGAGTTGGACTATATATGGTCCGTATGTGTAGGAAACACCATTCATGTGTTCTGAGCACACTCACGTTTCCTGCTGTATTAGAGAATCTAGAAAGCAAGAGAGTGCTTCTTGCTCTAAAGCAGAGTGTGATCCATGGATGAGAACTCTGCTGTGTGTTTCACTTCAGAAATGGAGTTAAATCCCAGGCTCTGAGTCTTTCTACAACAAGACTTCGTTTCAGGTAAGGGCAGTTACTTTACAGCTAAAACGAACTACATCGTTCACGAAGCTCACACGTTTCTCATCTTAACTGACAAGCATTGGTTGTTAGAGGAACTGTGTTTTGTTTCAGTTTCAGAAGCAGAGTTGAACTAGATATGGCCCGTATGTGGAGGAAACACGGTTCTTTTGTTCTGAGCACACTCATGTTTCCTGCTGTCTTAGAGACTCTAGAAAGCAAGAGCATCCTTCTTGCTCTAAAGCAGAGTGTGATCTATATATGAAAACTCTTCTGTGTGTTTCACATCAGAAATGGAGTTAAATCCGAGGCTCTGAGTCTTCCTACAAGCAAGACTTTGTTTCAGGCAAGGAGAGTCACTTTTCAGCTCAAACAACCTACATCGTTCACGAAGCTAACACGTGTCTCAACTTAACTGACAAGCATTGCATGTTAGAAGACCAGTGCTTTGTATCAGTTTCAGAAGCAGAGTTGGACTAGATATGGTCCGTACGTGTAGGAAACACCATTCTTTTGTTCTCATCACACTCACGGTTCTTGCTGTCTTAGAGACTCTGGAAAGCAAGAGCGTGCTTCTTGCTCTAAAGCAGAGTGTGATCAATGGATGAGAACTCTGCTGTGTGTTTGAATTCATAAATGGGGTTAAATCCCAGGCTTTGAGTCTTCCTACAAGGAGGACTTCGATCCAAGTAAGGGCAGTTACTTAATATCTCAAACGAACTACATCGTTCAAGAAGCTCACATGTTTCTCATCTTAACTGAGAGGCATTGGATGTTAGAGGACCTTTGCTTTGTATCAGTTTCAAAAGCAGAGTTGGACTAGATATAGTCAGTACGTGTAGGAAACACCGTTCTTTTGTTCTCATCACACTCACAGTTCTTCCTCTCTTAGAGACTCTGGAAAGCAAGAGCATGCTTCTTGCTCTAAAGCAGAGTGTGATCCATGGATTAGAACTCTGCTGTGTGTTTCACTTCAGAAATGGAGTTAAATCCCAGGCTCTGTGTCTTCCTAGAGGCAAGAAATCGTTTCAGGTAAGGGCAGTCACTTTTCAGCTTAAACGAACTACATCATTCACAAAGCTCACACGTTTCTCATCTTAAATGACAAACATTGGATGTTAGACGACCTGAGATTTGTATCAATTTCAGAGGCAGGGATGTTCTAGATATGGTCCTTATGTGTAGGAATCACCAATCTTTTGTTCTCAACACACTCAAGTTTTCTGCTCTCTTAGAGACTCTGGAAAGCAAGAGCGTGCTTCTGGCTCTAAAGCAGAGTGTGATCAATGGATGAGAACTCTGCTGTGTGTTTCACTTCAGAAATGGAGTTAAAACCCAGGCTCTGAGTCTTCCTACAAGCAAGACTTTGTTTCAGGTAAGGAGAGTCACTTTTCAGCTCAAACGAACCACATCGTTCATAAGCTCACACGTTTCTCACCTTAACTGACAATCATCGGATGTTAGAGGACCAGTGCTTTGTGTCAGTTTCAGAAGCGGAGTTGGACTAGATATGGTCGGTATTTGTAGGAAACACCGTTCATTGTTCCCAGCACACTCACGTTTCCTGCAGTCTTAGAGACTCTAGAGAGCAAGAGCGTGCTTCTTCCTCTAAAGCAGAGTGTGATCAATGGACGAGAACTCTGCTGTGTGTTTCACTTCAGAAATGGAGTTAAATCCCAGGCTCTGAATCTTCCTACGACAAGACTTCTTTTCAGGTAAAGGCAGTTAATTTACAGTTCAAATGAACTACATCGTTCATGAAGCTCACACGTCTCATCTAAACTGACAAGCATTGGATGTTAGAGGACCTGTGGTTTATTTCAGTTTCAGAAGCAGAGTTGAACTAGATATGGCCCGTTTGTGTAGGAAACACCGTTCTTTTGTTCTGGGCACACTCATGTTTCCTGCTGTCTTAGAGATTCTAGAAAGCAAGAGCGTGCTTCTTGCTCTAAATCAGAGTGTGATCCCTGGATGAAAACTATGCTGTGTGTTTCCCTTCAGAAATGGAGTTAAATTCCAGGCTCTGTGTCTTACTACAAGCAAGACTTCATTTCAAGATAGGGCAGTCACTTTTCAGCTCAAACAAATAACATCGTTCACGAAGCTCACGTGTTTCTCATCTTAAATGACAAGCATTGGATGTTAGAGGACCAGTGCTTTGTGTCAGTTTCAGAAGCAGAGTTGGACTAGATATGGTCCGTATGTGTAGGAAACACTGTTTTTTCTTCTGAGCACACTCAAGTTTTCTGCTCTCTTAGAGAACTGGAAAGGAAGAGCGTGCTTCTTGCTCTAAAGCAGAGTGTGATCCATGGATGAAAACTATGCTGTGTGTTTCCCTTAAGAAATGGAGTTAATCCCCAGGCTCTGTGTCTTCGTACAAGATAGACTTCTTTTCAGGTAAGGGCAGTATCTTTACAGCTAAAACGAACTACATCGTTCACGAAGCTCACACGTTTCTCATCTTAACTAAGAAGCATTGTATATTAGAGGACCTGTGGTTTGTTTCAGTTTCAGAAGCAGAGTTGGACTAGATATGGTCCGTATGAGTAGGAAACACCGTTCATTTGTTCTGTGCACACTCACGTTTTGCTGTATTAGAAAATCTAGAAAAAAGAGCGTGCTTCTTGATCTAAAGCAGAGTGTGATCCATGGAGGAGATCTATGCTCTGTGTTTCCCTTCAGAAATGGAGTTAAATCCCAGGCTCTGTGGTTTCCTACAATCAAGAATTCGTTTCAGGTAAGGGCAGTCACTTTTCAGCTCAAACGAACTACATCGTTCATGAAGCTAACACGTTTCTCAACTAAACTGACAAGCATTGCATGTTAGAGGACCAGTGCTTTGTATCAGTTTCAGAAGCAGAGTTGGACTAGATATAGTCAGTACATGTAGGAAACACCGTTCTTTTGTTCTCATCACACTCACAGTTCTTGCTGTCTTAGAGACTCTGGAAAGCAAGAGCGTGCTTCTTGCTCTAAAGCAGAGTGTGATCAATGGATGAGAACTCTGCTGTGTGTTTGAATTCAGAAATGGAGTTAAATCCCAGGCTTTGAGTCTTCCTACAAGGAGGACTTCGATCCAAGTAAGGGCAGTTACTTAACAGCTCAAACGAACTACATCGTTCAAGAAGCTCACACGTTTCTCCTCTTAACCAAGAGGCATTGGATGTTAGAGGACCTTTGCTTTGTATCAGTTTCAAGCAGAGTTGAACTAGATATGGTCCGTATTTATAGGAAACACCGTTCTTTTCTTCTGAGCACACACAAATTTCCTGCGGTCTTAGAGACTCTAGAAAGCAAGAGCGTGCTTCTTGCTCTAAGCACAGTGTGATCCATGGATGAGAACTGTGTTGTGTGTTTCCCTTCAGAAATGGAGATAAACCCCAGGCTATGTGTCGCCTACAAGCAAGACTTCGTGTCAGGTAATGGCAGTCACTTTTCAGCTCAAACGAAACACATCGTTCACAAACCTCACACGTTTCTCATCTAAACTGACAATCATCGGATGTTAGAGGACCAGTGCTTTGTATCAGTTTCAGAAGCAGAGTTGGAATAGATATGGTCGGTATTTGTAGGAAACACCGTTCTTTTGTTCTCTGCACACTCACGTTTCCTGCTGTATTAGCAACTCTAGAAAGCAAGAGCGTGCTTCTTCCTCTAATGCAGAGTGTGATCCATGGACGAGAACTCTGCTGTGTGTTTCACTTCAGAAATGGAGGTTAATCCCAGGTTCTGAATCTTCCTACAACAAGACTTCTTTTCAGGTAAGGGCAGTTAATTTACAATTCAAATGAACTACATCGTTCATGAAGCTCACTCATTTCTCATCTAAACTGACAAGCATTGGATGTTAGAGGACCTGTGGTTTCTTTCAGTTTCAGAAGCAGAGTTGAACTAGATATGGCCCGTATGTGTAGGAAACAACGTTCTTTTGTTCTCAGCACACTCACGTTTACTTCTATCTTAGAGACTCTAGAAAGCAAGAGCGTGCTTCTTGCTCTAAAGCAGAGTGTGATCCCCGGATGAAAACTATGCTGCGTGTTTCCCTTCAGAAATGGAGTTTAATTCCAGGCTCTGTGTCTTCCTACAAGCAAGACTTCGTTTCAAGTAAGGGCACTCACTTTTCAGCTCAAACGAACTACATCGTTCACGAAGCTCACACGTGTCTCATCTTAACTGACGAGGATTGAATGTTAGAGGACAATTGCTTTGTATTAGTTTCAGAAGCAGAGTTGGACTATATATGGTCCGTATGTGTAGGAAACACCATTCATGTGTTCTGAGCACACTCACGTTTCCTGCTGTATTAGAGAATCTAGAAAGCAAGAGAGTGCTTCTTGCTCTAAAGCAGAGTGTGATCCATGGATGAGAACTCTGCTGTGTGTTTCACTTCAGAAATGGAGTTAAATCCCAGGCTCTGAGTCTTTCTACAACAAGACTTCGTTTCAGGTAAGGGCAGTTACTTTACAGCTAAAACGAACTACATCGTTCACGAAGCTCACACGTTTCTCATCTTAACTGACAAGCATTGGTTGTTAGAGGAACTGTGTTTTGTTTCAGTTTCAGAAGCAGAGTTGAACTAGATATGGCCCGTATGTGGAGGAAACACGGTTCTTTTGTTCTGAGCACACTCATGTTTCCTGCTGTCTTAGAGACTCTAGAAAGCAAGAGCATCCTTCTTGCTCTAAAGCAGAGTGTGATCTATATATGAAAACTCTTCTGTGTGTTTCACATCAGAAATGGAGTTAAATCCCAGGCTCTGAGTCTTCCTACAAGCAAGACTTTGTTTCAGGCAAGGAGAGTCACTTTTCAGCTCAAACAACCTACATCGTTCACGAAGCTAACACGTGTCTCAACTTAACTGACAAGCATTGCATGTTAGAAGACCAGTGCTTTGTATCAGTTTCAGAAGCAGAGTTGGACTAGATATGGTCCGTACGTGTAGGAAACACCATTCTTTTGTTCTCATCACACTCACGGTTCTTGCTGTCTTAGAGACTCTGGAAAGCAAGAGCGTGCTTCTTGCTCTAAAGCAGAGTGTGATCAATGGATGAGAACTCTGCTGTGTGTTTGAATTCATAAATGGGGTTAAATCCCAGGCTTTGAGTCTTCCTACAAGGAGGACTTCGATCCAAGTAAGGGCAGTTAGTTAACATCTCAAACGAACTACATCGTTCAAGAAGCTCACATGTTTCTCATCTTAACTGAGAGGCATTGGATGTTAGAGGACCTTTGCTTTGTATCAGTTTCAAAAGCAGAGTTGGACTAGATATAGTCAGTACGTGTAGGAAACACCGTTCTTTTGTTCTCATCACACTCACAGTTCTTCCTCTCTTAGAGACTCTGGAAAGCAAGAGCATGCTTCTTGCTCTAAAGCAGAGTGTGATCCATGGATTAGAACTCTGCTGTGTGTTTCACTTCAGAAATGGAGTTAAATCCCAGGCTCTGTGTCTTCCTAGAGGCAAGAAATCGTTTCAGGTAAGGGCAGTCACTTTTCAGCTTAAACGAACTACATCATTCACAAAGCTCACACGTTTCTCATCTTAAATGACAAACATTGGATGTTAGACGACCTGAGATTTGTATCAATTTCAGAGGCAGGGATGTTCTAGATATGGTCCTTATGTGTAGGAATCACCAATCTTTTGTTCTCAACACACTCAAGTTTTCTGCTCTCTTAGAGACTCTGGAAAGCAAGAGCGTGCTTCTGGCTCTAAAGCAGAGTGTGATCAATGGATGAGAACTCTGCTGTGTGTTTCACTTCAGAAATGGAGTTAAAACCCAGGCTCTGAGTCTTCCTACAAGCAAGACTTTGTTTCAGGTAAGGAGAGTCACTTTTCAGCTCAAACGAACCACATCGTTCATAAGCTCACACGTTTCTCACCTTAACTGACAATCATCGGATGTTAGAGGACCAGTGCTTTGTGTCAGTTTCAGAAGCAGAGTTGGACAAGATATGGTCGGTATTTGTAGGAAACACCGTTCATTGTTCCCAGCACACTCACGTTTCCTGCAGTCTTAGAGACTCTAGAGAGCAAGAGCGTGCTTCTTCCTCTAAAGCAGAGTGTGATCAATGGACGAGAACTCTGCTGTGTGTTTCACTTCAGAAATGGAGTTAAATCCCAGGCTCTGAATCTTCCTACGACAAGACTTCTTTTCAGGTAAAGGCAGTTAATTTACAGTTCAAATGAACTACATCGTTCATGAAGCTCACACGTTTCTCATCTAAACTGACAAGCATTGGATGTTAGAGGACCTGTAGTTTATTTCAGTTTCAAAAGGAGAGTTGAACTAGATATGGCCCGTTTGTGTAGGAAACACCGTTCTTTTGTTCTGGGCACACTCATGTTTCCTGCTGTCTTAGAGATTCTAGAAAGCAAGAGCGTGCTTCTTGCTCTAAATCAGAGTGTGATCCCTGGATGAAAACTATGCTGTGTGTTTCCCTTCAGAAATGGAGTTAAATTCCAGGCTCTGAGTCTTCCTACAACAAGACTTCATTTCAGGTAAGGGCAGTTACTTTACAGCTCAAATGAACTACATAGTTCACGAAGCTGACACCTTTCTCATCTTAACTGACAATCATCGGGTGTTAGAGGACCAGTGCTTTGTATCAGTTTCAGAAGCAGAGTTGGACTAGATATAGTCCGTATGTGTAGGAAACACCGTTCATTTGTTCTGAGCACACTCAGGTTTACCTTCTGTATTAGAGAATCTAGAAAGCAAGAGCGTGCTTTTTGCTCTGAAGCAGTGTGTGATCCATGGATGAGAACTGTGTTGTGTGTTTCCCTTCGAAATGGAGTTAAACCCCAGGCTCTGTGTCTTCCCACAAGCAAGACTTCGTTTCAGGTAAGGGCAGTCACTTTTAAGATCAAACGAACTACATCATTCACTAAGCTCACATGTTTCACTTCTAAAGTGACAAGCATTAGATGTTAGAGGACCTGTGGTTTCTTTCAGTTTAAGAAGCAGAGTTGAACTAGATATGGCCCGTATGTTTTGGAAACACCGTTCTTTTGTTCTCAGCACACTCACGTTTCCTGCTGTCTTAGAGACTCTAGAAAGCAAGAGAGTGCTTCTTGCTCTAAAGCAGAGTGTGATCCATGAATGAGAACTATGCTGTGTGTTTCCCTTCAGAAATGGAGTTAAATTCCAAGCTCTGTGTCTTCCTACAAGCAAGACTTCGTTTCAAGTAAGGGCACTCACTTTTGAGCTCAAACGAACTACATCGTTCATGAAGCTCACACGTGTCTCATCTTAACTGACAAGCATTGAATGATAGAGGGCAAATGCTTTGTATCAGTGTCAGAAGAAGACTTGGACTAAATGTGGTCCGTATGTGTAGGAAACACTGTTCTATTGTTCTGAGCACACTCAAGTTTCCTGCTGTATTAGAGATTCTAGAAAGCAAGAGCGTCCCTCTTGCTCTAAAGCAGAGTGTGATCCATGGATGAGAACTCTGCTGTGCGTTTCCCTTCAGAAATGGAGTTAAATCCCAGGCTCTGTACTTCCTACAAGCAAGACATCGTTTCAGGTAACGGCAGTCACTTTTCAGCACAAACGAACTACATCCTTCACAAAGCTCACACGTTTCTCATCTTAAATGACAAGCATTGGATGTTAGAGGTCCTGTGCTTTATATCAATTTCAGAGGGAGAGATGTACAAGATATGGTCTGTATGTGTAGGAAACACCGTTCTTTTGCTCTCAGCACACTCATGTGTCCTGCTGTCTATGAGACTCTAGAAAGCAAGAGCGTGCTTCTTGCTCTAAAGCAGAGTGTGATCTATATATGAGAACTCTGCTGTGTGTTTCACTTCAGAAATAGAGTTAAATCCCAGGCTCTGAGTCTTCCAACAAGCAAGACTTCGTTTCAGGTAAGGGTAGTCACTTTACAATTCAAACGAACTACATCATTCACCAAGCTAACACGATTCTCATCTTAACTGTCAAGCATTGGATGTTAGAGGACCAGTGCTTTGTGTCAGTTTCAGAAGCAGATTTGGACTAGATATGGTCCGTATGTGTAGGAAACACTGTTTTTTGTCTGAGCACACACAAGTTTTCTGCTCTCTAGAGACTCTGGAAAGGAAGAGCGTGCTTCTTGCTCTAAAGCAGAGTGTGATCCATGGATGAAAACTATGCTGTGTGTTTCCTTTCAGAAATGGAGTTAATCCCCCGGGTCTGTGTCTTCGTACAAGTTAGACTTCTTTTCAGGTAACGGCAGTCACTTTTCAGCTCAAAAGAACTACATCGTTCACGAAGCTCACACGTTTCCAATATTAACTGACAAGCATCGGATATTAGAGGACCAGTGCTTTGTATCAGTTTCAGAAGCAGAGTTGGAATAGATATGGTCCGTATGTGTAGGAAACACCATTCTTTTGTTCTCAGCACACTAATGTTTCCTGCTGTTTTAGAGACTCTAGAAAGCTAGAGCGTGCTTCTTGCTCTAAAGCAGAGTGTGATCCATGGATGAGAAATATGCTGTGTGTTTCACTTCAGAAATGGAGTTAATTCCCAGGCTCTCTGTCTTCCTACAAACACTACTTTGTTTCAGATAAGGGCAGTCCCTTTTCATCTCAAACAAACTACATCGTTCACGAAGCTCACGTGTTTCTCATCTTAAATGACAAGCACTGGATGTTAGAGGACCAGTGCTTTGTATCAGTTTCAGAAGCAGAGATGGACTAGATATGGTCCGTATGTTTAGGAAACACTGTTCTTTTGTTCTGAGCACACTCAAGTTTTCTGCTCTCTTAGAGACTCTGGAAAGCAAGAGCGGATTTCTTGCTCTAAAGCAGAGTGTGATCAATGGATGAGATCTCTGCTGTGTGTTTCACTTCAGAAATGGAGTTAAATCACAGGTTCTCAGGCTTCCTACAAGCAAGACTTCGTTTCAGGTAAGGGCAGTTACTTTACAGCTCAAAAGAACTACATCATTCACGAAGCTCAAACGTTTCTCATCTAAACTGGCAAGCATTGGATGTTAGAGGAGCTGTGCTTTCTTTCAGTTTCAGAAGCTGAGTTGTACTAGATATGGCCCGTATGTGGAGGAAACACCGTTCTTTTGTTGTGAGCACACTCATGTTTCTTGCTGTATTAGAGACTCTAGAAAGCAAGAGCGTACTTCTTGCTCTAAAGCAGAGTGTGATCCATGGATGAAAACTATGCTGTGTGTTTCCCTTCAGAAATGGAGTTAATCCCCCGGCTCTTTGTCTTCGTACAATTTAGACTTCTTTTCAGGTAAGGGCAGTCACTTTTCAGCTCAAAAGAACTACATCGTTCACGAAGCTCACACGTTTCCAATATTAACTGACAGGCATCGGATGTTAGAGGACCAGTGCTTTGTATCAGTTTCAGAAGCAGAGTTGGAATAGATATGGTCCGTATGTGTAGGAAACACCGTTCTTTTGTTCTCAGCACACTCATGTTTCCTGCTGTTTTAGAGACTCTAGAAAGCTAGAGCGTGATTCTTGCTCTAAAGCAGAGTGTGATCCATGGATGAGAAATATGCTGTGTGTTTCACTTCAGAAATGGAGTTAATTCCCAGGCTCTGTGTCTTCCTACAAACACTACTTTGTTTCAGATAAGGGCAGTCCCTTTTCATCTCAAACAAACTACATCGTTCACGAAGCTCACGTGTTTCTCATCTTAAATGACAAGCATTGGATGTTAGAGGACCAGGGATTTGTATCAGTTTCAGAAGCAGAGTTGGACTAGATATGGTCCATATGTATAGGAAACACGGTTCTTTTCTTCTGAGCACACTGACGTTTCCTGCTGTCTTAGAGACTCTAGAAAGCAAGAGCGTGCTTCTTGCTCTAAAGCAGAGTGTGATCAATGGAAGAGAACTCTGTTGTGTGTTTCACTTCAGAAATGGAGTTAATCCCTGGCTCTGAGACTTCCTACAAGCAAGACATCGTCTCAGGTAAGGGCAATTACTTTACAGCTCAAAAGAACTACATCGTTCACGAAGCTCACACGTTTCTCATCTTAACTGACAAGCATTAGATGTTAGAGGAACTGTGGTTTGTTTCAGTTTCAGAAGTAGAGTTGAACTAAATGTGGTCCGTATGTGTAGGAAACACTGTTTTTGTTCTGAGCACACTCAAGTTTCCTGCTGTATTAGAGATTCTAGAAAGCAAGAGCATTCTCCTTGCTCTAAAGCAGAGTGTGATCTATATATGAGATTTCTGTTGTGTGTTTTCCTTCAGAAATGGAGTTAAATCCCAGGCTCTGTGTCTTCCTACAAGGAGGACTTCGATTCAATTAAGGGCAGTTACTTTTCAGCTCAAACGAACTACATCGTTCACGAAGCTCACACGTTTCCAATCTTAACTGACAAGCATTGGATGTCAGAGGACCTGTGGTTTCTTTCAGTTTCAGAAGTAGAGTTGAACTAGATATGGCCCATATGTTGAGGAAACACCGTTCTTTGTTCTGAGCACATTCACGTTTCCTGCTGTCTTAGAGACTCTAGAAAGCAAGAGCGTGCTTCTTGCTCTAAAGCAGAGTGTTATCAATGGATGAGAACTCTGCAGTGTTTTTCTCTTCAGAAATGGAGTTAAATCCCAGGCTCTGAGTCTTCCCACTAGGGGGACTTCCATTCAAGTAAGGGCAGTTACTTTACAGCTCAAACGAACTACATCGTTCACGAAGCTCACACGTTTCTCATCTTAACTGACAATCATCGGGTGTTAGAGGACCAGTGCGTTGTATCAGTTTCAGAAGCAGAGTTGGACTAGATATAGTCCGTATGTGTAGGAAACACCGTTCATTTGTTCTGAGCACACTCAGGTTTACCTTCTGTATTAGAGAATCTAGAAAGCAAGAGCGTGCTTTTTGCTCTGAAGCAGTGTGTGATCCATGGATGAGAACTGTGTTGTGTGTTTCCCTTCGAAATGGAGTTAAACCCCAGGCTCTGTGTCTTCCCACAAGCAAGACTTCGTTTCAGGTAAGGGCAGTCACTTTTAAGATCAAACGAACTACATCATTCACTAAGCTCACATGTTTCACTTCTAAAGTGACAAGCATTAGATGTTAGAGGACCTGTGGTTTCTTTCAGTTTAAGAAGCAGAGTTGAACTAGATATGGCCCGTATGTTTTGGAAACACCGTTCTTTTGTTCTCAGCACACTCACGTTTCCTGCTGTCTTAGAGACTCTAGAAAGCAAGAGAGTGCTTCTTGCTCTAAAGCAGAGTGTGATCCATGAATGAGAACTATGCTGTGTGTTTCCCTTCAGAAATGGAGTTAAATTCCAAGCTCTGTGTCTTCCTACAAACAAGACTTCGTTTCAAGTAAGGGCACTCACTTTTGAGCTCAAACGAACTACATCGTTCATGAAGCTCACACGTGTCTCATCTTAACTGACAAGCATTGAATGTTAGAGGGCAAATGCTTTGTATCAGTGTCAGAAGAAGAGTTGGACTAAATGTGGTCCGTATGTGTAGGAAACACTGTTCTATTGTTCTGAGCACACTCAAGTTTCCTGCTGTATTAGAGATTCTAGAAAGCAAGAGCGTCCCTCTTGCTCTAAAGCAGAGTGTGATCCATGGATGAGAACTCTGCTGTGCGTTTCCCTTCAGAAATGGAGTTAAATCCCAGGCTCTGTACTTCCTACAAGCAAGATATCGTTTCAGGTAACGGCAGTCACTTTTCAGCACAAACGAACTACATCCTTCACAAAGCTCACACGTTTCTCATCTTAAATGACAAGCATTGGATGTTAGAGGTCCTGTGCTTTATATCAATTTCAGAGGGAGAGATGTACAAGATATGGTCTGTATGTGTAGGAAACACCGTTCTTTTGCTCTCAGCACACTCATGTGTCCTGCTGTCTATGAGACTCTAGAAAGCAAGAGCGTGCTTCTTGCTCTAAAGCAGAGTGTGATCTATATATGAGAACTCTGCTGTGTGTTTCACTTCAGAAATAGAGTTAAATCCCAGGCTCTGAGTCTTCCAACAAGCAAGACTTCGTTTCAGGTAAGGGTAGTCACTTCACAATTCAAACGAACTACATCCTTCACAAAGCTCACACGTTTCTCATCTTAAATGACAAGCATTGGATGTTAGAGGACCAGTGCTTTGTGTCAGTTTCAGAAGCAGATTTGGACTAGATATGGTCCGTATGTGTAGGAAACACTGTTTTTTGTCTGAGCACACTCAAGTTTTCTGCTCTCTAGAGACTCTGGAAAGGAAGAGCGTGCTTCTTGCTCTAAAGCAGAGTGTGATCCATGGATGAAAACTATGCTGTGTGTTTCCTTTCAGAAATGGAGTTAATCCCCCGTGTCTGTGTCTTCCTACAAACACTACTTTGTTTCAGATAAGGGCAGTCCCTTTTCATCTCAAACAAACTACATCGTTCACGAAGCTCACGTGTCTCTCATCTTAAATGACAAGCATTGGATGTTAGAGGACCAGTGCTTTGTGTCAGTTTCAGAAGCAGAGTTGGACTAGATATGGTCCGTATGTGTAGGAAACACTGTTTTTTCTTCTGAGCACACTCAAGTTTTCTGCTCTCTTAGAGAACTGGAAAGGAAGAGCGTGCTTCTTGCTCTAAAGCAGAGTGTGATCCATGGATGAAAACTATGCTGTGTGTTTCCCTTAAGAAATGGAGTTAATCCCCAGGCTCTGTGTCTTCGTACAAGATAGACTTCTTTTCAGGTAAGGGCAGTATCTTTACAGCTAAAACGAACTACATCGTTTACGAAGCTCACACGTTTCTCATCTTAACTAAGAAGCATTGTATATTAGAGGACCTGTGGTTTGTTTCAGTTTCAGAAGCAGAGTTGGACTAGATATGGTCCGTATGAGTAGGAAACACCGTTCATTTGTTCTGTGCACACTCACGTTTTGCTGTATTAGAAAATCTAGAAAAAAGAGCGTGCTTCTTGATCTAAAGCAGAGTGTGATCCATGGAGGAGATCTATGCTCTGTGTTTCCCTTCAGAAATGGAGTTAAATCCCAGGCTCTGTGGTTTCCTACAATCAAGAATTCGTTTCAGGTAAGGGCAGTCACTTTTCAGCTCAAACGAACTACATCGTTCATGAAGCTAACACGTTTCTCAACTAAACTGACAAGCATTGCATGTTAGAGGACCAGTGCTTTGTATCAGTTTCAGAAGCAGAGTTGGACTAGATATAGTCAGTACATGTAGGAAACACCGTTCTTTTGTTCTCATCACACTCACAGTTCTTGCTGTCTTAGAGACTCTGGAAAGCAAGAGCGTGCTTCTTGCTCTAAAGCAGAGTGTGATCAATGGATGAGAACTCTGCTGTGTGTTTGAATTCAGAAATGGAGTTAAATCCCAGGCTTTGAGTCTTCCTACAAGGAGGACTTCGATCCAAGTAAGGGCAGTTACTTAACAGCTCAAACGAACTACATCATTCAAGAAGCTCACACGTTTCTCCTCTTAACCAAGAGGAATTGGATGTTAGAGGACCTTTGCTTTGTATCAGTTTCAAGCAGAGTTGAACTAGATATGGTCCGTATGTATAGGAAACACCGTTCTTTTCTTCTGAGCACACACAAATTTCCTGCGGTCTTAGAGACTCTAGAAAGCAAGAGCGTGCTTCTTGCTCTAAGCACAGTGTGATCCATGGATGAGAACTGTGTTGTGTGTTTCCCTTCAGAAATGGAGATAAACCCCAGGCTATGTGTCGCCTACAAGCAAGACTTCGTGTCAGGTAATGGCAGTCACTTTTCAGCTCAAACGAAACACATCGTTCACAAACCTCACACGTTTCTCATCTAAACTGACAATCATCGGATGTTAGAGGACCAGTGCTTTGTATCAGTTTCAGAAGCAGAGTTGGAATAGATATGGTCGGTATTTGTAGGAAACACCGTTCTTTTGTTCTCTGCACACTCACGTTTCCTGCTGTATTAGCAACTCTAGAAAGCAAGAGCGTGCTTCTTCCTCTAATGCAGAGTGTGATCCATGGACGAGAACTCTGCTGTGTGTTTCACTTCAGAAATGGAGGTTAATCCCAGGTTCTGAATCTTCCTACAACAAGACTTCTTTTCAGGTAAGGGCAGTTAATTTACAATTCAAATGAACTACATCGTTCATGAAGCTCACTCATTTCTCATCTAAACTGACAAGCATTGGATGTTAGAGGACCTGTGGTTTCTTTCAGTTTCAGAAGCAGAGTTGAACTAGATATGGCCCGTATGTGTAGGAAACAACGTTCTTTTGTTCTCAGCACACTCACGTTTACTTCTATCTTAGAGACTCTAGAAAGCAAGAGCGTGCTTCTTGCTCTAAAGCAGAGTGTGATCCCCGGATGAAAACTATGCTGCGTGTTTCCCTTCAGAAATGGAGTTTAATTCCAGGCTCTGTGTCTTCCTACAAGCAAGACTTCGTTTCAAGTAAGGGCACTCACTTTTCAGCTCAAACGAACTACATCGTTCACGAAGCTCACACGTGTCTCATCTTAACTGACGAGGATTGAATGTTAGAGGACAATTGCTTTGTATTAGTTTCAGAAGCAGAGTTGGACTATATATGGTCCGTATGTGTAGGAAACACCATTCATGTGTTCTGAGCACACTCACGTTTCCTGCTGTATTAGAGAATCTAGAAAGCAAGAGAGTGCTTCTTGCTCTAAAGCAGAGTGTGATCCATGGATGAGAACTCTGCTGTGTGTTTCACTTCAGAAATGGAGTTAAATCCCAGGCTCTGAGTCTTTCTACAACAAGACTTCGTTTCAGGTAAGGGCAGTTACTTTACAGCTAAAACGAACTACATCGTTCACGAAGCTCACACGTTTCTCATCTTAACTGACAAGCATTGGTTGTTAGAGGAACTGTGTTTTGTTTCAGTTTCAGAAGCAGAGTTGAACTAGATATGGCCCGTATGTGGAGGAAACACGGTTCTTTTGTTCTGAGCACACTCATGTTTCCTGCTGTCTTAGAGACTCTAGAAAGCAAGAGCATCCTTCTTGCTCTAAAGCAGAGTGTGATCTATATATGAAAACTCTTCTGTGTGTTTCACATCAGAAATGGAGTTAAATCCCAGGCTCTGAGTCTTCCTACAAGCAAGACTTTGTTTCAGGCAAGGAGAGTCACTTTTCAGCTCAAACAACCTACATCGTTCACGAAGCTAACACGTGTCTCAACTTAACTGACAAGCATTGCATGTTAGAAGACCAGTGCTTTGTATCAGTTTCAGAAGCAGACTTGGACTAGATATGGTCCGTACGTGTAGGAAACACCATTCTTTTGTTCTCATCACACTCACGGTTCTTGCTGTCTTAGAGACTCTGGAAAGCAAGAGCGTGCTTCTTGCTCTAAAGCAGAGTGTGATCAATGGATGAGAACTCTGCTGTGTGTTTGAATTCATAAATGGGGTTAAATCCCAGGCTTTGAGTCTTCCTACAAGGAGGACTTCGATCCAAGTAAGGGCAGTTAGTTAACATCTCAAACGAACTACATCGTTCAAGAAGCTCACATGTTTCTCATCTTAACTGAGAGGCATTGGATGTTAGAGGACCTTTGCTTTGTATCAGTTTCAAAAGCAGAGTTGGACTAGATATAGTCAGTACGTGTAGGAAACACCGTTCTTTTGTTCTCATCACACTCACAGTTCTTCCTCTCTTAGAGACTCTGGAAAGCAAGAGCATGCTTCTTGCTCTAAAGCAGAGTGTGATCCATGGATTAGAACTCTGCTGTGTGTTTCACTTCAGAAATGGAGTTAAATCCCAGGCTCTGTGTCTTCCTAGAGGCAAGAAATCGTTTCAGGTAAGGGCAGTCACTTTTCAGCTTAAACGAACTACATCATTCACAAAGCTCACACGTTTCTCATCTTAAATGACAAACATTGGATGTTAGACGACCTGAGATTTGTATCAATTTCAGAGGCAGGGATGTTCTAGATATGGTCCTTATGTGTAGGAATCACCAATCTTTTGTTCTCAACACACTCAAGTTTTCTGCTCTCTTAGAGACTCTGGAAAGCAAGAGCGTGCTTCTGGCTCTAAAGCAGAGTGTGATCAATGGATGAGAACTCTGCTGTGTGTTTCACTTCAGAAATGGAGTTAAAACCCAGGCTCTGAGTCTTCCTACAAGCAAGACTTTGTTTCAGGTAAGGAGAGTCACTTTTCAGCTCAAACGAACCACATCGTTCATAAGCTCACACGTTTCTCACCTTAACTGACAATCATCGGATGTTAGAGGACCAGTGCTTTGTGTCAGTTTCAGAAGCAGAGTTGGACAAGATATGGTCGGTATTTGTAGGAAACACCGTTCATTGTTCCCAGCACACTCACGTTTCCTGCAGTCTTAGAGACTCTAGAGAGCAAGAGCGTGCTTCTTCCTCTAAAGCAGAGTGTGATCAATGGACGAGAACTCTGCTGTGTGTTTCACTTCAGAAATGGAGTTAAATCCCAGGCTCTGAATCTTCCTACGACAAGACTTCTTTTCAGGTAAAGGCAGTTAATTTACAGTTCAAATGAACTACATCGTTCATGAAGCTCACACGTTTCTCATCTAAACTGACAAGCATTGGATGTTAGAGGACCTGTAGTTTATTTCAGTTTCAGAAGCAGAGTTGAACTAGATATGGCCCGTTTGTGTAGGAAACACCGTTCTTTTGTTCTGGGCACACTCATGTTTCCTGCTGTCTTAGAGATTCTAGAAAGCAAGAGCGTGCTTCTTGCTCTAAATCAGAGTGTGATCCCTGGATGAAAACTATGCTGTGTGTTTCCCTTCAGAAATGGAGTTAAATTCCAGGCTCTGAGTCTTCCTACAACAAGACTTCATTTCAGGTAAGGGCAGTTACTTTACAGCTCAAATGAACTACATAGTTCACGAAGCTGACACCTTTCTCATCTTAACTGACAATCATCGGGTGTTAGAGGACCAGTGCTTTGTATCAGTTTCAGAAGCAGAGTTGGACTAGATATAGTCCGTATGTGTAGGAAACACCGTTCATTTGTTCTGAGCACACTCAGGTTTACCTTCTGTATTAGAGAATCTAGAAAGCAAGAGCGTGCTTTTTGCTCTGAAGCAGTGTGTGATCCATGGATGAGAACTGTGTTGTGTGTTTCCCTTCGAAATGGAGTTAAACCCCAGGCTCTGTGTCTTCCCACAAGCAAGACTTCGTTTCAGGTAAGGGCAGTCACTTTTAAGATCAAACGAACTACATCATTCACTAAGCTCACATGTTTCACTTCTAAAGTGACAAGCATTAGATGTTAGAGGACCTGTGGTTTCTTTCAGTTTAAGAAGCAGAGTTGAACTAGATATGGCCCGTATGTTTTGGAAACACCGTTCTTTTGTTCTCAGCACACTCACGTTTCCTGCTGTCTTAGAGACTCTAGAAAGCAAGAGAGTGCTTCTTGCTCTAAAGCAGAGTGTGATCCATGAATGAGAACTATGCTGTGTGTTTCCCTTCAGAAATGGAGTTAAATTCCAAGCTCTGTGTCTTCCTACAAGCAAGACTTCGTTTCAAGTAAGGGCACTCACTTTTGAGCTCAAACGAACTACATCGTTCATGAAGCTCACACGTGTCTCATCTTAACTGACAAGCATTGAATGATAGAGGGCAAATGCTTTGTATCAGTGTCAGAAGAAGACTTGGACTAAATGTGGTCCGTATGTGTAGGAAACACTGTTCTATTGTTCTGAGCACACTCAAGTTTCCTGCTGTATTAGAGATTCTAGAAAGCAAGAGCGTCCCTCTTGCTCTAAAGCAGAGTGTGATCCATGGATGAGAACTCTGCTGTGCGTTTCCCTTCAGAAATGGAGTTAAATCCCAGGCTCTGTACTTCCTACAAGCAAGACATCGTTTCAGGTAACGGCAGTCACTTTTCAGCACAAACGAACTACATCCTTCACAAAGCTCACACGTTTCTCATCTTAAATGACAAGCATTGGATGTTAGAGGTCCTGTGCTTTATATCAATTTCAGAGGGAGAGATGTACAAGATATGGTCTGTATGTGTAGGAAACACCGTTCTTTTGCTCTCAGCACACTCATGTGTCCTGCTGTCTATGAGACTCTAGAAAGCAAGAGCGTGCTTCTTGCTCTAAAGCAGAGTGTGATCTATATATGAGAACTCTGCTGTGTGTTTCACTTCAGAAATAGAGTTAAATCCCAGGCTCTGAGTCTTCCAACAAGCAAGACTTCGTTTCAGGTAAGGGTAGTCACTTTACAATTCAAACGAACTACATCATTCACCAAGCTAACACGATTCTCATCTTAACTGTCAAGCATTGGATGTTAGAGGACCAGTGCTTTGTGTCAGTTTCAGAAGCAGATTTGGACTAGATATGGTCCGTATGTGTAGGAAACACTGTTTTTTGTCTGAGCACACACAAGTTTTCTGCTCTCTAGAGACTCTGGAAAGGAAGAGCGTGCTTCTTGCTCTAAAGCAGAGTGTGATCCATGGATGAAAACTATGCTGTGTGTTTCCTTTCAGAAATGGAGTTAATCCCCCGGGTCTGTGTCTTCGTACAAGTTAGACTTCTTTTCAGGTAAGGGCAGTCACTTTTCAGCTCAAAAGAACTACATCGTTCACGAAGCTCACACGTTTCCAATATTAACTGACAAGCATCGGATGTTAGAGGACCAGTGCTTTGTATCAGTTTCAGAAGCAGAGTTGGAATAGATATGGTCCGTATGTGTAGGAAACACCATTCTTTTGTTCTCAGCACACTCATGTTTCCTGCTGTTTTAGAGACTCTAGAAAGCTAGAGCGTGCTTCTTGCTCTAAAGCAGAGTGTGATCCATGGATGAGAAATATGCTGTGTGTTTCACTTCAGAAATGGAGTTAATTCCCAGGCTCTCTGTCTTCCTACAAACACTACTTTGTTTCAGATAAGGGCAGTCCCTTTTCATCTCAAACAAACTACATCGTTCACGAAGCTCACGTGTTTCTCATCTTAAATGACAAGCACTGGATGTTAGAGGACCAGTGCTTTGTATCAGTTTCAGAAGCAGAGATGGACTAGATATGGTCCGTATGTTTAGGAAACACTGTTCTTTTGTTCTGAGCACACTCAAGTTTTCTGCTCTCTTAGAGACTCTGGAAAGCAAGAGCGGATTTCTTGCTCTAAAGCAGAGTGTGATCAATGGATGAGATCTCTGCTGTGTGTTTCACTTCAGAAATGGAGTTAAATCACAGGTTCTCAGGCTTCCTACAAGCAAGACTTCGTTTCAGGTAAGGGCAGTTACTTTACAGCTCAAAAGAACTACATCATTCACGAAGCTCAAACGTTTCTCATCTAAACTGGCAAGCATTGGATGTTAGAGGAGCTGTGCTTTCTTTCAGTTTCAGAAGCTGAGTTGTACTAGATATGGCCCGTATGTGGAGGAAACACCGTTCTTTTGTTGTGAGCACACTCATGTTTCTTGCTGTATTAGAGACTCTAGAAAGCAAGAGCGTACTTCTTGCTCTAAAGCAGAGTGTGATCCATGGATGAAAACTATGCTGTGTGTTTCCCTTCAGAAATGGAGTTAATCCCCCGGCTCTTTGTCTTCGTACAATTTAGACTTCTTTTCAGGTAAGGGCAGTCACTTTTCAGCTCAAAAGAACTACATCGTTCACGAAGCTCACACGTTTCCAATATTAACTGACAGGCATCGGATGTTAGAGGACCAGTGCTTTGTATCAGTTTCAGAAGCAGAGTTGGAATAGATATGGTCCGTATGTGTAGGAAACACCGTTCTTTTGTTCTCAGCACACTCATGTTTCCTGCTGTTTTAGAGACTCTAGAAAGCTAGAGCGTGATTCTTGCTCTAAAGCAGAGTGTGATCCATGGATGAGAAATATGCTGTGTGTTTCACTTCAGAAATGGAGTTAATTCCCAGGCTCTGTGTCTTCCTACAAACACTACTTTGTTTCAGATAAGGGCAGTCCCTTTTCATCTCAAACAAACTACATCGTTCACGAAGCTCACGTGTTTCTCATCTTAAATGACAAGCATTGGATGTTAGAGGACCAGGGATTTGCATCAGTTTCAGAAGCAGAGTTGGACTAGATATGGTCCATATGTATAGGAAACACGGTTCTTTTCTTCTGAGCACACTGACGTTTCCTGCTGTCTTAGAGACTCTAGAAAGCAAGAGCGTGCTTCTTGCTCTAAAGCAGAGTGTGATCAATGGAAGAGAACTCTGTTGTGTGTTTCACTTCAGAAATGGAGTTAATCCCTGGCTCTGAGACTTCCTACAAGCAAGACATCGTCTCAGGTAAGGGCAATTACTTTACAGCTCAAAAGAACTACATCGTTCACGAAGCTCACACGTTTCTCATCTTAACTGACAAGCATTAGATGTTAGAGGAACTGTGGTTTGTTTCAGTTTCAGAAGTAGAGTTGAACTAAATGTGGTCCGTATGTGTAGGAAACACTGTTTTTGTTCTGAGCACACTCAAGTTTCCTGCTGTATTAGAGATTCTAGAAAGCAAGAGCATTCTCCTTGCTCTAAAGCAGAGTGTGATCTATATATGAGATTTCTGTTGTGTGTTTTCCTTCAGAAATGGAGTTAAATCCCAGGCTCTGTGTCTTCCTACAAGGAGGACTTCGATTCAATTAAGGGCAGTTACTTTTCAGCTCAAACGAACTACATCGTTCACGAAGCTCACACGTTTCCAATCTTAACTGACAAGCATTGGATGTCAGAGGACCTGTGGTTTCTTTCAGTTTCAGAAGTAGAGTTGAACTAGATATGGCCCATATGTTGAGGAAACACCGTTCTTTTGTTCTGAGCACATTCACGTTTCCTGCTGTCTTAGAGACTCTAGAAAGCAAGAGCGTGCTTCTTGCTCTAAAGCAGAGTGTTATCAATGGATGAGAACTCTGCAGTGTTTTTCTCTTCAGAAATGGAGTTAAATCCCAGGCTCTGAGTCTTCCCACTAGGGGGACTTCCATTCAAGTAAGGGCAGTTACTTTACAGCTCAAACGAACTACATCGTTCACGAAGCTCACACGTTTCTCATCTTAACTGACAATCATCGGGTGTTAGAGGACCAGTGCTTTGTATCAGTTTCAGAAGCAGAGTTGGACTAGATATAGTCCGTATGTGTAGGAAACACCGTTCATTTGTTCTGAGCACACTCAGGTTTACCTTCTGTATTAGAGAATCTAGAAAGCAAGAGCGTGCTTTTTGCTCTGAAGCAGTGTGTGATCCATGGATGAGAACTGCGTTGTGTGTTTCCCTTCGAAATGGAGTTAAACCCCAGGCTCTGTGTCTTCCCACAAGCAAGACTTCGTTTCAGGTAAGGGCAGTCACTTTTAAGCTCAAACGAATTACATCATTCACTAAGCTCACACGAACTACATCATTCACTAAGCTCACATGTTTCACTTCTAAAGTGACAAGCATTAGATGTTAGAGGACCTGTGGTTTCTTTCAGTTTAAGAAGCAGAGTTGAACTAGATATGGCCCGTATGTTTTGGAAACACCGTTCTTTTGTCCTCAGCACACTCACGTTTCCTGCTGTCTTAGAGACTCTAGAAAGCAAGAGAGTGCTTCTTGCTCTAAAGCAGAGTGTGATCCATGGATGAGAACTATGCTGTGTGTTTCCCTTCAGAAATGGAGTTAAATTCCAAGCTCTGTGTCTTCCTACAAGCAAGACTTCGTTTCAAGTAAGGGCACTCACTTTTGAGTTCAAACGAACTACATCGTTCATGAAGCTCACACGTGTCTCATCTTAACTGACAAGCATTGAATGTTAGAGGACAAATGCTTTGTATCAGTGTCAGAAGAAGAGTTGGACTAAATGTGGTCCGTATGTGTAGGAAACACTGTTCTATTGTTCTGAGCACACTCAAGTTTCCTGCTGTATTAGAGATTCTAGAAAGCAAGAGCGTCCCTCTTGCTCTAAAGCAGAGTGTGATCCATGGATGAGAACTCTGCTGTGCGTTTCCCTTCAGAAATGGAGTTAAATCCCAGGCTCTGTACTTCCTACAAGCAAGACATCGTTTCAGGTAACGGCAGTCACTTTTCAGCACAAACGAACTACATCCTTCACAAAGCTCACACGTTTCTCATCTTAAATGACAAGCATTGGATGTTAGAGGTCCTGTGCTTTATATCAATTTCAGAGGGAGAGATGTACAAGATATGGTCTGTATGTGTAGGAAACACCGTTCTTTTGCTCTCAGCACACTCATGTGTCCTGCTGTCTATGAGACTCTAGAAAGCAAGAGCGTGCTTCTTGCTCTAAAGCAGAGTGTGATCTATATATGAGAACTCTGCTGTGTGTTTCACTTCAGAAATAGAGTTAAATCCCAGGCTCTGAGTCTTCCAACAAGCAAGACTTCGTTTCAGGTAAGGGTAGTCACTTTACAATTCAAACGAACTACATCATTCACCAAGCTAACACGATTCTCATCTTAACTGTCAAGCATTGGATGTTAGAGGACCAGTGCTTTGTGTCAGTTTCAGAAGCAGATTTGGACTAGATATGGTCCGTATGTGTAGGAAACACTGTTTTTTGTCTGAGCACACTCAAGTTTTCTGCTCTCTAGAGACTCTGGAAAGGAAGAGCGTGCTTCTTGCTCTAAAGCAGAGTGTGATCCATGGATGAAAACTATGCTGTGTGTTTCCTTTCAGAAATGGAGTTAATCCCCCGGGTCTGTGTCTTCGTACAAGTTAGACTTCTTTTCAGGTAAGGGCAGTCACTTTTCAGCTCAAAAGAACTACATCGTTCACGAAGCTCACACGTTTCCAATATTAACTGACAAGCATCGGATGTTAGAGGACCAGTGCTTTGTATCAGTTTCAGAAGCAGAGTTGGAATAGATATGGTCCGTATGTGTAGGAAACACCATTCTTTTGTTCTCAGCACACTCATGTTTCCTGCTGTTTTAGAGACTCTAGAAAGCTAGAGCGTGCTTCTTGCTCTAAAGCAGAGTGTGATCCATGGATGAGAAATATGCTGTGTGTTTCACTTCAGAAATGGAGTTAATTCCCAGGCTCTCTGTCTTCCTACAAACACTACTTTGTTTCAGATAAGGGCAGTCCCTTTTCATCTCAAACAAACTACATCTATCACGAAGCTCACGTGTTTCTCATCTTAAATGACAAGCACTGGATGTTAGAGGACCAGTGCTTTGTATCAGTTTCAGAAGCAGAGATGGACTAGATATGGTCCGTATGTGTAGGAAACACTGTTCTTTTGTTCTGAGCACACTCAAGTTTTCTGCTCTCTTAGAGACTCTGGAAAGCAAGAGCGGACTTCTTGCTCTAAAGCAGAGTGTGATCAATGGATGAGATCTCTGCTGTGTGTTTCACTTCAGAAATGGAGTTAAATCACAGGTTCTCAGGCTTCCTACAAGCAAGACTTCGTTTCAGGTAAGGGCAGTTACTTTACAGCTCAAAAGAACTACATCATTCACGAAGCTCAAACGTTTCTCATCTAAACTGGCAAGCATTGGATGTTAGAGGAGCTGTGCTTTCTTTCAGTTTCAGAAGCTGAGTTGTACTAGATATGGCCCGTATGTGGAGGAAACACCGTTCTTTTGTTGTGAGCACACTCATGTTTCTTGCTGTATTAGAGACTCTAGAAAGCAAGAGCGTACTTCTTGCTCTAAAGCAGAGTGTGATCCATGGATGAAAACTATGCTGTGTGTTTCCCTTCAGAAATGGAGTTAATCCCCCGGCTCTTTGTCTTCGTACAATTTAGACTTCTTTTCAGGTAAGGGCAGTCACTTTTCAGCTCAAAAGAACTACATCGTTCACGAAGCTCACACGTTTCCAATATTAACTGACAGGCATCGGATGTTAGAGGACCAGTGCTTTGTATCAGTTTCAGAAGCAGAGTTGGAATAGATATGGTCCGTATGTGTAGGAAACACCGTTCTTTTGTTCTCAGCACACTCATGTTTCCTGCTGTTTTAGAGACTCTAGAAAGCTAGAGCGTGATTCTTGCTCTAAAGCAGAGTGTGATCCATGGATGAGAAATATGCTGTGTGTTTCACTTCAGAAATGGAGTTAATTCCCAGGCTCTGTGTCTTCCTACAAACACTACTTTGTTTCAGATAAGGGCAGTCCCTTTTCATCTCAAACAAACTACATCGTTCACGAAGCTCACGTGTTTCTCATCTTAAATGACAAGCATTGGATGTTAGAGGACCAGGGATTTGTATCAGTTTCAGAAGCAGAGTTGGACTAGATATGGTCCATATGTATAGGAAACACGGTTCTTTTCTTCTGAGCACACTGACATTTCCTGCTGTCTTAGAGACTCTAGAAAGCAAGAGCGTGCTTCTTGCTCTAAAGCAGAGTGTGATCAATGGAAGAGAACTCTGTTGTGTGTTTCACTTCAGAAATGGAGTTAATCCCTGGCTCTGAGACTTCCTACAAGCAAGACATCGTCTCAGGTAAGGGCAATTACTTTACAGCTCAAAAGAACTACATCGTTCACGAAGCTCACACGTTTCTCATCTTAACTGACAAGCATTAGATGTTAGAGGAACTGTGGTTTGTTTCAGTTTCAGAAGTAGAGTTGAACTAAATGTGGTCCGTATGTGTAGGAAACACTGTTTTTGTTCTGAGCACACTCAAGTTTCCTGCTGTATTAGAGATTCTAGAAAGCAAGAGCATTCTCCTTGCTCTAAAGCAGAGTGTGATCTATATATGAGATTTCTGTTGTGTGTTTTCCTTCAGAAATGGAGTTAAATCCCAGGCTCTGTGTCTTCCTACAAGGAGGACTTCGATTCAATTAAGGGCAGTTACTTTTCAGCTCAAACGAACTACATCGTTCACGAAGCTCACACGTTTCCAATCTTAACTGACAAGCATTGGATGTCAGAGGACCTGTGGTTTCTTTCAGTTTCAGAAGTAGAGTTGAACTAGATATGGCCCATATGTTGAGGAAACACCGTTCTTTTGTTCTGAGCACATTCACGTTTCCTGCTGTCTTAGAGACTCTAGAAAGCAAGAGCGTGCTTCTTGCTCTAAAGCAGAGTGTTATCAATGGATGAGAACTCTGCAGTGTTTTTCTCTTCAGAAATGGAGTTAAATCCCAGGCTCTGAGTCTTCCCACTAGGGGGACTTCCATTCAAGTAAGGGCAGTTACTTTACAGCTCAAACGAACTACATCGTTCACGAAGCTCACACGTTTCTCATCTTAACTGACAATCATCGGGTGTTAGAGGACCAGTGCTTTGTATCAGTTTCAGAAGCAGAGTTGGACTAGATATAGTCTGTATGTGTAGGAAACACCGTTCATTTGTTCTGAGCACACTCAGGTTTACCTTCTGTATTAGAGAATCTAGAAAGCAAGAGCGTGCTTTTTGCTCTGAAGCAGTGTGTGATCCATGGATGAGAACTGTGTTGTGTGTTTCCCTTCGAAATGGAGTTAAACCCCAGGCTCTGTGTCTTCCCACAAGCAAGACTTCGTTTCAGGTAAGGGCAGTCACTTTTAAGCTCAAACGAACTACATCATTCACTAAGCTCACATGTTTCACTTCTAAAGTGACAAGCATTAGATGTTAGAGGACCTGTGGTTTCTTTCAGTTTAAGAAGCAGAGTTGAACTAGATATGGCCCGTATGTTTTGGAAACACCGTTCTTTTGTTCTCAGCACACTCACGTTTCCTGCTGTCTTAGAGACTCTAGAAAGCAAGAGAGTGCTTCTTGCTCTAAAGCAGAGTGTGATCCATGGATGAGAACTATGCTGTGTGTTTCCCTTCAGAAATGGAGTTAAATTCCAAGCTCTGTGTCTTCCTACAAGCAAGACTTCGTTTCAAGTAAGGGCACTCACTTTTGAGCTCAAACGAACTACATCGTTCATGAAGCTCACACGTGTCTCATCTTAACTGACAAGCATTGAATGTTAGAGGACAAATGCTTTGTATCAGTGTCAGAAGAAGAGTTGGACTAAATGTGGTCCGTATGTGTAGGAAACACTGTTCTATTGTTCTGAGCACACTCAAGTTTCCTGCTGTATTAGAGATTCTAGAAAGCAAGAGCATCCCCCTTGCTCTAAAGCAGAGTGTGATCCATGGATGAGAACTCTGCTGTGCGTTTCCCTTCAGAAATGGAGTTAAATCCCAGGCTCTGTACTTCCTACAAGCAAGACATCGTTTCAGGTAACGGCAGTCACTTTTCAGCACAAACGAACTACATCCTTCACAAAGCTCACACGTTTCTCATCTTAAATGACAAGCATTGGATGTTAGAGGTCCTGTGCTTTATATCAATTTCAGAGGGAGAGATGTACAAGATATGGTCTGTATGTGTAGGAAACACCGTTCTTTTGCTCTCAGCACACTCATGTGTCCTGCTGTCTATGAGACTCTAGAAAGCAAGAGCGTGCTTCTTGCTCTAAAGCAGAGTGTGATCTATATATGAGAACTCTGCTGTGTGTTTCACTTCAGAAATAGAGTTAAATCCCAGGCTCTGAGTCTTCCAACAAGCAAGACTTCGTTTCAGGTAAGGGTAGTCACTTTACAATTCAAACGAACTACATCATTCACCAAGCTAACACGATTCTCATCTTAACTGTCAAGCATTGGATGTTAGAGGACCAGTGCTTTGTGTCAGTTTCAGAAGCAGATTTGGACTAGATATGGTCCGTATGTGTAGGAAACACTGTTTTTTGTCTGAGCACACTCAAGTTTTCTGCTCTCTAGAGACTCTGGAAAGGAAGAGCGTGCTTCTTGCTCTAAAGCAGAGTGTGATCCATGGATGAAAACTATGCTGTGTGTTTCCTTTCAGAAATGGAGTTAATCCCCCGGGTCTGTGTCTTCGTACAAGTTAGACTTCTTTTCAGGTAAGGGCAGTCACTTTTCAGCTCAAAAGAACTACATCGTTCACGAAGCTCACACGTTTCCAATATTAACTGACAAGCATCGGATGTTAGAGGACCAGTGCTTTGTATCAGTTTCAGAAGCAGAGTTGGAATAGATATGGTCCGTATGTGTAGGAAACACCATTCTTTTGTTCTCAGCACACTCATGTTTCCTGCTGTTTTAGAGACTCTAGAAAGCTAGAGCGTGCTTCTTGCTCTAAAGCAGAGTGTGATCCATGGATGAGAAATATGCTGTGTGTTTCACTTCAGAAATGGAGTTAATTCCCAGGCTCTCTGTCTTCCTACAAACACTACTTTGTTTCAGATAAGGGCAGTCCCTTTTCATCTCAAACAAACTACATCTATCACGAAGCTCACGTGTTTCTCATCTTAAATGACAAGCACTGGATGTTAGAGGACCAGTGCTTTGTATCAGTTTCAGAAGCAGAGATGGACTAGATATGGTCCGTATGTGTAGGAAACACTGTTCTTTTGTTCTGAGCACACTCAAGTTTTCTGCTCTCTTAGAGACTCTGGAAAGCAAGAGCGGACTTCTTGCTCTAAAGCAGAGTGTGATCAATGGATGAGATCTCTGCTGTGTGTTTCACTTCAGAAATGGAGTTAAATCACAGGTTCTCAGGCTTCCTACAAGCAAGACTTCGTTTCAGGTAAGGGCAGTTACTTTACAGCTCAAAAGAACTACATCATTCACGAAGCTCAAACGTTTCTCATCTAAACTGGCAAGCATTGGATGTTAGAGGAGCTGTGCTTTCTTTCAGTTTCAGAAGCTGAGTTGTACTAGATATGGCCCGTATGTGGAGGAAACACCGTTCTTTTGTTGTGAGCACACTCATGTTTCTTGCTGTATTAGAGACTCTAGAAAGCAAGAGCGTACTTCTTGCTCTAAAGCAGAGTGTGATCCATGGATGAAAACTATGCTGTGTGTTTCCCTTCAGAAATGGAGTTAATCCCCCGGCTCTTTGTCTTCGTACAATTTAGACTTCTTTTCAGGTAAGGGCAGTCACTTTTCAGCTCAAAAGAACTACATCGTTCACGAAGCTCACACGTTTCCAATATTAACTGACAGGCATCGGATGTTAGAGGACCAGTGCTTTGTATCAGTTTCAGAAGCAGAGTTGGAATAGATATGGTCCGTATGTGTAGGAAACACCGTTCTTTTGTTCTCAGCACACTCATGTTTCCTGCTGTTTTAGAGACTCTAGAAAGCTAGAGCGTGATTCTTGCTCTAAAGCAGAGTGTGATCCATGGATGAGAAATATGCTGTGTGTTTCACTTCAGAAATGGAGTTAATTCCCAGGCTCTGTGTCTTCCTACAAACACTACTTTGTTTCAGATAAGGGCAGTCCCTTTTCATCTCAAACAAACTACATCGTTCACGAAGCTCACGTGTTTCTCATCTTAAATGACAAGCATTGGATGTTAGAGGACCAGGGATTTGTATCAGTTTCAGAAGCAGAGTTGGACTAGATATGGTCCATATGTATAGGAAACACGGTTCTTTTCTTCTGAGCACACTGACATTTCCTGCTGTCTTAGAGACTCTAGAAAGCAAGAGCGTGCTTCTTGCTCTAAAGCAGAGTGTGATCAATGGAAGAGAACTCTGTTGTGTGTTTCACTTCAGAAATGGAGTTAATCCCTGGCTCTGAGACTTCCTACAAGCAAGACATCGTCTCAGGTAAGGGCAATTACTTTACAGCTCAAAAGAACTACATCGTTCACGAAGCTCACACGTTTCTCATCTTAACTGACAAGCATTAGATGTTAGAGGAACTGTGGTTTGTTTCAGTTTCAGAAGTAGAGTTGAACTAAATGTGGTCCGTATGTGTAGGAAACACTGTTTTTGTTCTGAGCACACTCAAGTTTCCTGCTGTATTAGAGATTCTAGAAAGCAAGAGCATTCTCCTTGCTCTAAAGCAGAGTGTGATCTATATATGAGATTTCTGTTGTGTGTTTTCCTTCAGAAATGGAGTTAAATCCCAGGCTCTGTGTCTTCCTACAAGGAGGACTTCGATTCAATTAAGGGCAGTTACTTTTCAGCTCAAACGAACTACATCGTTCACGAAGCTCACACGTTTCCAATCTTAACTGACAAGCATTGGATGTCAGAGGACCTGTGGTTTCTTTCAGTTTCAGAAGTAGAGTTGAACTAGATATGGCCCATATGTTGAGGAAACACCGTTCTTTTGTTCTGAGCACATTCACGTTTCCTGCTGTCTTAGAGACTCTAGAAAGCAAGAGCGTGCTTCTTGCTCTAAAGCAGAGTGTTATCAATGGATGAGAACTCTGCAGTGTTTTTCTCTTCAGAAATGGAGTTAAATCCCAGGCTCTGAGTCTTCCCACTAGGGGGACTTCCATTCAAGTAAGGGCAGTTACTTTACAGCTCAAACGAACTACATCGTTCACGAAGCTCACACGTTTCTCATCTTAACTGACAATCATCGGGTGTTAGAGGACCAGTGCTTTGTATCAGTTTCAGAAGCAGAGTTGGACTAGATATAGTCTGTATGTGTAGGAAACACCGTTCATTTGTTCTGAGCACACTCAGGTTTACCTTCTGTATTAGAGAATCTAGAAAGCAAGAGCGTGCTTTTTGCTCTGAAGCAGTGTGTGATCCATGGATGAGAACTGTGTTGTGTGTTTCCCTTCGAAATGGAGTTAAACCCCAGGCTCTGTGTCTTCCCACAAGCAAGACTTCGTTTCAGGTAAGGGCAGTCACTTTTAAGCTCAAACGAACTACATCATTCACTAAGCTCACATGTTTCACTTCTAAAGTGACAAGCATTAGATGTTAGAGGACCTGTGGTTTCTTTCAGTTTAAGAAGCAGAGTTGAACTAGATATGGCCCGTATGTTTTGGAAACACCGTTCTTTTGTTCTCAGCACACTCACGTTTCCTGCTGTCTTAGAGACTCTAGAAAGCAAGAGAGTGCTTCTTGCTCTAAAGCAGAGTGTGATCCATGGATGAGAACTATGCTGTGTGTTTCCCTTCAGAAATGGAGTTAAATTCCAAGCTCTGTGTCTTCCTACAAGCAAGACTTCGTTTCAAGTAAGGGCACTCACTTTTGAGCTCAAACGAACTACATCGTTCATGAAGCTCACACGTGTCTCATCTTAACTGACAAGCATTGAATGTTAGAGGACAAATGCTTTGTATCAGTGTCAGAAGAAGAGTTGGACTAAATGTGGTCCGTATGTGTAGGAAACACTGTTCTATTGTTCTGAGCACACTCAAGTTTCCTGCTGTATTAGAGATTCTAGAAAGCAAGAGCATCCCCCTTGCTCTAAAGCAGAGTGTGATCCATGGATGAGAACTCTGCTGTGCGTTTCCCTTCAGAAATGGAGTTAAATCCCAGGCTCTGTACTTCCTACAAGCAAGACATCGTTTCAGGTAACGGCAGTCACTTTTCAGCACAAACGAACTACATCCTTCACAAAGCTCACACGTTTCTCATCTTAAATGACAAGCATTGGATGTTAGAGGTCCTGTGCTTTATATCAATTTCAGAGGGAGAGATGTACAAGATATGGTCTGTATGTGTAGGAAACACCGTTCTTTTGCTCTCAGCACACTCATGTGTCCTGCTGTCTATGAGACTCTAGAAAGCAAGAGCGTGCTTCTTGCTCTAAAGCAGAGTGTGATCTATATATGAGAACTCTGCTGTGTGTTTCACTTCAGAAATAGAGTTAAATCCCAGGCTCTGAGTCTTCCAACAAGCAAGACTTCGTTTCAGGTAAGGGTAGTCACTTTACAATTCAAACGAACTACATCATTCACCAAGCTAACACGATTCTCATCTTAACTGTCAAGCATTGGATGTTAGAGGACCAGTGCTTTGTGTCAGTTTCAGAAGCAGATTTGGACTAGATATGGTCCGTATGTGTAGGAAACACTGTTTTTTGTCTGAGCACACTCAAGTTTTCTGCTCTCTAGAGACTCTGGAAAGGAAGAGCGTGCTTCTTGCTCTAAAGCAGAGTGTGATCCATGGATGAAAACTATGCTGTGTGTTTCCCTTCAGAAATGGAGTTAATCCCCCGGCTCTTTGTCTTCGTACAATTTAGACTTCTTTTCAGGTAAGGGCAGTCACTTTTCAGCTCAAAAGAACTACATCATTCACGAAGCTCACACGTTTCCAATATTAACTGACAGGCATCGGATGTTAGAGGACCAGTGCTTTGTATCAGTTTCAGAAGCAGAGTTGGAATAGATATGGTCCGTATGTGTAGGAAACACCGTTCTTTTGTTATCAGCACACTCATGTTTCCTGCTGTTTTAGAGACTCTAGAAAGCTAGAGCGTGATTCTTGCTCTAAAGCAGAGTGTGATCCATGGATGAGAAATATGCTGTGTGTTTCACTTCAGAAATGGAGTTAATTCCCAGGCTCTGTGTCTTCCTACAAACACTACTTTGTTTCAGATAAGGGCAGTCCCTTTTCATCTCAAACAAACTACATCGTTCACGAAGCTCACGTGTTTCTCATCTTAAATGACAAGCATTGGATGTTAGAGGACCAGGGATTTGTATCAGTTTCAGAAGCAGAGTTGGACTAGATATGGTCCATATGTATAGGAAACACGGTTCTTTTCTTCTGAGCACACTGATGTTTCCTGCTGTCTTAGAGACTCTAGAAAGCAAGAGCGTGCTTCTTGCTCTAAAGCAGAGTGTGATCAATGGAAGAGAACTCTGTTGTGTGTTTCACTTCAGAAATGGAGTTAATCCCTGGCTCTGAGACTTCCTACAAGCAAGACATCGTCTCAGGTAAGGGCAATTACTTTACAGCTCAAAAGAACTACATCGTTCACGAAGCTCACACGTTTCTCATCTTAACTGACAAGCATTAGATGTTAGAGGAACTGTGGTTTGTTTCAGTTTCAGAAGTAGAGTTGAACTAAATGTGGTCCGTATGTGTAGGAAACACTGTTTTTGTTCTGAGCACACTCAAGTTTCCTGCTGTATTAGAGATTCTAGAAAGCAAGAGCATTCTCCTTGCTCTAAAGCAGAGTGTGATCTATATATGAGATTTCTGTTGTGTGTTTTCCTTCAGAAATGGAGTTAAATCCCAGGCTCTGTGTCTTCCTACAAGGAGGACTTCGATTCAATTAAGGGCAGTTACTTTTCAGCTCAAACGAACTACATCGTTCACGAAGCTCACACGTTTCCAATCTTAACTGACAAGCATTGGATGTCAGAGGACCTGTGGTTTCTTTCAGTTTCAGAAGTAGAGTTGAACTAGATATGGCCCATATGTTGAGGAAACACCGTTCTTTTGTTCTGAGCACATTCACGTTTCCTGCTGTCTTAGAGACTCTAGAAAGCAAGAGCGTGCTTCTTGCTCTAAAGCAGAGTGTTATCAATGGATGAGAACTCTGCAGTGTTTTTCTCTTCAGAAATGGAGTTAAATCCCAGGCTCTGAGTCTTCCCACTAGGGGGACTTCCATTCAAGTAAGGGCAGTTACTTTACAGCTCAAACGAACTACATCGTTCACGAAGCTCACACGTTTCTCATCTTAACTGACAATCATCGGGTGTTAGAGGACCAGTGCTTTGTATCAGTTTCAGAAGCAGAGTTGGACTAGATATAGTCTGTATGTGTAGGAAACACCGTTCATTTGTTCTGAGCACACTCAGGTTTACCTTCTGTATTAGAGAATCTAGAAAGCAAGAGCGTGCTTTTTGCTCTGAAGCAGTGTGTGATCCATGGATGAGAACTGTGTTGTGTGTTTCCCTTCGAAATGGAGTTAAACCCCAGGCTCTGTGTCTTCCCACAAGCAAGACTTCGTTTCAGGTAAGGGCAGTCACTTTTAAGCTCAAACGAACTACATCATTCACTAAGCTCACATGTTTCACTTCTAAAGTGACAAGCATTAGATGTTAGAGGACCTGTGGTTTCTTTCAGTTTAAGAAGCAGAGTTGAACTAGATATGGCCCGTATGTTTTGGAAACACCGTTCTTTTGTTCTCAGCACACTCACGTTTCCTGCTGTCTTAGAGACTCTAGAAAGCAAGAGAGTGCTTCTTGCTCTAAAGCAGAGTGTGATCCATGGATGAGAACTATGCTGTGTGTTTCCCTTCAGAAATGGAGTTAAATTCCAAGCTCTGTGTCTTCCTACAAGCAAGACTTCGTTTCAAGTAAGGGCACTCACTTTTGAGCTCAAACGAACTACATCGTTCATGAAGCTCACACGTGTCTCATCTTAACTGACAAGCATTGAATGTTAGAGGACAAATGCTTTGTATCAGTGTCAGAAGAAGAGTTGGACTAAATGTGGTCCGTATGTGTAGGAAACACTGTTCTATTGTTCTGAGCACACTCAAGTTTCCTGCTATATTAGAGACTCTAGAAAGCAAGAGCGTGCTTCTTGTTCTAAAGCAGAGTGTGATCCATGGAGGAGAACTGTGTTGTGTGTTTAACTTCAGAAATGGAGTAAAACCCAAGGTTCTGTGTCTTCCTATAAGCAAGACTTCGTTTCAGGTAATGGCAGTCACTTTACAGCTCAAACGAACTACATCGTTTACGAAGCTCACACATTTCTCAACTTAACTGACAAGCATTGGATGTTAGAGAACCAGTGCTTTGTATCAGTTTCAGAAGCAGAGTTGGACTAGATATGGTCTGTATGTGTAGGAAACACCGTTCTCTTGTTCTCAGCACACTCACGTTTCCTGCTGTCTTAGAGACTCTAGAAAGCAAGAGAGTGCTTCTTGCTCTAAAGCAGAGTGTGATCCATGGATGAGAACTATGCTGTGTGTTTCCCTTCAGAAATGGAGTTAAATTCCAAGCTCTGTTTCTTCCTACAAGCAAGACTTCGTTTCAAGTAAGGGCACTCACTTTTGAGCTCAAACGTACTACATCGTTCATGAAGCTCACACGTGTCTCATCTTAACTGACAAGCATTGAATGTTAGAGGACAAATGCTTTGTATCAGTGTCAGAAGAAGAGTTGGACTAAATGTGGTCCGTATGTGTAGGAAACACTGTTCTATTGTTCTGAGCACACTCAAGTTTCCTGCTGTATTAGAGATTCTAGAAAGCAAGCGCGGCCCTCTTGCTCTAAAGCAGAGTGTGATCCATGGATGAGAACTCTGCTGTGCGTTTCCCTTCAGAAATGGAGTTAAATCCCAGGCTCTGTACTTCCTACAAGCAAGACATCGTTTCAGGTAACGGCAGTCACTTTTCAGCACAAACGAACTACATCCCTCACAAAGCTCACACGTTTCTCATCTTAAATGACAAGCATTGGATGTTAGAGGTCCTGTGCTTTATATCAATTTCTGAGGGAGAGATGTACAAGATATGGTCTGTATGTGTAGGAAACACCGTTCTTTTGCTCTCAGCACACTCATGTGTCCTGCTGTCTATGAGACTCTAGAAAGCAAGAGCGTGCTTCTTGCTGTAAAGCAGAGTATGATCTATATATGAGAACTCTGCTGTGTGTTTCACTTCAGAAATAGAGTTAAATCCCAGGCTCTGAGTCTTCCAACAAGCAAGACTTCGTTTCAGGTAAGGGTAGTCACTTTACAATTCAAACGAACTACATCATTCACCAAGCTAACACGATTCTCATCTTAACTGTCAAGCATTGGATGTTAGAGGACCAGTGCTTTGTGTCAGTTTCAGAAGCAGATTTGGACTAGATATGGTCCGTATGTGTAGGAAACACTGTTTTTAGTCTGAGCACACTCAAGTTTTCTGCTCTCTAGAGACTCTGGAAAGGAAGAGCGTGCTTCTTGCTCTAAAGCAGAGTGTGATCCATGGATGAAAACTATGCTGTGTGTTTCCTTTCAGAAATGGAGTTAATCCCCCGGGTCTGTGTCTTCGTACAAGTTAGACTTCTTTTCAGGTAAGGGCAGTCACTTTTCAGCTCAAAAGAACTACATCGTTCACGAAGCTCACACGTTTCCAATATTAACTGACAAGCATCGGATGTTAGAGGACCAGTGCTTTGTATCAGTTTCAGAAGCAGAGTTGGAATAGATATGGTCCGTATGTGTAGGAAACACCATTCTTTTGTTCTCAGCACACTCATGTTTCCTGCTGTTTTAGAGACTCTAGAAAGCTAGAGCGTGCTTCTTGCTCTAAAGCAGAGTGTGATCCATGGATGAGAAATATGCTGTGTGTTTCACTTCAGAAATGGAGTTAATTCCCAGGCTCTGTGTCTTCCTACAAACACTACTTTGTTTCAGATAAGGGCAGTCCCTTTTCATCTCAAACAAACTACATCTATCACGAAGCTCACGTGTTTCTCATCTTAAATGACAAGCACTGGATGTTAGAGGACCAGTGCTTTGTATCAGTTTCAGAAGCAGAGATGGACTAGATATGGTCTGTATGTGTAGGAAACACTGTTCTTTTGTTCTGAGCACACTCAAGTTTTCTGCTCTCTTAGAGACTCTGGAAAGCAAGAGCGGACTTCTTGTTCTAAAGCAGAGTTTGATCCATGGATGAGAACTCTGCTGTGCGTTTCCCTTCAGAAATGGAGTTAAATCCCAGGCTCTGTACTTCCTACAAGCAAGACATCGTTTCAGGTAACGGCAGTCACTTTTCAGCACAAACGAACTGCATCCTTCACAAAGCTCACACGTTTCTCATCTTAAATGACAAGCATTGGATGTTAGAGGTCTGTGCTTTATATCAATTTCAGAGGGAGAGATGTACAAGATATGGTCTGTATGTGTAGGAAACACCGTTCTTTTGCTCTCAGCACACTCATATGTCCTGCTGTCTATGAGACTCTAGAAAGCAAGAGCGTGCTTCTTGCTCTAAAGCAGAGTGTGATCTATATATGAGAACTCTGCTGTGTGTTTCACTTCAGAAATAGAGTTAAATCCCAGGCTCTGAGTCTTTCAACAAGCAAGACTTCGTTTCAGGTAAGGGTAGTCACTTTACAATTCAAACGAACTACATCATTCACCAAGCTAACACGATTCTCATCTTAACTGTCAAGCATTGCATGTTAGAGGACCTGTGGTTTGTTTCAGTTTCAGAAGCAGAGTTGAACTAGATATGGCTCATATGTGTAGGAAACACCGTTCTTTAGTTCTGAGCACACTCATGTTTCCTGCTGTATTAGAGACTCTAGAAAGCAAGAGCGTACTTCTTGCTCTAATGAGAGTGTGATCCATCGATGAAAACCATGCTATGTGTTGCCCCTCAGAAATAGAGTTATATCCCAGGCTCTGAGTCTTCCTACAACAAGACTTCGTTTCAGGTAAGGGCAGTCACTTTACAGTTCAAACGAACTACATCATTCACGAAGCTCACACGTTTCTCATCTTAACTGACAAGTATTGGATGTTAGAGGAACTGTGGTTTGTTTCAGTTTCAGAAGCAGAGTTGAACTAAATGTGGTCCATATGTGTAGGAAACACCATTCTTTTGTTCAGAGCTCACTCAAGTTTCCTGCTATATTAGAGACTCTAGAAAGCAAGAGTGTGCTTCTTGTTCTAAAGCAGAGTGTAATCCATGGATGAGAAATGTGTTGTTTGTTTACCTTCAGAAATGGAGTAAAACCCAAGGTTCTGTGTCTTCCTATAAGCAAGACTTCGTTTCAGGTAATGGCAGTCACTTTACAGCTCAAACGAACTACATCGTTTACGAAGCTCACACATTTCTCATCTTAACTGACAAGCATTATATGTTAGAGGACCAGTGCTTTGTATCAGTTTCAGAAGCAGAGTCGGACTAGATATGGTCCATATGTGTAGGAAACAACGTTCTTTTGTTCTCAGCACACTCACGTTTCCTGCTGTCTTAGAGACTCTAAAAAGCAAGAGCGTGCTTCTTGCTCTAAAGCAGAGTGTGATCAATGGATGAGAACTCTGCTGTGTGTTTCACTTCAGAAATGGAGTTAAATCCCATGCTCTGAGTCTTCCTACAAGGAAGACTTCGATTCAAGTAAGGGCAGTTACCTTACAGCTCAAACGAACTACATCGTTCACGAAGCTCACACGTTTTCATCTTAACTGACAAGCATTAGATGTTAGAAGACCTGTGGTTTGTTTCAGTTTCAGAAGCAGAGTTGAACTAGATATGGTCCATATGTGTAGAAAACACGGTTTTTTTGTTCTGAGCACACTCAAGTTTCCTGCTGTGTTAGAGATTCTAGAAAGCAAGAGCGTGCTTCTTGCTCTAAAGCAGAGTTTGATCCATCGATGAGAACTATGCTGTATGTTTCCCTTCAGAAATGGAGTTAAATCCCAGGCGCTGTGTGTTCCTACAAGAAAAACTTCATTTCTCGTAACGGCAGTCACTCTTCAGTTCAAACGAACTACATCGTTCACAAAGCTAAAAATTTTCCCATCTTAAATGACAAGCATTGGATTTTAGAGGACCAGTGCTTTGTATCATTTTCAGAAGCAGACTTGGACTAGATATGGACCGTATGTGTAGGAAACACCGTTCTTTTGTTCTGAGCACACTCAAGTTTACTGCTCTCTTAGAGACTCTGGAAAGCAAGAGCGTGCTTCTTGCTCTAAAGCAGAGTGTGATCAATGGATGAGAACTCTGCTGTGTGTTTCACTTCAGAAATGAAGTTAAATCCATGGATCTGAGTCTTCCTACATGGAGGACTTCGATTCAAGTAAGGGCAGTTATTTTACAGCTCAAACGAACTACATCATTCACGAAGCTCACACGTTTCTCATCCAAACTGAGAGGCATTGGATGTTAGAGGACCTTTGCTTTGTATCAATTTCAAGCAGAGTTGAACTAGATATGGTCCGTATGTATACGAAACACCGTTCTTTTCTTCTGAGCACACTGACGTTTCCTGCTGTCTTAGAGACTCTAGAAAGCAAGAGCGTGCTTCTTGCTCTAAAGCAGAGTGTGATCCATGGATGAGAACTTTGCTGTGTGTTTCACTTCAGAAATGGAATTTAATCCATGGATATGAGTCTTCCTACAAGCAAGACATCGTCTCAGTTAAGGGCAGTCACTTTTCTGCTCAAAAGAACTACATCGTTCACGAAGCTCACACGTGTCTCATCCTAACTGACAAGCATTAGATGATAGAGATACTGTGGTTTGTTTCAGTTTCAGAAGTAGAGTTGAACTAAATGTGGTCCGTATGTGTAGGAAACACTGTGATTTGTTCTGAGCACACTCAATTTTCCTGCTGTATTAGAGATTCTAGAAAGCAAGAGCATTCTCCTTGCTCTAATGCAGAGTGTGATCTATATATGAGATTTCTGCAGTGTGTTTTCCTTCAGAAATGGAGTTAAATCCCAGGCTCTGAGTCTTCCTACAAGCAAGACTTCGTTTCAGGTAAGGGCAGTCACTTTACAGTTCAAACGAACCACATCATTCACAAAGCTCACACGTTTCTCATCTTAACTGACAAGCATTGGATGTTAGAGGACCTGTGGTTTGTTTCAGTTTCAGAAGCAGAGTTGAACAAGATAAGGACCATATGTGTAGGAAACACCGTTCATTTGTTCTGAGCACACTCAGGTTTACCTTCTGTATTAGAGAATCTAGAAAGCAAGAGCGTGCTTTTTGCTCTGAAGCAGTGTGTGATCCATGGATGAGAACTGTGTTGTGTGTTTCCCTTCGAAATGGAGTTAAACCCCAGGCTCTGTGTCTTCCCACAAGCAAGACTTCGTTTCAGGTAAGGGCAGTCACTTTTAAGCTCAAACGAACTACATCATTCACTAAGCTCACATGTTTCACTTCTAAAGTGACAAGCATTAGATGTTAGAGGACCTGTGGTTTCTTTCAGTTTAAGAAGCAGAGTTGAACTAGATATGGCCCGTATGTTTTGGAAACACCGTTCTTTTGTTCTCAGCACACTCACGTTTCCTGCTGTCTTAGAGACTCTAGAAAGCAAGAGAGTGCTTCTTGCTCTAAAGCAGAGTGTGATCCATGGATGAGAACTATGCTGTGTGTTTCCCTTCAGAAATGGAGTTAAATTCCAAGCTCTGTGTCTTCCTACAAGCAAGACTTCGTTTCAAGTAAGGGCACTCACTTTTGAGCTCAAACGAACTACATCGTTCATGAAGCTCACACGTGTCTCATCTTAACTGACAAGCATTGAATGTTAGAGGACAAATGCTTTGTATCAGTGTCAGAAGAAGAGTTGGACTAAATGTGGTCCGTATGTGTAGGAAACACTGTTCTATTGTTCTGAGCACACTCAAGTTTCCTGCTGTATTAGAGATTCTAGAAAGCAAGAGCGTTCCTCTTGCTCTAAAGCAGAGTGTGATCCATGGATGAGAACTCTGCTGTGCGTTTCCCTTCAGAAATGGAGTTAAATCCCAGGCTCTGTACTTCCTACAAGCAAGACATCGTTTCAGGTAACGGCAGTCACTTTTCAGCACAAACGAACTACATCCTTCACAAAGCTCACACGTTTCTCATCTTAAATGACAAGCATTGGATGTTAGAGGTCCTGTGCTTTATATCAATTTCAGAGGGAGAGATGTACAAGATATGGTCTGTATGTGTAGGAAACACCGTTCTTTTGCTCTCAGCACACTCATGTGTCCTGCTGTCTATGAGACTCTAGAAAGCAAGAGCGTGCTTCTTGCTCTAAAGCAGAGTGTGATCTATATATGAGAACTCTGCTGTGTGTTTCACTTCAGAAATAGAGTTAAATCCCAGGCTCTGAGTCTTCCAACAAGCAAGACTTCGTTTCAGGTAAGGGTAGTCATTTTACAATTCAAACGAACTACATCATTCACCAAGCTAACACGATTCTCATCTTAACTGTCAAGCATTGCATGTTAGAGGACCTGTGGTTTGTTTCAGTTTCAGAAGCAGAGTTGAACTAGATATGGCTCATATATGTAGGAAACACCGTTCTTTAGTTCTGAGCACACTCATGTTTCCTGCTGTATTAGAGACTCTAGAAAGCAAGAGCGTACTTCTTGCTCTAATGAGAGTGTGATCCATCGATGAAAACCATGCTATGTGTTGCCCCTCAGAAATAGAGTTATATCCCAGGCTCTGAGTCTTCCTACAACAAGACTTCGTTTCAGGTAAGGGCAGTCACTTTACAGTTCAAACGAACTACATCATTCACGAAGCTCACACGTTTCTCATCTTAACTGACAAGTATTGGATGTTAGAGGAACTGTGGTTTGTTTCAGTTTCAGAAGCAGAGTTGAACTAAATGTGGTCCATATGTGTAGGAAACACCGTTCTTTTGTTCAGAGCTCACTCAAGTTTCCTGCTATATTAGAGACTCTAGAAAGCAAGAGTGTGCTTCTTGTTCTAAAGCAGAGTGTAATCCATGGATGAGAAATGTGTTGTTTGTTTACCTTCAGAAATGGAGTAAAACCCAAGGTTCTGTGTCTTCCTATAAGCAAGACTTCGTTTCAGGTAATGGCAGTCACTTTACAGCTCAAACGAACTACATCGTTTACGAAGCTCACACATTTCTCATCTTAACTGACAAGCATTATATGTTAGAGGACCAGTGCTTTGTATCAGTTTCAGAAGCAGAGTCGGACTAGATATGGTCCATATGTGTAGGAAACAACGTTCTTTTGTTCTCAGCACACTCACGTTTCCTGCTGTCTTAGAGACTCTAAAAAGCAAGAGCGTGCTTCTTGCTCTAAAGCAGAGTGTGATCAATGGATGAGAACTCTGCTGTGTGTTTCACTTCAGAAATGGAGTTAAATCCCATGCTCTGAGTCTTCCTACAAGGAAGACTTCGATTCAAGTAAGGGCAGTTACCTTACAGCTCAAACGAACTACATCGTTCACGAAGCTCACACGTTTTCATCTTAACTGACAAGCATTAGATGTTAGAAGACCTGTGGTTTGTTTCAGTTTCAGAAGCAGAGTTGAACTAGATATGGTCCATATGTGTAGAAAACACGGTTTTTTTGTTCTGAGCACACTCAAGTTTCCTGCTGTGTTAGAGATTCTAGAAAGCAAGAGCGTGCTTCTTGCTCTAAAGCAGAGTGTGATCCATCGATGAGAACTATGCTGTATGTTTCCCTTCAGAAATGGAGTTAAATCCCAGGCGCTGTGTGTTCCTACAAGAAAAACTTCATTTCTCGTAACGGCAGTCACTCTTCAGTTCAAACGAACTACATCGTTCACAAAGCTAAAAATTTTCCCATCTTAAATGACAAGCATTGGATTTTAGAGGACCAGTGCTTTGTATCATTTTCAGAAGCAGACTTGGACTAGATATGGACCGTATGTGTAGGAAACACCGTTCTTTTGTTCTGAGCACACTCAAGTTTACTGCTCTCTTAGAGACTCTGGAAAGCAAGAGCGTGCTTCTTGCTCTAAAGCAGAGTGTGATCAATGGATGAGAACTCTGCTGTGTGTTTCACTTCAGAAATGAAGTTAAATCCATGGATCTGAGTCTTCCTACATGGAGGACTTCGATTCAAGTAAGGGCAGTTATTTTACAGCTCAAACGAACTACATCATTCACGAAGCTCACACGTTTCTCATCCAAACTGAGAGGCATTGGATGTTAGAGGACCTTTGCTTTGTATCAATTTCAAGCAGAGTTGAACTAGATATGGTCCGTATGTATACGAAACACCGTTCTTTTCTTCTGAGCACACTGACGTTTCCTGCTGTCTTAGAGACTCTAGAAAGCAAGAGCGTGCTTCTTGCTCTAAAGCAGAGTGTGATCCATGGATGAGAACTTTGCTGTGTGTTTCACTTCAGAAATGGAATTTAATCCATGGATATGAGTCTTCCTACAAGCAAGACATCGTCTCAGTTAAGGGCAGTCACTTTTCTGCTCAAAAGAACTACATCGTTCACGAAGCTCACACGTGTCTCATCCTAACTGACAAGCATTAGATGATAGAGATACTGTGGTTTGTTTCAGTTTCAGAAGTAGAGTTGAACTAAATGTGGTCCGTATGTGTAGGAAACACTGTGATTTGTTCTGAGCACACTCAATTTTCCTGCTGTATTAGAGATTCTAGAAAGCAAGAGCATTCTCCTTGCTCTAATGCAGAGTGTGATCTATATATGAGATTTCTGCAGTGTGTTTTCCTTCAGAAATGGAGTTAAATCCCAGGCTCTGAGTCTTCCTACAAGCAAGACTTCGTTTCAGGTAAGGGCAGTCACTTTACAGTTCAAACGAACCACATCATTCACAAAGCTCACACGTTTCTCATCTTAACTGACAAGCATTGGATGTTAGAGGACCTGTGGTTTGTTTCAGTTTCAGAAGCAGAGTTGAACAAGATAAGGACCATATGTGTAGGAAACACCGTTCTTTTGTTCAGAGCTCACACAAGTTTCCTGCTATATTAGAGACTCTAGAAAGCAAGAGCGTGCTTCTTGTTCTAAAGCAGAGTGTGATCCATGGAGGAGAACTGTGTTGTGTGTTTAACTTCAGAAATGGAGTAAAACCCAAGGTTCTGTGTCTTCCTATAAGCAAGACTTCGTTTCAGGTAATGGCAGTCATTTTACAGCTCAAACGAACTACATCGTTTACGAAGCTCACACATTTCTCATCTTAACTGACAAGCATTGGATGTTAGAGAACCAGTGCTTTGTATCAGTTTCAGAAGCAGAGTTGGACTAGATATGGTCTGTATGTGTAGGAAACACCGTTCTCTTGTTCTCAGCACACTCATGTTTCCTGCTGTCTTAGAGACTCTAAAAAGCAAGAGCGTGCTTCTTGCTCTAAAGCAGAGAGTGATCAATGGATGAGAACTCTGCTGTGTGTTTCACTTCAGAAATGGAGTTAAATCCCATGCTCTGAGTCTTCCTACAAGGAAGACTTCGATTCAAGTAAGGGCAGTTACTTTACAGCTCAATCGAACTACATCGTTCACGAAGCTCACACGTTTCTCATCTTATCTGACAAGCATTAGATGTTAGAGGACCTGTGGTTTGTTTCAGTTTCAGAAGCAGAGTTGAACTAGATATGGTCCATATGTGTAGAAAACACGGTTTTTTTTGTTCTGAGCACACTCAAGTTTCCTGCTGTATTAGAGATTCTAGAAAGCAAGAGCGTGCTTCTTGCTCTAAAGCAGAGTGTGATCCATCGATGAGAACTATGCTGTGTGTTTCCCTTCAGAAATGGAGTTAAATCCCAGGCGCTGTGTCTTCCTACAAGAAAGACTTCATTTCTGGTAAGGGCAGTCACTCTTCAGTTCAAACGAAATACATCGTTCACAAAGCTAACAAGTTTCCCATCTTAACAGACAAGCATTGGATGTTAGAGGACCAGTGCTTTGTATCATTTTCAGAAGCAGACTTGGACTAGATATGGACCGTATGTGTAGGAAACACCGAATTTTGTTCTGAGCACACTCAAGTTTTCTGCTCTCTTAGAGACTCTGGAAAGCAAGAGTGTGCTTCTTGCTCTAAAGCAGAGTGTCATCAATGGATGAGAACTCTGCTGTGTGTTTCACTTCAGAAATGAAGTTAAATCCATGGATCTGAGTCTTCCTACATGGAGGACTTCGATTCAAGTAAGGGCAGTTATTTTACAGCTCAAACGAACTACATCATTCACGAAGCTCACACGTTTCTCATCTAAACTGAGAGGCATTAGATGTTAGAGGACCTTTGCTTTGTATCAATTTCAAGCAGAGTTGAACTAGATATGGTCCGTATGTAAACGAAACACCGTTCTTTTCTTCTGAGCACACTGACGTTTCCTGCTGTCTTACAGACTCTAGAAAGCAAGAGCGTGCTTCTTGCTCTAAAGCAGAGTGTGATCCATGGATGAGAACTTTGCTGTGTGTTTCACTTCAGAAATGGAATTTAATCCATGGATATGAGTCTTCCTAAAAGCAAGAATTCGTTTCAGGTAAGGGCAGTCACTTTTCTGCTCAAAGGAACTACATCGTTCACGAAGCTCACACGTGTCTCATCCTAATTGACAAGTATTGAATGTTAGAGGACAATTGCTTTGTATCAGTTTCAGAAGAAGAGTTGGCCTATATATGGTCCGTATGTGTAGGAAACACCGTTCATTTTTTCTGTGCACACTCACGTTTCCTGCTATATTAGAGATTCTAGAAAGCAAGAGCGTGCTTCTTGCTCTAAAGCAGAGTGTGATCCATCGATGAGAACTATGCTGTGTGTTTCCCTTCAGAAATGGAGTTATATTCCAGGCTCTGAGTCTTCCTACAAGCAAGACTTCGTTTCAGGTAAGGGCAGTCACTTTTCAGCTCAAACGATCTACATCGTTCACGAAGCTCACATGTTTCTCATCTTAACTGAGAGGCATTGGATGTTAGAGGACCTTTGCTTTGTATCAATTTCAAGCAGAATTGAACTAGATATGGTCCGTATGTATAGGAAACACGGTTCATTTCTTCTTAGCACACTCACGTTTCCTGTTGTCTTAGAGAATCTAGAAAGCTGGAGCGTGCTTCTTGCTCTAAAGGAGAGTGTGATCAATGGATGAGAAATCTGCTGTGTGTTTCACTTCAGAAATGGAGTTAAATCCCAGGCTCTGAGTCTTCCTACAAGCAAGACTTCGTTTCAGGTAAAGGCAGTAACTTTACAGCTCAAACGAACTACATCATTCACTAAGCTCACACGTTTCACATCTAAACTGACAAGCATTGGATGTTAGAGGACCTGTACTTTCTTTCAGTTTCAGAAGCAGAGTTGAACTAGATATGGCCCTTATGTGTAGGAAACACGGTTTTTTTTGTTCTGAGCACACTCAAGTTTCCTGCTGTATTAGAGATTCTAGAAAGCAAGAGCGTGCTTCTTGCTCTAAAGCAGAGTGTGATCCATCGATGAGAACTATGCTGTGTGTTTCCCTTCAGAAATGGAGTTAAATCCCAGGCGCTGTGTCTTCCTACAAGAAAGACTTCATTTCTGGTAAGGGCAGTCACTCTTCAGTTCAAACGAAATACATCGTTCACAAAGCTAACAAGTTTCCCATCTTAACAGACAAGCATTGGATGTTAGAGGACCAGTGCTTTGTATCATTTTCAGAAGCAGACTTGGACTAGATATGGACCGTATGTGTAGGAAACACCGAATTTTGTTCTGAGCACACTCAAGTTTTCTGCTCTCTTAGAGACTCTGGAAAGCAAGAGTGTGCTTCTTGCTCTAAAGCAGAGTGTCATCAATGGATGAGAACTCTGCTGTGTGTTTCACTTCAGAAATGAAGTTAAATCCATGGATCTGAGTCTTCCTACATGGAGGACTTCGATTCAAGTAAGGGCAGTTATTTTACAGCTCAAACGAACTACATCATTCACGAAGCTCACACGTTTCTCATCTAAACTGAGAGGCATTAGATGTTAGAGGACCTTTGCTTTGTATCAATTTCAAGCAGAGTTGAACTAGATATGGTCCGTATGTAAACGAAACACCGTTCTTTTCTTCTGAGCACACTGACGTTTCCTGCTGTCTTACAGACTCTAGAAAGCAAGAGCGTGCTTCTTGCTCTAAAGCAGAGTGTGATCCATGGATGAGAACTTTGCTGTGTGTTTCACTTCAGAAATGGAATTTAATCCATGGATATGAGTCTTCCTAAAAGCAAGAATTCGTTTCAGGTAAGGGCAGTCACTTTTCTGCTCAAAGGAACTACATCGTTCACGAAGCTCACACGTGTCTCATCCTAATTGACAAGTATTGAATGTTAGAGGACAATTGCTTTGTATCAGTTTCAGAAGAAGAGTTGGCCTATATATGGTCCGTATGTGTAGGAAACACCGTTCATTTTTTCTGTGCACACTCACGTTTCCTGCTATATTAGAGATTCTAGAAAGCAAGAGCGTGCTTCTTGCTCTAAAGCAGAGTGTGATCCATCGATGAGAACTATGCTGTGTGTTTCCCTTCAGAAATGGAGTTATATTCCAGGCTCTGAGTCTTCCTACAAGCAAGACTTCGTTTCAGGTAAGGGCAGTCACTTTTCAGCTCAAACGATCTACATCGTTCACGAAGCTCACATGTTTCTCATCTTAACTGAGAGGCATTGGATGTTAGAGGACCTTTGCTTTGTATCAATTTCAAGCAGAATTGAACTAGATATGGTCCGTATGTATAGGAAACACGGTTCATTTCTTCTTAGCACACTCACGTTTCCTGTTGTCTTAGAGAATCTAGAAAGCTGGAGCGTGCTTCTTGCTCTAAAGGAGAGTGTGATCAATGGATGAGAAATCTGCTGTGTGTTTCACTTCAGAAATGGAGTTAAATCCCAGGCTCTGAGTCTTCCTACAAGCAAGACTTCGTTTCAGGTAAAGGCAGTAACTTTACAGCTCAAACGAACTACATCATTCACTAAGCTCACACGTTTCACATCTAAACTGACAAGCATTGGATGTTAGAGGACCTGTACTTTCTTTCAGTTTCAGAAGCAGAGTTGAACTAGATATGGCCCTTATGTGTAGGAAACACCGTTCTTTTGTTTTGAGCACATTCACGTTTCCTGCTGTCTTAGAGACTGTAGAAAGCAAGAGCGTGCTTCTTGCTCTAAAGCAGTGTGTGATCCATGGATGAGAACTATGCTGTGTGTTTCCCTTCAGAAATGGAGTTAAATCCCAGGCTCTGTGTCTTCCTACAAGCAAGACATCGTTTCAGGTAAGGGCAGTCAGTTTTCAGCTCAAACGAACTACATCGTTCACAAAGCTCACACGTTTCTCATCTTTAATGACAAGCATTGAATGTTAGAGGACAATTGCTTTGTATCAGTTTCAGAAGAAGAGTTGGACTATATATGGTCCATATGTGTAGGAAACACCGTTCATTTTTTCTGAGCACACTCACGTTTCCTGCTGTATTAGAGAATCTAGAAAGCAAGAGAGTGCTTCTTGCTCTAAAGCAGAGTGTGATCCATGGATGAGAACTCTGCTGTTTGTTTCACTTCAGAAATGGAGTTAAATCCCAGGCTCTGTGTCTTCCTACAAGCAAGACTTCGTTTCAGGTAAGGGCATTCACTTTTCAGCTCAAACAAACTACATCTTTCACAAATCTCACACGTTTCTCATCTTAACTGTCAAGCATTGGATGATTGAAGACCTGTGTTTTGTTTCAGTTTCATAAGCAGAGTTGAACTAGATATGGCCCGTATGTGTAGGAAAAACCGTTCTTTTGTTCTGAACACACCCAAGTTTCCTGCTGTATTAGAGACTCTAGAAAGCAAGAAAGTGCTACTTGTTCTAAAGCAGAGTGTGATCCATGGATGAGAACTGTGTTGTGTGTTTCCCTTCAGAATTGGAGTAAAACCCCAGGCTCTGTGTCTTCCTATAAGCAAGACTTCGTTTCAGGTAAGGACAGTCACTTTACAGTTCAAACGAACTACATCGATCACAAAGCTCACACGTTTCTCTTCTTAACTGACAAGCATTGTATGTTAGAGGACCTGTGGTTTGTTTCAGTTTCAGAAGCAGAGGTGAACTAGATATGGTCCGTACGTGTAGGAAACACCGTTCATTTGTTCTCAGCACACTCAAGTTTCCTGCTGTGTTAGAGACTCTAGAAAGCTAGAGGAGGCTTCTTGCTCTAAAGCAGGTTGTGATCAATGGAAGAGAACTCTGTTGTGTGTTTCACTTCAGAAATGGAGTTAATCCCTGGCTCTGAGTCTTCCTACAAGCAAGACATCGTCTCAGTTAAGGGCAATTACTTTACAGCTCAAAAGAACTACATCGTTCACGAACCTCACACATTTCTCATCTTAACTGACAAGCATTAGATGTTAGAGGAACTGTGGTTTGTTTCAGTTTCAGAAGTAGAGTTGAACTAAATGTGGTCCGTATGTGTAGGAAACACTGTTCTTTTGTTCTGAGCACACTCAATTTTCCTGCTGTCTTAGAGACTCTAAAAAGCAAGAGCGTGCTTCTTGCTCTAAAACAGAGTGTGATCCATGGATGAGAACTCTGCTGTGTGTTTCACTTCAGAAATGCAGTTAAATCCCATGCTCTGAGTCGTCCTACAAGGAAGACTTCGATTCAAGTAAGGGCAGTCACTTTTCAGCTCAAACGATCTACATCGTTCACAAAGCTCACACGTTTCTCACCTAAACTGACAAGCATTGGATGTCAGAGGACCTGTGGTTTCTTTCAGTTTCAGAAGTAGAGTTGAACTAGATATGGCCCATATGTTGAGGAAACACCGTTCTTTTGTTCTGAGCACATTCACGTTTCCTGCTCTCTTAGAGACTCGAGAAAGCAAGAGCATGCTTCTTGCTCTAAAGCAGAGTGTGATCAATGGATGAGAACTCTGCTGTGTGTTTCACTTCAGAAATGGAGTTAAATCCCAGGCTCTGAGTCTTCCTACAAGGAGGACTTTGATTCAAGTAAGGGCAGTTACTTTACAGCTCAAACGAACTACATCCTTCATGAAGCTCACATGTTTCTCATCTTAACTGAGAGGCATTGGATGTTAGAGGACCTTTGCTTTGTATCAATTTCAAGCAGAATTGAACTAGATATGGTCCGTATGTATAGGAAACACTGTTCATTTCTTCTTAGCACCCTCACGTTTCCTGTTGTCTTAGAGAATCTAGAAAGCTGGAGCGTGCTTCTTGCTCTAAAGGAGAGTGTGATCAATGGATGAGAAATCTGCTGTGTGTTTCACTTCAGAAATGGAGTTAAATCCCAGGCTCTGAGTCTTCCTACAAGCAAGACTTCGTTTCAGGTAAAGGCAGTAACTTTACAGCTCAAACGAACTACATCATTCACTAAGCTCACATGTTTCACATCTAAACTGACAAGCATTGGATGTTAGAGGACCTGTACTTTCTTTCAGTTTCAGAAGCAGAGTTGAACTAGATATGGCCCTTATGTGTAGGAAGCACTGTTCTTTTGTTTTGAGCACATTCACGTTTCCTGCTCTCTTAGAGACTGTAGAAAGCAAGAGCGTGCTTCTTGCTCTAAAGCAGTGTGTGATCCATGGATGAGAACTATGCTGTGTGTTTCCCTTCAGAAATGGAGTTAAATCCCAGGCTCTGTGTCTTCCTACAAGCAAGACATCGTTTCAGGTAAGGGCAGTCAGTTTTCAGCTCAAACGAACTACATCGTTCACAAAGCTCACACGTTTCTCATCTTAAATGACAAGCATTGGATGTTAGAGGACCTGTGCTTTGTATCAATTTCAGAGGCAGAGTGGTACTAGATATGGTCTGTATCTGTAGGAAACACCGTTCTTTTGTTGTCGGCACACTCACGTTTCCTGCTGTCTTAGAGACTCTAAAAAGCAAGAGCGTGCTTCTTGCTCTAAAGCAGAGTGTGATAAATGGATGAGAACTCTGCTGTGTGTATCACTTCAGAAATGGAGTTAAATCCCATGCTCTGAGTCTTCCTACAAGGAAGACTTCGATTCAAGTAAGGGCAGTTACTTTACAGCTCAAACGAACTACATCGTTCACGAAGCGCACACGTTTCTCATCTTAACTGACAAGCATTAGATGTTAAAGGACCTGTGGTTTGTTTCAGTTTCAGAAGCAGAGTTGAACTAGGTATGGTCCATATGTGTAGACAACACGGTTTTTTTTGTTCTGAGCACACTCAAGTTTTCTGCTGTATTAGAGATTCTAGAAAGCAAGAGCATGCTTCTTGCTCTAAAGCAGAGTGTGATCCATCGATGAGAACTATGCTGTGTGTTTCCCTTCAGGAATGGAGTTATATTCCAGGCTCTGAGTCTTCCTACAAGCAAGACTTCGTTTCAAGTAAGGGCAGTCACTTTTCAGCTCAAACGATCTACATCGTTCACGAAGCTCACATGTTTCTCATCTTAACTGAGAGGCATTGGATGTTAGAGGACCTTTGCTTTGTATCAATTTCAAGCAGAATTGAACTAGATATGGTCCGTATGTATAGGAAACATGGTTCATTTCTTCTTAGCACACTCACGTTTCCTGTTGTCTTAGAGAATCTAGAAAGCTGGAGCGTGCTTCTTGCTCTAAAGGAGAGTGTGATCAATGGATGAGAAATTTGCTGTGTGTTTCACTTCAGAAATGGAGTTAAATCCCAGGCTCTGAGTCTTCCTACAAGCAAGACTTCGTTTCAGGTAAAGGCAGTAACTTTACAGCTCAAACGAACTACATCATTCACTAAGCTCACACGTTTCACATCTAAACTGACAAGCATTGGATGTTAGAGGACCTGTACTTTCTTTCAGTTTCAGAAGCAGAGTTGAACTAGATATGGCCCTTATGTGTAGGAAACACCGTTCTTTGTTTTGAGCACATTCACGTTTCCTGCTGTCTTAGAGACTGTAGAAAGCAAGAGCGTGCTTCTTGCTCTAAAGCAGAGTGTGATCCATGGATGAGAACTATGCTGTGTGTTTCCCTTCAGAAATGGAGTTAAATCCCAGGCTCTGTGTCTTCCTACAAGCAAGACTTCGTTTCAAGTAAGGGCACTCACTTTTCAGCTCAAACGAACTACATCGTTCACGAAGCTGACACGTGTCTCATCTTAACTGACAAGCATTGAATGTTAGAGGACAATTGCTTTGTATCAGTTTCAGAAGAAGAGTTGGACTATATATGGTCCATATGTGTAGGAAACACCGTTCATTTTTTCTGAGCACACTCACGTTTCCTGCTGTATTAGAGAATCTAGAAAGCAAGAGAGTGCTTCTTGCTCTAAAGCAGAGTGTGATCCATGGATGAGAACTCTGCTGTTTGTTTCACTTCAGAAATGGAGTTAAATCTCATGCTCTGAGTCCTCCTACAAGGAAGACTTCGATTCAAGTAAGGGCAGTTACTTTACAGCTCAAACGAACTACATCGTTCACGAAGCTCACACGTTTCTCATCTTAACTGACAAGCATTAGATGTTAAAGGACCTGTGGTTTTTTTCAGTTTCAGAAGCAGAGTTGAACTAGATATGGCCCGTATGTGTAGGAAAAACCGTTCTTTTGTTCTGAACACACCCAATTTTCCTGCTGTATTAGAGACTCTAGAAAGCAAGAAAGTGCTACTTGTTCTAAAGCAGTGTGTGATCCATGGATGAGAACTGTGTTGTGTGTTTCCCTTCAGAATTGGAGTAAAACCCCAGGCTCTGTGTCTTCCTATAAGCAAGACTTCGTTTCAGGTAAGGACAGTCACTTTACAGTTCAAACGATCTACATCGATCACAAAGCTCACACGTTTCTCATCTTAACTGACAAGCATTGTATGTTAGAGGACCTGTGGTTTGTTTCAGTTTCAGAAGCAGAGGTGAACTAGATATGGTCCGTACGTGTAGGAAACACCGTTCATTGTTCTCAGCACACTCAAGTTTCCTGCTGTGTTAGAGACTCTAGAAAGCTAGAGGAGGCTTCTTGCTCTAAAGCAGAGTGTGATCAATGGAAGAGAACTCTGTTGTGTGTTTCACTTCAGAAATGGAGTTAATCCCTGGCTCTGAGTCTTCCTACAAGCAAGACTTCGTTTCAAGTAAGGGCAGTCACTTTTCAGCTCAAACGATCTACATCGTTCACAAAGCTCACACGTTTCTCACCTAAACTGACAAGCATTGGATGTCAGAGGACCTGTGGTTTCTTTCAGTTTCAGAAGTAGAGTTGAACTAGATATGGCCCATATGTTGAGGAAACACCGTTCTTTTGTTCTGAGCACATTCACGTTTCCTGCTCTCTTAGAGACTCGAGAAAGCAAGAGCATGCTTCTTGCTCTAAAGCAGAGTGTGATCAATGGATGAGAACTCTGCTGTGTGTTTCACTTCAGAAATGGAGTTAAAACCCAGGCTCTGAGTCTTCCTACAAGGAGGACTTTGATTCAAGTAAGGGCAGTTACTTTACAGCTCAAACGAACTACATCCTTCATGAAGCTCACATGTTTCTCATCTTAACTGAGAGGCATTGGATGTTAGAGGACCTGTACTTTCTTTCAGTTTCAGAAGCAGAGTTGAACTAGATATGGCCCTTATGTGTAGGAAACACCGTTCTTTTGTTTTGAGCACATTCACGTTTCCTGCTGTATTAGAGACAGTAGAAAGCAAGAGCGTGCTTCTTGCTCTAAAGCAGTGTGTGATCCATGGATGAGAACTATGCTGTGTGTTTCCCTTCAGAAATGGAGTTAAATCCCAGGCTCTGTGTCTTCCTACAAGCAAGACATCGTTTCAGGTAAGGGCAGTCAGTTTTCAGCTCAAACGAACTACATAGTTCACAAAGCTCACACGTTTCTCATCTTAAATGACAAGCATTGGATGTTAGAGGACCTGTGCTTTGTATCAATTTCAGAGGCAGAGTGGTACTAGATATGGTCTGTATCTGTAGGAAACACCGTACTTTTGTTGTCAGCACACTCATGTTTCCTGCTGTGTTAGAGACTCTAGAAAGCTAGAGGGGGCTTCTTGCTCTAAAGCAGAGTGTGATCAATAGAAGAGAACTCTGTTGTGTGTTTCACTTCAGAAATGGAGTTAATCCCTGGCTCTGAGTCTTCCTACAAGCAAGACATCGTCTCAGTTAAGGGCAATTACTTTACAGCTCAAAAGAACTACATTGTTCACGAACCTCACTTTTTCTCATCTTAACTGACAAGCATTAGATGTTAGAGGAACTGTGGTTTGTTTCAGTTTCAGAAGTAGAGTTGAACTAAATGTGGTCCGTATGTGTAGGAAACACTGTTCTTTTGTTCTGAGCACACTCAAGTTTCCTGCTGTCTTAGAGACTCTAAAAAGCAAGAGCGTGCTTCTTGCTCTAAAGCAGAGTGTGATCCATGGATGAGAACTCTGCTGTGTGTTTCACTTCAGAAATGGAGTTAAATCCCATGCTCTGAGTCTTCCTACAAGGAAGACTTCGATTCAAGTAAGGGCAGTTACTTTACAGCTCAAACGAACTACATCGTTCACGAAGCTCACACATTTCTCATCCTAACTGACAAGCATTAGATGTTAGAGGACCTGTGGTTTGTTTCAGTTTCAGAAGCATAGTTGAACTAGATATGGCCCATATGTGTAGAAAACACGTTTTTTTTGTTCTGAGCACACTCTCCTTTCCTGCTGTATTAGAGACTCTAGAAAGCAAGAGTGTGCTTCTTGCTCTAAAGCAGAGTGTGGTCCAACGATGAGAACTATGCTGTGTGTTTCCCTTCAGAAATGGTGTTATATTCCAGGCTCTGAGTCTTCGTACAAGCAAGACTTCGTTTCAAGTAAGGGCAGTCACTTTTCAGCTCAAACGATCTACATCGTTCACAAAGCTCACACGTTTCTCACCTAAACTGACAAGCATTGGATGTCAGAGGACCTGTGGTTTCTTTCAGTTTCAGAAGTAGAGTTGAACTAGATATGGCCCATATGTTGAGGAAACACCGTTCTTTTGTTCTGAGCACATTCACGTTTCCTGCTCTCTTAGAGACTCGAGAAAGCAAGAGCATGCTTCTTGCTCTAAAGCAGAGTGTGATCAATGGATGAGAACTCTGCTGTGTGTTTCACTTCAGAAATGGAGTTAAAACCCAGGCTCTGAGTCTTCCTACAAGGAGGACTTTGATTCAAGTAAGGGCAGTTACTTTACAGCTCAAACGAACTACATCCTTCATGAAGCTCACATGTTTCTCATCTTAACTGAGAGGCATTGGATGATAGAGGACCTTTGCTTTGTATCAATTTCAAGCAGAATTGAACTAGATATGGTCCGTATGTATAGGAAACACTGTTCATTTCTTCTTACCACCCTCACGTTTCCTGTTGTCTTAGAGAATCTAGAAAGCTGGAGCGTGCTTCTTGCTCTAAAGCAGAGTGTGATCAATGGATGAGAAATCTGCTGTGTGTTTCACTTCAGAAATGGAGTTAAATCCCAGGCTCTGAGTCTTCCAACAAGCAAGACTTCGTTTCATGTAAAGGCAGTAACTTACAGCTCAAACGAACTACATCATTCACTAAGCTCACATGTTTCACATCTAAACTGACAAGCATTGGATGTTAGAGGACCTGTACTTTCTTTCAGTTTCAGAAGCAGAGTTGAACTAGATATGGCCCTTATGTGTAGGAAACACCGTTCTTTTGTTTTGAGCACATTCACGTTTCCTGCTGTCTTAGAGACTGTAGAAAGCAAGAGCGTGCTTCTTGCTCTAAAGCAGTGTGTGATCCATGGATGAGAACTATGCTGTGTGTTTCCCTTCAGAAATGGAGTTAAATCCCAGGCTCTGTGTCTTCCTACAAGCAAGACATCGTTTCAGGTAAGGGCAGTCAGTTTTCAGCTCAAACGAACTACATCGTTCACAAAGCTCACACGTTTCTCATCTTAAATGACAAGCATTGGATGTTAGAGGACCTGTGCTTTGTATCAATTTCAGAGGCAGAGTGGTACTAGATATGGTCTGTATCTGTAGGAAACACCGTTCTTTTGTTGTCAGCACACTCACGTTTCCTGCTGTCTTAGAGACTCTAAAAAGCAAGAGCGTGCTTCTTGCTCTAAAGCAGAGTGTGATAAATGGATGAGAACTCTGCTGTGTGTATCACTTCAGAAATGGAGTTAAATCCCATGCTCTGAGTCTTCCTACAAGGAAGACTTCGATTCAAGTAAGGGCAGTTACTTTAAAGCTCAAACGAACTACATCGTTCACGAAGCTCACACGTTTCTCATCTTAGCTGACAAGCATTAGATGTTAAAGGACCTGTGGTTTGTTTCAGTTTCAGAAGCAGAATTGAACTAAATGTGGTCCGTGTGTTTAGGAAACACTGTTCTTTTGTTCTGAGCACAATCAAGTTTCCTGCTGTCTTAGAGACTCTAAAAAGCAAGAGCGTGCTTCTTGCTCTAAAGCAGAGTGTGATCCATGGATGAGAACTCTGCTGTGTGTTTCCCTTCAGAAATGGTGTTATATTCCAGGCTCTGAGTCTTCCTACAAGCAAGACTTCGTTTCAAGTAAGGGCAGTCACTTTTAAGCTCAAACGATCTACATCGTTCACAAAGCTCACACGTTTCTCACCTAAACTGACAAGCATTGGATGTCAGAGGACCTGTGGTTTCTTTCAGTTTCAGGAGTAGAGTTGAACTAGATATGGCCCATATGTTGAGGAAACACCGTTCTTTTGTTCTGAGCACATTCACGTTTCCTGCTCTCTTAGAGACTCGAGAAAGCAAGAGCATGCTTCTTGCTCTAAAGCAGAGTGTGATCAATGGATGAGAACTCTGCTGTGTGTTTCACTTCAGAAATGGAGTTAAAACCCAGGCTCTGAGTCTTCCTACAAGGAGGACTTTGATTCAAGTAAGGGCAGTTACTTTACAGCTCAAACGAACTACATCCTTCATGAAGCTCACATGTTTCTCATCTTAACTGAGAGGCATTGGATGTTAGAGGACCTGTACTTTCTTTCAGTTTCAGAAGCAGAGTTGAACTAGATATGGCCCTTATGTGTAGGAAACACCGTTCTTTTGTTTTGAGCACATTCACGTTTCCTGCTGTCTTAGAGACAGTAGAAAGCAAGAGCGTGCTTCTTGCTCTAAAGCAGTGTGTGATCCATGGATGAGAACTATGCTGTGTGTTTCCCTTCAGAAATGGAGTTAAATCCCAGGCTCTGTGTCTTCCTACAAGCAAGACATCTTTTCAGGTAAGGGCAGTCAGTTTTCAGCTCAAACGAACTACATCGTTCACAAAGCTCACACGTTTCTCATCTTAAATGACAAGCATTGGATGTTAGAGGACCTGTGCTTTGTATCAATTTCAGAGGCAGAGTGGTACTAGATATGGTCTGTATCTGTAGGAAACACCGTACTTTTGTTGTCAGCACACTCAAGTTTCCTGCTGTGTTAGAGACTCTAGAAAGCTAGAGGGGGCTTCTTGCTCTAAAGCAGAGTGTGATCAATAGAAGAGAACTCTGTTGTGTGTTTCACTTCAGAAATGGAGTTAATCCCTGGCTCTGAGTCTTCCTACAAGCAAGACATCGTCTCAGTTAAGGGCAATTACTTTACAGCTCAAAAGAACTACATCGTTCACGAACCTCACTTGTTTCTCATCTTAACTGACAAGCATTAGATGTTAGAGGAACTGTGGTTTGTTTCAGTTTCAGAAGTAGAGTTGAACTAAATGTGGTCCGTATGTGTAGGAAACACTGTTCTTTTGTTCTGAGCACACTCAAGTTTCCTGCTGTCTTAGAGACTCTAAAAAGCAAGAGCGTGCTTCTTGCTCTAAAGCAGAGTGTGATCCATGGATGAGAACTCTGCTGTGTGTTTCACTTCAGAAATGGAGTTAAATCCCATGCTCTGAGTCTTCCTACAAGGAAGACTTCGATTCAAGTAAGGGCAGTTACTTTACAGCTCAAACGAACTACATCGTTCACGAATCTCACACATTTCTCATCCTAACTGACAAGCATTAGATGTTAGAGGACCTGTGGTTTGTTTCAGTTTCAGAAGCATAGTTGAACTAGATATGGCCCATATGTGTAGAAAACACGTTTTTTTTGTTCTGAGCACACTCTCGTTTCCTGCTGTATTAGAGACTCTAGAAAGCAAGAGCGTGCTTCTTGCTCTAAAGCAGAGTGTGGTCCATCGATGAGAACTATGCTGTGTGTTTCCCTTCAGAAATGGTGTTATATTCCAGGCTCTGAGTCTTCGTACAAGCAAGACTTCGTTTCAAGTAAGGGCAGTCACTTTTCAGCTCAAACGATCTACATCGTTCACAAAGCTCACACGTTTCTCACCTAAACTGACAAGCATTGGATGTCAGAGGACCTGTGGTTTCTTTCAGTTTCAGAAGTAGAGTTGAACTAGATATGGCCCATATGTTGAGGAAACACCGTTCTTTTGTTCTGAGCACATTCACGTTTCCTGCTCTCTTAGAGACTCGAGAAAGCAAGAGCATGCTTCTTGCTCTAAAGCAGAGTGTGATCAATGGATGAGAACTCTGCTGTGTGTTTCACTTCAGAAATGGAGTTAAAACCCAGGCTCTGAGTCTTCCTACAAGGAGGACTTTGATTCAAGTAAGGGCAGTTACTTTACAGCTCAAACGAACTACATCCTTCATGAAGCTCACATGTTTCTCATCTTAACTGAGAGGCATTGGATGATAGAGGACCTTTGCTTTGTATCAATTTCAAGCAGAATTGAACTAGATATGGTCCGTATGTATAGGAAACACTGTTCATTTCTTCTTAGCACCCTCACGTTTCCTGTAGTCTTAGAGAATCTAGAAAGCTGGAGCGTGCTTCTTGCTCTAAAGGAGAGTGTGATCAATGGATGAGAAATCTGCTGTGTGTTTCACTTCAGAAATGGAGTTAAATCCCAGGCTCTGAGTCTTCCTACAAGCAAGACTTCGTTTCATGTAAAGGCAGTAACTTTACAGCTCAAACGAACTACATCATTCACTAAGCTCACATGTTTCACATCTAAACTGACAAGCATTGGATGTTAGAGGACCTGTACTTTCTTTCAGTTTCAGAAGCAGAGTTGAACTAGATATGGCCCTTATGTATAGGAAACACCGTTCTTTTGTTTTGAGCACATTCACGTTTCCTGCTGTCTTAGAGACTGTAGAAAGCAAGAGCGTGCTTCTTGCTCTAAAGCAGTGTGTGATCCATGGATGAGAACTATGCTGTGTGTTTCCCTTCAGAAATGGAGTTAAATCCCAGGCTCTGTGTCTTCCTACAAGCAAGACATCGTTTCAGGTAAGGGCAGTCAGTTTTCAGCTCAAACGAACTACATCGTTCACAAAGCTCACACGTTTCTCATCTTAAATGACAAGCATTGGATGTTAGAGGACCTGTGCTTTGTATCAATTTCAGAGGCAGAGTGGTACTAGATATGGTCTGTATCTGTAGGAAACACCGTTCTTTTGTTGTCAGCACACTCACGTTTCCTGCTGTCTTAGAGACTCTAAAAAGCAAGAGCGTGCTTCTTGCTCTAAAGCAGAGTGTGATAAATGGATGAGAACTCTGCTGTGTGTATCACTTCAGAAATGGAGTTAAATCCCATGCTCTGAGTCTTCCTACAAGGAAGACTTCGATTCAAGTAAGGGCAGTTACTTTAAAGCTCAAACGAACTACATCGTTCACGAAGCTCACACGTTTCTCATCTTAGCTGACAAGCATTAGATGTTAAAGGACCTGTGGTTTGTTTCAGTTTCAGAAGCAGAATTGAACTAAATGTGGTCCGTGTGTTTAGGAAACACTGTTCTTTTGTTCTGAGCACAATCAAGTTTCCTGCTGTCTTAGAGACTCTAAAAAGCAAGAGCGTGCTTCTTGCTCTAAAGCAGAGTGTGATCCATGGATGAGAACTCTGCTGTGTGTTTCCCTTCAGAAATGGTGTTATATTCCAGGCTCTGAGTCTTCCTACAAGCAAGACTTCGTTTCAAGTAAGGGCAGTCACTTTTAAGCTCAAACGATCTACATCGTTCACAAAGCTCACACGTTTCTCACCTAAACTGACAAGCATTGGATGTCAGAGGACCTGTGGTTTCTTTCAGTTTCAGGAGTAGAGTTGAACTAGATATGGCCCATATGTTGAGGAAACACCGTTCTTTTGTTCTGAGCACATTCACGTTTCCTGCTCTCTTAGAGACTCGAGAAAGCAAGAGCATGCTTCTTGCTCTAAAGCAGAGTGTGATCAATGGATGAGAACTCTGCTGTGTGTTTCACTTCAGAAATGGAGTTAAAACCCAGGCTCTGAGTCTTCCTACAAGGAGGACTTTGATTCAAGTAAGGGCAGTTACTTTACAGCTCAAACGAACTACATCCTTCATGAAGCTCACATGTTTCTCATCTTAACTGAGAGGCATTGGATGTTAGAGGACCTGTACTTTCTTTCAGTTTCAGAAGCAGAGTTGAACTAGATATGGCCCTTATGTGTAGGAAACACCGTTCTTTTGTTTTGAGCACATTCACGTTTCCTGCTGTCTTAGAGACAGTAGAAAGCAAGAGCGTGCTTCTTGCTCTAAAGCAGTGTGTGATCCATGGATGAGAACTATGCTGTGTGTTTCCCTTCAGAAATGGAGTTAAATCCCAGGCTCTGTGTCTTCCTACAAGCAAGACATCTTTTCAGGTAAGGGCAGTCAGTTTTCAGCTCAAACGAACTACATCGTTCACAAAGCTCACACGTTTCTCATCTTAAATGACAAGCATTGGATGTTAGAGGACCTGTGCTTTGTATCAATTTCAGAGGCAGAGTGGTACTAGATATGGTCTGTATCTGTAGGAAACACCGTACTTTTGTTGTCAGCACACTCAAGTTTCCTGCTGTGTTAGAGACTCTAGAAAGCTAGAGGGGGCTTCTTGCTCTAAAGCAGAGTGTGATCAATAGAAGAGAACTCTGTTGTGTGTTTCACTTCAGAAATGGAGTTAATCCCTGGCTCTGAGTCTTCCTACAAGCAAGACATCGTCTCAGTTAAGGGCAATTACTTTACAGCTCAAAAGAACTACATCGTTCACGAACCTCACTTGTTTCTCATCTTAACTGACAAGCATTAGATGTTAGAGGAACTGTGGTTTGTTTCAGTTTCAGAAGTAGAGTTGAACTAAATGTGGTCCGTATGTGTAGGAAACACTGTTCTTTTGTTCTGAGCACACTCAAGTTTCCTGCTGTCTTAGAGACTCTAAAAAGCAAGAGCGTGCTTCTTGCTCTAAAGCAGAGTGTGATCCATGGATGAGAACTCTGCTGTGTGTTTCACTTCAGAAATGGAGTTAAATCCCATGCTCTGAGTCTTCCTACAAGGAAGACTTCGATTCAAGTAAGGGCAGTTACTTTACAGCTCAAACGAACTACATCGTTCACGAAGCTCACACATTTCTCATCCTAACTGACAAGCATTAGATGTTAGAGGACCTGTGGTTTGTTTCAGTTTCAGAAGCATAGTTGAACTAGATATGGCCCATATGTGTAGAAAACACGTTTTTTTTGTTCTGAGCACACTCTCGTTTCCTGCTGTATTAGAGACTCTAGAAAGCAAGAGCGTGCTTCTTGCTCTAAAGCAGAGTGTGGTCCATCGATGAGAACTATGCTGTGTGTTTCCCTTCAGAAATGGTGTTATATTCCAGGCTCTGAGTCTTCGTACAAGCAAGACTTCGTTTCAAGTAAGGGCAGTCACTTTTCAGCTCAAACGATCTACATCGTTCACAAAGCTCACACGTTTCTCACCTAAACTGACAAGCATTGGATGTCAGAGGACCTGTGGTTTCTTTCAGTTTCAGAAGTAGAGTTGAACTAGATATGGCCCATATGTTGAGGAAACACCGTTCTTTTGTTCTGAGCACATTCACGTTTCCTGCTCTCTTAGAGACTCGAGAAAGCAAGAGCATGCTTCTTGCTCTAAAGCAGAGTGTGATCAATGGATGAGAACTCTGCTGTGTGTTTCACTTCAGAAATGGAGTTAAAACCCAGGCTCTGAGTCTTCCTACAAGGAGGACTTTGATTCAAGTAAGGGCAGTTACTTTACAGCTCAAACGAACTACATCCTTCATGAAGCTCACATGTTTCTCATCTTAACTGAGAGGCATTGGATGATAGAGGACCTTTGCTTTGTATCAATTTCAAGCAGAATTGAACTAGATATGGTCCGTATGTATAGGAAACACTGTTCATTTCTTCTTAGCACCCTCACGTTTCCTGTAGTCTTAGAGAATCTAGAAAGCTGGAGCGTGCTTCTTGCTCTAAAGGAGAGTGTGATCAATGGATGAGAAATCTGCTGTGTGTTTCACTTCAGAAATGGAGTTAAATCCCAGGCTCTGAGTCTTCCTACAAGCAAGACTTCGTTTCATGTAAAGGCAGTAACTTTACAGCTCAAACGAACTACATCATTCACTAAGCTCACATGTTTCACATCTAAACTGACAAGCATTGGATGTTAGAGGACCTGTACTTTCTTTCAGTTTCAGAAGCAGAGTTGAACTAGATATGGCCCTTATGTATAGGAAACACCGTTCTTTTGTTTTGAGCACATTCACGTTTCCTGCTGTCTTAGAGACTGTAGAAAGCAAGAGCGTGCTTCTTGCTCTAAAGCAGTGTGTGATCCATGGATGAGAACTATGCTGTGTGTTTCCCTTCAGAAATGGAGTTAAATCCCAGGCTCTGTGTCTTCCTACAAGCAAGACATCGTTTCAGGTAAGGGCAGTCAGTTTTCAGCTCAAACGAACTACATCGTTCACAAAGCTCACACGTTTCTCATCTTAAATGACAAGCATTGGATGTTAGAGGACCTGTGCTTTGTATCAATTTCAGAGGCAGAGTGGTACTAGATATGGTCTGTATCTGTAGGAAACACCGTTCTTTTGTTGTCAGCACACTCACGTTTCCTGCTGTCTTAGAGACTCTAAAAAGCAAGAGCGTGCTTCTTGCTCTAAAGCAGAGTGTGATAAATGGATGAGAACTCTGCTGTGTGTATCACTTCAGAAATGGAGTTAAATCCCATGCTCTGAGTCTTCCTACAAGGAAGACTTCGATTCAAGTAAGGGCAGTTACTTTACAGCTCAAACGAACTACATCGTTCACGAAGCTCACACGTTTCTCATCTTAGCTGACAAGCATTAGATGTTAAAGGACCTGTGGTTTGTTTCAGTTTCAGAAGCAGAGTTGAACTAGGTATGGTCCATATGTGTAGAAAACACGGTTTTTTTTGTTCTGAGCACACTCAAGTTTTCTGCTGTATTAGAGATTCTAGAAAGCAAGAGCGTGCTTCTTGCTCTAAAGCAGAGTGTGATCCATCGATGAGAACTATGCTGTGTGTTTCCCTTCAGAAATGGAGTTATATTCCAGGCTCTGAGTCTTCCTACAAGCAAGACTTCGTTTCAAGTAAGGGCAGTCACTTTTAAGCTCAAACGATCTACATCGTTCACGAAGCTCACATGTTTCTCATCTTAACTGAGAGGCATTGGATGTTAGAGGACCTTTGCTTTGTATCAATTTCAAGCAGAATTGAACTAGATATGGTCCGTATGTATAGGAAACACGGTTCATTTCTTCTTAGCACACTCACGTTTCCTGTTGTCTTAGAGAATCTAGAAAGCTGGAGCGTGCTTCTTGCTCTAAAGGAGAGTGTGATCAATGGATGAGAAATCTGCTGTGTGTTTCACTTCAGAAATGGAGTTAAATCCCAGGCTCTGAGTCTTCCTACAAGCAAGACTTCGTTTCAGGTAAAGGCAGTAACTTTACAGCTCAAACGAACTACATCATTCACTAAGCTCACACGTTTCACATCTAAACTGACAAGCATTGGATGTTAGAGGACCTGTACTTTCTTTCAGTTTCAGAAGCAGAGTTGAACTAGATATGGCCCTTATGTGTAGGAAACACCGTTCTTTTGTTTTGAGCACATTCACGTTTCCTGCTGTCTTAGAGACTGTAGAAAGCAAGAGCGTGCTTCTTGCTCTAAAGCAGGTTGTGATCAATGGAAGAGAACTCTGTTGTGTGTTTCACTTCAGAAATGGAGTTAATCCCTGGCTCTGAGTCTTCCTACAAGCAAGACATCTTCTCAGTTAAGGGCAATTACTTAACAGCTCAAAAGAACTACATCGTTCACGAACCTCACACATTTCTCATCTTAACTGACAAGCATTAGATGTTAGAGGAACTGTGGTTTGTTTCAGTTTCAGAAGTAGAGTTGAACTAAATGTGGTCCGTATGTGTAGGAAACACTGTTCTTTTGTTCCGAGCACACTCAAGTTTCCTGCTGTCTTAGAGACTCTAAAAAGCAAGAGCGTGCTTCTTGCTCTAAAGCAGAGTGTGATCCATGGATGAGAACTCTGCTGTGTGTTTCACTTCAGAAATGGAGTTAAATCCCATGCTCTGAGTCTTCCTACAAGGAAGACTTCGATTCAAGTAAGGGCAGTTACTTTACAGCTCAAACGAACTACATCGTTCACGAAGCTCACACGTTTCTCATCCTAACTGACAAGCATTAGATGTTAGAGGACCTGTGGTTTGTTTCAGTTTCAGAAGCAGAGTTGAACTAGATATGGCCCATATGTGTAGAAAACACGTTTTTTTTGTTCTGAGCACACTCTCGTTTCCTGCTGTATTAGAGACTCTAGAAAGCAAGAGCGTGCTTCTTGCTCTAAAGCAGAGTGTGGTCCATCGATGAGAACTATGCTGTGTGTTTCCCTTCAGAAATGGTGTTATATTCCAGGCTCTGAGTCTTCGTACAAGCAAGACTTCGTTTCAAGTAAGGGCAGTCACTTTTCAGCTCAAACGATCTACATCGTTCACAAAGCTCACACGTTTCTCACCTAAACTGACAAGCATTGGATGTCAGAGGACCTGTGGTTTCTTTCAGTTTCAGAAGTAGAGTTGAACTAGATATGGCCCATATGTTGAGGAAACACCGTTCTTTTGTTCTGAGCACATTCACGTTTCCTGCTCTCTTAGAGACTCGAGAAAGCAAGAGCATGCTTCTTGCTCTAAAGCAGAGTGTGATCAATGGATGAGAACTCTGTTGTGTGTTTCACTTCAGAAATGGAGTTAAAACCCAGGCTCTGAGTCTTCCTACAAGGAGGACTTTGATTCAAGTAAGGGCAGTTACTTTACAGCTCAAACGAACTACATCCTTCATGAAGCTCACATGTTTCTCATCTTAACTGAGAGGCATTGGATGATAGAGGACCTTTGCTTTGTATCAATTTCAAGCAGAATTGAACTAGATATGGTCCGTATGTATAGGAAACACTGTTCATTTCTTCTTAGCACCCTCACGTTTCCTGTTGTCTTAGAGAATCTAGAAAGCTGGAGCGTGCTTCTTGCTCTAAAGGAGAGTGTGATCAATGGATGAGAAATCTGCTGTGTGTTTCACTTCAGAAATGGAGTTAAATCCCAGGCTCTGAGTCTTCCTACAAGCAAGACTTCGTTTCATGTAAACGCAGTAACTTTACAGCTCAAACGAACTACATCATTCACTAAGCTCACATGTTTCATATCTAAACTGACAAGCATTGGATGTTAGAGGACCTGTACTTTCTTTCAGTTTCAGAAGCAGAGTTGAACTAGATATGGCCCTTATGTGTAGGAAACACCGTTCTTTTGTTTTGAGCACATTCACGTTTCCTGCTGTCTTAGAGACTGTAGAAAGCAAGAGCGTGCTTCTTGCTCTAAAGCAGTGTGTGATCCATGGATGAGAACTATGCTGTGTGTTTCCCTTCAGAAATGGAGTTAAATCCCAGGCTCTGTGTCTTCCTACAAGCAAGACATCGTTTCAGGTAAGGGCAGTCAGTTTTCAGCTCAAACGAACTACATCGTTCACAAAGCTCACACGTTTCTCATCTTAAATGACAAGCATTGGATGTTAGAGGACCTGTGCTTTGTATCAATTTCAGAGGCAGAGTGGTACTAGATATGGTCTGTATCTGTAGGAAACACCGTTCTTTTGTTGTCAGCACACTCACGTTTCCTGCTGTCTTAGAGACTCTAAAAAGCAAGAGCGTGCTTCTTGCTCTAAAGCAGAGTGTGATAAATGGATGAGAACTCTGCTGTGTGTATCACTTCAGAAATGGAGTTAAATCCCATGCTCTGAGTCTTCCTACAAGGAAGACTTCGATTCAAGTAAGGGCAGTTACTTTACAGCTCAAACGAACTACATCGTTCACGAAGCTCACACGTTTCTCATCTTAGCTGACAAGCATTAGATGTTAAAGGACCTGTGGTTTGTTTCAGTTTCAGAAGCAGAGTTGAACTAGGTATGGTCCATATGTGTAGAAAACACGGTTTTTTTTGTTCTGAGCACACTCAAGTTTTCTGCTGTATTAGAGATTCTAGAAAGCAAGAGCGTGCTTCTTGCTCTAAAGCAGAGTGTGATCCATCGATGAGAACTATGCTGTGTGTTTCCCTTCAGAAATGGAGTTATATTCCAGGCTCTGAGTCTTCCTACAAGCAAGACTTCGTTTCAAGTAAGGGCAGTCACTTTTCAGCTCAAACGATCTACATCGTTCACGAAGCTCACATGTTTCTCATCTTAACTGAGAGGCATTGGATGTTAGAGGACCTTTGCTTTGTATCAATTTCAAGCAGAATTGAACTAGATATGGTCCGTATGTATAGGAAACACGGTTCATTTCTTCTTAGCACACTCACGTTTCCTGTTGTCTTAGAGAATCTAGAAAGCTGGAGCGTGCTTCTTGCTCTAAAGGAGAGTGTGATCAATGGATGAGAAATCTGCTGTGTGTTTCACTTCAGAAATGGAGTTAAATCCCAGGCTCTGAGTCTTCCTACAAGCAAGACTTCGTTTCAGGTAAAGGCAGTAACTTTACAGCTCAAACGAACTACATCATTCACTAAGCTCACACGTTTCACATCTAAACTGACAAGCATTGGATGTTAGAGGACCTGTACTTTCTTTCAGTTTCAGAAGCAGAGTTGAACTAGATATGGCCCTTATGTGTAGGAAACACCGTTCTTTTGTTTTGAGCACATTCACGTTTCCTGCTGTCTTAGAGACTGTAGAAAGCAAGAGCGTGCTTCTTGCTCTAAAGCAGGTTGTGATCAATGGAAGAGAACTCTGTTGTGTGTTTCACTTCAGAAATGGAGTTAATCCCTGGCTCTGAGTCTTCCTACAAGCAAGACATCTTCTCAGTTAAGGGCAATTACTTAACAGCTCAAAAGAACTACATCGTTCACGAACCTCACACATTTCTCATCTTAACTGACAAGCATTAGATGTTAGAGGAACTGTGGTTTGTTTCAGTTTCAGAAGTAGAGTTGAACTAAATGTGGTCCGTATGTGTAGGAAACACTGTTCTTTTGTTCTGAGCACACTCAAGTTTCCTGCTGTCTTAGAGACTCTAAAAAGCAAGAGCGTGCTTCTTGCTCTAAAGCAGAGTGTGATCCATGGATGAGAACTCTGCTGTGTGTTTCACTTCAGAAATGGAGTTAAATCCCATGCTCTGAGTCTTCCTACAAGGAAGACTTCGATTCAAGTAAGGGCAGTTACTTTACAGCTCAAACGAACTACATCGTTCACGAAGCTCACACGTTTCTCATCCTAACTGACAAGCATTAGATGTTAGAGGACCTGTGGTTTGTTTCAGTTTCAGAAGCAGAGTTGAACTAGATATGGCCCATATGTGTAGAAAACACGTTTTTTTTGTTCTGAGCACACTCTCGTTTCCTGCTGTATTAGAGACTCTAGAAAGCAAGAGCGTGCTTCTTGCTCTAAAGCAGAGTGTGGTCCATCGATGAGAACTATGCTGTGTGTTTCCCTTCAGAAATGGTGTTATATTCCAGGCTCTGAGTCTTCGTACAAGCAAGACTTCGTTTCAAGTAAGGGCAGTCACTTTTCAGCTCAAACGATCTACATCGTTCACAAAGCTCACACGTTTCTCACCTAAACTGACAAGCATTGGATGTCAGAGGACCTGTGGTTTCTTTCAGTTTCAGAAGTAGAGTTGAACTAGATATGGCCCATATGTTGAGGAAACACCGTTCTTTTGTTCTGAGCACATTCACGTTTCCTGCTCTCTTAGAGACTCGAGAAAGCAAGAGCATGCTTCTTGCTCTAAAGCAGAGTGTGATCAATGGATGAGAACTCTGTTGTGTGTTTCACTTCAGAAATGGAGTTAAAACCCAGGCTCTGAGTCTTCCTACAAGGAGGACTTTGATTCAAGTAAGGGCAGTTACTTTACAGCTCAAACGAACTACATCCTTCATGAAGCTCACATGTTTCTCATCTTAACTGAGAGGCATTGGATGATAGAGGACCTTTGCTTTGTATCAATTTCAAGCAGAATTGAACTAGATATGGTCCGTATGTATAGGAAACACTGTTCATTTCTTCTTAGCACCCTCACGTTTCCTGTTGTCTTAGAGAATCTAGAAAGCTGGAGCGTGCTTCTTGCTCTAAAGGAGAGTGTGATCAATGGATGAGAAATCTGCTGTGTGTTTCACTTCAGAAATGGAGTTAAATCCCAGGCTCTGAGTCTTCCTACAAGCAAGACTTCGTTTCATGTAAAGGCAGTAACTTTACAGCTCAAACGAACTACATCATTCACTAAGCTCACATGTTTCATATCTAAACTGACAAGCATTGGATGTTAGAGGACCTGTACTTTCTTTCAGTTTCAGAAGCAGAGTTGAACTAGATATGGCCCTTATGTGTAGGAAACACCGTTCTTTTGTTTTGAGCACATTCACGTTTCCTGCTGTCTTAGAGACTGTAGAAAGCAAGAGCGTGCTTCTTGCTCTAAAGCAGTGTGTGATCCATGGATGAGAACTATGCTGTGTGTTTCCCTTCAGAAATGGAGTTAAATCCCAGGCTCTGTGTCTTCCTACAAGCAAGACATCGTTTCAGGTAAGGGCAGTCAGTTTTCAGCTCAAACGAACTACATCGTTCACAAAGCTCACACGTTTCTCATCTTAAATGACAAGCATTGGATGTTAGAGGACCTGTGCTTTGTATCAATTTCAGAGGCAGAGTGGTACTAGATATGGTCTGTATCTGTAGGAAACACCGTTCTTTTGTTGTCAGCACACTCACGTTTCCTGCTGTCTTAGAGACTCTAAAAAGCAAGAGCGTGCTTCTTGCTCTAAAGCAGAGTGTGATAAATGGATGAGAACTCTGCTGTGTGTATCACTTCAGAAATGGAGTTAAATCCCATGCTCTGAGTCTTCCTACAAGGAAGACTTCGATTCAAGTAAGGGCAGTTACTTTACAGCTCAAACGAACTACATCGTTCACGAAGCTCACACGTTTCTCATCTTAGCTGACAAGCATTAGATGTTAAAGGACCTGTGGTTTGTTTCAGTTTCAGAAGCAGAGTTGAACTAGGTATGGTCCATATGTGTAGAAAACACGGTTTTTTTTGTTCTGAGCACACTCAAGTTTTCTGCTGTATTAGAGATTCTAGAAAGCAAGAGCGTGCTTCTTGCTCTAAAGCAGAGTGTGATCCATCGATGAGAACTATGCTGTGTGTTTCCCTTCAGAAATGGAGTTATATTCCAGGCTCTGAGTCTTCCTACAAGCAAGACTTCGTTTCAAGTAAGGGCAGTCACTTTTAAGCTCAAACGATCTACATCGTTCACGAAGCTCACATGTTTCTCATCTTAACTGAGAGGCATTGGATGTTAGAGGACCTTTGCTTTGTATCAATTTCAAGCAGAATTGAACTAGATATGGTCCGTATGTATAGGAAACACGGTTCATTTCTTCTTAGCACACTCACGTTTCCTGTTGTCTTAGAGAATCTAGAAAGCTGGAGCGTGCTTCTTGCTCTAAAGGAGAGTGTGATCAATGGATGAGAAATCTGCTGTGTGTTTCACTTCAGAAATGGAGTTAAATCCCAGGCTCTGAGTCTTCCTACAAGCAAGACTTCGTTTCAGGTAAAGGCAGTAACTTTACAGCTCAAACGAACTACATCATTCACTAAGCTCACACGTTTCACATCTAAACTGACAAGCATTGGATGTTAGAGGACCTGTACTTTCTTTCAGTTTCAGAAGCAGAGTTGAACTAGATATGGCCCTTATGTGTAGGAAACACCGTTCTTTTGTTTTGAGCACATTCACGTTTCCTGCTGTCTTAGAGACTGTAGAAAGCAAGAGCGTGCTTCTTGCTCGAAAGCAGGTTGTGATCAATGGAAGAGAACTCTGTTGTGTGTTTCACTTCAGAAATGGAGTTAATCCCTGGCTCTGAGTCTTCCTACAAGCAAGACATCTTCTCAGTTAAGGGCAATTACTTAACAGCTCAAAAGAACTACATCGTTCACGAACCTCACACATTTCTCATCTTAACTGACAAGCATTAGATGTTAGAGGAACTGTGGTTTGTTTCAGTTTCAGAAGTAGAGTTGAACTAAATGTGGTCCGTATGTGTAGGAAACACTGTTCTTTTGTTCCGAGCACACTCAAGTTTCCTGCTGTCTTAGAGACTCTAAAAAGCAAGAGCGTGCTTCTTGCTCTAAAGCAGAGTGTGATCCATGGATGAGAACTCTGCTGTGTGTTTCACTTCAGAAATGGAGTTAAATCCCATGCTCTGAGTCTTCCTACAAGGAAGACTTCGATTCAAGTAAGGGCAGTTACTTTACAGCTCAAACGAACTACATCGTTCACGAAGCTCACACGTTTCTCATCCTAACTGACAAGCATTAGATGTTAGAGGACCTGTGGTTTGTTTCAGTTTCAGAAGCAGAGTTGAACTAGATATGGCCCATATGTGTAGAAAACACGTTTTTTTTGTTCTGAGCACACTCTCGTTTCCTGCTGTATTAGAGACTCTAGAAAGCAAGAGCGTGCTTCTTGCTCTAAAGCAGAGTGTGGTCCATCGATGAGAACTATGCTGTGTGTTTCCCTTCAGAAATGGTGTTATATTCCAGGCTCTGAGTCTTCGTACAAGCAAGACTTCGTTTCAAGTAAGGGCAGTCACTTTTCAGCTCAAACGATCTACATCGTTCACAAAGCTCACACGTTTCTCACCTAAACTGACAAGCATTGGATGTCAGAGGACCTGTGGTTTCTTTCAGTTTCAGAAGTAGAGTTGAACTAGATATGGCCCATATGTTGAGGAAACACCGTTCTTTTGTTCTGAGCACATTCACGTTTCCTGCTCTCTTAGAGACTCGAGAAAGCAAGAGCATGCTTCTTGCTCTAAAGCAGAGTGTGATCAATGGATGAGAACTCTGTTGTGTGTTTCACTTCAGAAATGGAGTTAAAACCCAGGCTCTGAGTCTTCCTACAAGGAGGACTTTGATTCAAGTAAGGGCAGTTACTTTACAGCTCAAACGAACTACATCCTTCATGAAGCTCACATGTTTCTCATCTTAACTGAGAGGCATTGGATGATAGAGGACCTTTGCTTTGTATCAATTTCAAGCAGAATTGAACTAGATATGGTCCGTATGTATAGGAAACACTGTTCATTTCTTCTTAGCACCCTCACGTTTCCTGTTGTCTTAGAGAATCTAGAAAGCTGGAGCGTGCTTCTTGCTCTAAAGGAGAGTGTGATCAATGGATGAGAAATCTGCTGTGTGTTTCACTTCAGAAATGGAGTTAAATCCCAGGCTCTGAGTCTTCCTACAAGCAAGACTTCGTTTCATGTAAAGGCAGTAACTTTACAGCTCAAACGAACTACATCATTCACTAAGCTCACATGTTTCATATCTAAACTGACAAGCATTGGATGTTAGAGGACCTGTACTTTCTTTCAGTTTCAGAAGCAGAGTTGAACTAGATATGGCCCTTATGTGTAGGAAACACCGTTCTTTTGTTTTGAGCACATTCACGTTTCCTGCTGTCTTAGAGACTGTAGAAAGCAAGAGCGTGCTTCTTGCTCTAAAGCAGTGTGTGATCCATGGATGAGAACTATGCTGTGTGTTTCCCTTCAGAAATGGAGTTAAATCCCAGGCTCTGTGTCTTCCTACAAGCAAGACATCGTTTCAGGTAAGGGCAGTCAGTTTTCAGCTCAAACGAACTACATCGTTCACAAAGCTCACACGTTTCTCATCTTAAATGACAAGCATTGGATGTTAGAGGACCTGTGCTTTGTATCAATTTCAGAGGCAGAGTGGTACTAGATATGGTCTGTATCTGTAGGAAACACCGTTCTTTTGTTGTCAGCACACTCACGTTTCCTGCTGTCTTAGAGACTCTAAAAAGCAAGAGCGTGCTTCTTGCTCTAAAGCAGAGTGTGATAAATGGATGAGAACTCTGCTGTGTGTATCACTTCAGAAATGGAGTTAAATCCCATGCTCTGAGTCTTCCTACAAGGAAGACTTCGATTCAAGTAAGGGCAGTTACTTTACAGCTCAAACGAACTACATCGTTCACGAAGCTCACACGTTTCTCATCTTAGCTGACAAGCATTAGATGTTAAAGGACCTGTGGTTTGTTTCAGTTTCAGAAGCAGAGTTGAACTAGGTATGGTCCATATGTGTAGAAAACACGGTTTTTTTTGTTCTGAGCACACTCAAGTTTTCTGCTGTATTAGAGATTCTAGAAAGCAAGAGCGTGCTTCTTGCTCTAAAGCAGAGTGTGATCCATCGATGAGAACTATGCTGTGTGTTTCCCTTCAGAAATGGAGTTATATTCCAGGCTCTGAGTCTTCCTACAAGCAAGACTTCGTTTCAAGTAAGGGCAGTCACTTTTAAGCTCAAACGATCTACATCGTTCACGAAGCTCACATGTTTCTCATCTTAACTGAGAGGCATTGGATGTTAGAGGACCTTTGCTTTGTATCAATTTCAAGCAGAATTGAACTAGATATGGTCCGTATATATAGGAAACACGGTTCATTTCTTCTTAGCACACTCACGTTTCCTGTTGTCTTAGAGAATCTAGAAAGCTGGAGCGTGCTTCTTGCTCTAAAGGAGAGTGTGATCAATGGATGAGAAATCTGCTGTGTGTTTCACTTCAGAAATGGAGTTAAATCCCAGGCTCTGAGTCTTCCTACAAGCAAGACTTCGTTTCAGGTAAAGGCAGTAACTTTACAGCTCAAACGAACTACATCATTCACTAAGCTCACACGTTTCACATCTAAACTGACAAGCATTGGATGTTAGAGGACCTGTACTTTCTTTCAGTTTCAGAAGCAGAGTTGAACTAGATATGGCCCTTATGTGTAGGAAACACCGTTCTTTTGTTTTGAGCACATTCACGTTTCCTGCTGTCTTAGAGACTGTAGAAAGCAAGAGCGTGCTTCTTGCTCTAAAGCAGGTTGTGATCAATGGAAGAGAACTCTGTTGTGTGTTTCACTTCAGAAATGGAGTTAATCCCTGGCTCTGAGTCTTCCTACAAGCAAGACATCTTCTCAGTTAAGGGCAATTACTTAACAGCTCAAAAGAACTACATCGTTCACGAACCTCACACATTTCTCATCTTAACTGACAAGCATTAGATGTTAGAGGAACTGTGGTTTGTTTCAGTTTCAGAAGTAGAGTTGAACTAAATGTGGTCCGTATGTGTAGGAAACACTGTTCTTTTGTTCTGAGCACACTCAAGTTTCCTGCTGTCTTAGAGACTCTAAAAAGCAAGAGCGTGCTTCTTGCTCTAAAGCAGAGTGTGATCCATGGATGAGAACTCTGCTGTGTGTTTCACTTCAGAAATGGAGTTAAATCCCATGCTCTGAGTCTTCCTACAAGGAAGACTTCGATTCAAGTAAGGGCAGTTACTTTACAGCTCAAACGAACTACATCGTTCACGAAGCTCACACGTTTCTCATCCTAACTGACAAGCATTAGATGTTAGAGGACCTGTGGTTTGTTTCAGTTTCAGAAGCAGAGTTGAACTAGATATGGCCCATATGTGTAGAAAACACGTTTTTTTTGTTCTGAGCACACTCTCGTTTCCTGCTGTATTAGAGACTCTAGAAAGCAAGAGCGTGCTTCTTGCTCTAAAGCAGAGTGTGGTCCATCGATGAGAACTATGCTGTGTGTTTCCCTTCAGAAATGGTGTTATATTCCAGGCTCTGAGTCTTCGTACAAGCAAGACTTCGTTTCAAGTAAGGGCAGTCACTTTTCAGCTCAAACGATCTACATCGTTCACAAAGCTCACACGTTTCTCACCTAAACTGACAAGCATTGGATGTCAGAGGACCTGTGGTTTCTTTCAGTTTCAGAAGTAGAGTTGAACTAGATATGGCCCATATGTTGAGGAAACACCGTTCTTTTGTTCTGAGCACATTCACGTTTCCTGCTCTCTTAGAGACTCGAGAAAGCAAGAGCATGCTTCTTGCTCTAAAGCAGAGTGTGATCAATGGATGAGAACTCTGTTGTGTGTTTCACTTCAGAAATGGAGTTAAAACCCAGGCTCTGAGTCTTCCTACAAGGAGGACTTTGATTCAAGTAAGGGCAGTTACTTTACAGCTCAAACGAACTACATCCTTCATGAAGCTCACATGTTTCTCATCTTAACTGAGAGGCATTGGATGATAGAGGACCTTTGCTTTGTATCAATTTCAAGCAGAATTGAACTAGATATGGTCCGTATGTATAGGAAACACTGTTCATTTCTTCTTAGCACCCTCACGTTTCCTGTTGTCTTAGAGAATCTAGAAAGCTGGAGCGTGCTTCTTGCTCTAAAGGAGAGTGTGATCAATGGATGAGAAATCTGCTGTGTGTTTCACTTCAGAAATGGAGTTAAATCCCAGGCTCTGAGTCTTCCTACAAGCAAGACTTCGTTTCATGTAAAGGCAGTAACTTTACAGCTCAAACGAACTACATCATTCACTAAGCTCACATGTTTCATATCTAAACTGACAAGCATTGGATGTTAGAGGACCTGTACTTTCTTTCAGTTTCAGAAGCAGAGTTGAACTAGATATGGCCCTTATGTGTAGGAAACACCGTTCTTTTGTTTTGAGCACATTCACGTTTCCTGCTGTCTTAGAGACTGTAGAAAGCAAGAGCGTGCTTCTTGCTCTAAAGCAGTGTGTGATCCATGGATGAGAACTATGCTGTGTGTTTCCCTTCAGAAATGGAGTTAAATCCCAGGCTCTGTGTCTTCCTACAAGCAAGACATCGTTTCAGGTAAGGGCAGTCAGTTTTCAGCTCAAACGAACTACATCGTTCACAAAGCTCACACGTTTCTCATCTTAAATGACAAGCATTGGATGTTAGAGGACCTGTGCTTTGTATCAATTTCAGAGGCAGAGTGGTACTAGATATGGTCTGTATCTGTAGGAAACACCGTTCTTTTGTTGTCAGCACACTCACGTTTCCTGCTGTCTTAGAGACTCTAAAAAGCAAGAGCGTGCTTCTTGCTCTAAAGCAGAGTGTGATAAATGGATGAGAACTCTGCTGTGTGTATCACTTCAGAAATGGAGTTAAATCCCATGCTCTGAGTCTTCCTACAAGGAAGACTTCGATTCAAGTAAGGGCAGTTACTTTACAGCTCAAACGAACTACATCGTTCACGAAGCTCACACGTTTCTCATCTTAGCTGACAAGCATTAGATGTTAAAGGACCTGTGGTTTGTTTCAGTTTCAGAAGCAGAGTTGAACTAGGTATGGTCCATATGTGTAGAAAACACGGTTTTTTTTGTTCTGAGCACACTCAAGTTTTCTGCTGTATTAGAGATTCTAGAAAGCAAGAGCGTGCTTCTTGCTCTAAAGCAGAGTGTGATCCATCGATGAGAACTATGCTGTGTGTTTCCCTTCAGAAATGGAGTTATATTCCAGGCTCTGAGTCTTCCTACAAGCAAGACTTCGTTTCAAGTAAGGGCAGTCACTTTTAAGCTCAAACGATCTACATCGTTCACGAAGCTCACATGTTTCTCATCTTAACTGAGAGGCATTGGATGTTAGAGGACCTTTGCTTTGTATCAATTTCAAGCAGAATTGAACTAGATATGGTCCGTATGTATAGGAAACACGGTTCATTTCTTCTTAGCACACTCACGTTTCCTGTTGTCTTAGAGAATCTAGAAAGCTGGAGCGTGCTTCTTGCTCTAAAGGAGAGTGTGATCAATGGATGAGAAATCTGCTGTGTGTTTCACTTCAGAAATGGAGTTAAATCCCAGGCTCTGAGTCTTCCTACAAGCAAGACTTCGTTTCAGGTAAAGGCAGTAACTTTACAGCTCAAACGAACTACATCATTCACTAAGCTCACACGTTTCACATCTAAACTGACAAGCATTGGATGTTAGAGGACCTGTACTTTCTTTCAGTTTCAGAAGCAGAGTTGAACTAGATATGGCCCTTATGTGTAGGAAACACCGTTCTTTTGTTTTGAGCACATTCACGTTTCCTGCTGTCTTAGAGACTGTAGAAAGCAAGAGCGTGCTTCTTGCTCTAAAGCAGGTTGTGATCAATGGAAGAGAACTCTGTTGTGTGTTTCACTTCAGAAATGGAGTTAATCCCTGGCTCTGAGTCTTCCTACAAGCAAGACATCGTCTCAGTTAAGGGCAATTACTTTACAGCTCAAAAGAACTACATCGTTCACGAACCTCACACATTTCTCATCTTAACTGACAAGCATTAGATGTTAGAGGAACTGTGGTTTGTTTCAGTTTCAGAAGTAGAGTTGAACTAAATGTGGTCCGTATGTGTAGGAAACACTGTTCTTTTGTTCTGAGCACACTCAAGTTTCCTGCTGTCTTAGAGACTCTAAAAAGCAAGAGCGTGCTTCTTGCTCTAAAGCAGAGTGTGATCCATGGAAGAGAACTCTGCTGTGTGTTTCACTTCAGAAATGGAGTTAAATCCCATGCTCTGAGTCTTCCTACAAGGAAGACTTCGATTCAAGTAAGGGCAGTTACTTTACAGCTCAAACGAACTACATCGTTCACGAAGCTCACACGTTTCTCATCCTAACTGACAAGCATTAGATGTTAGAGGACCTGTGGTTTGTTTCAGTTTCAGAAGCAGAGTTGAACTAGATATGGCCCATATGTGTAGAAAACACGTTTTTTTTGTTCTGAGCACACTCTCGTTTCCTGCTGTATTAGAGACTCTAGAAAGCAAGAGCGTGCTTCTTGCTCTAAAGCAGAGTGTGGTCCATCGATGAGAACTATGCTGTGTGTTTCCCTTCAGAAATGGTGTTATATTCCAGGCTCTGAGTCTTCGTACAAGCAAGACTTCGTTTCAAGTAAGGGCAGTCACTTTTCAGCTCAAACGATCTACATCGTTCACAAAGCTCACACGTTTCTCACCTAAACTGACAAGCAATGGATGTCAGAGGACCTGTGGTTTCTTTCAGTTTCAGAAGTAGAGTTGAACTAGATATGGCCCATATGTTGAGGAAACACCGTTCTTTTGTTCTGAGCACATTCACGTTTCCTGCTCTCTTAGAGACTCGAGAAAGCAAGAGCATGCTTCTTGCTCTAAAGCAGAGTGTGATCAATGGATGAGAACTCTGCTGTGTGTTTCACTTCAGAAATGGAGTTAAAACCCAGGCTCTGAGTCTTCCTACAAGGAGGACTTTGATTCAAGTAAGGGCAGTTACTTTACAGCTCAAACGAACTACATCCTTCATGAAGCTCACATGTTTCTCATCTTAACTGAGAGGCATTGGATGTTAGAGGACCTTTGCTTTGTATCAATTTCAAGCAGAATTGAACTAGATATGGTCCGTATGTATAGGAAACACTGTTCATTTCTTCTTAGCACCCTCACGTTTCCTGTTGTCTTAGAGAATCTAGAAAGCTGGAGCGTGCTTCTTGCTCTAAAGGAGAGTGTGATCAATGGATGAGAAATCTGCTGTGTGTTTCACTTCAGAAATGGAGTTAAATCCCAGGCTCTGAGTCTTCCTACAAGCAAGACTTCGTTTCATGTAAAGGCAGTAACTTTACAGCTCAAACGAACTACATCATTCACTAAGCTCACATGTTTCATATCTAAACTGACAAGCATTGGATGTTAGAGGACCTGTACTTTCTTTCAGTTTCAGAAGCAGAGTTGAACTAGATATGGCCCTTATGTGTAGGAAACACCGTTCTTTTGTTTTGAGCACATTCACGTTTCCTGCTGTCTTAGAGACTGTAGAAAGCAAGAGCGTGCTTCTTGCTCTAAAGCAGTGTGTGATCCATGGATGAGAACTATGCTGTGTGTTTCCCTTCAGAAATGGAGTTAAATCCCAGGCTCTGTGTCTTCCTACAAGCAAGACATCGTTTCAGGTAAGGGCAGTCAGTTTTCAGCTCAAACGAACTACATCGTTCACAAAGCTCACACGTTTCTCATCTTAAATGACAAGCATTGGATGTTAGAGGACCTGTGCTTTGTATCAATTTCAGAGGCAGAGTGGTACTAGATATGGTCTGTATCTGTAGGAAACACCGTTCTTTTGTTGTCAGCACACTCACGTTTCCTGCTGTCTTAGAGACTCTAAAAAGCAAGAGCGTGCTTCTTGCTCTAAAGCAGAGTGTGATAAATGGATGAGAACTCTGCTGTGTGTATCACTTCAGAAATGGAGTTAAATCCCATGCTCTGAGTCTTCCTACAAGGAAGACTTCGATTCAAGTAAGGGCAGTTACTTTACAGCTCAAACGAACTACATCGTTCACGAAGCTCACACGTTTCTCATCTTAGCTGACAAGCATTAGATGTTAAAGGACCTGTGGTTTGTTTCAGTTTCAGAAGCAGAGTTGAACTAGGTATGGTCCATATGTGTAGAAAACACGGTTTTTTTTGTTCTGAGCACACTCAAGTTTTCTGCTGTATTAGAGATTCTAGAAAGCAAGAGCGTGCTTCTTGCTCTAAAGCAGAGTGTGATCCATCGATGAGAACTATGCTGTGTGTTTCCCTTCAGAAATGGAGTTATATTCCAGGCTCTGAGTCTTCCTACAAGCAAGACTTCGTTTCAAGTAAGGGCAGTCACTTTTAAGCTCAAACGATCTACATCGTTCACGAAGCTCACATGTTTCTCATCTTAACTGAGAGGCATTGGATGTTAGAGGACCTTTGCTTTGTATCAATTTCAAGCAGAATTGAACTAGATATGGTCCGTATGTATAGGAAACACGGTTCATTTCTTCTTAGCACACTCACGTTTCCTGTTGTCTTAGAGAATCTAGAAAGCTGGAGCGTGCTTCTTGCTCTAAAGGAGAGTGTGATCAATGGATGAGAAATCTGCTGTGTGTTTCACTTCAGAAATGGAGTTAAATCCCAGGCTCTGAGTCTTCCTACAAGCAAGACTTCGTTTCAGGTAAAGGCAGTAACTTTACAGCTCAAACGAACTACATCATTCACTAAGCTCACACGTTTCACATCTAAACTGACAAGCATTGGATGTTAGAGGACCTGTACTTTCTTTCAGTTTCAGAAGCAGAGTTGAACTAGATATGGCCCTTATGTGTAGGAAACACCGTTCTTTTGTTTTGAGCACATTCACGTTTCCTGCTGTCTTAGAGACTGTAGAAAGCAAGAGCGTGCTTCTTGCTCTAAAGCAGGTTGTGATCAATGGAAGAGAACTCTGTTGTGTGTTTCACTTCAGAAATGGAGTTAATCCCTGGCTCTGAGTCTTCCTACAAGCAAGACATCGTCTCAGTTAAGGGCAATTACTTTACAGCTCAAAAGAACTACATCGTTCACGAACCTCACACATTTCTCATCTTAACTGACAAGCATTAGATGTTAGAGGAACTGTGGTTTGTTTCAGTTTCAGAAGTAGAGTTGAACTAAATGTGGTCCGTATGTGTAGGAAACACTGTTCTTTTGTTCTGAGCACACTCAAGTTTCCTGCTGTCTTAGAGACTCTAAAAAGCAAGAGCGTGCTTCTTGCTCTAAAGCAGAGTGTGATCCATGGAAGAGAACTCTGCTGTGTGTTTCACTTCAGAAATGGAGTTAAATCCCATGCTCTGAGTCTTCCTACAAGGAAGACTTCGATTCAAGTAAGGGCAGTTACTTTACAGCTCAAACGAACTACATCGTTCACGAAGCTCACACGTTTCTCATCCTAACTGACAAGCATTAGATGTTAGAGGACCTGTGGTTTGTTTCAGTTTCAGAAGCAGAGTTGAACTAGATATGGCCCATATGTGTAGAAAACACGTTTTTTTTGTTCTGAGCACACTCTCGTTTCCTGCTGTATTAGAGACTCTAGAAAGCAAGAGCGTGCTTCTTGCTCTAAAGCAGAGTGTGGTCCATCGATGAGAACTATGCTGTGTGTTTCCCTTCAGAAATGGTGTTATATTCCAGGCTCTGAGTCTTCGTACAAGCAAGACTTCGTTTCAAGTAAGGGCAGTCACTTTTCAGCTCAAACGATCTACATCGTTCACAAAGCTCACACGTTTCTCACCTAAACTGACAAGCAATGGATGTCAGAGGACCTGTGGTTTCTTTCAGTTTCAGAAGTAGAGTTGAACTAGATATGGCCCATATGTTGAGGAAACACCGTTCTTTTGTTCTGAGCACATTCACGTTTCCTGCTGTCTTAGAGACTCTAGAAAGCAAGAGCGTGCTTCTTGCTCTAAAGCAGAGTGTTATCAATGGATGAGAACTCTGCAGTGTTTTTCTCTTCAGAAATGGAGTTAAAACCCAGGCTCAGAGTCTTCCTACAAGGAGGACTTTGATTCAAGTAAGGGCAGTTACTTTACAGCTCAAACGAACTACATCCTTCATGAAGCTCACATGTTTCTCATCTTAACTGAGAGGCATTGGATGTTAGAGGACCTTTGCTTTGTATCAATTTCAAGCAGAATTGAACTAGATATGGTCCGTATGTATAGGAAACACTGTTCATTTCTTCTTAGCACCCTCACGTTTCCTGTTGTCTTAGAGAATCTAGAAAGCTGGAGCGTGCTTCTTGCTCTAAAGGAGAGTGTGATCAATGGATGAGAAATCTGCTGTGTGTTTCACTTCAGAAATGGAGTTAAATCCCAGGCTCTGAGTCTTCCTACAAGCAAGACTTCGTTTCAGGTAAAGGCAGTAACTTTACAGCTCAAACGAACTACATCATTCACTCAGCTCAAACGTTTCACATCTAAACTGACAAGCATTGGATGTTAGAGGACCTGTACTTTCTTTCAGTTTCAGAAGCAGAGTTGAACTAGATATGGCCCTTATGTGTAGGAAACACCGTTCTTTTGTTTTGAGCACATTCACGTTTCCTGCTGTCTTAGAGACTGTAGAAAGCAAGAGCGTGCTTCTTGCTCTAAAGCAGGTTGTGATCAATGGAAGAGAACTCTGTTGTGTGTTTCACTTCAGAAATGGAGTTAATCCCTGGCTCTGAGTCTTCCTACAAGCAAGACGTCGTCTCAGTTAAGGGCAATTACTTTACAGCTCAAAAGAACTACATCGTTCACGAACTTCACACATTTCTCATCTTAACTGACAAGCATTAGATGTTAGAGGAACTGTGGTTTGTTTCAGTTTCAGAAGTAGAGTTGAACTAAATGTGGTCCGTATGTGTAGGAAACACTGTTCTTTTGTTCTGAGCACACTCAATTTTCCTGCTGTCTTAGAGACTCTAAAAAGCAAGAGCGTGCTTCTTGCTCTAAAGCAGAGTGTGATCCATTGATGAGAACTCTGCTGTGTGTTTCACTTCAGAAATGGAGTTAAATCCCATGCTCTGAGTCTTCCTACAAGGAAGACTTCGATTCAAGTAAGGGCAGTTACTTTACAGCTCAAACGAACTACATCGTTCACGAAGCTCACACATTTCTCATCCTAACTGACAAGCATTAGATGTTAGAGGACCTGTGGTTTGTTTCAGTTTCAGAAGCATAGTTGAACTAGATATGGCCCATATGTGTAGAAAACACGTTTTTTTTGTTCTGAGCACACTCTCGTTTCCTGCTGTATTAGAGACTCTAGAAAGCAAGAGCGTGCTTCTTGCTCTAAAGCAGAGTGTGGTCCATCGATGAGAACTATGCTGTGTGTTTCCCTTCAGAAATGGTGTTATATTCCAGGCTCTGAGTCTTCGTACAAGCAAGACTTCGTTTCAAGTAAGGGCAGTCACTTTTCAGCTCAAACGATCTACATCGTTCACAAAGCTCACACGTTTCTCACCTAAACTGACAAGCATTGGATGTCACAGGACCTGTGGTTTCTTTCAGTTTCAGAAGTAGAGTTGAACTAGATATGGCCCATATTTTGAGGAAACACCGTTCTTTTGTTCTGAGCACATTCACGTTTCCTGCTCTCTTAGAGACTCGAGAAAGCAAGAGCATGCTTCTTGCTCTAAAGCAGAGTGTGATCAATGGATGAGAACTCTGCTGTGTGTTTCACTTCAGAAATGGACTTAAAACCCAGGCTCCTCGTCTTCCTACAAGGAGGACTTTGATTCAAGTAAGGGCAGTTACTTTACAGCTCAAACGAACTACATCCTTCATGAAGCTCACATGTTTCTCATCTTAACTGAGAGGCATTGGATGTTAGAGGACCTTTGCTTTGTATCAATTTCAAGCAGAATTGAACTAGATATGGTCCGTATGTATAGGAAACACTGTTCATTTCTTCTTAGCACCCTCACGTTTCCTGTTGTCTTAGAGAATCTAGAAAGCTGGAGCGTGCTTCTTGCTCTAAAGGAGAGCGTGATCAATGGATGAGAAATCTGCTGTGTGTTTCACATCAGAAATGGAGTTAAATCCCAGGCTCTGAGTCTTCCTACAAGCAAGACTTCGTTTCATGTAAAGGCAGTAACTTTACAGCTCAAACGAACTACATCATTCACTAAGCACACACGTTTCACATCTAAACTGACAAGCATTGGATGTTAGAGGACCTGTACTTTCTTTCAGTTTCAGAAGCAGAGTTGAACTAGATATGGCCCTTATGTGTAGGAAACACCGTTCTTTTGTTTTGAGCACATTCACGTTTCCTGCTGTCTTAGAGACTGTAGAAAGCAAGAGCCTGCTTCTTGCTCTAAAGCAGAGTGTGATCCATGGATGAGAACTATGCTGTTTGTTTCCCTTCAGAAATGGAGTTAAATCCCAGGCTCTGTGTCTTCCTACAAGCAAGACTTCGTTTCTAGTAAGGGCACTCACTTTTCAGCTCAAACGAACTACATCTTTCACAAATCTCACACGTTTCTCATCTTAACTGTCAAGCATTGGATGCTTGAGGACCTGTGTTTTGTTTCAGTTTCAGAAGCCGAGTTGAACTAGATATGGCCCGTATGTGTAGGAAAAACCGTTCTTTTGTTCTGAACACACCCAAGTTTCCTGCTGTATTAGAGACTCTAGAAAGCAAGAAAGTGCTACTTGTTCTAAAGCAGAGTGTGATCCATGGATGAGAACTGTGTTGTGTGTTTCCCTTCAGAATTGGAGTAAAACCCCAGACTCTGTGTCTTCCTATAAGCAAGACTTCGTTTCAGGTAAGGAAAGTCACTTTACAGTTCAAACGAACTACATCGATCACAAAGCTCACACGTTTCTCATCTTAACTGACAAGCATTGTATGTTAGAGGACCTGTGGTTTGTTTCAGTTTCAGAAGCAGAGGTGAACTAGATATGGTCCGTACGTGTAGGAAACACCGTTCATTTGTTCTCAGCACACTCAAGTTTCCTGCTGTGTTAGAGACTCTAGAAAGCTAGAGGAGGCTTCTTGCTCTAAAGCAGAGTGTGATCAATGGAAGAGAACTCTGTTGTGTGTTTCACTTCAGAAATGGAGTTAATCCCTGGCTCTGAGTCTTCCTACAAGCAAGACATCGTCTAAGTTAAGGGCAATTACTTTACAGCTCAAAAGAACTACATCGTTCACGAACCTCACACGTTTCTCATCTTAACTGACAAGCATTAGATGTTAGAGGAACTGTGGTTTGTTTCAGTTTCAGAAGTAGAGTTGAACTAAATGTGGTCCGTATGTGTAGGAAACACTGTTCTTTTGTTCTGAGCACACTCAAGTTTCCTGCTGTCTTAGAGACTCTAAAAAGCAAGAGCGTGCTTCTTGCTCTAAAGCAGAGTGTGATCCATGGATGAGAACTATGCTGTGTGTTTCACTTCAGAAATGGAGTTAAATCCCATGCTCTGAGTCTTCCTACAAGCAAGACTTCGTTTCAGGTAAAGGCAGTAACTTTACAGCTCAAACGAACTACATCATTCACTAAGCTCACACGTTTCACATCTAAACTGACAAGCATTGGATGTTAGAGGACCTGTACTTTCTTTCAGTTTCAGAAGCAGAGTTGAACTAGATATGGCCCTTATGTGTAGGAAACACCGTTCTTTTGTTTTGAGCACATTCACGTTTCCTGCTGTCTTAGAGACTGTAGAAAGCAAGAGCGTGCTTCTTGCTCTAAAGCAGAGTGTGATCCATGGATGAGAACAATGCTGTGTGTTTCCCTTCAGAAATGGAGTTAAATCCCAGGCTCTGTGTCTTCCTACATGCAAGACTTCGTTTCAAGGAAGGGCACTCACTTTACAGCTCAAACGAACTACATCGTTCACGAAGCTGACACGTGTCTCATCTTAACTGACAAGCATTGAATGTTAGAGGACAATTGCTTTGTATCAGTTTCAGAAGAAGAGTTGGACTATATATGGTCCATATGTGTAGGAAACACCGTTCATTTGTTCTGAGCACACTCACGTTTCCTGCTGTATTAGAGAATCTAGAAAGCAAGAGAGTGCTTCTTCTTCTAAAGCAGAGTGTGATCCATGGATGAGAACTCTGCTGTTTGTTTCACTTCAGAAATGGAGTTAAATCCCAGGCTCTGTGTCTTCCTACAAGCAAGACTTCGTTTCAGGTAAGGGCATTCACTTTTCAGCTCAAACAAACTACATCTTTCACAAATCTCACATGTTTCTCATCTTAACTGTCAAGCATTGGATGCTTGAGGACCTGTGTTTTGTTTCAGTTTCATAAGTAGAGTTGAACTAGATATGGCCCGTATGTGTAGGAAAAACCGTTCTTTTGTTCTGAACACACCCAAGTTTCCTGCTGTATTAGAGACTCTAGAAAGCAAGAAAGTGCTACTTGTTCTAAAGCAGAGTGTGATCCATGGATGAGAACTGTGTTGTGTGTTTCCCTTCAGAATCGAGTAAAACCCCAGGCTCTGTGTCTTCCTATAAGCAAGACTTCGTTTCAGGTAAGGACAGTCACTTTACAGTTCAAACGAACTACATCGATCACAAAGCTCACACGTTTCTCATCTTAACTGACAAGCATTGTATGTTAGAGGACCTGTGGTTTGTTTCAGTTTCAGAAGCAGAGGTGAACTAGATATGGTCCGTACGTGTAGGAAACACCGTTCATTTGTTCTCAGCACACTCAAGTTTCCTGCTGTGTTAGAGACTCTAGAAAGCTAGAGGAGGCTTCTTGCTCTAAAGCAGGTTGTGATCAATGGAAGAGAACTCTGTTGTGTGTTTCACTTCAGAAATGGAGTTAATCCCTGGCTCTGAGTCTTCCTACAAGCAAGACATCGTCTCAGTTAAGGGCAATTACTTTACAGCTCAAAAGAACTACATCGTTCACGAACCTCACACATTTCTCATCTTAACTGACAAGCATTAGATGTTAGAGGAACTGTGGTTTGTTTCAGTTTCAGAAGTAGAGTTGAACTAAATGTGGTCCGTATGTGTAGGAAACACTGTTCTTTTGTTCTGAGCACACTCAATTTTCCTGCTGTCTTAGAGACTCTAAAAAGCAAGAGCGTGCTTCTTGCTCTAAAGCAGAGTGTGATCCATGGATGAGAACTCTGCTGTGTGTTTCACTTCAGAAATGCAGTTAAATCCCATGCTCTGAGTCGTCCTACAAGGAAGACTTCGATTCAAGTAAGGGCAGTCACTTTTCAGCTCAAACGATCTACATCGTTCACAAAGCTCACACGTTTCTCACCTAAACTGACAAGCATTGGATGTCAGAGGACCTGTGGTTTCTTTCAGTTTCAGAAGTAGAGTTGAACTAGATATGGCCCATATGTTGAGGAAACACCGTTCTTTTGTTCTGAGCACATTCACGTTTCCTGCTCTCTTAGAGACTCGAGAAAGCAAGAGCATGCTTCTTGCTCTAAAGCAGAGTGTGATCAATGGATGAGAACTCTGCTGTGTGTTTCACTTCAGAAATGGAGTTAAAACCCAGGCTCTGAGTCTTCCTACAAGGAGGACTTTGATTCAAGTAAGGGCAGTTACTTTACAGCTCAAACGAACTACATCCTTCATGAAGCTCACATGTTTCTCATCTTAACTGAGAGGCATTGGATGTTAGAGGACCTTTGCTTTGTATCAATTTCAAGCAGAATTGAACTAGATATGGTCCGTATGTATAGGAAACACTGTTCATTTCTTCTTAGCACCCTCACGTTTCCTGTTGTCTTAGAGAATCTAGAAAGCTGGAGCGTGCTTCTTGCTCTAAAGGAGAGTGTGATCAATGGATGAGAAATCTGCTGTGTGTTTCACTTCAGAAATGGAGTTAAATCCCAGGCTCTGAGTCTTCCTACAAGCAAGACTTCGTTTCAGGTAAAGGCAGTAACTTTACAGCTCAAACGAACTACATCATTCACTAAGCTCACATGTTTCACATCTAAACTGACAAGCATTGGATGTTAGAGGACCTGTACTTTCTTTCAGTTTCAGAAGCAGAGTTGAACTAGATATGGCCCTTATGTGTAGGAAACACTGTTCTTTTGTTTTGAGCACATTCACGTTTCCTGCTGTCTTAGAGACTGTAGAAAGCAAGAGCGTGCTTCTTGCTCTAAAGCAGTGTGTGATCCATGGATGAGAACTATGCTGTGTGTTTCCCTTCAGAAATGGAGTTAAATCCCAGGCTCTGTGTCTTCCTACAAGCAAGACATCGTTTCAGGTAAGGGCAGTCAGTTTTCAGCTCAAACGAACTACATCGTTCACAAAGCTCACACGTTTTTCATCTTAAATGACAAGCATTGGATGTTAGAGGACCTGTGCTTTGTATCAATTTCAGAGGCAGAGTGGTACTAGATATGGTCTGTATCTGTAGGAAACACCGTTCTTTTGTTGTCGGCACACTCACGTTTCCTGCTGTCTTAGAGACTCTAAAAAGCAAGAGCGTGCTTCTTGCTCTAAAGCAGAGTGTGATAAATGGATGAGAACTCTGCTGTGTGTATCACTTCAGAAATGGAGTTAAATCCCATGCTCTGAGTCTTCCTACAAGGAAGACTTCGATTCAAGTAAGGGCAGTTACTTTACAGCTCAAACGAACTACATCGTTCACGAAGCTCACACGTTTCTCATCTTAACTGACAAGCATTAGATGTTAAAGGACCTGTGGTTTGTTTCAGTTTCAGAAGCAGAGTTGAACTAGGTATGGTCCATATGTGTAGAAAACACGGTTTTTTTTTGTTCTGAGCACACTCAAGTTTTCTGCTGTATTAGAGATTCTAGAAAGCAAGAGCGTGCTTCTTGCTCTAAAGCAGAGTGTGATCCATCGATGAGAACTATGCTGTGTGTTTCCCTTCAGAAATGGAGTTATATTCCAGGCTCTGAGTCTTCCTACAAGCAAGACTTCGTTTCAAGTAAGGGCAGTCACTTTTCAGCTCAAACGATCTACATCGTTCACGAAGCTCACATGTTTCTCATCTTAACTGAGAGGCATTGGATGTTAGAGGACCTTTGCTTTGTATCAATTTCAAGCAGAATTGAACTAGATATGGTCCGTATGTATAGGAAACACGGTTCATTTCTTCTTAGCACACTCACGTTTCCTGTTGTCTTAGAGAATCTAGAAAGCTGGAACGTGCTTCTTGCTCTAAAGGAGAGTGTGATCAATGGATGAGAAATCTGCTGTGTGTTTCACTTCAGAAATGGAGTTAAATCCCAGGCTCTGAGTCTTCCTACAAGCAAGACTTCGTTTCAGGTAAAGGCAGTAACTTTACAGCTCAAACGAACTACATCATTCACTCAGCTCAAACGTTTCACATCTAAACTGACAAGCATTGGATGTTAGAGGACCTGTACTTTCTTTCAGTTTCAGAAGCAGAGTTGAACTAGATATGGCCCTTATGTGTAGGAAACACCGTTGTTTTGTTTTGAGCACATTCACGTTTCCTGCTGTCTTAGAGACTGTAGAAAGCAAGAGCGTGCTTCTTGCTCTAAAGCAGGTTGTGATCAATGGAAGAGAACTCTGTTGTGTGTTTCACTTCAGAAATGGAGTTAATCCCTGGCTCTGAGTCTTCCTACAAGCAAGACGTCGTCTCAGTTAAGGGCAATTACTTTACAGCTCAAAAGAACTACATCGTTCACAAACCTCACACATTTCTCATCTTAACTGACAAGCATTAGATGTTAGAGGAACTGTGGTTTGTTTCAGTTTCAGAAGTAGAGTTGAACTAAATGTGGTCCGTATGTGTAGGAAACACTGTTCTTTTGTTCTGAGCACACTCAAGTTTCCTGCTGTCTTAGAGACTCTAAAAAGCAAGAGCGTGCTTCTTGCTCTAAAGCAGAGTGTGATCCATGGATGAGAACTCTGCTGTGTGTTTCACTTCAGAAATGGAGTTAAATCCCATGCTCTGAGTCTTCCTACAAGGAAGACTTCGATTCAAGTAAGGGCAGTTACTTTACAGCTCAAACGAACTACATCGTTCACGAAGCTCACACATTTCTCATCCTAACTGACAAGCATTAGATGTTAGAGGACCTGTGGTTTGTTTCAGTTTCAGAAGCATAGTTGAACTAGATATGGCCCATATGTGTAGAAAACACATTTTTTTTGTTCTGAGCACACTCTCGTTTCCTGCTGTATTAGAGACTCTAGAAAGCAAGAGCGTGCTTCTTGCTCTAAAGCAGAGTGTGGTCCATCGATGAGAACTATGCTGTGTGTTTCCCTTCAGAAATGGTGTTATATTCCAGGCTCTGAGTCTTTGTACAAGCAAGACTTCGTTTCAAGTAAGGGCAGTCACTTTTCAGCTCAAACGATCTACATCGTTCACAAAGCTCACACGTTTCTCACCTAAACTGACAAGCATTGGATGTCACAGGACCTGTGGTTTCTTTCAGTTTCAGAAGTAGAGTTGAACTAGATATGGCCCATATGTTGAGGAAACACCGTTCTTTTGTTCTGAGCACATTCACGTTTCCTGCTCTCTTAGAGACTCGAGAAAGCAAGAGCATGCTTCTTGCTCTAAAGCAGAGTGTGATCAATGGATGAGAACTCTGCTGTGTGTTTCACTTCAGAAATGGAGTTAAAACCCAGGCTCTGAGTCTTCCTACAAGGAGGACTTTGATTCAAGTAAGGGCAGTTACTTTACAGCTCAAACGAACTACATCCTTCATGAAGCTCACATGTTTCTCATCTTAACTGAGAGGCATTGGATGTTAGAGGACCTTTGCTTTGTATCAATTTCAAGCAGAATTGAACTAGATATGGTCCGTATGTATAGGAAACACTGTTCATTTCTTCTTAGCACCCTCACGTTTCCTGTTGTCTTAGAGAATCTAGAAAGCTGGAGCGTGCTTCTTGCTCTAAAGGAGAGTGTGATCAATGGATGAGAAATCTGCTGTGTGTTTCACATCAGAAATGGAGTTAAATCCCAGGCTCTGAATCTTCCTACAAGCAAGACTTCGTTTCATGTAAAGGCAGTAACTTTACAGCTCAAACGAACTACATCATTCACTAAGCTCACACGTTTCACATCTAAACTGACAAGCATTGGATGTTAGAGGACCTGTACTTTCTTTCAGTTTCAGAAGCAGAGTTGAACTAGATATGGCCCTTATGTGTAGGAAACACCGTTCTTTTGTTTTGAGCACATTCACGTTTCCTGCTGTCTTAGAGACTGTAGAAAGCAAGAGCGTGCTTCTTGCTCTAAAGCAGAGTGTGATCCATGGATGAGAACTATGCTGTGTGTTTCCCTTCAGAAATGGAGTTAAATCCCAGGCTCTGTGTCTTCCTACAAGCAAGACTTCGTTTCTAGTAAGGGCACTCACTTTTCAGCTCAAACGAACTACATCTTTCACAAATCTCACACGTTTCTCATCTTAACTGTCAAGCATTGGATGCTTGAGGACCTGTGTTTTGTTTCAGTTTCAGAAGCAGAGTTGAACTAGATATGGCCCGTATGTGTAGGAAAAACCGTTCTTTTGTTCTGAACACACCCAAGTTTCCTGCTGTATTAGAGACCCTAGAAAGCAAGAAAGTGCTACTTGTTCTAAAGCAGAGTGTGATCCATGGATGAGAACTGTGTTGTGTGTTTCCCTTCAGAATTGGAGTAAAACCCCAGGCTCTGTGTCTTCCTATAAGCAAGACTTCGTTTCAGGTAAGGAAAGTCACTTTACAGTTCAAACGAACTACATCGATCACAAAGCTCACACGTTTCTCATCTTAACTGACAAGCATTGTATGTTAGAGGACCTGTGGTTTGTTTCAGTTTCAGAAGCAGAGGTGAACTAGATATGGTCCGTACGTGTAGGAAACACCGTTCATTTGTTCTCAGCACACTCAAGTTTCCTGCTGTGTTAGAGACTCTAGAAAGCTAGAGGAGGCTTCTTGCTCTAAAGCAGAGTGTGATCAATGGAAGAGAACTCTGTTGTGTGTTTCACTTCAGAAATGGAGTTAATCCCTGGCTCTGAGTCTTCCTACAAGCAAGACATCGTCTAAGTTAAGGGCAATTACTTTACAGCTCAAAAGAACTACATCGTTCACGAACCTCACACGTTTCTCATCTTAACTGACAAGCATTAGATGTTAGAGGAACTGTTGTTTGTTTCAGTTTCAGAAGTAGAGTTGAACTAAATGTGGTCCGTATGTGTAGGAAACACTGTTCTTTTGTTCTGAGCACACTCAAGTTTCCTGCTGTCTTAGAGACTCTAAAAAGCAAGAGCGTGCTTCTTGCTCTAAAGCAGAGTGTGATCCATGGATGAGAACTATGCTGTGTGTTTCACTTCAGAAATGGAGTTAAATCCCATGCTCTGAGTCTTCCTACAAGGAAGACTTCGATTCAAGTAAGGGCAGTTACTTTACAGCTCAAACGAACTACATCGTTCACGAACCTCACACGTTTCTCATCTTAACTGACAAGCATTAGATGTTAGAGGAACTGTGGTTTGTTTCAGTTTCAGAAGTAGAGTTGAACTAAATGTGGTCCGTATGTGTAGGAAACACTGTTCTTTTGTCCTGAGCACACTCAAGTTTCCTGCTGTCTTAGAGACTCTAAAAAGCAAGAGCGTGCTTCTTGCTCTAAAGCAGAGTGTGATCCATGGATGAGAACTCTGCTGTGTGTTTCCCTTCAGAAATGGTGTTATATTCCAGGCTCTGAGTCTTCCTACAAGCAAGACTTCGTTTCAAGTAAGGGCAGTCACTTTTCAGCTCAAACGATCTACATCGTTCACAAAGCTCACACGTCTCTCACCTAAACTGACAAGCATTGGATGTCAGAGGACCTGTGGTTTCTTTCAGTTTCAGAAGTAGAGTTGAACTAGATATGGCCCATATGTTGAGGAAACACCGTTCTTTTGTTCTGAGCACATTCACGTTTCCTGCTCTCTTAGAGACTCGAGAAAGCAAGAGCATGCTTCTTGCTCTAAAGCAGAGTGTGATCAATGGATGAGAACTCTGCTGTGTGTTTCACTTCAGAAATGGAGTTAAAACCCAGGCTCTGAGTCTTCCTACAAGGAGGACTTTGATTCAAGTAAGGGCAGTTACTTTACAGCTCAAACGAACTACATCCTTCATGAAGCTCACATGTTTCTCATCTTAACTGAGAGGCATTGGATGTTAGAGGACCTTTGCTTTGTATCAATTTCAAGCAGAATTGAACTAGATATGGTCCGTATGTATAGGAAACACGGTTCATTTCTTCTTAGCACACTCACGTTTCCTGTTGTCTTAGAGAATCTAGAAAGCTGGAGCGTGCTTCTTGCTCTAAAGGAGAGTGTGATCAATGGATGAGAAATCTGCTGTGTGTTTCACTTCAGAAATGGAGTTAAATCCCAGGCTCTGAGTCTTCCTACAAGCAAGACTTCGTTTCAGGTAAAGGCAGTAACTTTACAGCTCAAACGAACTACATCATTCACTAAGCTCACACGTTTCACATCTAAACTGACAAGCATTGGATGTTAGAGGACCTGTACTTTCTTTCAGTTTCAGAAGCAGTGTTGAACTAGATATGGCCCTTATGTGTAGGAAACACCGTTCTTTTGTTTTGAGCACATTCAAGTTTCCTGCTGTCTTAGAGACTGTAGAAAGCAAGAGCGTGCTTCTTGCTCTAAAGCAGAGTGTGATCCATGGATGAGAACAATGCTGTGTGTTTCCATTCAGAAATGGAGTTAAATCCCAGGCTCTGTGTCTTCCTACATGCAAGACTTCGTTTCAAGTAAGGGCACTCACTTTACAGCTCAAACGAACTACATCGTTCACGAAGCTGACACGTGTCTCATCTTAACTGACAAGCATTGAATCTTAGAGGACAATTGCTTTGTATCAGTTTCAGAAGAAGAGTTGGACTATATATGGTCCATATGTGTAGGAAACACCGTTCATTTGTTCTGAGCACACTCACGTTTCCTGCTGTATTAGAGAATCTAGAAAGCAAGAGAGTGCTTCTTGCTCTAAAGCAGAGTGTGATCCATGGATGAGAACTCTGCTGTTTGTTTCACTTCAGAAATGGAGTTAAATCCCAGGCTCTGTGTCTTCCTACAAGCAAGACTTCGTTTCAGGTAAGGGCATTCACTTTTCAGCTCAAACAAACTACATCTTTCACAAATCTCACACGTTTCTCATCTTAACTGTCAAGCATTGGATGCTTGAGGACCTGTGTTTTGTTTCAGTTTCATAAGCAGAGTTGAACTAGATATGGCCCGTATGTGTAGGAAAAACCGTTCTTTTGTTCTGAACACACCCAAGTTTCCTGCTGTATTAGAGACTCTAGAAAGCAAGAAAGTGCTACTTGTTCTAAAGCAGAGTGTGATCCATGGATGAGAACTGTGTTGTGTGTTTCCCTTCAGAATTGGAGTAAAACCCCAGGCTCTGTGTCTTCCTATAAGCAAGACTTCGTTTCAGGTAAGGACAGTCACTTTACAGTTCAAACGAACTACATCGATCACAAAGCTCACACGTTTCTCATCTTAACTGACAAGCATTGTATGTTAGAGGACCTGTGGTTTGTTTCAGTTTCAGAAGCAGAGGTGAACTAGATATGGTCCGTACGTGTAGGAAACACCGTTCATTTGTTCTCAGCACACTCAAGTTTCCTGCTGTGTTAGAGACTCTAGAAAGCTAGAGGAGGCTTCTTGCTCTAAAGCAGGTTGTGATCAATGGAAGAGAACTCTGTTGTGTGTTTCACTTCAGAAATGGAGTTAATCCCTGGCTCTGAGTCTTCCTACAAGCAAGACATCGTCTCAGTTAAGGGCAATTACTTTACAGCTCAAAAGAACTACATCGTTCACAAACCTCACACATTTCTCATCTTAACTGACAAGCATTAGATGTTAGAGGAACTGTGGTTTGTTTCAGTATCAGAAGTAGAGTTGAACTAAATGTGGTCCGTATGTGTAGGAAACACTGTTCTTTTGTTCTGAGCACACTCAATTTTCCTGCTGTCTTAGAGACTCTAAAAAGCAAGAGCGTGCTTCTTGCTCTAAAGCAGAGTGTGATCCATGGATGAGAACTCTGCTGTGTGTTTCACTTCAGAAATGCAGTTAAATCCCATGCTCTGTGTCGTCCTACACGGAAGACTTCGATTCAAGTAAGGGCAGTCACTTTTCAGCTCAAACAATCTACATCGTTCACAAAGCTCACACGTTTCTCACCTAAACTGACAAGCATTGGATGTCAGAGGACCTGTGGTTTCTTTCAGTTTCAGAAGTAGAGTTGAACTAGATATGGCCCATATGTTGAGGAAACACCGTTCTTTTGTTCTGAGCACATTCACGTTTCCTGCTCTCTTAGAGACTCGAGAAAGCAAGAGCATGCTTCTTGCTCTAAAGCAGAGTGTGATCAATGGATGAGAACTCTGCTGTGTGTTTCACTTCAGAAATGGAGTTAAAACCCAGGCTCTGAGTCTTCCTACAAGGAGGACTTTGATTCAAGTAAGGGCAGTTACTTTACAGCTCAAACGAACTACATCCTTCATGAAGCTCACATGTTTCTCATCTTAACTGAGAGGCATTGGATGTTAGAGGACCTTTGCTTTGTATCAATTTCAAGCAGAATTGAACTAGATATGGTCCGTATGTATAGGAAACACTGTTCATTTCTTCTTAGCACCCTCACGTTTCCTGTTGTCTTAGAGAATCTAGAAAGCTGGAGCGTGCTTCTTGCTCTAAAGGAGAGTGTGATCAATGGATGAGAAATCTGCTGTGTGTTTCACTTCAGAAATGGAGTTAAATCCCAGGCTCTGAGTCTTCCTACAAGCAAGACTTCGTTTCAGGTAAAGGCAGTAACTTTACAGCTCAAACGAACTACATCATTCACTAAGCTCACATGTTTCACATCTAAACTGACAAGCATTGGATGTTAGAGGACCTGTACTTTCTTTCAGTTTCAGAAGCAGAGTTGAACTAGATATGGCCCGTATGTGTAGGAAAAACCGTTCTTTTGTTCTGAACACACCCAAGTTTCCTGCTGTATTAGAGACTCTAGAAAGCAAGAAAGTGCTACTTGTTCTAAAGCAGAGTGTGATCCATGGATGAGAACTGTGTTGTGTGTTTCCCTTCAGAATTGGAGTAAAATCCCAGGCTCTGGGTCTTCCTATAAGCAAGACTTCGTTTCAGGTAAGGGCAGTCACTTTTCAGCTCAAACGAACTACATCGTTAACAAAGCTCACACGTTTCTCATCTTAAATGACAAGCATTGGATGTTAGGGGACCTGTGCTTTGTATCAATTTCAGAGGCAGAGTGTGATACGTACTAGATATGGTCCGTATGTGTAGGAAACACCGTTCTTTTGTTCTCAGCACACTCACGTTTCCTGCTGTCTAAGAGACTCTAGAAAGCAAGGGCGTGCTTCTTGCTCTAAAGCAGAGTATGATCAATGGATGAGAACTCTGCTTTGTGTTTCACTTCAGAAATGGAGTCAAATCACATGCTCTGAGTCTTCCTACAAGGAAGACTTCGATTCAAGTAAGGGCAGTTACTTTACAGCTCAAACTAACTACATCGTTCACGAAGCTCACACATTTCTCATCTTAACTGACAAGCATTGGATGTTAGAGGACCTGTGGTTTGTTTCAGTTTCAGAAGCAGAGTTGAACTATATATGGCCCATATGTGTAGGAAACACCGTTCTTTTGTTCTGAGCACACTCACGTTTCCTGCTATATTAGAGACTCTAGAAAGCAAGAGCATGCTTCTTGCTCTAAAGCAGAGTGTGATCCATCGATGAGAACTATGCTGTGAGTTTCCCTTCAGAAATGGAGTTATATTTCAGACTCTGAGTCTTCGTACAAGCAAGACTTCATTTCTGGTAGGGGCAGTAACTTTACAGCTCAAATAAACTACATCATTCACTAAGCTCACACATTTCACATCTAAAGTGACAAGCATTGGATGTTAGAGGACCTGTACTTTCTTTCAGTTTCAGAAGCAGAGTTGAACTAGATATGGCCCATACGTGTAGGAAACACCTTTCTTTTGTTCTGAGTACACTCACATTTCCTGATGTCTTAGAGACTGTAGAAAGCAAGAGCGTGCTTCTTGCTCTAAAGCAGAGTGTGATCCATGGATGAGAACTATGCTGTGTGTTTCCCTTCAGAAATGGAGTTAAATCCCAGGCTCTGTGTCTTCCTACATGCAAGACATCGTTTCAGGTAAGGGAAGTCACTTTTCAGCTCAAAGGAACTACATCGTTCACAAAGCTCACACGTTTCTCATCTTAAATGACAAGCATTGGATGTTAGAGGACCTGTGCTTTGTATCAATTTCAGAGGCAGAGTGGTACTAGATATGGTCTGTATGTGTGGGAAACACCGTTCTTTTGTTGTCAGCACACTCATGTTTCCTGCTGTCTTAGAGATTCTAGAAAGCAAGAGCGTGCTTCTTGCTCTAAAGCAGAGTGTGATCTATATTTGAGAACTCTGCTGTGTGTTTCACTTCAGAAATGGAGTTAAATCCCAGGCTCTGAGTCTTCCTACAAGCAAGACTTCGTTGCAGGTAAGGGCAGTCACTTTACAGTTCACACGATCTACATCGTTCACGAAGCTCACACGTTTCTCATATAAACTGACAAGCATTGGATGTTAGAGGACCTGTACTTTCTTTCAGTTTCAGAAGCAGGGTTGGACTATATAATGTCCGTGTGTATAGGAAATACCTTTCTTTTGTTCTCAACAAACTCACGTTTCCTGCTGTCTTAGAAACTCTAGAAAGCAAGAGCATGCTTCTTGCTCTAAAGCAGAGTGTGATCCATGGATGAGAACTATGCTGTGTGTTTCCCTTCAGAAATGGAGTTAAATCCCAGGCTCTGTGTCTTCCTACAAGCAAGACTTCGTTTCAAGTAAGGGCACTCTCTTTTCAGCTCAAACGAACTACATCGTTCACGAAGCTCACACGTTCCTCATCTTAACTGACAAGCATTGGATGTTAGAGGACAATTGCTTTGTATCAGTTTCAGAAGAAGAGTGGGACTATATATCGTCCATACCTGTAGGAAACACCGTTCATTTGTTCAGAGCACACTCACGTTTCCTGCTATATTAGAGAATCTAGAAAGCAAGAGAATGCTTCTTGCTCTAAAGCAGAGTGCGATAAATGGATGAGAACTCTGCTGTTTGTTTCACTTCAGAAATGGAGTTAAATCCCATGCTGTGAGTCTTCGTACAAGGAAGACTTCGATTCAAGTAAGGGCAGATACTTTACTGCTCAAATGAACTACATCGCACACGAAGCTCACACGTTTCTCATCTTAACTGACAAGCATTGGATGTTAGAGGACCTGTGGTTTGTTTCATTTTCAGAAGCAGAGTTGAACTAGATATGGCCCATATGTGTAGCAAAAACCGTTCTTTTGTTCTGAGCTCACTCATGTTTCCTGCTGTATTAGAGACTCTAGAAAGCAAGAGCGTGCTTCTTGCTCTAAAGCAGACTGTGATCAATGGATGAGAACTCTGCTGTGAGTTTCACTTCAGAAATAGTGTTAAATCCCAGGCTCTGAGTCTTGCTACAAGCAAGACTTTGTTTCAGGTAAGGGCAGTCACTTTACAGTTCACACGAACTACATCATTCACGAAGCTCACAAATTTCTCAAGTTAACTGACAAGCATTGGAATAAGAGGACTTGTGGTTTGTTTCAGTTTCAGAAGCAGAGTTGAACTAGATATGGCCCCTATGTGTAGGAAACTCTGTTCTTTAGTTCTGAGCTCACTCATGTTTCCTGCTGTATTAGAGACTCTAGAAAGCAATAGCGTGCTTCTTGCTCTAAAGCAGAGTGTGATCCATCGATGAGAACTATGCTGTGTGTTTCCCTTCAGAAATGGAGTTAAATCCCAGGCTCTGTGTCTTCCTACAAGCAAGACTTCGTTTCAGGTAAGGGCATTCACTTTTCAGCTCAAACGAACTACATCTTTCACAAATCTCACACGTTTCTCATCTTAACTGACAAGCATTGGATGTTTGAGGACCTATGTTTTGTTTCAGTTTCAGAAGCAGAGTTGAACTAGATATGGCCGTATGTGTAGGAAAATCCGTTCTTTTGTTCTGAACACACGCAAGTTTCCTGCTGTATTAGAGACTCTAGAAAGCAAGAAAGTGCTACTTGTTCTAAAGCAGAGTGTGATCCATGGATGTGAATTGTGTTGTGTGTTTCCCTTCAGAAATGGAGTTAAATCCCAGGCTCTGTGTCTTCCTACATGCAAGACATCGTTTCAGGTAAGGGAAGTCACTTTTCAGCTCAAAGGAACTACATCGTTCACAAAGCTCACACGTTTCTCATCTTAAATGACAAGCATTGGATGTTAGAGGACCTGTGCTTTGTATCAGTTTCAGAAGAAGAGTGGGACTATATATCGTCCATACCTGTAGGAAACACCGTTCATTTGTTCAGAGCACACTCACGTTTCCTGCTATATTAGAGAATCTAGAAAGCAAGAGAATGCTTCTTGCTCTAAAGCAGAGTGCGATAAATGGATGAGAACTCTGCTGTTTGTTTCACTTCAGAAATGGAGTTAAATCCCATGCTGTGAGTCTTCGTACAAGGAAGACTTCGATTCAAGTAAGGGCAGATACTTTACTGCTCAAATGAACTACATCGCACACGAAGCTCACACGTTTCTCATCTTAACTGACAAGCATTGGATGTTAGAGGACCTGTGGTTTGTTTCATTTTCAGAAGCAGAGTTGAACTAGATATGGCCCATATGTGTAGCAAAAACCGTTCTTTTGTTCTGAGCTCACTCATGTTTCCTGCTGTATTAGAGACTCTAGAAAGCAAGAGCGTGCTTCTTGCTCTAAAGCAGACTGTGATCAATGGATGAGAACTCTGCTGTGAGTTTCACTTCAGAAATAGTGTTAAATCCCAGGCTCTGAGTCTTGCTACAAGCAAGACTTTGTTTCAGGTAAGGGCAGTCACTTTACAGTTCACACGAACTACATCATTCACGAAGCTCACAAATTTCTCAAGTTAACTGACAAGCATTGGAATAAGAGGACTTGTGGTTTGTTTCAGTTTCAGAAGCAGAGTTGAACTAGATATGGCCCCTATGTGTAGGAAACTCTGTTCTTTAGTTCTGAGCTCACTCATGTTTCCTGCTGTATTAGAGACTCTAGAAAGCAATAGCGTGCTTCTTGCTCTAAAGCAGAGTGTGATCCATCGATGAGAACTATGCTGTGTGTTTCCCTTCAGAAATGGAGTTAAATCCCAGGCTCTGTGTCTTCCTACAAGCAAGACTTCGTTTCAGGTAAGGGCATTCACTTTTCAGCTCAAACGAACTACATCTTTCACAAATCTCACACGTTTCTCATCTTAACTGACAAGCATTGGATGTTTGAGGACCTATGTTTTGTTTCAGTTTCAGAAGCAGAGTTGAACTAGATATGGCCGTATGTGTAGGAAAATCCGTTCTTTTGTTCTGAACACACGCAAGTTTCCTGCTGTATTAGAGACTCTAGAAAGCAAGAAAGTGCTACTTGTTCTAAAGCAGAGTGTGATCCATGGATGTGAATTGTGTTGTGTGTTTCCCTTCAGAAATGGAGTTAAATCCCAGGCTCTGTGTCTTCCTACATGCAAGACATCGTTTCAGGTAAGGGAAGTCACTTTTCAGCTCAAAGGAACTACATCGTTCACAAAGCTCACACGTTTCTCATCTTAAATGACAAGCATTGGATGTTAGAGGACCTGTGCTTTGTATCAATTTCAGAGGCAGAGTGGTACTAGATATGGTCTGTATGTGTAGGAAACACCGTTCTTTTGTTGTCAGCACACTCATGTTTCCTGCTGTCTTAGAGATTCTAGAAAGCAAGAGCGTGCTTCTTGCTCTAAAGCAGAGTGTGATCTATATTTGAGAACTCTGCTGTGTGTTTCACTTCAGAAATGGAGTTAAATCCCAGGCTCTGAGTCTTCCTACAAGCAAGACTTCGTTGCAGGTAAGGGCAGTCACTTTACAGTTCACACGATCTACATCGTTCACGAAGCTCACACGTTTCTCATATAAACTGACAAGCATTGGATGTTAGAGGACCTGTACTTTCTTTCAGTTTCAGAAGCAGAGTTGAACTAGATATGGCCCATATGTGTAGGAAACACCGTTCTGTTGTGCTGAGCACACTCACATTTCCTGCTGTCTTACAGACTGTAGAAAGCAAGAGCGTGTTTCTTGCTCTAAAGCAGAGTGTGGTATATGGATGAGAACTATGCTGTGTGTTTCCCTTCAGAAATGGAGTTAAATCCCAGGCTCTGTGTCTTCCTACAAGCAAGACTTCGTTTCAAGTAAGGGCACTCTCTTTTCAGCTCAAACGAACTACATCGTTCACGAAGCTCACACGTTCCTCATCTTAACTGACAAGCATTGGATGTTAGAGGACAATTGCTTTGTATCAGTTTCAGAAGAAGAGTGGGACTATATATCGTCCATACGTGTAGGAAACACCGTTCATTTGTTCAGAGCACACTCACGTTTCCTGCTATATTAGAGAATCTAGAAAGCAAGAGAATGCTTCTTGCTCTAAAGCAGAGTGCGATAAATGGATGAGAACTCTGCTGTTTGTTTCACTTCAGAAATGGAGTTAAATCCCATGCTGTGAGTCTTCGTACAAGGAAGACTTCGATTCAAGTAAGGGCAGATACTTTACTGCTCAAATGAACTACATCGCACACGAAGCTCACACGTTTCTCATCTTAACTGACAAGCATTGGATGTTAGAGGACCTGTGGTTTGTTTCATTTTCAGAAGCAGAGTTGAACTAGATATGGCCCATATGTGTAGCAAAAACCGTTCTTTTGTTCTGAGCTCACTCATGTTTCCTGCTGTATTAGAGACTCTAGAAAGCAAGAGCGTGATTCTTGCTCTAAAGCAGACTGTGATCAATGGATGAGAACTCTGCTGTGAGTTTCACTTCAGAAATAGTGTTAAATCCCAGGCTCTGAGTCTTGCTACAAGCAAGACTTTGTTTCAGGTAAGGGCAGTCACTTTACAGTTCACACGAACTACATCATTCACGAAGCTCACAAATTTCTCAAGTTAACTGACAAGCATTGGAATAAGAGGACTTGTGGTTTGTTTCAGTTTCAGAAGCAGAGTTGAACTAGATATGGCCCCTATGTGTAGGAAACTCTGTTCTTTAGTTCTGAGCTCACTCATGTTTCCTGCTGTATTAGAGACTCTAGAAAGCAATAGCGTGCTTCTTGCTCTAAAGCAGAGTGTGATCCATCGATGAGAACTATGCTGTGTGTTTCCCTTCAGAAATGGAGTTAAATCCCAGGCTCTGTGTCTTCCTACAAGCAAGACTTCGTTTCAGGTAAGGGCATTCACTTTTCAGCTCAAACGAACTACATCTTTCACAAATCTCACACGTTTCTCATCTTAACTGACAAGCATTGGATGTTTGAGGACCTATGTTTTGTTTCAGTTTCAGAAGCAGAGTTGAACTAGATATGGCCGTATGTGTAGGAAAATCCGTTCTTTTGTTCTGAACACACGCAAGTTTCCTGCTGTATTAGAGACTCTAGAATGCAAGAAAGTGCTACTTGTTCTAAAGCAGAGTGTGATCCATGGATGTGAATTGTGTTGTGTGTTTCCCTTCATAATTGGAGTAAAATCCCAGGCTCTGTGTCTTCCTATAGGCAAGACTTCGTTTCAAGTAAGGGCAGTCACTTTTCAGCTCAAACGAACTACATCGTTCACAAAGCTCACACGTTTCTCATCTTAAATGAAAAGCATTGGATGTTAGAGGACCTGTGCTTTGTATCAATTTCAGAGGCAGAGTGTGATACATACTAGATATGGTCCGTATGTGTAGGAAACACCGTTCTTTTGTTCTCAGCACACTCACGTTTCCTGCTGTCTTAGAGACTCTAGAAAGCAAGGGCGTGCTTCTTGCTCTAAAGCAGAGTATGATCAATGGATGAGAACTCTGCTGTGTGTTTCACTTCAGAAATGGAGTGAAATCCCATGCTCTGAATCTTCCTACAAGGAAGACTTCGATTCAAGTAAGGGCAGTTACTTTACAGCTCAAACTAACTACATCGATCACAAAGCTCACACGTTTCTCATCTTAACTGACAAGCATTGGATGTTAGAGGACCTGTGGTTTGTTTCAGTTTCAGAAGCAGAGTTGAACTAGATATGGCCCATATGTGTAGGAAACACCGTTCTTTTGTTCTGAGCACACTCACGTTTCCTGCTGTATTAGAGACTCTAGAAAGCAAGAGCATGCTTCTTGCTCTAAAGCAGAGTGTGATCCATCGATGAGAACTATTCTGTGTGTTTCCCTTCAGAAATGGAGTTATATTTCAGGCTCTGAGTCTTCCTACAAGCAAGACTTCGTTTCAGGTAGGGGCAGTAACTTTACAGCTCAAACGAACTACATCATTCACTAAGCTCACACGTTTCACATCTAAACTGTCAAGCATTGGATGTTAGAGGACCTGTACTTTCTTTCAGTTTCAGAAGCAGAGTTGAACTAGATATGTCCCATACGTGTAGGAAACCCCTTTCTTTTGTTCTGAGTACACTCACATTTCCTGATGTCTTAGAGACTGTAGAAAGCAAGAGCATGCTTCTTGTTCTAAAGCAGAGTGTGATCCATGGATGAGAACTATGCTGTGTGTTTCCCTTCAGAAATGGAGTTAAATCCCAGGCTCTGTGTCTTCCTACATGCAAGACATCGTTTCAGGTAAGGGGAGTCACTTTTCAACTCAAAGGAACTACATCGTTAACAAAGCTCACACGTTTCTCATCTTAAATTACAAGCATTGGATGTTAGAGGACCTGTGCTTTGTATCAATTTCAGAGGCAGAGTGGTACTAGATATGGTCTGTATGTGTAGGAAACACCGTTCTTTTGTTGTCAGCACACTCATGTTTCCTGCTGTCTTAGAGACTCTAGAAAGCAAGAGCGTGCTTCTTGCTCTAAAGCAGAGTGTGATCTATATATGAGAACTCTGCTGTGTGTTTCACTTCAGAAATGGAGTTAAATCCCAGGCTCTGAGTCTTCCTACAAGCAAGACTTCGTTTCAGGTAAGGGCAGTCCCTTTACAGTTCACACGAACTACATCATTCACGAAGCTCACACATTTCTCAATTTAACTGACAAGCATTGGAATAAGAGGACCTGTGGTTTGTTTCAGTTTCAGAAGCAGAGTTGGACTAGATATGGTCCGTATGTGTAGTAAACACCGTTCTTTTGTTCTCAGCACACTCACGTTTCCTGCTGTCTTAGAGACTCTAGAAAGCAAGAGCGTGCTTCTTGCTCTAAAGCAGAGTGTGATCAATGGGTGAGAACTCTGCTGTGTGTTTAACTTCAGAAATGGAGTTAAATCCCATGCTCTGAGTCTTCCTACAAGGAAGACTTCGTTTCAAGTAAGGGCAGTCACTTTTCAGCTCAAATGATCCACATCGTTCACGAAGCTCACACGTTTCTCATATAAACTGACAAGCATTGGATGTCAGAGGACCTGTGGTTTCTTTCAGTTTCAGAAGTAGAGTTGAACTAGATATGGCCAATATGTTGAGGAAACACCGTTCTTTTGTTCTGAGCACATTCACGTTTCCTGCTGTCTTAGAGACTCTAGAAAGCAAGAGCGTGCTTCTTGCTCTAAAGCAGAGTGTGATCAATGGATGAGAAATCTGCTGTGTGTTTCACTTCAGAAATGGAGTTAAATCCCAGGCTCTGAGTCTTCCTACAAGCAAGACTTCGTTTCAGGTAAGGGCAGTTACTTTACAGCTCAAACGAACTACATCATTCACTAAGCTCACACATTTCACATCTAAACTGACAAGCATTGGATGTTAGAGGACCTGTACTTTCTTTCAGTTTCAGAAGCAGAGTTGAACTAGATATGGCCCATATGTCTAGGAAACACCGTTCTGTTGTTCTGAGCACACTCACATTTCCTGCTGTCTTACAGAGTGTAGAAAGCAAGAGCGTGCTTCTTGCTCTAAAGCAGAGTGTGGTATATGGATGAGAACTATGCTGTGTGTTTCCCTTCAGAAATGGAGTTAAATCCCAGGCTCTGTGTCTTCCTACAAGCAAGACTTCGTTTCAAGTAAGGGCACTCTCTTTTCAGCTCAAACGAACTACATCGTTCACGAAGCTCACTCGTGTCTCATCTTAACTGACAAGCATTGAATGTTAGAGGACAATTGCTTTGTATCAGTTTCAGAAGAAGAGTTGGACTATATATGGTCCATATTTGTAGGAAACACCGTTCATTTGTTCTGAGCACATTCAAGTTTCTTGCTGTATTAGAGAATCTAGAAAGCAAGAGAATGCTTTTTGCTCTAAAGCAGAGTGTGATCCATGGGTGAGAACTATGATGTGTGTTTCCCTTTAGAAATGGAGTTAAATCCCAGGCTCTGTGTCTTCCTACATGCAAGACATCGTTTCAGGTAAGGGCAGTCACTTTTCAGCTCAAAGGCACTACATCGTTCACAAAGCTCACACGTTTCTCATCTTAAATGACAAGCATTGGATGTTAGAGGACCTGTGCTTTGTATCAATTTCAGAGGCAGAGTGGTACTAGATATGGTCCGTATGTGTAGGAAACACCGTTCTTTTGTTCTGAGCACACTCACGTTTCCTGCTGTCTTAGAGACTCTAGAAAGCAAGGGCTTGCTTCTTGCTCTAAAGCAGAGTATGATCAATGGATGAGAACTCTGCTATGTGTTTCACTTCAGAAATGGAGTGAAATCCCATGCTCTTTGTCTTCCTACAAGGAAGATTTCGATTCAAGTAAGGGCAGTCACTTGACAGTTCACACGAACTACATCATTCACGAAGCTCACACATTTCTCAATTTAACTTACAAGCATTGGAATAAGAGGACCTGTGGTTTGTTTCAGTTTCAGAAGCAGAGTTGGACTAGATATGGTCCTTATGTGTAGTAAACACCGTTCTTTTGTTCTCAGCACACTCACGTTTCCTGCTGTCTTAGAGACTCTAGAAAGCAAGAGCGTGCTTCTTGCTCTAAAGCAGAGTGTGATCAATGGATGAGAACTCTGCTGTGTGTTTAACTTCAGAAATGGAGTTAAATCCCAGTCTCTGTGTCTTCCTACATGCAAGACTTCGTTTCAGGTAAGGGCAGTAACTTTACAGTTCACATGAACTACATCATTCACGAAGCTCACACATTTCTCAACGCAACTGACAAGCATTGGAATAAGAGGACCTGTGGTTTGTTTCAGTTTTAGAAGCAGAGTTGAACTCGATATGGCCCGTATGTGTAGGAAACCCCGTTCTTTAGTTCTGAGCACACTCATGTTTCCTGCTGTATTAGAGACTCTAGAAAGCAAGAGCGTGCTTCTTGCTCTAAAGCAGAGTGTGATCCATCGATGAGAACTATGCTGTGTGTTTCCCTTCAGAAATGGAGTTAAATCCCAGGCTCTGTGTCTTCCTACAAGCAAGACTTCGTTTCAGGTAAGTGCAGTCACTTTTCAGCTCAAAGGAACTACATCGTGGACGAAGCTCACACGTGTCTCATCTTAACTGACAAGCATTGATTGTTAGAGGACAATTGCTTTGTATCAGTTTCAGAAGAAGATTTGGACTATTTATGGTCCATATTTGTAGGAAACACCGTTCATTTGTTCTGAGCACATTCACGTTTCCTGCTGCATTAGAGAATCTAGAAAGCAAGAGAGTGCTTCTTGCTCTAAAGCAGAGTGTGATCCATGGATGAGAACTATGCTGTGTGTTTCCCTTTAGAAATGGAGTTAGATCCCAGGCTCTGAGTCTTCCTACAAGCAAGACTTCGTTTCAGGTAAGGGCAGTCCCTTTACAGTTCACACGAACTACATCATTCACGAAGCTCACACATTTCTCAATTTAACTGACAAGCATTGGAATAAGAGGACCTGTGGTTTGTTTCAGTTTCAGAAGCAGAGTTGAACTAGATATGGCCCGTCTGTGTAGGACACCCCGTTCTTTAGTTCTGAGCTCACACATGTTTCCTGCTGTATTAGAGACTCTAGAAAGCAAGAGCGTGCTTCTTGCTCTAAAGCAGAGTGTGATCCATCGATGAGAAGTATGCTGTGTGTTTCCCTTCAGAAATGGAGTTAAATCCCAGGCTCTGTGTCTTCCTACAAGCAAGACTTCGTTTCAGGTAAGGGCATTCACTTTTCAGCTCAAACGAACTACATCTTTCACAAATCTCACACGTTTATCATCTTAACTGACAAGCATTGGATGTTTGAGGCCCTATGTTTTGTTTCAGTTTCAGAAGCAGAGTTGAGCTAGATATGGCCCGTATGTGTAGGAAAAACCGTTCTCTGGTTCTGAACACACGCAAGTTTCCTGCTGTATTAGAGACTCTAGAAAGCAAGAAAGTGCTACTTGTTCTAAAGCAGAGTGTGATCCATGGATGAGAACTGTGTTGTGTGTTTCCCTTCAGAATTGGAGTAAAATCCCAGGCTCTGTGTCTTCCTATAAGCAAGACTTCGTTTCAGGTAAGGGCAGTCACTTTTCAGCTCAAACTAACTACATCGTTCACGAAGCTCACACGTTTCTCATCTTAACTGACAAGCATTGGATGTTAGAGGACCTGTACTTTCTTTCAGTTTCAGAAGCAGAGTTGAACTAGATATGGCCCATACGTGTAGGAAACACCTTTCTTTTGTTCTGAGTACACTCACGTTTCCTGCTGTCTTAGAGACTGTAGAAAGCAAGAGCGTGCTTCTTGCTCTAAAGCAGAGTGTGATCAATGGATGAGAAATCTGCTGTGTGTTTCACTTCAGAAATGGAGTTAAATCCCAGGCTCTGAGTCTTCCTACAAGCAAGACTTCGTTTCAGGTAAGGGCAGTTACTTTACAGCTCAAACTAACTACATCATTCACTAAGCTCACACATTTCACATCTAAACTGACAAGCATTGGATGTTAGAGGACCTGTACTTTCTTTCAGTTTCAGAAGCAGAGTTGAACTAGATATGGCCCATATGTGTAGGAAGCACCATTCTGTTGTTCTGAGCACACTCACATTTCCTGCTGTCTTACAGACTGTAGAAAGCAAGAGCGTGCTTCTTGCTCTAAACCAGAGTGTGATATATGGATGAGAACTATGCTGTGTGTTTCCCTTCAGAAATGGAGTTAAATCCCAGGCTCTGTGTCTTCCTACAAGCAAGACTTCGTTTCAAGTAAGGGCACTCACTTTTCAGCTCAAACGAACTACATCGTTCACGAAGCTCACACGTGTCTCATCTTAACTGACAAGCATTGAATGTTAGAGGACAATTGCTTTGTATCAGTTTCAGAAGAAGAGTTGGACTATTTATGGTCCATATTTGTAGGAAACACCGTTCATTTGTTCTGAGCACATTCACGTTTCTTGCTGTCTTAGAGAATCTAGAAAGCAAGAGCGTGCTTCTTGCTCTAAAGCAGAGTGTGATCTATATATGAGAACTCTGCTGTGTGTTTCACTTCAGAAATGGAGTTAAATCCCAGGCTCTGAGTCTTCCTACAAGCAAGACTTCGTTTCAGGTAAGGGCAGTCACTTTACAGTTCACACGAACTACATCATTCACGAAGCTCACACATTTCTCAATTTAACTGACAAGCATTGGAATAAGAGGACCTGTGGTTTGTTTCAGTTTCAGAAGCAGAGTTAGACTAGATATGGTCCGTATGTGTAGTAAACACCGTTCTTTTGTTCTCAGCACACTCACGTTTCCTGCTGTCTTAGAGACTCTAGAAAGCAAGAGCGTGCTTCTTGCTCTAAAGCAGAGTGTGATCAATGGATGAGAAATCTGCTGTGTGTTTCACGTCAGAAATGGAGTTAAAATCCCAGGCTCTGAGTCTTCCTACAAGCAAGACTTCGTTTCAGGTAAGGGCAGTTACTTAACTGCTCAAACGAACTACATCATTCACTAAGCTCACACATTTCACATCTAAACTGACAAGCATTGGATGTTAGAGGACCTGTACTTTCTTTCAGTTTCAGAAGCAGAGTTGAACTAGATATGGCCCATATGTGTTGGAAACACCGTTCTTTTGTTCTGAGCACACTCATATTTCCTGCTGTCTTACAGAGTGTAGAAAGCAAGAGCGTGCTTCTTGCTCTAAAGCAGAGTGTGATATATGGATGAGAACTATGCTGTGTGTTTCCCTTCAGAAAGGGAGTTAAATCCCAGGCTCTGTGTCTTCCTACAAGCAAGACTTCGTTTCAAGTAAGGGCACTCTCTTTTCAGCTCAAACGAACTACATCGTTCACGAAGCTCACACGTGTCTCATCTTAACTGACAAGCATTGAATGTTAGAGGACAATTGCTTTGTATCAGTTTCAGAAGAAGAGTTGGACTATATATGGTCCATATTTGTAGGAAACACCGTTCATTTGTTCTGAGCTCATTCACGTTTCTTGCTGTATTAGAGAATCTAGAAAGCAAGAGAGTGCTTTTTGCTCTAAAGGAGAGTGTGATCCATGGATGAGAACGATGATGTATGTTTCCCTTTAGAAATGGAGTTAAATCCCAGGCTCTGTGTCTTCCTACATGCAAGACATCGTTTCAGGTAAGGGCAGTCACTTTTCAGCTCAAAGGCACTACATCGTTCACAAAGCTCACACGTTTCTCATCTTAAATGACAAGCATTGGATGTTAGAGGACCTGTGATTTGTATCAATTTCAGAGGCAGAGTGGTACTAGATATGGTCTGTATGTGTAGGAAACACCGTTCTTTTGTTGTCAGCACACTCATGTTTCCTGATGTCTTAGAGAATCTAGAAAGCAAGAGCGTGCTTCTTGCTCTAAAGCAGAGTGTGACCTATATATGAGAACTCTGCTGTGTGTTTCACTTCAGAAATGGAGTTAAATCCCAGGCTCTGAGTCTTCCTACAAGCAAGACTTCGTTTCAGGTAAGGGCAGTCACTTTACAGTTCACACGAACTACATCATTCACGAAGCTCACACATTTCTCAACGCAACTGACAAGCATTGGAATAAGAGGACCTGTGGTTTGTTTCAGTTTCAGAAACAGAGTTGAACTAGATATGGCCCGTATGTGTAGGAAACCCCGTTCTTGAGTTCTGAGCACACTCATGTTTCCTGCTGTATTAGAGACTCTAGAAAGCAAGAGCGAGCTTCTTGCTCTAAAGCAGAGTGTGATCCATCGATGAGAACTATGCTGTGTGTTTCCCTTCAGAAATGGAGTAAAAGCCCTTGCTCTGTGTCTTCCTATAAGCAAGACTTCGTTTCAGGTAAGTGCAGTCACTTTTCAGCTCAAACGAACTACATCGTGCACGAAGCTCACACGTGTCTCATCTTAACTGACAAGCATTGAATGTTAGAGGACAATTGCTTTGTATCAGTTTCAGAAGAAGAGTTGCACTATTTATGGTCCATATTTGTAGGAAACACCGTTCATTTGTTCTGAGCACATTCACGTTTCCTGCTGTATTAGAGAATCTAGAAAGCAAGAGAGTGCTTCTTGCTCTAAAGCAGAGTGTGATCCATGGATGAGAACTATGCTGTGTGTTTCCCTTTAGAAATGGAGTTAAATCCCAGGCTCTGAGTCTTCCTACAAGCAAGACTTCATTTCAGGTAAGGGCAGTCCCTTTACAGTTCACAGGAACTACATCAGTCACGAAGCTCACATATTTCTCAATTTAACTGACAAGCATTGGAATAAGAGGACCTGTGGTTTGTTTCAGTTTCAGAAGCAGAGTTGGACTAGATATGGTCCGTATGTGTAGTAAACACCGTTCTTTTGTTCTCAGCACACTCACGTTTCCTGCTGTCTTAGAGACTCTAGAAAGCAAGAGCATGCTTCTTGCTCTAAAGCAGAGTGTGATCAATGGATGAGAACTCTGCTGTGTGTTTAACTTCAGAAATGGAGTTAAATCCCATGCTCTGAGTCTTCCTACAAGGAAGACTTCGTTTCAAGTAAGGGCAGCCACTTTTCTGCTCAAACGATCCACATTGTTCACGAAGCTCACACGTTTCTCATATAAACTGACAAGCATTGGATGTCAGAGGACCTGTGGTTTCTTTCAGTTTCAGAAGTAGAGTTGAACTAGATATGGCCAATATGTTGAGCTAACACCGTTCTTTTGTTCTGAGCACATTCACGTTTCATGCTGTCTTAGAGACTCTAGAAAGCAAGAGCGTGCTTCTTGCTCTAAAGCAGAGTGTGATCAATGGATGAGAAATCTGCTGTGTGTTTCACGTCAGAAATGGAGTTAAATCCCAGGCTCTGAGTCTTCCTACAAGCAAGACTTCATTTCAGGTAAGGGCAGTTACTTTACAGCTCAAACGAACTACATCATTCACTAAGCTCACACATTTCACATCTAAACTGACAACCATTGGATGTTAGAGGACCTGTACTTTCTTTCAGTTTCAGAAGCAGAGTTGAACTAGATATGGCCCATATGTGTAGGAAACACCGTTCTGTTGTTCTGAGCACACTCACATTTCCTGCTGTCTTACAGACTGTAGAAAGCAAGAGCTTGCTTCTTGCTCTAACGCAGAGTGTGATATATGGATGAGAACTATGCTGTGTGTTTCCCTTCAGAAATGGAGTTAAATCCCAAGCTCTGTGTCTTCCTACAAGCAAGACTTCGTTTCATGTAAGGGCACTCTCTTTTCAGCTCAAATGAACTACATCATTCACGAAGCTCACACGTGTCTCATCTTAACTGACAAGCATTGAATGTTAGAGGACAATTGCTTTGTATCAGTTTCAGAAGAAGAGTTGGACTATACATGGTCCATATTTGTAGGAAACACCGTTCATTTGTTCTGAGCACATTCACGTTTCTTGCTGTATTAGGGAATCTAGAAAGCAAGAGAGTGCTTCTTGCTCTAAAGCAGAGTGTGATCCATGGATGAGAACTATGATGTGTGTTTCCCTTTAGAAATGGAGTTAAATCCCAGGCTCTGTGTCTTCCTACATACAAGACATCGTTTCAGGTAAGGGCAGTCACTTTTCAGCTCAAAGACACTACATCTTTCACAAAGCTCACACGTTTCTCATCTTAAATGACAAGCATTGGATGTTAGAGGACCTGTGCTTTGTATCAATTTCAGATGCAGAGTGGTACTAGATATGGTCTGTATGTGTAGGAAACACCGTTCTTTTGTTGTCAGCACACTCATGTTTCCTGCTGTCTTAGAGACTCTAGAAAGCAAGAGCGTGGTTCTTGCTCTAAAGCAGAGTGTGATCTATATATGAGAACTCTGCTGTGTGTTTCCCTTCAGAAATGGAGTTATATTCCAGGCTCTGAGTCTTCCTACAAGCAAGACTTCGTTTCAAGTAAGGGCAGGCACTTTTCAGCTCAAACGATCTATATCGTTCATGAAGCTCACACGTTTCTCATATAAACTGACAAGCATTGGATGTCAGAGGACCTGTGGTTTCTATCAGTTTCAGAAGATAGTGGGACTATATATGGTCCATATGTGTAGGAAACACCATTCATTTGTTCTGAGCACACTCACGTTTCCTGCTATATTAGAGAATCTAGAAAGCAAGAGAGTGCTTCTTGCTCTAAAGCAGAGTGTGATCAATGGATGAGAACTCTGCTGTTTGTTTCACTTCAGAAATGGAGTTAAATCCCATGCTGTGAGTCTTCATACAAAGAAGACTTCGATTCAAGTAAGGGCAGATACTTTACTGCTCAAATGAACTACATCGCTCACGAAGCTCACACGTTTCTCATCTTAACTGACAAGCATTGGATGTTAGAGGACCTGTGGTTTGTTTCAGTTTCCGAAGCAGAGTTGAACTAGATATGGCCCATATGTGTAGGAAACACCGTTCTTTTGTTCTGAGCACACTCACGTTTCCTGCTGTATTAGAGAATCTAGAAAGCAAGAGCGTGCTTCTTGCTCTAAAGCAGAGTGTGATCCATCGATGAGAACTATGCTGTGTGTTTCCCTTCATAAATGGAGTTATATTCCAGGCTCTGAGTCTTCCTACAAGCAAGACTTCGTTTCAAGTAAGGGCAGGCACTTTTCAGCTCAAACGATCTATATCGTTCATGAAGCTCACACGTTTCTCATATAAACTGACAAGCATTGAATGTTAGCGGACAATTGCTTTGTATCAGTTTCAGAAGAATAGTGGGACTATATATGGTCCATATGTGTAGGAAACACCGTTCATTTGTTCTGAGCACACTCACGTTTCCTGCTATATTAGAGAATCTAGAAAGCAAGAGAGTGCTTCTTGCTCTAAAGCAGAGTGTGATCAATGGATGAGAACTCTGCTGTTTGTTTCACTTCAGAAATGGAGTTAAATCCCATGCTGTGAGTCTTCATACAAAGAAGACTTCGATTCAAGTAAGGGCAGATACTTTACTGCTCAAATGAACTACATCGCTCACGAAGCTCACACGTTTCTCATCTTAACTGACAAGCATTGGATGTTAGAGGATCTGTGGTTTGTTTCAGTTTCAGAAGCAGAGTTGAACTAGATATGGCCCATATGTGTAGGAAACACCGTTCTTTTGTTCTGAGCACACTCACGTTTCCTGCTGTATTAGAGAATCTAGAAAGCAAGAGCGTGCTTCTTGCTCTAAAGCAGAGTGTGATCCATCGATGAGAACTATGCTGTGTGTTTCCCTTCAGAAATGGAGTTATATTCCAGGCTCTGAGTCTTCCTACAAGCAAGACTTCGTTTCAAGTAAGGGCAGGCACTTTTCAGCTCAAACGATCTACATCGTTCATGAAGCTCACACGTTTCTCATATTAACTGAGAGGCATTGGATGTTAGAGTACCTTTGCTTTGTATCAATTTCAAGCAGAGTTGAACTACATATGGTCCGTATGTATAGGAAACACCGTTCTTTTGTTCTGAGCACACTCACGTTTCCTGCTGTATTAGAAAATCTAGAAAGCTGGAGCGTGCTTCTTGCTCTAAAGGAGAGTGTGATCAATGGATGAGAACTCTGCCATGTGTTTCACTTCAGAAATTGAGTTAAATCCCATGCTCTGAGTCTTCCTACGAGGAAGACTTCCTTTCAAGTAAGGGCACTTACTTTACAGCTGAAAAAAACTACATCGTTCACAAAGCTCACAAGGTTCTCATCTTAACTGACAAGCATTGGATGTTTGAGGACCTGTGGTTTGTTTCAGTTTCAGAAGCAGAGTTGAACTAGATATGGCCAATATGTGTAGGAAACACCGTTCTTTTGTTCTGAGCACACTCACGTTTCCTGCTGTATTAGAGACTCTAGAAAGCAAGAACATGCTTCTTGCTCTAAAGCAGAGTGTGATCCAACGATGAGAACTATGCTGTGTGTTTCCCTTCAGAAATGGAGTTATATTTCAGGCTCTGAGTCTTCCTACAAGCAAGACTTCGTTTCAGGTAAGGGCAGTCACTTTACAGCTCAAACGAACTACATCATTCACTAAGCTCACACGTTTCACATCTAAACTGACAAGCATTGGATGTTAGAGGACCTGTACTTTCTTTCAGTTTCAGAAGCAGAGTTGAACTAGATATGGCCCATATGTTGAGGAAACACCGTTCTTTTGTTCTGAGCACATTCACGTTTCCTGCTGTCTTAGAGACTCTAGAAAGCAAGAGCGTGCTTCTTGCTCTAAAGCAGAGTGTGATCAATGGATGAGAACTCTGCTGTGTGTTTCACTTCAGAAATGGAGTTATATTCCAGGCTCTGTGTCTTCCTACAAGCAAGACTTCGTTTCAAGTAATGGCACTTACTTTACAGCTGAACAGAACTACATCGTTCACAAAGCTCACAAGGTTCTCTTCTTAACTGACAAGCATTGGATGTTTGAGGACCTGTGGTTTGTTTCAGTTTCAGAAGCAAAGTTGAACTAGATATGACCCGTATGTGTAGGAAACCCCGTTCTTGAGTTCTGAGCACACTCATGTTTCCTGCTGTATTAGAGACTCTAGAAAGCAAGAGCGTGCTTCTTGCTCTAAAACAGAGTGTGATCCATCGATGAGAACTATGCTGTGTGTTTCCCTTCAGAAATGGAGTTATATTCCAGGCTCTGAGTCTTCCTACAAGCAAGACTTCGTTTCAAGTAAGGGCAGGCACTTTTCAGCTCAAACGATCTACATCGTTCATGAAGCTCACACGTTTCTCATATTAACTGAGAGGCATTGGATGTTAGAGTACCTTTGCTTTGTATCAATTTCAAGCAGAGTTGAACTACATATGGTCCGTATGTATAGGAAACACCGTTCTTTTGTTCTGAGCACACTCACGTTTCCTGCTGTATTAGAGAATCTAGAAAGCTGGAGCGTGCTTCTTGCTCTAAAGGAGAGTGTGATCAATGGATGAGAACTCTGCCGTGTGTTTCACTTCAGAAATGGAGTTAAATCCCATGCTCTGAGTCTTCCTACAAGGAAGACTTCGATTCAAGTAAGGGCAGTTACTTTACAGGTCAAACAAACTACATCTTTCACGAAGCTCACATGTTCCTCATCTTAACTGACAACCATTGGATGTTAGAGGACCTGTGGTTTGTTTCAGTTTCAGAAGCAGAGTTGAACTAGATATGGGCCGTATGTGTAGGAAACACGTTCTTTTGTTCAGAGCACACTCAAGTTTCCTGCTGTACTAGAGAATCTAGAAAGCAAGAGCATGCTTCTTGCTCTAAAGCAGAGTGTGATCCATCCATGAGAACTATGCTGTGTGTTTCCCTTCAGAAATGGAGTTATATTCCAGGCTCTGAGTCTTCCTACAAGCAAGACTTCCTTTCAAGTAAGGGCACTTACTTTACAGCTGAAAAAAACTACATCGTTCACAAAGCTCACAAGGTTCTCATCTTAACTGACAAGCATTGGATGTTTGAGGACCTGTGGTTTGTTTCAGTTTCAGAAGCAGAGTTGAACTAGATATGGCCAATATGTGTAGGAAACACCGTTCTTTTGTTCTGAGCACACTCACGTTTCCTGCTGTATTAGAGACTCTAGAAAGCAAGAACATGCTTCTTGCTCTAAAGCAGAGTGTGATCCAACGATGAGAACTATGCTGTGTGTTTCCCTTCAGAAATGGAGTTATATTTCAGGCTCTGAGTCTTCCTACAAGCAAGACTTCGTTTCAGGTAAGGGCAGTCACTTTACAGCTCAAACGAACTACATCATTCACTAAGCTCACACGTTTCACATCTAAACTGACAAGCATTGGATGTTAGAGGACCTGTACTTTCTTTCAGTTTCAGAAGCAGAGTTGAACTAGATATGGCCCATATGTTGAGGAAACACCGTTCTTTTGTTCTGAGCACATTCACGTTTCCTGCTGTCTTAGAGACTCTAGAAAGCAAGAGCATGCTTCTTGCTCTAAAGCAGAGTGTGATCAATGGATGAGAACTCTGCTGTGTGTTTAACTTCAGAAATGGAGTTAAATCCCATGCTCTGAGTCTTCCTACAAGGAAGACTTCGTTTCAAGTAAGGGCAGCCACTTTTCTGCTCAAACGATCCACATTGTTCACGAAGCTCACACGTTTCTCATATAAACTGACAAGCATTGGATGTCAGAGGACCTGTGGTTTCTTTCAGTTTCAGAAGTAGAGTTGAACTAGATATGGCCAATATGTTGAGCTAACACCGTTCTTTTGTTCTGAGCACATTCACGTTTCATGCTGTCTTAGAGACTCTAGAAAGCAAGAGCGTGCTTCTTGCTCTAAAGCAGAGTGTGATCAATGGATGAGAAATCTGCTGTGTGTTTCACGTCAGAAATGGAGTTAAATCCCAGGCTCTGAGTCTTCCTACAAGCAAGACTTCATTTCAGGTAAGGGCAGTTACTTTACAGCTCAAACGAACTACATCATTCACTAAGCTCACACATTTCACATCTAAACTGACAACCATTGGATGTTAGAGGACCTGTACTTTCTTTCAGTTTCAGAAGCAGAGTTGAACTAGATATGGCCCATATGTGTAGGAAACACCGTTCTGTTGTTCTGAGCACACTCACATTTCCTGCTGTCTTACAGACTGTAGAAAGCAAGAGCTTGCTTCTTGCTCTAACGCAGAGTGTGATATATGGATGAGAACTATGCTGTGTGTTTCCCTTCAGAAATGGAGTTAAATCCCAAGCTCTGTGTCTTCCTACAAGCAAGACTTCGTTTCATGTAAGGGCACTCTCTTTTCAGCTCAAATGAACTACATCATTCACGAAGCTCACACGTGTCTCATCTTAACTGACAAGCATTGAATGTTAGAGGACAATTGCTTTGTATCAGTTTCAGAAGAAGAGTTGGACTATACATGGTCCATATTTGTAGGAAACACCGTTCATTTGTTCTGAGCACATTCACGTTTCTTGCTGTATTAGGGAATCTAGAAAGCAAGAGAGTGCTTCTTGCTCTAAAGCAGAGTGTGATCCATGGATGAGAACTATGATGTGTGTTTCCCTTTAGAAATGGAGTTAAATCCCAGGCTCTGTGTCTTCCTACATACAAGACATCGTTTCAGGTAAGGGCAGTCACTTTTCAGCTCAAAGACACTACATCTTTCACAAAGCTCACACGTTTCTCATCTTAAATGACAAGCATTGGATGTTAGAGGACCTGTGCTTTGTATCAATTTCAGATGCAGAGTGGTACTAGATATGGTCTGTATGTGTAGGAAACACCGTTCTTTTGTTGTCAGCACACTCATGTTTCCTGCTGTCTTAGAGACTCTAGAAAGCAAGAGCGTGGTTCTTGCTCTAAAGCAGAGTGTGATCTATATATGAGAACTCTGCTGTGTGTTTCCCTTCAGAAATGGAGTTATATTCCAGGCTCTGAGTCTTCCTACAAGCAAGACTTCGTTTCAAGTAAGGGCAGGCACTTTTCAGCTCAAACGATCTATATCGTTCATGAAGCTCACACGTTTCTCATATAAACTGACAAGCATTGGATGTCAGAGGACCTGTGGTTTCTATCAGTTTCAGAAGATAGTGGGACTATATATGGTCCATATGTGTAGGAAACACCATTCATTTGTTCTGAGCACACTCACGTTTCCTGCTATATTAGAGAATCTAGAAAGCAAGAGAGTGCTTCTTGCTCTAAAGCAGAGTGTGATCAATGGATGAGAACTCTGCTGTTTGTTTCACTTCAGAAATGGAGTTAAATCCCATGCTGTGAGTCTTCATACAAAGAAGACTTCGATTCAAGTAAGGGCAGATACTTTACTGCTCAAATGAACTACATCGCTCACGAAGCTCACACGTTTCTCATCTTAACTGACAAGCATTGGATGTTAGAGGACCTGTGGTTTGTTTCAGTTTCCGAAGCAGAGTTGAACTAGATATGGCCCATATGTGTAGGAAACACCGTTCTTTTGTTCTGAGCACACTCACGTTTCCTGCTGTATTAGAGAATCTAGAAAGCAAGAGCGTGCTTCTTGCTCTAAAGCAGAGTGTGATCCATCGATGAGAACTATGCTGTGTGTTTCCCTTCATAAATGGAGTTATATTCCAGGCTCTGAGTCTTCCTACAAGCAAGACTTCGTTTCAAGTAAGGGCAGGCACTTTTCAGCTCAAACGATCTATATCGTTCATGAAGCTCACACGTTTCTCATATAAACTGACAAGCATTGAATGTTAGCGGACAATTGCTTTGTATCAGTTTCAGAAGAATAGTGGGACTATATATGGTCCATATGTGTAGGAAACACCGTTCATTTGTTCTGAGCACACTCACGTTTCCTGCTATATTAGAGAATCTAGAAAGCAAGAGAGTGCTTCTTGCTCTAAAGCAGAGTGTGATCAATGGATGAGAACTCTGCTGTTTGTTTCACTTCAGAAATGGAGTTAAATCCCATGCTGTGAGTCTTCATACAAAGAAGACTTCGATTCAAGTAAGGGCAGATACTTTACTGCTCAAATGAACTACATCGCTCACGAAGCTCACACGTTTCTCATCTTAACTGACAAGCATTGGATGTTAGAGGATCTGTGGTTTGTTTCAGTTTCAGAAGCAGAGTTGAACTAGATATGGCCCATATGTGTAGGAAACACCGTTCTTTTGTTCTGAGCACACTCACGTTTCCTGCTGTATTAGAGAATCTAGAAAGCAAGAGCGTGCTTCTTGCTCTAAAGCAGAGTGTGATCCATCGATGAGAACTATGCTGTGTGTTTCCCTTCAGAAATGGAGTTATATTCCAGGCTCTGAGTCTTCCTACAAGCAAGACTTCGTTTCAAGTAAGGGCAGGCACTTTTCAGCTCAAACGATCTACATCGTTCATGAAGCTCACACGTTTCTCATATTAACTGAGAGGCATTGGATGTTAGAGTACCTTTGCTTTGTATCAATTTCAAGCAGAGTTGAACTACATATGGTCCGTATGTATAGGAAACACCGTTCTTTTGTTCTGAGCACACTCACGTTTCCTGCTGTATTAGAAAATCTAGAAAGCTGGAGCGTGCTTCTTGCTCTAAAGGAGAGTGTGATCAATGGATGAGAACTCTGCCGTGTGTTTCACTTCAGAAATTGAGTTAAATCCCATGCTCTGAGTCTTCCTACGAGGAAGACTTCCTTTCAAGTAAGGGCACTTACTTTACAGCTGAAAAAAACTACATCGTTCACAAAGCTCACAAGGTTCTCATCTTAACTGACAAGCATTGGATGTTTGAGGACCTGTGGTTTGTTTCAGTTTCAGAAGCAGAGTTGAACTAGATATGGCCAATATGTGTAGGAAACACCGTTCTTTTGTTCTGAGCACACTCACGTTTCCTGCTGTATTAGAGACTCTAGAAAGCAAGAACATGCTTCTTGCTCTAAAGCAGAGTGTGATCCAACGATGAGAACTATGCTGTGTGTTTCCCTTCAGAAATGGAGTTATATTTCAGGCTCTGAGTCTTCCTACAAGCAAGACTTCGTTTCAGGTAAGGGCAGTCACTTTACAGCTCAAACGAACTACATCATTCACTAAGCTCACACGTTTCACATCTAAACTGACAAGCATTGGATGTTAGAGGACCTGTACTTTCTTTCAGTTTCAGAAGCAGAGTTGAACTAGATATGGCCCATATGTTGAGGAAACACCGTTCTTTTGTTCTGAGCACATTCACGTTTCCTGCTGTCTTAGAGACTCTAGAAAGCAAGAGCGTGCTTCTTGCTCTAAAGCAGAGTGTGATCAATGGATGAGAACTCTGCTGTGTGTTTCACTTCAGAAATGGAGTTATATTCCAGGCTCTGTGTCTTCCTACAAGCAAGACTTCGTTTCAAGTAATGGCACTTACTTTACAGCTGAACAGAACTACATCGTTCACAAAGCTCACAAGGTTCTCTTCTTTACTGACAAGCATTGGATGTTTGAGGACCTGTGGTTTGTTTCAGTTTCAGAAGCAAAGTTGAACTAGATATGACCCGTATGTGTAGGAAACCCCGTTCTTGAGTTCTGAGCACACTCATGTTTCCTGCTGTATTAGAGACTCTAGAAAGCAAGAGCGTGCTTCTTGCTCTAAAACAGAGTGTGATCCATCGATGAGAACTATGCTGTGTGTTTCCCTTCAGAAATGGAGTTATATTCCAGGCTCTGAGTCTTCCTACAAGCAAGACTTCGTTTCAAGTAAGGGCAGGCACTTTTCAGCTCAAACGATCTACATCGTTCATGAAGCTCACACGTTTCTCATATTAACTGAGAGGCATTGGATGTTAGAGTACCTTTGCTTTGTATCAATTTCAAGCAGAGTTGAACTACATATGGTCCGTATGTATAGGAAACACCGTTCTTTTGTTCTGAGCACACTCACGTTTCCTGCTGTATTAGAGAATCTAGAAAGCTGGAGCGTGCTTCTTGCTCTAAAGGAGAGTGTGATCAATGGATGAGAACTCTGCCGTGTGTTTCACTTCAGAAATGGAGTTAAATCCCATGCTCTGAGTCTTCCTACAAGGAAGACTTCGATTCAAGTAAGGGCAGTTACTTTACAGGTCAAACAAACTACATCTTTCACGAAGCTCACATGTTCCTCATCTTAACTGACAACCATTGGATGTTAGAGGACCTGTGGTTTGTTTCAGTTTCAGAAGCAGAGTTGAACTAGATATGGGCCGTATGTGTAGGAAACACGTTCTTTTGTTCAGAGCACACTCAAGTTTCCTGCTGTACTAGAGAATCTAGAAAGCAAGAGCATGCTTCTTGCTCTAAAGCAGAGTGTGATCCATCCATGAGAACTATGCTGTGTGTTTCCCTTCAGAAATGGAGTTATATTCCAGGCTCTGAGTCTTCCTACAAGCAAGACTTCCTTTCAAGTAAGGGCACTTACTTTACAGCTGAAAAAAACTACATCGTTCACAAAGCTCACAAGGTTCTCATCTTAACTGACAAGCATTGGATGTTTGAGGACCTGTGGTTTGTTTCAGTTTCAGAAGCAGAGTTGAACTAGATATGGCCAATATGTGTAGGAAACACCGTTCTTTTGTTCTGAGCACACTCACGTTTCCTGCTGTATTAGAGACTCTAGAAAGCAAGAACATGCTTCTTGCTCTAAAGCAGAGTGTGATCCAACGATGAGAACTATGCTGTGTGTTTCCCTTCAGAAATGGAGTTATATTTCAGGCTCTGAGTCTTCCTACAAGCAAGACTTCGTTTCAGGTAAGGGCAGTCACTTTACAGCTCAAACGAACTACATCATTCACTAAGCTCACACGTTTCACATCTAAACTGACAAGCATTGGATGTTAGAGGACCTGTACTTTCTTTCAGATTCAGAAGCAGAGTTGAACTAGATATGGCCCATATGTTGAGGAAACACCGTTCTTTTGTTCTGAGCACATTCACGTTTCCTGCTGTCTTAGAGACTCTAGAAAGCAAGAGCGTGCTTCTTGCTCTAAAGCAGAGTGTGATCAATGGATGAGAACTCTGCTGTGTGTTTCACTTCAGAAATGGAGTTATATTCCAGGCTCTGTGTCTTCCTACAAGCAAGACTTCGTTTCAAGTAATGGCACTTACTTTACAGCTGAACAGAACTACATCGTTCACAAAGCTCACAAGGTTCTCTTCTTAACTGACAAGCATTGGATGTTTGAGGACCTGTGGTTTGTTTCAGTTTCAGAAGCAGAGTTGAACTAGATATGGCCCGTATGTGTAGGAAACCCCGTTCTTGAGTTCTGAGCACACTCATGTTTCCTGCTGTATTAGAGACTCTAGAAAGCAAGAGCGTGCTTCTTGCTCTAAAACAGAGTGTGATCCATCGATGAGAACTATGCTGTGTGTTTCCCTTCAGAAATGGAGTTATATTCCAGGCTCTGAGTCTTCCTACAAGCAAGACTTCGTTTCAAGTAAGGGCAGGCACTTTTCAGCTCAAACGATCTACATCGTTCATGAAGCTCACACGTTTCTCATATAAACTGACAAGCATTGGATGTCAGAGGACCTGTGGTTTCTTTCAGTTTCAGAAGTAGAGTTGAACTAGATATGGCCCATATGTTGAGGAAACACCGTTCTTTTGTTCTGAGCACATTCACGTTTCCTGCTGTCTTAGAGACTCTAGAAAGCAAGAGCGTGTTTCTTGCTCTAAAGGAGAGTGTGATCAATGGATGAGAACTCTGCTGTGTGTTTCACTTCAGAAATGGAGTTAAATCCCATGCTCTGAGTCTTCCTACAAGGAAGACTTCGATTCAAGTAAGGGCAGTTACTTTACAGCACAAACAAACTACATCATATACGAAGCTCACACGTTTCTCATCTTAAAGACAAGCAGTGTATGTTGGAGGACCTGTGGTTTGTTTCAGTTTCAGAAGCAGAGTTGAAATAGATATGGCTCATATGTGTAGGAAACACCGTTCTTTTGTTCTGAGCACACTCAAGTTTCCTGCTGTATTAGAGACTCTAAAAAGCCAGAGCGTGCTTCTTGCTCTAAAGCAGAGTGTGATCCATCGATGAGAACTATGCTGTGTGTTTCCCTTCAGAAATGGAGTAAAACCCCTTGCTCTGTTTCTTCCTATAAGCAAGACTTCGTTTCAGGTAAGTGCAGTCACTTTTCAGCTCAAACGAACTACATCGTGCACGAAGCTCACACGTGTCTCATCTTAACTGACAAGCATTGAATGTTAGAGGACAATTGCTTTGTATCAGTTTCAGAAGACTAGTGGGACTATATATGGTCCATATGTGTAGGAAACATCGTTCATTTGTTCTGAGCACACTCACGTTTCCTGCTCTATTAGAGAATCTAGAAAGCAAGAGAGTGCTTCTTGCTCTAAAGCAGAGTGTGATCAATGGATGAGAACTCTGCTGTTTGTTTCACTTCAGAAATGGAGTTAAATCCCATGCTGTGAGTCTTCATACAAAGAAGACTTAGATTCAAGTAAGGGCAGATACTTTACTGCTCAAATGAACTACATCGCTCACGAAGCTCACACGTTTCTCATCTTAACTGACAAGCATTGGATGTTAGAGGACCTGTGGTTTGTTTCAGTTTCAGAAGCAGAGTTGAACTAGATATGGCCTGTATATGTAGGAAACACCGTTCTTTTGTTCTGAGCACACTCACGTTTCCTGCTGTATTAGAGACTCTAGAAAGCAAGAGTGTGCTTCTTGCTCTAAAGCAGACTGTGATCAATGGATGAGAACTCTGCTGTGTGTTTCACTTCAGAAATGGTGTTAAATCCAAGGCTCTGAGTCTTCCTACAAGGAAGACCATGATTCAAGTAAGGGCAGTTACTTTACAGCTCAAATGAACTACATGGTTCACGAAGGTCACACGTTCCTCATCTTAACTGACAAGCATTGGATGTTAGAGGACCTGTGGTTTGTTTCAGTTTCAGAAGCAGAGTTGAACTAGACATGGCCCGTATTTGTAGGAAACACCGTTCTTTTGTTCAGAGCACACTCAAGTTTCCTGCTGTATTAGAGAATCTAGAAAGCAAGAGCGTGCTTCTTGCTCTAAAGCAGAGTGTGATCCATCGAAGAGAACTATGCTGTGTGTTTCCCTTCAGAAATGGAGTTATATTCCAGGCTCTGAGTCTTCCTACAAGCAAGACTTCGTTTCAAGTAAGGGCAGTCACTTTTCAGCTCAAACGATCTACATCGTTCATGAAGCTCACACGTTTCTCCTATAAACTGACAAGAATTGGATGTCAGAGGACCTGTGGTTTCTTTCAGTTTCAGAAGTAGAGTTGAACTAGATATGGCCCATATGTTGAGGAAACACCGTTCTTTTGTTCTGAGCACATTCACGTTTCCTGCTGTCTTAGAGACTCTAGAAGGCAAGAGCGTGCTTCTTGCTCTAAAGCAGAGTGTGATCAATGGATGAGAACTCGGCTGTGTGTTTCACTTCAGAAATGGAGTTAAAACCCAGGCTCTGAGTCTTCCTACAAGGAGGACTTCGATTCAAGTAAGGGCAGGTACTTTACAGCTCAAACGAACTACATCGTTCACGAAGCTCACACGTTTCTCATATTAACTGAGAGGCATTGGATGTTAGAGTACCTTTGCTTTGTATCAATTTCAAGCAGAGTTGAACTACATATGGTCCGTATGTATAGGAAACACCGTTCTTTTGTTCAGAGCACACTCAAGTTTCCTGCTGTACTAGAGAATCTAGAAAGCAAGAGCATGCTTCTTGCTCTAAAGCAGAGTGTGATCCATCCATGAGAACTATGCTGTGTGTTTCCCTTCAGAAATGGAGTTATATTCCAGGCTCTGAGTCTTCCTACAAGCAAGACTTCCTTTCAAGTAAGGGCACTTACTTTACAGCTGAAAAAAACTACATCGTTCACAAAGCTCACAAGGTTCTCATCTTAACTGACAAGCATTGGATGTTTGAGGACCTGTGGTTTGTTTCAGTTTCAGAAGCAGAGTTGAACTAGATATGGCCAATATGTGTAGGAAACACCGTTCTTTTGTTCTGAGCACACTCACATTTCCTGCTGTATTAGAGACTCTAGAAAGCAAGAACATGCTTCTTGCTCTAAAGCAGAGTGTGATCCAACGATGAGAACTATGCTGTGTGTTTCCCTTCAGAAATGGAGTTATATTTCAGTCTCTGAGTCTTCCTACAAGCAATACTTCGTTTCAGGTAAGGGCAGTCACTTTACAGCTCAAACGAACTACATCATTCACTAAGCTCACACGTTTCACATCTAAACTGACAAGCATTGGATGTTAGAGGACCTGTACTTTCTTTCAGTTTCAGAAGCAGAGTTGAACTAGATATGGCCCATATGTTGAGGAAACACCGTTCTTTTGTTCTGAGCACATTCACGTTTCCTGCTGTCTTAGAGACTCTAGAAAGCAAGAGCGTGCTTCTTGCTCTAAAGCAGAGTGTGATCAATGGATGAGAACTCTGCTGTGTGTTTCACTTCAGAAATGGAGTTATATTCCAGGCTCTGTGTCTTCCTACAAGCAAGACTTCGTTTCAAGTAATGGCACTTACTTTACAGCTGAACAGAACTACATCGTTCACAAAGCTCACAAGGTTCTCTTCTTAACTGACAAGCATTGGATGTTTGAGGACCTGTGGTTTGTTTCAGTTTCAGAAGCAGAGTTGAACTAGATATGGCCCGTATGTGTAGGAAACCCCGTTCTTGAGTTCTGAGCACACTCATGTTTCCTGCTGTATTAGAGACTCTAGAAAGCAAGAGCGTGCTTCTTGCTCTAAAACAGAGTGTGATCCATCGATGAGAACTATGCTGTGTGTTTCCCTTCAGAAATGGAGTAAAACCCCTTGCTCTGTGTCTTCCTATAAGCAAGACTTCATTTCAGGTAAGTGCAGTCACTTTTCAGCTCAAACGAACTACATCGTGCACGAAGCTCACATGTGTCTCATCTTAACTGACAAGCATTGAATGTTAGAGGACAATTGCTTTGTATCAGTTTCAGAAGAAGAGTTGCACTATATATGGTCCATATGTGTAGGAAACACCGTTCATTTGTTCTGAGCACACTCACGTTTCCTGCTATATTAGAGAATCTAGAAAGCAAGAGAGTGCTACTTGCTCTAAAGCAGAGTGTGATCAATGGATGAGAACTCTGCTGTTTGTTTCACTTCAGAAATGGAGTTAAATCCCATGCTGTGAGTCTTCGTACAAGGAAGACTTTGACTCAAGTAAGGGCAGATGCTTTACTTCTCAAATGAACTACGTCGCTCACGAAGCTCACACGTTTCTCATCTTAACTGACAAGCATTGGATGTTAGAGGACCTGTGGTTTGATTCAGTTTCAGAAGCAGAGTTGAACTAGATATGACCCGTATTTGTAGGAAACACCGTTCTTTTGTTCAGAGCACACTCATGTTTCCTGCTGTATTAGAGAATCTAGAAAGCAAGAGCGTGCTTTTTGCTCTAAAGCAGAGTGTGATCCATCGAAGAGAACTATGCTGTGTGTTTCCCTTCAGAAATGGAGTTATATTCCAGGCTCTGAGTCTTCCTACAAGCAAGACTTCGTTTCATGTAAGGGCAGTCACTTTTCAGCTCAAATGATCTACATCGTTCATGAAGCTCACACGTTTCTCATATAAACTGACAAGCATTGGATGTCAGAGGACCTGTGGTTTCTTTCAGTTTCAGAAGTAGAGTTGAACTAGATATGGCCCATATGTTGAGGAAACACCGTTCTTTTGTTCTGAGCACATTCACGTTTCCTGCTGTCTTAGAGACTCTAGAAAGCAAGAGCGTGTTTCTTGCTCTAAAGGAGAGTGTGATCAATGGATGAGAACTCTGCTGTGTGTTTCACTTCAGAAATGGAGTTAAATCCCATGCTCTGAGTCTTCCTACAAGGAAGACTTCGATTCAAGTAAGGGCAGTTACTTTATAGCACAAACAAACTACATCATATACGAAGCTCACACGTTTCTCATCTTAAAGACAAGCAGTGGATGTTGGAGGACCTGTGGTTTGTTTCAGTTTCAGAAGCAGAGTTGAAATAGTTATGGCTCATATGTGTAGGAAACACCGTTCTTTTGTTCTGAGCACACTCAAGTTTCCTGCTGTATTAGAGACTCTAAAAAGCAAGAGCGTGCTTCTTGCTCTAAAGCAGAGTGTGATCCATCGATGAGAACTATGCTGTTTGTTTCCCTTCAGAAATGGAGTAAAACCCCTTGCTCTGTTTCTTCCTATAAGCAAGACTTCGTTTCAGGTAAGTGTAGTCATTTTTCAGCTCAAACGAACTACATCGTGCACGAAGCTCACACGTGTCTCATCTTAACTGACAAGCATTGAATGTTAGAGGACAATTGCTTTGTATCAGTTTCAGAAGAATAGTGGGACTATATATGGTCCATATGTGTAGGAAACATCGTTCATTTGTTCTGAGCACACTCACGTTTCCTGCTCTATTAGAGAATCTAGAAAGCAAGAGAGTGCTTCTTGCTCTAAAGCAGAGTGTGATCCATCGACGAGAACTATGCTGTGTGTTTCCCTTCAGAAATGGAGTTATATTCCAGGCTCTGAGTCTTCCTACAAGCAAGACTTCGTTTCAAGTAAGGGCAGGCACTTTTCAGCTCAAACGATCTACATCGTTCATGAAGCTCACACGTTTCTCATATTAACTGAGAGGCATTGGATGTTAGAGTACCTTTGCTTTGTATCAATTTCAAGCAGAGTTGAACTACATATGGTCCGTATGTATAGGAAACACCGTTCTTTTGTTCTGAGCACACTCACGTTTCCTGCTGTATTAGAGAATCTAGAAAGCTGGAGCGTGCTTCTTGCTCTAAAGCAGAGTGTGATCAATGGATGAGAACTCTGCCGTGTGTTTCACTTCAGAAATGGAGTTAAATCCCATGCTCTGAGTCTTCCTACAAGGAAGACTTCGATTCAAGTAAGGGCAGTTACTTTACAGCTCAAAAAAACTACATCTTTCACGAAGCTCACATGTTCCTCATCTTAACTGACAACCATTGGATGTTAGAGGACCTGTGGTTTGTTTCAGTTTCAGAAGCAGAGTTGAACTAGATATGGGCCGTATGTGTAGGAAACACGTTCTTTTGTTCAGAGCACACTCAAGTTTCCTGCTGTACTAGAGAATCTAGAAAGCAAGAGCATGCTTCTTGCTCTAAAGCAGAGTGTGATCCATCCATGAGAACTATGCTGTGTGTTTCCCTTCAGAAATGGAGTTATATTCCAGGCTCTGAGTCTTCCTACAAGCAAGACTTCCTTTCAAGTAAGGGCACTTACTTTACAGCTGAAAAAAACTACATCGTTCACAAAGCTCACAAGGTTCTCATCTTAACTGACAAGCATTGGATGTTTGAGGACCTGTGGTTTGTTTCAGTTTCAGAAGCAGAGTTGAACTAGATATGGCCCGTATGTGTAGGAAACCCCGTTCTTGAGTTCTGAGCACACTCATGTTTCCTGCTGTATTAGAGACTCTAGAAAGCAAGAGCGTGCTTCTTGCTCTAAAACAGAGTGTGATCCATCGATGAGAACTATGCTGTGTGTTTCCCTTCAGAAATGGAGTAAAACCCCTTGCTCTGTGTCTTCCTATAAGCAAGACTTCGTTTCAGGTAAGTGCAGACACTTTTCAGCTCAAACGAACTACATCGTGCACGAAGCTCACATGTGTCTCATCTTAACTGACAAGCATTGAATGTTAGAGGACAATTGCTTTGTATCAGTTTCAGAAGAAGAGTGGGACTATATATGGTCCATATGTGTAGGAAACACCGTTCATTTGTTCTGAGCACACTCACGTTTCCTGCTATATTAGAGAATCTAGAAAGCAAGAGAGTGCTACTTGCTCTAAAGCAGAGTGTGATCAATGGATGAGAACTCTGCTGTTTGTTTCACTTCAGAAATGGAGTTAAATCCCATGCTGTGAGTCTTCGTACAAGGAAGACTTCGATTCAAGTAAGGGCAGATGCTTTACTTCTCAAATGAGCTACGTCGCTCACAAAGCTCACACGTTTCTCATCTTAACTGACAAGCATTGGATGTTAGAGGACCTGTGGTTTGATTCAGTTTCAGAAGCTGAGTTGAACTAGATATGACCCGTATTTGTAGGAAACACCGTTCTTTTGTTCAGAGCACACTCATGTTTCCTGCTGTATTAGAGAATCTAGAAAGCAAGAGCGTCCTTTTTGCTCTAAAGCAGAGTGTGATCCATCGAAGAGAACTATGCTGTGTGTTTCCCTTCAGAAATGGAGTTATATTCCAGGCTCTGAGTCTTCCTACAAGCAAGACTTCGTTTCAAGTAAGGGCAGTCACTTTTCACCTCAAATGATCTACATCGTTCATGAAGCTCACACGTTTCTCATATAAACTGACAAGCATTGGATGTCAGAGGACCTGTGGTTTTTTTCAGTTTCAGAAGTAGAGTTGAACTAGATATGGCCCATATGTTGAGGAAACACCGTTCTTTTGTTCTGAGCACATTCACGTTTCCTGCTGTCTTAGAGACTCTAGAAAGCAAGAGCGTGTTTCTTGCTCTAAAGGAGAGTGTGATCAATGGATGAGAACTCTGCTGTGTGTTTCACTTCAGAAATGGAGTTAAATCCCATGCTCTGAGTCTTCCTACAAGGAAGACTTCGATTCAAGTAAGGGCAGTTACTTTACAGCACAAACAAACTACATCATATACGAAGCTCACACGTTTCTCATCTTAAAGACAAGCAGTGGATGTTGGAGGACCTGTGGTTTGTTTCAGTTTCAGAAGCAGAGTTGAAATAGATATGGCTCATATGTGTAGGAAACACCGTTCTTTTGTTCTGAGCACACTCAAGTTTCCTGCTGTATTAGAGACTCTAAAAAGCCAGAGCGTGCTTCTTGCTCTAAAGCAGAGTGTGATCCATCGATGAGAACTATGCTGTGTGTTTCCCTTCAGAAATGGAGTAAAACCCCTTGCTCTGTTTCTTCCTATAAGCAAGACTTCGTTTCAGGTAAGTGCAGTCACTTTTCAGCTCAAACGAACTACATCGTGCACGAAGCTCACACGTGTCTCATCTTAACTGACAAGCATTGAATGTTAGAGGACAATTGCTTTGTATCAGTTTCAGAAGAATAGTGGGACTATATATGGTCCATATGTGTAGGAAACGTCGTTCATTTGTTCTGAGCACACTCACGTTTCCTGCTCTATTAGAGAATCTAGAAAGCAAGAGAGTGCTTTTTGCTCTAAAGCAGAGTGTGATCAATGGATGAGAACTCTGCTGTTTGTTTCACTTCAGAAATGGAGTTAAATCCCATGCTGTGAGTCTTCATACAAAGAAGACTTCGATTCAAGTAAGGGCAGATACTTTACTGCTCAAATGAACTACATCGCTCACGAAGCTCACACGTTTCTCATCTTAACTGACAAGCATTGGATGTTAGAGGACCTGTGGTTTGTTTCAGTTTCAGAAGCAGAGTTGAACTAGATATGGCCTGTATATGTAGGAAACACGGTTCTTTTGTTCTGAGCACACTCACGTTTCCTGCTGTATTAGAGACTCTAGAAAGCAAGAGTGTGCTTCTTGCTCTAAAGCAGACTGTGATCAATGGATGAGAACTCTGCTGTGTGTTTCACTTCAGAAATGGTGTTAAATCCAAGGCTCTGAGTCTTCCTACAAGGAAGACCTCGATTCAAGTAAGGGCAGTTACTTTACAGCTCAAATGAACTACATGGTTCACGAAGGTCACACGTTCCTCATCTTAACTGACAAGCATTGGATGTTAGAGGACCTGTGGTTTGTTTCAGTTTCAGAAGCAGAGTTGAACTAGATATGGCCCGTATTTGTAGGAAACACCGTTCTTTTGTTCAGAGCACACTCAAGTTTCCTGCTGTATTAGAGAATCTAGAAAGCAAGAGCGTGCTTCTTGCTCTAAAGCAGAGTGTGATCCATCGAAGAGAACTATGCTGTGTGTTTCCCTTCAGAAATGGAGTTATATTCCAGGCTCTGAGTCTTCCTACAAGCAAGACTTCGTTTCAAGTAAGGGCAGTCACTTTTCAGCTCAAAAGATCTACATCGTTCATGAAGCTCACACGTTTCTCCTATAAACTGACAAGCATTGGATGTCAGAGGACCTGTGGTTTCTTTCAGTTTCAGAAGTAGAGTTGAACTAGATATGGCCCATATGTTGAGGAAACACCGTTCTTTTGTTCTGAGCACATTCACGTTTCCTGCTGTCTTAGAGACTCTAGAAAGCAAGAGCGTGCTTCTTGCTCTAAAGCAGAGTGTGATCAATGGATGAGAACTCGGCTGTGTGTTTCACTTCAGAAATGGAGTTAAAACCCAGGCTCTGAGTCTTCCTACAAGGAGGACTTCGATTCAGGTAAGGGCAGGTACTTTACAGCTCAAACGAACTACATCGTTCACGAAGCTCACACGTTTCTCATATTAACTGAGAGGCATTGGATGTTAGAGTACCTTTGCTTTGTATCAATTTCAAGCAGAGTTGAACTACATATGGTCCGTATGTATAGGAAACACCGTTCTTTTCTTCTGAACACACTCACGTTTCCTGCTGTATTAGAGAATCTAGAAAGCTGGAGCGTGCTTCTTGCTCTAAAGCAGAGTGTGATCCATCGATGAGAACTATGCTGTGTGTTTCCCTTCAGAAATGGAGTTATATTCCAGGCTCTGAGTCTTCCTACAAGCAAGACTTCGTTTCAAGTAAGGGCAGTCACTTATCAGCTCAAACCATCTACATCGTTCATGAAGCTCACACGTTTCTCATATAAACTGACAAGCATTGGATGTCAGAGGACCTGTGGTTTCTTTCAGTTTCAGAAGTAGAGTTGAACTGGATATGGCCCATATGTTGAGGAAACACCGTTCTTTTGTTCTGAGCACATTCACGTTTCCTGCTGTCTTAGAGACTCTATAAAGCAAGAGCGTGCTTCTTGCTCTAAAGCAGAGTGTGATCAATGGATGAGAACTCTGCTGTGTGTTTCACTTCAGAAATGGATTTAAAACCCAGGCTCTGAGTCTTCCTACAAGGAGGACTTCAATTCAAGTAAGGGCAGGTACTTTACAGCTCATACGAACTACATCGTTCACGAAGCTCACACGTCTCTCATATTAACTGAGAGGTATTGGATGTTAGAGTACCTTTGCTTTGTATCAATTTCAAGCAGAGTTGAACTACATATGGCTCATATGTGTAGGAAACAACGTTCTTTTGTTCTGAGCACACTCAAGTTTCCTGCTGTATTAGAGACTCTAGAAAGCAAGAGCGTGCTTCTTGCTCTAAAGCAGAGTGTGATCCATCGATGAGAACTATGCTGTGTGTTTCCCTTCAGAAATGGAGTTATATTCCAGGCTCTGTGTCTTCCTAAAAGCAAGACTTCGTTTCAAGTAAGGGCACTTACTTTACAGCTGAAAAGAACTACATCATTCACAAAGCTCACAAGGTTCTCTTCTTAACTGACAAGCATTGGATGTTTGAGGACCTGTAGTTTGTTTCAGTTTCAGAAGCAGAGTTGAACTAGATATGGCCCGTATGTGTAGGAAACCCCGTTGTTTAGTTCTGAGCACACTCATGTTTCCTGCTGTATTAGAGACTCTAGAAAGCAAGAGCGTGCTTCTTGCTCTAAAACAGAGTGTGATCCATCGGTGAGAACTATGCTGTGTGTTTCCCTTCAGAAATGGAGTAAAACCCCTTGCTCTGTGTCTTCCTATAAGCAAGACTTCCTTTCAGGTAAGTGCAGTCATTTTCAGCTCAAACGAACTACATCATGCACGAAGCTCACACGTGTCTCATCTTAACTGACAAGCATTGAATGTTAGAGGACAATTGCTTTGTATCAGTTTCAGAAGAAGAGTCGCACTATATATGGTCCATATGTGTAGGAAACACCGTTCATTTGTTCTCAGCACACTCACGTTTCCTGCTATATTAGAGAATCTAGAAAGCAAGAGAGTGCTTCTTGCTCTAAAGCAGAGTGTGATCAATGGATGAGAACTCTGCTGTTTGTTTCACTTCAGAAATGGAGTTAAATCCCATGCTCTGAGTCTTCATACAAAGAAGACTTCGATTCAAGTAAGGGCAGATACTTTACTGCTCAAATGAACTACATCGCTCACAAAGCTCACATGTTTCTCATCTTAACTGACAAGCATTGGATGTTAGAGGACCTGTGGTTTGTTTCAGTTTCAGAAGCAGAGTTGAACTAGATATGGCCCGTATGTGTAGGAAACCCCGTTCTTTAGTTCTGAGCACACTCAATTTTCCTGCTGTATTAGAGAATCTAGAAAGCAAGAGCGTGCTTCTTGCTCTAAAGCAGAGTGTGATCCATGGATGAGAACTATGCTGTGTGTTTCCCTTCAGAAATGGAGTAAAACCCCTTGCTCTGTGTCTTCCTATAAGCAAGACTTCGTTTCAGGTAAGTGCAGTCACTTTTCAGCTCAAACGAACTACATCGTGCACGAAGCTCACACGTGTCTCATCTTAACTGACAAGCATTGAATGTTAGAGGACAATTGCTTTGTATCAGTTTCAGAAGAAGAGTGGGACTATATATGGTCCATATGTGTAGGAAACACCGTTCATTTGTTCTGAGCACACTCACGTTTCCTGCTATATTAGAGAATCTAGAAAACAAGAGAGTGCTTCTTGCTCTAAAGCAGAGTGTGATCAATGGATGAGAACTCTGCTGTTTGTTTCACTTCAGAAATGGAGTTAAATCCCATGCTGTGAGTCTTCCTACAAGGAAGACTTCGATTCAAGTAAGGGCAGATACTTTACTGCTCAAATGAACTACATCGCTCAGAAGCTCACACGTTTCTCATCTTAACTGACAAGCATTGGATGTTAGAGGACCTGTGGTTTGTTTCAGTTTCTGAATCAGAGTTGAACTAGATATGGCCCATATGTGTAGGAAACACCGTTCTTATGTTCTGAGCACACTCATGTTTCCTGCTGTATTAGAGACTCTAGAAAGCAAGAGCGTGCTTCTTGATCTAAAGCAGAGTGTGATCCATCAATGAGAACTATGCTGTGTGTTACCCTTCAGAAATGGAGTTATATTCCAGGCTCTGTGTCTTCCTACATGCAAGACATCGTTTCAGATAAGGGCAGTCACTTTTTAGCTCAAACAAACTACATCGTTCACAAAGCTCACACGTTTCTCATCTTAAATGACAAGCATTGGATGTTAGAGGACCTGTGCTTTGTATCAATTTCAGAGGCAGAGTGGTACTAGATATGGTCTGTATGTGTAGTAAACACCGTTCTTTTGTTGTCAGCACACTCATGTTTCCTGCTGTTGTAGAGACTCTAGAAAGCAAGAGCGTGCTTCTTGCTACAAAGCAGAGTGTGATCTATATATGAGCACTCTGCTGTGTGTTTCACTTCAGAAATGGAGTTAAATGCCAGGCTCTGAGTCTTCCTACAAGCAAGACTTCGTATCAGGTAAGGGCAGTCACTTTACAGTTCACACGAACTACATCATTCACGAAGCTCACACATTTCTCAACGTAACTGACAAGCATTGGAATAAGAGGACCTGTGGTTTGTTTCAGTTTCAGAAGCAGAGTTGAACCAGATATGGCCCGTATGTGTAGGAAACCCCGTTCTTTAGTTCTGAGCACACTCATGTTTCCTGCTGTATTAGAGACTCTAGAAAGCAAGAGAGTGCTTCTTGCTCTAAAGCAGAGTGTGATCCATCAATGACAACTATGCTGTGTGTTTCCCTTCTGAAATGGAGTAAAACCCCTTGCTCTGTGTCTTCCTATAAGCAAGACTTCGTTTCAGGTAAGTGCAGTCACTTTTGAGCTCAAACGAACTACATCGTGCACGAAGCTCACACGTGTCTCATCTTAACTGACAAGCATTGAATGTTACAGGACAATTGCTTTGTATCAGTTTCAGAAGAAGAGTGGGACTATATATGGTCCATATGTGTAGGAAACACCGTTCATTTGCTCTGAGCACACTCACGTTTCCTGCTTTATTAGAGAATCTAGAAAGCAAGAGCGTGTTTCTTGATCTAAAGCAGAGTGTGATCCATCGATGAGAACTATGCTGTGTGTTTCCCTTCAGAAATGGAGTTAAATCCCAGTCTCTGTTCTTCCTACAAGCATGACTTCGTTTCAGGTAAGGGCATTCACTTTTCAGCTCAAACGAACTACATCTTTCACAAATCTCACACGTTTCTCATCTTAACTGACAAGCATTGGATGTTTGAGGACCTGTGTTTTGTTTCAGTTTCAGAAGCAGAGTTGAACTACATATGGCCCGTATGTGTAGAAAACACCGTTCATTTGTTCTGAGCACACTCACGTTTCCTACTATATTAGAGAATCTAGAAAGCAAGAGAGTGCTTCTTGCTCTAAAGCCGAGTGTGATCAATGGATGAGAACTGTGCTGTTTGTTTCACTTCAGAAATGGAGATAAATCCCATGCTGTGAGTCTTCGTACAAGGAAGACTTCGATTCAAGTAAGGGCGGTTACTTTAGTGCTCAAATGAACTACATCGCTCACGAAGCTCACACGTTTCTCATCTTAAATGACAAGCATTGGAATAAGAGGACCTGTGGTTTGTTTCAGTTTCAGAAGCAGAGTTGAACTAGATATGGCTCGTAGTGTAGGAAACACCGTTCTTTAGTTCTGAGCACACTCATGTTTCTTGCTGTATTAGAGACTCTAGAAAGCAAGAGCGTGCTTATTGCTCTAAAGCAGAGTGTGATCCATGGAAGAGATCTATGCTGTGTGTTTCCCTTCAGAAATGCAGTAAAACCCCTTGCTCTGTGACTTCCTATAGGCAAGACTTCGTTTCAGGTAAGAGCAGTCACTTTAAGCTCAAACGAACTACATCGTGCACGAAGCTCACACGTGTCTCATCTTAACTGACAAGCATTGAATGTTAGAGGACAATTGCTTTGTATCAGTTTCAGAAGAGTTGGACTATATATGGTCCATATGTGTAGGAAACACCGTTCATTTGTTCTGAGCACACTCACGTTTCCTGCTATATTAGAGAATCTAGAAAGCAAGAGAGTGCTTCTTGCTCTAAAGCAGAGTGTGATCAATGGATGAGAACTCTGCTGTTTGTTTCAATTCAGAAATGGAGTTAAATCCCATGCTGTGAGTCTTCGTACAAGGAAGACTTCGATTCAAGTAAGGGCAGATTCTTTACTGCTCAAATGAACTACATCGTGCAAGAAGCTCACACGTTTCTCATCTTAACTGACAAGCATTGGGTGTTAGAGGACCTGAGGTTTGTTTTAGTTTCAGAAGCAGAGTTGAACTAGATATGGCCCGTATGTGTAGGAAACACTGTTCTTTTGTTCAGAGCACACTCAAGTTTCCTGCTGTATTAGAGAATCTAGAAAGCAAGAGCGTGCTTTTTGCTATAAAGCAGAGTGTGATCCATCGAAGAGAACTATGCTGTGTGTTTCCCTTCAGAAATGGAGTTATATTCCTGGCTCTGAGTCTTCCTACATGCAAGACTTCGTTTCAAGTAAGGGCAGTCACTTTTCAGCTCAAACGATCTACATCGTTCATGAAGCTCACACGTTTCTCATATAAACTGACAAGCATTGGATGTCAGAGGACCTGTGGTTTCTTTCAGTTTCAGAAGTAGAGTTGAACTAGATATGGCCCATATGTTGAGGAAACACCGTTCTTTGTTCTGAGCACATTCACGTTTCCTGCTGTCATAGAGACTCTAGAAAGCAAGAGCGTGCTTCTTTCTCTAAAGCAGAGTGTGATCAATGGATGACAACTCTCCTGTGTGTTTCACTTCAGAAATGGAGTTAAAACCCAGGCTCTGAGTCTTCCTACAAGGAGGACTTCGATTCAAGTAAGGGCAGGTACTTTACACCTCAAACGAACTACATCGTTCACGAATCTCACACGTTTCTCATCTTAACTGACAATCATTGGATGTTAGAGTACCTTTGCTTTGTATCAATTTCAAGCAGAGTTGTACTAGGTATGGTACGTATGTATAGGAAACACCGTTCTTTTCTTCTGAGCACACTCACGTTTCCTGCTGTATTAGAGAATCTAGAAAGCTGGAGCGTGCTTCTTGCTCTAAAGGAGAGTGTGATCAATGGATGAGAACTCTGCTGTGTGTTTCACTTCAGAAATGGAGTTAAATCCCAAACTCTGAGTCTTCCTACAAGGAAGACTTCGATTCAAGTAAGGCCAGTTACTTTACTGCTCAAATGAACTACATCGCTCACGAAGCTCACACGTTTCTCATCTTAAATGACAAGCATTGGATGTTAGAGGACCTGTGGTTTGTTTCAGTTTCAGAAGCAGAGTTGAACTAGATATGGCCCATATGTGTAGGAAACACCGTTCTTTTGTTCTGAGCACGCTCACCTTTCCTGCTGTATTAGAGACTCTAGAAAGCAAGAGCGTACTTCTTGCTCTAAAGGAGAGTGTGATCAGTGGATGAGAACTCTGCTGTGTGTTTCCCTTCAGAAATGGAGTTAAATCCCAGGCTCTGTGTCTTCCTACAAGCAAGACATCGTTTCAGGTAAGGGCAGTCACTTTTCAGCTCAAACGAACTACATCGTTCACAAAGCTCACACGTTTCTCATCTTAAATGACAAGCTTTGGATGTTAGAGGACCTGTGCTTTTTATCAATTTCAGAGGCAGAGTGGTACTAGATATGGTCTGTATGTGTAGGAAACACCGTTCTTTTGTTGTCAGCACACTCATGTTTCCTGCTGTATTAGAGATTCTAGAAAGCAAGAGCGTGCTTCTTGATCTAAAGCAGAGTGTGATCTATATATGAGAACACTGCTGTGTTATTCACCTCAGAAATGGAGTTAAATCCCAGGCTCTGAGACTTCCTACAAGCAAGACTTCGTTTCAGGTAAGGGCAGTCACTTTACAGTTCACACGAACTACATCATTCACGAAGCTCACACATTTCTCAACGTAACTGACAAGCATTGGAATAAGAGGACCTGTGGTTTGTTTCAGTTTCAGAAGCAGAGTTGAACTAGATATGGCCCGTATGTGTAGGAAACCCCGTTCTTTAGTTCTGAGCACACTCATGTTTCCTGCTGTATTAGAGACTCTAGAAAGCAAGAGCGTGCTTCTTGCTCTAAAGCAGAGTGTGATCCATGGATGAGAACTATGCTGTGTGTTTCCCTTCAGGAATGGAGTAAAACCCCTTGCTCTGTGTCTTCTTATAAGCAAGACTTCGTTTCAGGTAAGAGCAGTCACTTTCAGCTCAAACGAACTACATCGTGCACGAAGCTCACACGGGTCTCATCTTAACTGACAAGCATTGAATGTTAGAGGACAATTGCTTTGTATCAGTTTCAGAAGAAGATTTGGACTATATATGTTCCATATGTGTAGGAAACACCGTTCATTTGTTCTCAGCACACTCACGTTTCCTGCTGTATTAGAGAATCTAGAAAGCTGGAGCGTGCTTCTTGCTCTAAAGGAGAGTGTGATCAATGGATGAGAACTCTGCTGTGTGTTTCACTTCAGAAATGGAGTTAAATCCCATGCTCTGAGTCTTCGTACAAGCAAGACTTCGATTCAAGTAAGGGCACTTACTTTACAGCTGAAAAGAACTACATTGTTCACAAAGCTCACAGTTTCTCATCTTAACTGACAAGCATTGGATGTTTTAGGACCTGTGGTTTGTTTCAGTTTCAGAAGCAGAGTTGAACTAGATATGGCCTGTATGTGTAGGAAACACCGTTCTTTTGTTCAGAGCACACTCAAGTTTCCTGCTGTATTAGAGACTCTAGAAAGCAAGAGCATGCTTCTTATTCTAAAGCAGAGTGTGATCCATGGATGATAACTGTGTTGTGAGTTTCCCTTCAGAAATGGAGTTAAATCCCAGGCTCTGTGTCTTCCTACATGCAAGACATCGTTTCAGGTAAGGGCAGTCACTTTTCAGCTCAAACGAACTACATCATTCACAAAGCTCACACATTTCTCAACGTAACTGACAAGCATTGGAATAAGAGGACCTTTGGTTTGTTTCAGTTTCAGAAGCAGAGTTGAACCAGATATGGCCCATATGTGTAGGAAACCCCGTTCTTTAGTTCTGAGCACACTCATGTTTCCTGCTGTATTAGAGACTCTAGAAAGCAAGAGCGTGCTTCTTGCTCTAAAGCAGAGTGTGATCCATCGATGAGAACTATGCTGTGTGATTCCCTTCAGAAATGGAGTTATATTCCTGGCTCTGAGTCTTCCTACATGCAAGACTTCGTTTCAAGTAAGGGCAGTCACTTTTCAGCTCAAACGATCTACATCGTTCATAAAGCTCACACGTTTCTCATATAAACTGACAAGCATTGGATGTCAGAGGACCTGTGGTTTCTTTCAGTTTCAGAAGTAGAGTTGAATTAGATATGGACCATATGTTGAGGAAACACCGTTCTTTTGTTCTGAGCACATTCACGTTTCCTGCTGTCATAGAGACTCTAGAAAGCAAGAGCGTGCTTCTTGCTCTAAGGCAGAGTGTGATCAATGGATGAGAACTCTGCTGTGTGTTTCACTTCAGAAATGGAGTTAAAACCCAGGCTCTGAGTCTTCCTACAAGGAGGACTTCGATTCAAGTAAGGGCAGGTACTTTACAGCTCAAACGAACTACATTGTTCACGAAGCTCACACGTTTCTCATCTTAACTGACAAGCATTGGATGTTAGAGTACCTTTGCTTTGTATCAATTTCAAGCAGAGTTGTACTAGATATGGTCCGTATGTATAGGAAACACCGTTCTTTTCTTCTGAACACACTCACGTTTCCTGCTGTATTAGAGAATCTAGAAAGCTGGAGCGTGCTTCTTGCTCTAAAGGAGAGTGTGATCAATGGATGAGAACTCTGCTGTGTGTTTCACTTCAGAAATGGAGTTAAATCCCATGCTCTGAGTCTTCCTACAAGCAAGACTTCGTTTCAAGTAAGGGCACTTACTTTACAGCTGAAAAGAACTACATAGTTCACAAAGCTGACACGTTTCTCATCTTAACTGACAAGCATTGGATGTTTGAGGACCTGAGGTTTTGTTTCAGTTTCAGAAGCAGAGTTGAACTAGTTATGGCCCGTATGTGTAGGAAACACCGTTCTTTTGTTCAGAGCACACTCAATTTTCCTGCTGTATTAGAGACTCTGGAAAGCAAGAGCGTGCTACTTGTTCTAAAGCAGAGTGTGATCCATGGATGATAACTGTGTTGTGAGTTTCCCTTCAGACATGAAGTAAAACCTCAGGCTCTGTGTCTTCCTATAAGGAAGACTTCGTTTCAGGTAATGGCAGTCACTTTTCAGTTCAAACAAATTACATTGTTTACGAAGCTCACACATTTCTCATCTTAACTGACAAGCATTGGATGTTAGAGGACCAGTGCTTTGTATCAGTTTCAGAAGCACAGTTGTACTAGATATGGTCTGTATGTGTAGGAAACACAGTTCTTTTGTTCTCAGCACACTCACGTTTCCTGCTGTCTTAGAGACTCTAAAAAGCAAGAGCGTGCTTCTTGCTCTAAAGCAGCGTGTGATCAATGGATGTGAAATCTGCTGTGTGTTTCACTTCAGAAATGGAGTTAAATCCCATGCTCTGAGTCTTCGTACAAACAAGACTTCGTTTCAGGTAAGGGCAGTAACTTTACAGCTCACACGAACTACATCATTCACTAAGATCACACGTTTCACATCTATACTGACAAGCATTGTATGTTAGAGGACCTGTACTTTGTTTCAGTTTCAGAAGCAGAGTTGAGCTAGATATGGCCCGTATGTGCAGGAAACACCGTTCTTTTGTTCTGAGCACACTCACGTTTCCTGCTGTCTTAGAGACTGTAGAAAGCAAGAGCGTGCTTCTTGCTCTAAAGCAGAGTGTGATCCATGGATGAGAACTCTGCTGTGTGTTTCACTTCAGAAATGGAGTTAAAACCCAGGCTCTGAGTCTTCCTACAAGAGGACTTCGATTCAAGTAAGGGCAGGTACTTTACAGCTCAAATGAACTACATCGTTCACGAAGCTCACACGTTTCTCATATTAACTGAGAGGCATTGGATGTTAGAGTACCTTTGCTTTGTATCAATTTCAAGCAGAGTTGAACTACATATGGTCCTTATGTATAGGAAACACCGTTCTTTTCTTCTGAGCACACTCACGTTTCCTGCTGTATTAGAGAATCTAGAAAGCTGGAGCGTGCTTCTTGCTCTAAAGGAGAGTGTGATCAATGGATGAGAACTCTGCTGTGTGTTTCACTTCAGAAATGGAGTTAAATCCCATGCTCTGAGTCTTCCTACAAGGAAGACTTCGATTCAAGTAAGGGCAGTTACTTTACAGCTCAAACAAACTACATCTTTCACGAAGCTCACACGTTTCTCATCTTAACTGACAAGCATTGGATGTTAGAGGACCTGTGGTTTGTTTCAGTTTCAGAATCAGAATTGAAATAGATATGGCTCATATGTGTAGGAAACACCGTTCTTTTCTTCTGAGCACACTCAAGTTTCCTGCTGTATTAGAGAATCTAGAAAGCAAGAGCGTGCTTCTTGCTCTAAAGCAGAGTGTGATCCATCGATGAGAACTATGCTGTGTGTTTCCCTTCAGAAATGGAGTTCTATTCCAGGCTCTGTGTCTTCCTACAAGCAAGACTTCGTTTCAAGTAAGGGCACTTACTTTACAGCTGAAAAGAACTACATCGTTCACAAAGCTCACACGTTTCTCATCTTAAATGACAAGCATTGGATGTTTGAGGACCTGTGCTTTGTATCAATTTCAGAGGCAGAGTGGTACTAGATATGGTCTGGATGTGTAGGAAACACCGATCTTTTGTTGTCAGCACACTCATGTTTCCTGCTGTCTTAGAGACTCTAGAAAGCAAGAGCGTGCTTCTTGCTCTAAAGCAGAGTGTGATCTATATATGAGAACTCTGCTGTGTGTTTCACTTCAGAAATGGAGTTAAATCCCAGGCTCTGAGTCTTCCTACAAGCAAGACTTCGTTTCAGGTACGTGCAGTCACTTTTCAGCTCAAACGAACTACATCTTGCACGAAGCTCACACGTGTCTCATCTTAACTGACAAGCATTGAATGTTAGAGGACAATTGCTTTGTATCAGTTTCAGAAGATGAGTGGGACTATATTTGGTCCATATGTGTAGGAAACACCGTTCTTTTCTTCTGAGCACACTCACGTTTCCTGCTGTATTAGAGAATCTAGAAAGCTGGAGCATGCTTCTTGCTCTAAAGGAGAGTGTGATCAATGGATGAGAACTCTGCTGTGTGTTTCACTTCAGAAATGGAGTTAAATCCCATGCTCTGAGTCTTCCTACAAGGAAGAATTCGATTCAAGTAAGGGCAGTTACTTTACAGCTCAAACAAACTACATCTTTCACGAAGCTCACACGTTTCTCATCTTAACTGACAAGCATTGGATGTTAGAGGACCTGTGGTTTGTTTCAGTTTCAGAAGCAGAGTTGAAATCGATATGGCTCATATGTGTAGGAAACACCGTTCTTTTCTTCTGAGCACACTCATGTTTCCTGCTGTATTAGAGACTCTAGAAAGCAAGAGCGTGCTTCTTGCTCTAAAGCAGAGTGTGATCCATCGATGAGAACTATGCTGGGTGTTTCCCTTCAGAAATGGTGTAAAACCCCTTGCTCTGTGACTTCATATAAGCAAGACTTCGTTTCAGGTAAGTGCAGTCACTTTTCAGCTCAAACGAACTACATCGTGCACGAAGCTCACACGTGTCTCATCTTAACTGACAAGCATTGAATGTTAGAGGACAATTGCTTTGTATCAGTTTCAGAAGATGAGTGGGACTATATAAGGTCCATATGTGTAGGAAACACCGTTCATTTGTTCTGAGCACACTCACGTTTCCTGCTATATTAGAGAATCTAGAAAGCAAGAGAGTGCTTCTTGCTCTAAAGCAGAGTGTGATCAATGGATGAGAACTCTGCTGTTTGTTTCACTTCAGAAATGGTGTTAAATCCCAGGTTCTGAGTCTTCTTACAAGGAAGACTTCGATTCAAGTAAGGGCAGTTACTTTACAGCTCAAATGAACTACATGGTTCACAAAGCTCACACGTTCCTCATCTTAACTGACAAGCATTGGATGTTAGAGGACCAGTGGTTTGTTTCAGTTTCAGAAGCAGAGTTGAACTAGATATGGCCCGTATGTGTAGGAAACACCGTTCTTTTTTTCAGAGCACACTCAAGTTTCCTGCTGTATTAGAGAATCTAGAAAGCAAGAGCGTTCTTCTTGCCCTAAAGCAGAGTGTGATCCATCAAAGAGAACTATGCTGTGTGTTTCCCTTCAGAAATGGAGTTATATTCCAGGCTCTGTGTCTTCCTACAAGCAATAATTCGTTTCAAGTAAGGGCACTTACTTTACAGCTGAAAAGAACTACATCATTCACAAAGCTCACAATTTCTCATCTTAACTGACAAGCATTGGATGTTTGAGGACCTGTGGTTTGTTTCAGTTTCAGAAGCAGAGATGAACTAGATATGGCCCGTATGTGTAGGAAACACCGTTCTTTTGTTCAGAGCACACTCAAGTTTCCTGCTGTATTAGAGACTCTAGAAAGCAAGAGCGTGCTTCTTGTTCTAAAGAAGAGTGTGATCCATGGATGATAACTGTGTTGTGAGTTTCCCTTCAGAAATGGAGTTAAATCCCAGGCTCTGTGTCTTCCTACATGTAAGACATCGTTTCAGGTAAGGGCAGTCACTTTTCAGCTCAAACGAACTACATCGTGCATGAAGCTCACACGTGTCTCATCTTAAATGACAAGCATTGAATGTTAGAGGACAATTGCTTTGTATCAGTTTCAGAAGAAGAGTGGGACTATATATGGTCCATATGTGTAGGAAACACCGTTCATTTGTTCTGAGCACACTCACGTTTCCTGCTATATTAGAGAATCTAGAAAGCAAGAGAGTGCTTCTTGCTCTAAAGCAGAGTGTGATCAATGGATGAGAACTCTGCTGTTTGTTTCACTTCAGAAATGGAGTTAAATCCCATGCTGTGAGTCTTCCTACAAGGAAGACTTCGATTCAAGTAAGGGCAGATACTTTACTGCTCAAATGAACTACATCGCTCAGAAGCTCACACGTTTCTCATCTTAACTGACAAGCATTGGATGTTAGAGGACCTGTGGTTTGTTTCAGTTTCAGAAGCAGAGTTGAACTAGATATGGCCCATATGTGTAGGAAACACCGTTCGTTTGTTCTGAGCACACTCACGTTTCCTGCTGTATTAGAGAATCTAGAAAGCAAGAGCGTGCTTCTTGCTCTAAAGCAGACTGTGATCAATGGATGAGAACTATGCTGTGTGTTTCACTTCAGAAATGGTGTTAAATCCGAGGCTCTGAGTCTTCCTACAAGGAAGACCTCGATTCAAGTAAGGGCAGTGACTTTACAGCTCAAATGAACTACATGGTTCACGAAGCTCACATGTTCCTCATCTTATCTGACAAGCATTGGATGTTAGAGGACCTGTGGTTTGTTTCAGTTTCAGAAGCAGAGTTGAACTAGATATGGCCCGTATGTGTAGGAAACACCGTTCTTTTGTTCAGAGCACACTCAAGTTTCCTGCTGTATTAGAAAATCCTGAAAGCAAGAGCGTGCTTCTTGCTCTAAAGCAGAGTGTGATCCATCGAAGAAAACTATGCTGTGTGTTTCCCTTCAGAAATGGAGTTATATTCCAGGCTCTGAGTCTTCCTACAAGCAAGACTTCTTTCAAGTAAGGGCAGTCACTTATCAGCTCAAACCATCTACATCGTTCATGAAGCTCACACGTTTCTCATATAAAGTGACAAGCATTGGATGTCAGAGGACCTGTGGTTTCTTTCAGTTTCAGAAGTAGAGTTGAACTGGATATGGCCCATATGTTGAGGAAACACCGTTCTTTTGTTCTGAGCACATTCACGTTTCCTGCTGTCTTAGAGACTCTATAAAGCAAGAGCGTGCTTCTTGCTCTAAAGCAGAGTGTGATCAATGGATGAGAACTCTGCTGTGTGTTTCACTTCAGAAATGGATTTAAAACCCAGGCTCTGAGTCTTCCTACAAGGAGGACTTCAATTCAAGTAAGGGCAGGTACTTTACAGCTCAAACGAACTACATCGTTCACGAAGCTCACACGTCTCTCATATTAACTGAAAGGTATTGGATGTTAGAGTACCTTTGCTTTGTATCAATTTCAAGCAGAGTTGAACTACATATGGCTCATATGTGTAGGAAACACCGTTCTTTTGTTCTGAGCACACTCAAGTTTCCTGCTGTATTAGAGACTCTAGAAAGCAAGAGCGTGCTTCTTGCTCTAAAGCAGAGTGTGATCCATCGATGAGAACTATGCTGTGTGTTTCCCTTCAGAAATGGAGTTATATTCCAGGCTCTGTGTCTTCCTACAAGCAAGACTTCGTTTCAAGTAAGGGCACTTACTTTACAGCTGAAAAGAACTACATCGTTCACAAAGCTCACAAGGTTCTCTTCTTAACTGACAAGCATTGGATGTTTGAGGACCTGTGGTTTGTTTCAGTTTCAGACGCAGAGTTGAACTAGATATGGCCCGTATGTGTAGGAAACCCCGTTCTTTAGTTCTGAGCACACTCATGTTTCCTGCTGTATTAGAGACTCTAGAAAGCAAGAGCGTGCTTCTTGCTCTAAAGCAGAGTGTGATCCATGGATGAGAACTATGCTGTGTGTTTCCCTTCAGAAATGGAGTAAAACCCCTTGCTCTGTGTCTTCCTATAAGCAAGACTTAGTTTCAGGTAAGTGCAGTCACTTTTTAGCTCAAACGAACTACATCGTGCACGAAGCTCACATGTGTCTCATCTTAACTGACAAGCATTGAATGTTAGAGGACAATTGCTTTGTATCAGTTTCAGAAGAAGAGTGGGACTATATATGGTCCATATGTGTAGGAAACACCGTTCATGTGTTCTGAGCACACTCACGTTTCCTGCTATATTAGAGAATCTAGAAAGCAAGAGAGTGCTACTTGCTCTAAAGCAGAGTGTGATCAATGGATGAGAACTCTGCTGTTTGTTTCACTTCAGAAATGGAGTTAAATCCCATGCTGTGAGTCTTCGTACAAGGAAGACTTCGATTCAAGTAAGGGCAGATTCTTTACTGCTCAAATGAACTACATCGCTCACGAAGCTCACACGTTTCTCATCTTAACTGACAAGCATTGGATGTTAGAGGACCTGTGGTTTGTTTCAGTTTCAGAAGCAGAGTTGAACTGGATATGGCCCATATGTGTAGGAAACACCGTTCTTTTGTTCTGAGCACGCTCACCTTTCCTGCTGTATTAGAGATTCTAGAAAGCAAGAGCGTGCTTCTTGCTCTAAAGCAGACTGTGATCAATGGATGAGAACTCTACTGTGTGTTTCACTTCAGAAATGGTGTTAAATCCCAGGCTCTGAGTCTTCCTACAAGGAAGACCTCGATTCAAGTAAGGGCAGTTACTTTACAGCTCAAATGAACTACATGGTTCACGAAGCTCACACGTTCCTCATCTTAACTGACAAGCATTGGATGTTAGAGGACCTGTGGTTTGATTCAGTTTCAGAAGCAGAGTTGAACTAGATATGGCCCGTATTTGTAGGAAACACCGTTCTTTTGTTCAGAGCACACTCAAGTTTCCTGCTGTATTAGAGAATCTAGAAAGCAAGAGCGTGCTTCTTGCTCTAAAGCAGACTGTGATCAATGGATGAGAACTCTACTGTGTGTTTCCCTACAGAAATGGAGTTATATTCCAGGCTCTGAGTCTTCCTACAAGCAAGATTTTGTTTCAAGTAATGGCAGTCACTTTTCAGCTCAAACGATCTACATCGTTCATGAAGCTCACACGTTTCTCATATAAACTGACAAGCATTGGATGTCAGAGGACCTGTGGTTTCTTTCAGTTTCAGAAGTAGAGTTGATCTAGAAATGGCCCATATGTTGAGGAAACACCGTTCTTTTGTTCTGAGCACATTCACGTTTCCTGCTGTCTTAGAGACTCTGGAAAGCAAGAGCGTGCTTCTTGCTCTAAAGCAGAGTGTGATCAATGGATGAGAACTCTGCTGTGTGTTTCACTTCAGAAATGGAGTTAAAACCCAGGCTCTGAGTCTTCCTACAAGGAGGATTTCGATTCAAGTAAGGGCAGGTACTTTACAGCTCAAACCAACTACATCGTTCACGAAGCTCACACGTTTCTCATATTAACTGAGAGGCATTGGATGTTAGAGTACCTTTGCTTTGTATCAATTTCAAGCAGAGTTGAACTACATATGGTCCGTATGTAGAGGAAACACCGTTCTTTTCTTCTGAGCACACTCACGTTTCCTGCTGTATTAGAGAATCTAGAAAGCTGGAGCGTGCTTCTTGCTCTAAAGGAGAGTGTGATCAATGGATGAGAACTCTGCTGTGTGTTTCACTTCAGAAATGGAGTTAAATCCCATGCTCTGAGTCTTCCTACAAGGAAGACTTCGATTTAAGTAAGGGCAGTTACTTTACAGCTCAAACAAATTACATCTTTCACGAAGCTCACACTTTTCTCATCTTAACTGACAAGCATTGGATGTTAGAGGACCTGTGGTTTGTTTCATTTTCAGAAGCAGAGTTGAAATAGATATGGCTCATATGTGTAGGAAACACCGTTCTTTTGTTCTGAGCACACTCAAGTTTCCTGCTGTATTAGAGAATCTAGAAAGCAAGAGCGTGCTTCTTGCTCTAAAGCAGAGTGTGATCCATCGATGAGAACTATGCTGTGTGTTTCCCTTCAGAAATGGAGTTCTATTCCAGGCTCTGTGTCTTCCTACAAGCAAGACTTCGTTTCAAGTAAGGGTACTTACTTTACAGCTGAAAAGAACTATATCGTTCACAAAGCTCACACGTTTCTCATCTTAAATGACAAGCATTGGATGTTAGAGGACCTGTGCTTTGTAGCAATTTCAGAGGCAGAGTGGTACTAGATATGGTCTGTATGTGTAGGAAACACCAATCTTTTGTTGTCAGCACACTCATGTTTCCTGCTGTCTTAGAGACTCTAGAAAGCAAGAGCGTGCTTCTTGCTCTAAAGCAGAGTGTGATCTATATATGAGAACTCTGCTGTGTGTTTCACTTCAGAAATGGAGTTAAATCCCAGGCTCTGAGTCTTCCTACAAGCAAGACTTCGTTTCAGGTAAGGGCAGTCACTTTACAGTTCACACGAACTACATCATTCACGAAGCTCACACATTTTCAACGTAACTGACAAGCATTGGAATAAGAGGACCTGTGGTTTGTTTCAGTTTCAGAAGCAGAGTTGAACTAGATATGGCCCGTATGTGTAGGAAACCCCGTTCTTTAGTTCTGAGCACACTCATGTTTCCTGCTGTATTAGAGACTCTAGAAAGCAAGAGCGTGCTTCTTGCTCTAAAGCAGAGTGTGATCCATCGATGAGAACTATGCTGTGTGTTTCCCTTCAGAAATGGAGTAAAACCCCTTGCTCTGTGTCTTCCTATAAGCAAGACTTCGTTTCAGGTAAGTGCAGTCACTTTTCAGCTCAAACAAACTACATCGTGCACGAAGCTCACACGTGTCTCATCTTAACTGAAAAGCATTGAATGTTAGAGGACAATTGCTTTGTATCAGTTTCAGAAGATGAGTGGGACTACATATGGTCCATATGTGTAGGAAACACCGTTCATTTGTTCTGAGCACACTCACGTTTCCTGCTGTATTAGAGACTCTAGAAAGCAAGAGCGTGCTTCTTCCTCTAAAGCAGACTGTGATCAATGGATGAGAACTCTGCTGTGTGTTTCACTTCAGAAATTGAGTTAAATCCCATGCTCTGAGTCTTCCTACAAGGAAGACTTCGATTCAAGTAAGGGCAGTTACTTTACAGCACAAACAAACTACATCTTTCACGAAACTCACACGGTTCTCATCTTAACTGACAAGCATTGGATGTTAGAGGACCTGTGGTTTATTTCAGTTTCAGAAGCTGAGTTGAAATAGATATGGCTCATGTGTGTAGGAAACACCGTTCTTTTGTTCTGAGCACACTCACGTTTCTTGCTGTATTAGAGACTCTAGAAAGCAAGAGCGTGCTTCTTGCTCTAAAGCAGAGTGTGATCCATCGATGAGAACTATGCTGTGTGTTTCCCTTCAGAAATGGAGTTATATTCCAGGCTCTGTGTCTTCCTACAAGCAAGACTTCATTTCAAGTAAGGGCACTTACTTTACAGCTGAAAAGAACTACATCGTTCACAAAGCTCACAAGGATCTCTTCTTAACTGACAAGCATTGGATGTTTGAGGACCTGTGGTTTGTTTCAGTATCAGAAGCAGAGTTGAACTAGATATGGCCCGTATGTGTAGGAAACCCCATTCTTTAGTTCTGAGCACACTCATGTTTCCTGCTGTATTAGAGACTCTAGAAAGCAAGAGCGTGCTTCTTGCTCTAAAACAGAGTGTGATCCATCGATGAGAACTATGCTGTGTGTTTCCCTTCAGAAATGGAGTAAAACCCCTTGCTCTGTGTCTTCCTATATGCAAGACTTCGTTTCAGGTAAGTGCAGTCACTTTTCAGCTCAAACGAACTACATCGTGCACGAAGCTCACACGTGTCTCATCTTAACTGACAAGCATTGAATGTTAGAGGATAATTGCTTGGTATCAGTTTCAGAAGAAGAGTGGGACTATATATGGTCCATATGTGTAGGAAACACCGTTCATTTGTTCTCAGCACACTCACGTTTCCTGCTATATTAGAGAATCTAGAAAGCAAGAGAGTGCTTCTTGATCTAAAGCAGAGTGTGATCAATGGATGAGAACTCTGCTGTTTGTTTCACTTCAGAAATGGAGTTAAATCCCATGCTGTGAGTCTTCGTACATGGAAGACTTCGATTCAAGTAAGGGCAGATTCTTTACTGCTCAAATGAACTACATCGCTCACGAAGCTCACACGTTTCTCATCTTAACTGACAAGCATTGGATGTTAGAGGACCTGTGGTTTGTTTCAGTTTCAGAAGCAGAGTTGAACTGGATATGGCCCATATGTGTAGGAAACACCGTTCTTTTGTTCTGAGCACGCTCACCTTTCCTGCTCTATTAGAGATTCTAGAAAGCAAGAGCGTGCTTCTTGCTCTAAAGCAGACTGTGATCAATGGATGAGAACTCTACTGTGTGTTTCACTTCAGAAATGGTGTTAAATCCCAGGCTCTGAGTCTTCCTACAAGGAAGACCTCGATTCAAGTAAGGGCAGTTACTTTACAGCTCAAATGAACTACATGGTTCACGAAGCTCACACGTTCCTCATCTTAACTGACAAGCATTGGATGTTAGAGGACCTGTGGTTTGATTCAGTTTCAGAAGCAGAGTTGAACTAGATATGGCCCGTATTTGTAGGAAACACCGTTCTTTTGTTCAGAGCACACTCAAGTTTCCTGCTGTATTAGAGAATCTAGAAAGCAAGAGCATGCTTCTTGCTCTAAAGCAGACTGTGATCAATGGATGAGAACTCTACTGTGTGTTTCCCTACAGAAATGGAGTTATATTCCAGGCTCTGAGTCTTCCTACAAGCAAGATTTTGTTTCAAGTAATGGCAGTCACTTTTCAGCTCAAACGATCTACATCGTTCATGAAGCTCACACTTTCTCATATAAACTGACAAGCATTGGATGTCAGAGGACCTGTGGTTTCTTTCAGTTTCAGAAGTAGAGTTGAACTAGAAATGGCCCATATGTTGAGGAAACACCGTTCTTTTGTTCTGAGCACATTCACGTTTCCTGCTGTCTTAGAGACTCTAGAAAGCAAGAGCGTGCTTCTTGCTCTAAAGCAGAGTGTGATCAATGGATGAGAACTCTGCTGTGTGTTTCACTTCAGAAATGGAGTTAAAACCCAGGCTCTGAGTCTTCCTACAAGGAGGATTTCGATTCAAGTAAGGGCAGGTACTTTACAGCTCAAACCAACTACATCGTTCACGAAGCTCACACGTTTCTCATATTAACTGAGAGGCATTGGATGTTAGAGTACCTTTGCTTTGTATCAATTTCAAGCAGAGTTGAACTACATATGGTCCGTATGTATAGGAAACACCGTTCTTTTCTTCTGAGCACACTCACGTTTCCTGCTGTATCAGAGAATCTAGAAAGCTGGAGCGTGCTTCTTGCTCTAAAGGAGAGTGTGATCAATGGATGAGAACTCTGCTGTGTGTTTCACTTCAGAAATGGAGTTAAATCCCATGCTCTGAGTCTTCCTACAAGGAAGACTTCGATTTAAGTAAGGGCAGTTACTTTACAGCTCAAACAAATTACATCTTTCACGAAGCTCACACTTTTCTCATCTTAACTGACAAGCATTGGATGTTAGAGGACCTGTGGTTTGTTTCATTTTCAGAAGCAGAGTTGAAATAGATATGGCTCATATGTGTAGGAAACACCGTTCTTTTGTTCTGAGCACACTCAAGTTTCCTGCTGTATTAGAGAATCTAGAAAGCAAGAGCGTGCTTCTTGCTCTAAAGCAGAGTGTGATCCATCGATGAGAACTATGCTGTGTGTTTCCCTTCAGAAATGGAGTTCTATTCCAGGCTCTGTGTCTTCCTACAAGCAAGACTTCGTTTCAAGTAAGGGTACTTACTTTACAGCTGAAAAGAACTATATCGTTCACAAAGCTCACACGTTTCTCATCTTAAATGACAAGCATTGGATGTTAGAGGACCTGTGCTTTGTAGCAATTTCAGAGGCAGAGTGGTACTAGATATGGTCTGTATGTGTAGGAAACACCAGTCTTTTGTTGTCAGCACACTCATGTTTCCTGCTGTCTTAGAGACTCTAGAAAGCAAGAGCGTGCTTCTTGCTCTAAAGCAGAGTGTGATCTATATATGAGAACTCTGCTGTGTGTTTCACTTCAGAAATGGAGTTAAATCCCAGGCTCTGAGTCTTCCTACAAGCAAGACTTCGTTTCAGGTAAGGGCAGTCACTTTACAGTTCACACGAACTACATCATTCACGAAGCTCACACATTTTCAACGTAACTGACAAGCATTGGAATAAGAGGACCTGTGGTTTGTTTCAGTTTCAGAAGCAGAGTTGAACTAGATATGGCCCGTATGTGTAGGAAACCCCGTTCTTTAGTTCTGAGCACACTCATGTTTCCTGCTGTATTAGAGACTCTAGAAAGCAAGAGCGTGCTTCTTGCTCTAAAGCAGAGTGTAATCCATCGATGAGAACTATGCTGTGTGTTTCGCTTCAGAAATGGAGTAAAACCCCTTGCTCTGTGTCTTCCTATAAGCAAGACTTCGTTTCAGGTAAGTGCAGTCACTTTTCAGCTCAAACAAACTACATCGTGCACGAAGCTCACAAGTGTCTCATCTTAACTGAAAAGCATTGAATGTTAGAGGACAATTGCTTTGTATCAGTTTCAGAAGATGAGTGGGACTACATATGGTCCATATGTGTAGGAAACACCGTTCTTTTGTTCTGAGCACACTCACGTTTCCTGCTGTATTAGAGACTCTAGAAAGCAAGAGCGTGCTTCTTCCTCTAAAGCAGACTGTGATCAATGGATGAGAACTCTGCTGTGTGTTTCACTTCAGAAATTGAGTTAAATCCCATGCTCTGAGTCTTCCTACAAGGAAGACTTCAATTCAAGTAAGGGCAGTTACTTTACAGCACAAACAAACTACATCTTTCACGAAACTCACACGGTTCTCATCTTAACTGACAAGCATTGGATGTTAGAGGACCTGTGGTTTGTTTCAGTTTCAGAAGCAGAGTTGAACTAGATATGGCCCATATGTGTAGGAAACACCGTTCGTTTGTTCTGAGCACACTCACGTTTCCTGCTGTATTAGAGACTCTAGAAAGCAAGTGCGTGCTTCTTGCTCTAAAGCAGACTGTGATCAATGGATGAGAACTATGCTGTGTGTTTCACTTCAGAAATGGTGTTAAATCCGAGGCTCTGAGTCTTCCTACAAGGAAGACCTCGATTCAAGTAAGGGCAGTGACTTTACAGCTCAAATGAACTACATGGTTCACGAAGCTCACATGTTCCTCATCTTATCTGACAAGCATTGGATGTTAGAGGACCTGTGGTTTGTTTCAGTTTCAGAAGCAGAGTTGAACTAGATATGGCCCGTATGTGTAGGAAACACCGTTCTTTTGTTCAGAGCACACTCAAGTTTCCTGCTGTATTAGAAAATCCTGAAAGCAAGAGCGTGCTTCTTGCTCTAAAGCAGAGTGTGATCCATCGAAGATAACTATGCTGTGTGTTTCCCTTCAGAAATGGAGTTATATTCCAGGCTCTGAGTCTTCCTACAAGCAAGACTTCTTTCAAGTAAGGGCAGTCACTTATCAGCTCAAACCATCTACATCGTTCATGAAGCTCACACATTTCTCATATAAAGTGACAAGCATTGGATGTCAGAGGACCTGTGGTTTCTTTCAGTTTCAGAAGTAGAGTTGAACTGGATATGGCCCATATGTTGAGGAAACACCGTTCTTTTGTTCTGAGCACATTCACGTTTCCTGCTGTCTTAGAGACTCTATAAAGCAAGAGCGTGCTTCTTGCTCTAAAGCGGAGTGTGATCAATGGATGAGAACTCTGCTGTGTGTTTCACTTCAGAAATGGATTTAAAACCCAGGCTCTGAGTCTTCCTACAAGGAGGACTTCAATTCAAGTAAGGGCAGGTACTTTACAGCTCAAACGAACTACATCGTTCACGAAGCTCACACGTCTCTCATATTAACTGAAAGGTATTGGATGTTAGAGTACCTTTGCTTTGTATCAATTTCAAGCAGAGTTGAACTACATATGGCTCATATGTGTAGGAAACACCGTTCTTTTGTTCTGAGCACACTCAAGTTTCCTGCTGTATTAGAGACTCTAGAAAGCAAGAGCGTGCTTCTTGCTCTAAAGCAGAGTGTGATCCATCGATGAGAACTATGCTGTGTGTTTCCCTTCAGAAATGGAGTTATATTCCAGGCTCTGTGTCTTCCTACAAGCAAGACTTCGTTTCAAGTAAGGGCACTTACTTTACAGCTGAAAAGAACTACATCGTTCACAAAGCTCACAAGGATCTCTTCTTAACTGACAAGCATTGGATGTTTGAGGACCTGTGGTTTGTTTCAGTATCAGAAGCAGAGTTGAACTAGATATGGCCCGTATGTGTAGGAAACCCCATTCTTTAGTTCTGAGCACACTCATGTTTCCTGCTGTATTAGAGACTCTAGAAAGCAAGAGCGTGCTTCTTGCTCTAAAACAGAGTGTGATCCATCGATGAGAACTATGCTGTGTGTTTCCCTTCAGAAATGGAGTAAAACCCCTTGCTCTGTGTCTTCCTATATGCAAGACTTCGTTTCAGGTAAGTGCAGTCACTTTTCAGCTCAAACGAACTACATCGTGCACGAAGCTCACACGTGTCTCATCTTAACTGACAAGCATTGAATGTTAGAGGATAATTGCTTGGTATCAGTTTCAGAAGAAGAGTGGGACTATATATGGTCCATATGTGTAGGAAACACCGTTCATTTGTTCTCAGCACACTCACGTTTCCTGCTATATTAGAGAATCTAGAAAGCAAGAGAGTGCTTCTTGATCTAAAGCAGAGTGTGATCAATGGATGAGAACTCTGCTGTTTGTTTCACTTCAGAAATGGAGTTAAATCCCATGCTGTGAGTCTTCGTACATGGAAGACTTCGATTCAAGTAAGGGCAGATTCTTTACTGCTCAAATGAACTACATCGCTCACGAAGCTCACACGTTTCTCATCTTAACTGACAAGCATTGGATGTTAGAGGACCTGTGGTTTGTTTCAGTTTCAGAAGCAGAGTTGAACTGGATATGGCCCATATGTGTAGGAAACACCGTTCTTTTGTTCTGAGCACGCTCACCTTTCCTGCTCTATTAGAGATTCTAGAAAGCAAGAGCGTGCTTCTTGCTCTAAAGCAGACTGTGATCAATGGATGAGAACTCTACTGTGTGTTTCACTTCAGAAATGGTGTTAAATCCCAGGCTCTGAGTCTTCCTACAAGGAAGACCTCGATTCAAGTAAGGGCAGTTACTTTACAGCTCAAATGAACTACATGGTTCACGAAGCTCACACGTTCCTCATCTTAACTGACAAGCATTGGATGTTAGAGGACCTGTGGTTTGATTCAGTTTCAGAAGCAGAGTTGAACTAGATATGGCCCGTATTTGTAGGAAACACCGTTCTTTTGTTCAGAGCACACTCAAGTTTCCTGCTGTATTAGAGAATCTAGAAAGCAAGAGCATGCTTCTTGCTCTAAAGCAGACTGTGATCAATGGATGAGAACTCTACTGTGTGTTTCCCTACAGAAATGGAGTTATATTCCAGGCTCTGAGTCTTCCTACAAGCAAGATTTTGTTTCAAGTAATGGCAGTCACTTTTCAGCTCAAACGATCTACATCGTTCATGAAGCTCACACTTTCTCATATAAACTGACAAGCATTGGATGTCAGAGGACCTGTGGTTTCTTTCAGTTTCAGAAGTAGAGTTGAACTAGAAATGGCCCATATGTTGAGGAAACACCGTTCTTTTGTTCTGAGCACATTCACGTTTCCTGCTGTCTTAGAGACTCTAGAAAGCAAGAGCGTGCTTCTTGCTCTAAAGCAGAGTGTGATCAATGGATGAGAACTCTGCTGTGTGTTTCACTTCAGAAATGGAGTTAAAACCCAGGCTCTGAGTCTTCCTACAAGGAGGATTTCGATTCAAGTAAGGGCAGGTACTTTACAGCTCAAACCAACTACATCGTTCACGAAGCTCACACGTTTCTCATATTAACTGAGAGGCATTGGATGTTAGAGTACCTTTGCTTTGTATCAATTTCAAGCAGAGTTGAACTACATATGGTCCGTATGTATAGGAAACACCGTTCTTTTCTTCTGAGCACACTCACGTTTCCTGCTGTATCAGAGAATCTAGAAAGCTGGAGCGTGCTTCTTGCTCTAAAGGAGAGTGTGATCAATGGATGAGAACTCTGCTGTGTGTTTCACTTCAGAAATGGAGTTAAATCCCATGCTCTGAGTCTTCCTACAAGGAAGACTTCGATTTAAGTAAGGGCAGTTACTTTACAGCTCAAACAAATTACATCTTTCACGAAGCTCACACTTTTCTCATCTTAACTGACAAGCATTGGATGTTAGAGGACCTGTGGTTTGTTTCATTTTCAGAAGCAGAGTTGAAATAGATATGGCTCATATGTGTAGGAAACACCGTTCTTTTGTTCTGAGCACACTCAAGTTTCCTGCTGTATTAGAGAATCTAGAAAGCAAGAGCGTGCTTCTTGCTCTAAAGCAGAGTGTGATCCATCGATGAGAACTATGCTGTGTGTTTCCCTTCAGAAATGGAGTTCTATTCCAGGCTCTGTGTCTTCCTACAAGCAAGACTTCGTTTCAAGTAAGGGTACTTACTTTACAGCTGAAAAGAACTATATCGTTCACAAAGCTCACACGTTTCTCATCTTAAATGACAAGCATTGGATGTTAGAGGACCTGTGCTTTGTAGCAATTTCAGAGGCAGAGTGGTACTAGATATGGTCTGTATGTGTAGGAAACACCAGTCTTTTGTTGTCAGCACACTCATGTTTCCTGCTGTCTTAGAGACTCTAGAAAGCAAGAGCGTGCTTCTTGCTCTAAAGCAGAGTGTGATCTATATATGAGAACTCTGCTGTGTGTTTCACTTCAGAAATGGAGTTAAATCCCAGGCTCTGAGTCTTCCTACAAGCAAGACTTCGTTTCAGGTAAGGGCAGTCACTTTACAGTTCACACGAACTACATCATTCACGAAGCTCACACATTTTCAACGTAACTGACAAGCATTGGAATAAGAGGACCTGTGGTTTGTTTCAGTTTCAGAAGCAGAGTTGAACTAGATATGGCCCGTATGTGTAGGAAACCCCGTTCTTTAGTTCTGAGCACACTCATGTTTCCTGCTGTATTAGAGACTCTAGAAAGCAAGAGCGTGCTTCTTGCTCTAAAGCAGAGTGTAATCCATCGATGAGAACTATGCTGTGTGTTTCGCTTCAGAAATGGAGTAAAACCCCTTGCTCTGTGTCTTCCTATAAGCAAGACTTCGTTTCAGGTAAGTGCAGTCACTTTTCAGCTCAAACAAACTACATCGTGCACGAAGCTCACAAGTGTCTCATCTTAACTGAAAAGCATTGAATGTTAGAGGACAATTGCTTTGTATCAGTTTCAGAAGATGAGTGGGACTACATATGGTCCATATGTGTAGGAAACACCGTTCTTTTGTTCTGAGCACACTCACGTTTCCTGCTGTATTAGAGACTCTAGAAAGCAAGAGCGTGCTTCTTCCTCTAAAGCAGACTGTGATCAATGGATGAGAACTCTGCTGTGTGTTTCACTTCAGAAATTGAGTTAAATCCCATGCTCTGAGTCTTCCTACAAGGAAGACTTCAATTCAAGTAAGGGCAGTTACTTTACAGCACAAACAAACTACATCTTTCACGAAACTCACACGGTTCTCATCTTAACTGACAAGCATTGGATGTTAGAGGACCTGTGGTTTGTTTCAGTTTCAGAAGCAGAATTGAACTAGATATGGCCCATATGTGTAGGAAACACCGTTCGTTTGTTCTGAGCACACTCACGTTTCCTGCTGTATTAGAGACTCTAGAAAGCAAGTGCGTGCTTCTTGCTCTAAAGCAGACTGTGATCAATGGATGAGAACTATGCTGTGTGTTTCACTTCAGAAATGGTGTTAAATCCGAGGCTCTGAGTCTTCCTACAAGGAAGACCTCGATTCAAGTAAGGGCAGTGACTTTACAGCTCAAATGAACTACATGGTTCACGAAGCTCACATGTTCCTCATCTTATCTGACAAGCATTGGATGTTAGAGGACCTGTGGTTTGTTTCAGTTTCAGAAGCAGAGTTGAACTAGATATGGCCCGTATGTGTAGGAAACACCGTTCTTTTGTTCAGAGCACACTCAAGTTTCCTGCTGTATTAGAAAATCCTGAAAGCAAGAGCGTGCTTCTTGCTCTAAAGCAGAGTGTGATCCATCGAAGATAACTATGCTGTGTGTTTCCCTTCAGAAATGGAGTTATATTCCAGGCTCTGAGTCTTCCTACAAGCAAGACTTCTTTCAAGTAAGGGCAGTCACTTATCAGCTCAAACCATCTACATCGTTCATGAAGCTCACACATTTCTCATATAAAGTGACAAGCATTGGATGTCAGAGGACCTGTGGTTTCTTTCAGTTTCAGAAGTAGAGTTGAACTGGATATGGCCCATATGTTGAGGAAACACCGTTCTTTTGTTCTGAGCACATTCACGTTTCCTGCTGTCTTAGAGACTCTATAAAGCAAGAGCGTGCTTCTTGCTCTAAAGCGGAGTGTGATCAATGGATGAGAACTCTGCTGTGTGTTTCACTTCAGAAATGGATTTAAAACCCAGGCTCTGAGTCTTCCTACAAGGAGGACTTCAATTCAAGTAAGGGCAGGTACTTTACAGCTCAAACGAACTACATCGTTCACGAAGCTCACACGTCTCTCATATTAACTGAAAGGTATTGGATGTTAGAGTACCTTTGCTTTGTATCAATTTCAAGCAGAGTTGAACTACATATGGCTCATATGTGTAGGAAACACCGTTCTTTTGTTCTGAGCACACTCAAGTTTCCTGCTGTATTAGAGACTCTAGAAAGCAAGAGCGTGCTTCTTGCTCTAAAGCAGAGTGTGATCCATCGATGAGAACTATGCTGTGTGTTTCCCTTCAGAAATGGAGTTATATTCCAGGCTCTGTGTCTTCCTACAAGCAAGACTTCGTTTCAAGTAAGGGCACTTACTTTACAGCTGAAAAGAACTACATCGTTCACAAAGCTCACAAGGTTCTCTTCTTAACTGACAAGCATTGGATGTTTGAGGACCTGTGGTTTGTTTCAGTTTCAGACGCAGAGTTGAACTAGATATGGCCCGTATGTGTAGGAAACCCCGTTCTTTAGTTCTGAGCACACTCATGTTTCCTGCTGTATTAGAGACTCTAGAAAGCAAGAGCGTGCTTCTTGCTCTAAAGCAGAGTGTGATCCATGGATGAGAACTATGCTGTGTGTTTCCCTTCAGAAATGGAGTAAAACCCCTTGCTCTGTGTCTTCCTATAAGCAAGACTTAGTTTCAGGTAAGTGCAGTCACTTTTTAGCTCAAACGAACTACATCGTGCACGAAGCTCACATGTGTCTCATCTTAACTGACAAGCATTGAATGTTAGAGGACAATTGCTTTGTATCAGTTTCAGAAGAAGAGTGGGACTATATATGGTCCATATGTGTAGGAAACACCGTTCATGTGTTCTGAGCACACTCACGTTTCCTGCTATATTAGAGAATCTAGAAAGCAAGAGAGTGCTACTTGCTCTAAAGCAGAGTGTGATCAATGGATGAGAACTCTGCTGTTTGTTTCACTTCAGAAATGGAGTTAAATCCCATGCTGTGAGTCTTCGTACAAGGAAGACTTCGATTCAAGTAAGGGCAGATTCTTTACTGCTCAAATGAACTACATCGCTCACGAAGCTCACACGTTTCTCATCTTAACTGACAAGCATTGGATGTTAGAGGACCTGTGGTTTGTTTCAGTTTCAGAAGCAGAGTTGAACTGGATATGGCCCATATGTGTAGGAAACACCGTTCTTTTGTTCTGAGCACGCTCACCTTTCCTGCTGTATTAGAGATTCTAGAAAGCAAGAGCGTGCTTCTTGCTCTAAAGCAGACTGTGATCAATGGATGAGAACTCTACTGTGTGTTTCACTTCAGAAATGGTGTTAAATCCCAGGCTCTGAGTCTTCCTACAAGGAAGACCTCGATTCAAGTAAGGGCAGTTACTTTACAGCTCAAATGAACTACATGGTTCACGAAGCTCACACGTTCCTCATCTTAACTGACAAGCATTGGATGTTAGAGGACCTGTGGTTTGATTCAGTTTCAGAAGCAGAGTTGAACTAGATATGGCCCGTATTTGTAGGAAACACCGTTCTTTTGTTCAGAGCACACTCAAGTTTCCTGCTGTATTAGAGAATCTAGAAAGCAAGAGCGTGCTTCTTGCTCTAAAGCAGACTGTGATCAATGGATGAGAACTCTACTGTGTGTTTCCCTACAGAAATGGAGTTATATTCCAGGCTCTGAGTCTTCCTACAAGCAAGATTTTGTTTCAAGTAATGGCAGTCACTTTTCAGCTCAAACGATCTACATCGTTCATGAAGCTCACACGTTTCTCATATAAACTGACAAGCATTGGATGTCAGAGGACCTGTGGTTTCTTTCAGTTTCAGAAGTAGAGTTGATCTAGAAATGGCCCATATTTTGAGGAAACACCGTTCTTTTGTTCTGAGCACATTCACGTTTCCTGCTGTCTTAGAGACTCTAGAAAGCAAGAGCGTGCTTCTTGCTCTAAAGCAGAGTGTGATCAATGGATGAGAACTCTGCTGTGTGTTTCACTTCAGAAATGGAGTTAAAACCCAGGCTCTGAGTCTTCCTACAAGGAGGATTTCGATTCAAGTAAGGGCAGGTACTTTACAGCTCAAACGAACTACATCGTTCACGAAGCTCACACGTTTCTCATATTAACTGAGAGGCATTGGATGTTAGAGTACCTTTGCTTTGTATCAATTTCAAGCAGAGTTGAACTACATATGGTCCGTATGTATAGGAAACACCGTTCTTTTCTTCTGAGCACACTCACGTTTCCTGCTGTATTAGAGAATCTAGAAAGCTGGAGCGTGCTTCTTGCTCTAAAGGAGAGTGTGATCAATGGATGAGAACTCTGCTGTGTGTTTCACTTCAGAAATGGAGTTAAATCCCATGCTCTGAGTCTTCCTACAAGGAAGACTTCGATTTAAGTAAGGGCAGTTACTTTACAGCTCAAACAAATTACATCTTTCACGAAGCTCACACTTTTCTCATCTTAACTGACAAGCATTGGATGTTAGAGGACCTGTGGTTTGTTTCATTTTCAGAAGCAGAGTTGAAATAGATATGGCTCATATGTGTAGGAAACACCGTTCTTTTGTTCTGAGCACACTCAAGTTTCCTGCTGTATTAGAGAATCTAGAAAGCAAGAGCATGCTTCTTGCTCTAAAGCAGAGTGTGATCCATCGATGAGAACTATGCTGTGTGTTTCCCTTCAGAAATGGAGTTCTATTCCAGGCTCTGTGTCTTCCTACAAGCAAGACTTCGTTTCAAGTAAGGGTACTTACTTTACAGCTGAAAAGAACTACATCGTTCACAAAGCTCACACGTTTCTCATCTTAAATGACAAGCATTGGATGTTAGAGGACCTGTGCTTTGTAGCAATTTCAGAGGCAGAGTGGTACTAGATATGGTCTGTATGTGTAGGAAACACCAGTCTTTTGTTGTCAGCACACTCATGTTTCCTGCTGTCTTAGAGACTCTAGAAAGCAAGAGCGTGCTTCTTGCTCTAAAGCAGAGTGTGATCTATATATGAGAACTCTGCTGTGTGTTTCACTTCAGAAATGGAGTTAAATCCCAGGCTCTGAGTCTTCCTACAAGCAAGACTTCGTTTCAGGTAAGGGCAGTCACTTTACAGTTCACACGAACTACATCATTCACGAAGCTCACACATTTTCAACGTAACTGACAAGCATTGGAATAAGAGGACCTGTGGTTTGTTTCAGTTTCAGAAGCAGAGTTGAACTAGATATGGCCCGTATGTGTAGGAAACCCCGTTCTTTAGTTCTGAGCACACTCATGTTTCCTGCTGTATTAGAGACTCTAGAAAGCAAGAGCGTGCTTCTTGCTCTAAAGCAGAGTGTGATCCATCGATGAGAACTATGCTGTGTGTTTCCCTTCAGAAATGGAGTAAAACCCCTTGCTCTGTGTCTTCCTATAAGCAAGACTTCGTTTCAGGTAAGTGCAGTCACTTTTCAGCTCAAACAAACTACATCGTGCACGAAGCTCACACGTGTCTCATCTTAACTGAAAAGCATTGAATGTTAGAGGACAATTGCTTTGTATCAGTTTCAGAAGATGAGTGGGACTACATATGGTCCATATGTGTAGGAAACACCGTTCATTTGTTCTGAGCACACTCACGTTTCCTGCTGTATTAGAGACTCTAGAAAGCAAGAGCGTGCTTCTTCCTCTAAAGCAGACTGTGATCAATGGATGAGAACTCTGCTGTGTGTTTCACTTCAGAAATTGAGTTAAATCCCATGCTCTGAGTCTTCCTACAAGGAAGACTTCGATTCAAGTAAGGGCAGTTACTTTACAGCACAAACAAACTACATCTTTCACGAAACTCACACGGTTCTCATCTTAACTGACAAGCATTGGATGTTAGAGGACTTGTGGTTTATTTCAGTTTCAGAAGCTGAGTTGAAATAGATATGGCTCATGTGTGTAGGAAACACCGTTCTTTTGTTCTGAGCACACTCACGTTTCTTGCTGTATTAGAGACTCTAGAAAGCAAGAGCGTGCTTCTTGCTCTAAAGCAGAGTGTGATCCATCGATGAGAACTATGCTGTGTGTTTCCCTTCAGAAATGGAGTTATATTCCAGGCTCTGTGTCTTCCTACAAGCAAGACTTCATTTCAAGTAAGGGCACTTACTTTACAGCTGAAAAGAACTACATCGTTCACAAAGCTCACAAGGATCTCTTCTTAACTGACAAGCATTGGATGTTTGAGGACCTGTGGTTTGTTTCAGTATCAGAAGCAGAGTTGAACTAGATATGGCCCGTATGTGTAGGAAACCCCGTTCTTTAGTTCTGAGCACACTCATGTTTCCTGCTGTATTAGAGACTCTAGAAAGCAAGAGCGTGCTTCTTGCTCTAAAACAGAGTGTGATCCATCGATGAGAACTATGCTGTGTGTTTCCCTTCAGAAATGGAGTAAAACCCCTTGCTGTGTGTCTTCCTATATGCAAGACTTCGTTTCAGGTAAGTGCAGTCACTTTTCAGCTCAAACGAACTACATCGTGCACGAAGCTCACACGTGTCTCATCTTAACTGACAAGCATTGAATGTTAGAGGATAATTGCTTGGTATCAGTTTCAGAAGAAGAGTGGGACTATATATGGTCCATATGTGTAGGAAACACCGTTCATTTGTTCTCAGCACACTCACGTTTCCTGCTATATTAGAGAATCTAGAAAGCAAAAGAGTGCTTCTTGCTCTAAAGCAGAGTGTGATCAATGGATGAGAACTCTGCTGTTTGTTTCACTTCAGAAATGGAGTTAAATCCCATGCTGTGAGTCTTCGTACAATGAAGATTTCGATTCAAGTAAGGGCAGATTCTTTACTGCTCAAATGAACTACATCGCTCAGAAGCTTACACGTTTCTCATCTTAACTGACAAGCATTGGATGTTAGAGGACCTGTGGTTTGTTTCAGTTTCAGAAGCAGAGTTGAAATAGATATGGCCCATATGTGTAGGAAACACCGTTCTTTTGTTCTGAGCACACTCACGTTTCCTGCTGTATTAGAGACTCTAGAAAGCAAGAGCGTGCTTCTTGCTCTAAAGCAGACTGTGATCAATGGATGAGAACTCTGCTGTGTGTTTCACTTCAGAAATGGAGTTTAAACCCAGGCTCTGAGTCTTCCTACAAGGAGGACTTCGATTCAAGTAAGGGCAGGTACTTTACAGCTCAAATGAACTACATCGTTCACGAAGCTCACACGTTTCTCATATTAACTGAGAGGCATTGGATGTTAGAGTACCTTTGCTTTGTTTCAATTTCAAGCAGAGTTGAACTACATATGGTCCGTATGTATAGGAAACACCGTTCTTTTCTTCTGAGCACACTCAAATTTCCTGCTGTATTAGAGACTCTAGAAAGCAAGAGCGTGCATCTTGCTCTAAAGCAGAGTGTGATCCATCGATGAGAACTATGCTGTGTGTTTCCCTTCAGAAATGGAGTAAAACCCCTTGCTCTGTGTCTTCCTATAAGCAAGACTTCGTTTCAGGTAAGTGCAGTCACTTTTCAGCTCAAACGAACTACATCGTGCACGAAGCTCACACGTGTCTCATCTTAACTGACAAGCATTGAATATTAGAGGACAATTGCTTTGTATCAGTTTCAGAAGCAAAGTTGAACTAGATATGGCCCATATGTGTAGGAAACACCGTTCTTTTGTTCTGAGCACACTCACGTTTCCTGCTGTATTAGAGACTCTAGAAAGCAAGACCGTGCTGCTTGCTCTAAAGCAGACTGTGATCAATGGATGAAAACTCTGCTGTGTTTTTCACTTCAGAAATGGAGTTAAATCCCATGCTCTGAGTCTTCCTACAAGGAAGACTTCGATTCAAGTAAGGGCAGTTACTTTACAGCTCAAACAAACTACATCTTTCACGAAGCTCACACGTTTCTCATCTCAACTGACAAGCATTGGATGTTAGAGGACCTGTGGTTTGTTTCAGTTTCAGAAGCAGAGTTGAAATAGATATGGCTCATATGTGTAGGAAACACCGTTCTTATGTTCTGAGCACACTCATGTTTCCTGCTGTATTAGAGACTCTAGAAAGCAAGAGCGTGCTTCTTGATCTAAAGCAGAGTGTGATCCATCAATGAGAACTATGCTGTGTGTTTCCCTTCAGAAATGGAGTTATATTCCAGGCTCTGAGTCTTCCTACAAGGAGGACTTCGATTCAAGTAAGGGCAGGTACTTTACACCTCAAACGAACTACATCGTTCACGAATCTCACACGTTTCTCATCTTAACTGACAATCATTGGATGTTAGAGTACCTTTGCTTTGTATCAATTTCAAGCAGAGTTGTACTAGATATGGTACGTATGTATAGGAAACACCGTTCTTTTCTTCTGAGCACACTCACGTTTCCTGCTGTATTAGAGAATCTAGAAAGCTGGAGCGTGCTTCTTGCTCTAAAGGAGAGTGTGATCAATGGATGAGAACTCTGCTGTGTGTTTCACTTCAGAAATGGAGTTAAATCCCAAACTCTGAGTCTTCCTACAAGGAAGACTTCGATTCAAGTAAGGCCAGTTACTTTACTGCTCAAATGAACTACATCGCTCACGAAGCTCACAAGTTTCTCATCTTAAATGACAAGCATTGGATGTTAGAGGACCTGTGGTTTGTTTCAGTTTCAGAAGCAGAGTTGAACTAGATATGGCCCATATGTGTAGGAAACACCGTTCTTTTGTTCTGAGCACGCTCACCTTTCCTGCTGTATTAGAGACTCGAGAAAGCAAGAGCGTACTTCTTGCTCTAAAGGAGAGTGTGATCAGTGGATGAGAACTCTGCTGTGTGTTTCCCTTCAGAAATGGAGTTAAATCCCAGGCTCTGTGTCTTCCTACAAGCAAGACATCGTTTCAGGTAAGGGCAGTCACTTTTCAGCTCAAACGAACTACATCGTTCACAAAGCTCACACGTTTCTCATCTTAAATGACAAGCTTTGGATGTTAGAGGACCTGTGCTTTTTATCAATTTCAGAGGCAGAGTGGTACTAGATATGGTCTGTATGTGTAGGAAACACCGTTCTTTTGTTGTCAGCACACTCATGTTTCCTGCTGTCTTAGAGATTCTAGAAAGCAAGAGCGTGCTTCTTGATCTAAAGCAGAGTGTGATCTATATATGAGAACACTGCTGTGTTATTCACCTCAGAAATGGAGTTAAATCCCAGGCTCTGAGACTTCCTACAAGCAAGACTTCGTTTCAGGTAAGGGCAGTCACTTTACAGTTCACACGAACTACATCATTCACGAAGCTCACACATTTCTCAACGTAACTGACAAGCATTGGAATAAGAGGACCTGTGGTTTGTTTCAGTTTCAGAAGCAGAGTTGAACTAGATATGGCACGTATGTGTAGGAAACCCCGTTCTTTAGTTCTGAGCACACTCATGTTTCCTGCTGTATTAGAGACTCTAGAAAGCAAGAGCGTGCTTCTTGCTCTAAAGCAGAGTGTGATCCATGGATGATAACTGTGTTGTGAGTTTCCCTTCAGACATGGAGTAAAACCTCAGGCTCTGTGTCTTCCTATAAGGAAGACTTCGTTTCAGGTAATGGCAGTCACTTTTCAGTTCAAACGAATTACATTGTTTACGAAGCTCACACATTTCTCATCTTAACTGACAAGCATTGGATGTTAGAGGACCAGTGCTTTGTATCAGTTTCAGAAGCACAGTTGTACTAGATATGGTCTGTATGTGTAGGAAACACAGTTCTTTTGTTCTCAGCACACTCACGTTTCCTGCTGTCTTAGAGACTCTAAAAAGCAAGAGCGTGCTTCTTGCTCTAAAGCAGCGTGTGATCAATGGATGTGAAATCTGCTGTGTGTTTCACTTCAGAAATGGAGTTAAATCCCATGCTCTGAGTCTTCGTACAAACAAGACTTCGTTTCAGGTAAGGGCAGTAACTTTACAGCTCACACGAACTACATCATTCACTAAGATCACACGTTTCACATCTATACTGACAAGCATTGTATGTTAGAGGACCTGTACTTTGTTTCAGTTTCAGAAGCAGAGTTGATCTAGATGTGGCCCGTATGTGCAGGAAACACCGTTCTTTTGTTCTGAGCACACTCACGTTTCCTGCTGTCTTAGAGACTGTAGAAAGCAAGAGCGTGCTTCTTGCTCTAAAGCAGAGTGTGATCCATGGATGAGAACTCTGCTGTGTGTTTCACTTCAGAAATGGAGTTAAAACCCAGGCTCTGAGTCTTCCTACAAGAGGACTTCGATTCAAGTAAGGGCAGGTACTTTACAGCTCAAATGAACTACATCGTTCACGAAGCTCACACGTTTCTCATATTAACTGAGAGGCATTGGATGTTATAGTACCTTTGCTTTGTATCAATTTCAAGCAGAGTTGAACTACATATGGTCCTTATGTATAGGAAACACCGTTCTTTTCTTCTGAGCACACTCACGTTTCCTGCTGTATTAGAGAATCTAGAAAGCTGGAGCGTGCTTCTTGCTCTAAAGGAGAGTGTGATCAATGGATGAGAACTCTGCTGTGTGTTTCACTTCAGAAATGGAGTTAAATCCCATGCTCTGAGTCTTCCTACAAGGAAGACTTCGATTCAAGTAAGGGCAGTTACTTTACAGCTCAAACAAACTACATCTTTCACGAAGCTCACACGTTTCTCATCTTAACTGACAAGCATTGGATGTTAGAGGACCTGTGGTTTGTTTCAGTTTCAGAATCAGAATTGAAATAGATATGGCTCATATGTGTAGGAAACACCGTTCTTTTCTTCTGAGCACACTCAAGTTTCCTGCTGTATTAGAGAATCTAGAAAGCAAGAGCGTGCTTCTTGCTCTAAAGCAGAGTGTGATCCATCGATGAGAACTATGCTGTGTGTTTCCCTTCAGAAATGGAGTTCTATTCCAGGCTCTGTGTCTTCCTACAAGCAAGACTTCGTTTCAAGTAACGGCACTTACTTTACAGCTGAAAAGAACTACATCGTTCACAAAGCTCACACGTTTCTCATCTTAAATGACAAGCATTGGATGTTTGAGGACCTGTGCTTTGTATCAATTTCAGAGGCAGAGTGGTACTAGATATGGTCTGGATGTGTAGGAAACACCGATCTTTTGTTGTCAGCACACTCATGTTTCCTGCTGTCTTAGAGACTCTAGAAAGCAAGAGCGTGCTTCTTGCTCTAAAGCAGAGTGTGATCTATATATGAGAACTCTGCTGTGTGTTTCACTTCAGAAATGGAGTTAAATCCCAGGCTCTGAGTCTTCCTACAAGCAAGACTTCGTTTCAGGTAAGGGCAGTCACTTTACAGTTCACACGAACTACATCATTCACGAAGCTCACACATTTCTCAACGTAACTGACAAGCATTGGAATAAGAGGACCTGTGGTTTGTTTCAGTTTCAGAAGCAGAGTTGAACTAGATATGGCCCGTATGTGTAGGAAACCCCGTTCTTTAGTTCTGAGCACACTCATGTTTCCTGTTGTATTAGAGACTCTAGAAAGCAAGAGCGTGCTTCTTGCTCTAAAGCAGAGTGTGATCCATGGATGAGAACTATGCTGTGTGTTTCCCTTCAGGAATGGAGTAAAACCCCTTGCTCTGTGTCTTCTTATAAGCAAGACTTCGTTTCAGGTACGTGCAGTCACTTTTCAGCTCAAACGAACTACATCTTGCACGAAGCTCACACGTGTCTCATCTTAACTGACAAGCATTGAATGTTAGAGGACAATTGCTTTGTATCAGTTTCAGAAGATGAGTGGGACTATATTTGGTCCATATGTGTAGGAAACACCGTTCTTTTCTTCTGAGCACACTCACGTTTCCTGCTGTATTAGAGAATCTAGAAAGCTGGAGCGTGCTTCTTGCTCTAAAGGAGAGTGTGATCAATGGATGAGAACTCTGCTGTGTGTTTCACTTCAGAAATGGAGTTAAATCCCATGCTCTGAGTCTTCCTACAAGCAAGACTTCGATTCAAGTAAGGGCACTTACTTTACAGCTGAAAAGAACTACATCGTTCACAAAGCTCACAGTTTCTCATCTTAACTGACAAGCATTGGATGTTTGAGGACCTGTGGTTTGTTTCAGTTTCAGAAGCAGAGTTGAACTAGATATGGCCCGTATGTGTAGGAAACACCGTTCTTTTGTTCAGAGCACACTCAAGTTTCCTGCTGTATTAGAGACTCTAGAAAGCAAGAGCGTGCTTCTTATTCTAAAGCAGAGTGTGATCCATGGATGATAACTGTGTTGTGAGTTTCCCTTCAGAAATGGAGTTAAATCCCAGGCTCTGTGTCTTCCTACATGCAAGACATCGTTTCAGGTAAGGGCAGTCACTTTTCAGCTCAAACGAACTACATCGTTCACAAAGCTCACACATTTCTCAACGTAACTGACAAGCATTGGAATAAGATGACCTTTGGTTTGTTTCAGTTTCAGAAGCAGAGTTGAACCAGGTATGGCCCATATGTGTAGGAAACCCCGTTCTTTAGTTCTGAGCACACTCATGTTTCCTGCTGTATTAGAGACTCTAGAAAGCAAGAGCGTGCTTCTTGCTCTAAAGCAGAGTGTGATCTATATATGAGAACTCTGCTGTGTGTTTCACTTCAGAAATGGAGTTAAATCCCAGGCTCTGTGTCTTCCTACAAGCAAGACATCGTTTCAGGTAAGGGCAGTCACTTTTCAGCTCAAACGAACTACATCGTTCACAAAGCTCACACGTTTCTCATCATAAATGACAAGCTTTGGATGTTAGAGGACCTGTGCTTTTTATCAATTTCAGAGGCAGAGTGGTACTAGATATGGTCTGTATGTGTAGGAAAAACCGTTATTTTGTTGTCAGCACACTCATGTTTCCTGCTGTCTTAGAGACTCTAGAAAGCAAGAGCGTGCTTCTTGCTCTAAAGCAGAGTGTGATCTATATATGAGAACTCTGCTTTGTGTTTCACTTCAGAAATGGAGTTAAATCCCAGGCACTGAGTCTTCCTACAAGCAAGACTTCGTTTCAAGTAAGGGCAGTCACTTTACAGTTCACACGAACTACATCATTCACGAAGCTCACACATTTCTCAACGCAACTGACAAGCATTGGAATAAGAGGACCTGTGGTTTGTTTCAGTTTCAGAAGCAGAGTTGAACTAGATATGGCCCCTATATGTAGGAAACCCCGTTCTTTAGTTCTGAGCACACTCATGTTTCCTGCTGTATTAGAGGCTCTAGAAAGCAAGAGCGTGCTTCTTGCTCTAAACAGAGTGTGATCCATCGATGAGAACTATGCTGTGTGTTTCCCTTCAGAAATGGAGTAAAACCCCTTGCTCTGTGAAATCCTATAAGCAAGACTTCGTTTCAGGTAAGAGCAGTCATTTTCAGCTCAAACGAACTACATCGTTCACGAAGCTGACACGTGTCTCATCTTAACTGACAAGCATTGAATGTTAGAGGACAATTGCTTTGTATCAGTTTCAGAAGAAGAGTTGGACTATATATGGTCCATAAGTGTAGGAAACACCGTTCATTTGTTCTGAGCACACTCACGATTCCTGCTATATTAGAGAATCTAGAAAGCAAGAGAGTGCTTCTTGCTCTAAAGCAGAGTGTGATCAATGGATGAGAACTCTGCTGTTTGTTTCACTTCAGAAATGGAGTTAAATCCCATGCTGTGAGTCTTCGTACAAGGAAGACTTCGTTTCAAGTAAGGGCAGTCACTTTTCAGCTCAAACAATCTACATCGTTCATGAAGCTCACACGTTTCTCATATAAACTGACAAGCATTGGATGTCAGAGGACCTGTGGTTTCTTTCAGTTTCAGAAGTAGATTTGAACTAGATATGGCCCATATGTTGAGGAAACACCGTTCTTTTGTTCTGAGCACATTCACGTTTCCTGCTGTCTTAGAGACTCTAGAAAGCAAGAGCGTGCTTCTTGCTCTAAAGCAGAGTGTGATCAATGGATGAGAACTCTGCTGTGTGTTTCACTTCAGAAATGGAGTTAAAACCCAGGCTCTGAGTCTTCCTACAAGGAGCACTTCGATTCAAGTAAGGGCAGGTACTTTACAGCTCAAACGAACTACATCGTTCACGAAGCTCACACGTTTCTCATCTTAACTGAGAGGCATTGGATGTTAGAGTACCTTTATTTGTATCAATTTCAAGCAGAGTTGAACTACATATGGTCCGTATGTATAGGAAACACCGTTCTTTTCTTCTGAGCACACTCAAGTTTCCTGCTGTATTAGAGACTCTAGAAAGCAAGAGTGTGCTTCTTGCTCTAAAGCAGAGTGTGATCCATCGATGAGAACTATGCTGTGTTTTTCCCTTCAGAAATGGAGTTATATTCAAGGCTCTGTGTCTTCCTACAAGCAAGACTTCGTTTCAAGTAAGGGCACTTACTTTACAGCTGAAAAGAACTACATCGTTCACAAAGCTGACACGTTTCTCATCTTAACTGACAAGCATTGGATGTTTGAGGACCTGTGGTTTGTTTCAGTTTCAGAAGCAGAGTTGAACTAGGTATGGCCCGTATGTGTAGGAAACACCGTTCTTTTTTTCAGAGCACACTCAATTATCCTGCTGTATTAGAGACTCTAGAAAGCAAGAGCGTGCTACTTGTTCTAAAGCAGAGTGTGATCCATGGATGATAATTGTGTTGGGAGTTTCCCTTCAGAAATGGAGTAAAACCCCAGGCTCTATGTCTTCCTATAAGGAAGACTTTGTTTCAGGTAATGGCAGTCACTTTTCAGTTCAAACGAATTACATTGTTTACGAAGCTCACACATTTCTCATCTTAACTGACAAGCATGGATGTTAGAGGACCAGTGCTTTGTATCAGTTTCAGAAGCACAGTTGTACTAGATATGGTCTGTATGTGTAGGAAACACCGTTCTCTTGTTCTCAGCACACTCACGTTTCCTGCTGTCTTAGAGACTCTAAAAAGCAAGAGCGTGCTTCTTGCTCTAAAGCAGCGTGTGATCAATGGATGAGAACTCTGCTCTGTGTTTCACTTCAGAAATGGAGTTAAATCCCATGCTCTGAGTCTTCCTACAAGGAAGACTTCGATTCAAGTAAGGGCAGTTACTTTACAGCTCAAACGATCTACAGCGTTCATGAAGCTCACACGTTTCTCATCTTAACTGAGAGACATTGGATGTTAGAGTACCTTTGCTTTGTATCAATTTCAAGCAGAGTTGAACTACATATTGTACATATATATAGGAAACACCGTTCTTTTCTTCTGAGCACACTAACGTTTCCTGTTGTCTTAGAGAATCTAGAAAGCAGGAGTGTGCTTCTTGATCTAAAGCAGAGTGTGATCAATGGATGAGAAATTTGCTGTGTGTTTCACTTCAGAAATGGAGTTAAATCCCAGGCTCTGTGTCTTCCTACAAGCAAGACTTCGTTTCAAGTAAGGGCACTCACTTTTAAGCTCAAACGAACTACAACGTGCACGAAGCTCACACGTGTCTCATCTTTACTGACAAGCATTGAATGTTAGAGGACAGTTGGTTTGTATCAGTTTCAGAAGAAGAGTTGGACTATATATGGTCCATATGTGTAGGAAACACCGTTCATTTGACTCAGCACACTCACTTTTCCTACTGTATTAGAGAATCTAGAAAGCAAGAGAGTGCTTCTTCTGCTAAAGCAGAGTGTGATCAATGAATGAGAACTCTGCTGTGTGTTTCATTTCAGAAATGGAGTTAAATCCCATGCTCTGAGTCTTCCTACAAGGAAGACTTTGATTCAAGTAAGGGCAGATACTTTACAGCTCAAACAAACTACATTTTTCACGAAGCTAACATGTTTCTCATCTTAACTGACAAGCATTGGATGTTAGAGGACCTGTGGTTTGTTTCAGATTCAGAAGCAGAGTTGAAATAGACATGGCCCATATGTGTATGAAACACTGTTCTTTTGTTCAGAGCACACTCAAGTTTCCTGCTGTATTAGAGAATCTAGAAAGCAAGAGCTTGCTTCTTGTTCTAAAGCAGAGTGTGATCCATGGATGAGAACTGTGTTGTGTGTTTCCCTTCAGAAATGGAGTAAAACCCCAGGCTCTGTGTCTTCCTACATGCAAGACATCGTTTCAGGTAAGGGCAGTCACTTTTCAGCTCAAACGAACTACATCGTAAACAAAGCTCACACGTTTCTCATCTTAACTGACAAGCATTGGATGTTAGAGGACCTGTGGTTTGTTTCAGTTTCAGAAGCAGAGTTGAACTAGATATGGCCCATATGTCTAGGAAACATCATTCTTTTGTTCTGACCACACTCACGTTTCCTGCTTTATTAGAGACTCTAGAAAGCAAGAGGGTGCTTCTTGATCTAAAGCAGACTGTGATCAATGGATGAGAACTCTGCTGCGTTTACACTTCAGACATGGTGTTAAATCCAAGGCTCTGAGTCTTTCTACAAGGAAGACCTCGATTCAAGTAAGGGCAGTTACTTTACAGCTCAAATGAACTACAAGGTTCACGAAGATCACACGTTCCTCATATAAACTGACAAGCATTGGATGTCAGGGGACCTGTGGTTTCTTTCAGTTTCAGAAGTAGAGTTGAACTAGATATGGCCCATATGTTGAGGAAACACCGTTCTTTTGTTCTGAGCACACTCACGTTTCGTGCTTTCTTAGAGACTGTAGAAAGCAAGAGCGTGCTTCTTGCTCTAAACCAGAGTGTGATCCATGGATGAGAACTATGCTGTGTGTTTCCCTTCAGAAATGGAGTTAAATCCCAGGCTCTGTGTCTTCCTACAAGCAAGACTTCGTTTCAAATAAGGGCACTCACTTTTCAGCTCAAACAAACTACATCTTTCACAAAGCTCACACGTGTCTCATCTTAACTGACAATCATTGAATGTTAGAGGACATTTGCTTTATATCAGTTTCAGAAGACGAGTTGGAGTATACATGGTCTATATGTGTAGGAAACACCGTTCATTTGCTCTAAGCACACTCACGTTTCCTGCTGTATTAGAGAATCTAGAAAGCAAGAGTGTGCTTCTTGCTCTAAAGCAGAGTGTGATCAATGGATGAGAACTCTGCTGTGTATTTCACTTCAGAAATGGAGTTAAATCCCATGCTGTGAGTCTTCCTACAAGAAAGACTTCGATTCAAGTAAGGGCAGTTACTTTAGAGCTCAAACGAACTACATCGTTCACGAAGCTCACACGTTTCTCATCTTAAATGACAAGCATTGGATATTTGAGGACCTGTGCTTTGTATCAATTTCAGAGGCAGAGTGGTACTAGATATGGTCTGGATGTGTAGGAAACACCGATCTTTTGTTGTCAGCACACTCATATTTCCTGCTGTCTTAGAGACTCTAGAAAGCAAGAGCGTGCTTCTTGCTCTAAAGCAGAGTGTGATCTATATATGAGAACTCTGCTGTGTGTTTCACTTCAGAAATGGAGTTAAATCCCAGGCTCTGAGTCTTCCTACAAGCAAGACTTCGTTTCAGGTAAGGGCAGTCACTTTACAGTTCACACGAACTACATCATTCACGAAGCTCACACATTTCTCAACGTAACTGACAAGCATTGGAATAAGAGGACCTGTGGTTTGTTTCAGTTTCAGAAGCAGAGTTGAAATCGATATGGCCCGTATGTGTAGGAAACCCCGTTCTTTAGTTCTGAGCACACTCATGTATCCTGCTGTATTAGAGACTCTAGAAAGCAAGAGCGTGCTTCTTGCTCTAAAGCAGAGTGTGATCCATGGATGAGAACTATGCTGTGTGTTTCCCTTCAGGAATGGAGTAAAACCCCTTGCTCTGTGTCTTCTTATAAGCAAGACTTCGTTTCAGGTACGTGCAGTCACTTTTCAGCTCAAACGAACTACATCTTGCACGAAGCTCACACGTGTCTCATCTTAACTGACAAGCATTGAATGTTAGAGGACAATTGCTTTGTATCAGTTTCAGAAGATGAGTGGGACTATATTTGGTCCATATGTGTTGGAAACACCGTTCTTTTCTTCTGAGCACACTCACGTTTCCTGCTGTATTAGAGAATCTAGAAAGCTGGAGCGTGCTTCTTGCTCTAAAGGAGAGTGTGATCAATGGATGAGAACTCTGCTGTGTGTTTCACTTCAGAAATGGAGTTAAATCCCATGCTCTGAGTCTTCCTACAAGGAAGAATTCGATTCAAGTAAGGGCAGTTACTTTACAGCTCAAACAAACTACATCTTTCACGAAGCTCACACGTTTCTCATCTTAACTGACAAGCATTGGATGTTAGAGGACCTGTGGTTTGTTTCAGTTTCAGAAGCAGAGTTGAAATCGACATGGCTCATATGTGTAGGAAACACCGTTCTTTTGTTCTGAGCACACTCATGTTTCCTGCTGTATTAGAGACTCTAGAAAGCAAGAGAGTGCTTCTTGCTCTAAAGCAGAGTGTGATCCATCGATGAGAACTATGCTGTGTGTTTCCCTTCAGAAATGGAGTAAAACCCCTTGCTCTGTGTCTTCCTATAAGCAAGACTTCGTTTCAGGTAAGTGCAGTCACTTTTCAGCTCAAACGAACTACATCGTGCACGAAGCTCACACGTGTCTCATCTTAACTGACAAGCATTGAATGTTAGAGGACAATTGCTTTGTATCAGTTTCAGAAGATGAGTGGGACTATATAAGGTCCATATGTGTAGGAAACACCGTTCATTTGTTCTGAGCACACTCACGTTTCCTGCTATATTAGAGAATCTAGAAAGCAAGAGAGTGCTTCTTGCTCTAAAGCAGAGTGTGATCAATGGATGAGAACTCTGCTGTTTGTTTCACTTCAGAAATGGTGTTAAATCCCAGGCTCTGAGTCTTCTTACAAGGAAGACCTCAATTCAAGTAAGGGCAGTTACTTTACAGCTCAAATGAACTACATGGTTCACAAAGCTCACACGTTCCTCATCTTAACTGACAAGCATTGGATGTTAGAGGACCAGTGGTTTGTTTCAGTTTCAGAAGCAGAGTTGAACTAGATATGGTCCGTATGTGTAGGAAACACCGTTCTTTTTTTCAGAGCACACTCAAGTTTCCTGCTGTATTAGAGAATCTAGAAAGCAAGAGCGTGCTTCTTGCCCTAAAGCAGAGTGTGATCCATAAGAGAACTATGCTGTGTGTTTGCCTTCAGAAATGGAGTTATATTCCAGGCTCTGTGTCTTCCTACAAGCAATACTTCGTTTCAAGTAAGGGCACTTACTTTACAGCTGAAAAGAACTACATCGTTCACAAAGCTCACAATTTCTCATCTTAACTGACAAGCATTGGATGTTTGAGGACCTGTGGTTTGTTTCAGTTTCAGAAGCAGAGTTGAACTAGATATGGCCCGTTTGTGTAGGAAACACCGTTCTTTTGTTCAGAGCACACTCAAGTTTCCTGCTGTATTAGAGACTCTAGAAAGCAAGAGCGTGCTTCTTGTTCTAAAGAAGAGTGTGATCCATGGATGATAACTGTCTTGTGAGTTTCCCTTCAGAAATGGAGTTAAATCCCAGGCTCTGTGTCTTCCTACATGCAAGACATCGTTTCAGGTTAGGGCAGTCACTTTTCAGCTCAAACAAACTACATCGTTCACAAAGCTCACACGTTTCTCATCTTAAATGACAAGCATTGGATGTTAGAGGACCTGTGCTTTGTATCAATTTCAGAGGCAGAGTGGTACTAGATATGGTCTGTATGTGTAGGAAACACCGTTCTTTTGTTGTCAGCACACTCATGTTTCCTGCTGTCGTAGAGACTCTAGGAAGCAAGAGCGTGCTTCTTGCTCTAAAGCAGAGTGTGATCTATATATGAGAACTCTGCTGTGTGTTTCACTTCAGAAATGGAGTTAAATCCCAGGCTCTGCGTCTTCCTACAAACAAGACTTCGTATCAGGTAAGGGCAGTCACTTTACAGTTCACACGAACTACATCATTCACGAAGCTCACACATTTCTCAACGTAACTGACAAGCATTGGAATAAGAGGACCTGTGGTTTGTTTCAGTTGCAGAAGCAGAGTTGAACTAGATATGGCCCGTATGTGAAGGAAACCCCATTCTTTAGTTCTGAGCACACTCATGTTTCCTGCTGTATTAGAGACTCTAGAAAGCAAGATCGTGCTTCTTGCTCTAAAGCAGAGTGTGATCTATATATGAGAACTCTGCTGTGTGTTTCACTTCAGAAATGGAGTTAAATCCCAGGCTCTGTGTCTTCCTACAAGCAAGACATCGTTTCAGGTAAGGGCAGTCACTTTTCAGCTCAAACGAACTACATCGTTCACAAAGCTCACACGTTTCTCATCTTAAATGACAAGCTTTGGATGTTAGAGGACCTGTGCTTTTTATCAATTTCAGAGGTAGAGTGGTACTAGATATGGTCTGTATGTGTAGGAAAAACCGTTCTTTTATTGTCAGCACACTCATGTTTCCTGCTGTCTTAGAGACTCTAGAAAGCAAGAGCGTGCTTCTTGCTCTAAAGCAGAGTGTGATCTATATATGAGAACTCTGCTGTGTGTTTCACTTCAGAAATGGAGTTAAATCCCAGGCTCTGAGTCTTCCTACAAGCAAGACTTCGTTTCAAGTAAGGGCAGTCACTTTACAGTTCACACGAACTACATCATTCACAAAGCTCACACATTTCTCAACGCAACTGACAAGCATTGGAATAAGAGGACCTGTGGTTTGTTTCAGTTTCAGACGCAGAGTTGAACTAGATCTGGCCCGTATGTGTAGGAAACCCCGTTCTTTAGTTCTGAGCACACTCATGTTTCCTGCTGTATTAGAGGCTCTAGAAAGCAAGAGCGTGCTTCTTGCTCTAAACAGAGTGTGATCCATCGATGAGAACTATGCTGTGTGTTTCCCTTCAGAAATGGAGTAAAACCCCTTGCTCTGTGAAATCCTATAAGCAAGACTTCGTTTCAGGTAAGAGCAGTCATTTTCAGCTCAAACGAACTAAATCGTTCACGAAGCTGACACGTGTCTCATCTTAACTGACAAGCATTGAATGTTAGAGGACAATTGCTTTGTATCAGTTTCAGAAGAAGAGTTGGACTATATATGGTCCATAAGTGTAGGAAACACCGTTCATTTGTTCTGAGCACACTCACGATTCCTGCTATATTAGAGAATCTAGAAAGCAAGAGAGTGCTTCTTGCTCTAAAGCAGAGTGTGATCAATGGATGAGAACTCTGCTGTTTGTTTCACTTCAGAAATGGAGTTAAATCCCATGCTGTGAGTCTTCGTACAAGGAAGACTTCGTTTCAAGTAAGGGCAGTCACTTTTCAGCTCAAACAATCTACATCGTTCATGAAGCTCACACGTTTCTCATATAAACTGACAAGCATTGGATGTCAGAGGACCTGTGGTTTCTTTCAGTTTCAGAAGTAGAGTTGAACTAGATATGGCCCATATGTTGAGGAAAGACCGTTCTTTTGTTCTGAGCACATTCACGTTTCCTGCTGTCTTAGAGACTCTAGAAAGCAAGAGCGTGCTTCTTGCTCTAAAGCAGAGTGTGATCAATGGATGAGAACTCTGCTGTGTGTTTCACTTCAGAAATGGAGTTAAAACCCAGGTTCTGAGTCTTCCTACAAGGAGCACTTCGATTCAAGTAAGGGCAGGTACTTTACAGCTCAAACGAACTACATCATTCACGAAGCTCACACGTTTCTCATCTTAACTGAGAGGCATTGGATGTTAGAGTACCTTTGCTTTGTATCAATTTCAAGCAGAGTTGAACTACATATGGTCCCTATGTATAGGAAACACCGTTCTTTTCTTCTGAGCACACTCAAGTTTCCTGCTGTATTAGAGACTCTAGAAAGCAAGAGTGTGCTTCTTGCTCTAAAGCAGAGTGTGATCCATCGATGAGAACTATGCTGTGTTTTTCCCTTCAGAAATGGAGTTATATTCAAGGCTCTGTGTCTTCCTACAAGCAAGACTTCGTTTCAAGTAAGGGCACTTACTTACAGCTGAAAAGAACTACATCGTTCACAAAGCTGACACGTTTCTCATCTTAACTGACAAGCATTGGATGTTTGAGGACCGGTGGTTTGTTTCAGTTTCAGAAGCAGAGTTGAACTAGGTATGGCCCGTATGTGTAGGAAACACCGTTCTTTTTTTCAGAGCACACTCAATTTTCCTGCTGTATTAGAGACTCTAGAAAGCAAGAGCGTGCTTCTTGCTCTAAAGCAGACTGTCATCAATGGATGAGAACTCTGCTGCGTTTTCACTTCAGAAATGGTGTTAAATCCCAGGCTCTGAGTCTTCCTACAAGGAAGACCTCGATTCAAGTAAGGGCAGTTACTTTACAGCTCAAATGAACTACATGGTTCACGAAGATCACACGTTCCTCATATAAACTGAGAAGCATTGGATGTCAGAGGACCTGTGGTTTCTTTCAGTTTCAGAAGTAGAGTTGAACTAGATATGGCCCATATGTTGAGGAAATACCGTTCTTTTGTTCTGAGCACATTCACGTTTCCTGCTGTATTAGAGAATCTAGAAAGCAAGAGAGTGCTTCTTGCTCTAAAGCAGAGTGTGATCAATGGATGAGAACTCTGCTGTGTGTTTCACTTCAGAAATGGAGTTAAATCCCTGGCTCTGAGTCTTCCTACAAGCAAGACTTCGTTTCAGGTAAGGGCAGTAACTTTACAGCTCAAACGAACTACATCATTCACTAAGCTCACACATTTCACATCTAAACTGAAAAGCATTGGATGTGAGAGGACCTGAACTTTCTTTCAGTTTCAGAAGCAGAGTTGAACTAGATATGGCCCGTATGTGTAGGAAACACCGTTCTTTTGTTCTGAGCACACTCACGTTTCGTGCTTTCTTAGAGACTGTAGAAAGCAATAGCGTGCTTCTTGCTCTAAAGCAGAGTGTGATCCATGGATGATAATTGTGTTGGGAGTTTCCCTTCAGAAATGGAGTAAAACCCCAGGCTCTGTGTCTTCCTATAAGGAAGACTTCGTTTCAGGTAATGGCAGTCACTTTTCAGTTCAAACGAATTACATTGTTTACGAAACTCACACATTTCTCATCTTAACTGACAAGCATGGATGTTAGAGGACCAGTGCTTTGTATCAGTTTCAGAAGCACAGTTGTACTAGATATGGTCTGTATGTGTAGGAAACACCGTTCTCTTGTTCTCAGCACACTCACGTTTCCTGCTGTCTTAGAGACTCTAAAAAGCAAGAGCGTGCTTCTTGCTCTAAAGCAGCGTGTGATCAATGGATGAGAACTCTGCTCTGTGTTTCACTTCAGAAATGGAGTTAAATCCCATGCTCTGAGTCTTCCTACAAGGAAGACTTCGATTCAAGTAAGGGCAGTTACTTTACAGCTCAAACGATCTACATCGTTCATGAAGCTCACACGTTTCTCATCTTAACTGAGAGACATTGGATGTTAGAGTACTTTGCTTTGTATCAATTTCAAGCAGAGTTGAACTACATATTGTCCATATGTATAGGAAACACCGTTCTTTTCTTCTGAGCACACTAACGTTTCCTGTTGTCTTAGAGAATCTAGAAAGCAGGAGTGTGCTTCTTGATCTAAAGCAGAGTGTGATCAATGGATGAGAAATTTGCTGTGTGTTTCACTTCAGAAATGGAGTTAAATCCCAGGCTCTGTGTCTTCCTACAAGCAAGACTTCGTTTCAAGTAAGGGCACTCACTTTTCAGCTCAAACGAACTGCAACGTGCACGAAGCTCACACGTGTCTCATCTTTACTGACAAGCATTGAATGTTAGAGGACAGTTGGTTTGTATCAGTTTCAGAAGAAGAGTTGGACTATATATGGTCCATATGTGTAGGAAACACCGTTCATTTGACTCAGCACACTCACTTTTCCTACTGTATTAGAGAATCTAGAAAGCAAGAGAGTGCTTCTTGCTCTAAAGCAGAGTGTGATCAATGAATGAGAACTCTGCTGTGTGTTTCATTTCAGAAATGGAGTTAAATCCCATGCTCTGAGTCTTCCTACAAGGAAGACTTTGATTCAAGTAAGGGCAGATACTTTACAGCTCAAACGAACTACATTTTTCACGAAGCTCACACGTTTCTCATCTTAACTGACAAGCATTGGATGTTAGAGGACCTGTGGTTTGTTTCAGATTCAGAAGCAGAGTTGAAATAGACATGGCCCATATGTGTAGGAAACACCGTTCTTTTGTTATGAGCACACTCAAGTTTCTCGCTGTATTAGAATCTCTAGAAAGCAAGAGCGTGCTTCTTGCTCTAAAGCAGAGTGTGATCCATCGATGAGAAATATGCTGTGTGGTTCCCTTCAGAAATGAAGTTATATTCCAGGCTCTGTGTCTTCCTACAAGCAAGACTTCGTTTCAAGTAAGGGCACACACTTTACAGCTCAAAAGAACTACATCGTTCACAAAGCTCACACGTTTCTCATCTTAAGTGACAAGCATTGGATGTTTGAGGACCTGTGGTTTGTTTCAGTTTCAGAAGCAGAGTTGAACTAGATATGGCCCATATGTATATGAAACACCGTTCTTTTGTTCAGAGCACACTCCAGTTTCCTGCTGTATTAGAGAATCTAGAAAGCAAGAGCTTGCTTCTTGTTCTAAAGCAGAGTGCGATTCATGGATGAGAACTGTGTTGTGTGTTTCCCTTCAGAAATGGAGTAAAACCCCAGGCTCTGTGTCTTCCTACATGCAAGACATCGTTTCAGGTAAGGGCAGTCACTTTTCAGCTCAAAAGAACTACATCATTCACTAAGCTCACACGTTTCACATCTAAACAGAAAAGCATTGGATGTGAGAGGACCTGTACTTTCTTTCAGTTTCAGAAGCAGAGTTGAACAAGATATGGCCCGTATGTGTAGGAAACACCGTTCTTTTGTTCTGAGCACACTCACGTTTCGTGCTTTCTTAGAGACTGTAGAAAGCAAGAGCGTGCTTCTTGCTCTAAAGCAGAGTGTGATCCATGGAGGAGAACTACGCTGTGTGTTTCCCTTCAGAAATGGAGTTAAATGCCAGGCTCTGTGTCTTCCTACAAGCAAGACTTCGTTTCAAATAAGGGCACTCACTTTTCAGCTCAAACGAACTACATCTTTCACAAAGCTCACACGTGTCTCATCTTAACTGACAAGCATTGAATGTTAGCGGACAATTGCTTTGTATCAGTTTCAGAAGAAGAGTTGGAGTATATATAGTCCATATGTGTAGGAAACACCGTTCATTTGTTCTCAGCACACTCACGTTTCCTGCTGTATTAGAGAATCTAGAAAGCAAGAGAGTGCTTCTTGCTCTAAAGCAGAGTGTGATCAATATATGAGAACTCTGCTGTGTGTTTCACTTGAGAAATGGAGTTAAATCCCATGCTGTGAGTCTTCCTACAAACAAGACTTCGATACAAGTAAGGGCAGTTACTTTACAGCTCAAACGAACTACATCGTTCACAAGCTCACACGTGTCTCATCTTAACTGACAAGAATTGGATGTTAGAGGACATGTGGTTTGTTTCAGTTTCAGAAGCAGAGTTGGCCTAGATATGGCCCATATGTGTAGGAAGCACCGTTCATTTGTTCTGAGCACACTCACGTTTCCTGCTGTATTAGAGACTCTAGAAAGCAAGAGCGTGCTTCTTGCTCTAAAGCAGAGTGTGATCAATGGATGAGAACTCTGCTGTGTGTTTCACTTCAGAAATGGTGTTAAATCCCAGGCTATGAGTCTTCCTACAAGGAAGACCTCGATTCATGTAAGGGCAGTTAATTAAGAGCTCAAATGAGCTACCTGGTTCACGAAGCTCACACGTTCCTCATCTTAACTGACAAGCATTGGATGTTAGACGACCTGTGGATTGTTTCAGTTTCGGAAGCAGAGTTGAACTAGATATGGCCCGTATGTGTAGGAAACTCCGTTCTTTTGTTCAGAGCACACTCAAGTTTCCTGCTGTATTAGAGAATCTAGAAAGCAAGAGCGTGCTTCTTGCTCTAAAGCAGAGTGTGATCCATCGAAGAGAACTATGCTGTGTGTTTCCCTTCAGAAATGGAGTTATATTCCAGGCTCTGAGTCTTCCTACAAGCAAGACTTCGTTTCAAGTAATGGCACTTACTTTACAGCTGAAAAGAACTACATCGTTCACAAAGCTCACAATTTCTCATCTTAACTGACAAGCATTGTATGTTAGAGGACCTGTGGTTTGTTTCAGTTTCAGAAGCAGAGTTGAACTAGATATGGCCCGTATGTGTAGGAAACACCGTTCTTTTGTTCTGACCACACTCACGTTTCCTGCTGTCTTAGAGACACTAGAAATCAAGAGCATGCTTCTTGCTCTAAAGCAGAGTGTGATCAATGGATGAGAACTCGGCTGTGTGTTTCACTTCAGAAATGGAGTTTAAACCCAGGCTCTGAGTCTTCCTACAAGGAGGACTTCGATTCAAGTAAGGGCAGTTACTTACAGCTCAAACGAACTGCATCGTTCACGATGCTCACACGTTTCTCATCTTAACTGAGAGACATTGGATTTTAGAGTACCTTTGCTTTGTATCAATTTCAATCAGAGTTGAACTACATATAGTCCGTATGTATAGGAAACACCTTTCTTTTCTTCTGAGCACACTAACGTTTCCTGTTGTCTTAGAGAATCTAGAAAGCAGGAGTGTGCTTCTTGCTCTAAAGCCTAGTGTGATCAATGGATGATAAATCTGCTGTGTGTTTCACTGCAGAAATGGAGTTAAATCCCAGGCTCTGAGTCTTCCTACAAGCAAGACTTCATTTTAGGTAAGGGCAGTAACTTTACAGCTCAAAAGAACTACATCATTCACTAAGCTCACACGTTTCACATCTAAACTGACAAGCATTGGATGTTAGAGGACCTGTACTTTCATTCAGTTTAAGAAGCAGAGTTGAACTAGATATGGCCCGTATGTGTAGGATACACCGTTCTTTTGTTCTGAGCACACTCACTTTTCGTGCTTTCTTAGAGACTATAGAAAGCAAGAGCGTGCTTCTTCCTCTAAAGCAGAGTGTGATCCATGGATGAGAAGTATGCTGTGTGTTTCCCTTAAGAATTGGAGTTAAATCCCAGGCTCTGTGTCTTCCTACATGCAAGACTTCATTTCAAATGAGGGCACTCACTTTTCAGCTCAAACGAACTACATCTTTCACAAAGCTCACACGTTTCTCATCTTAAGTGACAAGCATTGGATGTTTGAGGACATGTGGTTTGTTTCAGTTTCAGAAGCAGAGTTGAACTAGATATGGCCCATATGTGTATGCAACACCGTTCTTTTGTTCAGAGCACACGCAAGTTTCCTGCTGTATTAGAGAATCTAGAAAGCAAGAGCTTGCTTCTTGTTCTAAAGCAGAGTGTGATCCATGGATGAGAACTGTGTTGTGTGTTTCCCTTCAGAAATGGAGTAAAACCCCAGGCTCTGTGTCTTCGTACATGCAAGACATCGTTTCAGGTAAGGGCAGTCACTTTTCAGCTCAAACGAACTACATCGTTCACAAAGCTCACACGTTTCTCATCTTAACTGACAAGCATTGGATGTTAGAGGACCTGTGGTTTGTTTCAGTTTCAGAAGCAGAGTTGAACTAGATATGGCCCATATGTCTAGGAAACATCATTCTTTTGTTCTGACCACACTCACGTTTCCTGCTTTATTAGAGACTCTAGAAAGCAAGAGGGTGCTTCTTGCTCTAAAGCAGACTGTGATCAATGGATGAGAACTCTGCTGCGTTTACACTTCAGAAATGGTGTTAAATCCCAGGCTCTGAGTCTTTCTACAAGGAAGACCACGATTCAAGTAAGGGCAGTTACTTTACAGCTCAAATGAACTACAAGGTTCACGAAGATCACACGTTCCTCATATAAACTGACAAGCATTGGATGTCAGGGGACCTGTGGTTTCTTTCAGTTTCAGAAGTAGAGTTGAACTAGATATGGCCCATATGTTGAGGAAACACCGTTCTTTTGTTCTGAGCACATTCACGTTTCCTGCTGTCTTAGAGAATCTAGAAAGCAAGAGTGTGCTTCTCGCTCTAAAGCAGAGTGTGATCAATGGATGAGAACTCTGCTGTGTGTTTCACTTCAGAAATGGAGTTAAAACCCAGGATCTGAGTCTTCCTACAAGGAGGACTTCGATTCAAGTAAGGGCAGTTACTTTACAGCTCAAACGAACTACATCGTTCACGAAGCTCACACGTTTCTCATCTTAACTGAGAGGCATTGGATGTTAGAGTACCTTTGCTTTGTATCAATTTCAAGCAGAGTTGAACTACATATAGTCCGTATGTATAGGAAACACCGTTCTTTTCTTCTGAGCACACTAACGTTTACTGTTGTCTTAGAGATTCTAGAAAGCAGGAGTGTGCTTCTTGCTCTAAAGCAGAGTGTGATCAATGGATGAGAAATCTGCTGTGTGTTTCACTTCAGAAATGGAGTTAAATCCCTTGCTCTGAGTCTTCCTACAAGCAAGAATTCGTTTCAGGTAAGGGCAGTAACTTTACAGCTCAAACGAACTACATCATTCACTAAGCTCACACGTTTCACATCTAAACTGACAAGCATTGGATGTGAGAGGACCTGTACTTTCTTTCAGTTTCAGAAGCAGAGTTGAACTAGATATGGCCCGTATGTGTAGGAAACACCGTTCTTTTGTTCTGAGCACACTCACGATTCGTGCTTTCTTAGAGACTGTAGAAAGCAAGAGCGTGCTTCTTGCTCTAAAACAGAGTGTGATCCATGGAGGAGAACTACGCTGTGTGTTTCCCTTCAGAAATGGAGTTAAATGCCAGGCTTGTGTCTTCCTACAAGCAAGACTTCGTTTCAAATAAGGGCACTCACTTTTCAGCTCAAACGAACTACATCTTTCACAAAGCTCACACGTGTCTCATCTTAACTGACAAGCATTGAATGTTAGCGGACAATTGCTTTGTATCAGTTTCAGAAGAAGAGTTGGAGTATATATGGTCCATATGTGTAGGAAACACCGTTCATTTGTTCTCAGCACACTCACGTTTCCTGCTGTATTAGAGAATCTAGAAAGCAAGAGAGTGCTTCTTGCTCTAAAGCAGAGTGTGATCAATGGATGAGAACTCTGCTGTGTGTTTCACTTGAGAAATGGAGTTAAATCCCATGCTGTGAGTCTTCCTACAAACAAGACTTCGATTCAAGTAAGGGCAGTTACTTTACAGCTCAAACGAACTACATGGTTCACAAAGCTCACACGTGTCTCATCTTAACTGACAAGAATTGGATGTTAGAGGACCTGTGGTTTGTTTCAGTTTCAGAAGCAGAGTTGGACTAGATATGGCCCATAAGTGTAGGAAACACCGTTCTTTTGTTCTGACCACACTCACATTTCCTGCTGTATTAGAGACTCTAGAAAGCAAGAGCGTGCTTCTTGCTCTAAAGCAGAGTGTGATCAATGGATGAGAACTCTGCTGTGTGTTTCACTTCAGAAATGGTGTTAAATCCCAGGCTCTGAGTCTTCCTACAAGGAAGACCTCGATTCAAGTAAGGGCAGTTACTTTAGAGCTCAAATGAGCTACCTGGTTCACGAAGCTCACACGTTCCTCATCTTAACTGACAAGCATTGGATGTTAGAGGACCTGTGGATTGTTTCAAGTTCGGAAGCAGAGTTGAACTAGATATGGCCCGTATGTGTAAGAAACACCGTTTTTTTGTTCAGAGCACACTCAAGTTTCCTGCTGTATTAGAGAATCTAGAAAGCAAGAGCATGCTTCTTGCTCTAAAGCAGAGTGTGATCCATCGATGAGAACTATGCTGTGTGTTTCCCTTCAGAAATAGAGTTATATTCCAGGCTCTGAGTCATCCTACAAGCAAGACTTCGTTTCAAGTAAGGGCAGTCACTTTTCAGCTCAAACGATCTCCATCATTCATGAAACGCACACGTTTCTCATATAAACTGACAAGCATTGGATGTCAGAGGACCTGTGGTTTCTTTCAGTTTCAGAAGTAGAGTTGAACTAGATATGGCCCATATGTTGAGGAAACACCGTACTTTTGTTGTGAGCACATTCACGTTTCCTGCTGTCTTAGAGACTCTTGAAAGCAAGAGCGTGCTTCTTGCTCCAAAGCAGAGTGTGATCAATGGATGAGAACTCTGCTGTGTGTTTCACTTCAGAAATGGAGTTAAAACCCAGGATCTGAGTCTTCCTACAAGGAGAACTTCGATTCAAGCAAGGGCAGTTACTTTACAGCTCAAACGAACTACATCGTTCACGAAGCTCACACGTTTCTCATCTTAACTGAGAGACATTGGATGTTAGAGTACCTTTGCTTTGTATCAATTTCAAGCAGAGTTGAACTACACATAGTCTGTATGTATAGGAAACACCGTTCTTTTCTTCTGAGCACACTAACGTTTCCTGTTTTCTTAGAGAATCTAGAAAGCAGGAGTGTGCTTCTTGCTCTAAAGCCGTGTGTGATCAATGGATGAGAAATCTGCTGTGTGTTTCACTTCAGAAATGGAGTTAAATCCCAGGCTCTGAGTCTTCCTACAAGCAAGACTTCGTTTCAGGTAAGGGCAGTAACTTACAGCTCAAAAGAACTACATCATTCACTAAGCTCACACGTTTCACATCTAAACTGACAAGCATTGGATGTTAGAGGATCTGTACTTTCTTTCAGTTTCAGAAGCAGAGTTGAACTAGATATGGCCTGTATGTGTAGGATACACCGTTCTTTTGTTCTGAGCACACTCACGTTTCGTGCTTTCTTAGAGACTGTAGAAAGCAAGAGCGTGCTTCTTCCTCTAAAGCAGAGTGTGATCCATGGATGACAATTATGCTGTGTGTTTCCCTTAAGAATTGGTGTTAAATCCCAGGCTCTGTGTCTTCCTACAAGCAAGACTTCGTTTCAAATAAGGGCACTCACTTTTCAGCTCAAACGAACTACATCTTTCACAAAGCTCACATGTGTCTCATCTTAACTGACAAGCATTGAATGTTAGAGGACAATTGCTTTGTATCAGTTTCAAAAGAAGAGTTGGAGTATATATGGTCCATATGTGTAGGAAAGACCGTTCATTTGTTCTCAGCACACTCACGTTTCCTGCTGTATAAGAGAATCTAGAAAGCAAGAGAGTGCTTCTTGCTCTAAAGCAGAGTGTGATCAATGGATGAGAACTCTGCTGTGTGTTTCACTTCAGAAATGGAGTTAATCCCATGCTGTGAGTCTTCCAACAAGCAAGACTTCGATTCAAGTAAGGGCAGTTACTTTACAGCTCAAACGAACTACATGGTTCACAAAGCTCACACGTGTCTCATCTTAACTGACAAGAATTGGATGTTAGAGGACCTGTGGTTTGTTTCAGTTTCAGAAGCAGAGTTGGACTAGATATGGCCCATATGTGTAGGAAACACCGTTCTTTTGTTCTGACCACACTCACATTTCCTGCTGTATTAGAGACTCTAGAAAGCAAGAGCGTGCTTCTTGCTCTAAAGCAGAGTGTGATCAATGGATGAGAACTCTGCTGTGTGTTTCACTTCAGAAATGGTGTTAAATCCCAGGCTCTGAGTCTTCCTACAAGGAAGACCTCGATTCAAGTAAGGGCAGTTACTTTAGAGCTCAAATGAGCTACCTGGTTCACGAAGCTCACACGTTCCTCATCTTAACTGACAAGCATTGGATGTTAGAGGACCTGTGGATTGTTTCAAGTTCGGAAGCAGAGTTGAACTAGATATGGCCCGTATGTGTAAGAAACACCGTTCTTTTGTTCAGAGCACACTCAAGTTTCCTGCTGTATTAGAGAATCTAGAAAGCAAGAGCATGCTTCTTGCTCTAAAGCAGAGTGTGATCCATCGATGAGAACTATGCTGTGTGTTTCCCTTCAGAAATAGAGTTATATTCCAGGCTCTGAGTCATCCTACAAGCAAGACTTCGTTTCAAGTAAGGGCAGTCACTTTTCAGCTCAAACGATCTCCATCATTCATGAAACGCACACGTTTCTCATATAAACTGACAAGCATTGGATGTCAGAGGACCTGTGGTTTCTTTCAGTTTCAGAAGTAGAGTTGAACTAGATATGGCCCATATGTTGAGGAAACACCGTACTTTTGTTGGGAGCACATTCACGTTTCCTGCTGTCTTAGAGACTCTTGAAAGCAAGAGCGTGCTTCTTGCTCCAAAGCAGAGTGTGATCAATGGATGAGAACTCTGCTGTGTGTTTCACTTCAGAAATGGAGTTAAAACCCAGGATCTGAGTCTTCCTACAAGGAGAACTTCGATTCAAGCAAGGGCAGTTACTTTACAGCTCAAACGAACTACATCGTTCACGAAGCTCACACGTTTCTCATCTTAACTGAGAGACATTGGATGTTAGAGTACCTTTGCTTTGTATCAATTTCAAGCAGAGTTGAACTACACATAGTCTGTATGTATAGGAAACACCGTTCTTTTCTTCTGAGCACACTAACGTTTCCTGTTTTCTTAGAGAATCTAGAAAGCAGGAGTGTGCTTCTTGCTCTAAAGCCGTGTGTGATCAATGGATGAGAAATCTGCTGTGTGTTTCACTTCAGAAATGGAGTTAAATCCCAGGCTCTGAGTCTTCCTACAAGCAAGACTTCGTTTCAGGTAAGGGCAGTAACTTACAGCTCAAAAGAACTACATCATTCACTAAGCTCACACGTTTCACATCTAAACTGACAAGCATTGGATGTTAGAGGATCTGTACTTTCTTTCAGTTTCAGAAGCAGAGTTGAACTAGATATGGCCTGTATGTGTAGGATACACCGTTCTTTTGTTCTGAGCACACTCACGTTTCGTGCTTTCTTAGAGACTGTAGAAAGCAAGAGCGTGCTTCTTCCTCTATAGCAGAGTGTGATCCATGGATGACAATTATGCTGTGTGTTTCCCTTAAGAATTGGTGTTAAATCCCAGGCTCTGTGTCTTCCTACAAGCAAGACTTCGTTTCAAATAAGGGCACTCACTTTTCAGCTCAAACGAACTACATCTTTCACAAAGCTCACATGTGTCTCATCTTAACTGACAAGCATTGAATGTTAGAGGACAATTGCTTTGTATCAGTTTCAAAAGAAGAGTTGGAGTATATATGGTCCATATGTGTAGGAAAGTCCGTTCATTTGTTCTCAGCACACTCACGTTTCCTGCTGTATAAGAGAATCTAGAAAGCAAGAGAGTGCTTCTTGCTCTAAAGCAGAGTGTGATCAATGGATGAGAACTCTGCTGTGTGTTTCACTTCAGAAATGGAGTTAATCCCATGCTGTGAGTCTTCCAACAAGCAAGACTTCGATTCAAGTAAGGGCAGTTACTTTACAGCTCAAAGGAACTACATCGTTCACGAAGCTCACACGTGTCTCATCTTAACTGACAAGAATTGGATGTTAGAGGACCTGTGGTTTGTTTCAGTTTCAGAAGCAGAGTTGGACTAGATATGGCCCATATGTGTAGGAAACACCGTTCATTTGTTCTGAGCACACTCACGTTTCCTGCTGTATTAGAGACTCTAGAAAGCAAGAGCGTGCTTCTTGCTCTAAAGCAGACTGTGATCAATGGATGAGAACTCTGCTGTGTGTTTCACTTCAGAAAAGGTGTTAAATCCCAGGCTCTGAGTCTTCCTACAAGGAAGACCTCGATTCAAGTAAGGGCAGTTACTTTACAGCTCAAATGAACTACATGGTTCACGAAGCTCACACGTTCCTCATCTTAACTGACAAGCATTGGATGTTAGAGGACCTGTGGTTTGTTTCAGTTTCAGAATCAGAGTTGAAGTAGATATGGCCCGTATGTGTAGGAAACACCGTTCTTTTGTTCAGGGCACACTCAAGTTTCCTGCTGTATTAGAGATTCTAGAAAGCAAGAGCGTGCTTCTTGCTCTAAAGCAGAGTGTGATCCATCGATGAGAACTATGCTGTGTGTTTCCCTTCAGAAATGGAGTTAAATCCCAGGCTCTGTGTCTTCCTACAAGCAAGACTTCGTTTCACGTAAAGGCACTCACTTTTCAGCTCAAACGAACTACAACGTGCACGGAGCTCATACGTGTCTCATCTTAACTGACAAGCATTGAATGTTAGAGGACAATTGCTTTGTATCAGTTTCAGAAGAAGAGTTGGAGTATATATGGTCCATATGTGTACGAAACACCGTTCATTTGTTCTCAGCACACTCACGTTTCCTGCTGTATTAGAGACTCTAGAAAGCAAGAGAGTGCTTCTTGCTCTAAAGCAGAGTGTGCTCAATGGATGAGAACTCTGCTGTGTGTTTCACTTCAGAAATGGAGTTAATCCCATGCTGTGAGTCTTCCTACAAGCAAGACTTTGATTCAAGTAAGGGCAGTTACTTTACAGCTCAAACGAACTACATCGTTCACGAAGGTCACACGTGTCTCATCTTAACTGACAAGAATTGGATGTTAGAGGACCTGTGGTTTGTTTCAGTTTCAGAAGAAGAGTTGGACTAGATATGGCCCATATGTTGAGGAAACACCGTTCTTTTGTTGTGAGCACATTCACGTTTCCTGCTGTCTTAGAGACTCTTGAAAGCAAGAGCGTGCTTCTTGCTCTAAAGCAGAGTGTGATCAATGGATGAGAACTCTGCTGTGTGTTTCACTTCAGAAATGGAGTTAAAACCCAGGCTCTGAGTCTTCCTACAAGGAGAACTTCGATTCAAGCAAGGGCAGTTACTTTACAGCTCAAACGAACTACATCGTTCACGAAGCTCACACGTTTCTCATCTTAACTGAGAGACATTGGATGTTAGAGTACCTTTGCTTTGTATCAATATCAAGCAGAGTTGAACTACATATGGTCCGTATGTATTGGAAACACCGTTCTTTTCTTCTGAGCACACTAACCTTTCCTGTTGTCTTAGAGAATCTAGAAAGCAGGAGTGTGCTTCTTGCTCTAAAGCAGAGTGTGATCAATGGATGAGAACTCTTCTGTGTGTTTCACTTCAGAAATGGAGTTAATCCCATGCTGTGAGTCTTCCAACAAGCAAGACTTCGATTCAAGTAAGGGCAGTTACTTTACAGCTCAAACGAACTACATCGTTCACGAAGCTCACACGTGTCTCATCTTAACTGACAAGAATTGGATGTTAGAGGACCTGTGGTTTGTTTCAGTTTCAGAAGCAGAGTTGGACTAGATATGGCCCATATGTGTAGGAAACACCGTTCATTTGTTCTGAGCACACTCACGTTTCCTGCTGTATTAGAGACTCTAGAAAGCAAGAGCGTGCTTCTTGCTCTAAAGCAGACTGTGATCAATGGATGAGAACTCTGCTGTGTGTTTCACTTCAGAAAAGGTGTTAAATCCCAGGCTCTGAGTCTTCCTACAAGGAAGACCTCGATTCAAGTAAGGGCAGTTACTTTACAGCTCAAATGAACTACATGGTTCTCGAAGCTCACACGTTCCTCATCTTAACTGACAAGCATTGGATGTTAGAGGACCTGTGGTTTGTTTCAGTTTCAGAAGCAGAGTTGAACTAGATATGGCCCGTATGTGTAGGAAACACCGTTCTTTTGTTCAGAGCACACTCAAGTTTCCTGCTGTATTAGAGAATCTAGAAAGCAAGAGCATGCTTCTTGCTCTAAAGCAGAGTGTGATCCATCGATGAGAACTATTTTGTGTGTTTCCCTTCAGAAATGGAGTTATATTCCAGGCTCTGAGTCATCCTACAAGCAAGACTTCGTTTCAAGTAAGGGCAGTCACTTTTCAGCTCAAACGGTCTACATCGTTCATGAAGCTCACACGGTTCTCATATAAACTGGCAAGCATTGGATGTCAGAGGACCTGTGGTTTCTTTCAGTATCAGAAGTAGAGTTGAACTAGATATGGCCCATATGTTGAGGAAACACCGTTCTTTTGTTCTGACCACATTCACGTTTCCTGCTGTCTTAGAGACTCTAGAAAGCAAGAGCGTGCTTCTTGCTCTAAAGCAGAGTGTGATCAATGGATGAGAACTCTGCTGTGTGTTTCACTTCAGAAATGGAGTTAAAACCCAGGCTCTGAGTCTTCCTACAAGGAGAACTTCGATTCAAGTAAGGGCAGTTACTTTACAGCTCAAACGAACTACATCGTTCACGAAGCTCACACGTTTCTCATCTTAACTGAGAGACATTGGATGTTAGAGTACCTTTGCTTTGTATCAATTTCAAGCAGAGTTGAACTACATATGGTCCGTATGTATTGGAAACACCGTTCTTTTCTTCTGAGCACACTAACGTTTCCTGTTGTCTTAGAGAATCTAGAAAGCAGGTGTGTGCTTCTTGCTCTAAAGCAGAGTGTGATCAATGGATGAGAAATCTGCTGTGTGTTTCACTTCAGAAATGGAGTTAAATCCCAGTCTCTGAGTCTTCCTACAAGCAAGACTTTGTTTCAGGTTAGGGCAGTAACTTTACAGCTAAAATGAACTACATCATTCACTAAGCTCACACGTTTCACATCTAAACTGACAAGCATTGGATGTTAGAGGACCTGTACTTTCTTTCAGTTTCAGAAGCAGAGTTGAACTAGATATGGCCCGTATGTGTAGGAAACACCATTCTTTTGTTCTGAGCACACTCACGTTTCCTGCTGTCTTAGAGACTGTAGAAAGCAAGAGCGTGCTTCTTCCTCTAAAGCAGAGTGTGATCCATGGATGAGAAGTATGCTGTGTGTTTCCCTTAAGAATTGGAGTTAAATCCCAGGCTCTGTGTCTTCCTACAAGCAAGACTTCGTTTCAAATAAGGGCACTCACTTTTCAGCTCAAACGAACTACATCTTTCACAAAGCTCACATGTGTCTCATCTTAACTGACAAGCATTGAATGTTAGAGGACAATTGCTTTGTATCAGTTTCAGAAGAAGAGTTGGAGTATATATGGTCCATATGTTTAGGAAACACCGTTCATTTGTTCTCAGCACACTCACGTTTCCTGCTGTATTAGAGAATCTAGAAAGCAAGAGAGTGCTTCTTGCTCTAAAGCAGAGTGTGATCAATGGATGAGAACTCTGCTGTGTGTTTCACTTCATAAATGGAGTTAATCCCATGCTGTGAGTCTTCCAACAAGCAAGACTTCGATTCAAGTAAGGGCAGTTACTTTACAGCTCAAACGAACTACATCGTTCACGAAGCTCACACGTGTCTCATCTTAATTGACAAGAATTGGATGTTAGAGGACCTGTGGTTTCTTTCAGTTTCAGAAGCAGAGTTGGACTAGATATGGCCCATATGTGTAGGAAACACCGTTCATTTGTTCTGAGCACACTCACGTTTCCTGCTGTATTAGTGACTCTAGAAAGCAAGAGCGTGCTTCTTGCTCTAAAGCAGACTGTGATCAATGGATGAGAACTCTGCTGTGTGTTTCACTTCAGAAAAGGTGTTAAATCCCAGGCTCTGAGTCTTCCTACAAGGAAGACCTCGATTCAAGTAAGGGCAGTTACTTTACAGCTCAAATGAACTACATGGTTCTCGAAGCTCACACGTTCCTCATCTTAACTGACAAGCATTGGATTTTAGAGGACCTGTGGTTTGTTTCAGTTTCAGAAGCAGAGTTGAACTAGATATGGCCCGTATGTGTAGGAAACACCGTTCTTTTGTTCAGAGCACACTCAAGTTTCCTGCTGTATTAGAGAATCTAGAAAGCAAGAGAGTGCTTCTTGCTCTAAAGCAGAGTGTGATCCATCGATGAGAACTATGCTGTGTGTTTCCCTTCAGAAATGGAGTTATATTCCAGGCTCTGAGTCATCCTACAAGCAAGACTTCTTTTCAAGTAAGGGCAGTCACTTTTCAGCTCAAACGGTCTACATCGTTCATGAAGCTCACACGGTTCTATATAAACTGACAAGCATTGGATGTCAGAGGACCTGTGGTTTCTTTCAGTTTCAGAAGTAGAGTTGAACTAGATATGGCCCGTATGTGTAGGAAACACCATTCTTTTGTTCTGAGCACACTCACGTTTCCTGCTGTCTTAGAGACTGTAGAAAGCAAGAGCGTGCTTTTTGCTCTAAAGCAGAGTGTGATCCATGGATGGGAACTATGGTATGTGTTCCCCTTCAGAAATGGAGTTAAATCCCAGGCTCTGTGTCTTCCTACAAGCAAGACTTCGTTTCAAGTAAGGGCACTCACTTTTCAGCTCAAACGAACTACAATGTGCACGGGGCTCATACGTGTCTCATCTTAACTGACAAGCATTGAATGTTAGAGGACAATTGCTTTGTATCAGTTTCAGAAGAAGAGTTGGAGTATATATGGTCCATATGTGTAGGAAACACCGTTCAATTGTTCTCAGCACACTCAGGTTTCCTGCTGTATTAGAGACTCTAGAAAGCAAGAGAGTGCTTCTTGCTCTAAAGCAGAGTGTGATCAATGGATGAGAACTCTGCTGTGTGTTTCACTTCAGAAATGGAGTTAATCCCATGCTGTGAGTCTTCCTACAAGCAAGACTTCGATTCAAGTAAGGGCAGTTACTTTACAGCTCAAACGAACTACATCGTTCACGAAGCTCACACGTGTCTCATCTTAACTGACAAGAATTGGATGTTAGAGGACCTGTGGTTTGTTTCAGTTTCAGAAGCAGAGTTGGACTAGATATGGCCCATATGTGTAGGAAACACCGTTCTTTTGTTCTGAGCACACTCACGTTTCCTGCTTTATTAGAGATTCTAGAAAGCAAGATCGTGCTTCTTGATCTAAAGCAGACTCTGATCAATGGATGAGAAATCTGCTGTGTGTTTCACTTCAGAAATGGTGTTAAATCCCAGGCTCTGAGTCTTCCTACAAGGAAGACCTTGATTCAAGTAAGGGCAGTTACTTTACAGCCTAAATGAACTACATGGTTCACGAAGCTCACACGTTCCTCATCTTAACTGACAAGCATTGGATGTTAGAGGACCTGTGGTTTGTTTCAGTTTCAGAATCAGAGTTGAACTAGATATGGCCCATATGTGTAGGAAACACCGTTCCTTTGTTCAGAGCACACTCAAGTTTCCCTGCTGTATTAGAGAATCTAGAAAGCAAGAGCGTGCTTCTTGCTCTAAAGCAGAGTGTGATCCATCGATGAGAACTATGCTGTGTGTTTCCCTTCAGAAATGGAGTTATATTCCAGGCTCTGAGTCTTCCTACAAGCAAGACTTCGTTTCAAGTAAGGGCAGTCACTTTTCAGCTCAAACGATCTCCATCGTTCATGAAGCTCACACGTTTCTCATATAAACTGACAAGCATTGGATGTCAGAGGACCTGTGGTTTCTTTCAGTTTCAGAAGTAGAGTTGAACTAGATATGGCCCATATGTTGAGGAAACACCGTTCTTTTGTTCTGACCACATTCACGTTTCCTGCTGTCTTAGAGACTCTAGAAAGCAAGAGCGTGCTTCTTGCTCTAAAGCAGAGTGTGATCAATGGTTGAGAACTCTGCTGTGTGTTTCACTTCAGAAATGGAGTTAAAACCCAGGCTCTGAGTCTTCCTACAAGGAGAACTTCGATTCAAGTAAGGGCAGTTACTATACAGCTCAAACGAACTACATCGTTCACGAAGCTCACACGTTTCTCATCTTAACTGAGAGACATTGGATGTTAGAGTACCTTTGCTTTGTATCAATTTCAAGCAGAGTTGAACTACATATGGTCCGTATGTATTGGAAACACCGTTCTTTTCTTCTGAGCACACTAACGTTTCCTGTTGTCTTAGAGAATCTAGAAAGCAGGTGTGTGCTTCTTGCTTCAAAGCAGAGTGTGATCAATGGATGAGAAATCTGCTGTGTGTTTCACTTCAGAAATGGAGTTAAATCCCAGTCTCTGAGTCTTCCTACAAGCAAGACTTTGTTTCAGGTAAGGGCAGTAACTTTACAGCTAAAATGAACTACATCATTCACTAAGTTCACACGTTTCACATCTAAACTGACAAGCATTGGATGTTAGAGGACCTGTACTTTCTTTCAGTTTCAGAAGCAGAGTTGAACTAGATATGGCCCGTATGTGTAGGAAACACCATTCTTTTGTTCTGAGCACACTCCCGTTTCCTGCTGTCTTAGAGACTGTAGAAAGCAAGAGCGTGCTTCTTCCTCTAAAGCAGAGTGTGATCCATGGATGAGAAGTATGCTGTGTGTTTCCCTTAAGAATTGGAGTTAAATCCCAGGCTCTGTGTCTTCCTACAAGCAAGACTTCGTTTCAAATAAGGGCACTCACTTTTCAGCTCAAACGAACTACATCTTTCACAAAGCTCACATGTGTCTCATCTTAACTGACAAGCATTGAATGTTAGAGGACAATTGCTTTGTATCAGATTCAGAAGAAGAGTTGGAGTATATATGTTCCATATGTTTAGGAAACACCGTTCATTTGTTCTCAGCACACTCACGTTTCCTGCTGTATTAGAGAATCTAGAAAGCAAGAGAGTGCTTCTTGCTCTAAAGCAGAGTGTGATCAATGGATGAGAACTCTGCTGTGTGTTTCACTTCATAAATGGAGTTAATCCCATGCTGTGAGTCTTCCAACAAGCAAGACTTTGATTCAAGTAAGGGCAGTTACTTTACAGCTCAAACGAACTACATCGTTCACAAAGCTCACACGTGTCTCATCTTAACTGACAAGAATTGGATGTTAGAGGACCTGTGGTTTCTTTCAGTTTCAGAAGCAGAGTTGGACTAGATATGGCCCATATGTGTAGGAAACACCGTTCATTTGTTCTGAGCACACTCAAGTTTCCTGCTGTATTAGAGAATCTAGAAAGCAAGAGCGTGCTTCTTGCTCTAAAGCAGACTGTGATCAATGGATGAGAACTCTGCTGTGTGTTTCACTTCAGAAAAGGTGTTAAATCCCAGGCTCTGAGTCTTCCTACAAGGAAGACCTCGATTCAAGTAAGGGCAGTTACTTTACAGCTCAAATGAACTACATGGTTCACGAAGCTCACACGTTCCTCATCTTAACTGACAAGCATTGAATGTTAGAGGACCTGTGGTTTGTTTCAGTTTCAGAATCAGAGTTGAACTAGATATGGCCCGTATGTGTAGGAAACACCGTTCTTTTGTTCAGAGCACACTCAAGTTTCCTGCTGTATTAGAGAATCTAGAAAGCAAGAGCGTGCTTCTTGCTCTAAAGCCGAGTGTGATCCATCGATGAGAACTATGCTGTGTTTTTCCCTTCAGAAATGGAGTTATATTCCAGGCTCTGAGTCATCCTACAAGCAAGACTTCGTTTCAAGTAAGGGCAGTCACTTTTCAGCTCAAACGGTCTACATCGTTCATGAAGCTCACACGGTTCTATATAAACTGACAAGCATTGGATGTCAGAGGACCTGTGGTTTCTTTCAGTTTCAGAAGTAGAGTTGAACTAGATATGGCCCATATGTTGAGGAAACACCGTTCTTTTGTTCTGACCACATTCACGTTTCCTGCTGTCTTAGAGACTCTAGAAAGCAAGAGCGTGCTTCTTGCTCTAAAGCAGAGTGTGATCAATGGATGAGAACTCTGCTGTGTGTTTCACTTCAGAAATGGAGTTAAAACCCAGGCTCTGAGTCTTCCTACAAGGAGAACTTCGATTCAAGTAAGGGCAGTTACTTTACAGCTCAAACGAACTACATCGTTCACGAAGCTCACAAGTTTCTCATCTTAACTGAGAGACATTGGATGTTAGAGTACCTTTGCTTTGTATCAATTTCAAGCAGAGTTGAACTACATATGGTCCGTATGTATTGGAAACACCGTTCTTTTCTTCTGAGCACACAAACGTTTCCTGTTGTCTTAGAGAATCTAGAAAGCAGGAGTGTGCTTCTTGCTCTAAAGCAGAGTGTGATCAATGGATGAGAAATCTGTTGTGTGTTTCACTTCAGAAATGGAGTTAAATCCCAGGCTCTGAGTCTTCCTACAAGCAAGACTTTGTTTCAGGTAAGGGCAGTAACTATACAGCTCAAATGAACTACATCATTCACTAAGGTCACACGTTTCACATCTAAACTGACAAGCATTGGATGTTAGAGGACCTGTACTTTCTTTCAGTTTCAGAAGCAGAGTTGAACTAGATATGGCCCGTATGTGTAGGAAACACCATTCTTTTGTTCTGAGCACACTCACGTTTCCTGCTGTCTTAGAGACTGTAGAAGCAAGAGCGTGCTTTTTGCTCTAAAGCAGAGTGTGATCCATGGATGGGAACTATGCTATGCGTTCCCCTTCAGAAATGGAGTTAAATCCCAGGCTCTGTGTCTTCCTACAAGCAAGACTTCGTTTCAAGTAAGGGCACTCACTTTTCAGCTCAAACGAACTACAATTTGCACGGGGCTCATACGTGTCTCATCTTAACTGACAAGCATTGAATGTTAGAGGACAATTGCTTTGTATCAGTTTCAGAAGAAGAGTTGGAGTATATATGGTCCATATGTGTAGGAAACACCGTTCAATTGTTCTCAGCACACTCAGGTTTCCTGCTGAATTAGAGACTCTAGAAAGCAAGAGAGTGCTTCTTGCTCTAAAGCAGAGTGTGATCAATGGATGAGAACTCTGCTGTGTGTTTCACTTCATAAATGGAGTTAATCCCATGCTGTGAGTCTTCCAACAAGCAAGACTTCGATTCAAGTAAGGGCAGTTACTTTACAGCACAAACGAACTACATCGTTCACGAAGCTCACACGTGTCTCATCTTAATTGACAAGAATTGGATGTTAGAGGACCTGTGGTTTCTTTCAGTTTCAGAAGCAGAGTTGGACTAGATATGGCCCATATGTGTAGGAAACACCGTTCATTTGTTCTGAGCACACTCACGTTTCCTGCTGTATTAGAGACTCTAGAAAGCAAGAGCGTGCTTCTTGCTCTAAAGCAGACTGTGATCAATGGATGAGAACTCTGCTGTGTGTTTCACTTCAGAAAAGGTGTTAAATCCCAGGCTCTGAGTCTTCCTACAAGGAAGACCTCGATTCAAGTAAGGGCAGTTACTTTACAGCTCAAATGAACTACATGGTTCTCGAAGCTCACACGTTCCTCATCTTAACTGACAAGCATTGGATTTTAGAGGACCTGTGGTTTGTTTCAGTTTCAGAAGCAGAGTTGAACTAGATATGGCCCGTATGTGTAGGAAACACCGTTCTTTTGTTCAGAGCACACTCAAGTTTCCTGCTGTATTAGAGAATCTAGAAAGCAAGAGAGTGCTTCTTGCTCTAAAGCAGAGTGTGATCCATCGATGAGAACTATGCTGTGTGTTTCCCTTCAGAAATGGAGTTATATTCCAGGCTCTGAGTCATCCTACAAGCAAGACTTCGTTTCAAGTAAGGGCAGTCACTTTTCAGCTCAAACGGTCTACATCGTTCATGAAGCTCACACGGTTCTATATAAACTGACAAGCATTGGATGTCAGAGGACCTGTGGTTTCTTTCAGTTTCAGAAGTAGAGTTGAACTAGATATGGCCCGTATGTGTAGGAAACACCATTCTTTTGTTCTGAGCACACTCACGTTTCCTGCTGTCTTAGAGACTGTAGAAAGCAAGAGCGTGCTTTTTGCTCTAAAGCAGAGTGTGATCCATGGATGGGAACTATGGTATGTGTTCCCCTTCAGAAATGGAGTTAAATCCCAGGCTCTGTGTCTTCCTACAAGCAAGACTTCGTTTCAAGTAAGGGCACTCACTTTTCAGCTCAAACGAACTACAATGTGCACGGGGCTCATACGTGTCTCATCTTAACTGACAAGCATTGAATGTTAGAGGACAATTGCTTTGTATCAGTTTCAGAAGAAGAGTTGGAGTATATATGGTCCATATGTGTAGGAAACACCGTTCAATTGTTCTCAGCACACTCAGGTTTCCTGCTGTATTAGAGACTCTAGAAAGCAAGAGAGTGCTTCTTGCTCTAAAGCAGAGTGTGATCAATGGATGAGAACTCTGCTGTGTGTTTCACTTCAGAAATGGAGTTAATCCCATGCTGTGAGAATTCCTACAAGCAAGACTTCGATTCAAGTAAGGGCAGTTACTTTACAGCTCAAACGAACTACATCGTTCACGAAGCTCACACGTGTCTCATCTTAACTGACAAGAATTGGATGGTAGAGGACCTGTGGTTTGTTTCAGTTTCAGAATCAGAGTTGAACTAGATATGGCCCATATGTGTAGGAAACACCGTTCCTTTGTTCAGAGCACACTCAAGTTTCCCTGCTGTATTAGAGAATCTAGAAAGCAAGAGCGTGCTTCTTGCTCTAAAGCAGAGTGTGATCCATCGATGAGAACTATGCTGTGTGTTTCCCTTCCGAAATAGAGTTATATTCCAGGCTCTGAGTCATCCTAAAAGCAAGAATTCGTTTCAAGTATGGGCAGTCACTTTTCAGCTCAAAAGGTCTACATCGTTCATGAAGCTCATACGTTTCTCATATAAACTGACAAGCATTGGATGTCAGAGGACCTGTGGTTTCTTTCAGTTTCAGAAGTAGAGTTGAACTAGATATGGCCCATATGTTGAGGAAACACCGTTCTTTTGTTGTGAGCACATTCACGTTTCCTGCTGTCTTAGATACTCTAGAAAGCAAGAGCGTGCTTCTTGCTCTAAAGCAGAGTGTGATCAATGGATGAGAACTCTGCTGTGTGTTTCACTTCAGAAATGGAGTTAAAACCCAGGCTCTGAGTATTCCTACAAGGAGAACTTCGATTCAAGTAAGGGCAGTTACTTTACAGCTCAAACGAACTACATCATTCACGAAGCTCACAAGTTTCTCATCTTAACTGAGAGACATTGGATGTTAGAGTACCTTTGCTTTGTATCAATTTCAAGCAGAGTTGAACTACATATGGTCCGTATGTATTGGAAACACCGTTCTTTTCTTCTGAGCACACTAACGTTTCCTGTTGTCTTAGAGAATGTAGAAAGCAGGAGTGTGCTTCTTGCTCTAAAGCAGAGTGTGATCAATGGATGAGAAATCTGTTGTGTGTTTCACTTCAGAAATGGAGTTAAATCCCAGTCTCTGAGTCTTCCTACAAGCAAGACTTTGTTTCAGGTAAGGGCAGTAACTATAGAGCTCAAATGAACTACATCATTCACTAAGTTCACACGTTTCACATCTAAACTGACAAGCATTGGATGTTAGAGGACCTGTACTTTCATTCAGTTTCAGAAGCAGAGTTGAACTAGATATGGCCCGTATGTGTAGGAAACACCATTCTTTTGTTCTGAGCACACTCACGTTTCCTGCTGTCTTAGAGACTGTAGAAAGCAAGAGCGTGCTTTTTGCTCTAAAGCAGAGTGTGATCAATGGATGAGAACTCTGCTGTGTGTTTCACTTCAGAAATGGAGTTAATCCCATGCTGTGAGTCTTCCAACAAGCAAGACTTCGATTCAAGTAAGGGCAGTTACTTTACAGCTCAAACGAACTACATCGTTCATGAAGCTCACACGTGTCTCATCTTAACTGACAAGAATTGGATGATAGAGGACCTGTGGTTTCTTTCAGTTTCAGAAGCAGAGTTGGACTAGATATGGCCCATATGTGTAGGAAACACCGTTCATTTGTTCTGAGCACACTCACGTTTCCTGCTGTATTAGAGAATCTAGAAAGCAAGAGCGTGCTTCTTGATCTAAAGCAGACTGTGATCAATGGATGAGAACTCTGCTGTGTGTTTCACTTCAGAAAAGGTGTTAAATCCCAGGCTCTGAGTCTTCCTACAAGGAAGACCTCGATTCAAGTAAGGGCAGTTACTTTACAGCTCAAATGAACTACATGGTTCACGAAGCTCACACGTTCCTCATCTTAACTGACAAGCATTGGATGTTAGAGGACCTGTGGTTTGTTTCAGTTTCAGAAGCACAGTTGAACTAGATATGGCCCGTATGTGTAGGAAACACCGTTCTTTTGTTCAGAGCACACTCAAGTTTCCTGCTGTATTAGAGAATCTAGAAAGCAAGAGCATGCTTCTTGCTCTAAAGCCGAGTGTGATCCATCGATGAGAACTATGCTGTGTGTTTCCCTTCAGAAATGGAGTTATATTCCAGGCTCTGAGTCATCCTACAAACAAGACTTCGTTTCAAGTAAGGGCAGTCACTTTTCAGCTCAAACGGTCTACATCGTTCATGAAGCTCACACGGTTCTCATATAAACTGACAAGCATTGGATGTCAGAGGACCTGTGGTTTCTTTCAGTTTCAGAAGTAGAATTGAACTAGATATGGCCCATATGTTGAGGAAACACCGTTCTTTTGTTCTGACCACATTCACGTTTCCTGCTGTCTTAGAGACTCTAGAAAGCAATAGCGTGCTTCTTGCTCTAAAGCAGAGTGTGATCAATGGATGAGAACTCTGCTGTGTGTTTCACTTCAGAAATGGAGTTAAAACCCAGGCTCTGAGTCTTCCTACAAGGAGAACTTCGATTCAAGTAAGGGCAGTTACTTTACAGCTCAAACGAACTACATCGTTCACGAAGCTCACAAGTTTCTCATCTTAACTGAGAGACATTGGATGTTAGAGTACCTTTGCTTTGTATCAATTTCAAGCAGAGTTGAACTACATATGGTCCGTATGTATTGGAAACACCGTTCTTTTCTTCTGAGCACACTAACGTTTCCTGTTGTCTTAGAGAATCTAGAAAGCAGGTGTGTGCTTCTTGCTCTAAAGCAGAGTGTGATCAATGGATGAGAAATCTGCTGTGTGTTTCACTTCAGAAATGGAGTTAAAGCCCAGTCTCTGAGTCTTCCTACAAGCAAGACTTTGTTTCAGGTAAGGGCAGTAACTTTACAGCAAAATGAACTACATCATTCACTAAGCTCACACGTTTCACATGTAAACTGACAAGCATTGGATGTTAGAGGACCTGTACTTTCTTTCAGTTTCAGAAGCAGAGTTGAACTAGATATGGCCCGTATGTGTAGGAAACACCATTCTTTTGTTCTGAGCACACTCACGTTTCCTGCTGTCTTAGAGACTGTAGAAAGCAAGAGCGTGCTTCTTCCTCTAAAGCAGAGTGTGATCCATGGATGAGAAGTATGCTGTGTGTTTCCCTTAAGAATTGGAATTAAATCCCAGGCTCTGAATCTTCCTACAAGCAAGACTTCGTTTCAAATAAGGGCACTCACTTTTCAGCTCAAACGAACTACATCTTTCACAAAGCTCACATGTGTCTCATCTTAACTGACAAGCATTGAATGTTAGAGGACAATTGCTTTGTATCAGATTCAGAAGAAGAGTTGGAGTATATATGGTCCATATGTTTAGGAAACACCGTTCATTTGTTCTCATCACACTCACGTTTCCTGCTGTATTAGAGAATCTAGAAAGCAAGAGAGTGCTTCTTGCTCTAAAGCAGATGTGATCAATGGATGAGAACTCTGCTGTGTGTTTCACTTCAGAAATGGAGTTAATCCCATGCTGTGAGTCTTCCTACAAGCAAGACTTCGATTCAAGTAAGGGCAGTTACTTTACAGCTCAAACGAACTACATCGTTCACGAAGCTCACACGTGTCTCATCTTAACTGACAAGAATTCGATGTTAGAGGACCTGTGGTTTGTTTCAGTTTCAGAAGAAGAGTTGGACTAGATATGGCCCATATGTTGAGGAAACACCGTTCTTTTGTTGTGAGCACATTCACGTTTCCTGCTGTCTTAGAGACTCTTGAAAGCAAGAGCGTGCTTCTTGCTCTAAAGCAGAGTGTGATCAATGGATGAGAACTCTGCTGTGTGTTTCACTTCAGAAATGGAGTTAAAACCCAGGCTCTGAGTCTTCCTACAAGGAGAACTTCGATTCAAGCAAGGGCAGTTACTTTACAGCTCAAACGAACTACATCGTTCACGAAGCTCACACGTTTCTCATCTTAACTGAGAGACATTGGATGTTAGAGTACCTTTGCTTTGTATCAATATCAAGCAGAGTTGAACTACATATGGTCCGTATGTATTGGAAACACCGTTCTTTTCTTCTGAGCACACTAACCTTTCCTGTTGTCTTAGAGAATCTAGAAAGCAGGAGTGTGCTTCTTGCTCTAAAGCAGAGTGTGATCAATGGATGAGAACTCTTCTGTGTGTTTCACTTCAGAAATGGAGTTAATCCCATGCTGTGAGTCTTCCAACAAGCAAGACTTCGATTCAAGTAAGGGCAGTTACTTTACAGCTCAAACGAACTACATCGTTCACGAAGCTCACACGTGTCTCATCTTAACTGACAAGAATTGGATGTTAGAGGACCTGTGGTTTGTTTCAGTTTCAGAAGCAGAGTTGGACTAGATATGGCCCATATGTGTAGGAAACACCGTTCATTTGTTCTGAGCACACTCACGTTTCCTGCTGTATTAGAGACTCTAGAAAGCAAGAGCGTGCTTCTTGCTCTAAAGCAGACTGTGATCAATGGATGAGAACTCTGCTGTGTGTTTCACTTCAGAAAAGGTGTTAAATCCCAGGCTCTGAGTCTTCCTACAAGGAAGACCTCGATTCAAGTAAGGGCAGTTACTTTACAGCTCAAATGAACTACATGGTTCTCGAAGCTCACACGTTCCTCATCTTAACTGACAAGCATTGGATGTTAGAGGACCTGTGGTTTGTTTCAGTTTCAGAAGCAGAGTTGAACTAGATATGGCCCGTATGTGTAGGAAACACCGTTCTTTTGTTCAGAGCACACTCAAGTTTCCTGCTGTATTAGAGAATCTAGAAAGCAAGAGCATGCTTCTTGCTCTAAAGCAGAGTGTGATCCATCGATGAGAACTATTTTGTGTGTTTCCCTTCAGAAATGGAGTTATATTCCAGGCTCTGAGTCATCCTACAAGCAAGACTTCGTTTCAAGTAAGGGCAGTCACTTTTCAGCTCAAACGGTCTACATCGTTCATGAAGCTCACACGGTTCTCATATAAACTGGCAAGCATTGGATGTCAGAGGACCTGTGGTTTCTTTCAGTATCAGAAGTAGAGTTGAACTAGATATGGCCCATATGTTGAGGAAACACCGTTCTTTTGTTCTGACCACATTCACGTTTCCTGCTGTCTTAGAGACTCTAGAAAGCAAGAGCGTGCTTCTTGCTCTAAAGCAGAGTGTGATCAATGGATGAGAACTCTGCTGTGTGTTTCACTTCAGAAATGGAGTTAAAACCCAGGCTCTGAGTCTTCCTACAAGGAGAACTTCGATTCAAGTAAGGGCAGTTACTTTACAGCTCAAACGAACTACATCGTTCACGAAGCTCACACGTTTCTCATCTTAACTGAGAGACATTGGATGTTAGAGTACCTTTGCTTTGTATCAATTTCAAGCAGAGTTGAACTACATATGGTCCGTATGTATTGGAAACACCGTTCTTTTCTTCTGAGCACACTAACGTTTCCTGTTGTCTTAGAGAATCTAGAAAGCAGGTGTGTGCTTCTTGCTCTAAAGCAGAGTGTGATCAATGGATGAGAAATCTGCTGTGTGTTTCACTTCAGAAATGGAGTTAAATCCCAGTCTCTGAGTCTTCCTACAAGCAAGACTTTGTTTCAGGTTAGGGCAGTAACTTTACAGCTAAAATGAACTACATCATTCACTAAGCTCACACGTTTCACATCTAAACTGACAAGCATTGGATGTTAGAGGACCTGTACTTTCTTTCAGTTTCAGAAGCAGAGTTGAACTAGATATGGCCCGTATGTGTAGGAAACACCATTCTTTTGTTCTGAGCACACTCACGTTTCCTGCTGTCTTAGAGACTGTAGAAAGCAAGAGCGTGCTTCTTCCTCTAAAGCAGAGTGTGATCCATGGATGAGAAGTATGCTGTGTGTTTCCCTTAAGAATTGGAGTTAAATCCCAGGCTCTGTGTCTTCCTACAAGCAAGACTTCGTTTCAAATAAGGGCACTCACTTTTCAGCTCAAACGAACTACATCTTTCACAAAGCTCACATGTGTCTCATCTTAACTGACAAGCATTGAATGTTAGAGGACAATTGCTTTGTATCAGTTTCAGAAGAAGAGTTGGAGTATATATGGTCCATATGTTTAGGAAACACCGTTCATTTGTTCTCAGCACACTCACGTTTCCTGCTGTATTAGAGAATCTAGAAAGCAAGAGAGTGCTTCTTGCTCTAAAGCAGAGTGTGATCAATGGATGAGAACTCTGCTGTGTGTTTCACTTCATAAATGGAGTTAATCCCATGCTGTGAGTCTTCCAACAAGCAAGACTTCGATTCAAGTAAGGGCAGTTACTTTACAGCTCAAACGAACTACATCGTTCACGAAGCTCACACGTGTCTCATCTTAATTGACAAGAATTGGATGTTAGAGGACCTGTGGTTTCTTTCAGTTTCAGAAGCAGAGTTGGACTAGATATGGCCCATATGTGTAGGAAACACCGTTCATTTGTTCTGAGCACACTCACGTTTCCTGCTGTATTAGTGACTCTAGAAAGCAAGAGCGTGCTTCTTGCTCTAAAGCAGACTGTGATCAATGGATGAGAACTCTGCTGTGTGTTTCACTTCAGAAAAGGTGTTAAATCCCAGGCTCTGAGTCTTCCTACAAGGAAGACCTCGATTCAAGTAAGGGCAGTTACTTTACAGCTCAAATGAACTACATGGTTCTCGAAGCTCACACGTTCCTCATCTTAACTGACAAGCATTGGATTTTAGAGGACCTGTGGTTTGTTTCAGTTTCAGAAGCAGAGTTGAACTAGATATGGCCCGTATGTGTAGGAAACACCGTTCTTTTGTTCAGAGCACACTCAAGTTTCCTGCTGTATTAGAGAATCTAGAAAGCAAGAGAGTGCTTCTTGCTCTAAAGCAGAGTGTGATCCATCGATGAGAACTATGCTGTGTGTTTCCCTTCAGAAATGGAGTTATATTCCAGGCTCTGAGTCATCCTACAAGCAAGACTTCTTTTCAAGTAAGGGCAGTCACTTTTCAGCTCAAACGGTCTACATCGTTCATGAAGCTCACACGGTTCTATATAAACTGACAAGCATTGGATGTCAGAGGACCTGTGGTTTCTTTCAGTTTCAGAAGTAGAGTTGAACTAGATATGGCCCGTATGTGTAGGAAACACCATTCTTTTGTTCTGAGCACACTCACGTTTCCTGCTGTCTTAGAGACTGTAGAAAGCAAGAGCGTGCTTTTTGCTCTAAAGCAGAGTGTGATCCATGGATGGGAACTATGGTATGTGTTCCCCTTCAGAAATGGAGTTAAATCCCAGGCTCTGTGTCTTCCTACAAGCAAGACTTCGTTTCAAGTAAGGGCACTCACTTTTCAGCTCAAACGAACTACAATGTGCACGGGGCTCATACGTGTCTCATCTTAACTGACAAGCATTGAATGTTAGAGGACAATTGCTTTGTATCAGTTTCAGAAGAAGAGTTGGAGTATATATGGTCCATATGTGTAGGAAACACCGTTCAATTGTTCTCAGCACACTCAGGTTTCCTGCTGTATTAGAGACTCTAGAAAGCAAGAGAGTGCTTCTTGCTCTAAAGCAGAGTGTGATCAATGGATGAGAACTCTGCTGTGTGTTTCACTTCAGAAATGGAGTTAATCCCATGCTGTGAGTCTTCCTACAAGCAAGACTTCGATTCAAGTAAGGGCAGTTACTTTACAGCTCAAACGAACTACATCGTTCACGAAGCTCACACGTGTCTCATCTTAACTGACAAGAATTGGATGTTAGAGGACCTGTGGTTTGTTTCAGTTTCAGAAGCAGAGTTGGACTAGATATGGCCCATATGTGTAGGAAACACCGTTCTTTTGTTCTGAGCACACTCACGTTTCCTGCTTTATTAGAGATTCTAGAAAGCAAGATCGTGCTTCTTGATCTAAAGCAGACTCTGATCAATGGATGAGAAATCTGCTGTGTGTTTCACTTCAGAAATGGTGTTAAATCCCAGGCTCTGAGTCTTCCTACAAGGAAGACCTTGATTCAAGTAAGGGCAGTTACTTTACAGCCTAAATGAACTACATGGTTCACGAAGCTCACACGTTCCTCATCTTAACTGACAAGCATTGGATGTTAGAGGACCTGTGGTTTGTTTCAGTTTCAGAATCAGAGTTGAACTAGATATGGCCCATATGTGTAGGAAACACCGTTCCTTTGTTCAGAGCACACTCAAGTTTCCCTGCTGTATTAGAGAATCTAGAAAGCAAGAGCGTGCTTCTTGCTCTAAAGCAGAGTGTGATCCATCGATGAGAACTATGCTGTGTGTTTCCCTTCAGAAATGGAGTTATATTCCAGGCTCTGAGTCTTCCTACAAGCAAGACTTCGTTTCAAGTAAGGGCAGTCACTTTTCAGCTCAAACGATCTCCATCGTTCATGAAGCTCACACGTTTCTCATATAAACTGACAAGCATTGGATGTCAGAGGACCTGTGGTTTCTTTCAGTTTCAGAAGTAGAGTTGAACTAGATATGGCCCATATGTTGAGGAAACACCGTTCTTTTGTTCTGACCACATTCACGTTTCCTGCTGTCTTAGAGACTCTAGAAAGCAAGAGCGTGCTTCTTGCTCTAAAGCAGAGTGTGATCAATGGTTGAGAACTCTGCTGTGTGTTTCACTTCAGAAATGGAGTTAAAACCCAGGCTCTGAGTCTTCCTACAAGGAGAACTTCGATTCAAGTAAGGGCAGTTACTATACAGCTCAAACGAACTACATCGTTCACGAAGCTCACACGTTTCTCATCTTAACTGAGAGACATTGGATGTTAGAGTACCTTTGCTTTGTATCAATTTCAAGCAGAGTTGAACTACATATGGTCCGTATGTATTGGAAACACCGTTCTTTTCTTCTGAGCACACTAACGTTTCCTGTTGTCTTAGAGAATCTAGAAAGCAGGTGTGTGCTTCTTGCTTCAAAGCAGAGTGTGATCAATGGATGAGAAATCTGCTGTGTGTTTCACTTCAGAAATGGAGTTAAATCCCAGTCTCTGAGTCTTCCTACAAGCAAGACTTTGTTTCAGGTAAGGGCAGTAACTTTACAGCTAAAATGAACTACATCATTCACTAAGTTCACACGTTTCACATCTAAACTGACAAGCATTGGATGTTAGAGGACCTGTACTTTCTTTCAGTTTCAGAAGCAGAGTTGAACTAGATATGGCCCGTATGTGTAGGAAACACCATTCTTTTGTTCTGAGCACACTCCCGTTTCCTGCTGTCTTAGAGACTGTAGAAAGCAAGAGCGTGCTTCTTCCTCTAAAGCAGAGTGTGATCCATGGATGAGAAGTATGCTGTGTGTTTCCCTTAAGAATTGGAGTTAAATCCCAGGCTCTGTGTCTTCCTACAAGCAAGACTTCGTTTCAAATAAGGGCACTCACTTTTCAGCTCAAACGAACTACAATGTGCACGGGGCTCATACGTGTCTCATCTTAACTGACAAGCATTGAATGTTAGAGGACAATTGCTTTGTATCAGTTTCAGAAGAAGAGTTGGAGTATATATGGTCCATATGTGTAGGAAACACCGTTCAATTGTTCTCAGCACACTCAGGTTTCCTGCTGTATTAGAGACTCTAGAAAGCAAGAGAGTGCTTCTTGCTCTAAAGCAGAGTGTGATCAATGGATGAGAACTCTGCTGTGTGTTTCACTTCAGAAATGGAGTTAATCCCATGCTGTGAGTCTTCCTACAAGCAAGACTTCGATTCAAGTAAGGGCAGTTACTTTACAGCTCAAACGAACTACATCGTTCACGAAGCTCACACGTGTCTCATCTTAACTGACAAGAATTGGATGTTAGAGGACCTGTGGTTTGTTTCAGTTTCAGAAGCAGAGTTGGACTAGATATGGCCCATATGTGTAGGAAACACCGTTCTTTTGTTCTGAGCACACTCACGTTTCCTGCTTTATTAGAGATTCTAGAAAGCAAGATCGTGCTTCTTGATCTAAAGCAGACTCTGATCAATGGATGAGAAATCTGCTGTGTGTTTCACTTCAGAAATGGTGTTAAATCCCAGGCTCTGAGTCTTCCTACAAGGAAGACCTTGATTCAAGTAAGGGCAGTTACTTTACAGCCTAAATGAACTACATGGTTCACGAAGCTCACACGTTCCTCATCTTAACTGACAAGCATTGGATGTTAGAGGACCTGTGGTTTGTTTCAGTTTCAGAATCAGAGTTGAACTAGATATGGCCCATATGTGTAGGAAACACCGTTCCTTTGTTCAGAGCACACTCAAGTTTCCCTGCTGTATTAGAGAATCTAGAAAGCAAGAGCGTGCTTCTTGCTCTAAAGCAGAGTGTGATCCATCGATGAGAACTATGCTGTGTGTTTCCCTTCAGAAATGGAGTTATATTCCAGGCTCTGAGTCTTCCTACAAGCAAGACTTCGTTTCAAGTAAGGGCAGTCACTTTTCAGCTCAAACGATCTCCATCGTTCATGAAGCTCACACGTTTCTCATATAAACTGACAAGCATTGGATGTCAGAGGACCTGTGGTTTCTTTCAGTTTCAGAAGTAGAGTTGAACTAGATATGGCCCATATGTTGAGGAAACACCGTTCTTTTGTTCTGACCACATTCACGTTTCCTGCTGTCTTAGAGACTCTAGAAAGCAAGAGCGTGCTTCTTGCTCTAAAGCAGAGTGTGATCAATGGTTGAGAACTCTGCTGTGTGTTTCACTTCAGAAATGGAATTAAAACCCAGGCTCTGAGTCTTCCTACAAGGAGAACTTCGATTCAAGTAAGGGCAGTTACTATACAGCTCAAACGAACTACATCGTTCACGAAGCTCACACGTTTCTCATCTTAACTGAGAGACATTGGATGTTAGAGTACCTTTGCTTTGTATCAATTTCAAGCAGAGTTGAACTACATATGGTCCGTATGTATTGGAAACACCGTTCTTTTCTTCTGAGCACACTAACGTTTCCTGTTGTCTTAGAGAATCTAGAAAGCAGGTGTGTGCTTCTTGCTTCAAAGCAGAGTGTGATCAATGGATGAGAAATCTGCTGTGTGTTTCACTTCAGAAATGGAGTTAAATCCCAGTCTCTGAGTCTTCCTACAAGCAAGACTTTGTTTCAGGTAAGGGCAGTAACTTTACAGCTAAAATGAACTACATCATTCACTAAGTTCACACGTTTCACATCTAAACTGACAAGCATTGGATGTTAGAGGACCTGTACTTTCTTTCAGTTTCAGAAGCAGAGTTGAACTAGATATGGCCCGTATGTGTAGGAAACACCATTCTTTTGTTCTGAGCACACTCCCGTTTCCTGCTGTCTTAGAGACTGTAGAAAGCAAGAGCGTGCTTCTTCCTCTAAAGCAGAGTGTGATCCATGGATGAGAAGTATGCTGTGTGTTTCCCTTAAGAATTGGAGTTAAATCCCAGGCTCTGTGTCTTCCTACAAGCAAGACTTCGTTTCAAATAAGGGCACTCACTTTTCAGCTCAAACGAACTACATCTTTCACAAAGCTCACATGTGTCTCATCTTAACTGACAAGCATTGAATGTTAGAGGACAATTGCTTTGTATCAGATTCAGAAGAAGAGTTGGAGTATATATGTTCCATATGTTTAGGAAACACCGTTCATTTGTTCTCAGCACACTCACGTTTCCTGCTGTATTAGAGAATCTAGAAAGCAAGAGAGTGCTTCTTGCTCTAAAGCAGAGTGTGATCAATGGATGAGAACTCTGCTGTGTGTTTCACTTCATAAATGGAGTTAATCCCATGCTGTGAGTCTTCCAACAAGCAAGACTTTGATTCAAGTAAGGGCAGTTACTTTACAGCTCAAACGAACTACATCGTTCACAAAGCTCACACGTGTCTCATCTTAACTGACAAGAATTGGATGTTAGAGGACCTGTGGTTTCTTTCAGTTTCAGAAGCAGAGTTGGACTAGATATGGCCCATATGTGTAGGAAACACCGTTCATTTGTTCTGAGCACACTCAAGTTTCCTGCTGTATTAGAGAATCTAGAAAGCAAGAGCGTGCTTCTTGCTCTAAAGCAGACTGTGATCAATGGATGAGAACTCTGCTGTGTGTTTCACTTCAGAAAAGGTGTTAAATCCCAGGCTCTGAGTCTTCCTACAAGGAAGACCTCGATTCAAGTAAGGGCAGTTACTTTACAGCTCAAATGAACTACATGGTTCACGAAGCTCACACGTTCCTCATCTTAACTGACAAGCATTGAATGTTAGAGGACCTGTGGTTTGTTTCAGTTTCAGAATCAGAGTTGAACTAGATATGGCCCGTATGTGTAGGAAACACCGTTCTTTTGTTCAGAGCACACTCAAGTTTCCTGCTGTATTAGAGAATCTAGAAAGCAAGAGCGTGCTTCTTGCTCTAAAGCCGAGTGTGATCCATCGATGAGAACTATGCTGTGTTTTTCCCTTCAGAAATGGAGTTATATTCCAGGCTCTGAGTCATCCTACAAGCAAGACTTCGTTTCAAGTAAGGGCAGTCACTTTTCAGCTCAAACGGTCTACATCGTTCATGAAGCTCACACGGTTCTATATAAACTGACAAGCATTGGATGTCAGAGGACCTGTGGTTTCTTTCAGTTTCAGAAGTAGAGTTGAACTAGATATGGCCCATATGTTGAGGAAACACCGTTCTTTTGTTCTGACCACATTCACGTTTCCTGCTGTCTTAGAGACTCTAGAAAGCAAGAGCGTGCTTCTTGCTCTAAAGCAGAGTGTGATCAATGGATGAGAACTCTGCTGTGTGTTTCACTTCAGAAATGGAGTTAAAACCCAGGCTCTGAGTCTTCCTACAAGGAGAACTTCGATTCAAGTAAGGGCAGTTACTTTACAGCTCAAACGAACTACATCGTTCACGAAGCTCACAAGTTTCTCATCTTAACTGAGAGACATTGGATGTTAGAGTACCTTTGCTTTGTATCAATTTCAAGCAGAGTTGAACTACATATGGTCCGTATGTATTGGAAACACCGTTCTTTTCTTCTGAGCACACAAACGTTTCCTGTTGTCTTAGAGAATCTAGAAAGCAGGAGTGTGCTTCTTGCTCTAAAGCAGAGTGTGATCAATGGATGAGAAATCTGTTGTGTGTTTCACTTCAGAAATGGAGTTAAATCCCAGGCTCTGAGTCTTCCTACAAGCAAGACTTTGTTTCAGGTAAGGGCAGTAACTATACAGCTCAAATGAACTACATCATTCACTAAGGTCACACGTTTCACATCTAAACTGACAAGCATTGGATGTTAGAGGACCTGTACTTTCTTTCAGTTTCAGAAGCAGAGTTGAACTAGATATGGCCCGTATGTGTAGGAAACACCATTCTTTTGTTCTGAGCACACTCACGTTTCCTGCTGTCTTAGAGACTGTAGAAGCAAGAGCGTGCTTTTTGCTCTAAAGCAGAGTGTGATCCATGGATGGGAACTATGCTATGCGTTCCCCTTCAGAAATGGAGTTAAATCCCAGGCTCTGTGTCTTCCTACAAGCAAGACTTCGTTTCAAGTAAGGGCACTCACTTTTCAGCTCAAACGAACTACAATTTGCACGGGGCTCATACGTGTCTCATCTTAACTGACAAGCATTGAATGTTAGAGGACAATTGCTTTGTATCAGTTTCAGAAGAAGAGTTGGAGTATATATGGTCCATATGTGTAGGAAACACCGTTCAATTGTTCTCAGCACACTCAGGTTTCCTGCTGAATTAGAGACTCTAGAAAGCAAGAGAGTGCTTCTTGCTCTAAAGCAGAGTGTGATCAATGGATGAGAACTCTGCTGTGTGTTTCACTTCATAAATGGAGTTAATCCCATGCTGTGAGTCTTCCAACAAGCAAGACTTCGATTCAAGTAAGGGCAGTTACTTTACAGCACAAACGAACTACATCGTTCACGAAGCTCACACGTGTCTCATCTTAATTGACAAGAATTGGATGTTAGAGGACCTGTGGTTTCTTTCAGTTTCAGAAGCAGAGTTGGACTAGATATGGCCCATATGTGTAGGAAACACCGTTCATTTGTTCTGAGCACACTCACGTTTCCTGCTGTATTAGAGACTCTAGAAAGCAAGAGCGTGCTTCTTGCTCTAAAGCAGACTGTGATCAATGGATGAGAACTCTGCTGTGTGTTTCACTTCAGAAAAGGTGTTAAATCCCAGGCTCTGAGTCTTCCTACAAGGAAGACCTCGATTCAAGTAAGGGCAGTTACTTTACAGCTCAAATGAACTACATGGTTCTCGAAGCTCACACGTTCCTCATCTTAACTGACAAGCATTGGATTTTAGAGGACCTGTGGTTTGTTTCAGTTTCAGAAGCAGAGTTGAACTAGATATGGCCCGTATGTGTAGGAAACACCGTTCTTTTGTTCAGAGCACACTCAAGTTTCCTGCTGTATTAGAGAATCTAGAAAGCAAGAGAGTGCTTCTTGCTCTAAAGCAGAGTGTGATCCATCGATGAGAACTATGCTGTGTGTTTCCCTTCAGAAATGGAGTTATATTCCAGGCTCTGAGTCATCCTACAAGCAAGACTTCGTTTCAAGTAAGGGCAGTCACTTTTCAGCTCAAACGGTCTACATCGTTCATGAAGCTCACACGGTTCTATATAAACTGACAAGCATTGGATGTCAGAGGACCTGTGGTTTCTTTCAGTTTCAGAAGTAGAGTTGAACTAGATATGGCCCGTATGTGTAGGAAACACCATTCTTTTGTTCTGAGCACACTCACGTTTCCTGCTGTCTTAGAGACTGTAGAAAGCAAGAGCGTGCTTTTTGCTCTAAAGCAGAGTGTGATCCATGGATGGGAACTATGGTATGTGTTCCCCTTCAGAAATGGAGTTAAATCCCAGGCTCTGTGTCTTCCTACAAGCAAGACTTCGTTTCAAGTAAGGGCACTCACTTTTCAGCTCAAACGAACTACAATGTGCACGGGGCTCATACGTGTCTCATCTTAACTGACAAGCATTGAATGTTAGAGGACAATTGCTTTGTATCAGTTTCAGAAGAAGAGTTGGAGTATATATGGTCCATATGTGTAGGAAACACCGTTCAATTGTTCTCAGCACACTCAGGTTTCCTGCTGTATTAGAGACTCTAGAAAGCAAGAGAGTGCTTCTTGCTCTAAAGCAGAGTGTGATCAATGGATGAGAACTCTGCTGTGTGTTTCACTTCAGAAATGGAGTTAATCCCATGCTGTGAGAATTCCTACAAGCAAGACTTCGATTCAAGTAAGGGCAGTTACTTTACAGCTCAAACGAACTACATCGTTCACGAAGCTCACACGTGTCTCATCTTAACTGACAAGAATTGGATGGTAGAGGACCTGTGGTTTGTTTCAGTTTCAGAAGCAGAGTTGGACTAGATATGGCCCATATGTGTAGGAAACACCGTTCTTTTGTTCTGAGCACACTCACGTTTCCTGCTTTATTAGAGATTCTAGAAAGCAAGATCGTGCTTCTTGATCTAAAGCAGACTCTGATCAATGGATGAGAAATCTGCTGTGTGTTTCACTTCAGAAATGGTGTTAAATCCCAGGCTCTGAGTCTTCCTACAAGGAAGACCTTGATTCAAGTAAGGGCAGTTACTTTACAGCCTAAATGAACTACATGGTTCACGAAGCTCACACGTTCCTCATCTTAACTGACAAGCATTGGATGTTAGAGGACCTGTGGTTTGTTTCAGTTTCAGAATCAGAGTTGAACTAGATATGGCCCATATGTGTAGGAAACACCGTTCCTTTGTTCAGAGCACACTCAAGTTTCCCTGCTGTATTAGAGAATCTAGAAAGCAAGAGCGTGCTTCTTGCTCTAAAGCAGAGTGTGATCCATCGATGAGAACTATGCTGTGTGTTTCCCTTCCGAAATAGAGTTATATTCCAGGCTCTGAGTCATCCTAAAAGCAAGAATTCGTTTCAAGTATGGGCAGTCACTTTTCAGCTCAAAAGGTCTACATCGTTCATGAAGCTCATACGTTTCTCATATAAACTGACAAGCATTGGATGTCAGAGGACCTGTGGTTTCTTTCAGTTTCAGAAGTAGAGTTGAACTAGATATGGCCCATATGTTGAGGAAACACCGTTCTTTTGTTGTGAGCACATTCACGTTTCCTGCTGTCTTAGATACTCTAGAAAGCAAGAGCGTGCTTCTTGCTCTAAAGCAGAGTGTGATCAATGGATGAGAACTCTGCTGTGTGTTTCACTTCAGAAATGGAGTTAAAACCCAGGCTCTGAGTATTCCTACAAGGAGAACTTCGATTCAAGTAAGGGCAGTTACTTTACAGCTCAAACGAACTACATCATTCACGAAGCTCACAAGTTTCTCATCTTAACTGAGAGACATTGGATGTTAGAGTACCTTTGCTTTGTATCAATTTCAAGCAGAGTTGAACTACATATGGTCCGTATGTATTGGAAACACCGTTCTTTTCTTCTGAGCACACTAACGTTTCCTGTTGTCTTAGAGAATGTAGAAAGCAGGAGTGTGCTTCTTGCTCTAAAGCAGAGTGTGATCAATGGATGAGAAATCTGTTGTGTGTTTCACTTCAGAAATGGAGTTAAATCCCAGTCTCTGAGTCTTCCTACAAGCAAGACTTTGTTTCAGGTAAGGGCAGTAACTATAGAGCTCAAATGAACTACATCATTCACTAAGTTCACACGTTTCACATCTAAACTGACAAGCATTGGATGTTAGAGGACCTGTACTTTCATTCAGTTTCAGAAGCAGAGTTGAACTAGATATGGCCCGTATGTGTAGGAAACACCATTCTTTTGTTCTGAGCACACTCACGTTTCCTGCTGTCTTAGAGACTGTAGAAAGCAAGAGCGTGCTTTTTGCTCTAAAGCAGAGTGTGATCAATGGATGAGAACTCTGCTGTGTGTTTCACTTCAGAAATGGAGTTAATCCCATGCTGTGAGTCTTCCAACAAGCAAGACTTCGATTCAAGTAAGGGCAGTTACTTTACAGCTCAAACGAACTACATCGTTCATGAAGCTCACACGTGTCTCATCTTAACTGACAAGAATTGGATGTTAGAGGACCTGTGGTTTCTTTCAGTTTCAGAAGCAGAGTTGGACTAGATATGGCCCATATGTGTAGGAAACACCGTTCATTTGTTCTGAGCACACTCACGTTTCCTGCTGTATTAGAGACTCTAGAAAGCAAGAGCGTGCTTCTTGCTCTAAAGCAGACTGTGATCAATGGATGAGAACTCTGCTGTGTGTTTCACTTCAGAAAAGGTGTTAAATCCCAGGCTCTGAGTCTTCCTACAAGGAAGACCTCGATTCAAGTAAGGGCAGTTACTTTACAGCTCAAATGAACTACATGGTTCACGAAGCTCACACGTTCCTCATCTTAACTGACAAGCATTGGATGTTAGAGGACCTGTGGTTTGTTTCAGTTTCAGAAGCACAGTTGAACTAGATATGGCCCGTATGTGTAGGAAACACCGTTCTTTTGTTCAGAGCACACTCAAGTTTCCTGCTGTATTAGAGAATCTAGAAAGCAAGAGCATGCTTCTTGCTCTAAAGCCGAGTGTGATCCATCGATGAGAACTATGCTGTGTGTTTCCCTTCAGAAATGGAGTTATATTCCAGGCTCTGAGTCATCCTACAAACAAGACTTCGTTTCAAGTAAGGGCAGTCACTTTTCAGCTCAAACGGTCTACATCGTTCATGAAGCTCACACGGTTCTCATATAAACTGACAAGCATTGGATGTCAGAGGACCTGTGGTTTCTTTCAGTTTCAGAAGTAGAATTGAACTAGATATGGCCCATATGTTGAGGAAACACCGTTCTTTTGTTCTGACCACATTCACGTTTCCTGCTGTCTTAGAGACTCTAGAAAGCAATAGCGTGCTTCTTGCTCGAAAGCAGAGTGTGATCAATGGATGAGAACTCTGCTGTGTGTTTCACTTCAGAAATGGAGTTAAAACCCAGGCTCTGAGTCTTCCTACAAGGAGAACTTCGATTCAAGTAAGGGCAGTTACTTTACAGCTCAAACGAACTACATCGTTCACGAAGCTCACAAGTTTCTCATCTTAACTGAGAGACATTGGATGTTAGAGTACCTTTGCTTTGTATCAATTTCAAGCAGAGTTGAACTACATATGGTCCGTATGTATTGGAAACACCGTTCTTTTCTTCTGAGCACACTAACGTTTCCTGTTGTCTTAGAGAATCTAGAAAGCAGGTGTGTGCTTCTTGCTCTAAAGCAGAGTGTGATCAATGGATGAGAAATCTGCTGTGTGTTTCACTTCAGAAATGGAGTTAAAGCCCAGTCTCTGAGTCTTCCTACAAGCAAGACTTTGTTTCAGGTAAGGGCAGTAACTTTACAGCAAAATGAACTACATCATTCACTAAGCTCACACGTTTCACATGTAAACTGACAAGCATTGGATGTTAGAGGACCTGTACTTTCTTTCAGTTTCAGAAGCAGAGTTGAACTAGATATGGCCCGTATGTGTAGGAAACACCATTCTTTTGTTCTGAGCACACTCACGTTTCCTGCTGTCTTAGAGACTGTAGAAAGCAAGAGCGTGCTTCTTCCTCTAAAGCAGAGTGTGATCCATGGATGAGAAGTATGCTGTGTGTTTCCCTTAAGAATTGGAATTAAATCCCAGGCTCTGAATCTTCCTACAAGCAAGACTTCGTTTCAAATAAGGGCACTCACTTTTCAGCTCAAACGAACTACATCTTTCACAAAGCTCACATGTGTCTCATCTTAACTGACAAGCATTGAATGTTAGAGGACAATTGCTTTGTATCAGATTCAGAAGAAGAGTTGGAGTATATATGGTCCATATGTTTAGGAAACACCGTTCATTTGTTCTCATCACACTCACGTTTCCTGCTGTATTAGAGAATCTAGAAAGCAAGAGAGTGCTTCTTGCTCTAAAGCAGATGTGATCAATGGATGAGAACTCTGCTGTGTGTTTCACTTCAGAAATGGAGTTAATCCCATGCTGTGAGTCTTCCTACAAGCAAGACTTCGATTCAAGTAAGGGCAGTTACTTTACAGCTCAAACGAACTACATCGTTCACGAAGCTCACACGTGTCTCATCTTAACTGACAAGAATTGGATGTTAGAGGACCTGTGGTTTGTTTCAGTTTCAGAAGCAGAGTTGGACTAGATATGGCCCATATGTGTAGGAAACACCGTTCATTTGTTCTGAGCACACTCAAATTTCCTGCTGTATTAGAGAATCTAGAAAGCAAGAGCGTGCTTCTTGCTCTAAAGCAGACTGTGATCAATGGATGAGAACTCTGCTGTGTGTTTCACTTCAGAAAAGGTGTTAAATCCCAGGCTCTGAGTCTTCCTACAAGGAAGACCTCGATTCAAGTAAGGGCAGTTACTTTACAGCTCAAATGAACTACATGGTTCACGAAGCTCACACGTTCCTCATCTTAACTGACAGACATTGGATGTTAGAGTACCTTTGCTTTGTATCAATTTCAAGCAGAGTTGAACTACATATGGTCCGTATGTATTGGAAACACCGTTCTTTTCTTCTGAGCACACTAACGTTTCCTGTTGTCTTAGAGAATCTAGAAAGCAGGAGTGTGCTTCTTGCTCTAAAGCAGAGTGTGATCAATGGATGAGAAATCTGTTGTGTGTTTCACTTCAGAAATGGAGTTAAATCCCAGGCTCTGAGTCTTCCTACAAGCAAGACTTTGTTTCAGGTAAGGGCAGTAACTATACAGCTCAAATGAACTACATCATTCACTAAGGTCACACGTTTCACATCTAAACTGACAAGCATTGGATGTTAGAGGACCTGTACTTTCTTTCAGTTTCAGAAGCAGAGTTGAACTAGATATGGCCCGTATGTGTAGGAAACACCATTCTTTTGTTCTGAGCACACTCACGTTTCCTGCTGTCTTAGAGACTGTAGAAAGCAAGAGCGTGCTTCTTCCTCTAAAGCAGAGTGTGATCCATGGATGAGAAGTATGCTGTGTGTTTCCCTTAAGAATTGGAGTTAAATCCCAGGCTCTGTGTCTTCCTACAAGCAAGACTTCGTTTCAAATAAGGGCACTCACTTTTCAGCTCAAACGAACTACATCTTTCACAAAGCTCACATGTGTCTCATCTTAACTGACAAGCATTGAATGTTAGAGGACAATTGCTTTGTATCAGTTTCAGAAGAAGAGTTGGAGTATATATGGTCCATATGTGTAGGAAACACCATTCATTTGTTCTCAGCACACTCACGTTTCCTGCTGTATAAGAGAATCTAGAAAGCAAAAGAGTGCTTCTTGCTCTAAAGCAGAGTGTGATCCATTGATGAGAACTATGCTGTGTGTTTCACTTCAGAAATGGAGTTAATCCCATGCTGTGAGTCTTCCAACAAGCAAGACTTCGATTCAAGTAAGGGCAGTTACTTTACAGCTCAAACGAACTACATCGTTCACGAAGCTCACACGTGTCTCATCTTAACTGACAAGAATTGGATGTTAGAGGACCTGTGGTTTGTTTCAGTTTCAGAAGCAGAGTTGGACTAGATATGGCCCATATGTGTAGGAAACACTGTTCATTTGTTCTGAGCACACTCACGTTTCCTGCTGTATTAGAGACTCTAGAAAGCAAGAGCGTGCTTCTTGCTCTAAAGCAGACTGTGATCAATGGATGAGAACTCTGCTGTGTGTTTCACTTCAGAAAAGGTGTTAAATCCCAGGCTCTGAGTCTTCCTACAAGGAAGACCTTGATTCAAGTAAGGGCAGTTACTTTACAGCCTAAATGAACTACATGGTTCACGAAGCTCACACGTTCCTCATCTTAACTGACAAGCATTGGATGTTAGAGGACCTGTGGTTTGTTTCAGTTTCAGAATCAGAGTTGAACTAGATATGGCCCATATGTGTAGGAAACACCGTTCTTTTGTTCAGAGCACACTCAAGTTTCCTGCTGTATTAGAGAATCTAGAAAGCAAGAGCGTGCTTCTTGCTCTAAAGCAGAGTGTGATCCATCGATGAGAACTATGCTGTGTGTTTCCCTTCAGAAATAAAGTTATATTCCAGGCTCTGAGTCATCCTACAAGCAAGACTTCGTTTCAAGTAAGGGCAGTCACTTTTCAGCTCAAAAGGTCTACATCGTTCATGAAGCTCATACGTTTCTCATATAAACTGACAAGCATTGGATGTCAGAGGACCTGTGGTTTCTTTCAGTTTCAGAAGTAGAGTTGAACTAGATATGGCCCATATGTTGAGGAAACACCGTTCTTTTGTTGTGAGCACATTCACGTTTCCTGCTGTCTTAGAGACTCTAGAAAGCAAGAGCGTGCTTCTTGCTCTAAAGCAGAGTGTGATCAATGGATGAGAACTCTGCTGTGTGTTTCACTTCAGAAATGGAGTTAAAACCCAGGCTCTGAGTCTTCCTACAAGGAGAACTTCGATTCAAGTAAGGGCAGTTACTTTACAGCTCAAACGAACTACATCATTCACGAAGCTCACAAGTTTCTCATCTTAACTGAGAGACATTGTATGTTAGAGTACCTTTGCTTTGTATCAATTTCAAGCAGAGTTGAACTACATATGGTCCGTATGTATTGGAAACACCATTCTTTTCTTCTGAGCACACTAACGTTTCCTGTTGTCTTAGAGAATCTAGAAAGCAGGAGTGTGCTTCTTGCTCTAAAGCAGAGTGTGATCAATGGATGAGAAATCTGTTGTGTGTTTCACTTCAGAAATGGAGTTAAATCCCAGTCTCTGAGTCTTCCTACAAGCAAGACTTTGTTTCAGGTAAGGGCAGTAACTATAGAGCTCAAATGAACTACATCATTCACTAAGCTCACACGTTTCACATCTAAACTGACAAGCATTGGATGTTAGAGGACCTGTACTTTCTTTCAGTTTCAGAAGCAGAGTTGAACTAGATATGGCCCGTATGTGTAGGAAACACCATTCTTTTGTTCTGAGCACACTCACGTTTCCTGCTGTCTTAGACACTGTAGAAAGCAAGAGCGTGCTTTTTGCTCTAAAGCAGAGTGTGATCCATGGATGGGAACTATGCTATGTGTTCCCCTTCAGAAATGGAGTTAAATCCCAGGCTCTGTGTCTTCCTACAAGCAAGACTTCGTTTCAAGTAAGGGCACTCACTTTTCAGCTCAAACGAACTACAATGTGCACGGGGCTCATACGTGTCTCATCTTAACTGACAAGCATTGAATGTTAGAGGACAATTGCTTTGTATCAGTTTCAGAAGAAGAGTTGGAGTATATATGGTCCATATGTGTAGGAAACACCGTTCATTTGTTCTCAGCACACTCAAGTTTCCTGCTGTATTAGAGAATCTAGAAAGCAAGAGAGTGCTTCTTGCTCTAAAGCAGAGTGTGATCAATGGATGAGAACTCTGCTGTGTGTTTCACTTCAGAAATGGTGTTAAATCCCAGGCTCTGAGTCTTCCTACAAGGAAGACCTCGATTCAAGTAAGGGCAGTTACTTTACAGCTCAAATGAACTATATGGTTCACGAAGCTCACACGTTCCTCATCTTAACTGACAAGCATTGGATGTTAGAGGACCTGTGGTTTGTTTCAGTTTCAGAATCAGAGTTGAACTAGATATGGCCCGTATGTGTAGGTAACACCGTTCCTTTGTTCAGAGCACACTCAAGTTTCCCTGCTGTATTAGAGAATCTAGAAAGCAAGAGCGTGCTTCTTGCTCTAAAGCAGAGTGTGATCAATGGTTGAGAACTCTGCTGTGTGTTTCACTTCAGAAATGGAGTTAAAACCCAGGCTCTGAGTCTTCCTACAAGGAGAACTTCGATTCAAGTAAGGGCAGTTACTATACAGCTCAAACGAACTACATCGTTCACGAAGCTCACACGTTTCTCATCTTAACTGAGAGACATTGGATGTTAGAGTACCTTTGCTTTGTATCAATTTCAAGCAGAGTTGAACTACATATGGTCCGTATGTATTGGAAACACCGTTCTTTTCTTCTGAGCACACTAACGTTTCCTGTTGTCTTAGAGAATCTAGAAAGCAGGTGTGTGCTTCTTGCTCTAAAGCAGAGTGTGATCAATGGATGAGAAATCTGCTGTGTGTTTCACTTCAGAACTGGAGTTAAATCCCAGTCTCTGAGTCTTCCTACAAGCAAGACTTTGTTTCAGGTAAGGGCAGTAACTTTACAGCTAAAATGAACTACATCATTCACTAAGCTCACACGTTTCACATCTAAACTGACAAGCATTGGATGTTAGAGGACCTGTACTTTCTTTCAGTTTCAGAAGCAGAGTTGAACTAGATATGGCCCGTATGTGTAGGAAACACCATTCTTTTGTTCTGAGCACACTCACGTTTCCTGCTGTCTTAGAGACTGTAGAAAGCAAGAGCGTGCTTCTTGCTCTAAAGCAGAGTGTGATCCATGGATGGGAACTATGCTATGTGTTTCCCTTAAGAATTGGAGTTAAATCCCAGGCTCTGTGTCTTCCTACAAGCAAGACTTCGTTTCAAATAAGGGCACTCACTTTTCAGCTCAAACGAACTACATCTTTCACAAAGCTCACATGTGTCTCATCTTAACTGACAAGCATTGAATGTTAGAAGACAATTGCTTTGTATCAGTTTCAGAAGAAGAGTTGGAGTACATATGGTCCATATGTGTAGGAAACACCGTTCATTTGTTCTCAGCACACTCACGTTTCCTGCTGTATAAGAGAATCTAGAAAGCAAGAGAGTGCTTCTTGCTCTAAAGCAGAGTGTGATCAATGGATGAGAACTCTGCTGTGTGTTTCACTTCATAAATGGAGTTAATCCCATGCTGTGAGTCTTCCAACAAGCAAGACTTCGATTCAAGTAAGGGCAGTTACTTTACAGCTCAAACGAACTACATCGTTCACAAAGCTCACACGTGTCTCATCTTAACTGACAAGAATTGGATGTTAGAGGACCTGTGGTTTGTTTCAGTTTCAGAAGCAGAGTTGGACTAGATATGGCCCATATGTGTAGGAAACACCGTTCATTTGTTCTGAGCACACTCACGTTTCCTGCTGTATTAGAGACTCTAGAAAGCAAGAGCGTGCTTCTTGCTCTAAAGCAGACTGTGATCAATGGATGAGAACTCTGCTGTGTGTTTCACTTCAGAAAAGGTGTTAAATCCCAGGCTCTGAGTCTTCCTACAAGGAAGACCTCGATTCAAGTAAGGGCAGTTACTTTACAGCTCAAATGAACTACATGGTTCACGAAGCTCACACGTTCCTCATCTTAACTGACAAGCATTGGATGTTAGAGGACCTGTGGTTTGTTTCAGTTTCAGAAGCACAGTTGAACTAGATATGGCCCGTATGTGTAGGAAACACCGTTCTTTTGTTCAGAGCACACTCAAGTTTCCTGCTGTATTAGAGAATCTAGAAAGCAAGAGCGTGCTTCTTGCTCTAAAGCCGAGTGTGATCCATCGATGAGAACTATGCTGTGTGTTTCACTTCAGAAATGGAGTTAATCCCATGCTGTGAGTCTTCCAACAAGCAAGACTTCGATTCAAGTAAGGGCAGTTACTTTACAGCTCAAACGAACTACATCGTTCACGAAGCTCACACGTGTCTCATCTTAACTGACAAGAATTGGATGTTAGAGGACCTGTGGTTTGTTTCAGTTTCAGAAGCAGAGTTGGACTAGATATGGCCCATATGTGTAGGAAACACTGTTCATTTGTTCTGAGCACACTCACGTTTCCTGCTGTATTAGAGACTCTAGAAAGCAAGAGCGTGCTTCTTGCTCTAAAGCAGACTGTGATCAATGGATGAGAACTCTGCTGTGTGTTTCACTTCAGAAAAGGTGTTAAATCCCAGGCTCTGAGTCTTCCTACAAGGAAGACCTTGATTCAAGTAAGGGCAGTTACTTTACAGCCTAAATGAACTACATGGTTCACGAAGCTCACACGTTCCTCATCTTAACTGACAAGCATTGGATGTTAGAGGACCTGTGGTTTGTTTCAGTTTCAGAATCAGAGTTGAACTAGATATGGCCCATATGTGTAGGAAACACCGTTCTTTTGTTCAGAGCACACTCAAGTTTCCTGCTGTATTAGAGAATCTAGAAAGCAAGAGCGTGCTTCTTGCTCTAAAGCAGAGTGTGATCCATCGATGAGAACTATGCTGTGTGTTTCCCTTCAGAAATAAAGTTATATTCCAGGCTCTGAGTCATCCTACAAGCAAGACTTCGTTTCAAGTAAGGGCAGTCACTTTTCAGCTCAAAAGGTCTACATCGTTCATGAAGCTCATACGTTTCTCATATAAACTGACAAGCATTGGATGTCAGAGGACCTGTGGTTTCTTTCAGTTTCAGAAGTAGAGTTGAACTAGATATGGCCCATATGTTGAGGAAACACCGTTCTTTTGTTGTGAGCACATTCACGTTTCCTGCTGTCTTAGAGACTCTAGAAAGCAAGAGCGTGCTTCTTGCTCTAAAGCAGAGTGTGATCAATGGATGAGAACTCTGCTGTGTGTTTCACTTCAGAAATGGAGTTAAAACCCAGGCTCTGAGTCTTCCTACAAGGAGAACTTCGATTCAAGTAAGGGCAGTTACTTTACAGCTCAAACGAACTACATCATTCACGAAGCTCACAAGTTTCTCATCTTAACTGAGAGACATTGTATGTTAGAGTACCTTTGCTTTGTATCAATTTCAAGCAGAGTTGAACTACATATGGTCCGTATGTATTGGAAACACCATTCTTTTCTTCTGAGCACACTAACGTTTCCTGTTGTCTTAGAGAATCTAGAAAGCAGGAGTGTGCTTCTTGCTCTAAAGCAGAGTGTGATCAATGGATGAGAAATCTGTTGTGTGTTTCACTTCAGAAATGGAGTTAAATCCCAGTCTCTGAGTCTTCCTACAAGCAAGACTTTGTTTCAGGTAAGGGCAGTAACTATAGAGCTCAAATGAACTACATCATTCACTAAGCTCACACGTTTCACATCTAAACTGACAAGCATTGGATGTTAGAGGACCTGTACTTTCTTTCAGTTTCAGAAGCAGAGTTGAACTAGATATGGCCCGTATGTGTAGGAAACACCATTCTTTTGTTCTGAGCACACTCACGTTTCCTGCTGTCTTAGAGACTGTAGAAAGCAAGAGCGTGCTTCTTCCTCTAAAGCAGAGTGTGATCCATGGATGAGAAGTATGCTGTGTGTTTCCCTTAGAATTGGAGTTAAATCCCAGGCTCTGTGTCTTCCTACAAGCAAGACTTCGTTTCAAATAAGGGCACTCACTTTTCAGCTCAAACGAACTACATCTTTCACAAAGCTCACATGTGTCTCATCTTAACTGACAAGCATTGAATGTTAGAGGACAATTGTTTTGTATCAGTTTCAGAAGAAGAGTTGGAGTATATATGGTCCATATGTGTACTAAACACCGTTCATTTGTTCTCACCACACTCAGGTTTCCTGCTGTATTAGAGACTCTAGAAAGCAAGAGAGTGCTTCTTGCTCTAAAGCAGAGTGTGATCAATGGATGAGAACTCTGCTGTGTGTTTCACTTCAGAAATGGAGTTAATCCCATGCTGTGAGTCTTCCTACAAGCAAGACTTCGATTCAAGTAAGGGCAGTTACTTTACAGCTCAAACGAACTACATCGTTCACGAAGCTCACACGTGTCTCATCTTAACTGACAAGAATTGGCTGTTAGAGGACCTGTGGTTTGTTTCAGTTTCAGAAGCAGAGTTGGACTAGATATGGCCCATATGTGTAGGAAACACCGTTCTTTTGTTCTGAGCACACTCACGTTTCCTGCTGTATTAGAGATTCTAGAAAGCAAGAGCGTGCTTCTTGCTCTAAAGCAGACTCTGATCAATGGATGAGATCTCTGCTGTGTGTTTCACTTCAGAAATGGTGTTAAATCCCAGGCTCTGAGTCTTCCTACAAGGAAGACCTTGATTCAAGCAAGGGCAGTTACTTTACAGCTCAAACGAACTACATCGTTCACGAAGCTCACACGTTTCTCATCTTAACTGAGAGACATTGGATGTTAGAGTACCTTTGCTTTGTATCAATATCAAGCAGAGTTGAACTACATATGGTCCGTATGTATTGGAAACACCGTTCTTTTCTTTTGAGCACACTAACCTTTCCTGTTGTCTTAGAGAATCTAGAAAGCAGGAGTGTGCTTCTTGCTCTAAAGCAGAGTGTGATCAATGGATGAGAAATCTGCTGTGTGTTTCACTTCAGAAATGGAGTTAAATCCCAGGCTCTGAGTCTTCCTACAAGCAAGACTTTGTTTCAGGTAAGGGCAGTAACTTTACAGCTCAAATGAACTACATCATTCACTAAGCTCACACGTTTCACATCTAAACTGACAAGCATTGGATGTTAGAGGACCTGTACTTTCGTTCAGTTTCAGAAGCAGAGTTGAACTAGATATGGCCCGTATGTGTAGGAAACACCATTCTTTTGTTCTGAGCACACTCACGTTTCCTGCTGTCTTAGAGACTGTAGAAAGCAAGAGCGTGCTTTTTGCTCTAAAGCAGAGTGTGATCCATGGATGGGAACTATGCTATGTGTTCCCCTTCAGAAATGGAGTTAAATCCCAGGCTCTGTGTCTTCCTACAAGCAAGACTTCGTTTCAAGTAAGGGCACTCACTTTTCAGCTCAAACGAACTACAACGTGCACGGAGCTCATACGTGTCTCATCTTAACTGACAAGCATTGAATGTTAGAGGACAATTGCTTTGTATCAGTTTCAGAAGAAGAGTTGGAGTATATATGTTCCATATGTGTAGGAAACACCGTTCATTTGTTCTCAGCACACTCAGGTTTCCTGCTGTATTAGAGACTCTAGAAAGCAAGAGAGTGCTTCTTGCTCTAAAGCAGAGTGTGATCAATGGATGAGAACTCTGCTGTGTGTTTCACTTCAGAAATGGAGTTAATCCCATGCTGTGAGTCTTCCTACAAGCAAGACTTCGATTCAAGTAAGGGCAGTTACTTTACAGCTCAAACGAACTACATCTTTCACGAAGCTCACACGTGTCTCATCTTAACTGACAAGAATTGGATGTTAGAGGACCTGTGGTTTGTTTCAGTTTCAGAAGCAGAGTTGGACTAGATATGGCCCATATGTGTAGGAAACACCGTTCTTTTGTTCTGAGCACACTCACGTTTCCTGCTTTATTAGAGATTCTAGAAAGCAAGAGCATGCTTCTTGATCTAAAGCAGACTGTGATCAATGGATGAGAACTCTGCTGTGTGTTTCACTTCAGAAATGGTGTTAAATCCCAGGCTCTGAGTCTTCCTACAAGGAAGACCTCGATTCAAGTAAGGGCAGTTACTTACAGCCTAAATGAACTACATGGTTCACGAAGCTCACACGTTCCTCATCTTAACTGACAAGCATTGGATGTTAGAGGACCTGTGGTTTGTTTCAGTTTCAGAATCAGAGTTGAACTAGATATGGCCCATATGTGTAGGAAACACCGTTCTTTTGTTCAGAGCACACTCAAGTTTCCTGCTGTATTAGAGAATCTAGAAAGCAAGAGCGTGCTTCTTGCTCTAAAGCAGAGTGTGATCCATCGATGAGAACTATGCTGTGTGTTTCCCTTCAGAAATAGAGTTATATTCCAGGCTCTGAGTCATCCTAAAAGCAAGAATTCGTTTCAAGTAAGGGCAGTCACTTTTCATCTCAAACGGTCTACATCGTTCATGAAGCTCACACGGTTCTCATATAAACTGACAAGCATTGGATGTCAGAGGACCTGTGGTTTCTTTCAGTTTCAGAAGTAGAGTTGAACTAGATATGGCCCATATGTTGAGGAAACACCGTTCTTTTGTTGTGAGCACATTCACGTTTCCTGCTGTCTTAGATACTCTAGAAAGCAAGAGCGTGCTTCTTGCTCTAAAGCAGAGTGTGATCAATGGATGAGAACTCTGCTGTGTGTTTCACTTCAGAAATGGAGTTAAAACCCAGGCTCTGAGTCTTCCTACAAGGAGAACTTCGATTCAAGTAAGGGCAGTTACTTTACAGCTCAAACGAACTACATCGTTCACGAAGCTCACAAGTTTCTCATCTTAACTGAGAGACATTGGATGTTAGAGTACCTTTGCTTTGTATCAATTTCAAGCAGAGTTGAACTACATATGGTCCGTATGTATTGGAAACACCGTTCTTTTCTTCTGAGCACACTAACGTTTCCTGTTGTCTTAGAGAATCTAGAAAGCAGGAGTGTGCTTCTTGCTCTAAAGCAGAGTGTGATCAATGGATGAGAAATCTGTTGTGTGTTTCACTTCAGAAATGGAGTTAAATCCCAGGCTCTGAGTCTTCCTACAAGCAAGAATTTGTTTCAGGTAAGGGCAGTAACTATACAGCACAAATGAACTACATCATTCACTAAGCTCACACGTTTCACATCTAAACTGACAAGCATTGGATGTTAGAGGACCTGTACTTTCTTTCAGTTTCAGAAGCAGAGTTGAACTAGATATGGCCCGTATGTGTAGGAAACACCATTCTTTTGTTCTGAGCACACTCACGTTTCCTGCTGTCTTAGAGACTGTAGAAAGCAAGAGCGTGCTTTTTGCTCTAAAGCAGAGTGTGATCCATGGATGGGAACTATGCTATGTGTTCCCCTTCAGAAATGGAGTTAAATCCCAGGCTCTGTGTCTTCCTACAAGCAAGACTTCGTTTCAAGTAAGGGCACTCACTTTTCAGCTCAAACGAACTACAATGTGCACGGGGCTCATACGTGTCTCATCTTAACTGACAAGCATTGAATGTTAGAGGACAATTGCTTTGTATCAGTTTCAGAAGAAGAGTTGGAGTATATATGGTCCATATGTGTAGGAAACACCGTTCATTTGTTCTCAGCACACTCACGTTTCCTGCTGTATTAGAGAATCTAGAAAGCAAGAGAGTGCTTCTTGCTCTAAAGCAGAGTGTGATCAATGGATGAGAACTCTGCTGTGTGTTTCACTTCAGAAATGGAGTTAATCCCATGCTGTGAGTCTTCCTACAAGCAAGACTTCGATTCAAGTAAGGGCAGTTACTTTACAGCTCAAACGAACTACATCGTTCACGAAGCTCACACGTGTCTCATCTTAACTGACAAGAATTGGCTGTTAGAGGACCTGTGGTTTGTTTCAGTTTCAGAAGCAGAGTTGGACTAGATATGGCCCATATGTGTAGGAAACACCGTTCTTTTGTTCTGAGCACACTCACGTTTCCTGCTTTATTAGAGATTCTAGAAAGCAAGAGCATGCTTCTTGCTCTAAAGCAGACTGTGATCAATGGATGAGAACTCTGCTGTGTGTTTCACTTCAGAAATGGTGTTAAATCCCAGGCTCTGAGTCTTCCTACAAGGAAGACCTCGATTCAAGTAAGGGCAGTTACTTTACAGCTCAAATGAACTATATGGTTCACAAAGCTCACACGTTCCTCATCTTAACTGACAAGCATTGGATTTTAGAGGACCTGTGGTTTGTTTAAGTTTCAGAATCAGAGTTGAACTAGATATGGCCCGTATGTGTAGGTAACACCGTTCCTTTTTTCAGAGCACACTCAAGTTTCCCTGCTGTATTAGAGAATCTAGAAAGCAAGAGCGTGCTTCTTGCTCTAAAGCAGAGTGTGATCCATCGATGAGAACTATGCTGTGTGTTTCCCTTCCGAAATGGAGTTATATTCCAGGCTCTGAGATTTCCTACAAGCAAGACTTCGTTTCAAGTAAGGGCAGTCACTTTTCAGCTCAAACGATCTCCATCGTTCATGAAACTCACACGTTTCTCATATAAACTGACAAGGATTGGATGTCAGAGGACCTGTGGTTTCTTTCAGTTTCAGAAGTAGAGTTGAACTAGATATGGCCCATATGTTGAGGAAACACAGTTCTTTTGTTCTCAGCACATTCACGTTTCCTGCTGTCTTAGAGACTCTAGAAAGCAAGAGCGTGCTTCTTGCTCTAAAGCAGAGTGTGATCAATGGATGAGAACTCTGCTGTGTGTTTCAATTCAGAAATGGAGTCAAAACCCAGGCTCTGAGTCTTCCTACAAGGAGGTCTTCGATTCAAGTAAGGGCAGTTACTTTACAGCTCAAACGAACTACATCGTTCACGAAGCTCACACGTTTCTCATCTTAACTGAGAGACATTGGATGTTAGAGTACCTTTGCTTTGTATCAATTTCAAGCAGAGTTGAACTACATATGGTCCGTATGTATTGGAAACACCGTTCTTTTCTTCTGAGCACACTAACGTTTCCTGTTGTCTTAGAGAATCTAGAAAGCAGGAGTGTGCTTCTTGCCTAAAGCAGAGTGTGATCAATGGATGAGAAATCTGCTGTGTGTTTCACTTCAGAAATGGAGTTAAATCCCAGGCTCTGAGTCTTCCTACAAGCAAGACTTTGTTTCAGGTAAGGGCAGTAACTATACAGCTCAAATGAACTACATCATTCACTAAGCTCACACGTTTCACATCTAAACTGACAAGCATTGGATGTTAGAGGACCTGTACTTTCTTTCAGTTTCAGAAGCAGAGTTGAACTAGATATGGCCCGTATGTGAGGGAAACACCATTCTTTGGTTCTGAGCACACTCACGTTTCCTGCTGTCTTAGAGACTGTAGAAAGCAAGAGCGTGCTTCTTGCTCTATAGTAGAGTGTGATCCATGGATGGGAACTATGCTGTGTGTGTCCCTTCAGAAATGGAGTTAAATCCCAGGCTCTGTGTCTTCCTACAAGCAAGACTTCGTTTCAAGTAAGGGCACTCACTTTTCAGCTCAAACGAACTACAAGGTGCACAAAGCTCATACGTGTCTCATCTTAACTGACAAGCATTGAATGTTAGAGGACAATTGCTTTGTATCAGTTTCAGAAGAAGAGTTGGACTATATATGGTCCATATGTGTAGGAAAAACCATTCATTTGTTCTCAGCACACTCACTTTTCCTGCTGTATTAGAGAATCTAGAAAACAAGAGAGTGCTTCTTGCTCTAAAGCAGAGTGTGATCCATCGATGAGAACTATGCTGTGTGTTTCCCTTTAGAAATGGAGTTATATTCCAGGCTCTGAGTCTTCCTACAAGCAAGACTTCGTTTCAAGTAAGGGCAGTCACTTTTCAGCTCAAACGATCTCCATCGTTCATGAAGCTCACACGTTTCTCAAATAAACTGACAAGCATTGGATGTCAGAGGACCTGTGGTTTCTTTCAGTTTCAGAAGTAGAGTTGAACTAGATATGGCCCATATGTTGAGGAAACACCGTTCTTTTGTTCTGAGCACATTCACGTTTCCTGCAGTCGTAGAGACTCTAGAAAGCAAGAGCGTGCTTCTTGCTCTAAAGCAGAGTGTGATCAATGGATGAGAACTCTGCTGTGTGTTTCACTTCAGAAATGGAGATAAAACCCAGGCTCTGAGTCTTCCTACAAGGAGAACCTCGATTCAAGTAAGGGCAGTTACTTTACAGCTCAAACGAACTACATCGTTCACGAAGCTCACACGTTTCTGATCTTAACTGAGAGGCATTGGATGTTAGAGTACCTTTGCTTTGTATCAATTTCAAGCAGAGTTGAACTACATACGGTCCGTATGTATAGGAAACACCGTTCTTTTCTTCTGAGCACACTAACGTTTCCTGTTGTCTTAGAGAATCTAGAAAGCAGGAGTGTGCTTCTTGCTCTAAAGCAGACTGTGATCAATGGATGAGAACTCTGCTGTGTGTTTCACTTCAGAAATGGTGTTAAATCCCAGGCTCTGAGTCTTCCTACAAGGAAGACCTCGATTCAAGTAAGGGCAGTGATTTACAGCTCAAATTAACTACATGGTTCACGAAGCTCACACGTTCCTCATCTTAACTGACAAGCATTGGATGTTAGAGGACCTGTGGTTTGTTTCAGTTTCAGAATCATAGTTGAACTAGATATGGCCCGTATGTGTAGGTAACACCGTTCCTTTGTTCAGAGCACACTCAAGTTTCCCTGCTGTATTAGAGAATCTAGAAAGCAAGAGCGTGCTTCTTGTTCTAAAGCAGAGTGTTATCCATGGATGAGAACTGTGTTGTGTGTTTCCCTTCAGAAATGGAGTAAAACCTCATGCTCTGTGTCTTCCTATAATCAAGACATCGTTTCAGGTAAGGGCAGTCACTTTTCAGTTCAAACGAACTACATCGTTCACTAAGCTCACATGTGTCTCATCTTAACTGACAAGCATTGAATGTTAGAGGACAATTGCTTTGTATCAGTTTCAGAAGAAGAGTTGGAGTATATATGGTCCATATGTGTAGGAAACACCGTTCATTTGTTCTCAGCACACTCAGGTTTCCTGCTGTATTAGAGACTCTAGAAAGCAAGAGAGTGCTTCTTGCTCTAAAGCAGAGTGTGATCAATGGATGAGAACTCTGCTGTGTGTTTCACTTCAGAAATGGAGTTAATCCCATGCTGTGAGTCTTCCTACAAGCAAGACTTCGATTCAAGTAAGGGCAGTTACTTTACAGCTCAAACGAACTACATCTTTCACGAAGCTCACACGTGTCTCATCTTAACTGACAAGAATTGGATGTTAGAGGACCTGTGGTTTGTTTCAGTTTCAGAAGCAGAGTTGGACTAGATATGGCCCATATGTGTAGGAAACACCGTTCTTTTGTTCTGAGCACACTCACGTTTCCTGCTTTATTAGAGATTCTAGAAAGCAAGAGCATGCTTCTTGATCTAAAGCAGACTGTGATCAATGGATGAGAACTCTGCTGTGTGTTTCACTTCAGAAATGGTGTTAAATCCCAGGCTCTGAGTCTTCCTACAAGGAAGACCTCGATTCAAGTAAGGGCAGTTACTTACAGCCTAAATGAACTACATGGTTCACGAAGCTCACACGTTCCTCATCTTAACTGACAAGCATTGGATGTTAGAGGACCTGTGGTTTGTTTCAGTTTCAGAATCAGAGTTGAACTAGATATGGCCCATATGTGTAGGAAACACCGTTCTTTTGTTCAGAGCACACTCAAGTTTCCTGCTGTATTAGAGAATCTAGAAAGCAAGAGCGTGCTTCTTGCTCTAAAGCAGAGTGTGATCCATCGATGAGAACTATGCTGTGTGTTTCCCTTCAGAAATAGAGTTATATTCCAGGCTCTGAGTCATCCTAAAAGCAAGAATTCGTTTCAAGTAAGGGCAGTCACTTTTCATCTCAAACGGTCTACATCGTTCATGAAGCTCACACGGTTCTCATATAAACTGACAAGCATTGGATGTCAGAGGACCTGTGGTTTCTTTCAGTTTCAGAAGTAGAGTTGAACTAGATATGGCCCATATGTTGAGGAAACACCGTTCTTTTGTTGTGAGCACATTCACGTTTCCTGCTGTCTTAGATACTCTAGAAAGCAAGAGCGTGCTTCTTGCTCTAAAGCAGAGTGTGATCAATGGATGAGAACTCTGCTGTGTGTTTCACTTCAGAAATGGAGTTAAAACCCAGGCTCTGAGTCTTCCTACAAGGAGAACTTCGATTCAAGTAAGGGCAGTTACTTTACAGCTCAAACGAACTACATCGTTCACGAAGCTCACAAGTTTCTCATCTTAACTGAGAGACATTGGATGTTAGAGTACCTTTGCTTTGTATCAATTTCAAGCAGAGTTGAACTACATATGGTCCGTATGTATTGGAAACACCGTTCTTTTCTTCTGAGCACACTAACGTTTCCTGTTGTCTTAGAGAATCTAGAAAGCAGGAGTGTGCTTCTTGCTCTAAAGCAGAGTGTGATCAATGGATGAGAAATCTGTTGTGTGTTTCACTTCAGAAATGGAGTTAAATCCCAGGCTCTGAGTCTTCCTACAAGCAAGAATTTGTTTCAGGTAAGGGCAGTAACTATACAGCACAAATGAACTACATCATTCACTAAGCTCACACGTTTCACATCTAAACTGACAAGCATTGGATGTTAGAGGACCTGTACTTTCTTTCAGTTTCAGAAGCAGAGTTGAACTAGATATGGCCCGTATGTGTAGGAAACACCATTCTTTTGTTCTGAGCACACTCACGTTTCCTGCTGTCTTAGAGACTGTAGAAAGCAAGAGCGTGCTTTTTGCTCTAAAGCAGAGTGTGATCCATGGATGGGAACTATGCTATGTGTTCCCCTTCAGAAATGGAGTTAAATCCCAGGCTCTGTGTCTTCCTACAAGCAAGACTTCGTTTCAAGTAAGGGCACTCACTTTTCAGCTCAAACGAACTACAATGTGCACGGGGCTCATACGTGTCTCATCTTAACTGACAAGCATTGAATGTTAGAGGACAATTGCTTTGTATCAGTTTCAGAAGAAGAGTTGGAGTATATATGGTCCATATGTGTAGGAAACACCGTTCATTTGTTCTCAGCACACTCACGTTTCCTGCTGTATTAGAGAATCTAGAAAGCAAGAGAGTGCTTCTTGCTCTAAAGCAGAGTGTGATCAATGGATGAGAACTCTGCTGTGTGTTTCACTTCAGAAATGGAGTTAATCCCATGCTGTGAGTCTTCCTACAAGCAAGACTTCGATTCAAGTAAGGGCAGTTACTTTACAGCTCAAACGAACTACATCGTTCACGAAGCTCACACGTGTCTCATCTTAACTGACAAGAATTGGCTGTTAGAGGACCTGTGGTTTGTTTCAGTTTCAGAAGCAGAGTTGGACTAGATATGGCCCATATGTGTAGGAAACACCGTTCTTTTGTTCTGAGCACACTCACGTTTCCTGCTTTATTAGAGATTCTAGAAAGCAAGAGCATGCTTCTTGCTCTAAAGCAGACTGTGATCAATGGATGAGAACTCTGCTGTGTGTTTCACTTCAGAAATGGTGTTAAATCCCAGGCTCTGAGTCTTCCTACAAGGAAGACCTCGATTCAAGTAAGGGCAGTTACTTTACAGCTCAAATGAACTATATGGTTCACAAAGCTCACACGTTCCTCATCTTAACTGACAAGCATTGGATTTTAGAGGACCTGTGGTTTGTTTAAGTTTCAGAATCAGAGTTGAACTAGATATGGCCCGTATGTGTAGGTAACACCGTTCCTTTTTTCAGAGCACACTCAAGTTTCCCTGCTGTATTAGAGAATCTAGAAAGCAAGAGCGTGCTTCTTGCTCTAAAGCAGAGTGTGATCCATCGATGAGAACTATGCTGTGTGTTTCCCTTCCGAAATGGAGTTATATTCCAGGCTCTGAGATTTCCTACAAGCAAGACTTCGTTTCAAGTAAGGGCAGTCACTTTTCAGCTCAAACGATCTCCATCGTTCATGAAACTCACACGTTTCTCATATAAACTGACAAGGATTGGATGTCAGAGGACCTGTGGTTTCTTTCAGTTTCAGAAGTAGAGTTGAACTAGATATGGCCCATATGTTGAGGAAACACAGTTCTTTTGTTCTCAGCACATTCACGTTTCCTGCTGTCTTAGAGACTCTAGAAAGCAAGAGCGTGCTTCTTGCTCTAAAGCAGAGTGTGATCAATGGATGAGAACTCTGCTGTGTGTTTCAATTCAGAAATGGAGTCAAAACCCAGGCTCTGAGTCTTCCTACAAGGAGGTCTTCGATTCAAGTAAGGGCAGTTACTTTACAGCTCAAACGAACTACATCGTTCACGAAGCTCACACGTTTCTCATCTTAACTGAGAGACATTGGATGTTAGAGTACCTTTGCTTTGTATCAATTTCAAGCAGAGTTGAACTACATATGGTCCGTATGTATTGGAAACACCGTTCTTTTCTTCTGAGCACACTAACGTTTCCTGTTGTCTTAGAGAATCTAGAAAGCAGGAGTGTGCTTCTTGCCTAAAGCAGAGTGTGATCAATGGATGAGAAATCTGCTGTGTGTTTCACTTCAGAAATGGAGTTAAATCCCAGGCTCTGAGTCTTCCTACAAGCAAGACTTTGTTTCAGGTAAGGGCAGTAACTATACAGCTCAAATGAACTACATCATTCACTAAGCTCACACGTTTCACATCTAAACTGACAAGCATTGGATGTTAGAGGACCTGTACTTTCTTTCAGTTTCAGAAGCAGAGTTGAACTAGATATGGCCCGTATGTGAGGGAAACACCATTCTTTGGTTCTGAGCACACTCACGTTTCCTGCTGTCTTAGAGACTGTAGAAAGCAAGAGCGTGCTTCTTGCTCTATAGTAGAGTGTGATCCATGGATGGGAACTATGCTGTGTGTGTCCCTTCAGAAATGGAGTTAAATCCCAGGCTCTGTGTCTTCCTACAAGCAAGACTTCGTTTCAAGAAAGGGCACTCACTTTTCAGCTCAAACGAACTACAAGGTGCACAAAGCTCATACGTGTCTCATCTTAACTGACAAGCATTGAATGTTAGAGGACAATTGCTTTGTATCAGTTTCAGAAGAAGAGTTGGACTATATATGGTCCATATGTGTAGGAAAAACCATTCATTTGTTCTCAGCACACTCACTTTTCCTGCTGTATTAGAGAATCTAGAAAACAAGAGAGTGCTTCTTGCTCTAAAGCAGAGTGTGATCCATCGATGAGAACTATGCTGTGTGTTTCCCTTTAGAAATGGAGTTATATTCCAGGCTCTGAGTCTTCCTACAAGCAAGACTTCGTTTCAAGTAAGGGCAGTCACTTTTCAGCTCAAACGATCTCCATCGTTCATGAAGCTCACACGTTTCTCAAATAAACTGACAAGCATTGGATGTCAGAGGACCTGTGGTTTCTTTCAGTTTCAGAAGTAGAGTTGAACTAGATATGGCCCATATGTTGAGGAAACACCGTTCTTTTGTTCTGAGCACATTCACGTTTCCTGCAGTCGTAGAGACTCTAGAAAGCAAGAGCGTGCTTCTTGCTCTAAAGCAGAGTGTGATCAATGGATGAGAACTCTGCTGTGTGTTTCACTTCAGAAATGGAGATAAAACCCAGGCTCTGAGTCTTCCTACAAGGAGAACCTCGATTCAAGTAAGGGCAGTTACTTTACAGCTCAAACGAACTACATCGTTCACGAAGCTCACACGTTTCTGATCTTAACTGAGAGGCATTGGATGTTAGAGTACCTTTGCTTTGTATCAATTTCAAGCAGAGTTGAACTACATACGGTCCGTATGTATAGGAAACACCGTTCTTTTCTTCTGAGCACACTAACGTTTCCTGTTGTCTTAGAGAATCTAGAAAGCAGGAGTGTGCTTCTTGCTCTAAAGCAGACTGTGATCAATGGATGAGAACTCTGCTGTGTGTTTCACTTCAGAAATGGTGTTAAATCCCAGGCTCTGAGTCTTCCTACAAGGAAGACCTCGATTCAAGTAAGGGCAGTGATTTACAGCTCAAATTAACTACATGGTTCACGAAGCTCACACGTTCCTCATCTTAACTGACAAGCATTGGATGTTAGAGGACCTGTGGTTTGTTTCAGTTTCAGAATCATAGTTGAACTAGATATGGCCCGTATGTGTAGGTAACACCGTTCCTTTGTTCAGAGCACACTCAAGTTTCCCTGCTGTATTAGAGAATCTAGAAAGCAAGAGCGTGCTTCTTGTTCTAAAGCAGAGTGTTATCCATGGATGAGAACTGTGTTGTGTGTTTCCCTTCAGAAATGGAGTAAAACCTCATGCTCTGTGTCTTCCTATAATCAAGACATCGTTTCAGGTAAGGGCAGTCACTTTTCAGTTCAAACGAACTACATCGTTCACTAAGCTCACATGTGTCTCATCTTAACTGACAAGCATTGAATGTTAGAGGACAATTGCTTTGTATCAGTTTCAGAAGAAGAGTTGGAGTATATATGGTCCATATGTGTAGGAAACACCATTCATTTGTTCTCAGCACACTCACGTTTCCTGCTGTATAAGAGAATCTAGAAAGCAAAAGAGTGCTTCTTGCTCTAAAGCAGAGTGTGATCCATCGATGAGAACTATGCTGTGTGTTTCACTTCAGAAATGGAGTTAATCCCATGCTGTGAGTCTTCCAACAAGCAAGACTTCGATTCAAGTAAGGGCAGTTACTTTACAGCTCAAACGAACTACATCGTTCACGAAGCTCACACGTGTCTCATCTTAACTGACAAGAATTGGATGTTAGAGGACCTGTGGTTTGTTTCAGTTTCAGAAGCAGAGTTGGACTAGATATGGCCCATATGTGTAGGAAACACTGTTCATTTGTTCTGAGCACACTCACGTTTCCTGCTGTATTAGAGACTCTAGAAAGCAAGAGTGTGCTTCTTGCTCTAAAGCAGACTGTGATCAATGGATGAGAACTCTGCTGTGTGTTTCACTTCAGAAAAGGTGTTAAATCCCAGGCTCTGAGTCTTCCTACAAGGAAGACCTCGATTCAAGTAAGGGCAGTTACTTTACAGCTCAAATGACCTACATGGTTCACGAAGCTCACACGTTCCTCATCTTAACTGACAAGCATTGGATGTTAGAGGACCTGTGGTTTGTTTCAGTTTCAGAAGCAGAGCTGAACTAGATATGGCCCGTATGTGTAGGAAACACCGTTCTTTTGTTCAGAGCACACTCAAGTTTCCTGCTGTATTAGAGAATCTAGAAAGCAAGAGCGTGCTTCTTGCTCTAAAGCAGAGTGTGATCCATCGATGAGAACTATGCTGTGTGTTTCCCTTCAGAAATGGAGTTATATTCCAGGCTCTGAGTCATCCTACAAGCAAGACTTCGTTTCAAGTAAGGGCAGTCACTTTTCAGCTCAAACGGTCTACATCGTTCATGAAGCTCACACGGTTCTCATATAAACTGACAAGCATTGGATGTCAGAGGACCTGTGGTTTCTTTCAGTTTCAGAAGTAGAGTTGAACTAGATATGGCCCATATGTTGAGGAAACACTGTTCTTTTGTTCTGACCACATTCACGTTTCCTGCTGTCTTAGAGACTCTAGAAAGCAAGTGCGTGCTTCTTGCTCTAAAGCAGAGTGTGATCAATGGATGAGAACTCTGCTGTGTGTTTCACTTCAGAAATGGAGTTAAAACCCAGGCTCTGAGTCTTCCTACAAGGAGAACTTCGATTCAAGTAAGGGCAGTTACTTTACAGCTCAAACGAACTACATCGTTCACGAAGCTCACACGTTTCTCATCTTAACTGAGAGACATTGGATGTTAGAGTACCTTTGCTTTGTATCAATTTCAAGCAGAGTTGAACTACATATGGTCCGTATGTATTGGAAACACTGTTCTTTTATTCTGAGCACACTAACGTTTCCTGCTGTCTTAGAGAATCTAGAAAGCAGGTGTGTGCTTCTTGCTCTAAAGCAGAGTGTGATCAATGGATGAGAAATCTGCTGTGTGTTTCACTTCAGAAATGGAGTTAAATCCCAGTCTCTGAGTCTTCCTACAAGTAAGACTTTGTTTCAGGTAAGGGCAGTAACTTTACAGCTAAAATGAACTACATCATTCACTAAGCTCACACGTTTCACATCTAAACTGACAAGCATTGGATGTTAGAGGACCTGTACTTTCTTTCAGTTTCAGAAGCAGAGTTGAACTAGATATGGCCCGTATGTGTAGGAAACACCATTCTTTTGTTCTGAGCACACTCACGTTTCCTGCTGTCTTAGAGACTGTAGAAAGCAAGAGCGTGCTTCTTCCTCTAAAGCAGAGTGTGATCCATGGATGAGAAGTATGCTGTGTGTTTCCCTTAGAATTGGAGTTAAATCCCAGGCTCTGTGTCTTCCTACAAGCAAGACTTCGTTTCAAATAAGGGCACTCACTTTTCAGCTCAAACGAACTACATCTTTCACAAAGCTCACATGTGTCTCATCTTAACTGACAAGCATTGAATGTTAGAGGACAATTGTTTTGTATCAGTTTCAGAAGAAGAGTTGGAGTATATATGGTCCATATGTGTACTAAACACCGTTCATTTGTTCTCACCACACTCAGGTTTCCTGCTGTATTAGAGACTCTAGAAAGCAAGAGAGTGCTTCTTGCTCTAAAGCAGAGTGTGATCAATGGATGAGAACTCTGCTTTGTGTTTCACTTCAGAAATGGAGTTAATCCCATGCTGTGAGTCTTCCTACAAGCAAGACTTCGATTCAAGTAAGGGCAGTTACTTTACAGCTCAAACGAACTACATCGTTCACGAAGCTCACACGTGTCTCATCTTAATTGACAATAATTGGATGTTAGAGGACCTGTGGTTTGTTTCAGTTTCCGAAGCAGAGTTGGACTAGATATGGCCCATATGTGTAGGAAACACCGTTCTTTTGTTCTGAGCACACTCACGTTTCCTGCTGTATTAGAGATTCTAGAAAGCAAGAGCGTGCTTCTTGCTCTAAAGCAGACTGTGATCAATGGATGAGATCTCTGCTGTGTGTTTCACTTCAGAAATGGTGTTAAATCCCAGGCTCTGAGTCTTCCTACAAGGAAGACCTTGATTCAAGCAAGGGCAGTTACTTTACAGCTCAAACGAACTACATCGTTCACGATGCTCACACGTTTCTCATCTTAACTGAGAGACATTGGATGTTAGAGTACCTTTGCTTTGTATCATTATCAAGCAGAGTTGAACTACATATGGTCCGTATGTATTGGAAACACCGTTCTTTTCTTTTGATCACACTAACCTTTCCTGTTGTCTTAGAGAATCTAGAAAGCAGGAGTGTGCTTCCTGCTCTAAAGCAGAGTGTGATCAATGGATGAGAAATCTGCTGTGTGTTTCACTTCAGAAATGGAGTTAAATCCCAGGCTCTGAGTCTTCCTACAAGCAAGACTTTGTTTCAGGTAAGGGCAGTAACTTTACAGCTCAAATGAACTACATCATTCACTAAGCTCACACGTTTCACATCTAAACTGACAAGCATTGGATGTTAGAGGACCTGTACTTTCGTTCAGTTTCAGAAGCAGAGTTGAACTAGATATGGCCCGTATGTGTAGGAAACACCATTCTTTTGTTCTGAGCACACTCACGTTTCCTGCTGTCTTAGAGACTGTAGAAAGCAAGAGCGTGCTTTTTGCTCTAAAGCAGAGTGTGATCCATGGATGGGAACTATGCTATGTGTTCCCCTTCAGAAATGGAGTTAAATCCCAGGCTCTGTGTCTTCCTACAAGCAAGACTTCGTTTCAAGTAAGGGCACTCACTTTTCAGCTCAAACGAACTACAACGTGCACGGAGCTCATACGTGTCTCATCTTAACTGACAAGCATTGAATGTTAGAGGACAATTGCTTTGTATCAGTTTCAGAAGAAGAGTTGGAGTATATATGTTCCATATGTGTAGGAAACACCGTTCATTTGTTCTCAGCACACTCAGGTTTCCTGCTGTATTAGAGACTCTAGAAAGCAAGAGAGTGCTTCTTGCTCTAAAGCAGAGTGTGATCAATGGATGAGAACTCTGCTGTGTGTTTCACTTCAGAAATGGAGTTAATCCCATGCTGTGAGTCTTCCGACAAGCAAGACTTCGATTCAAGTAAGGGCAGTTACTTTACAGCTCAAACGAACTACATCGTTCACGAAGCTCACACGTGTCTCATCTTAACTGACAAGAATTGGATGTTAGAGGACCTGTGGTTTGTTTCAGTTTCAGAAGCAGAGTTGGACTAGATATGGCCCATATGTGTAGGAAACACCGTTCTTTTGTTCTGAGCACACTCACGTTTCCTGCTTTATTAGAGATTCTAGAAAGCAAGAGCATGCTTCTTGATCTAAAGCAGACTGTGATCAATGGATGAGAACTCTGCTGTGTGTTTCACTTAAGAAATGGTGTTAAATCCCAGGCTCTGAGTCTTCCTACAAGGAAGACCTTGATTCAAGTAAGGGCAGTTACTTACAGCCTAAATGAACTACATGGTTCACGAAGCTCACACGTTCCTCATCTTAACTGACAAGCATTGGATGTTAGAGGACCTGTGGTTTGTTTCAGTTTCAGAATCAGAGTTGAACTAGATATGGCCCATATGTGTAGGAAACACCGTTCTTTTGTTCAGAGCACACTCAAGTTTCCTGCTGTATTAGAGAATCTAGAAAGCAAGAGTGTGCTTCTTGCTCTAAAGCAGAGTGTGATCCATCGATGAGAACTATGCTGTGTGTTTCCCTTCAGAAATAGAGTTATATTCCAGGCTCTGAGTCATCCTAAAAGCAAGAATTCGTTTCAAGTAAGGGCAGTCACTTTTCAGCTCAAACGGTCTACATCGTTCATGAAGCTCACACGGTTCTCATATAAACTGACAAGCATTGGATGTCAGAGGACCTGTGGTTTCTTTCAGTTTCAGAAGTAGAGTTGAACTAGATATGGCCCATATGTTGAGGAAACACCGTTCTTTTGTTGTGAGCACATTCACGTTTCCTGCTGTCTTAGATACTCTAGAAAGCAAGAGCGTGCTTCTTGCTCTAAAGCAGAGTGTGATCAATGGATGAGAACTCTGCTGTGTGTTTCACTTCAGAAATGGAGTTAAAACCCAGGCTCTGAGTCTTCCTACAAGGAGAACTTCGATTCAAGTAAGGGCAGTTACTTTACAGCTCAAACGAACTACATCGTTCACGAAGCTCACAAGTTTCTCATCTTAACTGAGAGACATTGGATGTTAGAGTACCTTTGCTTTGTATCAATTTCAAGCAGAGTTGAACTACATATGGTCCGTATGTATTGGAAACACCGTTCTTTTCTTCTGAGCACACTAACGTTTCCTGTTGTCTTAGAGAATCTAGAAAGCAGGTGTGTGCTTCTTGCTCTAAAGCAGAGTGTGATCAATGGATGAGAAATCTGCTGTGTGTTTCACTTCAGAAATGGAGTTAAATCCCAGTCTCTGAGTCTTCCTACAAGCAAGACTTTGTTTCAGGTAAGGGCAGTAACTTTACAGCTAAAATGAACTACGTCATTCACTAAGCTCACACGTTTCACATCTAAACTGACAAGCATTGGATGTTAGAGGACCTGTACTTTCTTTCAGTTTCAGAAGCAGAGTTGAACTAGATATGGCCCGTATGTGTAGGAAACACCATTCTTTTGTTCTGAGCACACTCACGTTTCCTGCTGTCTTAGAGACTGTAGAAAGCAAGAGCGTGCTTCTTCCTCTAAAGCAGACTGTGATCCATGGATGAGAAGTATGCTGTGTGTTTCCCTTAAGAATTGGAGTTAAATCCCAGGCTCTGTGTCTTCCTACAAGCAAGACTTCGTTTCAAATAAGGGCACTCACTTTTCAGCTCAAACGAACTACAATGTGCACGGGGCTCATACGTGTCTCATCTTAACTGACAAGCATTGAATGTTAGAGGACAATTGCTTTGTATCAGTTTCAGAAGAAGAGTTGGAGTATATATGGTCCATATGTGTAGGAAACACCGTTCATTTGTTCTCAGCACGCTCACGTTTCCTGCTTTATTAGATAATCTAGAAAGCAAGAGAGTGCTTCTTGCTCTAAAGCAGAGTGTGATCATTGGATGAGAACTCTGCTGTGTGTTTCACTTCAGAAATGGAGTTAATCCCATGCTGTGAGTCTTCCTACAAGCAAGACTTCGATTCAAGTAAGGGCAGTTACTTTACAGCTCAAACGAACTACATCATTCACGAAGCTCACACGTGTCTCATCTTAACTGACAAGAATTGGATGTTAGAGGACCTGTGGTTTGTTTCAGTTTCAGAAGCAGAGTTGGACTAGATATGGCCCATATGTGTAGGAAACACCGTTCTTTTGTTCTGAGCACACTCACGTTTCCTGCTTTATTAGAGATTCTAGAAAGCAAGAGCGTGCTTCTTGCTCTAAAGCAGAGTGTGATCAATGGATGAGAACTCTGCTGTGTGTTTCACTTCAGAAATGGTGTTAAATCCCAGGCTCTGAGTCTTCCTACAAGGAAGACCTCGATTCAAGTAAGGGCAGTTACTTTACAGCTCAAATGAACCAAATGGTTCACGAAGCTCACACATTCCTCATCTTAACTGACAAGCATTGGATGTTAGAGGACCTGTGGTTTGTTTAAGTTTCAGAATCAGAGTTGAACTAGATATGGCCCGTATGTGTAGGTAACACCGATCCTTTGTTCAGAGCACACTCAAGTTTCCCTGCTGTATTATAGAATCTAGAAAGCAAGAGCGTGCTTCTTGCTCTAAAGCAGAGTGTGATCCATCGATGAGAACTATGCTGTGTGTTTCCCTTCTGAAATGGAGTTATATTCCAGGCTCTGAGTCTTCCTACAAGCAAGACTTCGTTTCAAGTAAGGGCAGTCACTTTTCAGCTCAAACGATCTACATCGTTCATGAAGCTCACACGTTTCTCAAATAAACTGACAAGCATTGGATGTCAGAGGACCTGTGGTTTCTTTCAGTTTAAAAGTAGAGTTGAACTAGATATGGCCCATATGTTGAGGAAACACCGTTCTTTTGTTCTGAGCACATTCACGTTTCCTGCTGTCTTAGAGACTCTAGAAAGCAAGAGCGTGCTTCTTGCTCTAAAGCAGAGTGTGATCAATGGATGAGAACTCTGCTGTGTGTTTCACTTCAGAAATGGAGATAAAACCCAGGCTCTGAGTCTTCCTACAAGGAGAACTTCGATTCAAGTAAGGGCAGTTACTTTACAGCTCAAACGAACTACATCGTTCACGAAGCTCACACGTTTCTCATCTTAACTGAGAGACATTGGATGTTAGAGTACCTTTGCTTTGTATCAATTTCAAGCAGAGTTGAACTACATATGATCCGTATGTATTGGAAACACCGTTCTTTTTTTTCTCAGCACACTAACGTTTCCTGTTGTCTTAGAGAATCTAGAAAGCAGGAGTGTGCTTCTTGCCCTAAAGCAGAGTGTGATCAATGGATGAGAAATCTGCTGGGTGTTTCACTTCAGAAATGGAGTTAAATCCCAGGCTCTGAGTCTTCCTACAAGCAAGACTTTTTTTCAGGATAGGCAGTAACTTTACAGCTCAAATGAACTACATCATTCACTAAGCTCACACGTTTCACATCTAAACTGACAAGCATTGGATGTTAGAGGACCTGTACTTTCTTTCAGTTTCAGAAGCAGAGTTGAACTAGATATGGCCCGTATGTGTAGGAAACACCGTTCTTTTGTTCTGAGCACACTCACGTTTCCTGCTGTCTTAGAGACTGTAGAATGCAAGAGCGTGCTTCTTGCTCTAAAGCAGAGTGTGATCCATGCATGACAACTATGCTGTGTGTTTCCCTTCAGAAATGGAGTTAAATCCCAGGCTCTGTGTCTTCCTACAAGCAAGACTTCGTTTCAAGTAAGGGCACTCACTTTTCAGCTCAAACGAACTACAACGTGCACAAAGCTCATACGTGTCTCATCTTAACTGACAAGCATTGAATGTTAGAGGACAATTGCTTTGTATCAGTTTCAGAAGAAGAGTTGGACTATATATGGTCCATATGTGTAGGAAAAACCGTTCATTTGTTCTCAGCACACTCACTTTTCCTGCTGTATTAGAGAATCTAGAAAACAAGAGAGTGCTTCTTGCTCTAAAGCAGAGTGTGATCCATCGATGAGAACTATGCTGTGTGTTTCCCTTCAGAAATGGAGTTATATTCCAGGCTCTGAGTCTTCCTACAAGCAAGACTTCGTTTCAAGTAAGGGCAGTCACTTTTCAGCTCAAACGATCTACATCGTTCATGAAGCTCACACGTTTCTCATCTTAACTGAGAGGCATTGGATGTTAGAGTACCTTTGCTTTGTATCAATTTCAAGCAGAGTTGAACTACATACGGTCCGTATGTATAGGAAACACCGTTCTTTTCTTCTGAGCACACTAACGTTTCCTGTTGTCTTAGAGAATCTAGAAAGCAGGAGTGTGCTTCTTGCTCTAAAGCAGACTGTGATCAATGGATGAGAACTCTGCTGTGTGTTTCACTTCAGAAATGGTGTTAAATCCCAGGCTCTGAGTCTTCCTACAAGGAAGACCTCGATTCAAGTAAGGGCAGTGATTTACAGCTCAAATTAACTACATGGTTCACGAAGCTCACACGTTCCTCATCTTAACTGACAAGCATTGGATGTTAGAGGACCTGTGGTTTGTTTAAGTTTCAGAATCATAGTTGAACTAGATATGGCCCGTATGTGTAGGTAACACCGTTCCTTTGTTCAGAGCACATTCAAGTTTCCCTGCTGTATTAGAGAATCTAGAAAGCAAGAGCGTGCTTCTTGTTCTAAAGCAGAGTGTTATCCATGGATGAGAACTGTGTTGTGTGTTTCCCTTCAGAAATGGAGTAAAACCTCAGGCTCTGTGTCTTCCTATAATCAAGACATCGTTTCAGGTAAGGGCAGTCACTTTTCAGCTCAAACGAACTACATCGTTCACTAAGCTCAAACGTTTCTCATCTTAACTGACAAGCATCGGATGTTAGAGGACCCGAGCTTTGTATCAGTTTCAGAAGCAGAGTTGGATTAGATATGGTCCGTATGTGTAGGAAACACCATTCTTTTCTTCTGAGCACACTCAGGTTTCCTGTTGTCTTAGAGAATCTAGAAAGCAGGAGTGTGCTTCTTGCTCTAAAGCAGAGTGTGATCAATGGATGAGAAATCTGCTGTGTGTTTCACTTCAGAAATGGAGTTAAATCCCAGGCTCTGAGTCTTCCTACAAGCAAGACTTTGTTTCAGGTAAGGGCAGTAACTTTACAGCTCAAATGAACTACATCATTCACTAAGCTCACACGTTTCACATCTAAACTGACAAGCATTGGATGTTAGAGGACCTGTACTTTCTTTCAGTTTCAGAAGCAGAGTTGAACTAGATATGGCCCGTATGTGTAGGAAACACCATTCTTTTGTTCTGAGCACACTCAGGTTTCCTGCTGTCTTAGAGACTGTAGAAAGCAAGAGCGTGCTTTTTGCTCTAAAGCAGAGTGTGATCCATGGATGGGAACTATGCTATGTGTTCCCCTTCAGAAATGGAGTTAAATCCCAGGCTCTGTGTCTTCCTACAAGCAAGACTTCATTTCAAGTAAGGGCACTCACTTTTCAGCTCAAACGAACTACAATGTGCATGGGGCTCATACGTGTCTCATCTTAACTGACAAGCATTGAATGTTAGAGGACAATTGCTTTGTATCAGTTTCAGAAGAAGAGTTGGAGTATATATGGTCCATATGTGTAGGAAACACCGTTCATTTGTTCTCAGCACACTCACGTTTCCTGTTTTATTAGAGATTCTAGAAAGCAAGAGCGTGCTTCTTGCTCTAAAGCAGACTGTGATCAATGGATGAGAACTCTGCTGTGTGTTTCACTTCAGAAATGGTGTTAAATCCCAGGCTCTGAGTCTTCCTACAAGGAAGACGTCGATTCAAGTAAGGGCAGTTACTTTACAGCTCAAATGAACTATATGGTTCACGAAGCTCACACGTTCCTCATCTTAACTGACAAGCATTGGATGTTAGAGGACCTGTGGTTTGTTTAAGTTTCAGAATCAGAGTTGAACTAGATATGGCCCGTATGTGTAGGTAACACCGTTCCTTTGTTCAGAGCACACTCAAGTTTCCCTGCTGTATTAGAGAATCTAGAAAGCAAGAGCGTGCTTCTTGCTCTAAAGCAGAGTGTGATCCTTCGATGAGAACTATGCTGTGTGTTTCCCTTCCGAAATGGAGTTATATTCCAGGCTCTGAGTCTTCCTACAAGCAAGACTTCGTTTCAAGTAAGGGCAGTCACTTTTCAGCTCAAATGATCTCCATCGTTCATGAAGCTCACACGTTTCTCATATAAATTGACAAGCATTGGATGTCAGAGGACCTGTGGTTTCTTTCAGTTTCAGAAGTAGAGTTGAACTAGATATGGCCCATATGTTGAGGAAACACCGTTCTTTTGTTGTGAGCACATTCACGTTTCCTGCTGTCTTAGAGTCTCTAGAAAGCAAGAGCGTGCTTCTTGCTCTAAAGCAGAGTGTGAACAATGGATGAGAACTCTGCTGTGTGTTTCAATTCAGAAATGGAGTCAAAACCCAGGCTCTGAGTCTTCCTACAAGGAGGTCTTCGATTCAAGTAAGGGCAGTTACTTTACAGCTCAAACGAACTACATCGTTCACGAAGCTCACACGTTTCTCATCTTAACTGAGAGACATTGGATGTTAGAGTACCTTTGCTTTGTATCAATTTCAAGCAGAGTTGAACTACATATGGTCCGTATGTATTGGAAACACCGTTCTTTTCTTCTGAGCACACTAACGTTTCCTGTTGTCTTAGAGAATCTAGAAAGCAGGAGTGTGCTTCTTGCCTAAAGCAGAGTGTGATCAATGGATGAGAAATCTGCTGTGTGTTTCACTTCAGAAATGGAGTTAAATCCCAGGCTCTGAGTCTTCCTACAAGCAAGACTTTGTTTCAGGTAAGGGCAGTAACTTTACAGCTCAAATGAACTACATCATTCACTAAGCTCACACGTTTCACATCTAAACTGACAAGCATTGGATGTTAGAGGACCTGTACTTTCTTTCAGTTTCAGAAGCAGAGTTGAACTAGATATGGCCCGTATGTGTAGGAAACACCATTCTTTTGTTCTGAGCACACTCACGTTTCTTGCTGTCTTAGAGACTGTAGAAAGCAAGAGCGTGCTTCTTGCTCTATAGTAGAGTGTGATCCATGGATGGGAACTATGCTGTGTGTGTCCCTTCAGAAATGGAGTTAAATCCCAGGCTCTGTGTCTTCCTACAAGCAAGACTTCGTTTCAAGTAAGGGCACTCACTTTTCAGCTCAAACGAACTACAACGTGCACAAAGCTCATACGTGTCTCATCTTAACTGACAAGCATTGAATGTTAGAGGACAATTGCTTTCTATCAGTTTCAGAAGAAGAGTTGGACTATATATGGTCCATATGTGTAGAAAAAACCGTTCATTTGTTCTCAGCACACTCACTTTTCCTGCTGTATTAGAGAATCTAGAAAACAAGAGAGTGCTTCTTGCTCTAAAGCAGAGTGTGATCCATCGATGAGAACTATGCTGTGTGTTTCCCTTCAGAAATGGAGTTATATTCCAGGCTCTGAGTCTTCCTACAAGCAAGACTTCGTTTCAAGTAAGGGCAGTCACTTTTCAGCTCAAACGATCTCCATCGTTCATGAAGCTCACACGTTTCTCAAATAAACTGACAAGCATTGGATGTCAGAGGACCTTTGGTTTCTTTCAGTTTCAGAAGTAGAGTTGAACTAGATATGGCCCATATGTTGAGGAAACACCGTTCTTTTGTTCTGAGCACATTCAAGTTTCCTGCTGTCTTAGAGACTCTAGAAAGCAAGAGCGTGCTTCTTGCTCTAAAGCAGAGTGTGATCCTTCGATGAGAACTATGCTGTGTGTTTCACTTCAGAAATGGAGATAAAACCCAGGCTCTGAGTCTTCCTACAAGGAGAACTTCGATTCAAGTAAGGGCAGTTACTTTACAGCTCAAACGAACTACATCGTTCACGAAGCTCACACGTTTCTCATCTTAACTGAGAGGCATTGGATGTTAGAGTACCTTTGCTTTGTATCAATTTCAAGCAGAGTTGAACTACATACGGTCTGTATGTATAGGAAACACCGTTCTTTTCTTCTGAGCACACTAACGTTTCCTGTTGTCTTAGAGAATCTAGAAAGCAGGAGTGTGCTTCTTGCTCTAAAGCAGACTGTGATCAATGGATGAGAACTCTGCTGTGTGTTTCACTTCAGAAATGGTGTTAAATCCCAGGCTCTGAGTCTTCCTACAAGGAAGACCTCGATTCAAGTAAGGGCAGTGATTTACAGCTCAAATTAACTACATGGTTCACGAAGCTCACACGTTCCTCATCTTAACTGAGAAGCATTGGATGTTAGAGGACCTGTGGTTTGTTTAAGTTTCAGAATCATAGTTGAACTAGATATGGTCTGTATGTGTAGGAAACACCGTTCCTTTGTTCAGAGCACACTCAAGTTTCCCTGCTGTATTAGAGAATCTAGAAAGCAAGAGCGTGCTTCTTGTTCTAAAGCAGAGTGTGATCCATGGATGAGAACTATGCTGTGTGTTTCCCTTCAGAAATGGAGTAAAACCCCAGGCTCTGTGTCTTCCTATAAGCAAGACTTCGTTTCAGGTCAGGGCAGTCACTTTTCAGCTCAAACGAACTACATCGTGCACGAAGCTCACACGTTTCCCATCTTATCTGAGAGACATTGGATGTTAGAGTACCTTTGCTTTGTATCAATTTCAAGCAGAGTTGAACTACATATGGTCCGTATGTATTGGAAACACCGTTCTTTTCTTCTGAGCACACTAACGTTTCCTGTTGTCTCAGAGAATCTAGAAAGCAGGAGTGTGCTTCTTGCCTAAAGCAGAGTGTGATCAATGGATGAGAAATCTGCTGTGTGTTTCACTTCAGAAATGGAGTTAAAACCCAGGCTCTGAGTCTTCCTACAAGGAGAACTTCGATTCAAGTAAGGGCAGTTACTTTACAGCTCAAACGAACTACATCGTTCACGAAGCTCACACGTTTCTCATCTTAACTGAGAGACATTGGATGTTAGAGTACCTTTGCTTTGTATCAATTTCAAGCAGAGTTGAACTACATATGGTCCGTATGTATTGGAAACACCGTTCTTTTGTTCTGAGCACATTCACGTTTCCTGTTGTCTTAGAGACTGTAGAATGCAAGAGCGTGCTTCTTGCTCCAAAGCAGAGTGTGATCCATGCATGACAACTATGCTGTGTGTTTCCCTTCAGAAATGGAGTTAAATCCCAGGCTCTGTGTCTTCCTACAAGCAAGACTTCGTTTCAAGTAAGGGCACTCACTTTTCAGCTCAAACGAACTACAACGTGCACGAAGCTCATACGTGTCTCATCTTAACTGACAAGCATTGAATGTTAGAGGACAATTGCTTTGTATCAGTTTCAGAAGAAGAGTTGGACTATATATGGTCCATATGTGTAGGAAAAACCGTTCATTTGTTCTCAGCACACTCACTTTTCCTGCTGTATTAGAGAATCTAGAAAACAAGAGAGTGCTTCTTGCTCTAAAGCAGAGTGTGATCCATCGATGAGAACTATGCTGTGTGTTTCCCTTCAGAAATGGAGTTATATTCCAGGCTCTGAGTCTTCCTACAAGCAAGAATTCGTTTCAAGTAAGGGCAGTCACTTTTCAGCTCAAACGATCTACATCGTTCATGAAGCTCACACGTTTCTCAAATAAACTGACAAGCATTGGATGTCAGAGGACCTGTGGTTTCTTTCAGTTTCAGAAGTAGAGTTGAACTAGATATGGCCCATATGTTGAGGAAACACCGTTCTTTTGTTCTGAGCACATTCAGGTTTCCTGCTGTCTTAGAGACTCTAGAAAGCAAGAGTGTGCTTCTTGCTCTAAAGCAGAGTGTGATCAATGGATGAGTACTCTGCTGTGTGTTTCACTTCAGAAATGGAGATAAAATCCAGGCTCTGAGTCTTCCTACAAGGAGAACTTCGATTCAAGTAAGGGCAGTTACTTTACAGCTCAAACGAACTACATCGTTCACGAAGCTCACACGTTTCTCATCTTAACTGAGAGGCATTGGATGTTAGAGTACCTTTGCTTTGTATCAATTTCAAGCAGAGTTGAACTACATATGGTCCGTATGTATAGGAAACACCGTTCTTTTCTTCTGAGCACACTAACGTTTCCTGTTGTCTTAGAGAATCTAGAAAGCAGGAGTGTGCTTCTTGCTCTAAAGCAGACTGTGATCAATGGATGAGAACTCTGCTGTGTGTTTCACTTCAGAAATGGTGTTAAATCCCAGGCTCTGAGTCTTCCTACAAGGAAGACCTCGATTCAAGTAAGGGCAGTGATTTACAGCTCAAATTAACTACATGGTGCACGAAGCTCACACGTTCCTCATCTTAACTGACAAGCATTGGATGTCAGAGGACCTGTGGTTTCTTTCAGTTTCAGAAGTAGAGTTGAACTAGATATGGCCCATATGTTGAGGAAAAACCGTTCTTTTGTTGTGAGCACATTCACGTTTCCTGCTGTCTTAGAGACTTTAGAAAGCAAGAGCGTGCTTCTTGCTCTAAAGCAGAGTGTGATCAATGGATGAGAACTCTGCTGTGTGTTTCACTTCAGAAATGGAGTTAAAACCCAGGCTCTGAGTCTTCCTACAAGGAGAACTTCGATTCAAGTAAGGGAAGTTACTTTACAGCTCAAACGAACTACATCGTTCACGAAGCTCACACGTTTCTCATCTTAACTGAGAGACATTGGATGTTAGAGTACCTTTGCTTTGTATCAATTTCAAGCAGAGTTGAACTACATATGATCCGTATGTATTGGAAACACCGTTCTTTTTTTTCTCAGCACACTAACGTTTCCTGTTGTCTTAGAGAATCTAGAAAGCAGGAGTGTGCTTCTTGCCCTAAAGCAGAGTGTGATCAATGGATGAGAAATCTGTTGGGTGTTTCACTTCAGAAATGGAGTTAAATCCCAGGCTCTGAGTCTTCCTACAAGCAAGACTTTTTTTCAGGTAAGGCAGTAACTTTACAGCTCAAATGAACTACATCATTCACTAAGCTCACACATTTCACATCTAAACTGACAAGCATTGGATGATAGAGGACCTGTACTTTCTTTCAGTTTCAGAAGCAGAGTTGAACTAGATATGTCCCGTATGTGTAGGAAACACCGTTCTTTTGTTCTGAGCACAGTCACGTTTCCTGCTGTCTTAGAGACTGTAGAATGCAAGAGCGTGCTTCTTGCTCTAAAGCAGAGTGTGATCCATGCATGACAACTATGCTGTGTGTTTCCCTTCAGAAATGGAGTTAAATCCCAGGCTCTGAGTCTTCCTACAAGCAAGACTTCGTTTCAAGTAAGGGCACTCACTTTTCAGCTCAAACGTACTACAATGTGCACGAAGCTCATACGTGTCTCATCTTAACTGACAAGCATTGAATGTTAGAGGACAATTGCTTTGTATCAGTTTCAGAAGAAGAGTTGGACTATATATGGTCCATATGTGTAGGAAAAACCGTTCATTTGTTCTCAGCACACTCACTTTTCCTGCTGTATTAGAGAATCTAGAAAACAAGAGAGTGCTTCTTGCTCTAAAGCAGAGTGTGATCCATCGATGAGAACTATGCTGTGTGTTTCCCTTCAGAAATGGAGTTATATTCCAGGCTCTGAGTCTTCCTACAAGCAAGACTTCGTTTCAAGTAAGGGCAGTCACTTTTCAGCTCAAACGATCTACATCGTTCATGAAGCTCACACGTTTCTCAAATAAACTGACAAGCATTGGATGTCAGAGGACCTGTGGTTTCTTTCAGTTTCAGAAGTAGAGTTGAACTAGATATGGCCCATATGTTGAGGAAACACCGTTCTTTTGTTATGAGCACATTCACGTTTCCTGCTGTCTTAGAGACTCTAGAAAGCAAGAGCGTGCTTCTTGCTCTAAAGCAGAGTGTGATCAATGCATGAGTACTCTGCTGTGTGTTTCACTTCAGAAATGGAGATAAAATCCAGGCTCTGAGTCTTCCTACAAGGAGAACTTCGATTCAAGTAAGGGCAGTTACTTTACAGCTCAAACGAACTACATCGTTCACGAAGCTCACACGTTTCTCATCTTAACTGAGAGGCATTGGATGTTAGAGTACCTTTGCTTTGTATCAATTTCAAGCAGAGTTGAACTACATATGGTCCGTATGTATTGGAAACACCGTTCTTTTCTTCTGAGCACACTAACGTTTCCTGTTGTCTTAGAGAATCTAGAAAGCAGGAGTGTGCTTCTTGCCCTAAAGCAGAGTGTGATCAATGCATGAGAAATCTGCTGGGTGTTTCACTTCAGAAATGGAGTTAAATCCCAGGCTCTGAGTCTTCCTACAAGCAAGACTTTTTTTCAGGTAAGGCAGTAACTTTACAGCTCAAATGAACTACATCATTCACTAAGCTCACACGTTTCACATCTAAACTGACAAGCATTGGATGTTAGAGGACCTTTGGTTTGTTTAAGTTTCAGAATCATAGTTGAACTAGATATGGCCCGTATGTGTAGGTAACACCGTTCCTTTGTTCAGAGCACACTCAAGTTTCCCTGCTGTATTAGAGAATCTAGAAAGCAAGAGCGTGCTTCTTGTTCTAAAGCAGAGTGTTATCCATGGATGAGAACTGTGTTGTGTGTTTCCCTTCAGAAATGGAGTAAAACCTCAGGCTCTGTGTCTTCCTATAATCAAGACATCGTTTCAGGTAAGGGCAGTCACTTTTCAGCTCAAACGAACTACATCGTTCACTAAGCTCAAACGTTTCTCATCTTAACTGACAAGCATCGGATGTTAGAGGACCCGAGCTTTGTATCAGTTTCAGAAGCATAGTTGGATTAGATATGGTCCGTATGTGTAGGAAACACCGTTCTTTTCTTCTGAGCACACTCACGTTTCCTGTTGTCTTAGAGAATCTAGAAAGCAGGAGCGTGCTTCTTGCTCTAAAGCAGAGTGTGATCAATGGATGAGAAATCTGCTGTGTGTTTCACTTCAGAAATGGAGTTAAATCCCAGGCTCTGAGTCTTCCTACAAGCAAGACTTCGTTTCAGGTAAGGGCAGTAACTTTACAGCTCAAACGAACTACATCATTCACTAAGCTCACACGTTTCACATCTAACCTGACAAGCATTGGATGTTAGAGGACTTGTACTTTCTTTCAGTTTCAGAAGCAGAGTTGAACTAGATATGGCCCATATGTGTAGGAAACACCATTCTTTTGTTCTGAGCACACTCACGTTTCCTGCTGTCTTAGAGACTGTAGAAAGCAAGAGCGTGCTTCTTGCTCTATAGTAGAGTGTGATACATGGATGGGAACTATGCTGTGTGTGTCCCTTCAGAAATGGAGTTAAATCCCAGGCTCTGTGTCTTCCTATAAGCAAGAGTTCGTTTCAAGTAAGGGCACTCACTTTTCAGCTCAAACGAACTACAACGTGCACAAAGCTCATACGTGTCTCATCTTAACTGACAAGCATTGAATGTTAGAGGACAATTGCTTTGTATCAGTTTCAGAAGAAGAGTTGGACTATATATGGTCCATATGTGTAGGAAAAACCGTTCATTTATTCTCAGCACACTCACTTTTCCTGCTGTATTAGAGAATCTAGAAAGCAAGAGAGTGCTTCTTGCTCTAAAGCAGAGTGTGATCCATCAATGAGAACTATGCTGTGTGTTTCCCTTCAGAAATGGAGTTATATTCCAGGCTCCGAGTCTTCCTACAAGCAAGACTTCGTTTCAAGTAAGGGCAGTCACTTTTCAGCTCAAACGATCTACATCGTTCATGAAGCTCACACGTTTCTCAAATAAACTGACAAGCATTGGATGTCAGAGGACCTGTGGTTTCTTTCAGTTTCAGAAGTAGAGTTGAACTAGATATGGCCCATATGTTGAGGAAACACCGTTCTTTTGTTCTGAGCACATTCAGGTTTCCTGCTGTCTTAGAGACTCTAGAAAGCAAGAGCGTGCTTCTTGCTCTAAAGCAGAGTGTGATCAATGGATGAGAACTCTGCTGTGTGTTTCACTTCAGAAATGGAGATAAAACCCAGGCTCTGAGTCTTCCTACAAGGAGAACTTCGATTCAAGTAAGGGCGGTTACTTTAGCTCAAACAAACTACATCGTTCACGAAGCTCACACATTTCTCATCTTAACTGAGAGGCATTGGATGTTAGAGTACCTTTGCTTTGTATCAATTTCAAGCAGAGTTGAACTACATACGGCCCGTATATATAGGAAACACCGTTCTTTTCTTCTGAGCACACTAACGTTTCCTGTTGTCTTAGAGAATCTAGAAAGCAGGAGTGTGCTTCTTGCTCTAAAGCAGAGTGTGATCAATGGATGAGAAATCTGCTGTGTGTTTCACTTCAGAAATGGAGTTAATTCCCAGGCTCTGAGTCTTCCTACAAGGAAGACCTCGATTCAAGTAAGGGCAATTACTTTACAGCTCAAATGAACTACATGGTTCACGTAGCTCACACGTTCCTCATCTTAACTGACAAGCATTGGATGTCAGAGGACCTGTGGTTTCTTTCAGTTTCAGAAGTAGAGTTGAACTAGATATGGCCCATATGTTGAGGAAACACCGTTCTTTTGTTGTGAGCACATTCACGTTTCCTGCTGTCTTAGAGACTCTAGAAAGCAAGAGCGTGCTTCTTGCTCTAAAGCAGAGTGTGATCAATGGATGAGAACTCTGCTGTGTGGTTAACTTCAGAAATGGAGTTAAAACCCAGGCTCTGAGTCTTCCTACAAGGAGAACTTCGATTCAAGTAAGGGAAGTTACTTTACAGCTCAAACGAACTACATCGTTCACGAAGCTCACACGTTTCTCATCTTAACTGAGAGACATTGGATGTTAGAGTACCTTTGCTTTGTATCAATTTCAAGCAGAGTTGAACTACATATGATCCGTATGTATTGGAAACACCGTTCTTTTTTTTCTCAGCACACTAACGTTTCCTGTTGTCTTAGAGAATCTAGAAAGCAGGAGTGTGCTTCTTGCCCTAAAGCAGAGTGTGATCAATGGATGAGAAATCTGTTGGGTGTTTCACTTCAGAAATGGAGTTAAATCCCAGGCTCTGAGTCTTCCTACAAGCAAGACTTTTTTTCAGGTAAGGCAGTAACTTTACAGCTCAAATGAACTACATCATTCACTAAGCTCACACGTTTCACATCTAAACTGACAAGCATTGGATGTTAGAGGACCTGTGGTTTGTTTAAGTTTCAGAATCATAGTTGAACTAGATATGGCCCGTATGTGTAGGTAACACCGTTCCTTTGTTCAGAGCACACTCAAGTTTCCCTGCTGTATTAGAGAATCTAGAAAGCAAGAGCGTGCTTCTTGTTCTAAAGCAGAGTGTTATCCATGGATGAGAACTGTGTTGTGTGTTTCCCTTCAGAAATGGAGTAAAACCTCAGGCTCTGTGTCTTCCTATAATCAAGACATCGTTTCAGGTAAGGGCAGTCACTTTTCAGCTCAAACGAACTACATCGTTCACTAAGCTCAAACGTTTCTCATCTTAACTGACAAGCATCGGATGTTAGAGGACCCGAGCTTTGTATCAGTTTCAGAAGCATAGTTGGATTAGATATGGTCCGTATGTGTAGGAAACACCGTTCTTTTCTTCTGAGCACACTCACGTTTCCTGTTGTCTTAGAGATTCTAGAAAGCAGGAGCGTGCTTCTTGCTCTAAAGCAGAGTGTGATCAATGGATGAGAAATCTGCTGTGTGTTTCACTTCAGAAATGGAGTTAAATCCCAGGCTCTGAGTCTCCCTACAAGCAAGACTTCGTTTCAGGTAAGGGCAGTAACTTTACAGCTCAAACGAACTACATCATTCACTAAGCTCACACGTTTCACATCTAAACTGACAAGCATTGGATGTTAGAGGACCTGTACTTTCTTTCAGTTTCAGAAGCAGAGTTGAACTAGATATGGCCCGTATGTGTAGGAAACACCTTTCTTTTGTTCTGAGCACACTCACGTTTCCTGCTGTCTTAGAGACTGTAGAAAGCAAGAGCGTGCTTCTTGCTCTATAGTAGAGTGTGATCCATGGATGGGAACTATGCTGGGTGTGTCCCTTCAGAAATGGAGTTAAATCCCAGGCTCTGTGTCTTCCTATAAGCAAGACTTCGTTTCAAGTAAGGGCACTCACTTTTCAGCTCAAACGAACTACAACGTGCACAAAGCTCATACGTGTCTCATCTTAACTGACAAGCATTGAATGTTAGAGGACAATTGCTTTGTATCAGTTTCAGAAGAAGAGTTGGACTATATATGGTCCATATGTGTAGGAAAAACCGTTCATTTGTTCTCAGCACACTCACTTTTCCTGCTGTATTAGAGAATCTAGAAAGCAAGAGAGTGCTTCTTGCTCTAAAGCAGAGTGTGATCCATCGATGAGAACTATGCTGTGTGTTTCCCTTCAGAAATGGAGTTATATTCCAGGCTCCGAGTCTTCCTACAAGCAAGACTTCGTTTCAAGTAAGGGCAGTCACTTTTCAGCTCAAACGATCTACATCGTTCATGAAGCTCACACGTTTCTCAAATAAACTGACAAGCATTGGATGTCAGAGGACCTGTGGTTTCTTTCAGTTTCAGAAGTAGAGTTGAACTAGATATGGCCCATATGTTGAGGAAACACCGTTCTTTTGTTCTGAGCACATTCACGTTTCCTGCTGTCTTAGAGACTCTAGAAAGCAAGAGCGTGCTTCTTGCTCTAAAGCAGACTGTGATCAATGGATGAGAATTCTGCTGTGTGTTTCACTTCAGAAATGGAGATAAAACCCAGGCTCTGAGTCTTCCTACAAGGAGAACTTCGATTCAAGTAAGGGCAGTTACTTTACAGCTCAAACGAACTACATCGTTCACGAAGCTCACACGTTTCTCATCTTAACTGAGAGGCATTGGATGTTAGAGTACCTTTGCTTTGTATCAATTTCAAGCAGAGTTGATCTACATATGGTCCGTATGTATAGGAAACACCGTTCTTTTCTTCTGAGCACACTAACGTTTCCTGTTGTCTTAGAGAATCTAGAAAGCAGGAGTGTGCTTCTTGCTCTAAAGCAGAGTGTGATCAATGGATGAGAAATCTGCTATGTGTTTCACTTCAGAAATGGAGTTAATTCCCAGGCTCTGAGTCTTCCTACAAGGAAGACCTCGATTCAAGTAAGGGCAATTACTTTACAGCTCAAATGAACTACAGGGTTCACGAAGCTCACACGTTCCTCATCTTAACTGACAAGCATTGGATGTCAGAGGACCTGTACTTTCTTTCAGTTTCAGAAGCAGAGTTGAACTAGATATGGCCCATATGTGTAGGAAACACCGTTCTTTTCTTCTGAGCACACTCACGTTTCCTGCTGTCTTAGAGACTGTAGAAAGCAAGAGCATGCTTCTTGCTCTAAAGCAGAGTGTGATCAATGGATGAGAAATCTGCTGTGTGTTTCACTTCAGAAATGGAGTTAAAACCCAAGCTCTGAGTTCCTACAAGGAGAACTTCGATTCAAGTAAGGGCAGTTACTTTACAGCTCAAACGAACTACATCGTTCACAAAGCTCACACGTTTCTCATCTTAACTGAGAGACATTGGATGTTAGAGTACCTTTGCTTTGTATCAATTTCAAGCAGAGTTGAACTACATGTGGTCTGTATGTATTGGAAACACCGTTCTTTTCTTCTGAGCACACTAACGTTTCCTGTTGTCTTAGAGAATCTAGAAAGCAGGTGTGTGCTTCTTGCTCTAAAGCAGAGTGTGATCAATGGATGAGAAATCTGCTGTGTGTTTCACTTCAGAAATGGAGTTAAATCCCAGTCTCTGAGTCTTCCTACAAGCAAGACTTTGTTTCAGGTAAGGGCAGTAACTTTACAGCTAAAATGAACTACGTCATTCACTAAGCTCACACGTTTCACATCTAAACTGACAAGCATTGGATGTTAGAGGACCTGTACTTTCTTTCAGTTTCAGAAGCAGAGTTGAACTAGATATGGCCCGTATGTGTAGGAAACACCATTCTTTTGTTCTGAGCACATTCACGTTTCCTGCTGTCTTAGAGACTCTAGAAAGCAAGAGCGTGCTTCTTGCTCTAAAGCAGAGTGTGAACAATGGATGAGAACTCTGCTGTGTGTTTCAATTCAGAAATGGAGTCAAAACCCAGGCTCTGAGTCTTCCTACAAGGAGGTCTTCGATTCAAGTAAGGGCAGTTACTTTACAGCTCAAACGAACTACATCGTTCACGAAGCTCACACGTTTCTCATCTTAACTGAGAGACATTGGATGTTAGAGTACCTTTGCTTTGTATCAATTTCAAGCAGAGTTGAACTACATATGGTCCGTATGTATTGGAAACACCGTTCTTTTCTTCTGAGCACACTAACGTTTCCTGTTGTCTTAGAGAATCTAGAAAGCAGGAGTGTGCTGCTTGCCTAAAGCAGAGTGTGATCAATGGATGAGAAATCTGCTGTGTGTTTCACTTCAGAAATGGAGTTAAATCCCAGGCTCTGAGTCTTCCTACAAGCAAGACTTTGTTTCAGGTAAGGGCAGTAACTATACAGCTCAAATGAACTACATCATTCACTAAGCTCACACGTTTCACATCTAAACTGACAAGCATTGGATGTTAGAGGACCTGTACTTTCTTTCAGTTTCAGAAGCAGAGTTGAACTAGATATGGCCCGTATGTGTAGGAAACACCGTTCTTTTGTTCTGAGCACACTCACGTTTCCTGCTGTCTTAGAGACTGTAGAATGCAAGAGCGTGCTTCTTGCTCTAAAGCAGAGTGTGATCCATGCATGACAACTGTGCTGTGTGTTTCCCTTAAGAAATGGAGTTAAATCCCAGGCTCTGTGTCTTCCTACAAGCAAGACTTCGTTTCAAGTAAGGGCACTCACTTTTCAGCTCAAACGAACTACAACGTGCACAAAGCTCATACGTGTCTCATCTTAACTGACAAGCATTGAATGTTAGAGGACAATTGCTTTGTATCAGTTTCAGAAGAAGAGTTGGACTATATATGGTCCATATGTGTAGGAAAAACCGTTCATTTGTTCTCAGCACACTCACTTTTCCTGCTGTATTAGAGAATCTAGAAAACAAGAGAGTGCTTCTTGCTCTAAAGCAGAGTGTGATCCATCGATGAGAACTATGCTGTGTGTTTCCCTTCAGAAATGGAGTTATATTCCAGGCTCTGAGTCTTCCTAAAAGCAAGACTTCGTTTCAAGTAAGGGCAGTCACTTTTCAGCTCAAACGATCTACATCGTTCATGAAGCTCACACGTTTCTCATCTTAACTGAGAGGCATTGGATGTTAGAGTACCTTTGCTTTGTATCAATTTCAAGCAGAGTTGAACTACATACGGTCCGTATGTATAGGAAACACCGTTCTTTTCTTCTGAGCACACTAACGTTTCCTGTTGTCTTAGAGAATCTAGAAAGCAGGAGTGTGCTTCTTGCTCTAAAGCAGACTGTGATCAATGGATGAGAACTCTGCTGTGTGTTTCACTTCAGAAATGGTGTTAAATCCCAGGCTCTGAGTCTTCCTACAAGGAAGACCTCGATTCAAGTAAGGGCAGTGATTTACAGCTCAAATTAACTACATGGTTCACGAAGCTCACACGTTCCTCATCTTAACTGACAAGCATTGGATGTTAGAGGACCTGTGGTTTGTTTAAGTTTCAGAATCATAGTTGAACTAGATATGGCCCGTATGTGTAGGTAACACCGTTCCTTTGTTCAGAGCACACTCAATTTTCCCTGCTGTATTAGAGAATCTAGAAAGCAAGAGCGTGCTTCTTGTTCTAAAGCAGAGTGTTATCCATGGATGAGAACTGTGTTGTGTGTTTCCCTTCAGAAATGGAGTAAAACCTCAGGCTCTGTGTCTTCCTATAATCAAGACATCGTTTCAGGTAAGGGCAGTCACTTTTCAGCTCAAACGAACTACATCGTTCACTAAGCTCAAACGTTTCTCATCTTAACTGACAAGCATCGGATGTTAGAGGACCCGAGCTTTGTATCAGTTTCAGAAGCAGAGTTGGATTAGATATGGTCCGTATGTGTAGGAAACACCATTCTTTTCTTCTGAGCACACTCAGGTTTCCTGTTGTCTTAGAGAATCTAGAAAGCAGGAGTGTGCTTCTTGCTCTAAAGCAGAGTGTGATCAATGGATGAGAAATCTGCTGTGTGTTTCACTTCAGAAATGGAGTTAAATCCCAGGCTCTGAGTCTTCCTACAAGCAAGACTTTGTTTCAGGTAAGGGCAGTAACTTTACAGCTCAAATGAACTACATCATTCACTAAGCTCACACGTTTCACATCTAAACTGACAAGCATTGGATGTTAGAGGACCTGTACTTTCTTTCAGTTTCAGAAGCAGAGTTGAACTAGATATGGCCCGTATGTGTAGGAAACACCGTTCTTTTGTTCTGAGCACACTCACGTTTCCTGCTGTCTTAGAGACTGTAGAATGCAAGAGCGTGCTTCTTGCTCTAAAGCAGAGTGTGATCCATGCATGACAACTATGCTGTGTGTTTCCCTTAAGAAATGGAGTTAAATCCCAGGCTCTGTGTCTTCCTACAAGCAAGACTTCGTTTCAAGTAAGGGCACTCACTTTTCAGCTCAAACGAACTACAACGTCCACAAAGCTCATATGTGTCTCATCTTAACTGACAAGCATTGAATGTTAGAGGACAATTGCTTTGTATCAGTTTCAGAAGAAGAGTTGGACTATATATGGTCCATATGTGTAGGAAAAACCGTTCATTTGTTCTCAGCACACTCACTTTTCCTGCTGTATTAGAGAATCTAGAAAACAAGAGAGTGCTTCTTGCTCTAAAGCAGAGTGTGATCCATCGATGAGAACTATGCTGTGTGTTTCCCTTCAGAAATGGAGTTATATTCCAGGCTCTGAGTCTTCCTAAAAGCAAGACTTCGTTTCAAGTAAGGGCAGTCACTTTTCAGCTCAAACGATCTACATCGTTCATGAAGCTCACACGTTTCTCATCTTAACTGAGAGGCATTGGATGTTAGAGTACCTTTGCTTTGTATCAATTTCAAGCAGAGTTGAACTACATACGGTCCGTATGTATAGGAAACACAGTTCTTTTCTTCTGAGCACACTAACGTTTCCTGTTGTCTTAGAGAATCTAGAAAGCAGGAGTGTGCTTCTTGCTCTAAAGCAGACTGTGATCAATGGATGAGAACTCTGCTGTGTGTTTCACTTCAGAAATGGTGTTAAATCCCAGGCTCTGAGTCTTCCTACAAGGAAGACCTCGATTCAAGTAAGGGCAGTGATTTACAGCTCAAATTAACTACATGGTTCACGAAGCTCACACGTTCCTCATCTTAACTGACAAGCATTGGATGTTAGAGGACCTGTGGTTTGTTTAAGTTTCAGAATCATAGTTGAACTAGATATGGCCCGTATGTGTAGGTAACACCGTTCCTTTGTTCAGAGCACACTCAAGTTTCCCTGCTGTATTAGAGAATCTAGAAAGCAAGAGCGTGCTTCTTGTTCTAAAGCAGAGTGTTATCCATGGATGAGAACTGTGTTGTGTGTTTCCCTTCAGAAATGGAGTAAAACCTCAGGCTCTGTGTCTTCCTATAATCAAGACATCGTTTCAGGTAAGGGCAGTCACTTTTCAGCTCAAACGAACTACATCGTTCACTAAGCTCAAACGTTTCTCATCTTAACTGACAAGCATCGGATGTTAGAGGACCCGAGCTTTGTATCAGTTTCAGAAGCAGAGTTGGATTAGATATGGTCCGTATGTGTAGGAAACACCATTCTTTTCTTCTGAGCACACTCAGGTTTCCTGTTGTCTTAGAGAATCTAGAAAGCAGGAGTGTGCTTCTTGCTCTAAAGCAGAGTGTGATCAATGGATGAGAAATCTGCTGTGTGTTTCACTTCAGAAATGGAGTTAAATCCCAGGCTCTGAGTCTTCCTACAAGCAAGACTTTGTTTCAGGTAAGGGCAGTAACTTTACAGCTCAAATGAACTACATCATTCACTAAGCTCACACGTTTCACATCTAAACTGACAAGCATTGGATGTTAGAGGACCTGTAATTTCTTTCAGTTTCAGAAGCAGAGTTGAACTAGATATGGCCCGTATGTGTAGGAAACACCATTCTTTTGTTCTGAGCACACTCAGGTTTCCTGCTGTCTTAGAGACTGTAGAAAGCAAGAGCGTGCTTTTTGCTCTAAAGCAGAGTGTGATCCATGGATGGGAACTATGCTATGTGTTCCCCTTCAGAAATGGAGTTAAATCCCAGGCTCTGTGTCTTCCTACAAGCAAGACTTCGTTTCAAGTAAGGGCACTCACTTTTCAGCTCAAACGAACTACAATGTGCATGGGGCTCATACGTGTCTCATCTTAACTGACAAGCATTGAATGTTAGAGGACAATTGCTTTGTATCAGTTTCAGAAGAAGAGTTGGAGTATATATGGTCCATATGTGTAGGAAACACCGTTCATTTGTTCTCAGCACACTCACGTTTCCTGCTTTATTAGAGATTCTAGAAAGCAAGAGCGTGCTTCTTGCTCTAAAGCAGACTGTGATCAATGGATGAGAACTCTGCTGTGTGTTTCACTTCAGAAATGGTGTTAAATCCCAGGCTCTGAGTCTTCCTACAAGGAAGACGTCGATTCAAGTAAGGGCAGTTACTTTACAGCTCAAATGAACTATATGGTTCACGAAGCTCACACGTTCCTCATCTTAACTGACAAGCATTGGATGTTAGAGGACCTGTGGTTTGTTTAAGTTTCAGAATCAGAGTTGAACTAGATATGGCCCGTATGTGTAGGTAACACCGTTCCTTTGTTCAGAGCACACTCAAGTTTCCCTGCTGTATTAGAGAATCTAGAAAGCAAGAGCGTGCTTCTTGCTCTAAAGCAGAGTGTGATCCTTCGATGAGAACTATGCTGTGTGTTTCCCTTCCGAAATGGAGTTATATTCCAGGCTCTGAGTCTTCCTACAAGCAAGACTTCGTTTCAAGTAAGGGCAGTCACTTTTCAGCTCAAACGATCTCCATCGTTCATGAAGCTCACACGTTTCTCATATAAACTGACAAGCATTGGATGTCAGAGGACCTGTGGTTTCTTTCAGTTTCAGAAGTAGAGTTGAACTAGATATGGCCCATATGTTGAGGAAACACCGTTCTTTTGTTCAGAGCACACTCAAGTTTCCCTGCTGTATTAGAGAATCTAGAAAGCAAGAGCGTGCTTCTTGTTCTAAAGCAGAGTGTGATCCATGGATGAGAACTATGCTGTGTGTTTCCCTTCAGAAATGGAGTAAAACCCCAGGCTCTGTGTCTTCCTATAAGCAAGACTTCGTTTCAGGTCAGGGCAGTCACTTTTCAGCTCAAACGAACTACATCGTGCACGAAGCTCACACGTTTCCCATCTTATCTGAGAGACATTGGATGTTAGAGTACCTTTGCTTTGTATCAATTTCAAGCAGAGTTGAACTACATATGGTCCGTATGTATTGGAAACACCGTTCTTTTGTTCTGAGCACACTCACGTTTCCTGTTGTCTTAGAGACTGTAGAATGCAAGAGCGTGCTTCTTGCTCCAAAGCAGAGTGTGATCCATGCATGACAACTATGCTGTGTGTTTCCCTTCAGAAATGGAGTTAAATCCCAGGCTCTGTGTCTTCCTACAAGCAAGACTTCGTTTCAAGTAAGGGCACTCACTTTTCAGCTCAAACGAACTACAACGTGCACGAAGCTCATACGTGTCTCATCTTAACTGACAAGCATTGAATGTTAGAGGACAATTGCTTTGTATCAGTTTCAGAAGAAGAGTTGGACTATATATGGTCCATATGTGTAGGAAAAACCGTTCATTTGTTCTCAGCACACTCACTTTTCCTGCTGTATTAGAGAATCTAGAAAACAAGAGAGTGCTTCTTGCTCTAAAGCAGAGTGTGATCCATCGATGAGAACTATGCTGTGTGTTTCCCTTCAGAAATGGAGTTATATTCCAGGCTCTGAGTCTTCCTACAAGCAAGAATTCGTTTCAAGTAAGGGCAGTCACTTTTCAGCTCAAACGATCTACATCGTTCATGAAGCTCACACGTTTCTCAAATAAACTGACAAGCATTGGATGTCAGAGGACCTGTGGTTTCTTTCAGTTTCAGAAGTAGAGTTGAACTAGATATGGCCCATATGTTGAGGAAACACCGTTCTTTTGTTCTGAGCACATTCAGGTTTCCTGCTGTCTTACAGACTCTAGAAAGCAAGAGTGTGCTTCTTGCTCTAAAGCAGAGTGTGATCAATGGATGAGTACTCTGCTGTGTGTTTCACTTCAGAAATGGAGATAAAATCCAGGCTCTGAGTCTTCCTACAAGGAGAACTTCGATTCAAGTAAGGGCAGTTACTTTACAGCTCAAACGAACTACATCGTTCACGAAGCTCACACGTTTCTCATCTTAACTGAGAGGCATTGGATGTTAGAGTACCTTTGCTTTGTATCAATTTCAAGCAGAGTTGAACTACATATGGTCCGTATGTATAGGAAACACCGTTCTTTTCTTCTGAGCACACTAACGTTTCCTGTTGTCTTAGAGAATCTAGAAAGCAGGAGTGTGCTTCTTGCTCTAAAGCAGACTGTGATCAATGGATGAGAACTCTGCTGTGTGTTTCACTTCAGAAATGGTGTTAAATCCCAGGCTCTGAGTCTTCCTACAAGGAAGACCTCGATTCAAGTAAGGGCAGTGATTTACAGCTCAAATTAACTACATGGTGCACGAAGCTCACACGTTCCTCATCTTAACTGACAAGCATTGGATGTCAGAGGACCTGTGGTTTCTTTCAGTTTCAGAAGTAGAGTTGAACTAGATATGGCCCATATGTTGAGGAAACACCGTTCTTTTGTTGTGAGCACATTAACGTTTCCTGCTGTCTTAGAGACTTTAGAAAGCAAGAGCGTGCTTCTTGCTCTAAAGCAGAGTGTGATCAATGGATGAGAACTCTGCTGTGTGTTTCACTTCAGAAATGGAGTTAAAACCCAGGCTCTGAGTCTTCCTACAAGGAGAACTTCGATTCAAGTAAGGGAAGTTACTTTACAGCTCAAACGAACTACATCGTTCACGAAGCTCACACGTTTCTCATCTTAACTGAGAGACATTGGATGTTAGAGTACCTTTGCTTTGTATCAATTTCAAGCAGAGTTGAACTACATATGATCCGTATATATTGGAAACACCGTTCTTTTTTTTCTCAGCACACTAACGTTTCCTGTTGTCTTAGAGAATCTAGAAAGCAGGAGTGTGCTTCTTGCCCTAAAGCAGAGTGTGATCAATGGATGAGAAATCTGTTGGGTGTTTCACTTCAGAAATGGAGTTAAATCCCAGGCTCTGAGTCTTCCTACAAGCAAGATTTTTTTCAGGTAAGGCAGTAACTTTACAGCTCAAATGAACTACATCATTCACTAAGCTCACACGTTTCACATCTAAACTGACAAGCATTGGATGTTAGAGGACCTGTACTTTCTTTCAGTTTCAGAAGCAGAGTTGAACTAGATATGGCCCGTATGTGTAGGAAACACCGTTCTTTTGTTCTGAGCACAGTCACGTTTCCTGCTGTCTTAGAGACTGTAGAATGCAAGAGCGTGCTTCTTGCTCTAAAGCAGAGTGTGATCCATGCATGACAACTATGCTGTGTGTTTCCCTTCAGAAATGGAGTTAAATCCCAGGCTCTGAGTCTTCCTACAAGCAAGACTTCGTTTCAAGTAAGGGCACTCACTTTTCAGCTCAAACGTACTACAATGTGCACGAAGCTCATACGTGTCTCATCTTAACTGACAAGCATTGAATGTTAGAGGACAATTGCTTTGTATCAGTTTCAGAAGAAGAGTTGGACTATATATGGTCCATATGTGTAGGAAAAACCGTTCATTTGTTCTCAGCACACTCACTTTTCCTGCTGTATTAGAGAATCTAGAAAACAAGAGAGTGCTTCTTGCTCTAAAGCAGAGTGTGATCCATCGATGAGAACTATGCTGTGTGTTTCCCTTCAGAAATGGAGTTATATTCCAGGCTCTGAGTCTTCCTACAAGCAAGACTTCGTTTCAAGTAAGGGCAGTCACTTTTCAGCTCAAACGATCTACATCGTTCATGAAGCTCACACGTTTCTCAAATAAACTGACAAGCATTGGATGTCAGAGGACCTGTGGTTTCTTTCAGTTTCAGAAGTAGAGTTGAACTAGATATGGCCCATATGTTGAGGAAACACCGTTCTTTTGTTATGAGCACATTCACGTTTCCTGCTGTCTTAGAGACTCTAGAAAGCAAGAGCGTGCTTCTTGCTCTAAAGCAGAGTGTGATCAATGGGTGAGTACTCTGCTGTGTGTTTCACTTCAGAAATGGAGATAAAATCCAGGCTCTGAGTTTTCCTACAAGGAGAACTTCGATTCAAGTAAGGGCAGTTACTTTACAGCTCAAACGAACTACATCGTTCACGAAGCTCACACGTTTCTCATCTTAACTGAGAGGCATTGGATGTTAGAGTACCTTTGCTTTGTATCAATTTCAAGCAGAGTTGAACTACATATGGTCCGTATGTATAGGAAACACCGTTCTTTTCTTCTGAGCACACTAACGTTTCCTGTTGTCTTAGAGAATCTAGAAAGCAGGAGTGTGCTTCTTGCCCTAAAGCAGAGTGTGATCAATGCATGAGAAATCTGCTGGGTGTTTCACTTCAGAAATGGAGTTAAATCCCAGGCTCTGAGTCTTCCTACAAGCAAGACTTTTTTTCAGATAAGGCAGTAACTTTACAGCTCAAATGAACTACATCATTCACTAAGCTCACACGTTTCACATCTAAACTGACAAGCATTGGATGTTAGAGGACCTGTGGTTTGTTTAAGTTTCAGAATCATAGTTGAACTAGATATGGCCCGTATGTGTAGGTAACACCGTTCCTTTGTTCAGAGCACACTCAAGTTTCCCTGCTGTATTAGAGAATCTAGAAAGCAAGAGCGTGCTTCTTGTTCTAAAGCAGAGTGTTATCCATGGATGAGAACTGTGTTGTGTGTTTCCCTTCAGAAATGGAGTAAAACCTCAGGCTCTGTGTCTTCCTATAATCAAGACATCGTTTCAGGTAAGGGCAGTCACTTTTCAGCTCAAACGAACTACATCGTTCACTAAGCTCAAACGTTTCTCATCTTAACTGACAAGCATCGGATGTTAGAGGACCTGAGCTTTGTATCAGTTTCAGAAGCATAGTTGGATTAGATATGGTCCGTATGTGTAGGAAACACCGTTCTTTTCTTCTGAGCACACTCACGTTTCCTGTTGTCTTAGAGATTCTAGAAAGCAGGAGCGTGCTTCTTGCTCTAAAGCAGAGTGTGATCAATGGATGAGAAATCTGCTGTGTGTTTCACTTCAGAAATGGAGTTAAATCCCAGGCTCTGAGTCTCCCTACAAGCAAGACTTCGTTTCAGGTAAGGGCAGTAACTTTACAGCTCAAACGAACTACATCATTCACTAAGCTCACACGTTTCACATCTAAACTGACAAGCATTGGATGTTAGAGGACCTGTACTTTCTTTCAGTTTCAGAAGCAGAGTTTAACTAGATATGGCCCGTATGTGTAGGAAACACCATTCTTTTGTTCTGAGCACACTCACGTTTCCTGCTGTCTTAGAGACTGTAGAAAGCAAGAGCGTGCTTCTTGCTCTATAGTAGAGTGTGATCCATGGATGGGAACTATGCTGGGTGTGTCCCTTCAGAAATGGAGTTAAATCCCAGGCTCTGTGTCTTCCTATAAGCAAGACTTCGTTTCAAGTAAGGTCACTCACTTTTCAGCTCAAACGAACTACAACGTGCACAAAGCTCATACGTGTCTCATCTTAACTGACAAGCATTGAATGTTAGAGGACAATTGCTTTGTATCAGTTTCAGAAGAAGAGTTGGACTATATATGGTCCATATGTGTAGGAAAAACCGTTCATTTCTTCTCAGCACACTCACATTTCCTGCTGTATTAGAGAATCTAGAAAGCAAGAGAGTGCTTCTTGCTCTAAAGCAGAGTGTGATCCATCGATGAGAACTATGCTGTGTGTTTCCCTTCAGAAATGGAGTTATATTCCAGGCTCCGAGTCTTCCGACAAGCAAGACTTCGTTTCAAGTAAGGGCAGTCACTTTTCAGCTCAAACGATCTACATCGTTCATGAAGCTCACACGTTTCTCAAATAAACTGACAAGCATTGGATGTCAGAGGACCTGTGGTTTCTTTCAGTTTCAGAAGTAGAGTTGAACTAGATATGGCCCATATGTTGAGGAAACACCGTTCTTTTGTTCTGAGCACATTCACGTTTCCTGCTGTCTTAGAGACTCTAGAAAGCAAGAGCGTGCTTCTTGCTCTAAAGCAGACTGTGATCAATGGATGAGAATTCTGCTGTGTGTTTCACTTCAGAAATGGAGATAAAACCCAGGCTCTGAGTCTTCCTACAAGGAGAACTTCGATTCAAGTAAGGGCAGTTACTTTACAGCTCAAACGAACTACATCGTTCACGAAGCTCACACGTTTCTCATCTTAACTGAGAGGCATTGGATGTTAGAGTACCTTTGCTTTGTATCAATTTCAAGCAGAGTTGAACTACATATGGTCCGTATGTATAGGAAACACCGTTCTTTTCTTCTGAGCACACTAACGTTTCCTGTTGTCTTAGAGAATCTAGAAAGCAGGAGTGTGCTTCTTGCTCTAAAGCAGAGTGTGATCAATGGATGAGAAATCTGCTATGTGTTTCACTTCAGAAATGGAGTTAATTCCCAGGCTCTGAGTCTTCCTACAAGGAAGACCTCGATTCAAGTAAGGGCAATTACTTTACAGCTCAAATGAACTACATGGTTCACGAAGCTCACACGTTCCTCATCTTAACTGACAAGCATTGGATGTCAGAGGACCTGTGGTTTCTTTCAGTTTCAGAAGCGGAGTTGAAGTAGATATGGCCCGTATGTGTAGGAAACACCGTTCTTTTCTTCTGAGCACACTCACATTTCCTGCTGTCTTAGAGACTGTAGAAAGCAAGAGCATGCTTCTTGCTCTAAAGCAGAGTGTGATCAATGGATGAGAAATCTGCTGTGTGTTTCACTTCAGAAATGGAGTTAAAACCCAGGCTCTGAGTCTTCCTACAAGGAGAACTTCGATTCAAGTAAGGGCAGTTACTTTAGAGCTCAAACGAACTACATCGTTCACGAAGCTCACACGTTTCTCATCTTAACTGAGAGACATTGGATGTTAGAGTACCATTGCTTTGTATCAATTTCAAGCAGAGTTGAACTACATATGGTCTGTATGTATAGGAAACACCGTTCTTTTCTTTTGAGCACACTCAGGTTTCCTGTTGTCTTAGAGAATCTAGAAAGCAGGAGTGTGCTTCTTGCTCTAAAGCAGAGTGTGATCAATGGATGAGAAATCTGCTGTGTGTTTCACTTCAGAAATGGAGTTAAAACCCAGGCTCTGAGTCTTCCTCCAAGGAGAACTTCGATTCAAGTAAGGGCAGTTACTTTACCCCTCAAACGAACTACATCATTCACTAAGCTCACACGTTTCACATCTAAACTGACAAGCATTGGATGTTAGAGGACCTGTACTTTCTTTCAGTTTCAGAAGCAGAGTTGAACTAGATATGGCCCGTATGTGTAGGAAACACCGTTCTTTTGTTCTGAGCACACTCACGTTTCCTGCTGTCTTAGAGACTGTAGAAAGCAAGAGCATGCTTCTTGCTCTAAAGCAGAGTGTGATCCATGGATGAGAACTATGCTGTGTGTTTCCCTTCAGAAATGGAGTAAAACCCCAGGCTCTGAGTCTTCCTACAAGGAGAACTTCGATTCAAGTAAGGGCAGTTACTTTACAGCTCAAACGAACTACATAGTTCACGAAGCTCACACGTTTCTCATCTTAACTGAGAGACATTGGATGTTAGAGTACCTTTGCTTTGTATCAATTTCAAGCAGAGTTGAACTACATATGGTCCGTATGTATAGAAAACACCGTTCTTTTCTTTTGAGCACACTCACGTTTCCTGTTGTCTTAGAGAATCTAGAAAGCAGGAGTGTGCTTCTTGCTCTAAAGCAGAGTGTGATCAATGGATGAGAAATCTGCTGTGTGTTTCACTTCAGAAATGGAGTTAAAATCCAGGCTCTGAGTCTTCCTCCAAGGAGAACTTCGATTCAAGTAAGGGCAGTTACTTTACAGCTCAAACGAACTACATCATTCACTAAGCTCACACGTTTCACATCTAAACTGACAAGCATTGGATGTTAGAGGACCTGTACTTTCTTTCAGTTTCAGAAGCAGAGTTGAACTAGATATGGCCCGTATGTGTAGGAAACACCGTTCTTTTGTTCTGAGCACACTCACGTTTCCTGCTGTCTTAGAGAATGTAGAAAGCAAGAGCATGCTTCTTGCTCTAAAGCAGAGTGTGATCCATGGATGAGAACTATGCTGTGTGTTTCCCTTCAGAAATGGAGTAAAACCCCAGGCTCTGTGTCTTCCTATAAGCAAGACTTCCTTTCAGGTAAGGGCAGTCACTTTTCAGCTCAAACGAACTACATCGTGCACGAAGCTCACACGTGTCTCATCTTAACTGACAAGCATTGAATGTTAGAGGACAATTGCTTTGTATCAGTTTCAGAAGAAGAGTTGGACTATATATGGTCCATATGTGTAGGAAACAGCGTTCATTTGTTCTGAGCACACTCACGTTTCCTGCTATATTAGAGAATCTACAAAGCAAGAGAGTGCTTCTTGCTCTATAACAGAGTGTGATCAATGGATGAAAACTGTGTTGTGTGTTTCCCTTCAGAAATGGAGTAAAATCCCAGGCTCTGTGTCTTCCTATAATCAAGACATCGTTTCAGGTAAGGGCAGTCACTTTTCAGCTCAAACAAATTACATCGTTCACAAAGCTCACACGTTTCTCATCTTAAGTGACAAGCATTGGAAGTTTGAGGACCTGTGGTTTGTTTCAGGTTCAGAAGCAGAGTTGAACTAGATATGGCCCGTATGTGTAGGAAACACCGTTCTTTTGTTCAGAGCACACTCAAGTTTCCTGCTGTATTAGAGAATCTAGAAAGCAAGAGCGTGCTTCTTGTTCTAAAGCAGAGTGTGATCCATGGATGAGAACTGTGTTGTGTGTTTCCCTTCAGAAATGGAGTAAAACCCCAGGCTCTGTGTCTTCCTATAATCAAGACATCGTTTCAGGTAAGGGCACTCACTTTTCAGCTCAAATGAACTACATCGTGCACGAAGCTCACACGTGTCTCATCTTAACTGACAAGCATTGAATATTACAGGACAATTGCTTTGTATCAGTTTCACAACAAGAGTTGGACTATATATGGTCCATATGTGTAGGAAACACCGTTCATTTGTTCTCAGCACACTCATGTTTCCTGCTGTATTAGAGAATCTAGAAAGCAAGAGAGTGCTTCTTGCTCTAAAGCAGAGTGTGATCAATGGATCAGAACTCTGCTGTGTGTTTCACTTCAGAAATGGAGCTAAATCCCATGCTCTGAGTCTTCCTACAAGGAAGACTTCGATTCAAGTAAGGGCAGATACTTTACAGCTCAAACGAACTACATCTTTCACGAAGCACACACGTTTCTCATCTTAACTGACAAGCATTGGATGTTAGAGGACCTGTGGTTTGTTTCAGTTTCAGAAGCAGAGTTGAAATAGATATGGCCCATATGTTGAGGAAACACCGTTCTTTTGTTCTGAGCACACTCACGTTTCCTGCTGTCTTAGAGACTGTAGAATGCAAGAGCATGCTTCTTGCTCTAAAGCAGAGTGTGATCCATGGATGAGAACTATGCTGTGTGTTTCCCTTCAGAAATGGAGTTAAATCCCAGGCTCTGTGTCTTCCTACAAGCAAGAGTTCGTTTAAAGTAAGGGCAGTCACTTTTCAGCTCAAACGAACTACATCGTTCACGAAGCTAACACGTGTCTCATCTTAACTGACAAGCATTGAATGTTAGAGGACAATTGCTTTGTATCAGTTTCAGAAGAAGAGTTGGACTATATATGGTCCATATGTGTAGGAAACACCGTTCATTTGTTCTCAGCACACTCATGTTTCCTGCTATATTAGAGAATCTAGAAAGCAAGAGAGTGCTTCTTGCTCTAAAGCAGAGGGAGATCAATGGATGAGAACTCTGCTTTGTGTTTCACTTCAGAAATGGAGTTAAAACCCAGGCTCTGAGTCTTCCTACAAGGAGAACTTCGATTCAAGTAAGGGCAGTTACTTTACAGCTCAAACGAACTACATCGTTCACGAAGCTCACACGTTTCTCATCTTAACTGAGAGACATTGGATGTTAGAGTACCATTGCTTTGTATCAATTTCAAGCAGAGTTGAACTATATATGGTCTGTATGTATAGGAAACACCGTTCTTTTCTTTTGAGCACACTCAGGTTTCCTGTTGTCTTAGAGAATCTAGAAAGCAGGAGTGTGCTTCTTGCTCTAAAGCAGAGTGTGATCAATGGATGAGAAATCTGCTGTGTGTTTCACTTCAGAAATGGAGTTAAAACCCAGGCTCTGAGTCTTCCTCCAAGGAGAACTTCGATTCAAGTAAGGGCAGTTACTTTACCCCTCAAACGAACTACATCATTCACTAAGCTCACACGTTTCACATCTAAACTGACAAGCATTGGATGTTAGAGGACCTGTACTTTCTTTCAGTTTCAGAAGCAGAGTTGAACTAGATATGGCCCGTATGTGTAGGAAACACCGTTCTTTTGTTCTGAGCACACTCACGTTTCCTGCTGTCTTAGAGACTGTAGAAAGCAAGAGCATGCTTCTTGCTCTAAAGCAGAGTGTGATCCATGGATGAGAACTATGCTGTGTGTTTCCCTTCAGAAATGGAGTAAAACCCCAGGCTCTGAGTCTTCCTACAAGGAGAACTTCGATTCAAGTAAGGGCAGTTACTTTACAGCTCAAACGAACTACATCGTTCACGAAGCTCACACGTTTCTCATCTTAACTGAGAGACATTGGATGTTAGAGTACCTTTGCTTTGTATCAATTTCAAGCAGAGTTGAACTACATATGGTCCGTATGTATAGAAAACACCGTTCTTTTCTTTTGAGCACACTCACGTTTCCTGTTGTCTTAGAGAATCTAGAAAGCAGGAGTGTGCTTCTTGCTCTAAAGCAGAGTGTGATCAATGGATGAGAAATCTGCTGTGTGTTTCACTTCAGAAATGGAGTTAAAATCCAGGCTCTGAGTCTTCCTCCAAGGAGAACTTCGATTCAAGTAAGGGCAGTTACTTTACAGCTCAAACGAACTACATCATTCACTAAGCTCACACGTTTCACATCTAAACTGACAAGCATTGGATGTTAGAGGACCTGTACTTTCTTTCAGTTTCAGAAGCAGAGTTGAACTAGATATGGCCCGTATGTGTAGGAAACACCGTTCTTTTGTTCTGAGCACACTCACGTTTCCTGCTGTCTTAGAGAATGTAGAAAGCAAGAGCGTGCTTCTTGCTCTAAAGCAGAGTGTGATCCATGGATGAGAACTATGCTGTGTGTTTCCCTTCAGAAATGGAGTAAAACCCCAGGCTCTGTGTCTTCCTATAAGCAAGACTTCCTTTCAGGTAAGGGCAGTCACTTTTCAGCTCAAACGAACTACATCGTGCACGAAGCTCACACGTGTCTCATCTTAACTGACAAGCATTGAATGTTAGAGGACAATTGCTTTGTATCAGTTTCAGAAGAAGAGTTGGACTATATATGGTCCATATGTGTAGGAAACAGCGTTCATTTGTTCTGAGCACACTCACGTTTCCTGCTATATTAGAGAATCTACAAAGCAAGAGAGTGCTTCTTGCTCTATAACAGAGTGTGATCAATGGATGAAAACTGTGTTGTGTGTTTCCCTTCAGAAATGGAGTAAAATCCCAGGCTCTGTGTCTTCCTATAATCAAGACATCATTTCAGGTAAGGGCAGTCACTTTTCAGCTCAAACAAATTACATCGTTCACAAGCTCACACGTTTCTCATCTTAAGTGAGAGGCATTGGATGTTAGAGTACCTTTGCTTTGTATCAATTTCAAGCAGAGTTGAACTACATATGGTCCGTATGTATTGGAAACACCGTTCTTTTCTTCTGAGCACACTAACGTTTCCTGTTGTCTTAGAGAATCTAGAAAGCAGGAGTGTGCTGCTTGCCTAAAGCAGAGTGTGATCAATGGATGAGAAATCTGCTGTGTGTTTCACTTCAGAAATGGAGTTAAATCCCAGGCTCTGAGTCTTCCTACAAGCAAGACTTTGTTTCAGGTAAGGGCAGTAACTATACAGCTCAAATGAACTACATCATTCACTAAGCTCACACGTTTCACATCTAAACTGACAAGCATTGGATGTTAGAGGACCTGTACTTTCTTTCAGTTTCAGAAGCAGAGTTGAACTAGATATGGCCCGTATGTGTAGGAAACACCGTTCTTTTGTTCTGAGCACACTCACGTTTCCTGCTGTCTTAGAGACTGTAGAATGCAAGAGCGTGCTTCTTGCTCTAAAGCAGAGTGTGATCCATGCATGACAACTGTGCTGTGTGTTTCCCTTAAGAAATGGAGTTAAATCCCAGGCTCTGTGTCTTCCTACAAGCAAGACTTCGTTTCAAGTAAGGGCACTCACTTTTCAGCTCAAACGAACTACAACGTGCACAAAGCTCATACGTGTCTCATCTTAACTGACAAGCATTGAATGTTAGAGGACAATTGCTTTGTATCAGTTTCAGAAGAAGAGTTGGACTATATATGGTCCATATGTGTAGGAAAAACCGTTCATTTGTTCTCAGCACACTCACTTTTCCTGCTGTATTAGAGAATCTAGAAAACAAGAGAGTGCTTCTTGCTCTAAAGCAGAGTGTGATCCATCGATGAGAACTATGCTGTGTGTTTCCCTTCAGAAATGGAGTTATATTCCAGGCTCTGAGTCTTCCTAAAAGCAAGACTTCGTTTCAAGTAAGGGCAGTCACTTTTCAGCTCAAACGATCTACATCGTTCATGAAGCTCACACGTTTCTCATCTTAACTGAGAGGCATTGGATGTTAGAGTACCTTTGCTTTGTATCAATTTCAAGCAGAGTTGAACTACATACGGTCCGTATGTATAGGAAACACCGTTCTTTTCTTCTGAGCACACTAACGTTTCCTGTTGTCTTAGAGAATCTAGAAAGCAGGAGTGTGCTTCTTGCTCTAAAGCAGACTGTGATCAATGGATGAGAACTCTGCTGTGTGTTTCACTTCAGAAATGGTGTTAAATCCCAGGCTCTGAGTCTTCCTACAAGGAAGACCTCGATTCAAGTAAGGGCAGTGATTTACAGCTCAAATTAACTACATGGTTCACGAAGCTCACACGTTCCTCATCTTAACTGACAAGCATTGGATGTTAGAGGACCTGTGGTTTGTTTAAGTTTCAGAATCATAGTTGAACTAGATATGGCCCGTATGTGTAGGTAACACCGTTCCTTTGTTCAGAGCACACTCAATTTTCCCTGCTGTATTAGAGAATCTAGAAAGCAAGAGCGTGCTTCTTGTTCTAAAGCAGAGTGTTATCCATGGATGAGAACTGTGTTGTGTGTTTCCCTTCAGAAATGGAGTAAAACCTCAGGCTCTGTGTCTTCCTATAATCAAGACATCGTTTCAGGTAAGGGCAGTCACTTTTCAGCTCAAACGAACTACATCGTTCACTAAGCTCAAACGTTTCTCATCTTAACTGACAAGCATCGGATGTTAGAGGACCCGAGCTTTGTATCAGTTTCAGAAGCAGAGTTGGATTAGATATGGTCCGTATGTATAGGAAACACCATTCTTTTCTTCTGAGCACACTCAGGTTTCCTGTTGTCTTAGAGAATCTAGAAAGCAGGAGTGTGCTTCTTGCTCTAAAGCAGAGTGTGATCAATGGATGAGAAATCTGCTGTGTGTTTCACTTCAGAAATGGAGTTAAATCCCAGGCTCTGAGTCTTCCTACAAGCAAGACTTTGTTTCAGGTAAGGGCAGTAACTTTACAGCTCAAATGAACTACATCATTCACTAAGCTCACACGTTTCACATCTAAACTGACAAGCATTGGATGTTAGAGGACCTGTACTTTCTTTCAGTTTCAGAAGCAGAGTTGAACTAGATATGGCCCGTATGTGTAGGAAACACCGTTCTTTTGTTCTGAGCACACTCACGTTTCCTGCTGTCTTAGAGACTGTAGAATGCAAGAGCGTGCTTCTTGCTCTAAAGCAGAGTGTGATCCATGCATGACAACTATGCTGTGTGTTTCCCTTAAGAAATGGAGTTAAATCCCAGGCTCTGTGTCTTCCTACAAGCAAGACTTCGTTTCAAGTAAGGGCACTCACTTTTCAGCTCAAACGAACTACAACGTGCACAAAGCTCATATGTGTCTCATCTTAACTGACAAGCATTGAATGTTAGAGGACAATTGCTTTGTATCAGTTTCAGAAGAAGAGTTGGACTATATATGGTCCATATGTGTAGGAAAAACCGTTCATTTGTTCTCAGCACACTCACTTTTCCTGCTGTATTAGAGAATCTAGAAAACAAGAGAGTGCTTCTTGCTCTAAAGCAGAGTGTGATCCATCGATGAGAACTATGCTGTGTGTTTCCCTTCAGAAATGGAGTTATATTCCAGGCTCTGAGTCTTCCTAAAAGCAAGACTTCGTTTCAAGTAAGGGCAGTCACTTTTCAGCTCAAACGATCTACATCGTTCATGAAGCTCACACGTTTCTCATCTTAACTGAGAGGCATTGGATGTTAGAGTACCTTTGCTTTGTATCAATTTCAAGCAGAGTTGAACTACATACGGTCCGTATGTATAGGAAACACAGTTCTTTTCTTCTGAGCACACTAACGTTTCCTGTTGTCTTAGAGAATCTAGAAAGCAGGAGTGTGCTTCTTGCTCTAAAGCAGACTGTGATCAATGGATGAGAACTCTGCTGTGTGTTTCACTTCAGAAATGGTGTTAAATCCCAGGCTCTGAGTCTTCCTACAAGGAAGACCTCGATTCAAGTAAGGGCAGTGATTTACAGCTCAAATTAACTACATGGTTCACGAAGCTCACACGTTCCTCATCTTAACTGACAAGCATTGGATGTTAGAGGACCTGTGGTTTGTTTAAGTTTCAGAATCATAGTTGAACTAGATATGGCCCGTATGTGTAGGTAACACCGTTCCTTTGTTCAGAGCACACTCAAGTTTCCCTGCTGTATTAGAGAATCTAGAAAGCAAGAGCGTGCTTCTTGTTCTAAAGCAGAGTGTTATCCATGGATGAGAACTGTGTTGTGTGTTTCCCTTCAGAAATGGAGTAAAACCTCAGGCTCTGTGTCTTCCTATAATCAAGACATCGTTTCAGGTAAGGGCAGTCACTTTTCAGCTCAAACGAACTACATCGTTCACTAAGCTCAAACGTTTCTCATCTTAACTGACAAGCATCGGATGTTAGAGGACCCGAGCTTTGTATCAGTTTCAGAAGCAGAGTTGGATTAGATATGGTCCGTATGTGTAGGAAACACCATTCTTTTCTTCTGAGCACACTCAGGTTTCCTGTTGTCTTAGAGAATCTAGAAAGCAGGAGTGTGCTTCTTGCTCTAAAGCAGAGTGTGATCAATGGATGAGAAATCTGCTGTGTGTTTCACTTCAGAAATGGAGTTAAATCCCAGGCTCTGAGTCTTCCTACAAGCAAGACTTTGTTTCAGGTAAGGGCAGTAACTTTACAGCTCAAATGAACTACATCATTCACTAAGCTCACACGTTTCACATCTAAACTGACAAGCATTGGATGTTAGAGGACCTGTAATTTCTTTCAGTTTCAGAAGCAGAGTTGAACTAGATATGGCCCGTATGTGTAGGAAACACCATTCTTTTGTTCTGAGCACACTCAGGTTTCCTGCTGTCTTAGAGACTGTAGAAAGCAAGAGCGTGCTTTTTGCTCTAAAGCAGAGTGTGATCCATGGATGGGAACTATGCTATGTGTTCCCCTTCAGAAATGGAGTTAAATCCCAGGCTCTGTGTCTTCCTACAAGCAAGACTTCGTTTCAAGTAAGGGCACTCACTTTTCAGCTCAAACGAACTACAATGTGCATGGGGCTCATACGTGTCTCATCTTAACTGACAAGCATTGAATGTTAGAGGACAATTGCTTTGTATCAGTTTCAGAAGAAGAGTTGGAGTATATATGGTCCATATGTGTAGGAAACACCGTTCATTTGTTCTCAGCACACTCACGTTTCCTGCTTTATTAGAGATTCTAGAAAGCAAGAGCGTGCTTCTTGCTCTAAAGCAGACTGTGATCAATGGATGAGAACTCTGCTGTGTGTTTCACTTCAGAAATGGTGTTAAATCCCAGGCTCTGAGTCTTCCTACAAGGAAGACGTCGATTCAAGTAAGGGCAGTTACTTTACAGCTCAAATGAACTATATGGTTCACGAAGCTCACACGTTCCTCATCTTAACTGACAAGCATTGGATGTTAGAGGACCTGTGGTTTGTTTAAGTTTCAGAATCAGAGTTGAACTAGATATGGCCCGTATGTGTAGGTAACACCGTTCCTTTGTTCAGAGCACACTCAAGTTTCCCTGCTGTATTAGAGAATCTAGAAAGCAAGAGCGTGCTTCTTGCTCTAAAGCAGAGTGTGATCCTTCGATGAGAACTATGCTGTGTGTTTCCCTTCCGAAATGGAGTTATATTCCAGGCTCTGAGTCTTCCTACAAGCAAGACTTCGTTTCAAGTAAGGGCAGTCACTTTTCAGCTCAAACGATCTCCATCGTTCATGAAGCTCACACGTTTCTCATATAAACTGACAAGCATTGGATGTCAGAGGACCTGTGGTTTCTTTCAGTTTCAGAAGTAGAGTTGAACTAGATATGGCCCATATGTTGAGGAAACACCGTTCTTTTGTTCAGAGCACACTCAAGTTTCCCTGCTGTATTAGAGAATCTAGAAAGCAAGAGCGTGCTTCTTGTTCTAAAGCAGAGTGTGATCCATGGATGAGAACTATGCTGTGTGTTTCCCTTCAGAAATGGAGTAAAACCCCAGGCTCTGTGTCTTCCTATAAGCAAGACTTCGTTTCAGGTCAGGGCAGTCACTTTTCAGCTCAAACGAACTACATCGTGCACGAAGCTCACACGTTTCCCATCTTATCTGAGAGACATTGGATGTTAGAGTACCTTTGCTTTGTATCAATTTCAAGCAGAGTTGAACTACATATGGTCCGTATGTATTGGAAACACCGTTCTTTTCTTCTGAGCACACTAACGTTTCCTGTTGTCTCAGAGAATCTAGAAAGCAGGAGTGTGCTTCTTGCCTAAAGCAGAGTGTGATCAATGGATGAGAAATCTGCTGTGTGTTTCACTTCAGAAATGGAGTTAAAACCCAGGCTCTGAGTCTTCCTACAAGGAGAACTTCGATTCAAGTAAGGGCAGTTACTTTACAGCTCAAACGAACTACATCGTTCACGAAGCTCACACGTTTCTCATCTTAACTGAGAGACATTGGATGTTAGAGTACCTTTGCTTTGTATCAATTTCAAGCAGAGTTGAACTACATATGGTCCGTATGTATTGGAAACACCGTTCTTTTGTTCTGAGCACACTCACGTTTCCTGTTGTCTTAGAGACTGTAGAATGCAAGAGCGTGCTTCTTGCTCCAAAGCAGAGTGTGATCCATGCATGACAACTATGCTGTGTGTTTCCCTTCAGAAATGGAGTTAAATCCCAGGCTCTGTGTCTTCCTACAAGCAAGACTTCGTTTCAAGTAAGGGCACTCACTTTTCAGCTCAAACGAACTACAACGTGCACGAAGCTCATACGTGTCTCATCTTAACTGACAAGCATTGAATGTTAGAGGACAATTGCTTTGTATCAGTTTCAGAAGAAGAGTTGGACTATATATGGTCCATATGTGTAGGAAAAACCGTTCATTTGTTCTCAGCACACTCACTTTTCCTGCTGTATTAGAGAATCTAGAAAACAAGAGAGTGCTTCTTGCTCTAAAGCAGAGTGTGATCCATCGATGAGAACTATGCTGTGTGTTTCCCTTCAGAAATGGAGTTATATTCCAGGCTCTGAGTCTTCCTACAAGCAAGAATTCGTTTCAAGTAAGGGCAGTCACTTTTCAGCTCAAACGATCTACATCGTTCATGAAGCTCACACGTTTCTCAAATAAACTGACAAGCATTGGATGTCAGAGGACCTGTGGTTTCTTTCAGTTTCAGAAGTAGAGTTGAACTAGATATGGCCCATATGTTGAGGAAACACCGTTCTTTTGTTCTGAGCACATTCAGGTTTCCTGCTGTCTTACAGACTCTAGAAAGCAAGAGTGTGCTTCTTGCTCTAAAGCAGAGTGTGATCAATGGATGAGTACTCTGCTGTGTGTTTCACTTCAGAAATGGAGATAAAATCCAGGCTCTGAGTCTTCCTACAAGGAGAACTTCGATTCAAGTAAGGGCAGTTACTTTACAGCTCAAACGAACTACATCGTTCACGAAGCTCACACGTTTCTCATCTTAACTGAGAGGCATTGGATGTTAGAGTACCTTTGCTTTGTATCAATTTCAAGCAGAGTTGATCTACATATGGTCCGTATGTATAGGAAACACCGTTCTTTTCTTCTGAGCACACTAACGTTTCCTGTTGTCTTAGAGAATCTAGAAAGCAGGAGTGTGCTTCTTGCTCTAAAGCAGAGTGTGATCAATGGATGAGAAATCTGCTATGTGTTTCACTTCAGAAATGGAGTTAATTCCCAGGCTCTGAGTCTTCCTACAAGGAAGACCTCGATTCAAGTAAGGGCAATTACTTTACAGCTCAAATGAACTACAGGGTTCACGAAGCTCACACGTTCCTCATCTTAACTGACAAGCATTGGATGTCAGAGGACCTGTACTTTCTTTCAGTTTCAGAAGCAGAGTTGAACTAGATATGGCCCGTATGTGTAGGAAACACCGTTCTTTTCTTCTGAGCACACTCACGTTTCCTGCTGTCTTAGAGACTGTAGAAAGCAAGAGCATGCTTCTTGCTCTAAAGCAGAGTGTGATCAATGGATGAGAAATCTGCTGTGTGTTTCACTTCAGAAATGGAGTTAAAACCCAAGCTCTGAGTTCCTACAAGGAGAACTTCGATTCAAGTTAGGGCAGTTACTTTACAGCTCAAACGAACTACATCGTTCACAAAGCTCACACGTTTCTCATCTTAACTGAGAGACATTGGATGTTAGAGTACCTTTGCTTTGTATCAATTTCAAGCAGAGTTGAACTACATGTGGTCTGTATGTATTGGAAACACCGTTCTTTTCTTCTGAGCACACTAACGTTTCCTGTTGTCTTAGAGAATCTAGAAAGCAGGTGTGTGCTTCTTGCTCTAAAGCAGAGTGTGATCAATGGATGAGAAATCTGCTGTGTGTTTCACTTCAGAAATGGAGTTAAATCCCAGTCTCTGAGTCTTCCTACAAGCAAGACTTTGTTTCAGGTAAGGGCAGTAACTTTACAGCTAAAATGAACTACGTCATTCACTAAGCTCACACGTTTCACATCTAAACTGACAAGCATTGGATGTTAGAGGACCTGTACTTTCTTTCAGTTTCAGAAGCAGAGTTGAACTAGATATGGCCCGTATGTGTAGGAAACACCATTCTTTTGTTCTGAGCACATTCACGTTTCCTGCTGTCTTAGAGACTCTAGAAAGCAAGAGCGTGCTTCTTGCTCTAAAGCAGAGTGTGAACAATGGATGAGAACTCTGCTGTGTGTTTCAATTCAGAAATGGAGTCAAAACCCAGGCTCTGAGTCTTCCTACAAGGAGGTCTTCGATTCAAGTAAGGGCAGTTACTTTACAGCTCAAACGAACTACATCGTTCACGAAGCTCACACGTTTCTCATCTTAACTGAGAGACATTGGATGTTAGAGTACCTTTGCTTTGTATCAATTTCAAGCAGAGTTGAACTACATATGGTCCGTATGTATTGGAAACACCGTTCTTTTCTTCTGAGCACACTAACGTTTCCTGTTGTCTTAGAGAATCTAGAAAGCAGGAGTGTGCTGCTTGCCTAAAGCAGAGTGTGATCAATGGATGAGAAATCTGCTGTGTGTTTCACTTCAGAAATGGAGTTAAATCCCAGGCTCTGAGTCTTCCTACAAGCAAGACTTTGTTTCAGGTAAGGGCAGTAACTATACAGCTCAAATGAACTACATCATTCACTAAGCTCACACGTTTCACATCAAAACTGACAAGCATTGGATGTTAGAGGACCTGTACTTTCTTTCAGTTTCAGAAGCAGAGTTGAACTAGATATGGCCCGTATGTGTAGGAAACACCGTTCTTTTGTTCTGAGCACACTCACGTTTCCTGCTGTCTTAGAGACTGTAGAATGCAAGAGCGTGCTTCTTGCTCTAAAGCAGAGTGTGATCCATGCATGACAACTGTGCTGTGTGTTTCCCTTAAGAAATGGAGTTAAATCCCAGGCTCTGTGTCTTCCTACAAGCAAGACTTCGTTTCAAGTAAGGGCACTCACTTTTCAGCTCAAACGAACTACAACGTGCACAAAGCTCATACGTGTCTCATCTTAACTGACAAGCATTGAATGTTAGAGGACAATTGCTTTGTATCAGTTTCAGAAGAAGAGTTGGACTATATATGGTCCATATGTGTAGGAAAAACCGTTCATTTGTTCTCAGCACACTCACTTTTCCTGCTGTATTAGAGAATCTAGAAAACAAGAGAGTGCTTCTTGCTCTAAAGCAGAGTGTGATCCATCGATGAGAACTATGCTGTGTGTTTCCCTTCAGAAATGGAGTTATATTCCAGGCTCTGAGTCTTCCTAAAAGCAAGACTTCGTTTCAAGTAAGGGCAGTCACTTTTCAGCTCAAACGATCTACATCGTTCATGAAGCTCACACGTTTCTCATCTTAACTGAGAGGCATTGGATGTTAGAGTACCTTTGCTTTGTATCAATTTCAAGCAGAGTTGAACTACATACGGTCCGTATGTATAGGAAACACCGTTCTTTTCTTCTGAGCACACTAACGTTTCCTGTTGTCTTAGAGAATCTAGAAAGCAGGAGTGTGCTTCTTGCTCTAAAGCAGACTGTGATCAATGGATGAGAACTCTGCTGTGTGTTTCACTTCAGAAATGGTGTTAAATCCCAGGCTCTGAGTCTTCCTACAAGGAAGACCTCGATTCAAGTAAGGGCAGTGATTTACAGCTCAAATTAACTACATGGTTCACGAAGCTCACACGTTCCTCATCTTAACTGACAAGCATTGGATGTTAGAGGACCTGTGGTTTGTTTAAGTTTCAGAATCATAGTTGAACTAGATATGGCCCGTATGTGTAGGTAACACCGTTCCTTTGTTCAGAGCACACTCAATTTTCCCTGCTGTATTAGAGAATCTAGAAAGCAAGAGCGTGCTTCTTGTTCTAAAGCAGAGTGTTATCCATGGATGAGAACTGTGTTGTGTGTTTCCCTTCAGAAATGGAGTAAAACCTCAGGCTCTGTGTCTTCCTATAATCAAGACATCGTTTCAGGTAAGGGCAGTCACTTTTCAGCTCAAACGAACTACATCGTTCACTAAGCTCAAACGTTTCTCATCTTAACTGACAAGCATCGGATGTTAGAGGACCCGAGCTTTGTATCAGTTTCAGAAGCAGAGTTGGATTAGATATGGTCCGTATGTGTAGGAAACACCATTCTTTTCTTCTGAGCACACTCAGGTTTCCTGTTGTCTTAGAGAATCTAGAAAGCAGGAGTGTGCTTCTTGCTCTAAAGCAGAGTGTGATCAATGGATGAGAAATCTGCTGTGTGTTTCACTTCAGAAATGGAGTTAAATCCCAGGCTCTGAGTCTTCCTACAAGCAAGACTTTGTTTCAGGTAAGGGCAGTAACTTTACAGCTCAAATGAACTACATCATTCACTAAGCTCACACGTTTCACATCTAAACTGACAAGCATTGGATGTTAGAGGACCTGTACTTTCTTTCAGTTTCAGAAGCAGAGTTGAACTAGATATGGCCCGTATGTGTAGGAAACACCGTTCTTTTGTTCTGAGCACACTCACGTTTCCTGCTGTCTTAGAGACTGTAGAATGCAAGAGCGTGCTTCTTGCTCTAAAGCAGAGTGTGATCCATGCATGACAACTATGCTGTGTGTTTCCCTTAAGAAATGGAGTTAAATCCCAGGCTCTGTGTCTTCCTACAAGCAAGACTTCGTTTCAAGTAAGGGCACTCACTTTTCAGCTCAAACGAACTACAACGTGCACAAAGCTCATATGTGTCTCATCTTAACTGACAAGCATTGAATGTTAGAGGACAATTGCTTTGTATCAGTTTCAGAAGAAGAGTTGGACTATATATGGTCCATATGTGTAGGAAAAACCGTTCATTTGTTCTCAGCACACTCACTTTTCCTGCTGTATTAGAGAATCTAGAAAACAAGAGAGTGCTTCTTGCTCTAAAGCAGAGTGTGATCCATCGATGAGAACTATGCTGTGTGTTTCCCTTCAGAAATGGAGTTATATTCCAGGCTCTGAGTCTTCCTAAAAGCAAGACTTCGTTTCAAGTAAGGGCAGTCACTTTTCAGCTCAAACGATCTACATCGTTCATGAAGCTCACACGTTTCTCATCTTAACTGAGAGGCATTGGATGTTAGAGTACCTTTGCTTTGTATCAATTTCAAGCAGAGTTGAACTACATACGGTCCGTATGTATAGGAAACACAGTTCTTTTCTTCTGAGCACACTAACGTTTCCTGTTGTCTTAGAGAATCTAGAAAGCAGGAGTGTGCTTCTTGCTCTAAAGCAGACTGTGATCAATGGATGAGAACTCTGCTGTGTGTTTCACTTCAGAAATGGTGTTAAATCCCAGGCTCTGAGTCTTCCTACAAGGAAGACCTCGATTCAAGTAAGGGCAGTGATTTACAGCTCAAATTAACTACATGGTTCACGAAGCTCACACGTTCCTCATCTTAACTGACAAGCATTGGATGTTAGAGGACCTGTGGTTTGTTTAAGTTTCAGAATCATAGTTGAACTAGATATGGCCCGTATGTGTAGGTAACACCGTTCCTTTGTTCAGAGCACACTCAAGTTTCCCTGCTGTATTAGAGAATCTAGAAAGCAAGAGCGTGCTTCTTGTTCTAAAGCAGAGTGTTATCCATGGATGAGAACTGTGTTGTGTGTTTCCCTTCAGAAATGGAGTAAAACCTCAGGCTCTGTGTCTTCCTATAATCAAGACATCGTTTCAGGTAAGGGCAGTCACTTTTCAGCTCAAACGAACTACATCGTTCACTAAGCTCAAACGTTTCTCATCTTAACTGACAAGCATCGGATGTTAGAGGACCCGAGCTTTGTATCAGTTTCAGAAGCAGAGTTGGATTAGATATGGTCCGTATGTGTAGGAAACACCATTCTTTTCTTCTGAGCACACTCAGGTTTCCTGTTGTCTTAGAGAATCTAGAAAGCAGGAGTGTGCTTCTTGCTCTAAAGCAGAGTGTGATCAATGGATGAGAAATCTGCTGTGTGTTTCACTTCAGAAATGGAGTTAAATCCCAGGCTCTGAGTCTTCCTACAAGCAAGACTTTGTTTCAGGTAAGGGCAGTAACTTTACAGCTCAAATGAACTACATCATTCACTAAGCTCACACGTTTCACATCTAAACTGACAAGCATTGGATGTTAGAGGACCTGTAATTTCTTTCAGTTTCAGAAGCAGAGTTGAACTAGATATGGCCCGTATGTGTAGGAAACACCATTCTTTTGTTCTGAGCACACTCAGGTTTCCTGCTGTCTTAGAGACTGTAGAAAGCAAGAGCGTGCTTTTTGCTCTAAAGCAGAGTGTGATCCATGGATGGGAACTATGCTATGTGTTCCCCTTCAGAAATGGAGTTAAATCCCAGGCTCTGTGTCTTCCTACAAGCAAGACTTCGTTTCAAGTAAGGGCACTCACTTTTCAGCTCAAACGAACTACAATGTGCATGGGGCTCATACGTGTCTCATCTTAACTGACAAGCATTGAATGTTAGAGGACAATTGCTTTGTATCAGTTTCAGAAGAAGAGTTGGAGTATATATGGTCCATATGTGTAGGAAACACCGTTCATTTGTTCTCAGCACACTCACGTTTCCTGCTTTATTAGAGATTCTAGAAAGCAAGAGCGTGCTTCTTGCTCTAAAGCAGACTGTGATCAATGGATGAGAACTCTGCTGTGTGTTTCACTTCAGAAATGGTGTTAAATCCCAGGCTCTGAGTCTTCCTACAAGGAAGACGTCGATTCAAGTAAGGGCAGTTACTTTACAGCTCAAATGAACTATATGGTTCACGAAGCTCACACGTTCCTCATCTTAACTGACAAGCATTGGATGTTAGAGGACCTGTGGTTTGTTTAAGTTTCAGAATCAGAGTTGAACTAGATATGGCCCGTATGTGTAGGTAACACCGTTCCTTTGTTCAGAGCACACTCAAGTTTCCCTGCTGTATTAGAGAATCTAGAAAGCAAGAGCGTGCTTCTTGCTCTAAAGCAGAGTGTGATCCTTCGATGAGAACTATGCTGTGTGTTTCCCTTCCGAAATGGAGTTATATTCCAGGCTCTGAGTCTTCCTACAAGCAAGACTTCGTTTCAAGTAAGGGCAGTCACTTTTCAGCTCAAACGATCTCCATCGTTCATGAAGCTCACACGTTTCTCATATAAACTGACAAGCATTGGATGTCAGAGGACCTGTGGTTTCTTTCAGTTTCAGAAGTAGAGTTGAACTAGATATGGCCCATATGTTGAGGAAACACCGTTCTTTTGTTCAGAGCACACTCAAGTTTCCCTGCTGTATTAGAGAATCTAGAAAGCAAGAGCGTGCTTCTTGTTCTAAAGCAGAGTGTGATCCATGGATGAGAACTATGCTGTGTGTTTCCCTTCAGAAATGGAGTAAAACCCCAGGCTCTGTGTCTTCCTATAAGCAAGACTTCGTTTCAGGTCAGGGCAGTCACTTTTCAGCTCAAACGAACTACATCGTGCACGAAGCTCACACGTTTCCCATCTTATCTGAGAGACATTGGATGTTAGAGTACCTTTGCTTTGTATCAATTTCAAGCAGAGTTGAACTACATATGGTCCGTATGTATTGGAAACACCGTTCTTTTGTTCTGAGCACACTCACGTTTCCTGTTGTCTTAGAGACTGTAGAATGCAAGAGCGTGCTTCTTGCTCCAAAGCAGAGTGTGATCCATGCATGACAACTATGCTGTGTGTTTCCCTTCAGAAATGGAGTTAAATCCCAGGCTCTGTGTCTTCCTACAAGCAAGACTTCGTTTCAAGTAAGGGCACTCACTTTTCAGCTCAAACGAACTACAACGTGCACGAAGCTCATACGTGTCTCATCTTAACTGACAAGCATTGAATGTTAGAGGACAATTGCTTTGTATCAGTTTCAGAAGAAGAGTTGGACTATATATGGTCCATATGTGTAGGAAAAACCGTTCATTTGTTCTCAGCACACTCACTTTTCCTGCTGTATTAGAGAATCTAGAAAACAAGAGAGTGCTTCTTGCTCTAAAGCAGAGTGTGATCCATCGATGAGAACTATGCTGTGTGTTTCCCTTCAGAAATGGAGTTATATTCCAGGCTCTGAGTCTTCCTACAAGCAAGAATTCGTTTCAAGTAAGGGCAGTCACTTTTCAGCTCAAACGATCTACATCGTTCATGAAGCTCACACGTTTCTCAAATAAACTGACAAGCATTGGATGTCAGAGGACCTGTGGTTTCTTTCAGTTTCAGAAGTAGAGTTGAACTAGATATGGCCCATATGTTGAGGAAACACCGTTCTTTTGTTCTGAGCACATTCAGGTTTCCTGCTGTCTTACAGACTCTAGAAAGCAAGAGTGTGCTTCTTGCTCTAAAGCAGAGTGTGATCAATGGATGAGTACTCTGCTGTGTGTTTCACTTCAGAAATGGAGATAAAATCCAGGCTCTGAGTCTTCCTACAAGGAGAACTTCGATTCAAGTAAGGGCAGTTACTTTACAGCTCAAACGAACTACATCGTTCACGAAGCTCACACGTTTCTCATCTTAACTGAGAGGCATTGGATGTTAGAGTACCTTTGCTTTGTATCAATTTCAAGCAGAGTTGAACTACATATGGTCCGTATGTATAGGAAACACCGTTCTTTTCTTCTGAGCACACTAACGTTTCCTGTTGTCTTAGAGAATCTAGAAAGCAGGAGTGTGCTTCTTGCTCTAAAGCAGACTGTGATCAATGGATGAGAACTCTGCTGTGTGTTTCACTTCAGAAATGGTGTTAAATCCCAGGCTCTGAGTCTTCCTACAAGGAAGACCTCGATTCAAGTAAGGGCAGTGATTTACAGCTCAAATTAACTACATGGTGCACGAAGCTCACACGTTCCTCATCTTAACTGACAAGCATTGGATGTCAGAGGACCTGTGGTTTCTTTCAGTTTCAGAAGTAGAGTTGAACTAGATATGGCCCATATGTTGAGGAAACACCGTTCTTTTGTTGTGAGCACATTAACGTTTCCTGCTGTCTTAGAGACTTTAGAAAGCAAGAGCGTGCTTCTTGCTCTAAAGCAGAGTGTGATCAATGGATGAGAACTCTGCTGTGTGTTTCACTTCAGAAATGGAGTTAAAACCCAGGCTCTGAGTCTTCCTACAAGGAGAACTTCGATTCAAGTAAGGGAAGTTACTTTACAGCTCAAACGAACTACATCGTTCACGAAGCTCACACGTTTCTCATCTTAACTGAGAGACATTGGATGTTAGAGTACCTTTGCTTTGTATCAATTTCAAGCAGAGTTGAACTACATATGATCCGTATATATTGGAAACACCGTTCTTTTTTTTCTCAGCACACTAACGTTTCCTGTTGTCTTAGAGAATCTAGAAAGCAGGAGTGTGCTTCTTGCCCTAAAGCAGAGTGTGATCAATGGATGAGAAATCTGTTGGGTGTTTCACTTCAGAAATGGAGTTAAATCCCAGGCTCTGAGTCTTCCTACAAGCAAGATTTTTTTCAGGTAAGGCAGTAACTTTACAGCTCAAATGAACTACATCATTCACTAAGCTCACACGTTTCACATCTAAACTGACAAGCATTGGATGTTAGAGGACCTGTACTTTCTTTCAGTTTCAGAAGCAGAGTTGAACTAGATATGGCCCGTATGTGTAGGAAACACCGTTCTTTTGTTCTGAGCACAGTCACGTTTCCTGCTGTCTTAGAGACTGTAGAATGCAAGAGCGTGCTTCTTGCTCTAAAGCAGAGTGTGATCCATGCATGACAACTATGCTGTGTGTTTCCCTTCAGAAATGGAGTTAAATCCCAGGCTCTGAGTCTTCCTACAAGCAAGACTTCGTTTCAAGTAAGGGCACTCACTTTTCAGCTCAAACGTACTACAATGTGCACGAAGCTCATACGTGTCTCATCTTAACTGACAAGCATTGAATGTTAGAGGACAATTGCTTTGTATCAGTTTCAGAAGAAGAGTTGGACTATATATGGTCCATATGTGTAGGAAAAACCGTTCATTTGTTCTCAGCACACTCACTTTTCCTGCTGTATTAGAGAATCTAGAAAACAAGAGAGTGCTTCTTGCTCTAAAGCAGAGTGTGATCCATCGATGAGAACTATGCTGTGTGTTTCCCTTCAGAAATGGAGTTATATTCCAGGCTCTGAGTCTTCCTACAAGCAAGACTTCGTTTCAAGTAAGGGCAGTCACTTTTCAGCTCAAACGATCTACATCGTTCATGAAGCTCACACGTTTCTCAAATAAACTGACAAGCATTGGATGTCAGAGGACCTGTGGTTTCTTTCAGTTTCAGAAGTAGAGTTGAACTAGATATGGCCCATATGTTGAGGAAACACCGTTCTTTTGTTATGAGCACATTCACGTTTCCTGCTGTCTTAGAGACTCTAGAAAGCAAGAGCGTGCTTCTTGCTCTAAAGCAGAGTGTGATCAATGGGTGAGTACTCTGCTGTGTGTTTCACTTCAGAAATGGAGATAAAATCCAGGCTCTGAGTTTTCCTACAAGGAGAACTTCGATTCAAGTAAGGGCAGTTACTTTACAGCTCAAACGAACTACATCGTTCACGAAGCTCACACGTTTCTCATCTTAACTGAGAGGCATTGGATGTTAGAGTACCTTTGCTTTGTATCAATTTCAAGCAGAGTTGAACTACATATGGTCCGTATGTATAGGAAACACCGTTCTTTTCTTCTGAGCACACTAACGTTTCCTGTTGTCTTAGAGAATCTAGAAAGCAGGAGTGTGCTTCTTGCCCTAAAGCAGAGTGTGATCAATGCATGAGAAATCTGCTGGGTGTTTCACTTCAGAAATGGAGTTAAATCCCAGGCTCTGAGTCTTCCTACAAGCAAGACTTTTTTTCAGATAAGGCAGTAACTTTACAGCTCAAATGAACTACATCATTCACTAAGCTCACACGTTTCACATCTAAACTGACAAGCATTGGATGTTAGAGGACCTGTGGTTTGTTTAAGTTTCAGAATCATAGTTGAACTAGATATGGCCCGTATGTGTAGGTAACACCGTTCCTTTGTTCAGAGCACACTCAAGTTTCCCTGCTGTATTAGAGAATCTAGAAAGCAAGAGCGTGCTTCTTGTTCTAAAGCAGAGTGTTATCCATGGATGAGAACTGTGTTGTGTGTTTCCCTTCAGAAATGGAGTAAAACCTCAGGCTCTGTGTCTTCCTATAATCAAGACATCGTTTCAGGTAAGGGCAGTCACTTTTCAGCTCAAACGAACTACATCGTTCACTAAGCTCAAACGTTTCTCATCTTAACTGACAAGCATCGGATGTTAGAGGACCTGAGCTTTGTATCAGTTTCAGAAGCATAGTTGGATTAGATATGGTCCGTATGTGTAGGAAACACCGTTCTTTTCTTCTGAGCACACTCACGTTTCCTGTTGTCTTAGAGATTCTAGAAAGCAGGAGCGTGCTTCTTGCTCTAAAGCAGAGTGTGATCAATGGATGAGAAATCTGCTGTGTGTTTCACTTCAGAAATGGAGTTAAATCCCAGGCTCTGAGTCTCCCTACAAGCAAGACTTCGTTTCAGGTAAGGGCAGTAACTTTACAGCTCAAACGAACTACATCATTCACTAAGCTCACACGTTTCACATCTAAACTGACAAGCATTGGATGTTAGAGGACCTGTACTTTCTTTCAGTTTCAGAAGCAGAGTTTAACTAGATATGGCCCGTATGTGTAGGAAACACCATTCTTTTGTTCTGAGCACACTCACGTTTCCTGCTGTCTTAGAGACTGTAGAAAGCAAGAGCGTGCTTCTTGCTCTATAGTAGAGTGTGATCCATGGATGGGAACTATGCTGGGTGTGTCCCTTCAGAAATGGAGTTAAATCCCAGGCTCTGTGTCTTCCTATAAGCAAGACTTCGTTTCAAGTAAGGTCACTCACTTTTCAGCTCAAACGAACTACAACGTGCACAAAGCTCATACGTGTCTCATCTTAACTGACAAGCATTGAATGTTAGAGGACAATTGCTTTGTATCAGTTTCAGAAGAAGAGTTGGACTATATATGGTCCATATGTGTAGGAAAAACCGTTCATTTCTTCTCAGCACACTCACATTTCCTGCTGTATTAGAGAATCTAGAAAGCAAGAGAGTGCTTCTTGCTCTAAAGCAGAGTGTGATCCATCGATGAGAACTATGCTGTGTGTTTCCCTTCAGAAATGGAGTTATATTCCAGGCTCCGAGTCTTCCGACAAGCAAGACTTCGTTTCAAGTAAGGGCAGTCACTTTTCAGCTCAAACGATCTACATCGTTCATGAAGCTCACACGTTTCTCAAATAAACTGACAAGCATTGGATGTCAGAGGACCTGTGGTTTCTTTCAGTTTCAGAAGTAGAGTTGAACTAGATATGGCCCATATGTTGAGGAAACACCGTTCTTTTGTTCTGAGCACATTCACGTTTCCTGCTGTCTTAGAGACTCTAGAAAGCAAGAGCGTGCTTCTTGCTCTAAAGCAGACTGTGATCAATGGATGAGAATTCTGCTGTGTGTTTCACTTCAGAAATGGAGATAAAACCCAGGCAGTGAGTCTTCCTACAAGGAGAACTTCGATTCAAGTAAGGGCAGTTACTTTACAGCTCAAACGAACTACATCGTTCACGAAGCTCACACGTTTCTCATCTTAACTGAGAGGCATTGGATGTTAGAGTACCTTTGCTTTGTATCAATTTCAAGCAGAGTTGAACTACATATGGTCCGTATGTATAGGAAACACCGTTCTTTTCTTCTGAGCACACTAACGTTTCCTGTTGTCTTAGAGAATCTAGAAAGCAGGAGTGTGCTTCTTGCTCTAAAGCAGAGTGTGATCAATGGATGAGAAATCTGCTATGTGTTTCACTTCAGAAATGGAGTTAATTCCCAGGCTCTGAGTCTTCCTACAAGGAAGACCTCGATTCAAGTAAGGGCAATTACTTTACAGCTCAAATGAACTACATGGTTCACGAAGCTCACACGTTCCTCATCTTAACTGACAAGCATTGGATGTCAGAGGACCTGTGGTTTCTTTCAGTTTCAGAAGCGGAGTTGAAGTAGATATGGCCCGTATGTGTAGGAAACACCGTTCTTTTCTTCTGAGCACACTCACATTTCCTGCTGTCTTAGAGACTGTAGAAAGCAAGAGCATGCTTCTTGCTCTAAAGCAGAGTGTGATCAATGGATGAGAAATCTGCTGTGTGTTTCACTTCAGAAATGGAGTTAAAACCCAGGCTCTGAGTCTTCCTACAAGGAGAACTTCGATTCAAGTAAGGGCAGTTACTTTAGAGCTCAAACGAACTACATCGTTCACGAAGCTCACACGTTTCTCATCTTAACTGAGAGACATTGGATGTTAGAGTACCATTGCTTTGTATCAATTTCAAGCAGAGTTGAACTACATATGGTCTGTATGTATAGGAAACACCGTTCTTTTCTTTTGAGCACACTCAGGTTTCCTGTTGTCTTAGAGAATCTAGAAAGCAGGAGTGTGCTTCTTGCTCTAAAGCAGAGTGTGATCAATGGATGAGAAATCTGCTGTGTGTTTCACTTCAGAAATGGAGTTAAAACCCAGGCTCTGAGTCTTCCTCCAAGGAGAACTTCGATTCAAGTAAGGGCAGTTACTTTACCCCTCAAACGAACTACATCATTCACTAAGCTCACACGTTTCACATCTAAACTGACAAGCATTGGATGTTAGAGGACCTGTACTTTCTTTCAGTTTCAGAAGCAGAGTTGAACTAGATATGGCCCGTATGTGTAGGAAACACCGTTCTTTTGTTCTGAGCACACTCACGTTTCCTGCTGTCTTAGAGACTGTAGAAAGCAAGAGCATGCTTCTTGCTCTAAAGCAGAGTGTGATCCATGGATGAGAACTATGCTGTGTGTTTCCCTTCAGAAATGGAGTAAAACCCCAGGCTCTGAGTCTTCCTACAAGGAGAACTTCGATTCAAGTAAGGGCAGTTACTTTACAGCTCAAACGAACTACATAGTTCACGAAGCTCACACGTTTCTCATCTTAACTGAGAGACATTGGATGTTAGAGTACCTTTGCTTTGTATCAATTTCAAGCAGAGTTGAACTACATATGGTCCGTATGTATAGAAAACACCGTTCTTTTCTTTTGAGCACACTCACGTTTCCTGTTGTCTTAGAGAATCTAGAAAGCAGGAGTGTGCTTCTTGCTCTAAAGCAGAGTGTGATCAATGGATGAGAAATCTGCTGTGTGTTTCACTTCAGAAATGGAGTTAAAATCCAGGCTCTGAGTCTTCCTCCAAGGAGAACTTCGATTCAAGTAAGGGCAGTTACTTTACAGCTCAAACGAACTACATCATTCACTAAGCTCACACGTTTCACATCTAAACTGACAAGCATTGGATGTTAGAGGACCTGTACTTTCTTTCAGTTTCAGAAGCAGAGTTGAACTAGATATGGCCCGTATGTGTAGGAAACACCGTTCTTTTGTTCTGAGCACACTCACGTTTCCTGCTGTCTTAGAGAATGTAGAAAGCAAGAGCATGCTTCTTGCTCTAAAGCAGAGTGTGATCCATGGATGAGAACTATGCTGTGTGTTTCCCTTCAGAAATGGAGTAAAACCCCAGGCTCTGTGTCTTCCTATAAGCAAGACTTCCTTTCAGGTAAGGGCAGTCACTTTTCAGCTCAAACGAACTACATCGTGCACGAAGCTCACACGTGTCTCATCTTAACTGACAAGCATTGAATGTTAGAGGACAATTGCTTTGTATCAGTTTCAGAAGAAGAGTTGGACTATATATGGTCCATATGTGTAGGAAACAGCGTTCATTTGTTCTGAGCACACTCACGTTTCCTGCTATATTAGAGAATCTACAAAGCAAGAGAGTGCTTCTTGCTCTATAACAGAGTGTGATCAATGGATGAAAACTGTGTTGTGTGTTTCCCTTCAGAAATGGAGTAAAATCCCAGGCTCTGTGTCTTCCTATAATCAAGACATCGTTTCAGGTAAGGGCAGTCACTTTTCAGCTCAAACAAATTACATCGTTCACAAAGCTCACACGTTTCTCATCTTAAGTGACAAGCATTGGAAGTTTGAGGACCTGTGGTTTGTTTCAGGTTCAGAAGCAGAGTTGAACTAGATATGGCCCGTATGTGTAGGAAACACCGTTCTTTTGTTCAGAGCACACTCAAGTTTCCTGCTGTATTAGAGAATCTAGAAAGCAAGAGCGTGCTTCTTGTTCTAAAGCAGAGTGTGATCCATGGATGAGAACTGTGTTGTGTGTTTCCCTTCAGAAATGGAGTAAAACCCCAGGCTCTGTGTCTTCCTATAATCAAGACATCGTTTCAGGTAAGGGCACTCACTTTTCAGCTCAAATGAACTACATCGTGCACGAAGCTCACACGTGTCTCATCTTAACTGACAAGCATTGAATATTACAGGACAATTGCTTTGTATCAGTTTCACAACAAGAGTTGGACTATATATGGTCCATATGTGTAGGAAACACCGTTCATTTGTTCTCAGCACACTCATGTTTCCTGCTGTATTAGAGAATCTAGAAAGCAAGAGAGTGCTTCTTGCTCTAAAGCAGAGTGTGATCAATGGATCAGAACTCTGCTGTGTGTTTCACTTCAGAAATGGAGCTAAATCCCATGCTCTGAGTCTTCCTACAAGGAAGACTTCGATTCAAGTAAGGGCAGATACTTTACAGCTCAAACGAACTACATCTTTCACGAAGCACACACGTTTCTCATCTTAACTGACAAGCATTGGATGTTAGAGGACCTGTGGTTTGTTTCAGTTTCAGAAGCAGAGTTGAAATAGATATGGCCCATATGTTGAGGAAACACCGTTCTTTTGTTCTGAGCACACTCACGTTTCCTGCTGTCTTAGAGACTGTAGAATGCAAGAGCATGCTTCTTGCTCTAAAGCAGAGTGTGATCCATGGATGAGAACTATGCTGTGTGTTTCCCTTCAGAAATGGAGTTAAATCCCAGGCTCTGTGTCTTCCTACAAGCAAGAGTTCGTTTAAAGTAAGGGCAGTCACTTTTCAGCTCAAACGAACTACATCGTTCACGAAGCTAACACGTGTCTCATCTTAACTGACAAGCATTGAATGTTAGAGGACAATTGCTTTGTATCAGTTTCAGAAGAAGAGTTGGACTATATATGGTCCATATGTGTAGGAAACACCGTTCATTTGTTCTCAGCACACTCATGTTTCCTGCTATATTAGAGAATCTAGAAAGCAAGAGAGTGCTTCTTGCTCTAAAGCAGAGGGAGATCAATGGATGAGAACTCTGCTTTGTGTTTCACTTCAGAAATGGAGTTAAAACCCAGGCTCTGAGTCTTCCTACAAGGAGAACTTCGATTCAAGTAAGGGCAGTTACTTTACAGCTCAAACGAACTACATCGTTCACGAAGCTCACACGTTTCTCATCTTAACTGAGAGACATTGGATGTTAGAGTACCATTGCTTTGTATCAATTTCAAGCAGAGTTGAACTATATATGGTCTGTATGTATAGGAAACACCGTTCTTTTCTTTTGAGCACACTCAGGTTTCCTGTTGTCTTAGAGAATCTAGAAAGCAGGAGTGTGCTTCTTGCTCTAAAGCAGAGTGTGATCAATGGATGAGAAATCTGCTGTGTGTTTCACTTCAGAAATGGAGTTAAAACCCAGGCTCTGAGTCTTCCTCCAAGGAGAACTTCGATTCAAGTAAGGGCAGTTACTTTACCCCTCAAACGAACTACATCATTCACTAAGCTCACACGTTTCACATCTAAACTGACAAGCATTGGATGTTAGAGGACCTGTACTTTCTTTCAGTTTCAGAAGCAGAGTTGAACTAGATATGGCCCGTATGTGTAGGAAACACCGTTCTTTTGTTCTGAGCACACTCACGTTTCCTGCTGTCTTAGAGACTGTAGAAAGCAAGAGCATGCTTCTTGCTCTAAAGCAGAGTGTGATCCATGGATGAGAACTATGCTGTGTGTTTCCCTTCAGAAATGGAGTAAAACCCCAGGCTCTGAGTCTTCCTACAAGGAGAACTTCGATTCAAGTAAGGGCAGTTACTTTACAGCTCAAACGAACTACATCGTTCACGAAGCTCACACGTTTCTCATCTTAACTGAGAGACATTGGATGTTAGAGTACCTTTGCTTTGTATCAATTTCAAGCAGAGTTGAACTACATATGGTCCGTATGTATAGAAAACACCGTTCTTTTCTTTTGAGCACACTCACGTTTCCTGTTGTCTTAGAGAATCTAGAAAGCAGGAGTGTGCTTCTTGCTCTAAAGCAGAGTGTGATCAATGGATGAGAAATCTGCTGTGTGTTTCACTTCAGAAATGGAGTTAAAATCCAGGCTCTGAGTCTTCCTCCAAGGAGAACTTCGATTCAAGTAAGGGCAGTTACTTTACAGCTCAAACGAACTACATCATTCACTAAGCTCACACGTTTCACATCTAAACTGACAAGCATTGGATGTTAGAGGACCTGTACTTTCTTTCAGTTTCAGAAGCAGAGTTGAACTAGATATGGCCCGTATGTGTAGGAAACACCGTTCTTTTGTTCTGAGCACACTCACGTTTCCTGCTGTCTTAGAGAATGTAGAAAGCAAGAGCGTGCTTCTTGCTCTAAAGCAGAGTGTGATCCATGGATGAGAACTATGCTGTGTGTTTCCCTTCAGAAATGGAGTAAAACCCCAGGCTCTGTGTCTTCCTATAAGCAAGACTTCCTTTCAGGTAAGGGCAGTCACTTTTCAGCTCAAACGAACTACATCGTGCACGAAGCTCACACGTGTCTCATCTTAACTGACAAGCATTGAATGTTAGAGGACAATTGCTTTGTATCAGTTTCAGAAGAAGAGTTGGACTATATATGGTCCATATGTGTAGGAAACAGCGTTCATTTGTTCTGAGCACACTCACGTTTCCTGCTATATTAGAGAATCTACAAAGCAAGAGAGTGCTTCTTGCTCTATAACAGAGTGTGATCAATGGATGAAAACTGTGTTGTGTGTTTCCCTTCAGAAATGGAGTAAAATCCCAGGCTCTGTGTCTTCCTATAATCAAGACATCATTTCAGGTAAGGGCAGTCACTTTTCAGCTCAAACAAATTACATCGTTCACAAGCTCACACGTTTCTCATCTTAAGTGAGAGGCATTGGATGTTAGAGTACCTTTGCTTTGTATCAATTTCAAGCAGAGTTGAACTACATATGGTCCGTATGTATTGGAAACACCGTTCTTTTCTTCTGAGCACACTAACGTTTCCTGTTGTCTTAGAGAATCTAGAAAGCAGGAGTGTGCTGCTTGCCTAAAGCAGAGTGTGATCAATGGATGAGAAATCTGCTGTGTGTTTCACTTCAGAAATGGAGTTAAATCCCAGGCTCTGAGTCTTCCTACAAGCAAGACTTTGTTTCAGGTAAGGGCAGTAACTATACAGCTCAAATGAACTACATCATTCACTAAGCTCACACGTTTCACATCTAAACTGACAAGCATTGGATGTTAGAGGACCTGTACTTTCTTTCAGTTTCAGAAGCAGAGTTGAACTAGATATGGCCCGTATGTGTAGGAAACACCGTTCTTTTGTTCTGAGCACACTCACGTTTCCTGCTGTCTTAGAGACTGTAGAATGCAAGAGCGTGCTTCTTGCTCTAAAGCAGAGTGTGATCCATGCATGACAACTGTGCTGTGTGTTTCCCTTAAGAAATGGAGTTAAATCCCAGGCTCTGTGTCTTCCTACAAGCAAGACTTCGTTTCAAGTAAGGGCACTCACTTTTCAGCTCAAACGAACTACAACGTGCACAAAGCTCATACGTGTCTCATCTTAACTGACAAGCATTGAATGTTAGAGGACAATTGCTTTGTATCAGTTTCAGAAGAAGAGTTGGACTATATATGGTCCATATGTGTAGGAAAAACCGTTCATTTGTTCTCAGCACACTCACTTTTCCTGCTGTATTAGAGAATCTAGAAAACAAGAGAGTGCTTCTTGCTCTAAAGCAGAGTGTGATCCATCGATGAGAACTATGCTGTGTGTTTCCCTTCAGAAATGGAGTTATATTCCAGGCTCTGAGTCTTCCTAAAAGCAAGACTTCGTTTCAAGTAAGGGCAGTCACTTTTCAGCTCAAACGATCTACATCGTTCATGAAGCTCACACGTTTCTCATCTTAACTGAGAGGCATTGGATGTTAGAGTACCTTTGCTTTGTATCAATTTCAAGCAGAGTTGAACTACATACGGTCCGTATGTATAGGAAACACCGTTCTTTTCTTCTGAGCACACTAACGTTTCCTGTTGTCTTAGAGAATCTAGAAAGCAGGAGTGTGCTTCTTGCTCTAAAGCAGACTGTGATCAATGGATGAGAACTCTGCTGTGTGTTTCACTTCAGAAATGGTGTTAAATCCCAGGCTCTGAGTCTTCCTACAAGGAAGACCTCGATTCAAGTAAGGGCAGTGATTTACAGCTCAAATTAACTACATGGTTCACGAAGCTCACACGTTCCTCATCTTAACTGACAAGCATTGGATGTTAGAGGACCTGTGGTTTGTTTAAGTTTCAGAATCATAGTTGAACTAGATATGGCCCGTATGTGTAGGTAACACCGTTCCTTTGTTCAGAGCACACTCAATTTTCCCTGCTGTATTAGAGAATCTAGAAAGCAAGAGCGTGCTTCTTGTTCTAAAGCAGAGTGTTATCCATGGATGAGAACTGTGTTGTGTGTTTCCCTTCAGAAATGGAGTAAAACCTCAGGCTCTGTGTCTTCCTATAATCAAGACATCGTTTCAGGTAAGGGCAGTCACTTTTCAGCTCAAACGAACTACATCGTTCACTAAGCTCAAACGTTTCTCATCTTAACTGACAAGCATCGGATGTTAGAGGACCCGAGCTTTGTATCAGTTTCAGAAGCAGAGTTTGATTAGATATGGTCCGTATGTGTAGGAAACACCATTCTTTTCTTCTGAGCACACTCAGGTTTCCTGTTGTCTTAGAGAATCTAGAAAGCAGGAGTGTGCTTCTTGCTCTAAAGCAGAGTGTGATCAATGGATGAGAAATCTGCTGTGTGTTTCACTTCAGAAATGGAGTTAAATCCCAGGCTCTGAGTCTTCCTACAAGCAAGACTTTGTTTCAGGTAAGGGCAGTAACTTTACAGCTCAAATGACCTACATCATTCACTAAGCTCACACGTTTCACATCTAAACTGACAAGCATTGGATGTTAGAGGACCTGTACTTTCTTTCAGTTTCAGAAGCAGAGTTGAACTAGATATGGCCCGTATGTGTAGGAAACACCGTTCTTTTGTTCTGAGCACACTCACGTTTCCTGCTGTCTTAGAGACTGTAGAATGCAAGAGCGTGCTTCTTGCTCTAAAGCAGAGTGTGATCCATGCATGACAACTATGCTGTGTGTTTCCCTTAAGAAATGGAGTTAAATCCCAGGCTCTGTGTCTTCCTACAAGCAAGACTTCGTTTCAAGTAAGGGCACTCACTTTTCAGCTCAAACGAACTACAACGTGCACAAAGCTCATATGTGTCTCATCTTAACTGACAAGCATTGAATGTTAGAGGACAATTGCTTTGTATCAGTTTCAGAAGAAGAGTTGGACTATATATGGTCCATATGTGTAGGAAAAACCGTTCATTTGTTCTCAGCACACTCACTTTTCCTGCTGTATTAGAGAATCTAGAAAACAAGAGAGTGCTTCTTGCTCTAAAGCAGAGTGTGATCCATCGATGAGAACTATGCTGTGTGTTTCCCTTCAGAAATGGAGTTATATTCCAGGCTCTGAGTCTTCCTAAAAGCAAGACTTCGTTTCAAGTAAGGGCAGTCACTTTTCAGCTCAAACGATCTACATCGTTCATGAAGCTCACACGTTTCTCATCTTAACTGAGAGGCATTGGATGTTAGAGTACCTTTGCTTTGTATCAATTTCAAGCAGAGTTGAACTACATACGGTCCGTATGTATAGGAAACACAGTTCTTTTCTTCTGAGCACACTAACGTTTCCTGTTGTCTTAGAGAATCTAGAAAGCAGGAGTGTGCTTCTTGCTCTAAAGCAGACTGTGATCAATGGATGAGAACTCTGCTGTGTGTTTCACTTCAGAAATGGTGTTAAATCCCAGGCTCTGAGTCTTCCTACAAGGAAGACCTCGATTCAAGTAAGGGCAGTGATTTACAGCTCAAATTAACTACATGGTTCACGAAGCTCACACGTTCCTCATCTTAACTGACAAGCATTGGATGTTAGAGGACCTGTGGTTTGTTTAAGTTTCAGAATCATATTTGAACTAGATATGGCCCGTATGTGTAGGTAACACCGTTCCTTTGTTCAGAGCACACTCAAGTTTCCCTGCTGTATTAGAGAATCTAGAAAGCAAGAGCGTGCTTCTTGTTCTAAAGCAGAGTGTTATCCATGGATGAGAACTGTGTTGTGTGTTTCCCTTCAGAAATGGAGTAAAACCTCAGGCTCTGTGTCTTCCTATAATCAAGACATCGTTTCAGGTAAGGGCAGTCACTTTTCAGCTCAAACGAACTACATCGTTCACTAAGCTCAAACGTTTCTCATCTTAACTGACAAGCATTGGATGTTAGAGGACCCGAGCTTTGTATCAGTTTCAGAAGCAGAGTTGGATTAGATATGGTCCGTATGTGTAGGAAACACCATTCTTTTCTTCTGAGCACACTCAGGTTTCCTGTTGTCTTAGAGAATCTAGAAAGCAGGAGTGTGCTTCTTGCTCTAAAGCAGAGTGTGATCAATGGATGAGAAATCTGCTGTGTGTTTCACTTCAGAAATGGAGTTAAATCCCAGGCTCTGAGTCTTCCTACAAGCAAGACTTTGTTTCAGGTAAGGGCAGTAACTTTACAGCTCAAATGAACTACATCATTCACTAAGCTCACACGTTTCACATCTAAACTGACAAGCATTGGATGTTAGAGGACCTGTAATTTCTTTCAGTTTCAGAAGCAGAGTTGAACTAGATATGGCCCGTATGTGTAGGAAACACCATTCTTTTGTTCTGAGCACACTCAGGTTTCCTGCTGTCTTAGAGACTGTAGAAAGCAAGAGCGTGCTTTTTGCTCTAAAGCAGAGTGTGATCCATGGATGGGAACTATGCTATGTGTTCCCCTTCAGAAATGGAGTTAAATCCCAGGCTCTGTGTCTTCCTACAAGCAAGACTTCGTTTCAAGTAAGGGCACTCACTTTTCAGCTCAAACGAACTACAATGTGCATGGGGCTCATACGTGTCTCATCTTAACTGACAAGCATTGAATGTTAGAGGACAATTGCTTTGTATCAGTTTCAGAAGAAGAGTTGGAGTATATATGGTCCATATGTGTAGGAAACACCGTTCATTTGTTCTCAGCACACTCACGTTTCCTGCTTTATTAGAGATTCTAGAAAGCAAGAGCGTGCTTCTTGCTCTAAAGCAGACTGTGATCAATGGATGAGAACTCTGCTGTGTGTTTCACTTCAGAAATGGTGTTAAATCCCAGGCTCTGAGTCTTCCTACAAGGAAGACGTCGATTCAAGTAAGGGCAGTTACTTTACAGCTCAAATGAACTATATGGTTCACGAAGCTCACACGTTCCTCATCTTAACTGACAAGCATTGGATGTTAGAGGACCTGTGGTTTGTTTAAGTTTCAGAATCAGAGTTGAACTAGATATGGCCCGTATGTGTAGGTAACACCGTTCCTTTGTTCAGAGCACACTCAAGTTTCCCTGCTGTATTAGAGAATCTAGAAAGCAAGAGCGTGCTTCTTGCTCTAAAGCAGAGTGTGATCCTTCGATGAGAACTATGCTGTGTGTTTCCCTTCCGAAATGGAGTTATATTCCAGGCTCTGAGTCTTCCTACAAGCAAGACTTCGTTTCAAGTAAGGGCAGTCACTTTTCAGCTCAAACGATCTCCATCGTTCATGAAGCTCACACGTTTCTCATATAAACTGACAAGCATTGGATGTCAGAGGACCTGTGGTTTCTTTCAGTTTCAGAAGTAGAGTTGAACTAGATATGGCCCATATGTTGAGGAAACACCGTTCTTTTGTTCAGAGCACACTCAAGTTTCCCTGCTGTATTAGAGAATCTAGAAAGCAAGAGCGTGCTTCTTGTTCTAAAGCAGAGTGTGATCCATGGATGAGAACTATGCTGTGTGTTTCCCTTCAGAAATGGAGTAAAACCCCAGGCTCTGTGTCTTCCTATAAGCAAGACTTCGTTTCAGGTCAGGGCAGTCACTTTTCAGCTCAAACGAACTACATCGTGCACGAAGCTCACACGTTTCCCATCTTATCTGAGAGACATTGGATGTTAGAGTACCTTTGCTTTGTATCAATTTCAAGCAGAGTTGAACTACATATGGTCCGTATGTATTGGAAACACCGTTCTTTTCTTCTGAGCACACTAACGTTTCCTGTTGTCTCAGAGAATCTAGAAAGCAGGAGTGTGCTTCTTGCCTAAAGCAGAGTGTGATCAATGGATGAGAAATCTGCTGTGTGTTTCACTTCAGAAATGGAGTTAAAACCCAGGCTCTGAGTCTTCCTACAAGGAGAACTTCGATTCAAGTAAGGGCAGTTACTTTACAGCTCAAACGAACTACATCGTTCACGAAGCTCACACGTTTCTCATCTTAACTGAGAGACATTGGATGTTAGAGTACCTTTGCTTTGTATCAATTTCAAGCAGAGTTGAACTACATATGGTCCGTATGTATTGGAAACACCGTTCTTTTGTTCTGAGCACACTCACGTTTCCTGTTGTCTTAGAGACTGTAGAATGCAAGAGCGTGCTTCTTGCTCCAAAGCAGAGTGTGATCCATGCATGACAACTATGCTGTGTGTTTCCCTTCAGAAATGGAGTTAAATCCCAGGCTCTGTGTCTTCCTACAAGCAAGACTTCGTTTCAAGTAAGGGCACTCACTTTTCAGCTCAAACGAACTACAACGTGCACGAAGCTCATACGTGTCTCATCTTAACTGACAAGCATTGAATGTTAGAGGACAATTGCTTTGTATCAGTTTCAGAAGAAGATTTGGACTATATATGGTCCATATGTGTAGGAAAAACCGTTCATTTGTTCTCAGCACACTCACTTTTCCTGCTGTATTAGAGAATCTAGAAAACAAGAGAGTGCTTCTTGCTCTAAAGCAGAGTGTGATCCATCGATGAGAACTATGCTGTGTGTTTCCCTTCAGAAATGGAGTTATATTCCAGGCTCTGAGTCTTCCTACAAGCAAGAATTCGTTTCAAGTAAGGGCAGTCACTTTTCAGCTCAAACGATCTACATCGTTCATGAAGCTCACACGTTTCTCAAATAAACTGACAAGCATTGGATGTCAGAGGACCTGTGGTTTCTTTCAGTTTCAGAAGTAGAGTTGAACTAGATATGGCCCATATGTTGAGGAAACACCGTTCTTTTGTTCTGAGCACATTCAGGTTTCCTGCTGTCTTACAGACTCTAGAAAGCAAGAGTGTGCTTCTTGCTCTAAAGCAGAGTGTGATCAATGGATGAGTACTCTGCTGTGTGTTTCACTTCAGAAATGGAGATAAAATCCAGGCTCTGAGTCTTCCTACAAGGAGAACTTCGATTCAAGTAAGGGCAGTTACTTTACAGCTCAAACGAACTACATCGTTCACGAAGCTCACACGTTTCTCATCTTAACTGAGAGGCATTGGATGTTAGAGTACCTTTGCTTTGTATCAATTTCAAGCAGAGTTGAACTACATATGGTCCGTATGTATAGGAAACACCGTTCTTTTCTTCTGAGCACACTAACGTTTCCTGTTGTCTTAGAGAATCTAGAAAGCAGGAGTGTGCTTCTTGCTCTAAAGCAGACTGTGATCAATGGATGAGAACTCTGCTGTGTGTTTCACTTCAGAAATGGTGTTAAATCCCAGGCTCTGAGTCTTCCTACAAGGAAGACCTCGATTCAAGTAAGGGCAGTGATTTACAGCTCAAATTAACTACATGGTGCACGAAGCTCACACGTTCCTCATCTTAACTGACAAGCATTGGATGTCAGAGGACCTGTGGTTTCTTTCAGTTTCAGAAGTAGAGTTGAACTAGATATGGCCCATATGTTGAGGAAACACCGTTCTTTTGTTGTGAGCACATTAACGTTTCCTGCTGTCTTAGAGACTTTAGAAAGCAAGAGCGTGCTTCTTGCTCTAAAGCAGAGTGTGATCAATGGATGAGAACTCTGCTGTGTGTTTCACTTCAGAAATGGAGTTAAAACCCAGGCTCTGAGTCTTCCTACAAGGAGAACTTCGATTCAAGTAAGGGAAGTTACTTTACAGCTCAAACGAACTACATCGTTCACGAAGCTCACACGTTTCTCATCTTAACTGAGAGACATTGGATGTTAGAGTACCTTTGCTTTGTATCAATTTCAAGCAGAGTTGAACTACATATGATCCGTATGTATTGGAAACACCGTTCTTTTTTTTCTCAGCACACTAACGTTTCCTGTTGTCTTAGAGAATCTAGAAAGCAGGAGTGTGCTTCTTGCCCTAAAGCAGAGTGTGATCAATGGATGAGAAATCTGTTGGGTGTTTCACTTCAGAAATGGAGTTAAATCCCAGGCTCTGAGTCTTCCTACAAGCAAGATTTTTTTCAGGTAAGGCAGTAACTTTACAGCTCAAATGAACTACATCATTCACTAAGCTCACACGTTTCACATCTAAACTGACAAGCATTGGATGTTAGAGGACCTGTACTTTCTTTCAGTTTCAGAAGCAGAGTTGAACTAGATATGGCCCGTATGTGTAGGAAACACCGTTCTTTTGTTCTGAGCACAGTCACGTTTCCTGCTGTCTTAGAGACTGTAGAATGCAAGAGCGTGCTTCTTGCTCTAAAGCAGAGTGTGATCCATGCATGACAACTATGCTGTGTGTTTCCCTTCAGAAATGGAGTTAAATCCCAGGCTCTGAGTCTTCCTACAAGCAAGACTTCGTTTCAAGTAAGGGCACTCACTTTTCAGCTCAAACTTACTACAATGTGCACGAAGCTCATACGTGTCTCATCTTAACTGACAAGCATTGAATGTTAGAGGACAATTGCTTTGTATCAGTTTCAGAAGAAGAGTTGGACTATATATGGTCCATATGTGTAGGAAAAACCGTTCATTTGTTCTCAGCACACTCACTTTTCCTGCTGTATTAGAGAATCTAGAAAACAAGAGAGTGCTTCTTGCTCTAAAGCAGAGTGTGATCCATCGATGAGAACTATGCTGTGTGTTTCCCTTCAGAAATGGAGTTATATTCCAGGCTCTGAGTCTTCCTACAAGCAAGACTTCGTTTCAAGTAAGGGCAGTCACTTTTCAGCTCAAACGATCTACATCGTTCATGAAGCTCACACGTTTCTCAAATAAACTGACAAGCATTGGATGTCAGAGGACCTGTGGTTTCTTTCAGTTTCAGAAGTAGAGTTGAACTAGATATGGCCCATATGTTGAGGAAACACCGTTCTTTTGTTATGAGCACATTCACGTTTCCTGCTGTCTTAGAGACTCTAGAAAGCAAGAGCGTGCTTCTTGCTCTAAAGCAGACTGTGATCAATGGGTGAGTACTCTGCTGTGTGTTTCACTTCAGAAATGGAGATAAAATCCAGGCTCTGAGTTTTCCTACAAGGAGAACTTCGATTCAAGTAAGGGCAGTTACTTTACAGCTCAAACGAACTACATCGTTCACGAAGCTCACACGTTTCTCATCTTAACTGAGAGGCATTGGATGTTAGAGTACCTTTGCTTTGTATCAATTTCAAGCAGAGTTGAACTACATATGGTCCGTATGTATAGGAAACACCGTTCTTTTCTTCTGAGCACACTAACGTTTCCTGTTGTCTTAGAGAATCTAGAAAGCAGGAGTGTGCTTCTTGCCCTAAAGCAGAGTGTGATCAATGCATGAGAAATCTGCTGGGTGTTTCACTTCAGAAATGGAGTTAAATCCCAGGCTCTGAGTCTTCCTACAAGCAAGACTTTTTTTCAGATAAGGCAGTAACTTTACAGCTCAAATGAACTACATCATTCACTAAGCTCACACGTTTCACATCTAAACTGACAAGCATTGGATGTTAGAGGACCTGTGGTTTGTTTAAGTTTCAGAATCATAGTTGAACTAGATATGGCCTGTATGTGTAGGTAACACCGTTCCTTTGTTCAGAGCACACTCAAGTTTCCCTGCTGTATTAGAGAATCTAGAAAGCAAGAGCGTGCTTCTTGTTCTAAAGCAGAGTGTTATCCATGGATGAGAACTGTGTTGTGTGTTTCCCTTCAGAAATGGAGTAAAACCTCAGGCTCTGTGTCTTCCTATAATCAAGACATCGTTTCAGGTAAGGGCAGTCACTTTTCAGCTCAAACGAACTACATCGTTCACTAAGCTCAAACGTTTCTCATCTTAACTGACAAGCATCGGATGTTAGAGGACCTGAGCTTTGTATCAGTTTCAGAAGCATAGTTGGATTAGATATGGTCCGTATGTGTAGGAAACACCGTTCTTTTCTTCTGAGCACACTCACGTTTCCTGTTGTCTTAGAGATTCTAGAAAGCAGGAGCGTGCTTCTTGCTCTAAAGCAGAGTGTGATCAATGGATGAGAAATCTGCTGTGTGTTTCACTTCAGAAATGGAGTTAAATCCCAGGCTCTGAGTCTCCCTACAAGCAAGACTTCGTTTCAGGTAAGGGCAGTAACTTTACAGCTCAAACGAACTACATCATTCACTAAGCTCACACGTTTCACATCTAAACTGACAAGCATTGGATGTTAGAGGACCTGTACTTTCTTTCAGTTTCAGAAGCAGAGTTTAACTAGATATGGCCCATATGTGTAGGAAACACCATTGTTTTGTTCTGAGCACACTCACGTTTCCTGCTGTCTTAGAGACTGTAGAAAGCAAGAGCGTGCTTCTTGCTCTATAGTAGAGTGTGATCCATGGATGGGAACTATGCTGGGTGTGTCCCTTCAGAAATGGAGTTAAATCCCAGGCTCTGTGTCTTCCTATAAGCAAGACTTCGTTTCAAGTAAGGTCACTCACTTTTCAGCTCAAACGAACTACAACGTGCACAAAGCTCATACGTGTCTCATCTTAACTGACAAGCATTGAATGTTAGAGGACAATTGCTTTGTATCAGTTTCAGAAGAAGAGTTGGACTATATATGGTCCATATGTGTAGGAAAAACCGTTCATTTCTTCTCAGCACATTCACGTTTCCTGCTGTCTTAGAGACTGTAGAAAGCAAGAGCATGCTTCTTGCTCTAAAGCAGAGTGTGATCCATGGATGAGAACTATGCTGTGTGTTTCCCTTCAGAAATGGAGTAAAACCCCAGGCTCTGAGTCTTCCTACAAGGAGAACTTCGATTCAAGTAAGGGCAGTTACTTTACAGCTCAAACGAACTACATCGTTCACGAAGCTCACACGTTTCTCATCTTAACTGAGAGACATTGGATGTTAGAGTACCTTTGCTTTGTATCAATTTCAAGCAGAGTTGAACTACATATGGTCCGTATGTATAGAAAACACCGTTCTTTTCTTTTGAGCACACTCACGTTTCCTGTTGTCTTAGAGAATCTAGAAAGCAGGAGTGTGCTTCTTGCTCTAAAGCAGAGTGTGATCAATGGATGAGAAATCTGCTGTGTGTTTCACTTCAGAAATGGAGTTAAAATCCAGGCTCTGAGTCTTCCTCCAAGGAGAACTTCGATTCAAGTAAGGGCAGTTACTTTACAGCTCAAACGAACTACATCATTCACTAAGCTCACACGTTTCACATCTAAACTGACAAGCATTGGATGTTAGAGGACCTGTACTTTCTTTCAGTTTCAGAAGCAGAGTTGAACTAGATATGGCCCGTATGTGTAGGAAACACCGTTCTTTTGTTCTGAGCACACTCACGTTTCCTGCTGTCTTAGAGAATGTAGAAAGCAAGAGCGTGCTTCTTGCTCTAAAGCAGAGTGTGATCCATGGATGAGAACTATGCTGTGTGTTTCCCTTCAGAAATGGAGTAAAACCCCAGGCTCTGTGTCTTCCTATAAGCAAGACTTCCTTTCAGGTAAGGGCAGTCACTTTTCAGCTCAAACGAACTACATCGTGCACGAAGCTCACACGTGTCTCATCTTAACTGACAAGCATTGAATGTTAGAGGACAATTGCTTTGTATCAGTTTCAGAAGAAGAGTTGGACTATATATGGTCCATATGTGTAGGAAACAGCGTTCATTTGTTCTGAGCACACTCACGTTTCCTGCTATATTAGAGAATCTACAAAGCAAGAGAGTGCTTCTTGCTCTATAACAGAGTGTGATCAATGGATGAAAACTGTGTTGTGTGTTTCCCTTCAGAAATGGAGTAAAATCCCAGGCTCTGTGTCTTCCTATAATCAAGACATCATTTCAGGTAAGGGCAGTCACTTTTCAGCTCAAACAAATTACATCGTTCACAAGCTCACACGTTTCTCATCTTAAGTGAGAGGCATTGGATGTTAGAGTACCTTTGCTTTGTATCAATTTCAAGCAGAGTTGAACTACATATGGTCCGTATGTATTGGAAACACCGTTCTTTTCTTCTGAGCACACTAACGTTTCCTGTTGTCTTAGAGAATCTAGAAAGCAGGAGTGTGCTGCTTGCCTAAAGCAGAGTGTGATCAATGGATGAGAAATCTGCTGTGTGTTTCACTTCAGAAATGGAGTTAAATCCCAGGCTCTGAGTCTTCCTACAAGCAAGACTTTGTTTCAGGTAAGGGCAGTAACTATACAGCTCAAATGAACTACATCATTCACTAAGCTCACACGTTTCACATCTAAACTGACAAGCATTGGATGTTAGAGGACCTGTACTTTCTTTCAGTTTCAGAAGCAGAGTTGAACTAGATATGGCCCGTATGTGTAGGAAACACCGTTCTTTTGTTCTGAGCACACTCACGTTTCCTGCTGTCTTAGAGACTGTAGAATGCAAGAGCGTGCTTCTTGCTCTAAAGCAGAGTGTGATCCATGCATGACAACTGTGCTGTGTGTTTCCCTTAAGAAATGGAGTTAAATCCCAGGCTCTGTGTCTTCCTACAAGCAAGACTTCGTTTCAAGTAAGGGCACTCACTTTTCAGCTCAAACGAACTACAACGTGCACAAAGCTCATACGTGTCTCATCTTAACTGACAAGCATTGAATGTTAGAGGACAATTGCTTTGTATCAGTTTCAGAAGAAGAGTTGGACTATATATGGTCCATATGTGTAGGAAAAACCGTTCATTTGTTCTCAGCACACTCACTTTTCCTGCTGTATTAGAGAATCTAGAAAACAAGAGAGTGCTTCTTGCTCTAAAGCAGAGTGTGATCCATCGATGAGAACTATGCTGTGTGTTTCCCTTCAGAAATGGAGTTATATTCCAGGCTCTGAGTCTTCCTAAAAGCAAGACTTCGTTTCAAGTAAGGGCAGTCACTTTTCAGCTCAAACGATCTACATCGTTCATGAAGCTCACACGTTTCTCATCTTAACTGAGAGGCATTGGATGTTAGAGTACCTTTGCTTTGTATCAATTTCAAGCAGAGTTGAACTACATACGGTCCGTATGTATAGGAAACACAGTTCTTTTCTTCTGAGCACACTAACGTTTCCTGTTGTCTTAGAGAATCTAGAAAGCAGGAGTGTGCTTCTTGCTCTAAAGCAGACTGTGATCAATGGATGAGAACTCTGCTGTGTGTTTCACTTCAGAAATGGTGTTAAATCCCAGGCTCTGAGTCTTCCTACAAGGAAGACCTCGATTCAAGTAAGGGCAGTGATTTACAGCTCAAATTAACTACATGGTTCACGAAGCTCACACGTTCCTCATCTTAACTGACAAGCATTGGATGTTAGAGGACCTGTGGTTTGTTTAAGTTTCAGAATCATATTTGAACTAGATATGGCCCGTATGTGTAGGTAACACCGTTCCTTTGTTCAGAGCACACTCAAGTTTCCCTGCTGTATTAGAGAATCTAGAAAGCAAGAGCGTGCTTCTTGTTCTAAAGCAGAGTGTTATCCATGGATGAGAACTGTGTTGTGTGTTTCCCTTCAGAAATGGAGTAAAACCTCAGGCTCTGTGTCTTCCTATAATCAAGACATCGTTTCAGGTAAGGGCAGTCACTTTTCAGCTCAAACGAACTACATCGTTCACTAAGCTCAAACGTTTCTCATCTTAACTGACAAGCATTGGATGTTAGAGGACCCGAGCTTTGTATCAGTTTCAGAAGCAGAGTTGGATTAGATATGGTCCGTATGTGTAGGAAACACCATTCTTTTCTTCTGAGCACACTCAGGTTTCCTGTTGTCTTAGAGAATCTAGAAAGCAGGAGTGTGCTTCTTGCTCTAAAGCAGAGTGTGATCAATGGATGAGAAATCTGCTGTGTGTTTCACTTCAGAAATGGAGTTAAATCCCAGGCTCTGAGTCTTCCTACAAGCAAGACTTTGTTTCAGGTAAGGGCAGTAACTTTACAGCTCAAATGAACTACATCATTCACTAAGCTCACACGTTTCACATCTAAACTGACAAGCATTGGATGTTAGAGGACCTGTAATTTCTTTCAGTTTCAGAAGCAGAGTTGAACTAGATATGGCCCGTATGTGTAGGAAACACCATTCTTTTGTTCTGAGCACACTCAGGTTTCCTGCTGTCTTAGAGACTGTAGAAAGCAAGAGCGTGCTTTTTGCTCTAAAGCAGAGTGTGATCCATGGATGGGAACTATGCTATGTGTTCCCCTTCAGAAATGGAGTTAAATCCCAGGCTCTGTGTCTTCCTACAAGCAAGACTTCGTTTCAAGTAAGGGCACTCACTTTTCAGCTCAAACGAACTACAATGTGCATGGGGCTCATACGTGTCTCATCTTAACTGACAAGCATTGAATGTTAGAGGACAATTGCTTTGTATCAGTTTCAGAAGAAGAGTTGGAGTATATATGGTCCATATGTGTAGGAAACACCGTTCATTTGTTCTCAGCACACTCACGTTTCCTGCTTTATTAGAGATTCTAGAAAGCAAGAGCGTGCTTCTTGCTCTAAAGCAGACTGTGATCAATGGATGAGAACTCTGCTGTGTGTTTCACTTCAGAAATGGTGTTAAATCCCAGGCTCTGAGTCTTCCTACAAGGAAGACGTCGATTCAAGTAAGGGCAGTTACTTTACAGCTCAAATGAACTATATGGTTCACGAAGCTCACACGTTCCTCATCTTAACTGACAAGCATTGGATGTTAGAGGACCTGTGGTTTGTTTAAGTTTCAGAATCAGAGTTGAACTAGATATGGCCCGTATGTGTAGGTAACACCGTTCCTTTGTTCAGAGCACACTCAAGTTTCCCTGCTGTATTAGAGAATCTAGAAAGCAAGAGCGTGCTTCTTGCTCTAAAGCAGAGTGTGATCCTTCGATGAGAACTATGCTGTGTGTTTCCCTTCCGAAATGGAGTTATATTCCAGGCTCTGAGTCTTCCTACAAGCAAGACTTCGTTTCAAGTAAGGGCAGTCACTTTTCAGCTCAAACGATCTCCATCGTTCATGAAGCTCACACGTTTCTCATATAAACTGACAAGCATTGGATGTCAGAGGACCTGTGGTTTCTTTCAGTTTCAGAAGTAGAGTTGAACTAGATATGGCCCATATGTTGAGGAAACACCGTTCTTTTGTTCAGAGCACACTCAAGTTTCCCTGCTGTATTAGAGAATCTAGAAAGCAAGAGCGTGCTTCTTGTTCTAAAGCAGAGTGTGATCCATGGATGAGAACTATGCTGTGTGTTTCCCTTCAGAAATGGAGTAAAACCCCAGGCTCTGTGTCTTCCTATAAGCAAGACTTCGTTTCAGGTCAGGGCAGTCACTTTTCAGCTCAAACGAACTACATCGTGCACGAAGCTCACACGTTTCCCATCTTATCTGAGAGACATTGGATGTTAGAGTACCTTTGCTTTGTATCAATTTCAAGCAGAGTTGAACTACATATGGTCCGTATGTATTGGAAACACCGTTCTTTTCTTCTGAGCACACTAACGTTTCCTGTTGTCTCAGAGAATCTAGAAAGCAGGAGTGTGCTTCTTGCCTAAAGCAGAGTGTGATCAATGGATGAGAAATCTGCTGTGTGTTTCACTTCAGAAATGGAGTTAAAACCCAGGCTCTGAGTCTTCCTACAAGGAGAACTTCGATTCAAGTAAGGGCAGTTACTTTACAGCTCAAACGAACTACATCGTTCACGAAGCTCACACGTTTCTCATCTTAACTGAGAGACATTGGATGTTAGAGTACCTTTGCTTTGTATCAATTTCAAGCAGAGTTGAACTACATATGGTCCGTATGTATTGGAAACACCGTTCTTTTGTTCTGAGCACACTCACGTTTCCTGTTGTCTTAGAGACTGTAGAATGCAAGAGCGTGCTTCTTGCTCCAAAGCAGAGTGTGATCCATGCATGACAACTATGCTGTGTGTTTCCCTTCAGAAATGGAGTTAAATCCCAGGCTCTGTGTCTTCCTACAAGCAAGACTTCGTTTCAAGTAAGGGCACTCACTTTTCAGCTCAAACGAACTACAACGTGCACGAAGCTCATACGTGTCTCATCTTAACTGACAAGCATTGAATGTTAGAGGACAATTGCTTTGTATCAGTTTCAGAAGAAGATTTGGACTATATATGGTCCATATGTGTAGGAAAAACCGTTCATTTGTTCTCAGCACACTCACTTTTCCTGCTGTATTAGAGAATCTAGAAAACAAGAGAGTGCTTCTTGCTCTAAAGCAGAGTGTGATCCATCGATGAGAACTATGCTGTGTGTTTCCCTTCAGAAATGGAGTTATATTCCAGGCTCTGAGTCTTCCTACAAGCAAGAATTCGTTTCAAGTAAGGGCAGTCACTTTTCAGCTCAAACGATCTACATCGTTCATGAAGCTCACACGTTTCTCAAATAAACTGACAAGCATTGGATGTCAGAGGACCTGTGGTTTCTTTCAGTTTCAGAAGTAGAGTTGAACTAGATATGGCCCATATGTTGAGGAAACACCGTTCTTTTGTTCTGAGCACATTCAGGTTTCCTGCTGTCTTACAGACTCTAGAAAGCAAGAGTGTGCTTCTTGCTCTAAAGCAGAGTGTGATCAATGGATGAGTACTCTGCTGTGTGTTTCACTTCAGAAATGGAGATAAAATCCAGGCTCTGAGTCTTCCTACAAGGAGAACTTCGATTCAAGTAAGGGCAGTTACTTTACAGCTCAAACGAACTACATCGTTCACGAAGCTCACACGTTTCTCATCTTAACTGAGAGGCATTGGATGTTAGAGTACCTTTGCTTTGTATCAATTTCAAGCAGAGTTGAACTACATATGGTCCGTATGTATAGGAAACACCGTTCTTTTCTTCTGAGCACACTAACGTTTCCTGTTGTCTTAGAGAATCTAGAAAGCAGGAGTGTGCTTCTTGTTCTAAAGCAGACTGTGATCAATGGATGAGAACTCTGCTGTGTGTTTCACTTCAGAAATGGTGTTAAATCCCAGGCTCTGAGTCTTCCTACAAGGAAGACCTCGATTCAAGTAAGGGCAGTGATTTACAGCTCAAATTAACTACATGGTGCACGAAGCTCACACGTTCCTCATCTTAACTGACAAGCATTGGATGTCAGAGGACCTGTGGTTTCTTTCAGTTTCAGAAGTAGAGTTGAACTAGATATGGCCCATATGTTGAGGAAACACCGTTCTTTTGTTGTGAGCACATTAACGTTTCCTGCTGTCTTAGAGACTTTAGAAAGCAAGAGCGTGCTTCTTGCTCTAAAGCAGAGTGTGATCAATGGATGAGAACTCTGCTGTGTGTTTCACTTCAGAAATGGAGTTAAAACCCAGGCTCTGAGTCTTCCTACAAGGAGAACTTCGATTCAAGTAAGGGAAGTTACTTTACAGCTCAAACGAACTACATCGTTCACGAAGCTCACACGTTTCTCATCTTAACTGAGAGACATTGGATGTTAGAGTACCTTTGCTTTGTATCAATTTCAAGCAGAGTTGAACTACATATGATCCGTATGTATTGGAAACACCGTTCTTTTTTTTCTCAGCACACTAACGTTTCCTGTTGTCTTAGAGAATCTAGAAAGCAGGAGTGTGCTTCTTGCCCTAAAGCAGAGTGTGATCAATGGATGAGAAATCTGTTGGGTGTTTCACTTCAGAAATGGAGTTAAATCCCAGGCTCTGAGTCTTCCTACAAGCAAGATTTTTTTCAGGTAAGGCAGTAACTTTACAGCTCAAATGAACTACATCATTCACTAAGCTCACACGTTTCACATCTAAACTGACAAGCATTGGATGTTAGAGGACCTGTACTTTCTTTCAGTTTCAGAAGCAGAGTTGAACTAGATATGGCCCGTATGTGTAGGAAACACCGTTCTTTTGTTCTGAGCACAGTCACGTTTCCTGCTGTCTTAGAGACTGTAGAATGCAAGAGCGTGCTTCTTGCTCTAAAGCAGAGTGTGATCCATGCATGACAACTATGCTGTGTGTTTCCCTTCAGAAATGGAGTTAAATCCCAGGCTCTGAGTCTTCCTACAAGCAAGACTTCGTTTCAAGTAAGGGCACTCACTTTTCAGCTCAAACTTACTACAATGTGCACGAAGCTCATACGTGTCTCATCTTAACTGACAAGCATTGAATGTTAGAGGACAATTGCTTTGTATCAGTTTCAGAAGAAGAGTTGGACTATATATGGTCCATATGTGTAGGAAAAACCGTTCATTTGTTCTCAGCACACTCACTTTTCCTGCTGTATTAGAGAATCTAGAAAACAAGAGAGTGCTTCTTGCTCTAAAGCAGAGTGTGATCCATCGATGAGAACTATGCTGTGTGTTTCCCTTCAGAAATGGAGTTATATTCCAGGCTCTGAGTCTTCCTACAAGCAAGACTTCGTTTCAAGTAAGGGCAGTCACTTTTCAGCTCAAACGATCTACATCGTTCATGAAGCTCACACGTTTCTCAAATAAACTGACAAGCATTGGATGTCAGAGGACCTGTGGTTTCTTTCAGTTTCAGAAGTAGAGTTGAACTAGATATGGCCCATATGTTGAGGAAACACCGTTCTTTTGTTATGAGCACATTCACGTTTCCTGCTGTCTTAGAGACTCTAGAAAGCAAGAGCGTGCTTCTTGCTCTAAAGCAGACTGTGATCAATGGGTGAGTACTCTGCTGTGTGTTTCACTTCAGAAATGGAGATAAAATCCAGGCTCTGAGTTTTCCTACAAGGAGAACTTCGATTCAAGTAAGGGCAGTTACTTTACAGCTCAAACGAACTACATCGTTCACGAAGCTCACACGTTTCTCATCTTAACTGAGAGGCATTGGATGTTAGAGTACCTTTGCTTTGTATCAATTTCAAGCAGAGTTGAACTACATATGGTCCGTATGTATAGGAAACACCGTTCTTTTCTTCTGAGCACACTAACGTTTCCTGTTGTCTTAGAGAATCTAGAAAGCAGGAGTGTGCTTCTTGCCCTAAAGCAGAGTGTGATCAATGCATGAGAAATCTGCTGGGTGTTTCACTTCAGAAATGGAGTTAAATCCCAGGCTCTGAGTCTTCCTACAAGCAAGACTTTTTTTCAGATAAGGCAGTAACTTTACAGCTCAAATGAACTACATCATTCACTAAGCTCACACGTTTCACATCTAAACTGACAAGCATTGGATGTTAGAGGACCTGTGGTTTGTTTAAGTTTCAGAATCATAGTTGAACTAGATATGGCCTGTATGTGTAGGTAACACCGTTCCTTTGTTCAGAGCACACTCAAGTTTCCCTGCTGTATTAGAGAATCTAGAAAGCAAGAGCGTGCTTCTTGTTCTAAAGCAGAGTGTTATCCATGGATGAGAACTGTGTTGTGTGTTTCCCTTCAGAAATGGAGTAAAACCTCAGGCTCTGTGTCTTCCTATAATCAAGACATCGTTTCAGGTAAGGGCAGTCACTTTTCAGCTCAAACGAACTACATCGTTCACTAAGCTCAAACGTTTCTCATCTTAACTGACAAGCATCGGATGTTAGAGGACCTGAGCTTTGTATCAGTTTCAGAAGCATAGTTGGATTAGATATGGTCCGTATGTGTAGGAAACACCGTTCTTTTCTTCTGAGCACACTCACGTTTCCTGTTGTCTTAGAGATTCTAGAAAGCAGGAGCGTGCTTCTTGCTCTAAAGCAGAGTGTGATCAATGGATGAGAAATCTGCTGTGTGTTTCACTTCAGAAATGGAGTTAAATCCCAGGCTCTGAGTCTCCCTACAAGCAAGACTTCGTTTCAGGTAAGGGCAGTAACTTTACAGCTCAAACGAACTACATCATTCACTAAGCTCACACGTTTCACATCTAAACTGACAAGCATTGGATGTTAGAGGACCTGTACTTTCTTTCAGTTTCAGAAGCAGAGTTTAACTAGATATGGCCCATATGTGTAGGAAACACCATTGTTTTGTTCTGAGCACACTCACGTTTCCTGCTGTCTTAGAGACTGTAGAAAGCAAGAGCGTGCTTCTTGCTCTATAGTAGAGTGTGATCCATGGATGGGAACTATGCTGGGTGTGTCCCTTCAGAAATGGAGTTAAATCCCAGGCTCTGTGTCTTCCTATAAGCAAGACTTCGTTTCAAGTAAGGTCACTCACTTTTCAGCTCAAACGAACTACAACGTGCACAAAGCTCATACGTGTCTCATCTTAACTGACAAGCATTGAATGTTAGAGGACAATTGCTTTGTATCAGTTTCAGAAGAAGAGTTGGACTATATATGGTCCATATGTGTAGGAAAAACCGTTCATTTCTTCTCAGCACACTCACGTTTCCTGCTATATTAGAGAATCTACAAAGCAAGAGAGTGCTTCTTGCTCTATAACAGAGTGTGATCAATGGATGAAAACTGTGTTGTGTGTTTCCCTTCAGAAATGGAGTAAAATCCCAGGCTCTGTGTCTTCCTATAATCAAGACATCATTTCAGGTAAGGGCAGTCACTTTTCAGCTCAAACGAATTACATCGTTCACAAAGCTCACACGTTTCTCATCTTAAGTGACAAGCATTGGAAGTTTGAGGACCTGTGGTTTGTTTCAGGTTCAGAAGCAGAGTTGAACTAGATATGGCCCGTATGTGTAGGAAACACCGTTCTTTTGTTCAGAGCACACTCAAGTTTCCTGCTGTATTAGAGAATCTAGAAAGCAAGAGCGTGCTTCTTGTTCTAAAGCAGAGTGTGATCCATGGATGAGAACTGTGTTGTGTGTTTCCCTTCAGAAATGGAGTAAAACCCCAGGCTCTGTGTCTTCCTATAATCAAGACATCGTTTCAGGTAAGGGCACTCACTTTTCAGCTCAAATGAACTACATCGTGCACGAAGCTCACACGTGTCTCATCTTAACTGACAAGCATTGAATATTACAGGACAATTGCTTTGTATCAGTTTCACAACAAGAGTTGGACTATATATGGTCCATATGTGTAGGAAACACCGTTCATTTGTTCTCAGCACACTCATGTTTCCTGCTGTATTAGAGAATCTAGAAAGCAAGAGAGTGCTTCTTGCTCTAAAGCAGAGTGTGATCAATGGATCAGAACTCTGCTGTGTGTTTCACTTCAGAAATGGAGCTAAATCCCATGCTCTGAGTCTTCCTACAAGGAAGACTTCGATTCAAGTAAGGGCAGATACTTTACAGCTCAAACGAACTACATCTTTCACGAAGCACACACGTTTCTCATCTTAACTGACAAGCATTGGATGTTAGAGGACCTGTGGTTTGTTTCAGTTTCAGAAGCAGAGTTGAAATAGATATGGCCCATATGTTGAGGAAACACCGTTCTTTTGTTCTGAGCACACTCACGTTTCCTGCTGTCTTAGAGACTGTAGAATGCAAGAGCATGCTTCTTGCTCTAAAGCAGAGTGTGATCCATGGATGAGAACTATGCTGTGTGTTTCCCTTCAGAAATGGAGTTAAATCCCAGGCTCTGTGTCTTCCTACAAGCAAGAGTTCGTTTAAAGTAAGGGCAGTCACTTTTCAGCTCAAACGAACTACATCGTTCACGAAGCTAACACGTGTCTCATCTTAACTGACAAGCATTGAATGTTAGAGGACAATTGCTTTGTATCAGTTTCAGAAGAAGATTTGGACTATATATGGTCCATATGTGTAGGAAACTCCATTCATTTGTTCTCAGCACACTCACGTTTCCTGCTGTCTTAGAGACTCTAGAAAGCAAGAGCGTGCTTCTTGCTCTAAAGCAGACTGTGATCAATGGATGAGAACTCTGCTGTGTGTTTCACTTCAGAAATGGAGATAAAACCCAGGCTCTGAGTCTTCCTACAAGGAGAACTTCGATTCAAGTAAGGGCAGTTACTTTACAGCTCAAACGAACTACATCGTTCACGAAGCTCACACGTTTCTCATCTTAACTGAGAGGCATTGGATGTTAGAGTACCTTTGCTTTGTATCAATTTCAAGCAGAGTTGAACTACATATGGTCCGTATGTATAGGAAACACCGTTCTTTTCTTCTGAGCACACTAACGTTTCCTGTTGTCTTAGAGAATCTAGAAAGCAGGAGTGTGCTTCTTGCCTAAAGCAGAGTGTGATCAATGGATGAGAAATCTGCTGTGTGTTTCACTTCAGAAATGGAGTTAATTCCCAGGCTCTGAGTCTTCCTACAAGGAAGACCTCGATTCAAGTAAGGGCAATTACTTTACAGCTCAAATGAACTACATGGTTCACGAAGCTCACACGTTCCTCATCTTAACTGACAAGCATTGGATGTCAGAGGACCTGTGGTTTCTTTCAGTTTCAGAAGCGGAGTTGAAGTAGATATGGCCCGTATGTGTAGGAAACACCGTTCTTTTCTTCTGAGCACACTCACGTTTCCTGTTGTCTTAGAGACTGTAGAAAGCAAGAGCATGCTTCTTGCTCTAAAGCAGAGTGTGATCAATGGATGAGAAATCTGCTGTGTGTTTCACTTCAGAAATGGAGTTAAAACCCAAGCTCTGAGTTCCTACAAGGAGAACTTCGATTCAAGTAAGGGCAGTTACTTTACAGCTCAAACGAACTACATCGTTCACAAAGCTCACATGTTTCTCATCTTAACTGAGAGACATTGGATGTTAGAGTACCTTTGCTTTGTATCAATTTCAAGCAGAGTTGAACTACATGTGGTCTGTATGTATAGGAAACACCATTCTTTTCTTCTGAGCACACTAACGTTTCCTGTTGTCTTAGAGAATCTAGAAAGCAGGAGTGTGCTTCTTGCTCTAAAACAGAGTGTGATCAATGGTTGAGAAATCTGCTGTGTGTTTCACTTCAGAAATGGAGTTAATTCCCAGGCTCTGAGTCTTCCTACAACCAAGACTTTGGTTCAGGTAAGGGCAGTAACTTTACAGCTCAAACGAACTACATCATTCACTAAGCTCACATGTTTCACATCTAAACTGACAAGCATTGGATGTTAGAGGATCTGTACTTTCTTTCAGTTTCAGAAGCAGAGTTGAACTAGACATGGCCCGTATGTGTAGGAAACACCGTTCTTTTGTTCTGAGCACACTCACGTTTCCTGCGGTCTTAGAGACTGTAGAAAGCAAGAGCATGCTTCTTGCTCTAAAGCAGAGTGTGATCCATGGATGAGAACTATGCTGTGTATTTCCCTTCAGAAATGGAGTTAAATCCCAGGCTCTGTGTCTTCCTACAAGCAAGACTTCGTTTCAAGTAAGGGCACTCACTTTTCAGCTCAAACGAACTACAACGTGCACGAAGCTCACACGTGTCTCATCTTAACAGACAAGCATTGAAAGTTAGAGGATAATTGCTTTGTATCAGTTTCAGAAGAAGAGTTGGACTATATATGGTCCATATGTGTAGGAAACACCGTTCATTTGTTCTCAGCACACTCATGTTTCCTGCTATATTAGAGAATCTAGAAAGCAAGAGAGTGCTTCTTGCTCTAAAGCAGAGGGAGATCAATGGATGAGAACTCTGCTTTGTGTTTCACTTCAGAAATGGAGTAAAACCCCAGGCTCTGTGTCTTCCTATAAGCAAGACTTCCTTTCAGGTAAGGGCAGTCACTTTTCAGCTCAAACGAACTACATCGTGCACGAAGCTCACACGTGTCTCATCTTAACTGACAAGCATTGAATGTTAGAGGACAATTGCTTTGTATCAGTTTCAGAAGAAGAGTTGGACTATATATGGTCCATATGTGTAGGAAACAGCGTTCATTTGTTCTGAGCACACTCACGTTTCCTGCTATATTAGAGAATCTACAAAGCAAGAGAGTGCTTCTTGCTCTATAACAGAGTGTGATCAATGGATGAAAACTGTGTTGTGTGTTTCCCTTCAGAAATGGAGTAAAATCCCAGGCTCTGTGTCTTCCTATAATCAAGACATCGTTTCAGGTAAGGGCAGTCACTTTTCAGCTCAAACAAATTACATCGTTCACAAAGCTCACACGTTTCTCATCTTAAGTGACAAGCATTGGAAGTTTGAGGACCTGTGGTTTGTTTCAGGTTCAGAAGCAGAGTTGAACTAGATATGGCCCGTATGTGTAGGAAACACCGTTCTTTTGTTCAGAGCACACTCAAGTTTCCTGCTGTATTAGAGAATCTAGAAAGCAAGAGCGTGCTTCTTGTTCTAAAGCAGAGTGTGATCCATGGATGAGAACTGTGTTGTGTGTTTCCCTTCAGAAATGGAGTAAAACCCCAGGCTCTGTGTCTTCCTATAATCAAGACATCGTTTCAGGTAAGGGCACTCACTTTTCAGCTCAAATGAACTACATCGTGCACGAAGCTCACACGTGTCTCATCTTAACTGACAAGCATTGAATATTACAGGACAATTGCTTTGTATCAGTTTCACAACAAGAGTTGGACTATATATGGTCCATATGTGTAGGAAACACCGTTCATTTGTTCTCAGCACACTCATGTTTCCTGCTGTATTAGAGAATCTAGAAAGCAAGAGAGTGCTTCTTGCTCTAAAGCAGAGTGTGATCAATGGATCAGAACTCTGCTGTGTGTTTCACTTCAGAAATGGAGCTAAATCCCATGCTCTGAGTCTTCCTACAAGGAAGACTTCGATTCAAGTAAGGGCAGATACTTTACAGCTCAAACGAACTACATCTTTCACGAAGCACACACGTTTCTCATCTTAACTGACAAGCATTGGATGTTAGAGGACCTGTGGTTTGTTTCAGTTTCAGAAGCAGAGTTGAAATAGATATGGCCCATATGTTGAGGAAACACCGTTCTTTTGTTCTGAGCACACTCACGTTTCCTGCTGTCTTAGAGACTGTAGAATGCAAGAGCATGCTTCTTGCTCTAAAGCAGAGTGTGATCCATGGATGAGAACTATGCTGTGTGTTTCCCTTCAGAAATGGAGTTAAATCCCAGGCTCTGAGTCTTCCTACAAGCAAGAGTTCGTTTAAAGTAAGGGCAGTCACTTTTCAGCTCAAACGAACTACATCGTTCACGAAGCTAACACGTGTCTCATCTTAACTGACAAGCATTGAATGTTAGAGGACAATTGCTTTGTATCAGTTTCAGAAGAAGATTTGGACTATATATGGTCCATATGTGTAGGAAACTCCATTCATTTGTTCTCAGCACACTCACGTTTCCTGCTGTCTTAGAGACTCTAGAAAGCAAGAGCGTGCTTCTTGCTCTAAAGCAGACTGTGATCAATGGATGAGAACTCTGCTGTGTGTTTCACTTCAGAAATGGAGATAAAACCCAGGCTCTGAGTCTTCCTACAAGGAGAACTTCGATTCAAGTAAGGGCAGTTACTTTACAGCTCAAACGAACTACATCGTTCACGAAGCTCACACGTTTCTCATCTTAACTGAGAGGCATTGGATGTTAGAGTACCTTTGCTTTGTATCAATTTCAAGCAGAGTTGAACTACATATGGTCCGTATGTATAGGAAACACCGTTCTTTTCTTCTGAGCACACTAACGTTTCCTGTTGTCTTAGAGAATCTAGAAAGCAGGAGTGTGCTTCTTGCCTAAAGCAGAGTGTGATCAATGGATGAGAAATCTGCTGTGTGTTTCACTTCAGAAATGGAGTTAATTCCCAGGCTCTGAGTCTTCCTACAAGGAAGACCTCGATTCAAGTAAGGGCAATTACTTTACAGCTCAAATGAACTACATGGTTCACGAAGCTCACACGTTCCTCATCTTAACTGACAAGCATTGGATGTCAGAGGACCTGTGGTTTCTTTCAGTTTCAGAAGCGGAGTTGAAGTAGATATGGCCCGTATGTGTAGGAAACACCGTTCTTTTCTTCTGAGCACACTCACGTTTCCTGTTGTCTTAGAGACTGTAGAAAGCAAGAGCATGCTTCTTGCTCTAAAGCAGAGTGTGATCAATGGATGAGAAATCTGCTGTGTGTTTCACTTCAGAAATGGAGTTAAAACCCAAGCTCTGAGTTCCTACAAGGAGAACTTCGATTCAAGTAAGGGCAGTTACTTTACAGCTCAAACGAACTACATCGTTCACAAAGCTCACATGTTTCTCATCTTAACTGAGAGGCATTGGATGTTAGAGTACCTTTGCTTTGTATCAATTTCAAGCAGAGTTGAACTACATGTGGTCTGTATGTATAGGAAACACCATTCTTTTCTTCTGAGCACACTAACGTTTCCTGTTGTCTTAGAGAATCTAGAAAGCAGGAGTGTGCTTCTTGCTCTAAAACAGAGTGTGATCAATGGTTGAGAAATCTGCTGTGTGTTTCACTTCAGAAATGGAGTTAATTCCCAGGCTCTGAGTCTTCCTACAACCAAGACTTTGGTTCAGGTAAGGGCAGTAACTTTACAGCTCAAACGAACTACATCATTCACTAAGCTCACATGTTTCACATCTAAACTGACAAGCATTGGATGTTAGAGGATCTGTACTTTCTTTCAGTTTCAGAAGCAGAGTTGAACTAGACATGGCCCGTATGTGTAGGAAACACCGTTCTTTTGTTCTGAGCACACTCACGTTTCCTGCGGTCTTAGAGACTGTAGAAAGCAAGAGCATGCTTCTTGCTCTAAAGCAGAGTGTGATCCATGGATGAGAACTATGCTGTGTATTTCCCTTCAGAAATGGAGTTAAATCCCAGGCTCTGTGTCTTCCTACAAGCAAGACTTCGTTTCAAGTAAGGGCACTCACTTTTCAGCTCAAACGAACTACAACGTGCACGAAGCTCACACGTGTCTCATCTTAACAGACAAGCATTGAATGTTAGAGGATAATTGCTTTGTATCAGTTTCAGAAGAAGAGTTGGACTATATATGGTCCATATGTGTAGGAAACACCGTTCATTTGTTCTCAGCACACTCATGTTTCCTGCTATATTAGAGAATCTAGAAAGCAAGAGAGTGCTTCTTGCTCTAAAGCAGAGGGAGATCAATGGATGAGAACTCTGCTTTGTGTTTCACTTCAGAAATGGAGTTAAAACCCAGGCTCTGAGTCTTCCTACAAGGAGAACTTCGATTCAAGTAAGGGCAGTTACTTTACAGCTCAAACGAACTACATCGTTCACGAAGCTCACACGTTTCTCATCTTAACTGAGAGACATTGGATGTTAGAGTACCATTGCTTTGTATCAATTTCAAGCAGAGTTGAACTACATATGGTCTGTATGTATAGGAAACACCGTTCTTTTCTTTTGAGCACACTCAGGTTTCCTGTTGTCTTAGAGAATCTAGAAAGCAGGAGTGTGCTTCTTGCTCTAAAGCAGAGTGTGATCAATGGATGAGAAATCTGCTGTGTGTTTCACTTCAGAAATGGAGTTAAAACCCAGGCTCTGAGTCTTCCTCCAAGGAGAACTTCGATTCAAGTAAGGGCAGTTACTTTACCCCTCAAACGAACTACATCATTCACTAAGCTCACACGTTTCACAACTAAACTGACAAGCATTGGATGTTAGAGGACCTGTACTTTCTTTCAGTTTCAGAAGCAGAGTTGAACTAGATATGGCCCGTATGTGTAGGAAACACCGTTCTTTTGTTCTGAGCACACTCACGTTTCCTGCTGTCTTAGAGACTGTAGAAAGCAAGAGCATGCTTCTTGCTCTAAAGCAGAGTGTGATCCATGGATGAGAACTATGCTGTGTGTTTCCCTTCAGAAATGGAGTAAAACCCCAGGCTCTGAGTCTTCCTACAAGGAGAACTTCGATTCAAGTAAGGGCAGTTACTTTACAGCTCAAACGAACTACATCATTCACGAAGCTCACACGTTTCTCATCTTAACTGAGAGACATTGGATGTTAGAGTACCTTTGCTTTGTATCAATTTCAAGCAGAGTTGAACTACATATGGTCCGTATGTATAGAAAACACCGTTCTTTTCTTTTGAGCACACTCACGTTTCCTGTTGTCTTAGAGAATCTAGAAAGCAGGAGTGTGCTTCTTGCTCTAAAGCAGAGTGTGATCAATGGATGAGAAATCTGCTGTGTGTTTCACTTCAGAAATGGAGTTAAAATCCAGGCTCTGAGTCTTCCTCCAAGGAGAACTTCGATTCAAGTAAGGGCAGTTACTTTACAGCTCAAACGAACTACATCATTCACTAAGCTCACACGTTTCACATCTAAACTGACAAGCATTGGATGTTAGAGGACCTGTACTTTCTTTCAGTTTCAAAAGCAGAGTTGAACTAGATATGGCCCGTATGTGTAGGAAACACCGTTCTTTTGTTCTGAGCACACTCACGTTTCCTGCGGTCTTAGAGACTGTAGAAAGCAAGAGCATGCTTCTTGCTCTAAAGCAGAGTGTGATCCATGGATGAGAACTATGCTGTGTATTTCCCTTCAGAAATGGAGTTAAATCCCAGGCTCTGTGTCTTCCTACAAGCAAGACTTCGTTTCAAGTAAGGGCACTCACTTTTCAGCTCAAACGAACTACAACGTGCACGAAGCTCACACGTGTCTCATCTTAACAGACAAGCATTGAATGTTAGAGGATAATTGCTTTGTATCAGTTTCAGAAGAAGAGTTGGACTATATATGGTCCATATGTGTAGGAAACACCGTTCATTTGTTCTCAGCACACTCATGTTTCCTGCTATATTAGAGAATCTAGAAAGCAAGAGAGTGCTTCTTGCTCTAAAGCAGAGGGAGATCAATGGATGAGAACTCTGCTTTGTGTTTCACTTCAGAAATGGAGTTAAAACCCAGGCTCTGAGTCTTCCTACAAGGAGAACTTCGATTCAAGTAAGGGCAGTTACTTTACAGCTCAAACGAACTACATCGTTCACGAAGCTCACACGTTTCTCATCTTAACTGAGAGACATTGGATGTTAGAGTACCATTGCTTTGTATCAATTTCAAGCAGAGTTGAACTACATATGGTCTGTATGTATAGGAAACACCGTTCTTTTCTTTTGAGCACACTCAGGTTTCCTGTTGTCTTAGAGAATCTAGAAAGCAGGAGTGTGCTTCTTGCTCTAAAGCAGAGTGTGATCAATGGATGAGAAATCTGCTGTGTGTTTCACTTCAGAAATGGAGTTAAAACCCAGGCTCTGAGTCTTCCTCCAAGGAGAACTTCGATTCAAGTAAGGGCAGTTACTTTACCCCTCAAACGAACTACATCATTCACTAAGCTCACACGTTTCACATCTAAACTGACAAGCATTGGATGTTAGAGGACCTGTACTTTCTTTCAGTTTCAGAAGCAGAGTTGAACTAGATATGGCCCGTATGTGTAGGAAACACCGTTCTTTTGTTCTGAGCACACTCACGTTTCCTGCTGTCTTAGAGACTGTAGAAAGCAAGAGCATGCTTCTTGCTCTAAAGCAGAGTGTGATCCATGGATGAGAACTATGCTGTGTGTTTCCCTTCAGAAATGGAGTAAAACCCCAGGCTCTGAGTCTTCCTACAAGGAGAACTTCGATTCAAGTAAGGGCAGTTACTTTACAGCTCAAACGAACTACATCGTTCACGAAGCTCACACGTTTCTCATCTTAACTGAGAGACATTGGATGTTAGAGTACCTTTGCTTTGTATCAATTTCAAGCAGAGTTGAACTACATATGGTCCGTATGTATAGAAAACACCGTTCTTTTCTTTTGAGCACACTCACGTTTCCTGTTGTCTTAGAGAATCTAGAAAGCAGGAGTGTGCTTCTTGCTCTAAAGCAGAGTGTGATCAATGGATGAGAAATCTGCTGTGTGTTTCACTTCAGAAATGGAGTTAAAATCCAGGCTCTGAGTCTTCCTCCAAGGAGAACTTCGATTCAAGTAAGGGCAGTTACTTTACAGCTCAAACGAACTACATCATTCACTAAGCTCACACGTTTCACATCTAAACTGACAAGCATTGGATGAAGAGGACCTGTACTTTCTTTCAGTTTCAGAAGCAGAGTTGAACTAGATATGGCCCGTATGTGTAGGAAACACCGTTCTTTTGTTCTGAGCACACTCACGTTTCCTGCTGTCTTAGAGAATGTAGAAAGCAAGAGCATGCTTCTTGCTCTAAAGCAGAGTGTGATCCATGGATGAGAACTATGCTGTGTGTTTCCCTTCAGAAATGGAGTAAAACCCCAGGCTCTGTGTCTTCCTATAAGCAAGACTTCCTTTCAGGTAAGGGCAGTCACTTTTCAGCTCAAACGAACTACATCGTGCACGAAGCTCACACGTGTCTCATCTTAACTGACAAGCATTGAATGTTAGAGGACAATTGCTTTGTATCAGTTTCAGAAGAAGAGTTGGACTATATATGGTCCATATGTGTAGGAAACAGCGTTCATTTGTTCTGAGCACACTCACGTTTCCTGCTATATTAGAGAATCTACAAAGCAAGAGAGTGCTTCTTGCTCTATAACAGAGTGTGATCAATGGATGAAAACTGTGTTGTGTGTTTCCCTTCAGAAATGGAGTAAAATCCCAGGCTCTGTGTCTTCCTATAATCAAGACATCGTTTCAGGTAAGGGCAGTCACTTTTCAGCTCAAACAAATTACATCGTTCACAAAGCTCACACGTTTCTCATCTTAAGTGACAAGCATTGGAAGTTTGAGGACCTGTGGTTTGTTTCAGGTTCAGAAGCAGAGTTGAACTAGATATGGCCCGTATGTGTAGGAAACACCGTTCTTTTGTTCAGAGCACACTCAAGTTTCCTGCTGTATTAGAGAATCTAGAAAGCAAGAGCGTGCTTCTTGTTCTAAAGCAGAGTGTGATCCATGGATGAGAACTGTGTTGTGTGTTTCCCTTCAGAAATGGAGTAAAACCCCAGGCTCTGTGTCTTCCTATAATCAAGACATCGTTTCAGGTAAGGGCACTCACTTTTCAGCTCAAATGAACTACAACGTGCACGAAGCTCACACATGTCTCATCTTAACTGACAAGCATTGAATATTACAGGACAATTGCTTTGTATCAGTTTCACAACAAGAGTTGGACTATATATGGTCCATATGTGTAGGAAACACCGTTCATTTGTTCTCAGCACACTCATGTTTCCTGCTGTATTAGAGAATCTGGAAAGCAAGAGAGTGCTTCTTGCTCTAAAGCAGAGTGTGATCAATGGATCAGAACTCTGCTGTGTGTTTCACTTCAGAAATGGAGCTAAATCCCATGCTCTGAGTCTTCCTACAAGGAAGACTTCGATTCAAGTAAGGGCAGATACTTTACAGCTCAAACGAACTACATCTTTCACGAAGCACACACGTTTCTCATCTTAACTGACAAGCATTGGATGTTAGAGGACCTGTGGTTTGTTTCAGTTTCAGAAGCAGAGTTGAAATAGATATGGCCCATATGTTGAGGAAACACCGTTCTTTTGTTCTGAGCACACTCACGTTTCCTGCTGTCTTAGAGACTATAGAATGCAAGAGCATGCTTCTTGCTCTAAAGCAGAGTGTGATCCATGGATGAGAACTATGCTGTGTGTTTCCCTTCAGAAATGGAGTTAAATCCCAGGCTCTGTGTCTTGCTACAAGCAAGAGTTCGTTTAAAGTAAGGGCAGTCACTTTTCAGCTCAAACGAACTACATCGTTCACGAAGCTAACACGTGTCTCATCTTAACTGACAAGCATTGAATGTTAGAGGACAATTGCTTTGTATCAGTTTCAGAAGAAGATTTGGACTATATATGGTCCATATGTGTAGGAAACTCCATTCATTTGTTCTCAGCACACTCACGTTTCCTGCTGTATTAGAGAATCTAGAAAGCAAGAGAGTGCTTCTTGCTCTAAAGCAGAGTGTGATCAATGGATGAGAACTCTGCTGTGTGTTTCACTTCAGAAATGGAGTTAAAACCCAGGCTCTGAGTCTTCCTACAAGGAGAACTTCGATTCAAGTAAGGGCACTTACTTTACAGCTCAAACGAACTACATTGTTCACGAAGCTCACACGTTTCTCATCTTAACTGAGAGACATTGGATGTTAGAGTACCTTTGCTTTGTATCAATTTCAAGCAGAGTTGAACTACATATGGTCTGTATGTATAGGAAACACCGTTCTTTTCTTTTGAGCACACTCACTTTTCCTGTTGTCTTAGAGAATCTAGAAAGCAGGAGTGTGCTTCTTGCTCTAAAGCAGAGTGTGATCAATGAATGAGAAATCTGCTGTGTGTTTCACTTCAGAAATGGAGTTAAAACCCAGGCTCTGAGTCTTCCTACAAGGAGAACTTCGATTCAAGTAAGGGCAGTTACTTTACAACTCAAACGAACTACATCATTCACTAAGCTCACACGTTTCACATCTAAACTGACAAGCATTGGATGTTGGAGGACCTGTACTTTCTTTCAGTTTCAGAAGCGGAGTTGAAGTAGATAAGGCCCATATGTGTAGGAAACACCGTTCTTTTCTTCTGAGCACACTCACGTTTCCTGCGGTCTTAGAGTCTGTTGAAAGCAAGAGCATGCTTCTTGCTCTAAAGCAGAGTGTGATCAACGGATGAGAAATCTGCTGTGTGTTTCACTTCAGAAATGGAGTTAAATCCCAGGCTCTGTGTCTTCCTACAAGCAAGACTTCGTTTCTAGTAAGGGCAGTCACTTTTCAGCTCAAACGAACTACATCGTGCACGAAGCTCACACGTGTCTCATCTTAACTGACAAGCATTGAATGTTAGAGGCCAATTGCTTTGTATCAGTTTCAGAAGAAGAGTTGGACTATATATGGTCCATATGTGTAGGAAACACCGTTCATTTGTTCTCAGCACACTCAGGTTTCCTGCTGTATTAGAGAATCTAGAAAGCAAGAGAGTGCTTCTTGCTCTAAAGCAGAGTGTGATCAATGGATGAGAACTCTGCTGTGTGTTTCACTTCAGAAATGGAATTAAATCCCAGGCTCTGAGTCTTCCTACAAGGAAGACCTCGATTCAAGTAAGGGCAGTTACTTTACAGCTCAAATGAACTACATGGTTCACGAAGCTCATACGTTCCTCATCTTAACTGACAAGCATTGGATGTTAGAGGACCTGTGGTTTGTTTCAGTTTCAGAAGCAGAGTTGTACAAGATATGGCCCGTATGTGTAGGAAACACCGTTCTTTGTTCAGAGTACACTCAATTTTCCTGCTGTATTAGAGTATGTAGAAAGCAAGAGCGTGCTTCTTGCTCTAAAGCAGAGTGTGATCCATCGATGAGAACTATGCTGTGTGATTCCCTTCAGAACTGGAGTTATAATCCAGGCTCTGAGTCTTCCTACAAGCAAGACTTCATTTCAAGTAAGGGCAGTCACTTTTCAGCTCAAACGATCTACATCGTTCATGAAGCTCACACGTTTCTCATATAAACTGACAAGCATTGGATGTCAGAGGACCTGTGGTTTCTTTCAGTTTCAGAAGTAGAGTTGAACTAGATATGGCCCATATGTTGAGGAAACACCGTTCTTTTGTTGTGAGCACATTCACGTTTCCTGCTGTCTTAGAGACTGTAGAAAGCAAGAGCATGCTTCTTGCTCTAAAGCAGAGTGTGATCAATGGATGAGAACTCTGCTGTGTGTTTCACTTCAGAAATGGAGTTAAACCCAGGCTCTGAGTGTTCCTAAAAGGAGAACTTCGATTCAAGTAAGGGCAGTTACTTTACAGCTCAAATGAACTACATCGTTCACGAAGCTCACACGTTTCTCATCTTAACTGAGAGACATTGGATGTTAGAGTACCTTTGCTTTGTATCAATTTCAAGCAGAGTTGAACTACATATGGTCCGTATGTATACGAAACACCGTTCTTTTCTTTTGAGCACACTCACGTATCCTGTTGTCTTAGAGAATCTAGAAAGCAGGAGTGTGCTTCTTGCTCTAAAGCAGAGTGTGGTCAGTGGATGAGAAATCTGCTGTGTGTTTCACTTCAGAAATGGAGTTATATTCCAGGCTCTGTGTCTTCCTACAAGCAAGAATTCGTTTCAAGTAAGGGTACTTATTTTACAGCTCAAAAGAACTACATCGTTCACAAAGCTCACACGTTTCTCATCTTAAGTGACAAGCATTGGAAGTTTGAGGACCTGTGGTTTGTTTCAGTTTCAGAAGCAGAGTTGAACTAGATATGGCCCGTATGTGTAGGAAACACCGTTCTTTTGTTCAGAGCACACTCATGTTTCCTGCTGTATTAGAGAATCTAAAAAGCAAGAGCGTGCTTCTTGTTCTAAAACAGAGTGTGATTCATGGATGAGAACTGTGTTGTGTGTTTCCCTTCAGAAATGGAGTAAAACTCCAGGCTCTGTGTCTTCCTATAATCAAGACATCGTTTCAGGTAAGGGCAGTCACTTTTCAGCTCAAACAAACTACATCGTTCACAAAGCTCACACGTTTCTCATCTTAAATGACAAGCATTGGATGTTAGAGGACCTGTGCTTTGTATCAATTTCAGAGGCAGAGTGGTACTAGATATGGTCTGTATGTGTAAGAAACACCGTTCTTTGTTGTCAGCACACTCATGTTTCCTGCTGTCTTAGAGACTCTAGAAAGCAAGTGTGTGCTTCTTCCACTAAAGCAGAGTTTGATCTATATATGAGAACTCTGCTGTGTGTTTCGCTTCAGATATGGAGTTAAATCCCAGGCTCTTAGTCTTCCTACAAGCAAGACTTCGTTTCAGGTAAGGGCAGTCAATTTACATTTCACAAGAACTACATCATTCACGAAGCTCACACATTTCTCAACGTAACTGACAAGCATTGGAATAAGAGGACCTGTGGTTTGTTTCAGTTTCAGAAGCAGAGTTGACCTAGATATGGCCCGTATGTGTAGGAAACACCGTTCTTTTGTTCTGAGCACACTCACGTTTCCTTCTGTCTTAGAGACTGTAGAAAGCAAGAGCGTGCTTCTTGCTCTAAAGCAGAGTGTGATCCATGGATGAGAACTATGCTGTGTGTTTCCCTTCAGAAATGGAGTTAAATCCCAGGCTCTGTGTCTTCCTTCAAGCAAGACTTCGTTTCAAGTAAGGGCACTCACTTTTCAGCTCAAACGAACTACAACGTCCACGAAGCTCACACGTGTCTCATCTTAACTGACAAGCATTGAATGTTAGAGGACAATTGCTTTGTATCAGTTCCAGAAGAAGAGTTGGACTATATATGGTCCATATGTGTAGGAAACACCGTTCATTTGTTCTAAGCACACTCACGTTTCCTGCTGTATTAGAGAATCTAGAAAGCAAGAGAGTGCTTCTTGCTCTAAAGCAGAGTGTGATCAATGGATGAGAACTCTGCTGTGTGTTTCACTTCAGAAATGGAGCTAAATCCCATGCTCTGAGTCTTCCTACAAGGAAGACTTCGATTCAAGTAAGGGCAGTCACTTTATATTTCACACGAACTACATCATTCACGAAGCTCACACATTTCTCAATGTAACTGACAAGCATTGGAATAAGAGGACCTGTGGTTTGGTTCAGTTTCAGAAGCAGAGATGAACTAGATATGGCCCGTATGTGTAGGAAACCCCATTCTTTAGATCTGAGCACACTCATGTTTCCTGCTATATTAGAGACTCTAGAAAGCAAGAGCGTGCTTCTTGCTCTAAAGCAGAGTGTGAACCATTGATGAGAACTATGCTGTGTGTTTCCCTTCAGAAATGGAGTTAAATCCCAGGCTCTGTGTCTTCCTACAAACAATACTTCGTTTCAGGTTTGGGCATTCACTTTTAGGCTCAAACGAACTACATCTTTCACAAATCTCAAACGTTTCTCATCTTAACTGACCAGCATTGGATGTTTGAGGACCTGTGTTTTGTTTCAGTTTCAGAAGCAGAGTTGACCTAGATATGGCCCGTATGTGTAGGAAACACCGTTCTTTTGTTCTGAGCACACTCACGTTTCCTGCTGTCCTAGAGACTGTAGAAAGCAAGAGCATGCTTCTTGCTCTAAAGCAGAGTGTGATCCATGGATGAGAACTATGCTGTGTGTTTCCCTTCAGAAATGGAGTAAAACCCCAGGTCTGTGTCTTCCTATAAGCAAGACTTCGTTTCAGGTAAGGGCAGTCACTTTTCAGCTCAAACGAACTACATCGTGCACGAAGCTCACACGTGTCTCATCTTAACTGACAAGCATTGAATGTTAGAGGACCTGTGGTTTGTTTCAGGTTCAGAAGCAGAGTTGAACTAGATATGGCCCGTATGTGTAGGAAACACCGTTCTTTTGTTCAGAGCACACTCAAGTTTCCTGCTGTATTAGAGAATCTAGAAAGCAAGAGCGTGCTTCTTGTTCTAAAGCAGAGTGTGATCCATGGATGAGAACTGTGTTGTGTGTTTCCCTTCAGAAATGGAGTAAAACCCCAGGCTCTGTGTCTTCCTATAATCAAGACATCGTTTCAGGTAAGGGCAGTCACTTTTCAGCTCAAACAAACTACATCGTTCACAAAGCTCACACGTTTCTCATCTTAAATGACAAGCATTGGATGTTAGAGGACCTGTGCTTTGTATCAATTTCAGAGGCAGAGTGGTACTAGATATGGTCTGTATGTGTAAGAAACACCGTTCTTTGTTGTCAGCACACTCATGTTTCCTGCTGTCTTAGAGACTCTAGAAAGCAAGTGTGTGCTTCTTCCACTAAAGCAGAGTTTGATCTATATATGAGAACTCTGCTGTGTGTTTCGCTTCAGATATGGAGTTAAATCCCAGGCTCTTAGTCTTCCTACAAGCAAGACTTCGTTTCAGGTAAGGGCAGTCAATTTACATTTCACAAGAACTACATCATTCACGAAGCTCACACATTTCTCAACGTAACTGACAAGCATTGGAATAAGAGGACCTGTGGTTTGTTTCAGTTTCAGAAGCAGAGTTGACCTAGATATGGCCCGTATGTGTAGGAAACACCGTTCTTTTGTTCTGAGCACACTCACGTTTCCTTCTGTCTTAGAGACTGTAGAAAGCAAGAGCGTGCTTCTTGCTCTAAAGCAGAGTGTGATCCATGGATGAGAACTATGCTGTGTGTTTCCCTTCAGAAATGGAGTTAAATCCCAGGCTCTGTGTCTTCCTTCAAGCAAGACTTCGTTTCAAGTAAGGGCACTCACTTTTCAGCTCAAACGAACTACAACGTCCACGAAGCTCACACGTGTCTCATCTTAACTGACAAGCATTGAATGTTAGAGGACAATTGCTTTGTATCAGTTCCAGAAGAAGAGTTGGACTATATATGGTCCATATGTGTAGGAAACACCGTTCATTTGTTCTAAGCACACTCACGTTTCCTGCTGTATTAGAGAATCTAGAAAGCAAGAGAGTGCTTCTTGCTCTAAAGCAGAGTGTGATCAATGGATGAGAACTCTGCTGTGTGTTTCACTTCAGAAATGGAGCTAAATCCCATGCTCTGAGTCTTCCTACAAGGAAGACTTCGATTCAAGTAAGGGCAGTCACTTTATATTTCACACGAACTACATCATTCACGAAGCTCACACATTTCTCAATGTAACTGACAAGCATTGGAATAAGAGGACCTGTGGTTTGGTTCAGTTTCAGAAGCAGAGATGAACTAGATATGGCCCGTATGTGTAGGAAACCCCATTCTTTAGATCTGAGCACACTCATGTTTCCTGCTATATTAGAGACTCTAGAAAGCAAGAGCGTGCTTCTTGCTCTAAAGCAGAGTGTGAACCATTGATGAGAACTATGCTGTGTGTTTCCCTTCAGAAATGGAGTTAAATCCCAGGCTCTGTGTCTTCCTACAAACAATACTTCGTTTCAGGTTTGGGCATTCACTTTTAGGCTCAAACGAACTACATCTTTCACAAATCTCAAACGTTTCTCATCTTAACTGACCAGCATTGGATGTTTGAGGACCTGTGTTTTGTTTCAGTTTCAGAAGCAGAGTTGACCTAGATATGGCCCGTATGTGTAGGAAACACCGTTCTTTTGTTCTGAGCACACTCACGTTTCCTGCTGTCCTAGAGACTGTAGAAAGCAAGAGCATGCTTCTTGCTCTAAAGCAGAGTGTGATCCATGGATGAGAACTATGCTGTGTGTTTCCCTTCAGAAATGGAGTAAAACCCCAGGTCTGTGTCTTCCTATAAGCAAGACTTCGTTTCAGGTAAGGGCAGTCACTTTTCAGCTCAAACGAACTACATCGTGCACGAAGCTCACACGTGTCTCATCTTAACTGACAAGCATTGAATGTTAGAGGACCTGTGGTTTGTTTCAGGTTCAGAAGCAGAGTTGAACTAGATATGGCCCGTATGTGTAGGAAACACCGTTCTTTTGTTCAGAGCACACTCAAGTTTCCTGCTGTATTAGAGAATCTAGAAAGCAAGAGCGTGCTTCTTGTTCTAAAGCAGAGTGTGATCCATGGATGAGAACTGTGTTGTGTGTTTCCCTTCAGAAATGGAGTAAAACCCCAGGCTCTGTGTCTTCCTATAATCAAGACATCGTTTCAGGTAAGGGCAGTCACTTTTCAGCTCAAACAAACTACATCGTTCACAAAGCTCACACGTTTCTCATCTTAAATGACAAGCATTGGATGTTAGAGGACCTGTGCTTTGTATCAATTTCAGAGGCAGAGTGGTACTAGATATGGTCTGTATGTGTAAGAAACACCGTTCTTTGTTGTCAGCACACTCATGTTTCCTGCTGTCTTAGAGACTCTAGAAAGCAAGTGTGTGCTTCTTCCACTAAAGCAGAGTTTGATCTATATATGAGAACTCTGCTGTGTGTTTCGCTTCAGATATGGAGTTAAATCCCAGGCTCTTAGTCTTCCTACAAGCAAGACTTCGTTTCAGGTAAGGGCAGTCAATTTACATTTCACAAGAACTACATCATTCACGAAGCTCACACATTTCTCAACGTAACTGACAAGCATTGGAATAAGAGGACCTGTGGTTTGTTTCAGTTTCAGAAGCAGAGTTGACCTAGATATGGCCCGTATGTGTAGGAAACACCGTTCTTTTGTTCTGAGCACACTCACGTTTCCTTCTGTCTTAGAGACTGTAGAAAGCAAGAGCGTGCTTCTTGCTCTAAAGCAGAGTGTGATCCATGGATGAGAACTATGCTGTGTGTTTCCCTTCAGAAATGGAGTTAAATCCCAGGCTCTGTGTCTTCCTTCAAGCAAGACTTCGTTTCAAGTAAGGGCACTCACTTTTCAGCTCAAACGAACTACAACGTCCACGAAGCTCACACGTGTCTCATCTTAACTGACAAGCATTGAATGTTAGAGGACAATTGCTTTGTATCAGTTCCAGAAGAAGAGTTGGACTATATATGGTCCATATGTGTAGGAAACACCGTTCATTTGTTCTAAGCACACTCACGTTTCCTGCTGTATTAGAGAATCTAGAAAGCAAGAGAGTGCTTCTTGCTCTAAAGCAGAGTGTGATCAATGGATGAGAACTCTGCTGTGTGTTTCACTTCAGAAATGGAGCTAAATCCCATGCTCTGAGTCTTCCTACAAGGAAGACTTCGATTCAAGTAAGGGCAGTCACTTTATATTTCACACGAACTACATCATTCACGAAGCTCACACATTTCTCAATGTAACTGACAAGCATTGGAATAAGAGGACCTGTGGTTTGGTTCAGTTTCAGAAGCAGAGATGAACTAGATATGGCCCGTATGTGTAGGAAACCCCATTCTTTAGATCTGAGCACACTCATGTTTCCTGCTATATTAGAGACTCTAGAAAGCAAGAGCGTGCTTCTTGCTCTAAAGCAGAGTGTGAACCATTGATGAGAACTATGCTGTGTGTTTCCCTTCAGAAATGGAGTTAAATCCCAGGCTCTGTGTCTTCCTACAAACAATACTTCGTTTCAGGTTTGGGCATTCACTTTTAGGCTCAAACGAACTACATCTTTCACAAATCTCAAACGTTTCTCATCTTAACTGACCAGCATTGGATGTTTGAGGACCTGTGTTTTGTTTCAGTTTCAGAAGCAGAGTTGACCTAGATATGGCCCGTATGTGTAGGAAACACCGTTCTTTTGTTCTGAGCACACTCACGTTTCCTGCTGTCCTAGAGACTGTAGAAAGCAAGAGCATGCTTCTTGCTCTAAAGCAGAGTGTGATCCATGGATGAGAACTATGCTGTGTGTTTCCCTTCAGAAATGGAGTAAAACCCCAGGTCTGTGTCTTCCTATAAGCAAGACTTCGTTTCAGGTAAGGGCAGTCACTTTTCAGCTCAAACGAACTACATCGTGCACGAAGCTCACACGTGTCTCATCTTAACTGACAAGCATTGAATGTTAGAGGACCTGTGGTTTGTTTCAGGTTCAGAAGCAGAGTTGAACTAGATATGGCCCGTATGTGTAGGAAACACCGTTCTTTTGTTCAGAGCACACTCAAGTTTCCTGCTGTATTAGAGAATCTAGAAAGCAAGAGCGTGCTTCTTGTTCTAAAGCAGAGTGTGATCCATGGATGAGAACTGTGTTGTGTGTTTCCCTTCAGAAATGGAGTAAAACCCCAGGCTCTGTGTCTTCCTATAATCAAGACATCGCTTCAGGTAAGGGCACTCACTTTTCAGCTCAAATGAACTACAACGTGCACGAAGCTCACACATGTCTCATCTTAACTGACAAGCATTGAATATTACAGGACAATTGCTTTGTATCAGTTTCACAACAAGAGTTGGACTATATACGGTCCATATGTGTAGGAAACACCGTTCATTTGTTCTCAGCACACTCACGTTTCCTGCTGTATTAGAGAATCTAGAAAGCAAGAGAGTGCTTCTTGCTCTAAAGCAGAGTGTGATCAATGGATCAGAACTCTGCTGTGTGTTTCACTTCAGAAATGGAGCTAAATCCCATGCTCTGAGTCTTCCTACAAGGAAGACTTCGATTCAAGTAAGGGCAGATACTTTATAGCTCAAACGAACTACATCTTTCACGAAGCACACACGTTTCTCATCTTAACTGACAAGCATTGGATGTTAGAGGACCTGTGGTTTGTTTCAGTTTCAGAAGCAGAGTTGAAATAGATATGGCCCATATGTTGAGGAAACACCGTTCTTTTGTTCTGAGCACACTCACGTTTCCTGCTGTCTTAGAGACTGTAGAATGCAAGAGCATGCTTCTTGCTCTAAAGCAGAGTGTGATCCATGGATGAGAACTATGCTGTGTGTTTCCCTTCAGAAATGGAGTTAAATCCCAGGCTCTGTGTCTTCCTACAAGCAAGACTTCGTTTCTAGTAAGGGCAGTCACTTTTCAGCTCAAACGAACTACATCGTGCACGAAGCTCACACGTGTCTCATCTTAACTGACAAGCATTGAATATTAGAGGCCAATTGCTTTGTATCAGTTTCAGAAGAAGAGTTGGACTATATATGGTCCATATGTGTAGGAAACACCGTTCATTTGTTCTCAGCACACTCAGGTTTCCTGCTGTATTAGAGAATCTAGAAAGCAAGAGAGTGCTTCTTGCTCTAAAGCAGAGTGTGATCAATGGATCAGAACTCTGCTGTGTGTTTCACTTCAGAAATGGAGTTAAATCCCAGGCTCTGAGTCTTCCTACAAGGAAGACCTCGATTCAAGTAAGGGCAGTTACTTTACAGCTCAAATGAACTACATGGTTCACGAAGCTCATACGTTCCTCATCTTAACTGACAAGCATTGGATGTTAGAGGACCTGTGGTTTGTTTCAGTTTCAGAAGCGGAGTTGAAGTAGATATGGCCCGTATGTGTAGGAAACACCATTCTTTTCTTTTGAGCAAACTCACGTTCCCTGTTGTCTTAGATAATCTAGAAAGCAGGAGTGTGCTTCTTGCTCTAAAGCAGAGTGTGATCAATGGATGAGAAATCTGCTGTGTGTTTCCCTTCAGAAATGGAGTTAAAACCCAGGCTCTGAGTCTTCCTACAAGGAGAACTTCGATTCAAGTAAGGGCAGTTACTTTACAACACAAATGAACTACATCATTCACAAAGCTCACACGTTTCTCATCTTAACTGATAGACATTGGATGTTAGAGTACCTTTGCTTTGTATCAATTTCAAGCAGAGTTGAACTACATATGGTCTGTATGTATAGGAAACACCATTCTTTTCTTCTGAGCACACTAACGTTTCCTGTTGTCTTAGAGAATCTAGAAAGCAGGAGTGTGCTTCTTGCTCTAAAGCAGAGTGTGATCAATGGTTGACAAATCTGCTGTGTGTTTCACATCAGAAATGGAGTTAATTCCCAGGCTCTGAGTCTTCCTACAACCAAGACTTTGGTTCAGGTAAGGGCAGTAACTTTACAGCTCAAACGAACTACATCATTCACTAAGCTCACATGTTTCACATCTAAACTGACAAGCATTGGATGTTAGAGGACCTGTACTTTCTTTCAGTTTCAGAAGCAGAGTTGAACTAGATATGGCCCGTTTGTGTAGGAAACACCGTTCTTTTGTTCTGAGCACACTCACGTTTCCTGCTGTCTTAGAGACTGTAGAAAGCAAGAGCATGCTTCTTGCTCTAAAGCAGAGTGTGATCCATGGATGAGAACTACGCTGTGCATTTCCCTTCAGAAATGGAGTTAAATCCCAGGCTCTGTGTCTTCCTACAAGCAAGACTTCGTTTCAAGTAAGGGCACTCACTTTTCAGCTCAAACGAACTACAACGTGCACGAAGCTAACACGTGTCTCATCTTAACAGACAAGCATTGAATGTTAGAGGACAATTGCTTTGTATCAGTTTCAGAAGAAGGGTTGGACTATATATGGTCCATATGTGTAGGAAACACCGTTCATTTGTTCTCAGCACACTCATGTTTCCTGCTATATTAGAGAATCTAGAAAGCAAGAGAGTGCTTCTTGCTCTAAAGCAGAGGGAGATCAATGGATGAGAACTCTGCTTTGTGTTTCACTTCAGAAATGGAGTTAAAACCCAGGCTCTGAGTCTTCCTACAAGGAGAACTTCGATTCAAGTAAGGGCAGTTACTTTACAGCTCAAACGAACTACATCGTTCACGAAGCTCACACGTTTCTCATCTTAACTGAGAGACATTGGATGTTAGAGTACCATTGCTTTGTATCAATTTCAAGTAGAGTTGAACTACATATGGTCCGTATGTATAGGAAACACCGTTCTTTTCTTTTGAGCACACTCACGTTTCCTGCTGTCTTAGAGAATCTAGAAAGCAGGAGTGTGCTTCTTGCTCTAAAGCAGAGTGTGATCAATGGATGAGAAATCTGCTGTGTGTTTCACTTCCGAAATGGAGTTAAAACCCAGGCTCTGAGTCTTCCTCCAAGGAGAACTTCAATTCAAGTAAGGGCAGTTACTTTACACCTCAAACGAACTACATCATTCACTAAGCTCACACGTTTCACATCTAAACTGACAAGCATTGGATGTTAGAGGACCTGTATTTTCTTTCAGTTTCAGAAGCAGAGTTGAACTAGATATGGCCCGTATGTGTAGGAAACACCGTTCTTTTGTTCTGAGCACACACACGTTTCCTGCTGTCTTAGAGACTGTAGAAAGCAAGAGCATGCTTCTTGCTCTAAAGCAGAGTGTGATCCATGGATGAGAACTATGCTGTGTGTTTCCCTTCAGAAATGGAGTAAAACCCCAGGCTCTGAGTCTTCCTACAAGGAGAACTTCGATTCAAGTAAGGGCAGTTACTTTACAGCTCAAACGAACTACATCGTTCACGAAGCTCACACGTTTCTCATCTTAACTGAGAGACATTGGATGTTAGAGTACCTTTGCTTTGTATCAATTTCAAGCAGAGTTGAACTACATATGGTCCGTATGTATAGAAAACACCGTTCTTTTCTTTTGAGCACACTCACGTTTCCTGTTGTCTTAGAGAATCTAGAAAGCAGGAGTGTGCTTCTTGCTCTAAAGCAGAGTGTGATCAATGGATGAGAAATCTGCTGTGTGTTTCACTTCAGAAATGGAGTTAAAACCCAGGCTCTGAGTCTTCCTCCAAGGAGAACTTCGATTCAAGTAAGGGCAGTTACTTTACAGCTCAAACGAACTACATCATTCACTAAGCTCACACGTTTCACATCTAAACTGACAAGCATTGGATGTTAGAGGACCTGTACTTTCTTTCAGTTTCAGAAGCAGAGTTTAACTAGATATGGCCCGTATGTGTAGGAAACACCGTTCTTTTCTTCTGAGCACACTCACGTTTCCTGCGGTCTTAGAGTCTGTAGAAAGCAAGAGCATGCTTCTTGCTCTAAAGCAGAGTGTGATCAACGGATGAGAAATCTGCTGTGTGTTTCACTTCAGAAATGGAGTTAAATCCCAGGCTCTGTGTCTTCCTACAAGCAAGACTTCGTTTCTAGTAAGGGCAGTCACTTTTCAGCTCAAACGAACTACATCGTGCACGAAGCTCACACGTGTCTCATCTTAACTGACAAGCATTGAATGTTAGAGGCCAATTGCTTTGTATCAGTTTCAGAAGAAGAGTTGGACTATATATGGTCCATATGTGTAGGAAACACCGTTCATTTGTTCTCAGCACACCCAGGTTTCCTGCTGTATTAGAGAATCCAGAAAGCAAGAGAGTGCTTCTTGCTCTAAAGCAGAGTGTGATCAATGGATGAGAACTCTGCTGTGTGTTTCACTTCAGAAATGGAGTTAAATCCCAGGCTCTGAGTCTTCCTACGAGGAAGAACTCGATTCAAGTAAGGGCAGTTACTTTACAGCTCAAATGAACTACATGGTTCACGAAGCTCATACGTTCCTCATCTTAACTGACAAGCATTGGATGTTAGAGGACCTGTGGTTTGTTTCAGTTTCAGAAGCGGAGTTGAAGTAGATATGGCCCGTATGTGTAGGAAACACCATTCTTTTCTTTTGAGCAAACTCACGTTCCCTGTTGTCTTAGAGATTCTAGAAAGCAGGAGTGTGCTACTTGCTCTAAAGCAGAGTGTGATCAATGGATGAGAAATCTGCTGTGTGTTTCACTTCAGAAATGGAGTTAATTCCCAGGCTCTGAGTCTTCCTACAAGGAAGACCTCATTTCAAGTAAGGGCAATTACTTTACAGCTCAAATGAACTACATGGTTCACGAAGCTCACACGTTCCTCATCTTAACTGACAAGCATTGGATGTCAGAGGACCTGTGGTTTCTTTCAGTTTCAGAAGCGGAGTTGAAGTAGATATGGCCCGTATGTGTAGGAAACACCGTTCTTTTCTTCTGAGCACACTCAAGTTTCCTGCTGTCTTAGAGACTGTAGAAAGCAAGAGCATGCTTCTTGCTCTAAAGCAGAGTGTGATCAATGGATGAGAAATCTGCTGTGTGTTTCACTTCAGAAATGGAGTTAAAACCCAAGCTCTGAGTTCCTACAAGGAGAACTTCGATTCAAGTAAGGGCAGTTACTTTACAGCTCAAACGAACTACATCGTTCACAAAGCTCACACGTTTCTCATCTTAACTGAGAGACATTGGATGTTAGAGTACCTTTGCTTTCTATCAATTTCAAGCAGAGTTGAACTACATGTGGTCTGTATGTATAGGAAACACCATTCTTTTCTTCTGAGCACACTAACGTTTCCTGTTGTCTTAGAGAATCTAGAAAGCAGGAGTGTGCTTCTTGCTCTAAAGCAGAGTGTGATCCATGGATGAGAACTATGCTGTGTGTTTCCCTTCAGGAATGGAGTAAAACCCCAGGCTCTGTGTCTTCCTATAAGCAAGACTTCCTTTCAGGTAAGGGCAGTCACTTTTCAGCTCAAACGAACTACATCGTGCACGAAGCTCACACGTGTCTCATCTTAACTGACAAGCATTGAATGTTAGAGGACAATTGCTTTGTATCAGTTTCAGAAGAAGAGTTGGACTATATATGGTCCATATGTGTAGGAAACAGCGTTCATTTGTTCTGAGCACACTCACGTTTCCTGCTATATTAGAGAATCTACAAAGCAAGAGAGTGCTTCTTGCTCTATAACAGAGTGTGATCAATGGATGAAAACTGTGTTGTGTGTTTCCCTTCAGAAATGGAGTAAAATCCCAGGCTCTGTGTCTTCCTATAATCAAGACATCGTTTCAGGTAAGGGCAGTCACTTTTCAGCTCAAACAAATTACATCGTTCACAAAGCTCACACGTTTCTCATCTTAAGTGACAAGCATTGGAAGTTTGAGGACCTGTGGTTTGTTTCAGGTTCAGAAGCAGAGTTGAACTAGATATGGCCCGTATGTGTAGGAAACAGCGTTCTTTTGTTCAGAGCACACTCAAGTTTCCTGCTGTATTAGAGAATCTAGAAAGCAAGAGCGTGCTTCTTGTTCTAAAGCAGAGTGTGATCCATGGATGAGAACTGTGTTGTGTGTTTCCCTTCAGAAATGGAGTAAAACCCCAGGCTCTGTGTCTTCCTATAATCAAGACATCGCGTCAGGTAAGGGCACTCACTTTTCAGCTCAAATGAACTACAACGTGCACGAAGCTCACACATGTCTCATCTTAACTGACAAGCATTGAATATTACAGGACAATTGCTTTGTATCAGTTTCACAACAAGAGTTGGACTATATACGGTCCATATGTGTAGGAAACACCGTTCATTTGTTCTCAGCACACTCACGTTTCCTGCTGTATTAGAGAATCTAGAAAGCAAGAGAGTGCTTCTTGCTCTAAAGCAGAGTGTGATCAATGGATCAGAACTCTGCTGTGTGTTTCACTTCAGAAATGGAGCTAAATCCCATGCTCTGAGTCTTCCTACAAGGAAGACTTCGATTCAAGTAAGGGCAGATACTTTACAGCTCAAACGAACTACATCTTTCACGAAGCACACACGTTTCTCATCTTAACTGACAAGCATTGGATGTTAGAGGACCTGTGGTTTGTTTCAGTTTCAGAAGCAGAGTTGAAATAGATATGGCCCATATGTTGAGGAAACACCGTTCTTTTGTTCTGAGCACACTCACGTTTCCTGCTGTCTTAGAGACTGTAGAATGCAAGAGCATGCTTCTTGCTCTAAAGCAGAGTGTGATCCATGGATGAGAACTATGCTGTGTGTTTCCCTTCAGAAATGGAGTTAAATCCCAGGCTCTGTGTCTTGCTACAAGCAAGAGTTCGTTTAAAGTAAGGGCAGTCACTTTTCAGCTCAAACGAACTACATCGTTCACGAAGCTAACACGTGTCTCATCTTAACTGACAAGCATTGAATGTTAGAGGACAATTGCTTTGTATCAGTTTCAGAAGAAGATTTGGACTATATATGGTCCATATGTGTAGGAAACTCCATTCATTTGTTCTCAGCACACTCACGTTTCCTGCTGTATTAGAGAATCTAGAAAGCAAGAGAGTGCTTCTTGCTCTAAAGCAGAGTGTGATCAATGGATGAGAACTCTGCTGTGTGTTTCACTTCAGAAATGGAGTTAAAACCCAGGCTCTGAGTCTTCCTACAAGGAGAACTTCGATTCAAGTAAGGGCACTTACTTTACAGCTCAAACGAACTACATCGTTCACGAAGCTCACACGTTTCTCATCTTAACTGAGAGACATTGGATGTTAGAGTACCTTTGCTTTGTATCAATTTCAAGCAGAGTTGAACTACATATGGTCTGTATGTATAGGAAACACCGTTCTTTTCTTTTGAGCACACTCACTTTTCCTGTTGTCTTAGAGAATGTAGAAAGCAGGAGTGTGCTTCTTGCTCTAAAGCAGAGTGTGATCAATGAATGAGAAATCTGCTGTGTGTTTCACTTCAGAAATGGAGTTAAAACCCAGGCTCTGAGTCTTCCTACAAGGAGAACTTCGATTCAAGTAAGGGCAGTTACTTTACAACTCAAACGAACTACATCATTCACTAAGCTCACACGTTTCACATCTAAACTGACAAGCATTGGATGTTGGAGGACCTGTACTTTCTTTCAGTTTCAGAAGCGGAGTTGAAGTAGATAAGGCCCATATGTGTAGGAAACACCGTTCTTTTCTTCTGAGCACACTCACGTTTCCTGCGGTCTTAGAGTCTGTAGAAAGCAAGAGCATGCTTCTTGCTCTAAAGCAGAGTGTGATCAACGGATGATAATCTGCTGTGTGTTTCACTTCAGAAATGGAGTTAAATCCCAGGCTCTGTGTCTTCCTACAAGCAAGACTTCGTTTCTAGTAAGGGCAGTCACTTTTCAGCTCAAACGAACTACATCGTGCACGAAGCTCACACGTGTCTCATCTTAACTGACAAGCATTGAATGTTAGAGGCCAATTGCTTTGTATCAGTTTCAGAAGAAGAGTTGGACTATATATGGTCCATATGTGTAGGAAACACCGTTCATTTGTTCTCAGCACACTCAGGTTTCCTGCTGTATTAGAGAATCTAGAAAGCAAGAGAGTGCTTCTTGCTCTAAAGCAGAGTGTGATCAATGGATGAGAACTCTGCTGTGTGTTTCACTTCAGAAATGGAATTAAATCCCAGGCTCTGAGTCTTCCTACAAGGAAGACCTCGATTCAAGTAAGGGCAGTTACTTTACAGCTCAAATGAACTACATGGTTCACGAAGCTCATACGTTCCTCATCTTAACTGACAAGCATTGGATGTTAGAGGACCTGTGGTTTGTTTCAGTTTCAGAAGCAGAGTTGTACAAGATATGGCCCGTATGTGTAGGAAACACCGTTCTTTGTTCAGAGTACACTCAATTTTCCTGCTGTATTAGAGTATGTAGAAAGCAAGAGCGTGCTTCTTGCTCTAAAGCAGAGTGTGATCCATCGATGAGAACTATGCTGTGTGATTCCCTTCAGAAATGGAGTTATAATCCAGGCTCTGAGTCTTCCTACAAGCAAGACTTCATTTCAAGTAAGGGCAGTCACTTTTCAGCTCCAACGATCTACATCGTTCATGAAGCTCACACGTTTCTCATATAAACTGACAAGCATTGGATGTCAGAGGACCTGTGGTTTCTTTCAGTTTCAGAAGTAGAGTTGAACTAGATATGGCCCATATGTTGAGGAAACACCGTTCTTTTGTTGTGAGCACATTCACGTTTCCTGCTGTCTTAGAGACTGTAGAAAGCAAGAGCATGCTTCTTGCTCTAAAGCAGAGTGTGATCAATGGATGAGAACTCTGCTGTGTGTTTCACTTCAGAAATGGAGTTAAACCCAGGCTCTGAGTGTTCCTAAAAGGAGAACTTCGATTCAAGTAAGGGCAGTTACTTTACAGCTCAAATGAACTACATCGTTCACGAAGCTCACACGTTTCTCATCTTAACTGAGAGACATTGGATGTTAGAGTACCTTTGCTTTGCATCAATTTCAAGCAGAGTTGAACTACATATGGTCCGTATGTATACGAAACACCGTTCTTTTCTTTTGAGCACACTCACGTATCCTGTTGTCTTAGAGAATCTAGAAAGCAGGAGTGTGCTTCTTGCTCTAAAGCAGAGTGTGGTCAGTGGATGAGAAATCTGCTGTGTGTTTCACTTCAGAAATGGAGTTATATTCCAGGCTCTTAGTCTTCCTACAAGCAAGACTTCGTTTCAGGTAAGGGCAGTCAATTTACATTTCACAAGAACTACATCATTCACAAAGCTCACACATTTCTCAACGTAACGGACAAGCATTGGAATAAGAGGACCTGTGGTTTGTTTCAGTTTCAGAAGCAGAGTTGACCTAGATATGGCCCGTATGTGTAGGAAACACCGTTCTTTTGTTCTGAGCACACTCACGTTTCCTTCTGTCTTAGAGACTGTAGAAAGCAAGAGCGTGCTTCTTGCTCTAAAGCAGAGTGTGATCCATGGATGAGAACTATGCTGTGTGTTTCCCTTCAGAAATGGAGTTAAATCCCAGGCTCTGTGTCTTCCTTCAAGCAAGACTTCGTTTCAAGTAAGGGCACTCACTTTTCAGCTCAAACGAACTACATCGTGCACGAAGCTCACACATGTCTCATCTTAACTGACAAGCATTGAATGTTAGAGGACAATTGCTTTGTATCAGTTCCAGAAGAAGAGTTGGACTATATATGGTCCATATGTGTAGGAAACACCGTTCATTTGTTCTAAGCACACTCACGTTTCCTGCTGTATTAGAGAATCTAGAAAGCAAGAGAGTGCTTCTTGCTCTAAAGCAGAGTGTGATCAATGGATGAGAACTCTGCTGTGTGTTTCACTTCAGAAATGGAGCTAAATCCCATGCTCTGAGTCTTCCTACAAGGAAGACTTCGATTCAAGTAAGGGCAGTCACTTTATATTTCACACGAACTACATCATTCACGAAGCTCACACATTTCTCAATGTAACTGACAAGCATTGGAATAAGAGGACCTGTGGTTTGGTTCAGTTTCAGAAGCAGAGATGAACTAGATATGGCCCGTATGTGTAGGAAACCCCGTTCTTTAGTTCTGAGCACACTCATGTTTCCTGCTATATTAGAGACTCTAGAAAGCAAGAGCGTGCTTCTTGCTCTAAAGCAGAGTGTGATCCATGGATGAGAACTATGCTGTGTGTTTCCCTTCAGAAATGGAGTAAAACCCCAGGTCTGTGTCTTCCTATAAGCAAGACTTCGTTTCAGGTAAGGGCAGTCACTTTTCAGCTCAAACGAACTACATCGTGCACGAAGCTCACACGTGTCTCATCTTAACTGACAAGCATTGAATGTTAGAGGACCTGTGGTTTGTTTCAGGTTCAGAAGCAGAGTTGAACTAGATATGGCCCGTATGTGTAGGAAACACCGTTCTTTTGTTCAGAGCACACTCAAGTTTCCTGCTGTATTAGAGAATCTAGAAAGCAAGAGCGTGCTTCTTGTTCTAAAGCATAGTGTGATCCATGGATGAGAACTGTGTTGTGTGTTTCCCTTCAGAAATGGAGTAAAACCCCAGGCTCTGTGTCTTCCTATAATCAAGACATCGCTTCAGGTAAGGGCACTCACTTTTCAGCTCAAATGAACTACATCTTTCACGAAGCACACACGTTTCTCATCTTAACTGACAAGCATTGGATGTTAGAGGACCTGTGGTTTGTTTCAGTTTCAGAAGCAGAGTTGAAATAGATATGGCCCATATGTTGAGGAAACACCGTTCTTTTGTTCTGAGCACACTCACGTTTCCTGCTGTCTTAGAGACTGTAGAATGCAAGAGCATGCTTCTTGCTCTAAAGCAGAGTGTGATCCATGGATGAGAACTATGCTGTGTGTTTCCCTTCAGAAATGGAGTTAAATCCCAGGCTCTGTGTCTTCCTACAAGCAAGACTTCGTTTCTAGTAAGGGCAGTCACTTTTCAGCTCAAACGAACTACATCATGCACGAAGCTCACACGTGTCTCATCTTAACTGACAAGCATTGAATGTTAGAGGCCAATTGCTTTGTATCAGTTTCAGAAGAAGAGTTGGACTATATATGGTCCATATGTGTAGGAAACACCGTTCATTTGTTCTCAGCACACTCAGGTTTCCTGCTGTATTAGAGAATCTAGAAAGCAAGAGAGTGCTTCTTGCTCTAAAGCAGAGTGTGATCAATGGATGAGAAATCTGCTGTGTGTTTCCCTTCAGAATTGGAGTTAAATACCAGGCTCTGTTTCTTCCTACAAGCAAGACTTCCTTTCAAGTAAGGGCAGTCACTTTTCAGCTCAAACGAACTACATCCTTCACTAAGCTCCCATGTTTTGAATCTTATCGGACAAGCACTGGATGTTAGAGGACCTGTGGTTTGTTTCAGTTTCAGAAGCGGAGTTGAAGTAGATATGGCCCGTATGTGTAGGAAACACCATTCTTTTCTTTTGAGCAAACTCACGTTCCCTGTTGTCTTAGTGAATCTAGAAAGCAGGAGTGTGCTTCTTGCTCTAAAGCAGAGTGTGATCAATGGATGAGAAATCTGCTGTGTGTTTCACTTCAGAAATGGAGTTAAAACCCAGGCTCTGAGTCTTCCTACAAGGAGAACTTCGATTCAAGTAAGGGCAGTTACTTTACAACACAAATGAACTACATCATTCACAAAGCTCACACGTTTCTCATCATAACTGAGAGACATTGGATGTTAGAGTACCTTTGCTTTGTATCAATTTCAAGCAGAGTTGAAGTACATATGGTCTGTATGTATAGGAAACACCATTCTTTTCTTCTGAGCACACTAACGTTTCCTGTTGTCTTAGAGAATCTAGAAAGCAGGAGTGTGCTTCTTGCTCTAAAGCAGAGTGTGATCAATGGTTGACAAATCTCCTGTGTGTTTCACTTCAGAAATGGAGTTAATTCCCAGGCTCTGAGTCTTCCTACAACCAAGACTTTGGTTCAGGTAAGGGCAGTAACTTTACAGCTCAAACGAACTACATCATTCACTAAGCTCACATGTTTCACATCTAAACTGACAAGCATTGGATGTTAGAGGACCTGTACTTTCTTTCAGTTTCAGAAGCAGAGTTGAACTAGATATGGCCCGTTTGTGTAGGAAACACCGTTCTTTTGTTCTGAGCACACTCACGTTTCCTGCGGTCTTAGAGACTGTAGAAAGCAAGAGCATGCTTCTTGCTCTAAAGCAGAGTGTGATCCATGGATGAGAACTACGCTGTGCATTTCCCTTCAGAAATGGAGTTAAATCCCAGGCTCTGTGTCTTCCTACAAGCAAGACTTCGTTTCAAGTAAGGGCACTCACTTTTCAGCTCAAACGAACTACAACGTGCACGAAGCTAACACGTGTCTCATCTTAACAGACAAGCATTGAATGTTAGAGGACAATTGCTTTGTATCAGTTTCAGAAGAAGGGTTGGACTATATATCGTCCATATGTGTAGGAAACACCGTTCATTTGTTCTCAGCACACTCATGTTTCCTGCTATATTAGAGAATCTAGAAAGCAAGAGAGTGCTTCTTGCTCTAAAGCAGAGGGAGATCAATGGATGAGAACTCTGCTTTGTGTTTCACTTCAGAAATGGAGTTAAAACCCAGGCTCTGAGTCTTCCTACAAGGAGAACTTCGATTCAAGTAAGGGCAGTTACTTTACAGCTCAAACGAACTACATCGTTCACGAAGCTCACACGTTTCTCATCTTAACTGAGAGACATTGGATGTTAGAGTACCATTGCTTTGTATCAATTTCAAGCAGAGTTGAACTACATATGGTCCGTATGTATAGGAAACACCGTTCTTTTCTTTTGAGCACACTCACGTTTCCTGCTGTCTTAGAGAATCTAGAAAGCAGGAGTGTGCTTCTTGCTCTAAAGCAGAGTGTGATCAATGGATGAGAAATCTGCTGTGTGTTTCACTTCCGAAATGGAGTTAAAACCCAGGCTCTGAGTCTTCCTCCAAGGAGAACTTCGATTCAAGTAAGGGCAGTTACTTTACACCTCAAACGAACTACATCATTCACTAAGCTCACATGTTTCACAACTAAACTGACAAGCATTGGATGTTAGAGGACCTGTATTTTCTTTCAGTTTCAGAAGCAGAGTTGAACTAGATATGGCCCGTATGTGTAGGAAACACCGTTCTTTTGTTCTGAGCACACACACGTTTCCTGCTGTCTTAGAGACTGTAGAAAGCAAGAGCATGCTTCTTGCTCTAAAGCAGAGTGTGATCCATGGATGAGAACTATGCTGTGTGTTTCCCTTCAGAAATGGAGTAAAACCCCAGGCTCTGAGTCTTCCTACAAGGAGAACTTCGATTCAAGTAAGGGCAGTTACTTTACAGCTCAAACGAACTACATCGTTCACGAAGCTCACACGTTTCTCATCTTAACTGAGAGACATTGGATTTTAGAGTACCTTTGCTTTGTATCAATTTCAAGCAGAGTTGAACTACATATGGTCCGTATGTATAGAAAACACCGTTCTTTTCTTTTGAGCACACTCACGTTTCCTGTTGTCTTAGAGAATCTAGAAAGCAGTAGTGTGCTTCTTGCTCTAAAGCAGAGTGTGATCAATGGATGAGAAATCTGCTGTGTGTTTCACTTCAGAAATGGAGTTAAAACCCAGGCTCTGAGTCTTCCTCCAAGGAGAACTTCGATTCAAGTAAGGGCAGTTACTTTACAGCTCAAACGAACTACATCATTCACTAAGCTCACACGTTTCACATCTAAACTGACAAGCATTGGATGTTAGAGGACCTGTACTTTCTTTCAGTTTCAGAAGCAGAGTTTAACTAGATATGGCCCGTATGTGTAGGAAACACCGTTCTTTTCTTCTGAGCACACTCACGTTTCCTGCGGTCTTAGAGACTGTAGAAAGCAAGAGCATGCTTCTTGCTCTAAAGCAGAGTGTGATCAACGGATGAGAAATCTGCTGTGTGTTTCACTTCAGAAATGGAGTTAAATCCCAGGCTCTGTGTCTTCCTACAAGCAAGACTTCGTTTCTAGTAAGGGCAGTCACTTTTCAGCTCAAACGAACTACATCGTGCACGAAGCTCACACGTGTCTCATCTTAACTGACAAGCATTGAATGTTAGAGGCCAATTGCTTTGTATCAGTTTCAGAAGAAGAGTTGGACTATATATGGTCCATATGTGTAGGAAACACCGTTCATTTGTTCTCAGCACACCCAGGTTTCCTGCTGTATTAGAGAATCTAGAAAGCAAGAGAGTGCTTCTTGCTCTAAAGCAGAGTGTGATCAATGGATGAGAACTCTGCTGTGTGTTTCACTTCAGAAATGGAGTTAAATCCCAGGCTCTGAGTCTTCCTACGAGGAAGACCTCGATTCAAGTAAGGGCAGTTACTTTACAGCTCAAATGAACTACATGGTTCACGAAGCTCATACGTTCCTCATCTTAACTGACAAGCATTGGATGTTAGAGGACCTGTGGTTTGTTTCAGTTTCAGAAGCGGAGTTGAAGTAGATATGGCCCGTATGTGTAGGAAACACCATTCTTTTCTTTTGAGCAAACTCACGTTCCCTGTTGTCTTAGAGATTCTAGAAAGCAGGAGTGTGCTACTTGCTCTAAAGCAGAGTGTGATCAATGGATGAGAAATCTGCTGTGTGTTTCACTTCAGAAATGGAGTTAAAACCCAGGCTCTGAGTCTTCCTACAAGGAGAACTTCGATTCAAGTAAGGGCAGTTACTTTACAACACAAACGAACTACATCATTCACAAAGCTCACACGTTTCTCATCTTAACTGAGAGACATTGGATGTTAGAGTACCTTTGCTTTGTATCAATTTCAAGCAGAGTTGAACTACATATGGTCTGTATGTGTAGGAAACACCGTTCATTTGTTCTAAGCACACTCACGTTTCCGGCTGTATTAGAGAATCTAGAAAGCAAGAGAGTGCTTCTTGCTCTAAAGCAGGGTGTGATCAATGGATGAGAACTCTGCTGTGTGTTTCACTTCAGAAATGGAGCTAAATCCCATGCTCTGAGTCTTCCTACAAGGAAGACTTCGATTCAAGTAAGGGCAGTCACTTTATATTTCACACGAACTACATCATTCACGAAGCTCACACATTTCTCAATGTAACTGACAAGCATTGGAATAAGATGACCTGTGGTTTGGTTCAGTTTCAGAAGCAGAGATGAACTAGATATGGCCCGTATGTGTAGGAAACCCCGTTCTTTAGTTCTGAGCACACTCATGTTTCCTGCTATATTAGAGACTCTAGAAAGCAAGAGCGTGCTTCTTGCTCTAAAGCAGAGTGTGAACCATTGATGAGAACTATGCTGTGTGTTTCCCTTCAGAAATGGAGTTAAATCACAGGCTCTGTGTCTTCCTACAAACAATACTTCGTTTCAGGTTTGGGCATTCACTTTTAGGCTCAAACGAACTACATCTTTCACAAATCTCAAACGTTTCTCATCTTAACTGACCAGCATTGGATGTTTGAGGACCTGTGTTTTGTTTCAGTTTCAGAAGCAGAGTTGACCTAGATATGGCCCGTATGTGTAGGAAACACCGTTCTTTTGTTCTGAGCACACTCACGTTTCCTGCTGTCCTAGAGACTGTAGAAAGCAAGAGCATGCTTCTTGCTCTAAAGCAGAGTGTGATCCATGGATGAGAACTATGCTGTGTGTTTCCCTTCAGAAATGGAGTAAAACCCCAGGATCTGTGTCTTCCTATAAGCAAGACTTCGTTTCAGGTAAGGGCAGTCACTTTTCAGCTCAAACGAACTACATCGTGCACGAAGCTCACACGTGTCTCATCTTAACTGACAAGCATTGAATGTTAGAGGACCTGTGGTTTGTTTCAGGTTCAGAAGCAGAGTTGAACTAGATATGGCCCGTATGTGTAGGAAACACCGTTCTTTTGTTCAGAGCACACTCAAGTTTCCTGCTGTATTAGAGAATCTAGAAAGCAAGAGCGTGCTTCTTGTTCTAAAGCAGAGTGTGATCCATGGATGAGAACTGTGTTGTGTGTTTCCCTTCAGAAATGGAGTAAAACCCCAGGCTCTGTGTCTTCCTATAATCAAGACATCGCTTCAGGTAAGGGCACTCACTTTTCAGCTCAAATGAACTACAACGTGCACGAAGCTCACACATGTCTAATCTTAACTGACAAGCATTGAATATTACAGGACAATTGCTTTGTATCAGTTTCACAACAAGAGTTGGACTATATACGGTCCATATGTGTAGGAAACACCGTTCATTTGTTCTCAGCACACTCACGTTTCCTGCTGTATTAGAGAATCTAGAAAGCAAGAGAGTGCTTCTTGCTCTAAAGCAGAGTGTGATCAATGGATCAGAACTCTGCTGTGTGTTTCACTTCAGAAATGGAGCTAAATCCCATGCTCTGAGTCTTCCTACAAGGAAGACTTCGATTCAAGTAAGGGCAGATACTTTACAGCTCAAACGAACTACATCTTTTACGAAGCACACACGTTTCTCATCTTAACTGACAAGCATTGGATGTTAGAGGACCTGTGGTTTGTTTCAGTTTCAGAAGCAGAGTTGAAATAGATATGGCCCATATGTTGAGGAAACACCGTTCTTTTGTTCTGAGCACACTCACGTTTCCTGCGGTCTTAGAGACTGTAGAAAGCAAGAGCATGCTTCTTGCTCTAAAGCAGAGTGTGATCCATGGATGAGAACTACGCTGTGCATTTCCCTTCAGAAATGGAGTTAAATCCCAGGCTCTGTGTCTTCCTACAAGCAAGACTTCGTTTCAAGTAAGGGCACTCACTTTTCAGCTCAAACGAACTACATCGTGCACGAAGCTCACACGTGTCTCATCTTAACTGACAAGCATTGAATGTTAGAGGCCAATTGCTTTGTATCAGTTTCAGAAGAAGAGTTGGACTATATATGGTCCATATGTGTAGGAAACACCGTTCATTTGTTCTCAGCACCTTCAGGTTTCCTGCTGTATTAGAGAATCTAGAAAGCAAGAGAGTGCTTCTTGCTCTAAAGCAGAGTGTGATCAATGGATGAGAACTCTGCTGTGTGTTTCACTTCAGAAATGGAGTTAAATCCCAGGCTCTGAGTCTTCCTACAAGGAAGACCTCGATTCAAGAAAGGGCAGTTACTTTACAGCTCAAATGAACTACATGGTTCACGAAGCTCATACGTTCCTCATCTTAACTGACAAGCATTGGATGTTAGAGGACCTGTGGTTTGTTTCAGTTTCAGAAGCGGAGTTGAAGTAGATATGGCCCGTATGTGTAGGAAACACCATTCTTTTCTTTTGAGCAAACTCACGTTCCTTGTTGTCTTAGAGAATCTAGAAAGCAGGAGTGTGCTTCTTGCTCTAAAGCAGAGTGTGATCAATGGATTGAAATCTGCTGTGTGTTTCACTTCAGAAATGGAGTTAAAACCCAGGCTCTGAGTCTTCCTACAAGGAGAACTTCGATTCAAGTAAGGGCAGTTACTTTACAACACAAACGAACTACATCATTCACAAAGCTCACACGTTTCTCATCTTAACTGAGAGACATTGGATGTTAGAGTACCTTTGCTTTGTATCAATTTCAAGCAGAGTTGAACTACATATGGTCTGTATGTATAGGAAACACCATTCTTTTCTTCTGAGCACACTAACGTTTCCTGTTGTCTTAGAGAATCTAGAAAGCAGGAGTGTGCTTCTTGCTCTAAAGCAGAGTGTGATCAATGGTTGACAAATCTGCTGTGTGTTTCACTTCAGAAATGGAGTTAATTCCCAGGCTCTGAGTCTTCCTACAACCAAGACTTTGGTTCAGGTAAGGGCAGTAACTTTACAGCTCAAACGAACTACATCATTCACTAAGCTCACATGTTTCACATCTAAACTGACAAGCATTGGATGTTAGAGGACCTGTACTTTCTTTCAGTTTCAGAAGCAGAGTTGAACTAGATATGGCCCGTTTGTGTAGGAAACACCGTTCTTTTGTTCTGAGCACACTCACGTTTCCTGTGGTCTTAGAGACTGTAGAAAGCAAGAGCATGCTTCTTGCTCTAAAGCAGAGTGTGATCCATGGATGAGAACTACGCTGTGCATTTCCCTTCAGAAATGGAGTTAAATCCCAGGCTCTGTGTCTTCCTACAAGCAAGACTTCGTTTCAAGTAAGGGCACTCACTTTTCAGCTCAAACGAACTACAACGTGCACGAAGCTAACACGTGTCTCATCTTAACAGACAAGCATTGAATGTTAGAGGACAATTGCTTTGTATCAGTTTCAGAAGAAGGGTTGGACTATATATGGTCCATATGTGTGGGAAACACCGTTCATTTGTTCTCAGCACACTCATGTTTCCTGCTATATTAGAGAATCTAGAAAGCAAGAGAGTGCTTCTTGCTCTAAAGCAGAGGGAGATCAATGGATGAGAACTCTGCTTTGTGTTTCACTTCAGAAATGGAGTTAAAACCCAGGCTCTGAGTCTTCCTACAAGGAGAACTTCGATTCAAGTAAAGGCAGTTAATTTACAGCTCAAACGAACTACATCGTTCACGAAGCTCACACGTTTCTCATCTTAACTGAGAGACATTGGATGTTAGAGTACCTTTGCTTTGTATCAATTTCAAGCAGAGTTGAACTACATATGGTCCGTTTGTATAGAAAACACCGTTCTTTTCTTTTGAGCACACTCACCTTTCCTGTTGTCTTAGAGAATCTAGAAAGCAGGAGTGTGCTTCTTGCTCTAAAGCAGAGTGTGATCAATGGATGAGAAATCTGCTGTGTGTTTCACTTCAGAAATGGAGTTAAAACCCAGGCTCTGAGTCTTCCTCCAAGGAGAACTTCGATTCAAGTAAGGGCAGTTACTTTACAGCTCAAACGAACTACATCATTCACTAAGCTCACACGTTTCACATCTAAACTGACAAGCATTGGATGTTAGAGGACCTGTACTTTCTTTCAGTTTCAGAAGCAGAGTTGAACTAGATATGGCCCGTATGTGTAGGAAACACCGTTCTTTTGTTCTGAGCACACTCACGTTTCCTGCTGTCTTAGAGACTGTAGAAAGCAAGAGCATGCTTCTTGCTCTAAAGCAGAGTGTGATCCATGGATGAGAACTATGCTGTGTGTTTCCCTTCAGAAATGGAGTAAAACCCCAGGCTCTGAGTCTTCCTACAAGGAGAACTTCGATTCAAGTAAGGGCAGTTAATTTACAGCTCAAACGAACTACATCGTTCACGAAGCTCACACGTTTCTCATCTTAACTGAGAGACATTGGATGTTAGAGTACCTTTGCTTTGTATCAATTTCAAGCAGAGTTGAACTACATATGGTCCGTTTGTATAGAAAACACCGTTCTTTTGTTTTGAGCACACTCACGTTTCCTGTTGTCTTAGAGAATCTAGAAAGCAGGAGTGTGCTTCTTGCTCTAAAGCAGAGTGTGATCAATGGATGAGAAATCTGCTGTGTGTTTCACTTCAGAAATGGAGTTAAAACCCAGGCTCTGAGTCTTCCTCCAAGGAGAACTTCGATTCAAGTAAGGGCAGTTACTTTACAGCTCAAACGAACTACATCATTCACTAAGCTCACACGTTTCACATCTAAACTGACAAGCATTGGATGTTAGAGGACCTGTACTTTCTTTCAGTTTCAGAAGCAGAGTTGAACTAGATATGGCCCGTATGTGTAGGAAACACCGTTCTTTTGTTCTGAGCACACTCACGTTTCCTGCTGTCTTAGAGACTGTAGAAAGCAAGAGCATGCTTCTTGCTCTAAAGCAGAGTGTGATCCATGGATGAGAACTATGCTGTGTGTTTCCCTTCAGAAATGGAGTAAAACCCCAGGCTCTGTGTCTTCCTATAAGCAAGACTTCGTTTCAGGTAAGGGCAGTCACTTTTCAGCTCAAACGAACTACATCGTGTACGAAGCTCACACGTTTCTCATCTTAACTGACAAGCATTGAATGTTAGACGACAATTGCTTTGTATCAGTTGCAGAAGAAGAGTTGGACTATATATGGTCCATATGTGTAGGAAACAGCGTTCATTTGTTCTGACCACACTCACGTTTCCTGCTATATTAGAGAATCTACAAAGCAAGAGAGTGCTTCTTGCTCTATAGCAGAGTGTGATCAATGGATGAAAACTGTGTTGTGTGTTTCCCTTCAGAAATGGAGTAAAATCCCAGGCTCTGTGTCTTCCTATAATCAAGACATCGTTTCAGGTAAGGGCAGTCACTTTTCAGCTCAAACAAACTACATCGTTCACAAAGCTCACACGTTTCTCATCTTAAGTGACAAGCATTGGAAGTTTGAGGACCTGTGGTTTGTTTCAGGTTCAGAAGAAGAGTTGAACTAGATATGGCCCGTATGTGTAGGAAACACCGTTCTTTTGTTCAGAGCACACTCAAGTTTCCTGCTGTATTAGAGAATCTAGAAAGCAAGAGCGTGCTTCTTGTTCTAAAGCAGAGTGTGATCCATGGATGAGAACTGTGTTGTGTGTTTCCCTTCAGAAATGGAGTAAAACCCCAGGCTCTGTGTTTTCCTATAATCAAGACATCGTTTCAGGTAAGGGCACTCACTTTTCAGCTCAAATGAACTACAACGTGCACGAAGCTCACACGTGTCTCATCTTAACTGACAAGCATTGGATATTACAGGACAATTGCTTTGTATCAGTTTCACAACAAGAGTTGGACTATATATGGTCCATATGTGTAGGAAACACCGTTCATTTGTTCTCAGCACACTCACGTTTCCTGCTGTATTAGAGAATCTAGAAAGCAAGAGAGTGCTTCTTGCTCTAAAGCAGAGTGTGATCAATGGATGAGAACTCTGCTGTGTGTTTCACTTCAGAAATGGAGCTAAATCCCATGCTCTGAGTCTTCCTACAAGGAAGACTTCGATTCAAGTAAGGGCAGTCACTTTATATTTCACACGAACTACATCATTCACGAAGCTCACACATTTCTCAATGTAACTGACAAGCATTGGAATAAGAGGACCTGTGGTTTGTTTCAGTTTCAGAAGCAGAGGTGAACTAGATATGGCCCGTATGTGTAGGAAACCCCGTTCTTTAGTTCTGAGCACACTCATGTTTCCTGCTATATTAGAGACTCTAGAAAGCAAGAGCGTGCTTCTTGCTCTAAAGCAGAGTGTGAACCATCGATGAGAACTATGCTGTGTGTTTCCCTTCAGAAATGGAGTTAAATCCCAGGCTCTGTGTCTTCCTACAAACAATACTTCGTTTCAGGTTTGGGCATTCACTTTTAGGCTCAAACGAACTACATCTTTCACAAATCTCAAACGTTTCTCATCTTAACTGACCAGCATTGGATGTTTGAGGACCTGTGTTTTGTTTCAGTTTCAGAAGCAGAGTTGAACTAGATATGGCCCGTATGTGTAGGAAACACAGTTCTTTTGTTCTGAACACACTCAAGATTCCTGCTGTATTAGAGACTCTAGAAAGCAAGGGCGTGCTTCTTGTTCTAAAGCAGAGTGTGATCCATGGATGAGACCTGTGTTGTGTGTTTCACTTCAGAAATGGAGTCAAACCCCAGAATCTGTGTCTTCCTATAAGCAACACTTCATTTCAGGTAAGGGCAGTCACTTTTCAGCTCAAACGAACTACATTGTGCACGAAGCTCACACGTGTCTCATCTTAACTGACAAGCATTGAATGTTAGAGGACAATTGCTTTGTATCAGTTTCAGAAGAAGAGTTGGACTATATATGGTCCATCTGTGTTGGAAACACAGTTCATTTGTTCTGAGCACACTCAAGTTTCCAGCTGTATTAGAGACTGTAGAAAGCAAGAGCGTGCTTCTTGCTCTAAAGCAGAGTGTGATCCATCGATGAGAACTATGCTGTGTGTTTCACTTCAGAAATGGAGTTAAAACCCAGGCTCCGAGTCTTCCTACATGGAGGACTTCGATTCAAGTAAGGGCAGTTACTTTACAGCTCAAACGAACTACATCGTTCACGCAGCTCACATGTTTCTCATCTTAACTGAGAGGCATTGGATGTTAGAGTACCTTTGCTTTGTATCAATTTCAAGCAGAGTTGAACTAGATATGGTCCGTATGTATAGGAAACACCGTTCTTTTCTTCTGAGCACACTCACGTTTCCTGTTGTGTTATAGAATCTAGAAAGCAGGAGCGTGCTTCTTGCTCTAAAGCAGAGTGTGATCAATGGATGAGAAATCTGCTGTGTGTTTCACTTTAGAAATGGAGTTAAATCCCAGGCTCTGAGTCTTCCTACAAACAAGACTTCGTTTCAGGTAAGTGCAGTAACTTTACAGCTCAAACGAACTACATCATTCACTAAGCTCACACGTTTCTCATCTTAACTGACAAGCATTGGATGTCAGAGGACCTGTACTTTCTTTCAGTTTCAGAAACAGGTTGAACTAGATATGGCCCATATGTGTAGGAAACACCATTCTTTTGTTCTGAGCACACTCACGTTTCCTGCTGTTTAGAGACTGTAGAAAGCAAGAGCGTGCTTCTTGCTCTAAAGCAGAGTGTGATCCATGGATGAGAACTATGCTGTGTGTTTCTCTTCAGAAATGGAGTTAAAACCCAGGCTCTTAGTCTTCCTACAAGGAGGACTACGATTCAAGTAAGGGCAGTTACTTTACAGCTCAAACGAACTACATCGTTCACGAACTCACACGTTTCTCATCTTAACTGAGAGGCATTGGATGTTAGAGTACCTTTGCTTTGTATCAATTTCAAGCAGAGTTGAACTACATATGGTCCGTATGTGTAGGAAACCCCGTTCTTTAGTTCTGAGCACACTAATGTTTCCAGCTCTATTAGAGACTCTAGAAAGCCAGAGCGTGCTTCTTGCTCTAAAGCAGAGTGTGAACCATCTATGAGAACTATGCTGTGTGTTTCCCTTCAGTAATGGAGTAAAACCCCTTGCTCTGTGTCTTCCTATAAGCAAGACTTCGTTTCAGGTTTGGGCATTCACTTTTCAGCTCAAACGAACTACATCTTTCACAAATCTCACACGTTTCTCATCTTAACTGACAAGCACTGGATGTTGGAGGACCAGTGCTTTGTATCAGTTTCAGAAGCAGAGTTGAACTAGATATGGTCTGTATGTGTAGGAAACACAGTTCTTTTGTTCAGAGCACACTCAAGTTTCCTGCTGTATTAGAGACTCTAGAAAGCAAGACCGTGCTTCTTGCTCTAAAGCAGAGTGTGATCCATGGATGAGAACTGTGTTGTGTTTTTCCCTTCAGAAATGGAGTAAAAACCCAGACTCTGTGTCTTCCTATAAGCAACACTTCATTTCATGTAAGGGCAGTCACTTTTAAGCTCAAACGAACTACATCGTGCACGAAGCTCAAACGTGTCACATCTTAACTGACAAGCATTGAATGTTAGAGGACAATTGCTTTGTATCAGTTTCAGAAGAAGAGTTGGACTATATATGGTCCATATGTGTAGGGAACACCGTTCATTTGTTCTCAGCACACTCACGTTTCCTGCTATATTAGAGAATCATTAAAGCAAGAGAGTGCTTCTTGCTCTAAAGCAGAGTGTGATCAATGGATGAGAACTCTGCTGTGTGTTTCACTTCAGAAATGGAGTTAAAACCCAGGCTCTGAGTCTTCCTACAAGGAGAACTTCGATTCAAGTAAGGGCAGTTACTTTACAGCTCAAACGAACTACATCGTTCACGAAGCTCACACGTTTCTCATCTTAACTGAGAGACATTGGATGTTAGAGTACCTTTGCTTTGTATCAATTTCAAGCAGAGTTGAACTACATATGGTCTGTATGTATAGGAAACACCGTTCTTTTCTTTTGAGCACACTCACGTTTCCTGTTGTCTTAGAGAATCTAGAAAGCAGGAGTGTGCTTCTTGCTCTAAAGCAGAGTGTGATCAATGGATGAGAAATCTGCTGTGTGTTTCACTTCAGAAATGGAGTTAAAACCCAGGCTCTGAGTCTTCCTACAAGGAGAACTTCGATTCAAGTAAGGGCAGTTACTTTACAACTCAAACGAACTACATCATTCACTAAGCTCACACGTTTCACATCTAAACTGACAAGCATTGGATGTTAGAGGACCTGTACTTTCTTTCAGTTTCAGAAGCAGAGTTGAAGTAGATAAGGCCCGTATGTGTAGGAAACACCGTTCTTTTCTTCTGAGCACACTCACGTTTCCTGCGGTCTTAGAGACTGTAGAAAGCAAGAGCATGCTTCTTGCTCTAAAGCAGAGTGTGATCAATGGATGAGAAATCTGCTGTGTGTTTCACTTCAGAAATGGAGTTAAATCCCAGGCTCTGTGTCTTCCTACAAGCAAGACTTCGTTTCAAGTAAGGGCAGTCACTTTTCAGCTCAAACGAACTACATCGTGCACGAAGCTCACACGTGTCTCATCTTAACTGACAAGCATTGAATGTTAGAGGACAATTGCTTTGTATCAGTTTCAGAAGAAGAGTTGGACTATATATGGTCCATATGTGTAGGAAACACCGTTCATTTGTTCTCAGCACACTCAGGTTTCCTGCTGTATTAGAGAATCTAGAAAGCAAGAGAGTGCTTCTTGCTCTAAAGCAGAGTGTGATCAATGGATGAGAACTCTGCTGTGTGTTTCACTTCAGAAATGGAGTTAAATGCCAGGCTCTGAGTCTTCCTACAAGGAAGACCTCGATTCAAGTAAGGGCAGTTACTTTACAGCTCAAATGAACTACATGGTTCACGAAGCTCATATGTTCCTCATCTTAACTGACAAGCATTGGATGTTAGAGGACCTGTGGTTTGTTTCAGTTTCAGAAGCAGAGTTTTATTAGATATGGCCCGTATGTGTAGGAAACACCGTTCTTTGTTCAGAGTACACTCAATTTTCCTGCTGTATTAGAGTATGTAGAAAGCAAGAGCGTGCTTCTTGCTCTAAAGCAGAGTGTGATCCATCGATGAGAACTATGCTGTGTGATTCCCTTCAGAAATGGAGTTATAATCCAGGCTCTGAGTCTTCCTACAAGCAAGACTTCATTTCAAGTAAGGGCAGTCACTTTTCAGCTCAAACGATCTACATCATTCATGAAGCTCACACGTTTCTCATATAAACTGACAAGCATTGGATGTCAGAGGACCTGTGGTTTCTTTCAGTTTCAGAAGTAGAGTTGAACTAGATATGGCCCATATGTTGAGGAAACACCGTTCTTTTGTTGTGAGCACGTTCACGTTTCCTGCTGTCTTAGAGACTCTAGAAAGCAAGAGCATGCTTCTTGCTCTAAAGCAGAGTGTGATCAATGGATGAGAACTCTGCTGTGTGTTTCACTTCAGAAATGGAGTTAAAACCCAGGCTCTGAGTGTTCCTAAAAGGAGAACTTCGATTCAAGTAAGGGCAGTTACTTTACAGCTCAAATGAACTACATCGTTCACAAAGCTCACACGTTTCTCATCTTAACTGAGAGACATTGGATGTTAGAGTACCTTTGCTTTGCATCAATTTCAAGCAGAGTTGAACTACATATGGTCTGTATGTATAGGAAACACCGTTCTTTTCTTTTGAGCACACTCACGTTTCCTGTTGTCTTAGAGAATCTAGAAAGCAGGAGTGTGCTTCTTGCTCTAAAGCAGAGTGTGGTCAATGGATGAGAAATCTGCTGTGTGTTTCACTTCAGAAATGGAGTTATATTCCAGGCTCTGTGTCTTCCTACAAGCAAGACTTCGTTTCAAGTAAGGGTACTTACTTTACAGCTCAAAAGAACTACATCGTTCACAAAGCTCACACGTTTCTCATCTTAAGTGACAAGCATTGGATGTTATAGGACCTCTGGTTTGTTTCACTTTCAGAAGCAGAGATGAACTAGATATGGTCCGTATTTGTAGGAAACACCGTTCTTTTGTTCTGAGACACTCAAGTTTCCTGCTGTATTAGAGGCTCTATAAAGCAAGAGAGTGCTTCTTTCTCTAAAGTAGAGTGTGATCCATGGATGAGAACTGTGCTGCGTGTTTCCCTTCAGAAATAGAGTTAAATCCCAGGCTCTGTGTTTTCCTACTAGCAAGACATCATTTCAGGTTAGGGCAGTCACTTTTCAGCTCAAATGACCTACATCGTTCACGAAGCTCACACGTTTCTCATCTTAACTGACAAGCATTGAATGTTAGAGGACCAGTGCTTTGTATCAGTTTCAGAAGCATTGTTGGACTAGATATGGTCCGTATTTGTAGGAAACACCGTTCATTTGTTCTCAGCACACTCATGTTTCCTGCTGTATTAGAGACTCTAGAAAGCAAGAGCATGCTTTTTGCTCTAAAGCAGAGTGTGATCCATGGATGATAATTCTGCTGTTTGTTTCACTTCACAAATGGAGTTAAATCCCAGGCTCTGTGTCTTCCTGCAAGCAAGACTTCGTTTGAAGTAAGGGTAGTAACTTTTCAGCTCAAACGAACTACATCGTTCACGAAGCTCACACGTTTCTCATCTTAACTGAGAAACATTGGATGTTGGAGGACCTTTGCTTTGTATCAATTTCAAGCACAGTTGTACTAGATATGGTCCGTATGTATAGGAAACACCGTTCTTTTATTTTGAGCACACTCACGTTTCTGCTGTATTAGAGACTCTAGAAAGGAAGAGCATGCTTCTTGCTCTAAAGCAGAGTGTGATCCATGGATGAGAACTCTGCTGTGTTTTTCCCTTCAGAAATGGAGTTAAATCCCAGGCTCTGTGTCTTCCTACAAGCAAAACTTCGTTTCAGGTATGGGCAGTCACATTTCAGTTCAAACGAACTACATTGTTCAAGAAGCTAACAAGATTCCCATCTTAACTGACAAGCATTGGGTGTTAGAGGACCAATGCTTTGTATCAGTTTCAGAAGCAGAGTTTGACTAGATATGGTCCGTATGTGTAGGAAACACCATTCTTTTTTTCTCAGCACACTCACATTTCCTGATGTTTTAGAGACTTCAGAAAGCAAGAGCGTGCTTCTTGCTCTAAAGCAGAGTGTGATCAATGGATGAGAACTCTGCTGTGTGTTTCACTTCAGAAATAGAGTTAAATCCCAGGTTCTGAGTCTTCCTACAAGGAAGACTTCGATTCAAGTAAGGGCACTTACTTTACAGCTAAAACGAACTACATCATTCACGAAGCTCACACGTTTCTCATCTTAACTGACAAGCATTGGATGTTAGATGACCAGTGGCTTTCTTCAGTTTCAGAAGCAGAGTTGAACTATATATTGTCCCTATGTGTAGGAAACACTGTTCTTTTGTTCTGAGCACACTCACGTTTCCTGGTGTATTAGAGACTCTAGAAAGCAATAGCGTTCTTCTTGCTCTAAAGCAGAGTGTGATCCATGGATGAGAACAATTCTGTGTGTTTCCCTTCAGAAATGGAGTTAAATCTCAGGGTCTGTGTCTTCCTACAATCAAGACTTAGTTTCAAGTAAGGGCAGTCACTATTCAGCTCAAACGAACTACATCGTTCACGAAGCTCACACGTTTCTCATCTTAAATGACAAGCATTGGATGTTAGAGGACCAGTGCTTTGTATCAGTTTCAGAAGGAGAGTTGGACTAGATATGATCTGAACGTGTAGGAAACACCGTTCATTGTTCTCATCACACTGATGTTTCGGGCTGTCTTAGAGATTCTAGAAAGCTAGAGCGAGCGTCTTGCTCTAAAGCACAGTGTTATCAATGGATGAGAACTCTGTTGTGTGTTTCACTTCAGAAATGGAGTTAAATCCCTGGCTCTGAGTCTTCCTACAAGCAAGACTTCATTTCAGGTAAGGGCAGTTACTTTACACCTCAAACGAACTACATCGTTCATGAAGCTCACACGTTTCTCATCTTAACTGAGAAGCATTGGATTTTAGAAGACCTTTGGTTTGTTTCAGTTTCAGAAGCAGACTTGCACTAGATATGGCCCGTATGTGTAGGAAACACTGTTCTTTTGTTGTGAGCACACTGAAGTTTCTTGTTGTATTAGAGACTCTAGAAAGTAATAGCGTTCTTCTTGCTCTAAAGCAGAGTGTGATCCATGGATGAGAATGATTCTGTGAGTTTCCCTTCAGAAATGGAGTTAAATTCCAGGCTCTGTGTCTTCCCACATTCAAGACTTCGTTTCAGGTAAGGGCAGTCACTTTTCAGCTCAAACGAACGACATCGTACATGAAGCTCACACGTTTCTCGGTTTTCATTGAAAAGTATTGGATGTTACAGGACCTGTGCTTTCTGTCAATTTCAGAAGAAGAGTTGAACTAGATAATGTCCATATGTGTAGGAAACTCAGTTCTTTTGTTCTTAGCAAAATCACATTTCCTGCTGTCTTAGAGACTCTAGAAAGCAAGAGCGTGCTTCTTGCTCTAAAGCAGAGTGTGATTCATGGATGAGAAGTGTGCTGTGTTTTTCCCTTCAGAAATGGGTATTATATCCCAGGCTCTTAGCCTTCCTACCAGGAAGACTTCGATTCAAGTAAGGGCAGTTACTTTACAGCTCAAACGAACTACATCGTTCACGAAGCTCACACGTTTCTCATCTTAACTGACAAGCATTGAATGTTAGAGGACCAGTGCTTTGTATCAGTTTCAGAAGCATTGTTGGACTAGATATGGTCCGTATTTGTAGGAAACAACGTTCATTTGTTCTCAGCACACTCATGTTTCCTGCTGTATTAGAGACTCTAGAAAGCAAGAGCATGCTTTTTGCTCTAAAGCAGAGTGTGATCCATGGATGATAATTCTGCTGTTTGTTTCACTTCACAAATGGAGTTAAATCCCAGGCTCTGTGTCTTCATGCAAGCAAGACTTCGTTTGAAGTAAGGGCAGTAACTTTTCAGCTCAAACGAACTACATCGTTCACGAAGCTCACACGTTTCTCATCTTAACTGAGAAGCATTGGATGTTGGAGGACCTTTGCTTTGTATCAATTTCAAGCACAGTTGTACTAGATATGGTCCGTATGTATAGGAAACACCGTTCTTTTATTTTGAGCACACTCACGTTTCTGCTGTATTAGAGACTCTAGAAAGCAAGAGCATGCTTCTTGCTCTAAAGCAGAGTGTGATCCATGGATGAGAACTCTGCTGTGTTTTTCCCTTCAGAAATGGAGTTAAATCCCAGGCTCTGTGTCTTCCTACAAGCAAAACTTCGTTTCAGGTATGGGCAGTCACATTTCAGGTCAAACGAACTACATTGTTCAAGAAGCTAACAAGATTCCCATCTTAACTGACAAGCATTGGGTGTTAGAGGACCAATGCTTTGTATCAGTTTCAGAAGCAGAGTTTGACTAGATATGGTCCGTATGTGTAGGAAACACCATTCTTTTTTTCTCAGCACACTCACATTTCCTGATGTTTTAGAGACTTCAGAAAGCAAGAGCGTGCTTCTTGCTCTAAAGCAGAGTGTGATCAATGGATGAGAACTCTGCTGTGTGTTTCACTTCAGAAATAGAGTTAAATCCCAGGTTCTGAGTCTTCCTACAAGGAAGACTTCGATTCAAGTAAGGGCACTTACTTTACAGCTAAAACGAACTACATCATTCACGAAGCTCACACGTTTCTCATCTTAACTGACAAGCATTGGATGTTAGATGACCAGTGGCTTTCTTCAGTTTCAGAAGCAGAGTTGAACTATATATTGTCCCTATGTGTAGGAAACACTGTTCTTTTGTTCTGAGCACACTCACGTTTCCTGGTGTATTAGAGACTCTAGAAAGCAATAGCGTTCTTCTTGCTCTAAAGCAGAGTGTGATCCATGGATGAGAACAATTCTGTGTGTTTCCCTTCAGAAATGGAGTTAAATCTCAGGGTCTGTGTCTTCCTACAATCAAGACTTAGTTTCAAGTAAGGGCAGTCACTATTCAGCTCAAACGAACTACATCGTTCACGAAGCTCACACGTTTCTCATCTTAAATGACAAGCATTGGATGTTAGAGGACCAGTGCTTTGTATCAGTTTCAGAAGGAGAGTTGGACTAGATATGATCTGAACGTGTAGGAAACACCGTTCATTGTTCTCATCACACTGATGTTTCGGGCTGTCTTAGAGATTCTAGAAAGCTAGAGCGAGCGTCTTGCTCTAAAGCACAGTGTTATCAATGGATGAGAACTCTGTTGTGTGTTTCACTTCAGAAATGGAGTTAAATCCCTGGCTCTGAGTCTTCCTACAAGCAAGACTTCATTTCAGGTAAGGGCAGTTACTTTACACCTCAAACGAACTACATCGTTCATGAAGCTCACACGTTTCTCATCTTAACTGAGAAGCATTGGATTTTAGAAGACCTTTGGTTTGTTTCAGTTTCAGAAGCAGAGTTGCACTAGATATGGCCCGTATGTGTAGGAAACACTGTTCTTTTGTTGTGAGCACACTGAAGTTTCTTGTTGTATTAGAGACTCTAGAAAGTAATAGCGTTCTTCTTGCTCTAAAGCAGAGTGTGATCCATGGATGAGAACGATTCTGTGTGTTTCCCTTCAGAAATGGAGTTAAATTCCAGGCTCTGTGTCTTCCTACATTCAAGACTTCGTTTCAGGTAAGGGCAGTCACTTTTCAGCTCAAACGAACTACATCGTACATGAAGCTCACACGTTTCTCGGTTTTCATTGAAAAGTATTGGATGTTACAGGACCTGTGCTTTCTGTCAATTTCAGAAGAAGAGTTGAACTAGATAATGTCCATATGTGTAGGAAACTCAGTTCTTTTGTTCTTAGCAAAATCACATTTCCTGCTGTCTTAGAGACTCTAGAAAGCAAGAGCGTGCTTCTTGCTCTAAAGCAGAGTGTGATTCATGGATGAGAAGTGTGCTGTGTTTTTCCCTTCAGAAATGGGTATTATATCCCAGGCTCTTAGCCTTCCTACCAGGAAGACTTCGATTCAAGTAAGGGCAGTTACTTTACAGCTCAAACGAACTACATCGTTCACGAAGCTCACACGTTTCTCATCTTAACTGACAAGCATTGGATGTTAGAGGACCTGTGGTTTGTTTCAGTTTCAGAAGCAGAATTGAACTAGATATGGTCCGTATGTGTAGGAAACACTGTTCTTTTTTTATCAGGACACTCACGTTTCCTGCTGTATTAGAGACTCTGGAAAGCAAGAGTGTTCGTCTTGCTCTAAAGCAGAGTGTGATCCACGGATGAGAACTGTGCTGTGTGTTTCCCTTCAGAAATGGAGTTAAATCCCAGGCTCTGTGTCTTTCTACAAGCAAGACGGAGATTCAGGCTAGGGCAGTCACTTTTAAGCTCAAAGAAACTTCATCGTTCATGAAGATCACACGTTTCTCATCTTAACTGAGAAGCATTGGATGTTAGAGGACCTTTGCTTTTATCAAATTCAAGGAGAGTTGAACTAGATATGGTCTGTATGTATAGGAAACACGGTTCTTTTCTATGAGCACACTCACGTTTCCTGCTGTATTAGAGACTCTAGAAAGCAAGAGCGTGCTTCTTGCTCTAAAGCAGAGTGTGATCCATGGATGAGATCTATGCTGTGTGTTTCCCTTCAGAAATGGAGTTAAATTCCAGGCTCTGTGTCTTCCTACAAGCAAGACTTCGTTTCATGTAAGGGCATTCACTTTTCAGCTTAAACGATCTACAACGTTCATGAACCTAACACGTTTCCTATCTTAACTGACAAGCATTGGATGTTAGAGTACCAGTGCTTTTTATCAGTTTCTGAAGCAGAGTTGGACTAGATATGGTCCGTATGTTTAAGAAAAACCGCTCTTTTGTTCTCAGCACTCTCACATTTCCTGCTCTCTTAGAGACTCTAGAAAGCTAGAGCGAGCTTCTTGCCTAAAGCAGAGTGTGATCAATGGATGAGAATTCTGTTGTGTGTTTCACTTCAGAAATGGAGTTAAATCCCTGGCTCTGAGTCTTCCTACAAGCAAGACTTCATTTCAGGTAACGGCAGTTACTTTACAGCTCAAAGGAACTACATCGTTCATCAAGGTCACACGTTTCTCATCTTAACTGAGAAGCATTAGATGTTAGAGGACCTTTGCTTTGTATCAATTTCAAGCAGAGTTGAACTAGATATGGTCCGTATGTATAAGAAACACGGTTCTTTTCTATGAGCACACTCACGTTTCCTGCTGTATTAGAGATTCTAGAAAGCAAGAGCGTGCTTCTTGCTCTAAAGCAGAGTGTGATCCATGGATGAGATCTATGCTGTGGGTTTCCCTTCAGAAATGGAGTTAAATACCAGGCTCTGTGTCTTCCTTCAAGCAAGACTTCGTTTCAGGTAAGGGCATTCAATTTTCAGCTTAAACTACCTACAACGTTCATGAAGCTAACATGTTTCTCATCTTAACTGACAAGCATTTGATGTTAGATGACCAGTGGCTTTTTTCAGTTTCAGAAGCAGAGTTGAACTAGATATGGTCTCTATGTGTAGGAAACACCGTTCTTTTGTTCTGAGCACACTCACGTTTCCTGCTGTATTAGAGTCTCTTGAAAGCAAGAGCGTGCTTCTTGCTCTAAAGCAGAGTGTGATCCATGGATGAGAACTGTGTTGTGTGTTTCCCTTCAGAAATGGAGTTAAATCCCAGGATCAGTTTCTTCTTACAAGGAAGACTTCCTTTCAGGTAAGGGCAGTCACTTTTCAGCTCAAATGCACTACATCGTTAACGAAGATCACACGTTTCTCATCTTAACTGACAAGCATTGGATGTTAGAGGTCCAATGGCTTTTTTCAGTTTCAAAAGCAGAGTAGAACTAGAAATGGTCCCTATGTGTAGGAAACACCGTTCTTTTCTTCTGAGCACACTCAATTTTCCTGCGGTATTAGTGAATCTAGAAAGCAATAGCATTCTTCTTGCTCTAAAGCAGAGTTTGATCCATGGATGAGAATGATTCTGTGTGTTTCCCTTCAGAAATGGAGTTAAATCCCATGCTCTGTGTCTTCCTACAATCAAGAATTCGTTTCAGGTAAGGGCAGTCACTTTTCAGCTCAAACGAACTACATCGTTAACGTAGCTCACACGTTTCTCATCTTAACTGAAAAGCATTGGATGTTAGAGGACCAGTGCTTTGTATCAGTTTCAGAAGCATAGTTGGACTAGATATGATCTGAATGTGTAGGAAACACCATTCATTTGTTCTCAGTGAACTCACGTTTCCTGCTGTCTTAGAGATTCTAGAAATCTAGAGCGAGCTTCTTGCTCTAAAGCAGAGTGTTATCAATGGAAGAGAACTCCGTTGTGTGTTTCACTTCAGAAATGGAGTTAAATCCCTGGCTCTGAGTCTTCCTACAAGCAAGACTTCATTTCAGGTAAGGGCCGTTACTTTAAAACTCAAAGGAACTACATGGTTCATGAAGCTCACACGTTTCTCATCTTAACTGAGAAGCATTGGATGTTAGAGGACCTTTGCTTTTATCAAATTCAAGGAGAGTTGAACTAGATATGGTCCGTATGTATAGGAAACACGGTTCTTTTCTATGAGCACACTCACGTTTCCTGCTGTATTAGAGACTCTAGAAAGCAAGAGCGTGCTTCTTGCTCTATAGCAGAATGTGATCCATTGATGAGATCTATGCTGTGTCTTTCCCTTCAGAAATGGAGTTAAATTCCAGGCTCTGTGTCTTCCTACAAGCAAGACTTCGTTTCAGGTAAGGGCATTCACATTTCAGCTTAAACTATCTACAACGTTCCTGAAGCTAACATGTTTCTCATCTTAACTGACAAGCATTGGATGTTAGAGGACCAGTGCTTTTTAACAGATTCAGAAGCAGAGTTGGACTAGATATGGTCTGTAAGTGTAGGAAACACCGTTCTTTTATTCTCATCACACACACGTTTCCTGCTCTCTTAGAGAAAATAGAAAGCAAGAGCGTGCTTCTTGCTCTAAAGCAGAGTGTGATCTAAGAATGAGAACTCTGCTGTGTGTTTCACTTAAGAAATGGAGTTTCATGCCAGGCTCTGAGTCTTCCTACAAGAAAACTTCGTTTAAGTTAAGGGATTTACTTTATAGATCAAATGAACTACATCGTTCACGAAGCTCACACGTTTCTCATCTTAACTGAGAAGCATTGGATGTTAGAGGATCTGTGGTTTGTTTGAGTTTCAGAATCAGAGATGAAATAGATATGGTCCGTATGTTTAGGAAACACCGTTCATTTGTTCTGAGCACACTCAAGTTTCCTGCTGTATTAGAGACTCTAGAAAGCAATAGCGTTCTTCTTGCTCTAAAGCAGAGTGTGATCCATGGATGAGAACAATTCTGTGTGTTTCCCTTCAGAAATGGAGTTAAATCCCAGGCTCTGTGTCTTCCTACATTCAAGACTTCGTTTCAGGTAAGGGCAGTCACTTTTCAGCTCAAATGAACTACATCGTCCATGAAGCTCACACGTTTCTCGGTCTTCATTGAAAAGCATTGGATGTTACAGGACCTGTGCTTTGTGTCAATTTCAGAAGAAGTGTTGAACTAGATATGGTCCATATGTGTAGGAAACACAGTTCTTTCGTTCTTAGCAAAATCACATTTCCTGCTGTCTTAGAGACTCTAGAAAGCAAGAGCGTGCTTCTTGCTCTAAAGCAGAGTGTGATTCAAGGATGAGAAGTGTGCTGCGTTTTTCCCTTCAGAAATGGAGTTAAATCCCAGGCTCTGAGCCTTCCTCCAAGCAAGACTTCGTTTCAGGTAAGGGCAGTCAATTTTCAGATCAAACGAACTACATTGTTCACGAGGCTCACACGTTTCTCATCTTATCTGACAAGCATTCTATGTTAGAGGACCAGTGCTTTGTATCAGTTTCAGAAGCAGAGTTGGACTAGATATGATCCGAATGTGTAGGAAACACTGTTCATTTGTTCTCAGCACACTCTTGTTTCCTGCTGTCTTAGAGATTCTAGAAAGCTAGAGCGAGCTTCTTGCTCTAAAGCAGAGTGTTATCAATGGATGAGAATTCTGTTGTGTGTTTCACTTTAGAAATGGAGTTAAATCCATGGCTCTGAGTCTTCCTACAAGCAAGAATTTGTTTCAGGTAAGGGCAGTTACTTACACCTCAAACGAACTATATCGTTCAAGAAGCTCACACGTTTCTCATCTTAACTGAGAAGCATTGGATGTTAGAGGACCTTTGCTTTGTATCAATTTCAAGCAGAGTTGAACTAGATATGGTCCGTATGTATAGGAAACACAGTTCTTTTCTTCTGAGCACACTCACGTTTCATGCTGTATTAAAGATTCTAGATAGCAAGAGCGTGCTTCTTGCTCTAAAGCAGAGTGTGATCCATGGATGAGAACTGTGTTGTGTGTTTCCCTTTAGAAATGGAGTTAAATCCCAGGCTGTGTGTCTTCCTACAAGCAAGACTTCGTTTCAGGTAAGAGCAGACACTTTTCAGCTCAAACGAACTACATCGTTCACCAAGCTCACATGTTTCTCATCTTAACTGACAAGCATTGGATGTTAGATGACCAGTGGCTTTTTTCAGTTTCAGAAGCAGAGTTGAACTAGATATGGTCCCTATGTGTAGGAAACACCGTTCTTTTCTTCTGAGCACACTCATGTTTCCTGCTGTATTAGAGTCTCTGGAAAGCAAGAGCGTGCTTCTTGCTCTGAAGCAGAGTGTGATCGATGCATGAGAACTCTGCTGTGTGTTTCCCTTCAGAAATGGAGTTAAATCCCAGGCTCTGAGTCTTCCTACAAGCAAGACTTCTTTTCAGGTAAGGGCAGTTACTTTACAGCTCAAAAGAACTACATCGTTCACGAAGCTCACACGTTTCTCATATAAACTGACAAGCATTGGATGTTAGAGGACCTCTGGTTTGTTTCAGTTTCAGAAGCAGAGTTGGACTAGTTATGGTCCTTATGTGTCAGAAACACCATTCTTTTGTTCTCAGCACATTCACGTTTCCTGCTGTCTTATAGAATCTAGAAATCAAGAGTGTGCTTCTTGCTCTAAAGCAGAGTGTGATCAATGGATGAGAACTCTGCTGTGTGTTTCACTTCAGAAATGGAGTTAAATCCCAGTCTCTGAGTCTTCTTACAAGCAAGACTTCTTTTCAGGTAAGGGCAGTTACTTACAGCTCAAAAGAACTACATCCTTCACGAAGCTCACACCTTTCTCATCTAAACTGACAAGCATTGGATGTTAGAGGACCTCTGGTTTGTTTCAGTTTCAGAAGCAGAGATGAACTAGATATGGTCCGTATGTGTAAGAAACACCGTTCTTTGTTCTGAGCACACTCTAGTTTCCTGATGTATTAGAGACTCTCGAAAGCAAGAGCGTGCTTCTTGCTCTAAAGCAGAGTGTGATCCATCGATGAGAAATATGCTGTGTGTTTCCCTTCAGAAATGGAGTTATATTCCAGGCTCTGTGTCTTCCTACAAGCAAGACTTCTTTTCAAGTAAGGGCAGTCACTTTTCAGCTCAAATGAACTACATCGTTCACGAAGCTAACACGTTTCTCACCTTAACCTACAAGCATTGGATATTAGAGGACCAGTGCTTTGTATCAGTTTCAGCAGCAGAGTTGGACTAGATATGGTCCGCATGTGTAGGAAACACCGTTCTTTTTTTCTGAGCACACTCACGTTTCCTGCTGTCTTAGAGACTCTGGAAAGCAAGAACCTGCTTCTTGCTCTAAAGCAGAGTGTGATCAATGGATGATAACTATGAATTGTGTTTCACTTCAGAAATGGAGTTAAATCCCAGGCTCTGAGTCTACCTACAAGCAAAACTTCGTTTCAGGTAAGGGCAGTTACTTTAAAGCTCAAACGAACTACATCGTTCACGAAGCTCACACGTTTCTCATCTTAACTGACAAGCATTGGATGTTAGAGGACCTGTGGGTTTTTTCAGTTTGAGAAGCAGAGTTGTGCTAGATATGGTCCGTATGTGTAGGAAACACCGTTCTTTTTTTCTGAGCACACTCAAGTTTCCTGCTGTCTTACAGATTCTAGGAAGCTACAGCATGCTTCTTGCTCTAATGCAGAGTGTTATCAATGGATGAGAACTCTGTTGTGTGTTTCACTTCAGAAATGGAGTTAAATCCCTAGCTCTGAGTCTTCCTACAATCAAGACTTCGTTTCAGGTAAGGGCAGTTACTTTACAGCTCAAACGAACTACATCGTTCACGAAGATCACACGTTTTTCATCTTAACTGAGAAGTATTGGTATTAGAGGACCTTTGGTTTGTATCAATTTCAAGCAGACTTGAACAAGGTATGGTCCGTATGTATAGGAAACACGGTTCTTTTCTTCTGAGCACACTCACGTTTCCTGCTGTATCAGAGTCTATGGAAAGCAAGAGCATGCTTCTTGCTCTGAAGCAGAGTGTGATCCATGGATGAGAACTCTGCTGTGTGTTTCCCTTCAGAAATGGAGTTAAATCCCAGGCTCTGTGTCTTCCTACAAGCAAGGATTCTTTTCAGGTAAGGGCAGTCACTTTTCAGCTCAAACGAACTACATCGTTCACGAAGCTCAGACGATTCTCATCTTAACTGACAAGAATTGGATGTTAGAGGACCTGTGGTTTGTTTCAGTTTCAGAAGCAGAGTTGAAGTAGATATGGCCCGTATGTGTAGGAAACACCGTTCTTTTGTTCTGAGCACACTCAAGTTTCCTGCTGTATTAGAGACTCTAGAAAGCAATAGCGTTCTTCTTGCTCTAAAGCAGAGTGTGATCCATGGATGAGAACAATTCTGTGTGTTTCCCTTCAGAAATGGAGTTAAATCCCAGCTCTGTGTCTTCCTACATTCAAGACTTCGTTTCAGGTAAGGGCAGTCACTTTTCAGCTCAAATGAACTACATCGTCCATGAAGCTCACACGTTTCTCGGTCTTCATTGAAAAGCATTGGATGTTACAGGACCTGTGCTTTGTGTCAATTTCAGAAGAAGTGTTGAACTAGATATGGTCCATATGTGTAGGAAACACAGTTCTTTCGTTCTTAGCAAAATCACATTTCCTGCTGTCTTAGAGACTCTAGAAAGCAAGAGCATGCTTCTTGCTCTAAAGCAGAGTGTGATTCATGGATGAGAAGTGTGCTGCGTTTTTCCCTTCAGAAATGGAGTTAAATCCCAGGCTCTGAGCCTTCCTCCAAGCAAGACTTCGTTTCAGGTAAGGGCAGTCAATTTTCAGATCAAACGAACTACATTGTTCACGAGGCTCACACGTTTCTCATCTTATCTGACAAGCATTCTATGTTAGAGGACCAGTGCTTTGTATCAGTTTCAGAAGCAGAGTTGGACTAGATATGATCCGAATGTGTAGGAAACACTGTTCATTTGTTCTCAGCACACTCATGTTTCCTGCTGTCTTAGAGATTCTAGAAAGCTAGAGCGAGCTTCTTGCTCTAAAGCAGAGTGTTATCAATGGATGAGAATTCTGTTGTGTGTTTCACTTTAGAAATGGAGTTAAATCCATGGCTCTGAGTCTTCCTACAAGCAAGAATTTGTTTCAGGTAAGGGCAGTTACTTACACCTCAAACGAACTATATCGTTCAAGAAGCTCACACGTTTCTCATCTTAACTGAGAAGCATTGGATGTTAGAGGACCTTTGCTTTGTATCAATTTCAAGCAGAGTTGAACTAGATATGGTCCGTATGTATAGGAAACACAGTTCTTTTCTTCTGAGCACACTCACGTTTCATGCTGTATTAAAGATTCTAGATAGCAAGAGCGTGCTTCTTGCTCTAAAGCAGAGTGTGATCCATGGATGAGAACTGTGTTGTGTGTTTCCCTTTAGAAATGGAGTTAAATCCCAGGCTGTGTGTCTTCCTACAAGCAAGACTTCGTTTCAGGTAAGAGCAGACACTTTTCAGCTCAAACGAAATACATCGTTCACCAAGCTCACACGTTTCACATCTTAACTAACAAGCATTGGATGTTAGATGACCAGTGGCTTTTTTCACTTTCAGAAGCAGAGTTGAACTAGATATGGTCCCTATGTGTAGGAAACACCGTTCTTTTGTTCTGAGCACACTCATGTTTCCTGCTGTATTAGAGTCTCTGGAAAGCAAGAGCGTGCTTCTTGCTCTGAAGCAGAGTGTGATCCATGGATGAGAACTCTGCTGTGTGTTTCCCTTCAGAAATGGAGTTAAATCCCAGGCTCTGAGACTTCCTAGAAGCAAGATTTCTTTTCAGGTAAGGGCAGTTACTTTACAGCTCAAAAGAACTACATCGTTCACGAAGCTCACCCGTTTCTCATCTTAACTGACAAGCATTGGATGTTAGATGACCAGTGGCTTTTTTCAGTTTCAGAAGCAGAGTTGTACTAGATAAGGTCCCTATGTGTAGGAAACACTGTTCTTTTGTTCTGAGCACACTCATGTTTCCTGCTGTATTAGAGTCTCTGAAAAGCAAGAGCGTGCTTCTTGCTCTGAAGCAGAGTGTGATCGATGCATGAGAACTCTGCTGTGTGTTTCCCTTCAGAAATGGAGTTAAATCCCAGTCTCTGAGTCTTCCTACAAGCAAGACTTCTTTTCAGGTAAGGGCAGTTACTTTACAGCTCAAAAGAACTACATCGTTCACGAAGCTCACACGTTTCTCATCTAAACTGACAAGCATTGGATGTTAGAGGACCTCTGGTTTGTTTCAGTTTCAGAAGCAGAGTTGGACTAGTTATGGTCCTTATGTGTCAGAAACACCGTTCTTTTGTTCTCAGCACACTCACGTTTCCTGCTGTCTTAGAGAATCTAGAAATCTAGAGCGTGCTTCTTGCTCTAAAGCAGAGTGTGATCAATGGATGAGAACTCTGCTGTGTGTTTCACTTCAGAAATGGAGTTAAATCCCAGTCTCTGAGTCTTCTTACAAGCAAGACTTCTTTTCAGGTAAGGGCAGTTACTTACAGCTCAAAAGAACTACATCCTTCACGAAGCTCACACCTTTCTCATCTAAACTGACAAGCATTGGATGTTAGATGACCTCTGGTTTGTTTCAGTTTCAGAAGCAGAGATGAACTAGATATGGTCTGTATGTGTAAGAAACAACGTTCTTTGTTCTGAGCACACTCAAGTTTCCTGATGTATTAGAGACTCTAGAAAGCAAGAGCGTGCTTCTTGCTCTAAAGCAGAGTGTGATCCATCGATGAGAAATATGCTGTGTGTTTCCCTTCAGAAATGGAGTTATATTCCAGGCTCTGTGTCTTCCTACAAGCAAGACTTCGTTTCAAGTAAGGGCAGTCACTTTTCAGCTCAAATGAACTACATCATTCACGAAGCTAACACGTTTCTCACCTTAACCTACAAGCATTGGATATTAGAGGACCAGTGCTTTGTATCAGTTTCAGCAGCACAGTTGGACTAGATATGGTCCGCATGTGTAGGAAACACCGTTCTTTTGTTCTGAGCACACTCACGTTTCCTGCTGTCTTAGAGACTCTGGAAAGCAAGAACCTGCTTCTTGCTCTAAAGCAGAGTGTGATCAATGGATGAGAACTCTGTTGTGTGTTTCACTTCAGAAATGGAGTTAAATCCCTAGCTCTGAGTCTTCCTACAATCAAGTCTTCGTTTCAGGTAAGGGCAGTTACTTTACAGCTCAAACGAACTACATCGTTCACGAAGCTCACACGTTTCTCATCTTAACTGAGAAGTATTGATATTAGAGGACCTTTGGTTTGTATCAATATCAAGCAGACTTGAACAAGGTATGGTCCGTATGTATAGGAAACACGGTTCTTTTCTTCTGAGCACACTCACGTTTCCTGCTGTATTAGAGTCTATGGACAGCAAGAGCATGCTTCTTGCTCTGAAGCAGAGTGTGATCCATGGATGAGAACTCTGCTGTGCGTTTCCCTTCAGAAATGGATTTAAATCCCAGGCTCTGTGTCTTCCTACAAGCAAGGATTCTTTTCTGGTAAGGGCAGTCACTTTTCAGCTCAAACGAACTACATCGTTCACGAACCTCAGACGATTCTCATCTTAAATGACAAGCATTGGATGTTAGAGGACCTCTGGTTTGTTTCAGTTTCAGAAGCAGAGTTGGACTAGTTATGGTCCTTATGTGTCAGAAACACCGTTCTTTTGTTCTCAGCACACTCACGTTTCCTGCTGTCTTAGAGAATCTAGAAATCTAGAGCGTGCTTCTTGCTCTAAAGCAGAGTGTGATCAATGGATGAGAACTCTGCTGTGTGTTTCACTTCAGAAATGGAGTTAAATCCCAGTCTCTGAGTCTTCTTACAAGCAAGACTTCTTTTCAGGTAAGGGCAGTTACTTACAGCTCAAAAGAACTACATCCTTCACGAAGCTCACACCTTTCTCATCTAAACTGACAAGCATTGGATGTTAGATGACCTCTGGTTTGTTTCAGTTTCAGAAGCAGAGATGAACTAGATATGGTCTGTATGTGTAAGAAACAACGTTCTTTGTTCTGAGCACACTCAAGTTTCCTGATGTATTAGAGACTCTAGAAAGCAAGAGCGTGCTTCTTGCTCTAAAGCAGAGTGTGATCCATCGATGAGAAATATGCTGTGTGTTTCCCTTCAGAAATGGAGTTATATTCCAGGCTCTGTGTCTTCCTACAAGCAAGACTTCGTTTCAAGTAAGGGCAGTCACTTTTCAGCTCAAATGAACTACATCATTCACGAAGCTAACACGTTTCTCACCTTAACCTACAAGCATTGGATATTAGAGGACCAGTGCTTTGTATCAGTTTCAGCAGCACAGTTGGACTAGATATGGTCCGCATGTGTAGGAAACACCGTTCTTTTGTTCTGAGCACACTCACGTTTCCTGCTGTCTTAGAGACTCTGGAAAGCAAGAACCTGCTTCTTGCTCTAAAGCAGAGTGTGATCAATGGATGAGAACTCTGTTGTGTGTTTCACTTCAGAAATGGAGTTAAATCCCTAGCTCTGAGTCTTCCTACAATCAAGTCTTCGTTTCAGGTAAGGGCAGTTACTTTACAGCTCAAACGAACTACATCGTTCACGAAGCTCACACGTTTCTCATCTTAACTGAGAAGTATTGATATTAGAGGACCTTTGGTTTGTATCAATATCAAGCAGACTTGAACAAGGTATGGTCCGTATGTATAGGAAACACGGTTCTTTTCTTCTGAGCACACTCACGTTTCCTGCTGTATTAGAGTCTATGGACAGCAAGAGCATGCTTCTTGCTCTGAAGCAGAGTGTGATCCATGGATGAGAACTCTGCTGTGCGTTTCCCTTCAGAAATGGATTTAAATCCCAGGCTCTGTGTCTTCCTACAAGCAAGGATTCTTTTCTGGTAAGGGCAGTCACTTTTCAGCTCAAACGAACTACATCGTTCACGAACCTCAGACGATTCTCATCTTAAATGACAAGCATTGGATGTTAGAGGACCTGTGCTTTGTTTCAGTTTCAGAAGCAGAGTTGAACTAGATATGGCCCGTATGTGTAGGAAACACCGTTCTTTTTTTCTGAGCACACTCAAGTTTCCTGCTGTATTAGAGACTCTAGAAACAATAGCGTTCTTCTTCCTCTAAAGCAGAGTGTGATCCATGGATGAGAACAATTCTGTGTGTTTCCCTTCAGAAATGGAGTTAAATCCCAGGCTCTGTGTCTTCCTACATTCAAGACTTCGTTTCAGGTAAAGGCAGTAACTTTTCAGCTCAAATGAACTACATCGTCCATGAACCTCACACGTTTCTCGGTCTTCATTGAAAAGCATTGGATGTTACAGGACCTGTGCTTTGTGTCAATTTCAGAAGAAGTGTTGAACTAGATATGGTCCGTATGTATAGGAATCACGGTTCTTATCTTCTGAGCAGACTCACGTTTCCTGCTCTATTAGAGACTCTAGAAAGCAAGAGCGTGCTTCTTGCTCTAAAGCAGAGTGTGATCCATGGATGAGAACTCTGTTGTGTGTTTCACTTCAGAAATGGAGTTAAATCCCTGCCTCTGAGTCTTCCTAGAAGCAAGACTTCTTTTCATGTAAGGGCAGTTACTTTACAGCTCAAAAGAACTACATCGTTCACGAAGCTCACACGTTTCTCATCTTTACTGAGAAGCATTGTATGTTAGAGGACCTTTGCTTTGTATCAATTTCAAGCATAGTTGAACTAGATATTGTCCGTAGGTATAGGAAAGAAGGTTCGTTTCTTCTGAGGACACTCGAGTTTCCTGCTGTATTAGAGACTCTACAAAGCAAGAGCATGCTTCTTGCTCTAATGCAGAGTGTGATCCATGGATGATAACTGTGTTGTGTGTTTCCCTTCAGAAATGGAGTTAAATCCCAGGCTCTGTGTCTTCCTACAAGCAAGACTTCGTTTCAAGTAAGGGCAGTCACTTTTCAGCTCAAACGAACTACATCGTTCACGAAGCTAACACGTTTCTCATCTTAACTGACAAGCATTGGATATTAGAGGACCAGTGATTTGTATCAGTTTCAGCAGCAGTGTTGGACTAGATATGGTCCGCATGTGTAGGAAACACAGTTCTTTTGTTCTGAGCACACTCACGTTTCCTGCTATCTTAGAGACTCTGGAAAGCAAAGCCTACTTCTTGCTCTAAAGCAGAGTGTGATCAATGGATGAGAACTCTGCTGTGTGTTTCATTTCAGAAATGGATTTAAATCCCTGGCACTGAGTCTTCCTACAAGCAAAACTTCGTTTCAGGTAAGGGCAGTTACTTTAAAGCACAAACGAACTACATCGTTCACGAAGCTCACACGTTTCTCAACTTAACTGACAAGCATTGGATGTTAGAGGACCTGTTGGTTTTTTTAGTTTCAGAAGCAGAGTTGTGTTAGATATGGTCCGTATGTGAAGGAAACACCGTTCTTTTTTTCTGAGCACACTCATGTTTCCTGCTGTCTTACAGATTCTAGGAAGCTAGAGCGTGCTTCTTGCTCTAAAGCAGAGTGTTATCAATGGATGAGAACTCTGTTGTGTGTTTCACTTCAGAAATGGAGTTAAATCCCTGGCTCGGAGTCTTCCTACAAGCAAGACTTCTTTTCATGTTAGGGCAGTTACTTTACAGCTTAAACGAACTACATCGTTCACAAAGTTCACACGTTTCTCATCTAAACTGACAAGCATTGGATGTTAGAGGACCTATGGTTTGTTTGAGTTTCAGATCAGAGATGAAATAGATATGGTCCATATGTTTAGGAAACACCGTTCTTTTGTTCTGAGCACACTCAAGTTTCCTGCTTTATTAGAGACTCAAGAAAGCAAGAGCGTGCTTCTTGCTCTAAAGGAGAGTGTGATCCATGGATGAGAACTATGCTGTGTGTTTACCTTCAGAAATGGAGTTAAATCCCAGGCTCTGTGTTTTCCTACAAGCACTACTTCGTTTCAGGTAAGGGCAGTCACTTTTCAGCTCAAACGAACTACATCGTTCACGAAGCTCACACGTTTCTCATCTTAAATGACAAGCATTGGATGTTAGAGGAACTGTGCTTTGTATCAATTTCAGAAGCAGAGTTGGACTAGATATGGTCCGTTTGTGTAGCAAACATCGTTCTTTTGTTCTCAGCACACTCACGTTTCATGCTGTCTTAGAGAATCTAGAAAGCAAGAGCGTGCTTCTTCCTCTAGAGCATAGTGTGATCTATGGAAGAGAACTCTGCTGTGTGTTTCACTTCAGAAATGGAGTTCAAACCCAGGCTCTGTGTCTTCCTACAAGCAAGACTTCGTTTCAGGTAAGGGCAGTCACTTTTCAGCTCAAACGAACTACATCGTTCACAAAGCTCACACGTTTCTCATCCTAACTGACAAGCATTGGATGTTAGAGTACCAGTGCTTTGTATCAGTTTTAGAAGCAGAGTTGGACTAGATATGGTCCGTATGTGTAGGAAACTCCGTTCTTTTGTTCTCAGCGCACTCATGTTTCCTCCTGTCTTAGAGACTCTAGAAAGCTAGAGCGTGCTTCTTGCTCTAAAGGAGTGTGTGATAAATGGATGAGAACTCTGTTGTGTGTTTCACTTCAGAAATGGAGTTAAATCCCAGGCTCTGATTCTTCCTACAAGTAAGACTTCGATTCAAGTAAGGGTAATAACTTTACAGCTCAAACGAACTACATCGTTCCGGAAGCTCACACGTTTCTCATATTAACTGACAAGCATTGGATGTTCGAGGACCTCTGGTTTGTTTCAGTTTCAGAAGCAGAGTTAAACTAGATATGGCCCGAATGTGTAGGAAACACAGTTCTTTTTTTCTGAGCACACTCATGCTTCCTGCCTTATTACAGACTCTAGAAAGCAAGAGCGTTCTTCTTGCTCTAAAGCAGAGTGTTATCAATGGATGAGAACTCTGTTGTGTGTTTCACTTCAGAAATGGAGTTAAATCCCTGGCTCGGAGTCTTCCTACAAGCAAGACTTCTTTTCATGTTAGGGCAGTTACTTTACAGCTTAAACGAACTACATCGTTCACAAAGTTCACACGTTTCTCATCTAAACTGAAAAGCATTGGATGTTAGAGGACCTATGGTTTGTTTGAGTTTCAGATCAGAGGTGAAATAGATATGGTCCGTATGTTTAGGAAACACCGTTCTTTTGTTCTGAGCACACTCAAGTTTCCTGCTGTATTAGAGCCTCAAGAAAGCAAGAGCGTGCTTCTTGCTCTAAAGGAGAGTGTGATCCATGTATGAGAACTATGCTGTGTGTTTACCTTCAGAAATGGAGTTAAATCCCAGGCTCTGTGTTTTCCTACAAGCACTACTTCCTTTCAGGTAAGGTCAATCACTTTTCAGCTCAAAGGAACTACATCGTTCACGAAGCTCACACGTTTCTCATCTTAACTGACAAGCATTGGATGTTAGAGGAACTGTGGGTTTTTTCAGTTTGAGAAGCAGAGTTGAACTAGATATGGTCCTTATGTGTAGTAAACACCGATCATTTCTTCTGAGCACACTCACGTTTCCTGCTGTCTTAGAGATTCTAGAAAGCTAGAGAGAGCTTCTTGCTCTAAAGGAGAGTGTTATCAATGGATGAAAACTCTGTTGTGTGTTTCACTTCATAAATGGACTTAAATCCCTGGCTCTGAGTCTTCCTAGAAGCAAGACTTCGTTTCAGGTAAGGGAAGTTACTTTACAGCTCAAACGAACTACATCGTTAGGAAGCTCACACGTTTCTCATCTTAACTGAAAAGCATTGGATGTTAGATGACCAGTGGCTTTTTTCAGTTTCAGAAGCAGAGTTGAACTAGATATGGTCCCTATGTGTAGGAAACACCGTTCTTTTTTTCTGAGCACACTCACGTTTCCTGCTGTATTAGAGTCACTTGAAAGCAAGAGCATGCTTCTTGCTCTGAAGCAGAGTGTGATCCATGGATGAGAACTCTGCTGTGTGTTTCCCTTCTGAAATGGAGTTAAATCCCAGGCTCTGTGCCTTCCTAAAAGCAAGACTTCGTTTCAGGTAAGGGCAGTCACTTTTCAGCTCAAACGAACAACTTCATGCACGAAGCTCACACGTTTCCCTCTTAACTGACAAGCATCGCATGTTAGAGGACCAGTGCTTTGTATCAGTTTCAGACGCAGAGTTGGACTAGATATGGTCCGTATGTGTAGGAAACACCATTCTGTTGTTCTGAGCACACTCAAGTTTCTTGCTGTCTTAGAGACTCTAGAATGGTATAGCATGCTTCTTGCTCTAAAGCAGAGTGTGATCAATGGATGAGAACTCTGCTGTGTGTTTCACCTCAGAAATGGAGTTAAATCCCAGGTTCTGAGTAGTCCTACACAAAGACTTCTTTTCAGGTAACGGCTATTCCTTTACAGCTCAAACGAACTACATCGTTCACGCAGATCACACGTTTGTCACCTTAACTGACAAGCATTGGACGATAGAGGACCTGTGGTTTGTTTCGTTTCAGAAGCAGAGTTGAACTAGATATGGCCCGTAAGTGTAGGAAACACCGTTCTTTTCTTCTGAGCACACTCACGTTTCCTGCTGTCTTAGAGATTTTAGAAAGCTAGAGCGAGCTTCTTCCTCTAAAGGAGAGTGTTATCAATGGATGAGAACTCTGCTGTGTGTTTACATTCAGAAAGGGAGTTAAATCCCAGGCTCTGTGTCTTCCTACAAGCACTATTTCCTTTCAGGTAAGGTCATTCACTTCTCAGCTCAAATGAACTACATCGTTCACAAAGCTCACACGTTTCTCATCTTAACTGACAAGCATTGAATGTTAGAGGACCAGTGCTTTGTATCAGTTTCAGATGCAGAGTTGGACCAGATATGGTCCGTATGTGTAGGAAACACCGTTCATTTGTTCTCAGCACACTCAAGTTTCCTGCTGTCTTAGAGAATCTAGAAAGCTAGAGCGTGCTTCTTGCTCTAAAGCAGAGTGTGATCAATGGATGAGAACTCTGTTGTGTGTTTCTCTTCAGAAATGGAGTAAAATTCCAGGCTCTGAGTCTTCCTACAAGCAAGAATTCGTTTCAGGTCAGGACAGTCACTTTTCAGCTCAAACGAACTACATCGTTCACAAAGCGAACAAGTTTCCCATCTTAACTGACAATCATTGGATGTTAGAGGTCCTGTGGGTTTTTTCAGTTTGAGAAGCAGAGTTGAACTAGATATGGTCCCTATGTGTAGGAAACACCATTCTTTTGTTCTGAGCACACTCACGTTTCCTGCTCTATTAGAGACTCTAGAAAGCAAGAGCGGGCTTCTTGTTCTAAAGCAGAGTGTGATCAATGGATGAGAACTCTGCTGTGTGTTTCACTTCAGAAATGGAGTTCAATCCCAGGCTCATTGTCTTCCTACAAGCAAGACTACTTTTCATGTAAGGGCTGTTACTTTAAAGCTCAAACGAACTACATCATTCACGAAGCTCACACGTTTCTCATCTAAACTGACAAGCATTGGATTTTAGAGGACCTCTGGTTTGTTTCAGTTTCAGAATCAGAGATGAACTAGATATGGTCCTTATGTGTAGGAAACACCGTTATTTTGTTCTGAGCACACTCAAGTTTCCTGCTGTATTAGAGACTCAAGAAAGCAAGAGCGTGCTTCTTGCTCTAAAGGAGAGTGTGATCCATGGATGAGAACTATGCTGTGTGTTTACCTTCAGAAATGGAGTTAAATCCCAGGCTCTGTGTTTTCCTACAAGCACTACTTCCTTTCAGGTAAGGTCAATCACTTTTCAGCTCAAAGGAACTACATCGTTCACGAAGCTCACACGTTTCTCATCTTAACTGACAAGCATTGGATGTTAGAGGAACTGTGGGTTTTTTCAGTTTGAGAAGCAGAGTTGAACTAGATATGGTCCTTATGTGTAGTAAACACCGATCATTTCTTCTGAGCACACTCACGTTTCCTGCTGTCTTAGAGATTCTAGAAAGCTAGAGAGAGCTTCTTGCTCTAAAGGAGAGTGTTATCAATGGATGAAAACTCTGTTGTGTGTTTCACTTCATAAATGGACTTAAATCCCTGGCTCTGAGTCTTCCTAGAAGCAAGACTTCGTTTCAGGTAAGGGAAGTTACTTTACAGCTCAAATGAACTACATCGTTCAGGAAGCTCACACGTTTCTCATCTTAACTGAAAAGCATTGGATGTTAGATGACCAGTGGCTTTTTTCAGTTTCAGAAGCAGAGTTGAACTAGATATGGTCCCTATGTGTAGGAAACACCGTTCTTTTTTTCTGAGCACATTCACGTTTCCTGCTGTATTAGAGTCACTTTAAAGCAAGAGCATGCTTCTTGCTCTGAAGCAGAGTGTGATCCATGGATGAGAACTCTGCTGTGTGTTTCCCTTCTGAAATGGAGTTAAATCCCAAGCTCTGTGTCTTCCTAAAAGCAAGACTTCGTTTCAGGTAAGGGCAGTCTCTTTTCAGCTCAAACGAAGTACATCGTTCACGAAGCTCACACGTTTCTCATCTAAACTGACAAGCACTGGATGTTAGAGGAACTGTGGTTTGTTTCAGTTACAGAAGCAGAGTTGAACTAGATATGGCCCGTATGTGTAGGAAACACCGTTCTTTTGTTCTGAGCGCACTCAAGTTTCCTGCTGTATTAGAGACTCTAGAAAGCAAGAGCGTGCTTCTTGCTCTAAAGCAGAGTGTGATCCATGGATGAGAATTATTCTGTGTGTTTCCCTTCATAAATGGAGTTAAATTCCAGGATCTTTGTCTTCCTACAAGCAAGACTTCGTTTCAGGTAAGGGCAGTCACTTTTCAGCTCAAACGAACAACTTCATGCACGAAGCTCACACGTTTCCCTCTTAACTGACAAGCATCGCATGTTAGAGGACCAGTGCTTTGTATCAGTTTCAGACGCAGAGTTGGACTAGATATGGTCCGTATGTGTAGGAAACACCATTCTGTTGTTCTGAGCACACTCAAGTTTCTTGCTGTCTTAGGGACTCTAGAATGGTATAGCATGCTTCTTGCTCTAAAGCAGAGTGTGATCAATGGATGAGAACTCTGCTGTGTGTTTCACCTCAGAAATGGAGTTAAATCCCAGGTTCTGAGTCGTCCTACACAAAGACTTCTTTTCAGGTAACGGCTATTCCTTTACAGCTCAAACGAACTACATCGTTCACGAAGATCACACGTTTCTCACCTTAACTGACAAGCATTGGACGATAGAGGACCTGTGGTTTGTTTCGTTTCAGAAGCAGAGTTGAACTAGATATGGCCCGTAAGTGTAGGAAACACCGTTCTTTTCTTCTGAGCACACTCACGTTTCCTGCTGTCTTAGAGATTCTAGAAAGCTAGAGCGAGCTTCTTCCTCTAAAGGAGAGTGTTATCAATGGATGAGAACTCTGCTGTGTGTTTACATTCAGAAAGGGAGTTAAATCCCAGGCTCTGTGTCTTCCTACAAGCACTATTTCCTTTCAGGTAAGGTCATTCACTTCTCAGCTCAAATGAACTACATCGTTCACAAAGCTCACACGTTTCTCATCTTAACTGACAAGCATTGAATGTTAGAGGACCAGTGCTTTGTATCAGTTTCAGATGCAGAGTTGGACCAGATATGGTCCGTATGTGTAGGAAACACCGTTCATTTGTTCTCAGCACACTCAAGTTTCCTACTGTCTTAGAGAATCTAGAAAGCTAGAGCGTGCTTCTTGCTCTAAAGCAGAGTGTGATCAATGGATGAGAAGTCTGTTGTGTGTTTCTCTTCAGAAATGGAGTAAAATTCCTGGCTCTGAGTCTTCCTACAAGCAAGAATTCGTTTCAGGTCAGGACAGTCACTTTTCAGCTCAAACGAACTACATCGTTCACAAAGCGAACAAGTTTCCCATCTTAACTGCGAAGCATTGGACGTTAGAGGACCAGTGCTTTGTATCAGTTTCAGAAGCAGAGTTGGACTAGATATGGTCCGTATGTGTAGGAAACACCGTTCTTTTGTTCTGAGCTCACTCAAGTTTCCTGCTGTATTAGAGAATTCAGAAGCAAGAGCGTGCTTCTTGCTCTAAAGCAGAGTGTGATCCATGGATGAGAATTATGCTGTGTGTTTCACTTCAGAAATGGAGTTAAATCCCAGGCTCTGTGTCTTCCTACAAGCACTACTTCCTTTCAGGTAAGGGAAGTCACTTTTCAGCTCAAACGAACTACATCGTTCACGTAGCTCAAACGTTTCTCATCTTAAATGACAAGCATTGGATGTTAGAGGAACTGTGCTTTGTATCAATTTCAGAAGCAGAGTTGGACTAGATATGGTCCGTTTGTGTAGCAAACATCGTTCTTTTGTTCTCAGCACACTCACTTTCCATGCTGTCTTAGAGAATCTAGAAAGCAAGAGCGTGCTTCTTCCTCTAGAGCATAGTGTGATCTATGGAAGAGAACTCTGCTGTGTGTTTCACTTCAGAAATGGAGTTCAATCCCAGGCTCTGTGTCTTCCTACAAGCAAGACTTCGTTTCAGGTAAGGGCAGTCACTTTTCAGCTCAAACGAACTACATCGTTCACAAAGCTCACACGTTTCTCATCTTAACTGACAAGCATTGGATGTTAGAGGACCTCTGGTTTGTTTCAGTTTCAGAAGCAGAGTTAAACTAGATATGGCCCGAATGTGTAGGAAACACCGTTCTTTTTTTCTGAGCACACTCATGCTTCCTGCCTTATTACAGACTCTAGAAAGCAAGAGCGTTCTTCTTGCTCAAAAGCAGAGTGTGATCCATGGATGAGAACTATGCTGTGTGTTTCCCTTCAGAAATGGAGTGAAATCCCAGGCTCTGTGTCTTCCTACAAGCACGACTTCGTTTCAGGTAAGGGCAGTCAATTTTCAGCTCAAACGAACTACATCGTTCACGAAGCTCACACGTTTCTCATCTTTACTGAGAAGCATTGTATGTTAGAGGACCTTTGCTTTGTATCAATTTCAAGCAGAGTTGAACTAGATATTGTCCGTAGGTATAGGAAACAAGGTTCGTTTCTTCTGAGGACACTCAAGTTTCCTGCTGTATTAGAGACTCTACAAAGCAAGAGCGTGCTTCTTGCTCTAATGCAGAGTGTGATCCATGGATGATAACTGTGTTGTGTGTTTCCCTTCAGAAATGGAGTTAAATCCCAGGCTCTGTGTCTTCCTACAAGCAAGACTTCGTTTCAAGTAAGGGCAGTCACTTTTCAGCTCAAACGAACTACATCATTCACGAAGCTAACACGTTTCTCACCTTAACTGACAAGCATTGGACGATAGAGGACCTGTGGTTTGTTTCGTTTCAGAAGCAGAGTTGAACTAGATATGGCCCGTAAGTGTAGGAAACACCGTTCTTTTCTTCTGAGCACACTCACGTTTCCTGCTGTCTTAGAGATTCTAGAAAGCTAGAGCGAGCTTCTTCCTCTAAAGGAGAGTGTTATCAATGGATGAGAACTCTGCTGTGTGTTTACATTCAGAAAGGGAGTTAAATCCCAGGCTCTGTGTCTTCCTACAAGCACTATTTCCTTTCAGGTAAGGTCATTCACTTCTCAGCTCAAATGAACTACATCGTTCACAAAGCTCACACGTTTCTCATCTTAACTGACAAGCATTGAATGTTAGAGGACCTCTGGTTTGTTTCAGTTTCAGAAGCAGAGTTAAACTAGATATGGCCCGAATGTGTAGGAAACACCGTTCTTTTTTTCTGAGCACACTCATGCTTCCTGCCTTATTACAGACTCTAGAAAGCAAGAGCGTTCTTCTTGCTCTAAAGCAGAGTGTTATCAATGGATGAGAACTCTGTTGTGTGTTTCACTTCAGAAATGGAGTTAAATCCCTGGCTCGGAGTCTTCCTACATGCAAGACTTCTTTTCATGTTAGGGCAGTTACTTTACAGCTTAAACGAACTACATCGTTCACAAAGTTCACACGTTTCTCATCTAAACTGACAAGCATTGGATGTTAGAGGACCTATGGTTTGTTTGAGTTTCAGATCAGAGATGAAATAGATATGGTCCGTATGTTTAGGAAACACCGTTCTTTTGTTCTGAGCACACTCAAGTTTCCTGCTGTATTAGAGACTCAAGAAAGCAAGAGCGTGCTTCTTGCTCTAAAGGAGAGTGTGATCCATGGATGAGAACTCTGCTGTGTGTTTCACCTCAGAAATGGAGTTAAAGACCAGGCTCTGTGTCCTCCTACAAGCACTACTTCCTTTCAGGTAAGGGCTGTCACTTTTCAGCTCACACGAAATACATCGTTCCCGAAGCTCACACGTTTCTCATCTTAACTGACAATCATTGGATGTTAGAGGTCCTGTGGGTTTTTTCAGTTTGAGAAGCAGAGTTGAACTAGATATGGTCCCTATGTGTAGGAAACACCATTCTTTTGTTCTGAGCACACTCACGTTTCCTGCTCTATTAGAGACTCTAGAAAGCAAGAGCGGGCTTCTTGTTCTAAAGCAGAGTGTGATCAATGGATGAGAACTCTGCTGTGTGTTTCACTTCAGAAATGGAGTTCAATCCCAGGCTCATTGTCTTCCTACAAGCAAGACTACTTTTCATGTAAGTGCTGTTACTTTAAAGCTCAAACGAACTACATCATTCACGAAGCTCACACGTTTCTCATCTAAACTGACAAGCATTGGATGTTAGAGGACCTCTGGTTTGTTTCAGTTTCAGAATCAGAGATGAACTAGATATGGTCCTTATGTGTAGGAAACACCGTTATTTTGTTCTGAGCACACTCAAGTTTCCTGCTGTATTAGAGACTCAAGAAAGCAAGAGCGTGCTTCTTGCTCTAAAGGAGAGTGTGATCCATGGATGAGAACTATGCTGTGTGTTTACCTTCAGAAATGGAGTTAAATCCCAGGCTCTGTGTTTTCCTACAAGCACTACTTCCTTTCAGGTAAGGTCAATCACTTTTCAGCTCAAAGGAACTACATCGTTCACGAAGCTCACACGTTTCTCATCTTAACTGACAAGCATTGGATGTTAGAGGAACTGTGGGTTTTTTCAGTTTGAGAAGCAGAGTTGAACTAGATATGGTCCTTATGTGTAGTAAACACCGATCATTTCTTCTGAGCACACTCACGTTTCCTGCTGTCTTAGAGATTCTAGAAAGCTAGAGAGAGCTTCTTGCTCTAAAGGAGAGTGTTATCAATGGACGAAAACTCTGTTGTGTGTTTCACTTCATAAATGGACTTAAATCCCTGGCTCTGAGTCTTCCTAGAAGCAAGACTTCGTTTCAGGTAAGGGAAGTTACTTTACAGCTCAAACGAACTACATCGTTCAGGAAGCTCACACGTTTCTCATCTTAACTGAAAAGCATTGGATGTTAGATGACCAGTGTCTTTTTTCAGTTTCAGAAGCAGAGTTGAACTAGATATGGTCCCTATGTGTAGGAAACACCGTTCTTTTTTTCTGAGCACATTCACGTTTCCTGCTGTATTAGAGTCACTTGAAAGCAAGAGCATGCTTCTTGCTCTGAAGCAGAGTGTGATCCATGGATGAGAACTCTGCTGTGTGTTTCCCTTCTGAAATGGAGTTAAATCCCAGGCTCTGTGTCTTCCTAAAAGCAAGACTTCGTTTCAGGTAAGGGCAGTCTCTTTTCAGCTCAAACGAAGTACATCGTTCACGTAGCTCACACGTTTCTCATCTAAACTGACAAGCATTGGATGTTAGAGGAACTGTGGTTTGTTTCAGTTACAGAAGCAGAGTTGAACTAGATATGGCCCGTATGTGTAGGAAACACCGTTCTTTTGTTCTGAGCGCACTCAAGTTTCCTGCTGTATTAGAGACTCTAGAAAGCAAGAGCGTGCTTCTTGTTCTAAAGCAGAGTGTGATCCATGGATGAGAATTATTCCGTGTGTTTCCCTTCATAAATGGAGTTAAATTCCAGGATCTTTGTCTTCCTACAAGCAAGACTTCGTTTCAGGTAAGGGCAGTCACTTTTCAGCTCAAACGAACAACTTCATGCACGAAGCTCACACGTTTCCCTCTTAACTGACAAGCATCGCATGTTAGAGGACCAGTGCTTTGTATCAGTTTCAGACGCAGAGTTGGACTAGATATGGTCCGTATGTGTAGGAAACACCATTCTGTTGTTCTGAGCACACTCAAGTTTCTTGCTGTCTTAGAGACTCTAGAATGGTATAGCATGCTTCTTGCTCTAAAGCAGAGTGTGATCAATGGATGAGAACTCTGCTGTGTGTTTCACCTCAGAAATGGAGTTAAATCCCAGGTTCTGAGTCGTCCTACACAAAGACTTCTTTTCAGGTAACGGCTATTCCTTACAGCTCAAACGAACTACATCGTTCACGAAGATCACACGTTTCTCACCTTAACTGACAAGCATTGGACGATAGAGGACCTGTGGTTTGTTTCGTTTCAGAAGCACAGTTGAACTAGATATGGCCCGTAAGTGTAGGAAACACCGTTTTTTTCTTCTGAGCACACTCACGTTTCCTGCTCTCTTAGAGATTCTAGAAAGCTAGAGCGAGCTTCTTCCTCTAAAGGAGAGTGTTATCAATGGATGAGAACTCTGCTGTGTGTTTACATTCAGAAAGGGAGTTAAATCCCAGGCTCTGTGTCTTCCTACAAGCACTATTTCCATTCAGGTAAGGTCATTCACTTCTCAGCTCAAATGAACAACATCGTTCACAAAGCTCACACGTTTCTCATCTTAACTGACAAGCATTGAATGTTAGAGGACCAGTGCTTTGTATCATTTTCAGATGCAGAGTTGGACCAGATATGGTCCGTATGTGTAGGAAACACCGTTCATTTGTTCTCAGCACACTCAAGTTTCCTACTGTCTTAGAGAATCTAGAAAGCTAGAGCGTGCTTCTTGCTCTAAAGCAGAGTGTGATCAATGGATGAGAACTCTGTTGTGTGTTTCTCTTCAGAAATGGAGTAAAATTCCTGGCTCTGAGTCTTCCTACAAGCAAGAATTCGTTTCAGGTCAGGACAGTCACTTTTCAGCTCAAACGAACTACATCGTTCACAAAGCGAACAAGTTTCCCATCTTAACTGCCAAGCATTGGACGTTAGAGGACCAGTGCTTTGTATCAGTTTCAGAAGCAGAGTTGGACTAGATATGGTCCCTATGTTTAGGAAACACCGTTCTTTTGTTCTGAGCTCACTCAAGTTTCCTGCTGTATTAGAGAATTCAGAAGCAAGAGCGTGCTTCTTGCTCTAAAGCAGAGTGTGATCCATGGATGAGAACTATGCTGTGTGTTTCACTTCAGAAATGGAGTTAAATCCCAGGCTCTGTGTCTTCCTACAAGCACTACTTCCTTTCAGGTAAGGGCAGTCACTTTTCAGCTCAAACGAACTACATCGTTCACGAAGCTCAAACGTTTCTCATCTTAAATGACAAGCATTGGATGTTAGAGGAACTGTGCTTTGTATCAATTTCAGAAGCAGAGTTGGACTAGATATGGTCCGTTTGTGTAGCAAACATCGTTCTTTTGTTCTCAGCACACTCACGTTCCATGCTGTCTTAGAGAATCTAGAAAGCAAGAGCGTGCTTCTTCCTCTAGAGCATAGTGTGATCTATGGAAGAGAACTCTGCTGTGTGTTTCACTTCAGAAATGGAGTTCAATCCCAGGCTCTGTGTCTTCCTACAAGCAAGACTTCGTTTCAGGTAAGGGCAGTCACTTTTCAGCTCAAACGAACTACATCGTTCACAAAGCTCACACGTTTCTCGTCTTAACTGACAAGCATTGGATGTTAGAGGACCAGTGCTTTGTATCAGTTTTAGAAGCAGAGTTGGACTAGATATGGTCCGTATGTGTAGGAAACTCTGTTCTTTTGTTCTCAGCGCACTCATGTTTCCTCCCGTCTTAGAGACTCTAGAAAGCTAGAGCGTGCTTCTTGCTCTAAAGGAGAGTGTGATAAATGGATGAGAACTCTGTTGTGTGTTTCACTTCAGAAATGGAGTTAAATCCCAGGCTCTGATTCTTCCTACAAGGAAGACTTCGATTCAAGTAAGGGTAATAACTTTACAGCTCAAACGAACTACATCGTTCAGGAAGCTCACACGTTTCTCATCTTAACTGACAAGCATTGGATGTTAGAGGACCTCTGGTTTGTTTCAGTTTCAGAAGCAGAGTTAAACTAGATATGGCCCGAATGTGTAGGAAACACCGTTCTTTTTTTCTGAGCACACTCATGCTTCCTGCCTTATTACAGACTCTAGAAAGCAAGAGCGTTCTTCTTGCTCTAAAGCAGAGTGTGATCCATGGATGAGAACTATGCTGTGTGTTTCACTTCAGAAATAGAGTGAAATCCCAGGCTCTGTGTCTTCCTACAAGCACGACTTCGTTTCAGGTAAGGGCAGTCAATTTTCAGCTCAAACGAACTACATCGTTCACGAAGCTCACACGTTTCTCATCTTTACTGAGAAGCATTGTATGTTAGAGGACCTTTGCTTTGTATCAAATTCAAGCAGAGTTGAACTAGATATTGTCCGTAGGTATAGGAAACAAGGTTCGTTTCTTCTGAGGACACTCAAGTTTCCTGCTGTATTAGAGACTCTACAAAGCAAGAGCGTGCTTCTTGCTCTAATGCAGAGTGTGATCCATGGATGATAACTGTGTTGTGTGTTTCCCTTCAGAAATGGAGTTAAATCCCAGGCTCTGTGTCTTCCTACAAGCAAGACTTCGTTTCAAGTAAGGGCAGTCACTTTTCAGCTCAAACGAACTACATCGTTCACGAAGCTAACACGTTTCTCATCTTAACTGACAAGCATTGGATATTAGAGGACCAGTGATTAGTATCAATTTCAGCAGCAGTGTTGGACTAGATATGGTCCGCATGTGTAGGAAAAACCGTTCTTTTGTTCTGAGCACACCAACGTTTCCTGCTGTCTTAGACACTTTGGAAAGCAAGAGCCTGCTTCTTGCTCTAAAGCAGAGTGTGATCAATGGATGAGAACCCTGCTGTGTGTTTCACTTCAGAAATGGAGTTAAATCCCTGGCTCTGAGTCTTCCTACAAGCAAAACTACGTTTCAGGTAAGGGCAGTTACTTTAAAGCACAAACGAACTACATCGTTCATGAAGCTCACACGTTTCTCATCTTAACTGACAAGCATTGGATGTTAGAGGACCTGTTGGTTTTTTTAGTTTGAGAAGCAGAGTTGTGTTAGATATGGTCCGTATGTGTAGGAAACACTGTTCATTTTTTCTGAGCACACTCAAGTTTCCTGATGTCTTACTGATTCTAGGAAGCTAGAGCGTGCTTCTTGCTCTAAAGCAGAGTGTTATCAATGGATGAGAACTCTGTTGTGTGTTTCACTCTAGAAATGGAGTTAAATCCCTGGCTCTGAGTCTTCCTACAAGCAAGACTTCTTTTCATGTTAGGGCAGTTACTTTACAGCTTAAACGAACTACATCGTTCACAAAGTTCACAAGTTTCTCATCTAAACTGACAAGCATTGGATGTTAGAGGACCTATGGTTTGTTTGAGTTTCAGATCAGAGATGAAATAGATATGGTCCGTATGTTTAGGAAACACCGTTCTTTTGTTCTGAGCACACTCAAGTTTCCTGCTGTATTAGAGACTCTAGAAAGCAAGAGCGTGCTTCTTGCTCTAAAGCAAAGTGTGATCCATGCATGAGAACTATGCTGTGTGTTTACCTTCAGAAATGGAGTTAAATCCCAGGCTCTGTGTCCTCCTACAAGCACTACTTCCTTTCAGGTAAGGGCTGTCACTTTTCAGCTCAAACGAAATACATCGTTCACGAAGCTCACACGTTTCTCATCTTAACTGACAATCATTGGATGTTAGAGGACCTGTGGGTTTTTTCAGTTTGAGAAGCAGAGTTGAACTAGATATGGTCCCTATGTGTAGGAAACACCGTTCTTTTATTCTGAGCACACTCACGTTTCCTGCTCTATTAGAGACTCTAGAAAGCAAGAGCGGGCTTCTTGTTCTAAAGCAGAGTGTGATCAATGGATGAGAACTCTGCTGTGTGTTTCACTTCAGAAATGGAGTTAAATCCCAGGCTCATTGTCTTCCTACAAGCAAGACTACTTTTCATGTAAGGGCTGTAACTTTAAAGCTCAAACGAACTACATCATTCACGAAGCTCACACGTTTCTCATCTAAACTGACAAGCATTGGATGTTAGAGGACCTCTGGTTTGTTTCAGTTTCAGAATCAGAGATGAACTAGATATGGTCCTTATTTGTAGGAAACACCGTTATTTTGTTCTGAGCACACTCAAGTTTCCTGCTGTATTAGAGACTCAAGTAAGCAAGAGCGTGCTTCTTGCTCTAAAGGAGAGTGTGATCCATGGATGAGAACTATGCTGTGTGTTTACCTTCAGAAATGGAGTTAAATCCCAGGCTCTGTGTTTTCCTACAAGCACTACTTCCTTTCAGGTAAGGTCAATCACTTTTCAGCTCAAAGGAACTACATCGTTCACGAAGCTCACACGTTTCTCATCTCAACTGACAAGCATTGGATGTTAGAGGAACTGTGAGTTTTTTCAGTTTGAGAAGCAGAGTTGAACTAGATATGGTCCTTATGTGTAGTAAACACCGATCATTTCTTCTGAGCACACTCACGTTTCCTGCTGTCTTAGAGATTCTAGAAAGCTAGAGAGAGCTTCTTGCTCTAAAGGAGAGTGTTATCAATGGATGAAAACTCTGTTGTGTGTTTCACTTCATAAATGGACTTAAATCCCTGGCTCTGAGTCTTCCTAGAAGCAAGACTTCGTTTCAGGTAAGGGAAGTTACTTACAGCTCAAACGAACTACATCGTTCAGGAAGCTCACACGTTTCTCATCTTAACTGAAAATCATTGGATGTTAGATGACCAGTGGCTTTTTTCAGTTTCAGAAGCAGAGTTGAACTAGATATGGTCCCTATGTGTAGGAAACACCGTTCTTTTTTTCTGAGCACACTCACGTTTCCTGCTGTATTAGAGTCACTTGAAAGCAAGAGCATGCTTCTTGCTCTGAAGCAGAGTGTGATCCATGGATGAGAACTCTGCTGTGTGTTTCCCTTCTGAAATGGAGTTAAATCCAGGCTCTGTGTCTTCCTAAAAGTAAGACTTCGTTTCAGGTAAGGGCAGTATCTTTTCAGCTCAAACGAAGTACATAGTTCACGAAGCTCACACGTTTCTCATCTAAACTGACAAGCATTGGATGTTAGAGGAACTCTGGTTTGTTTCAGTTACAGAAGCAGAGTTGAACTAGATATGGCCCGTATGTGTAGGAAACACCGTTCTTTTGTTCTGAGCACACGCAAGTTTCCTGCTGTATTAGAGACTCTAGGAAGCAAGAGCATTCTTTTTGCTCTAACGCAGAGTGTGATCCATGGACGAGAACTATGCTGTGTGTTTACATTCAGAAAGGGAGTTAAATCGCAGGCTCTGTGTCTTCCTACAAGCACGACTTCGTTTCAGGTAAGGGCAGTCACTTTTCAGCTCAAACGAGCTACATCCTTGATGAAGCTCACACGAATCTCATCTTAAATGACATTCATTGGATGTTAGAGTACCTGTCCTTTGTATCAATTTCAGAAGCAGAGTTGGACTAGATACGGTCCGTATGTGTAGCAAACACCGTTCTTTTGTTCTCAGCACACTCATGTTTCATGCTGTCTTATACAATCTAGAAAGCAAGAGCGTGCTTCTTGCTCTAAAGCAGAGTGTGATCCATGGATGAGAACTATGCTGTGTGTTTCACTTCAGAAAAGGAGTTAAATCCCAGGCTCTGTGTCTTCCTATATGCACTACTTCGTTTCAGGTAAGGGCAGTAACTTTTCAGCTCAAATGAACTACATCGTTCACGAAGCTCACACGTTTCTCATGTTAAATGACAAGCATTGAATGTCAAAGGACCAGTGCTTTGTATCAGTTTCAGAAGCAGAGTTGGACTAGATATGTTGCGTATGTGTAGGAAACACCGTTCATTTGTCCTCAGCACACTCAAGTTTCCTGCTGTCTTAGAGAATCTAGAAAGCTAGAGCGTGCTTCTAGCTCTAAAGCAGAGTGTGATCAATGGATGAGGACTCTGTTGTGTGTTTCTCTTCAGAAATGGAGTTAAATCCCTGGCGCTCTGTCTCCCTACATGCAAGACTTCGTTTCAGGTAAGGGCAGTTACTTTACAGCTCTAACGAACTACTTCGTTCACGAAGCTCACACGTTTCTCATCTTAACTGACAAGCATTGGATGTTAGAGGACCTTTGCTTTGTATCAATTTCAAGCAGAGTTGAACTATATATGGTCCGTATTTATAGGAAACACCGTTCTTTTCTTCTGAGCACACTCACGTTTCCTGTTGTATTAGAGACTCTAGAAAGCAAGAGCGTTCTTCTTGCTCTAAAGCAGAGTGTGATCCATGGATGAGAACTCTGTTGTGTTTTTCCCTTCTGAAATGGAGTTCAATCCCAGGCTCTGTGTCTTCCTACAAGCAAGACTTCATTTCACGTAAGGGAAGTCACTCTTCAGCTCAAACGAACTACATCGTTCACAAAGCTCACATGTTTCTCATCTTAACTGACAATCATTGGATGTTAGAGGACCAGTACTTTGTATCAGTTTCAGAAGCAGAGTTGGACTAGATATGGTCCGTATGTGTAGAAAACACCGTTCATTTGTTCTAAGCACACTCAAGTTTCCTGCTGTCTTAGGGAATCTAGAAAGCTAGAGCGTGCTTCTTGCTCTAAAGCAGAGTGTGATCAATGGATGAGAACTCTGCTGTGTGTTTCACTTCAGAAATGGAGTTAAATCCCAGGCTCTGAGTCTTCCTACAAGCAAGAATTCTTTTCATGTAAGGGCAGTTACTTTACAGCTCAAACGAACTACATTGTTCACGAAGCTCACACGTTTCTCATCTAAACTGACAAACATTGGATGTTAGAGGACCTGTGGTTTGTATCAGTTTCAGAATCAGAGATGAACTAGATATGGTCCGTTTGTGTAGCAAACACCGTTCTTTTGTTCTCAGCACACTCACGTTTCATGCTGTCTTAGAGACTCTGGAATGTGAGAGCGTGCTTCTTGCTCTAAAGCAGAGTGTGATCAATGGATGAGAACTCTGATGTGCGTTTCACTTCAGAAATGGAGTTAAATCCCTGGCTCTGAGTCTTCCTGCAAGGAAGACTTCGATTCAAGTAAGGGCAGTCACTTTTCAGCTCAAACGAACTACATCGTTCACGAAGCTCACACGTTTCTCATCTTCACTGAGAAGCATTTGATGTTAGAGTACCTGTGCTTTGTATCAATTTCAGAAGCAGAGTTGGACTAGATACGGTCCGTATGTGTAGCAAACACCGTTCTTTTGTTCTCAGCACACTCAGGTTTTATGTTGTCTTATACAATCTAGAAAGCAAGAGCGTGCTTCTTGCTCTAAAGCAGAGTGTGATCTATGGATTAGAACTCTGCTGTGTGTTTCACTTCAGAAATGGAGTTAAATCCCAGGCTCTGTGTCTTCCTACAAGCAAGACTTCATTTCAAGTAAGGGCATTCACTTCTCAACTCAAACGAACTACATCGTTCACAAAGCTCACACGTTTCTCATCTTAACTGACAAGCATTGAATGTTAGAGGACCAGTGCTTTTTATCATTTTCAGAATCAGAGATGAACTAGATATGGTCCATATGTGTAGGAAACACCGTTCTTTTGTTCTGAGCACACACAAGTTTCCTGCTGTATTAGAGACTCTAGGAAGCAAGAGCATTCTTTTTGCTCTAACGCAGAGTGTGATCCATGGACGAGAACTATGCTGTGTGTTTACATTCAGAAAGGGAGTTAAATCGCAGGCTCTGTGTCTTCCTACAAGCACGACTTCGTTTCAGGTAAGGGCAGTCACTTTTCAGCTCAAACGAGCTACATCCTTGACGAAGCTCACACGAATCTCATCTTAAATGACATTCTTTGGATGTTAGAGTACCTGTCCTTTGTATCAATTTCAGAAGCAGAGTTGGACTAGATACGGTCCGTATGTGTAGCAAACACCGTTCTTTTGTTCTCAGCACACTCAGGTTTCATGCTGTCTTATACAATCTAGAAAGCAAGAGCGTGCTTCTTGCTCTAAAGCAGAGTGTGATCCATGGATGAGAACTATGCTGTGTGTTTCACTTCAGAAAAGGAGTTAAATCCCAGGCTCTGTGTCTTCCTATATGCACTACTTCGTTTCAGGTAAGGGCAGTAACTTTTCAGCTCAAATGAACTACATCGTTCACGAAGCTCACACGTTTCTCATGTTAAATGACAAGCATTGAATGTCAAAGGACCAGTGCTTTGTATCAGTTTCAGGAGCAGAGTTGGACTAGATATGGTGCGTATGTGTAGGAAACACCGTTCATTTGTTCTCAGCACACTCAAGTTTCCTGCTGTCTTAGAGAATCTAGAAAGCTAGAGCGTGCTTCTAGCTCTAAAGCAGAGTGTGATCAATGGATGAGGACTCTGTTGTGTGTTTCTCTTCAGAAATGGAGTTAAATCCCTGGCTCTGTGTCTTCCTACATGCAAGACTTCGTTTCAGGTAAGGGCAGTTACTTTACAGCTCTAACGAACTACATCGTTCACGAAGCTCACACGTTTCTCATCTTAACTGACAAGCATTGGATGTTAGAGGACCTTTGCTTTGTATCAATTTCAAGCAGAGTTGAGCTATATATGGTCCGTATTTATAGGAAACACCGTTCTTTTCTTCTGAGCACACTCACGTTTCCTGTTGTATTAGAGACTCTAGAAAGCAAGAGCGATCTTCTTGCTCTAAAGCAGAGTGTGATCCATGGATGAGAACTCTGTTGTGTTTTTCCCTTCTGAAATGGAGTTCAATCCCAGGCTCTGTGTCTTCCTACAAGCAAGACTTCATTTCAGGTAAGGGAAGTCACTCTTCAGCTCAAACGAACTACATCGTTCACAAAGCTCACATGTTTCTCATCTTAACTGACAAACATTGGATGTTAGAGGACCTGTGGTTTGTATCATTTTCAGAATCAGAGATGAACTAGATATGGTCCGTATGTGTAGGAAACACCGTTCTTTTGTTCTGAGCACACGCAAGTTTCCTGCTGTATTAGAGACTCTAGGAAGCAAGAGCATTCTTTTTGCTCTAACGCAGAGTGTGATCCATGGACGAGAACTATACTGTGTGTTTACATTCAGAAAGGGAGTTAAATCGCAGGCTCTGTGTCTTCCTACAAGCACGACTTCGTTTCAGGTAAGGGCAGTCACTTTTCAGCTCAAATGAGCTACATCCTTGACGAAGCTCACACGAATCTCATCTTAAATGACATTCATTGGATGTTAGAGTACCTGTCCTTTGTATCAATTTCAGAAGCAGAGTTGGACTAGATATGGTCCGTATGTGTAGCAAACACCGTTCTTTTGTTCTCAGCACACTCATGTTTCATGCTGTCTTATACAATCTAGAAAGCAAGAGTGTGCTTCTTGCTCTAAAGCAGAGTGTGATCCATGGATGAGAACTATGCTGTGTGTTTCACTTCAGAAAAGGAGTTAAATCCCAGGCTCTGTGTCTTCCTATATGCACTACTTCGTTTCAGATAAGGGCAGTAACTTTTCAGCTCAAATGAACTACATCGTTCACGAAGCTCTCACGTTTCTCATGTTAAATGACAAGCATTGAATGTCAAAGGACCAGTGCTTTGTATCAGTTTCAGAAGCAGAGTTGGACTAGATATGGTGCGTATGTGTAGGAAACACCGTTCATTTGTTCTCAGCACACTCAAGTTTCCTGCTGTCTTAGAGAATCTAGAAAGCTAGAGCGTGCTTCTAGCTCTAAAGCAGAGTGTGATCAATGGATGAGGACTCTGTTGTGTGTTTCTCTTCAGAAATGGAGTTAAATCCCTGGCTCTGTGTCTTCCTACATGCAAGACTTCGTTTCAGGTAAGGGCAGTTACTATACAGCTCTAACGAACTACATCGTTCACGAAGCTCACACGTTTCTCATCTTAACTGACAAGCATTGGATGTTAGAGGACCTTTGCTTTGTATCAATTTCAAGCAGAGTTGAGCTATATATGGTCCGTATTTATAGGAAACACCGTTCTTTTCTTCTGAGCACACTCACGTTTCCTGTTGTATTAGAGACTCTAGAAAGCAAGAGCGTTCTTCTTGCTCTAAAGCAGAGTGTGATCCATGGATGTGAACTCTGTTGTGTTTTTCCCTTCTGAAATGGAGTTCAATCCCAGGCTCTGTGTCTTCCTACAAGCAAGACTTCATTTCAGGTAAGGGAAGTCACTCTTCAGCTCAAACGAACTACATCGTTCACAAAGCTCACATGTTTCTCATCTTAACTGACAATCATTGGATGTTAGAGGACCAGTACTTTGTATCAGTTTCAGAAGCAGAGTTGGACTAGATATGGTCCGTATGTGTAGAAAACACCGTTCATTTGTTCTAAGCACACTCAAGTTTCCTGCTGTCTTAGGGAATCTAGAAAGCTAGAGCGTGCTTCTTGCTCTAAAGCAGAGTGTGATCAATGGATGAGAACTCTGCTGTGTGTTTCACTTCAGAAATGGAGTTAAATCCCAGGCTCTGAGTCTTCCTACAAGCAAGAATTCTTTTCATGTAACGGCAGTTACTTTACAGCTCAAACGAACTACATTGTTCACGAAGCTCACACCTTTCTCATCTAAACTGACAAATATTGGATGTTAGAGGACCTGTGGTTTGTATCATTTTCAGAATCAGAGATGAACTAGATATGGTCCGTATGTGTAGGAAACACCGTTCTTTTGTTCTGAGCACATGCAAGTTTCCTGCTGTATTAGAGACTCTAGGAAGCAAGAGCATTCTTTTTGCTCTAACGCAGAGTGTGATCCATGGACGAGAACTATGCTGTGTGTTTACATTCAGAAAGGGAGTTAAATCCCAGGCTCTGTGTATTCCTACAAGCACTATTTCCTTTCAGGTAGGGGCAGTCACTTTTCAGCTCAAACGAGGTACATCCTTGACGAAGCTCACACGATTCTCATCTGAAATGACAAGCATTGGATGTTAGAGTACCTGTGCTTTGTATCAATTTCAGAAGCAGAGTTGGACTATATACGGTCCGTATGTGTAGCAAACACCGTTCTTTTCTTCTCAGCACACACAGGTTTCATGCTGTCTTAGACAATCTAGAAAGCAGGAGCGTGCCTCTTGCTCTAAAGCAGAGTGTGATCCATGGACGAGAACTATGCTGTGTGTTTCACTTCAGAAAGGGAGTTAAATCCCAGGCTCTGTGTCCTCCTACAAGCACTACTCCGTTTCAGGTAAGGGCAGTCATTTTCAGTTCAAACGAACTACATCCTTCACGAATCTCACACGTTCCGCATCTTAAATGACAAGCATTGGATGTTAGAGGACCTGTGCTTTGTATCAATTTCAGAAGCTGAGTTGGACTAGATATGGTCCGTTTGTGTAGCAAACACCGTTCTTTTGTTCTCAGCACACTCACGTTTCATGCTGTCTTAGAGACTCTGGAATGTTAGAGCGTGCTTCTTGCTCTAAAGCAGAGTGTGATCAATGGATGAGAACTCTGATGTGCGTTTCACTTCAGAAATGGAGTTAAATCCCAGGCTCTGAGTCTTCCTGCAAGGAAGACTTCGATTCAAGTAAGGGCAGTCACTTTTCAGCTCAAACGAACTACATCGTTCACGAAGCTCACACGTTTCTCATCTTCACTGAGAAGCATTTGATGTTAGAGTACCTGTGCTTTGTATCAATTTCAGAAGCAGAGTTGGACTAGATACGGTCCGTATGTGTAGCAAACACCATTCTTTTGTTCTCAGCACACTCAGGTTTTATGCTGTCTTATACAATCTAGAAAGCAAGAGCGTGCTTCTTGCTCTAAAGCAGAGTGTGATCTATGGATTAGAACTCTGCTGTGTGTTTCACTTCACAAATGGAGTTAAATCCCAAGCTCTGTGTCTTCCTACAAGCAAGACTTCATTTCAAGTAAGGGCATTCACTTCTCATCTCAAACGAACTACATCGTTCACAAAGCTCACACGTTTCTCATGTTAACTGACAAGCATTGAATGTCAGAGCACCAGTGCATTGTATCAGTTTCAGAAGCAGAGTTGGACTAGATATGGTGCGTATGTGTAGGAAACACAGTTCATTTGTTCTCAGCACACTCAAGTTTCCTGCTCTCTTAGAGAATCTAGAAAGCTAGAGCGTGCTTCTAGCTCTAAAGCAGAGTGTGATCAATGGATGAGGACTCTGTTGTGTGTTTCTCTTCAGAAATGGAGTTAAATCCCTGGCTCTGTGTCTTCCTACATGCAAGACTTCGTTTCAGGTAAGGGCAGTTACTTTACAGCTCTAACGAACTACATCGTTCACGAAGCTCACACGTTTCTCATCTTAACTGACAAGCATTGGATGTTAGAGGACCTTTGCTTTGTATCAATTTCAAGCAGAGTTGAGCTATATATGGTCCGTATTTATAGGAAACACCGTTCTTTTCTTCTGAGCACACTCACGTTTCCTGTTGTATTAGAGACTCTAGAAAGCAAGAGCGTTCTTCTTGCTCTAAAGCAGAGTGTGATCCATGGATGAGAACTCTGTTGTGTTTTTCCCTTCTGAAATGGAGTTCAATCCCAGGCTCTGTGTCTTCCTACAAGCAAGACTTCATTTCAGGTAAGGGAAGTCACTCTTCAGCTCAAACGAACTACATCGTTCACAAAGCTCACATGTTTCTCATCTTAACTGACAATCATTGGATGTTAGAGGACCAGTACTTTGTATCAGTTTCAGAAGCAGAGTTGGACTAGATATGGTCCCTATGTGTAGAAAACACCGTTCATTTGTTCTAAGCACACTCAAGTTTCCTGCTGTCTTAGGGAATCTAGAAAGCTAGAGCGTGCTTCTTGCTCTAAAGCAGAGTGTGATCAATGGATGAGAACTCTGCTGTGTGTTTCACTTCAGAAATGGAGTTAAATCCCAGGCTCTGAGTCTTCCTACAAGCAAGACTTCTTTTCATGTAAGGGCAGTTACTTTACAGCTCAAACGAACTACATTGTTCACGAAGCTCACACGTTTCTCATCTAAACTGACAAACATTGGATGTTAGAGGACCTGTGGTTTGTATCAGTTTCAGAATCAGAGATGAACTAGATATGGTCCGTTTGTGTAGCAAACACCGTTCTTTTGTTCTCAGCACACTCACGTTTCATGCTGTCTTAGAGAATCTAGAAAGCAAGAGCGTGCTTCTTCCTCTAGAGCAGAGTGTGATCTATGGAAGAGAACTCTGCTGTGTGTTTCACTTCAGAAAGGGAGTTAAATCCCAGGCTTGTGTATTCCCAAAAGCGCAACTTCCTTTCAGGTATGGGCAGTCCCTTTTCAGCTCAAACGAACTACATCATTCACGAAGCTCACACGTTTCTCATCTTCACTGAGAAGCATTTGATGTTAGAGTACCTGTGCTTTGTATCCATTTCAGAAGCAAGGTTGGACTAGATACGGTCCGTATGTGTAGCAAACACCGTTCTTTTGTTCTCAGCACACTCAGGTTTTATGCTGTCTTATACAATCTAGAAAGCAAGAGCGTGCTTCTTGCTCTAAAGCAGAGTGTGATCTATGGATTAGAACTCTGCTGTGTGTTTCACTTCACAAATGGAGTTAAATCCCAAGCTCTGTGTCTTCCTACAAGCAAGACTTCATTTCAAGTAAGGGCATTCACTTCTCAAGTCAAACGAACTACATCGTTCACAAAGCTCACACGTTTCTCATCTTAACTGACAAGCATTGAATGTTAGAGGACCAGTGCTTTGTATCAGTTTCAGAAGCAGAGTTGGACTAGATATGGTCCGTATGTGTAGGAAACACTGTTCTTTTGTTCTGAGCTCACTCAAGTTTCCTCCTTTATTAGAGAATTCAGAAGCAAGAGCGTGCTTCTTGCTCTAAAGCAGAGTGTGATCCATGGATGAGAACTATGCTGTGTGTTTCACTTCAGAAAAGGAGTTTAATCCCAGGCTCTGTGTCTTCCTACAAGCACTACTTCGTTTCAGGTAAGGGCAGTCACTTTTCAGCTCAAACGAACTACATCGTTCACAAAGCTCACACGTTTCTCATGTTAAATGACAAGCATTGGATGTTAGAAGACCTGTGGTGTGTATCAGTTTCAGAATCAGAGATGAACTAGATATGGTCCATATGTGTAGCAAACACCGTTCTTTTGTTCTCAGCACACTCACTTTTCATGCTGTCTTAGAGAATCTAGAAAGCAAGAGCGTGCTTCTTCCTCTAGAGCAGAGTGTGATCTATGGAAGAGAACTCTGCTGTGTGTTTCACTTCAGAAAGGGCGTTAAATCCCAGGCTTGTGTATTCCCACAAGCGCAACTTCCTTTCAGGTAAGGGCAGTCACTTTTCAGCTCAAACGAACTACATCGGTCACGAAGCTCACACGTTTCTCATGTTAACTGACAAGCATTGAATGTCAGAGGACCAGTGCTTTTTATCAGTTTCAGAAGCAGAGTTGGACTAGATATGGTGCGTATGTGTAGGAAACACCGTTCTTTTCTTCTGAGCACACTCACGTTTCCTGTTGTATTAGAGACTCTAGAAAGCAAGAGCGTTCTTCTTGCTCTAAAGCAGAGTGTGATCCATGGATGAGAACTCTGTTGTGTTTTTCCCTTCTGAAATGGAGTTCAATCCCAGGCTCTGTGTCTTCCTACAAGCAAGACTTCATTTCAGGTAAGGGAAGTCACTCTTCAGCTCAAACGAACTACATCGTTCACAAAGCTCACATGTTTCTCATCTTAACTGACAATCATTGGATGTTAGAGGACCAGTACTTTGTATCAGTTTCAGAAGCAGAGTTGGACTAGATATGGTCCGTATGTGTAGAAAACACCGTTCATTTGTTCTAAGCACACTCAAGTTTCCTGCTGTCTTAGGGAATCTAGAAAGCTAGAGCGTGCTTCTTGCTCTAAAGCAGAGTGTGATCAATGGATGAGAACTCTGCTGTGTGTTTCACTTCAGAAATGGAGTTAAATCCCAGGCTCTGAGTCTTCCTACAAGCAAGACTTCTTTTCATGTAAGGGCAGTTACTTTACAGCTCAAACGAACTACATTGTTCACGAAGCTCACACGTTTCTCATCTAAACTGACAAACATTGGATGTTAGAGGACCTGTGGTTTGTATCAGTTTCAGAATCAGAGATGAACTAGATATGGTCCGTTTGTGTAGCAAACACCGTTCTTTTGTTCTCAGCACACTCACGTTTCATGCTGTCTTAGAGAATCTAGAAAGCAAGAGCGTGCTTCTTCCTCTAGAGCAGAGTGTGATCTATGGAAGAGAACTCTGCTGTGTGTTTCACTTCAGAAAGGGAGTTAAATCCCAGGCTTGTGTATTCCCAAAAGCGCAACTTCCTTTCAGGTATGGGCAGTCCCTTTTCAGCTCAAACGAACTACATCATTCACGAAGCTCACACGTTTCTCATCTTCACTGAGAAGCATTTGATGTTAGAGTACCTGTGCTTTGTATCCATTTCAGAAGCAAGGTTGGACTAGATACGGTCCGTATGTGTAGCAAACACCGTTCTTTTGTTCTCAGCACACTCAGGTTTTATGCTGTCTTATACAATCTAGAAAGCAAGAGCGTGCTTCTTGCTCTAAAGCAGAGTGTGATCTATGGATTAGAACTCTGCTGTGTGTTTCACTTCACAAATGGAGTTAAATCCCAAGCTCTGTGTCTTCCTACAAGCAAGACTTCATTTCAAGTAAGGGCATTCACTTCTCAACTCAAACGAACTACATCGTTCACAAAGCTCACACGTTTCTCATCTTAACTGACAAGCATTGAATGTTAGAGGACCAGTGCTTTGTATCAGTTTCAGAAGCAGAGTTGGACTAGATATGGTCCGTATGTGTAGGAAACACTGTTCTTTTGTTCTGAGCTCACTCAAGTTTCCTCCTTTATTAGAGAATTCAGGAGCAAGAGCGTGCTTCTTGCTCTAAAGCAGAGTGTGATCCATGGATGAGAACTATGCTGTGTGTTTCACTTCAGAAAAGGAGTTTAATCCCAGGCTCTGTGTCTTCCTACAAGCACTACTTCGTTTCAGGTAAGGGCAGTCACTTTTCAGCTCAAACGAACTACATCGTTCACAAAGCTCACACGTTTCTCATGTTAAATGACAAGCATTGGATGTTAGAAGACCTGTGGTGTGTATCAGTTTCAGAATCAGAGATGAACTAGATATGGTCCATATGTGTAGCAAACACCGTTCTTTTGTTCTCAGCACACTCACTTTTCATGCTGTCTTAGAGAATCTAGAAAGCAAGAGCGTGCTTCTTCCTCTAGAGCAGAGTGTGATCTATGGAAGAGAACTCTGCTGTGTGTTTCACTTCAGAAAGGGCGTTAAATCCCAGGCTTGTGTATTCCCACAAGCGCAACTTCCTTTCAGGTAAGGGCAGTCACTTTTCAGCTCAAACGAACTACATCGGTCACGAAGCTCACACGTTTCTCATGTTAACTGACAAGCATTGAATGTCAGAGGGCCAGTGCTTTTTATCAGTTTCAGAAGCAGAGTTGGACTAGATATGGTGCGTATGTGTAGGAAACACCGTTCTTTTCTTCTGAGCACACTCACGTTTCCTGTTGTATTAGAGACTCTAGAAAGCAAGAGCGTTCTTCTTGCTCTAAAGCAGAGTGTGATCCATGGATGAGAACTCTGTTGTGTTTTTCCCTTCTGAAATGGAGTTCAATCCCAGGCTCTGTGTCTTCCTACAAGCAAGACTTCATTTCAGGTAAGGGAAGTCACTCTTCAGCTCAAACGAACTACATCGTTCACAAAGCTCACATGTTTCTCATCTTAACTGACAATCATTGGATGTTAGAGGACCAGTACTTTGTATCAGTTTCAGAAGCAGAGTTGGACTAGATATGGTCCGTATGTGTAGAAAACACCGTTCATTTGTTCTAAGCACACTCAAGTTTCCTGCTGTCTTAGGGAATCTAGAAAGCTAGAGCGTGCTTCTTGCTCTAAAGCAGAGTGTGATCAATGGATGAGAACTCTGCTGTGTGTTTCACTTCAGAAATGGAGTTAAATCCCAGGCTCTGAGTCTTCCTACAAGCAAGACTTCTTTTCATGTAAGGGCAGTTACTTTACAACACAAACAAACTACATTGTTCACGAAGCTCACACGTTTCTCATCTAAACTGACAAACATTGGATGTTAGAGGACCTGTGGTTTGTATCAGTTTCAGAATCAGAGATGAACTAGATATGGTCCGTTTGTGTAGCAAACACCGTTCTTTTGTTCTCAGCACACTCACGTTTCATGCTGTCTTAGAGAATCTAGAAAGCAAGAGCGTGCTTCTTCCTCTAGAGCAGAGTGTGATCTATGGAAGAGAACTCTGCTGTGTGTTTCACTTCAGAAAGGGAGTTAAATCCCAGGCTTGTGTATTCCCAAAAGCGCAACTTCCTTTCAGGTATGGGCAGTCCCTTTTCAGCTCAAACGAACTACATCATTCACGAAGCTCACACGTTTCTCATCTTCACTGAGAAGCATTTGATGTTAGAGTACCTGTGCTTTGTATCCATTTCAGAAGCAAGGTTGGACTAGATACGGTCCGTATGTGTAGCAAACACCGTTCTTTTGTTCTCAGCACACTCAGGTTTTATGCTGTCTTATACAATCTAGAAAGCAAGAGCGTGCTTCTTGCTCTAAAGCAGAGTGTGATCTATGGATTAGAACTCTGCTGTGTGTTTCACTTCACAAATGGAGTTAAATCCCAAGCTCTGTGTCTTCCTACAAGCAAGACTTCATTTCAAGTAAGGGCATTCACTTCTCAACTCAAACGAACTACATCGTTCACAAAGCTCACACGTTTCTCATCTTAACTGACAAGCATTGAATGTTAGAGGACCAGTGCTTTGTATCAGTTTCAGAAGCAGAGTTGGACTAGATATGGTCCGTATGTGTAGGAAACACTGTTCTTTTGTTCTGAGCTCACTCAGGTTTCCTCCTTTATTAGAGAATTCAGGAGCAAGAGCGTGCTTCTTGCTCTAAAGCAGAGTGTGATCCATGGATGAGAACTATGCTGTGTGTTTCACTTCAGAAAAGGAGTTTAATCCCAGGCTCTGTGTCTTCCTACAAGCACTACTTCGTTTCAGGTAAGGGCAGTCACTTTTCAGCTCAAACGAACTACATCGTTCACAAAGCTCACACGTTTCTCATGTTAAATGACAAGCATTGGATGTTAGAAGACCTGTGGTGTGTATCAGTTTCAGAATCAGAGATGAACTAGATATGGTCCATATGTGTAGCAAACACCGTTCTTTTGTTCTCAGCACACTCACTTTTCATGCTGTCTTAGAGAATCTAGAAAGCAAGAGCGTGCTTCTTCCTCTAGAGCAGAGTGTGATCTATGGAAGAGAACTCTGCTGTGTGTTTCACTTCAGAAAGGGCGTTAAATCCCAGGCTTGTGTATTCCCACAAGCGCAACTTCCTTTCAGGTAAGGGCAGTCACTTTTCAGCTCAAACGAACTACATCGGTCACGAAGCTCACACGTTTCTCATGTTAACTGACAAGCATTGAATGTCAGAGGGCCAGTGCTTTTTATCAGTTTCAGAAGCAGAGTTGGACTAGATATGGTGCGTATGTGTAGGAAACACCGTTCTTTTCTTCTGAGCACACTCACGTTTCCTGTTGTATTAGAGACTCTAGAAAGCAAGAGCGTTCTTCTTGCTCTAAAGCAGAGTGTGATCCATGGATGAGAACTCTGTTGTGTTTTTCCCTTCTGAAATGGAGTTCAATCCCAGGCTCTGTGTCTTCCTACAAGCAAGACTTCATTTCAGGTAAGGGAAGTCACTCTTCAGCTCAAACGAACTACATCGTTCACAAAGCTCACATGTTTCTCATCTTAACTGACAATCATTGGATGTTAGAGGACCAGTACTTTGTATCAGTTTCAGAAGCAGAGTTGGACTAGATATGGTCCGTATGTGTAGAAAACACCGTTCATTTGTTCTAAGCACACTCAAGTTTCCTGCTGTCTTAGGGAATCTAGAAAGCTAGAGCGTGCTTCTTGCTCTAAAGCAGAGTGTGATCAATGGATGAGAACTCTGCTGTGTGTTTCACTTCAGAAATGGAGTTAAATCCCAGGCTCTGAGTCTTCCTACAAGCAAGACTTCTTTTCATGTAAGGGCAGTTACTTTACAACACAAACAAACTACATTGTTCACGAAGCTCACACGTTTCTCATCTAAACTGACAAACATTGGATGTTAGAGGACCTGTGGTTTGTATCAGTTTCAGAATCAGAGATGAACTAGATATGGTCCGTTTGTGTAGCAAACACCGTTCTTTTGTTCTCAGCACACTCACGTTTCATGCTGTCTTAGAGAATCTAGAAAGCAAGAGCGTGCTTCTTCCTCTAGAGCAGAGTGTGATCTATGGAAGAGAACTCTGCTGTGTGTTTCACTTCAGAAAGGGAGTTAAATCCCAGGCTTGTGTATTCCCAAAAGCGCAACTTCCTTTCAGGTATGGGCAGTCCCTTTTCAGCTCAAACGAACTACATCATTCACGAAGCTCACACGTTTCTCATCTTCACTGAGAAGCATTTGATGTTAGAGTACCTGTGCTTTGTATCCATTTCAGAAGCAAGGTTGGACTAGATACGGTCCGTATGTGTAGCAAACACCGTTCTTTTGTTCTCAGCACACTCAGGTTTTATGCTGTCTTATACAATCTAGAAAGCAAGAGCGTGCTTCTTGCTCTAAAGCAGAGTGTGATCTATGGATTAGAACTCTGCTGTGTGTTTCACTTCACAAATGGAGTTAAATCCCAAGCTCTGTGTCTTCCTACAAGCAAGACTTCATTTCAAGTAAGGGCATTCACTTCTCAACTCAAACGAACTACATCGTTCACAAAGCTCACACGTTTCTCATCTTAACTGACAAGCATTGAATGTTAGAGGACCAGTGCTTTGTATCAGTTTCAGAAGCAGAGTTGGACTAGATATGGTCCGTATGTGTAGGAAACACTGTTCTTTTGTTCTGAGCTCACTCAGGTTTCCTCCTTTATTAGAGAATTCAGGAGCAAGAGCGTGCTTCTTGCTCTAAAGCAGAGTGTGATCCATGGATGAGAACTATGCTGTGTGTTTCACTTCAGAAAAGGAGTTTAATCCCAGGCTCTGTGTCTTCCTACAAGCACTACTTCGTTTCAGGTAAGGGCAGTCACTTTTCAGCTCAAACGAACTACATCGTTCACAAAGCTCACACGTTTCTCATGTTAAATGACAAGCATTGGATGTTAGAAGACCTGTGGTGTGTATCAGTTTCAGAATCAGAGATGAACTAGATATGGTCCATATGTGTAGCAAACACCGTTCTTTTGTTCTCAGCACACTCACTTTTCATGCTGTCTTAGAGAATCTAGAAAGCAAGAGCGTGCTTCTTCCTCTAGAGCAGAGTGTGATCTATGGAAGAGAACTCTGCTGTGTGTTTCACTTCAGAAAGGGCGTTAAATCCCAGGCTTGTGTATTCCCACAAGCGCAACTTCCTTTCAGGTAAGGGCAGTCACTTTTCAGCTCAAACGAACTACATCGGTCACGAAGCTCACACGTTTCTCATGTTAACTGACAAGCATTGAATGTCAGAGGACCAGTGCTTTTTATCAGTTTCAGAAGCAGAGTTGGACTAGATATGGTGCGTATGTGTAGGAAACACCGTTCTTTTCTTCTGAGCACACTCACGTTTCCTGTTGTATTAGAGACTCTAGAAAGCAAGAGCGTTCTTCTTGCTCTAAAGCAGAGTGTGATCCATGGATGAGAACTCTGTTGTGTTTTTCCCTTCTGAAATGGAGTTCAATCCCAGGCTCTGTGTCTTCCTACAAGCAAGACTTCATTTCAGGTAAGGGAAGTCACTCTTCAGCTCAAACGAACTACATCGTTCACAAAGCTCACATGTTTCTCATCTTAACTGACAATCATTGGATGTTAGAGGACCAGTACTTTGTATCAGTTTCAGAAGCAGAGTTGGACTAGATATGGTCCGTATGTGTAGAAAACACCGTTCATTTGTTCTAAGCACACTCAAGTTTCCTGCTGTCTTAGGGAATCTAGAAAGCTAGAGCGTGCTTCTTGCTCTAAAGCAGAGTGTGATCAATGGATGAGAACTCTGCTGTGTGTTTCACTTCAGAAATGGAGTTAAATCCCAGGCTCTGAGTCTTCCTACAAGCAAGACTTCTTTTCATGTAAGGGCAGTTACTTTACAACACAAACAAACTACATTGTTCACGAAGCTCACACGTTTCTCATCTAAACTGACAAACATTGGATGTTAGAGGACCTGTGGTTTGTATCAGTTTCAGAATCAGAGATGAACTAGATATGGTCCGTATGTGTAGGAAACACCGTTCTTTTGTTCTGAGCACACTCAAGTTTCTTGCTGTATTAGACACTCTAGAAAGCAAGAGCATTCTTCTTGCTCTAACGCAGAGTGTGATCCATGGACGAGAACTATGCTGTGTGTTTACATTCAGAAAGGGAGTTAAATCCCAGGCTCTGTGTATTCCTACAAGCACTATTTCCTTTCAGGTAAGGGCAGTCACTTTTCAGCTCAAACGAGCTACATCCTTGACGAAGCTCACACGATTCTCATCTGAAATGACAAGCATTGGATGTTAGAGTACCTGTGCTTTGTATCAATTTCAGAAGCAGAGTTGGACTATATACGGTCCGTATGTGTAGCAAACACAGTTCTTTTCTACTCAGCACACACAGGTTTCATGCTGTCTTAGACAATCTAGAAAGCAAGAGCGTGCTTCTTGCTCTAAAGCAGAGTGTGATCCATGGAAGAGAACTATGCTGTGTGTTTCACCTCAGAAATGGAGTTAAATCCCAGGCTCTGTGTCTTCCTACAAGCACTACTCCGTTTCAGGTAAGGGCAGTCATTTTCAGTTCAAACGAACTACATCCTTCACGAATCTCACAGGTTCCGCATCTTAAATGACAAGCATTGGATGTTAGAGGTCCTGTGCTTTGTATCAATTTCAGAAGATGAGTTGGACTAGATATGGTCAGTTTGTGTAGCAAACACCGTTCTTTTGTTCTCAGCACACTCACGTTTCATGCTGTCTTAGAGAATCTAGAAAGCAAGAGCATGCTTCTTCCTCTAGAGCAGAGTGTGATCTATAAAGAGAACTCTGCTGTGTGTTTCACTTCAGAAATGGAGTTCAATCCCAGGCTCTGTGTCTTCCTACAAGCAAGACTTCGTTTCAAGTAAGGGCAGTTAATACAGCTCAAACGAACTACATCTTTCACGAAGCTCACACGTTTCTCATCTTAACTGAAAAGCATTAGATGTTAGAGGACCTGTGGTTTGTTTCAGTTTCAGAAGCAGAGTTGAACTAGATATGGTCCCTATGTGTAGGAAACACCGCTCTTTTGTTCTCAGCACACTCACCTTTCCTGCTGTCTTAGAAACTCTGGAAAGCAAGAGCGTGATTCTTGCTCTAAAGCAGAGTATTATCAAAGGATGAGAACTCTGCTGTGTGTTTCACTTCAGAAATGGAGTTAAATCCCAGGCTCTGAGTCTTCCTACAGGCAAGACTTCTTTTCAGGTAAGGGCAGTTACTTTACAGCTCAAACGAACTACATCGTTCAAGAAGCTCCCACGTTTCTCATCTTAAATGACAAACATTGGATGTTAGAGGACCTGTGGTTTGTATCAGTTTCAGAATCAGAGATGAACTAGATATGGTCCGTATGTGTAGCAAACACCGTTCTTTTGTTCTCAGCACACTCACGTTTCATGCTGTCTTAGAGACTCTAGAAAGCAAGAGCATTCTTCTTGCTCTAAAGCAGAGTGTGATCTATGGACGAGAACTATGCTGTGTGTTTACATTCAGAAAGGGAGTTAAATCCCAGGCTCTGTGTATTCCCACAAGCACAACTTCCTTTCAGGTAAGGGCAGTCACTTTTCAGCTCAAACGAACTACAATCGGTCACGAAGCTCACACGTTTCTCATGTTAACTGACAAGCATTGATTGTCAGAGGACCAGTGCTTTGTATCAGTTTCAGAAGCAGAGTTGGACTAGATATGGTGCGTATGTGTAGGAAACACCGTTCATTTGTTCTCAGCACACTCAAGTTTCCTGCTGTCTTAGAGAATCTAGAAAGCTAGAGCGTGCTTCTAGCTCTAAAGCAGAGTGTGATCAATGGATGAGGACTCTGTTGTGTGTTTCTCTTCAGAAATGGAGTTAAATCCCTGGCTCTGTGTCTTCCTACATGCAAGACTTCGTTTCAGGTAAGGGCAGTTACTTTACAGCTCTAACGAACTACATCGTTCACGAAGCTCACATGTTTCTCATCTTAACTGACAAGCATTGGATGTTAGAGGACCTTTGCTTTGTATCAATTTCAAGCAGAGTTGAGCTATATATGGTCCGTATTTATAGGAAACACCGTTCTTTTCTTCTGAGCACACTCACGTTTCCTGTTGTATTAGAGACTCTAGAAAGCAAGAGCGTTCTTCTTGCTCTAAAGCAGAGTGTGATCCATGGATGAGAACTCTGTTGTGTTTTTCCCTTCTGAAATGGAGTTCAATCCCAGGCTCTATGTCTTTTTACAAGCAAGACTTCATTTCAGGTAAGGGAAGTCACTCTTCAGCTCAAACGAACTACATCGTTCACAAAGCTCACATATTTCTCATCTTAACTGACAATCATTGGATGTTAGAGGACCAGTACTTTGTATCAGTTTCAGAAGCAGAGTTGGACTAGATATGGTCCGTATGTGTAGAAAACACCGTTCATTTGTTCTAAGCACACTCAAGTTTCCTGCTGTCTTAGGGAATCTAGAAAGCTAGAGCGTGCTTCTTGCTCTAAAGCAGAGTGTGATCAATGGATGAGAACTCTGCTGTGTGTTTCACTTCAGAAATGGAGTTAAATCCCAGGCTCTGAGTCTTCCTACAAGCAAGACTTCTTTTCATGTAAGGGCAGTTACTTTACAACACAAACAAACTACATTGTTCACGAAGCTCACACGTTTCTCATCTAAACTGACAAACATTGGATGTTAGAGGACCTGTGGTTTGTATCAGTTTCAGAATCAGAGATGAACTAGATATGGTCCGTTTGTGTAGCAAACACCGTTCTTTTGTTCTCAGCACACTCACGTTTCATGCTGTCTTAGAGAATCTAGAAAGCAAGAGCGTGCTTCTTCCTCTAGAGCAGAGTGTGATCTATGGAAGAGAACTCTGCTGTGTGTTTCACTTCAGAAAGGGAGTTAAATCCCAGGCTTGTGTATTCCCAAAAGCGCAACTTCCTTTCAGGTATGGGCAGTCCCTTTTCAGCTCAAACGAACTACATCATTCACGAAGCTCACACGTTTCTCATCTTCACTGAGAAGCATTTGATGTTAGAGTACCTGTGCTTTGTATCCATTTCAGAAGCAAGGTTGGACTAGATACGGTCCGTATGTGTAGCAAACACCGTTCTTTTGTTCTCAGCACACTCAGGTTTTATGCTGTCTTATACAATCTAGAAAGCAAGAGCGTGCTTCTTGCTCTAAAGCAGAGTGTGATCTATGGATTAGAACTCTGCTGTGTGTTTCACTTCACAAATGGAGTTAAATCCCAAGCTCTGTGTCTTCCTACAAGCAAGACTTCATTTCAAGTAAGGGCATTCACTTCTCAACTCAAACGAACTACATCGTTCACAAAGCTCACACGTTTCTCATCTTAACTGACAAGCATTGAATGTTAGAGGACCAGTGCTTTGTATCAGTTTCAGAAGCAGAGTTGGACTAGATATGGTCCGTATGTGTAGGAAACACTGTTCTTTTGTTCTGAGCTCACTCAGGTTTCCTCCTTTATTAGAGAATTCAGGAGCAAGAGCGTGCTTCTTGCTCTAAAGCAGAGTGTGATCCATGGATGAGAACTATGCTGTGTGTTTCACTTCAGAAAAGGAGTTTAATCCCAGGCTCTGTGTCTTCCTACAAGCACTACTTCGTTTCAGGTAAGGGCAGTCACTTTTCAGCTCAAACGAACTACATCGTTCACAAAGCTCACACGTTTCTCATGTTAAATGACAAGCATTGGATGTTAGAAGACCTGTGGTGTGTATCAGTTTCAGAATCAGAGATGAACTAGATATGGTCCATATGTGTAGCAAACACCGTTCTTTTGTTCTCAGCACACTCACTTTTCATGCTGTCTTAGAGAATCTAGAAAGCAAGAGCGTGCTTCTTCCTCTAGAGCAGAGTGTGATCTATGGAAGAGAACTCTGCTGTGTGTTTCACTTCAGAAAGGGCGTTAAATCCCAGGCTTGTGTATTCCCACAAGCGCAACTTCCTTTCAGGTAAGGGCAGTCACTTTTCAGCTCAAACGAACTACATCGGTCACGAAGCTCACACGTTTCTCATGTTAACTGACAAGCATTGAATGTCAGAGGGCCAGTGCTTTTTATCAGTTTCAGAAGCAGAGTTGGACTAGATATGGTGCGTATGTGTAGGAAACACCGTTCTTTTCTTCTGAGCACACTCACGTTTCCTGTTGTATTAGAGACTCTAGAAAGCAAGAGCGTTCTTCTTGCTCTAAAGCAGAGTGTGATCCATGGATGAGAACTCTGTTGTGTTTTTCCCTTCTGAAATGGAGTTCAATCCCAGGCTCTGTGTCTTCCTACAAGCAAGACTTCATTTCAGGTAAGGGAAGTCACTCTTCAGCTCAAACGAACTACATCGTTCACAAAGCTCACATGTTTCTCATCTTAACTGACAATCATTGGATGTTAGAGGACCAGTACTTTGTATCAGTTTCAGAAGCAGAGTTGGACTAGATATGGTCCGTATGTGTAGAAAACACCGTTCATTTGTTCTAAGCACACTCAAGTTTCCTGCTGTCTTAGGGAATCTAGAAAGCTAGAGCGTGCTTCTTGCTCTAAAGCAGAGTGTGATCAATGGATGAGAACTCTGCTGTGTGTTTCACTTCAGAAATGGAGTTAAATCCCAGGCTCTGAGTCTTCCTACAAGCAAGACTTCTTTTCATGTAAGGGCAGTTACTTTACAACACAAACAAACTACATTGTTCACGAAGCTCACACGTTTCTCATCTAAACTGACAAACATTGGATGTTAGAGGACCTGTGGTTTGTATCAGTTTCAGAATCAGAGATGAACTAGATATGGTCCGTTTGTGTAGCAAACACCGTTCTTTTGTTCTCAGCACACTCACGTTTCATGCTGTCTTAGAGAATCTAGAAAGCAAGAGCGTGCTTCTTCCTCTAGAGCAGAGTGTGATCTATGGAAGAGAACTCTGCTGTGTGTTTCACTTCAGAAAGGGAGTTAAATCCCAGGCTTGTGTATTCCCAAAAGCGCAACTTCCTTTCAGGTATGGGCAGTCCCTTTTCAGCTCAAACGAACTACATCATTCACGAAGCTCACACGTTTCTCATCTTCACTGAGAAGCATTTGATGTTAGAGTACCTGTGCTTTGTATCCATTTCAGAAGCAAGGTTGGACTAGATACGGTCCGTATGTGTAGCAAACACCGTTCTTTTGTTCTCAGCACACTCAGGTTTTATGCTGTCTTATACAATCTAGAAAGCAAGAGCGTGCTTCTTGCTCTAAAGCAGAGTGTGATCTATGGATTAGAACTCTGCTGTGTGTTTCACTTCACAAATGGAGTTAAATCCCAAGCTCTGTGTCTTCCTACAAGCAAGACTTCATTTCAAGTAAGGGCATTCACTTCTCAACTCAAACGAACTACATCGTTCACAAAGCTCACACGTTTCTCATCTTAACTGACAAGCATTGAATGTTAGAGGACCAGTGCTTTGTATCAGTTTCAGAAGCAGAGTTGGACTAGATATGGTCCGTATGTGTAGGAAACACTGTTCTTTTGTTCTGAGCTCACTCAGGTTTCCTCCTTTATTAGAGAATTCAGGAGCAAGAGCGTGCTTCTTGCTCTAAAGCAGAGTGTGATCCATGGATGAGAACTATGCTGTGTGTTTCACTTCAGAAAAGGAGTTTAATCCCAGGCTCTGTGTCTTCCTACAAGCACTACTTCGTTTCAGGTAAGGGCAGTCACTTTTCAGCTCAAACGAACTACATCGTTCACAAAGCTCACACGTTTCTCATGTTAAATGACAAGCATTGGATGTTAGAAGACCTGTGGTGTGTATCAGTTTCAGAATCAGAGATGAACTAGATATGGTCCATATGTGTAGCAAACACCGTTCTTTTGTTCTCAGCACACTCACTTTTCATGCTGTCTTAGAGAATCTAGAAAGCAAGAGCGTGCTTCTTCCTCTAGAGCAGAGTGTGATCTATGGAAGAGAACTCTGCTGTGTGTTTCACTTCAGAAAGGGCGTTAAATCCCAGGCTTGTGTATTCCCACAAGCGCAACTTCCTTTCAGGTAAGGGCAGTCACTTTTCAGCTCAAACGAACTACATCGGTCACGAAGCTCACACGTTTCTCATGTTAACTGACAAGCATTGAATGTCAGAGGACCAGTGCTTTTTATCAGTTTCAGAAGCAGAGTTGGACTAGATATGGTGCGTATGTGTAGGAAACACCGTTCTTTTCTTCTGAGCACACTCACGTTTCCTGTTGTATTAGAGACTCTAGAAAGCAAGAGCGTTCTTCTTGCTCTAAAGCAGAGTGTGATCCATGGATGAGAACTCTGTTGTGTTTTTCCCTTCTGAAATGGAGTTCAATCCCAGGCTCTGTGTCTTCCTACAAGCAAGACTTCATTTCAGGTAAGGGAAGTCACTCTTCAGCTCAAACGAACTACATCGTTCACAAAGCTCACATGTTTCTCATCTTAACTGACAATCATTGGATGTTAGAGGACCAGTACTTTGTATCAGTTTCAGAAGCAGAGTTGGACTAGATATGGTCCGTATGTGTAGAAAACACCGTTCATTTGTTCTAAGCACACTCAAGTTTCCTGCTGTCTTAGGGAATCTAGAAAGCTAGAGCGTGCTTCTTGCTCTAAAGCAGAGTGTGATCAATGGATGAGAACTCTGCTGTGTGTTTCACTTCAGAAATGGAGTTAAATCCCAGGCTCTGAGTCTTCCTACAAGCAAGACTTCTTTTCATGTAAGGGCAGTTACTTTACAACACAAACAAACTACATTGTTCACGAAGCTCACACGTTTCTCATCTAAACTGACAAACATTGGATGTTAGAGGACCTGTGGTTTGTATCAGTTTCAGAATCAGAGATGAACTAGATATGGTCCGTATGTGTAGGAAACACCGTTCTTTTGTTCTGAGCACACTCAAGTTTCTTGCTGTATTAGACACTCTAGAAAGCAAGAGCATTCTTCTTGCTCTAACGCAGAGTGTGATCCATGGACGAGAACTATGCTGTGTGTTTACATTCAGAAAGGGAGTTAAATCCCAGGCTCTGTGTATTCCTACAAGCACTATTTCCTTTCAGGTAAGGGCAGTCACTTTTCAGCTCAAACGAGCTACATCCTTGACGAAGCTCACACGATTCTCATCTGAAATGACAAGCATTGGATGTTAGAGTACCTGTGCTTTGTATCAATTTCAGAAGCAGAGTTGGACTATATACGGTCCGTATGTGTAGCAAACACAGTTCTTTTCTACTCAGCACACACAGGTTTCATGCTGTCTTAGACAATCTAGAAAGCAAGAGCGTGCTTCTTGCTCTAAAGCAGAGTGTGATCCATGGAAGAGAACTATGCTGTGTGTTTCACCTCAGAAATGGAGTTAAATCCCAGGCTCTGTGTCTTCCTACAAGCACTACTCCGTTTCAGGTAAGGGCAGTCATTTTCAGTTCAAACGAACTACATCCTTCACGAATCTCACAGGTTCCGCATCTTAAATGACAAGCATTGGATGTTAGAGGTCCTGTGCTTTGTATCAATTTCAGAAGATGAGTTGGACTAGATATGGTCAGTTTGTGTAGCAAACACCGTTCTTTTGTTCTCAGCACACTCACGTTTCATGCTGTCTTAGAGAATCTAGAAAGCAAGAGCATGCTTCTTCCTCTAGAGCAGAGTGTGATCTATAAAGAGAACTCTGCTGTGTGTTTCACTTCAGAAATGGAGTTCAATCCCAGGCTCTGTGTCTTCCTACAAGCAAGACTTCGTTTCAAGTAAGGGCAGTTAATACAGCTCAAACGAACTACATCTTTCACGAAGCTCACACGTTTCTCATCTTAACTGAAAAGCATTAGATGTTAGAGGACCTGTGGTTTGTTTCAGTTTCAGAAGCAGAGTTGAACTAGATATGGTCCCTATGTGTAGGAAACACCGCTCTTTTGTTCTCAGCACACTCACCTTTCCTGCTGTCTTAGAAACTCTGGAAAGCAAGAGCGTGATTCTTGCTCTAAAGCAGAGTATTATCAAAGGATGAGAACTCTGCTGTGTGTTTCACTTCAGAAATGGAGTTAAATCCCAGGCTCTGAGTCTTCCTACAGGCAAGACTTCTTTTCAGGTAAGGGCAGTTACTTTACAGCTCAAACGAACTACATCGTTCAAGAAGCTCCCACGTTTCTCATCTTAAATGACAAACATTGGATGTTAGAGGACCTGTGGTTTGTATCAGTTTCAGAATCAGAGATGAACTAGATATGGTCCGTATGTGTAGCAAACACCGTTCTTTTGTTCTCAGCACACTCACGTTTCATGCTGTCTTAGAGACTCTAGAAAGCAAGAGCATTCTTCTTGCTCTAAAGCAGAGTGTGATCTATGGACGAGAACTATGCTGTGTGTTTACATTCAGAAAGGGAGTTAAATCCCAGGCTCTGTGTATTCCCACAAGCACAACTTCCTTTCAGGTAAGGGCAGTCACTTTTCAGCTCAAACGAACTACAATCGGTCACGAAGCTCACACGTTTCTCATGTTAACTGACAAGCATTGATTGTCAGAGGACCAGTGCTTTGTATCAGTTTCAGAAGCAGAGTTGGACTAGATATGGTGCGTATGTGTAGGAAACACCGTTCATTTGTTCTCAGCACACTCAAGTTTCCTGCTGTCTTAGAGAATCTAGAAAGCTAGAGCGTGCTTCTAGCTCTAAAGCAGAGTGTGATCAATGGATGAGGACTCTGTTGTGTGTTTCTCTTCAGAAATGGAGTTAAATCCCTGGCTCTGTGTCTTCCTACATGCAAGACTTCGTTTCAGGTAAGGGCAGTTACTTTACAGCTCTAACGAACTACATCGTTCACGAAGCTCACATGTTTCTCATCTTAACTGACAAGCATTGGATGTTAGAGGACCTTTGCTTTGTATCAATTTCAAGCAGAGTTGAGCTATATATGGTCCGTATTTATAGGAAACACCGTTCTTTTCTTCTGAGCACACTCACGTTTCCTGTTGTATTAGAGACTCTAGAAAGCAAGAGCGTTCTTCTTGCTCTAAAGCAGAGTGTGATCCATGGATGAGAACTCTGTTGTGTTTTTCCCTTCTGAAATGGAGTTCAATCCCAGGCTCTATGTCTTTTTACAAGCAAGACTTCATTTCAGGTAAGGGAAGTCACTCTTCAGCTCAAACGAACTACATCGTTCACAAAGCTCACATATTTCTCATCTTAACTGACAATCATTGGATGTTAGAGGACCAGTACTTTGTATCAGTTTCAGAAGCAGAGTTGGACTAGATATGGTCCGTATGTGTAGAAAACACCGTTCATTTGTTCTAAGCACAGTCAAGTTTCCTGCTGTCTTAGGGAATCTAGAAAGCTAGAGCGTGCTTCTTGCTCTAAAGCAGAGTGTGATCAATGGATGAGAACTCTGCTGTGTGTTTCACTTCAGAAATGGAGTTAAATCCCAGGCTCTGAGTCTTCCTACAAGCAAGAGTTCTTTTCATGTAAGGGCAGTTACTTTACAGCTCAAACGAACTACATTGTTCACGAAGCTCACACGTTTCTCATCTAAACTGACAAACATTGGATGTTAGAGGACCTGTGGTTTGTATCAGTTTCAGAATCAGAGATGAACTAGATATGGTCCGTATGTGTAGGAAACACCGTTCTTTTGTTCTGAGCACACTCAAGTTTCTTGCTGTATTAGAGACTCTAGAAAGCAAGAACATTCTTCTTGCTCTAACGCAGAGTGTGATCCATGGACGAGAACTATGCTGTGTGTTTACATTCAGAAAGGGAGTTAAATCCCAGGCTCTGTGTATTCCTACAAGCACTATTTCCTTTCAGGTAAGGGCAGTCACTTTTCAGCTCAAACGAGCTACATCCTTGACGAAGCTCACACGATTCTCATCTGAAATGACAAGCATTGGATGTTAGAGTACCTGTGCTTTGTATCAATTTCAGAAGCAGAGTTGGACTATATACGGTCCGTATGTGTAGCAAACACCGTTCTTTTCTTCTCAGCACACACAGGTTTCATGCTGTCTTAGACAATCTAGAAAGCAAGAGCGTGCTTCTTGCTCTAAAGCAGAGTGTGATCCATGGAAGAGAACTATGCTGTGTGTTTCACTTCAGAAATGGAGTTAAATCCCAGGCTCTGTGTCTTCCTACAAGCACTACTCCGTTTCAGGTAAGGGCAGTCATTTTCAGTTCAAACGAACTACATCCTTCACGAATCTCACACGTTCCGCATCTTAAATGACAAGCATTGGATGTTAGAGGACCTGTGCTTTGTATCAATTTCAGAAGCTGAGTTGGACTAGATATGGTCCGTTTGTGTAGCAAACACCGTTCTTTTGTTCTCAGCACACTCACGTTTCATGCTGTCTTAGAGACTCTGGAATGTTAGAGCGTGCTTCTTGCTCTAAAGCAGAGTGTGATCAATGGATGAGAACTCTGATGTGCGTTTCACTTCAGAAATGGAGTTAAATCCCAGGCTCTGAGTCTTCCTGCAAGGAAGACTTCGATTCAATTAAGGGCAGTCACTTTTCAGCTCAAACGAACTACATCGTTCACGAAGCTCACACGTTTCTCATCTTCACTGAGAAGCATTTGATGTTAGAGTACCTTTGCTTTGTATCAATTTCAGAAGCAGAGTTGGACTAGATACGGTCTGTATGTGTAGCAAACACCGTTCTTTTGTTCTCAGCACACTCAGGATTTATGCTGTCTTATACAATCTAGAAAGCAAGAGCGTGCTTCTTGCTCTAAAGCAGAGTGTGATCTATGGATTAGAACTGTGCTGTGTTTTCAATTCACAAATGGAGTTAAATCCCAAGCTCTGTGTCTTCCTACAAGCAAGACTTCATTTCAAGTAAGGGCATTCACTTCTCAACTCAAACGAACTACATCGTTCACAAAGCTCACACGTTTCTCATCTTAACTGACAAGCATTGAATGTTAGAGGACCAGTGCTTTGTATCAGTTTCAGAAGCAGAGTTGGACTAGATATGGTCCGTATGTGTAGGAAACACCGTTCTTTTGTTCTGAGCTCACTCAAGTTTCCTGCTGTATTAGAGAATTCAGAAGCAAGAGCGTGCTTCTTGCTCTAAAGCAGAGTGTGATCCATGGATGAGAACTATGCTGTGTGTTTCACTTCAGAAAAGGAGTTTAATCCCAGGCTCTGTGTCTTCCTACAAGCACTACTTCATTTCAGGTAAGGGCAGTCACTTTTCAGCTCAAACGAACTACATCGTTCACAAAGCTCACACGTTTCTCATGTTAAATGACAAGCATTGGATGTTAGAAGACCTGTGGTTTGAATCAGTTTCAGAATCAGAGATGAACTAGATATGGTCCGTATGTGTAGCAAACACCGTTCTTTTGTTCTCAGCACACTCATGTTTCATGCTGTCTTAGAGAATCTAGAAAGCAAGAGCGTGCTTCTTCCTCTAGAGCAGAGTGTGATCTAATCTATGGAAGAGAACTCTGCTGTGTGTTTCACTTCAGAAATGGAGTTCAATCCCAGGCTCTGTGTCTTCCTACAAGCAAGACTTCGTTTCAAGTAAGGGCAGTTACTTTACAGCTCAAACGAACTACATTTTTCAAGAAGCTCACACGTTTCTCATCTTAACTGAAAAGCATTAGATGTTAGAGGACCTGTGGTTTGTTTCAGTTTCAGAAGCAGAGTTGAACTAGATATGGTCCGTATGTGTAGGAAACACCGCTCTTTTGTTCTCAGCACACTCACGTTTCCTGCTGTCTTAGAAACTCTAGAAAGCAAGAGCGTGATTCTTGCTCTAAAGCTGAGTGTGATCAAAGGATGAGAACTCTGCTGTGTGTTTCACTTCAGAAATGGAGTTAAATCCCAGGCTCTGAGTCTTCCTACAGGCAAGACCTCTTTTCAGGTAAGGGCAGTGACTTTACATCTCAAACGAACTACATCGTTCAAGAAGCTCCCACGTTTCTCATCTTAAATGACAAATATTTGATGTTAGAGGACCTGTGGTTTGTATCAGTTTCAGAATCAGAGATGAACTAGATATGGTCCGTATGTGTAGCAAACACCGTTCTTTTGTTCTCAGCACACTCACGTTTCATGCTGTCTTAGAGACTCTAGAAAGCAAGAGCATTCTTCTTGCTCTAAAGCAGAGTGTGATCTATGGACGAGAACTATGCTGTGTGTTTACATTCAGAAAGGGAGTTAAATCCCAGGCTCTGTGTATTCCCACATGCACAACTTCCTTTCAGGTAAGGGCAGTCACTTTTCAGCTCAAACGAACTACAATCGGTCACGAAGCTCACACGTTTCTCATGTTAACTGACAAGCATTGAATGTCAGAGGACCAGTGCTTTGTATCAGTTTCAGAAGCAGAGTTGGACTAGATATGGTGCGTATGTGTAGGAAACACCGTTCATTTGTTCTCAGCACACTCAAGTTTCCTGCTGTCTTAGAGAATCTAGAAAGCTAGGGCGTGCTTCTAGCTCTAAAGCAGAGTGTGATCAATGGATGAGGACTCTGTTGTGTGTTTCTCTTCAGAAATGGAGTTAAATCCCTGGCTCTGTGTCTTCCTACATGCAAGACTTCGTTTCAGGTAAGGGCAGTTACTTTACAGCTCTAACGAACTACATCGTTCACGAAGCTCACACGTTTCTCATCTTAACTGACAAGCATTGGATGTTAGAGGACCTTTGCTTTGTATCAACTTCAAGCAGAGTTGAGCTAAATATGGTCCGTATTTATAGGAAACACCGTTCTTTTCTTCTGAGCACACTCACGTTTCCTGTTGTATTAGAGACTCTAGAAAGCAAGAGCGTTCTTCTTGCTCTAAAGCAGAGTGTGATCCATGGATGAGAACTCTGTTGTGTTTTTCCCTTCTGAAATGGAGTTCAATCCCAGGCTCTGTGTCTTCCTACAAGCAAGACTTCATTTCAGGTAAGGGAAGTCACTCTTCAGCTCAAACGAACTACATCGTTCACAAAGCTCACATGTTTCTCATCTTAACTGACAATCATTGGATGTTAGAGGACCAGTACTTTGTATCAGTTTCAGAAGCAGAGTTGGACTAGATATGGTCCGTATGTGTAGAAAACACCGTTCATTTGTTCTAAGCACACTCAAGTTTCCTGCTGTCTTAGGGAATCTAGAAAGCTAGAGCGTGCTTCTTGCTCTAAAGCAGAGTGTGATCAATGGATGAGAACTCTGCTGTGTGTTTCACTTCAGAAATGGAGTTAAATCCCAGGCTCTGAGTCTTCCTACAAGCAAGAGTTCTTTTCATGTAAGGGCGGTTACTTTACAGCTCAAACGAACTACATTGTTCACGAAGCTCACACGTTTCTCATCTAAACTGACAAACATTGGATGTTAGAGGACCTGTGGTTTGTATCAGTTTCAGAATCAGAGATGAACTAGATATGGTCCGTATGTGTAGGAAACACCGTTCTTTTGTTCTGAGCACACTCAAGTTTCTTGCTGTATTAGAGACTCTAGAAAGCAAGAACATTCTTCTTGCTCTAACGCAGAGTGTGATCCATGGACGAGAACTATGCTGTGTGTTTACATTCAGAAAGGGAGTTAAATCCCAGGCTCTGTGTATTCCTACAAGCACTATTTCCTTTCAGGTAAGGGCAGTCACTTTTCAGCTCAAACGAGCTACATCCTTGACGAAGCTCACACGATTCTCATCTGAAATGACAAGCATTGGATGTTAGAGTACCTGTGCTTTGTATCAATTTCAGAAGCAGAGTTGGACTATATACGGTCCGTATGTGTAGCAAACACCGTTCTTTTCTTCTCAGCACACACAGGTTTCATGCTGTCTTAGACAATCTAGAAAGCAAGAGCTTGCTTCTTGCTCTAAAGCAGAGTGTGATCCATGGAAGAGAACTATGCTGTGTGTTTCACTTCAGAAATGGAGTTAAATCCCAGGCTCTGTGTCTTCCTACAAGCACTACTCCGTTTCAGGTAAGGGCAGTCATTTTCAGTTCAAACGAACTACATCCTTCACGAATCTCACAGGTTCCGCATCTTAAATGACAAGCATTGGATGTTAGAGGACCTGTGCTTTGTATCAATTTCATAAGCTGAGTTGGACTAGATATGGTCCGTTTGTGTAGCAAACACCGTTCTTTTGTTCTCAGCACACTCACGTTTCATGCTGTCTTAGAGACTCTGGAATGTTAGAGCGTGCTTCTTGCTCTAAAGCAGAGTGTGATCAATGGATGAGAACTCTGATGTGCGTTTCACTTCAGAAATGGAGTTAAATCCCAGGCTCTGAGTCTTCCTGCAAGGAAGACTTCGATTCAATTAAGGGCAGTCACTTTTCAGCTCAAACGAACTACATCGTTCACGAAGCTCACACGTTTCTCATCTTCACTGAGAAGCATTTGATGTTAGAGTACCTTTGCTTTGTATCAATTTCAGAAGCAGAGTTGGACTAGATACGGTCCGTTTGTGTAGCAAACACCGTTCTTTTGTTCTCAGCACACTCAGGATTTATGCTGTCTTATACAATCTAGAAAGCAAGAGCGTGCTTCTTGCTCTAAAGCAGAGTGTGATCTATGGATTAGAACTCTGCTGTGTGTTTCAATTCACAAATGGAGTTAAATCCCAAGCTCTGTGTCTTCCTACAAGCAAGACTTCATTTCAAGTAAGGGCATTCACTTCTCAACTCAAACGAACTACATCGTTCACAAAGCTCACACGTTTCTCATCTTAACTGACAAGCATTGAATGTTAGAGGACCAGTGCTTTGTATCAGTTTCAGAAGCAGAGTTGGACTAGATATGGTCCGTATGTGTAGGAAACACCGTTCTTTTGTTCTGAGCTCACTCAAGTTTCCTGCTGTATTAGAGAATTCAGAAGCAAGAGCGTGCTTCTTGCTCTAAAGCAGAGTGTGATCCATGGATGAGAACTATGCTGTGTGTTTCACTTCAGAAAAGGAGTTTAATCCCAGGCTCTGTGTCTTCCTACAAGCACTACTTCATTTCAGGTAAGGGCAGTCACTTTTCAGCTCAAACGAACTACATCGTTCACAAAGCTCACACGTTTCTCATGTTAAATGACAAGCATTGGATGTTAGAAGACCTGTGGTTTGAATCAGTTTCAGAATCAGAGATGAACTAGATATGGTCCGTATGTGTAGCAAACACCGTTCTTTTGTTCTCAGCACACTCATGTTTCATGCTGTCTTAGAGAATCTAGAAAGCAAGAGCGTGCTTCTTCCTCTAGAGCAGAGTGTGATCTATGGAAGAGAACTCTGCTGTGTGTTTCACTTCAGAAATGGAGTTCAATCCCAGGCTCTGTGTCTTCCTACAAGCAAGACTTCGTTTCAAGTAAGGGCAGTTACTTTACAGCTCAAACGAACTACATTTTTCAAGAAGCTCACACGTTTCTCATCTTAACTGTAAAGCATTAGATGTTAGAGGACCTGTGGTTTGTTTCAGTTTCAGAAGCAGAGTTGAACTAGATATGGTCCGTATGTGTAGGAAACACCGCTCTTTTGTTCTCAGCACACTCACGTTTCCTGCTGTCTTAGAAACTCTAGAAAGCAAGAGCGTGATTCTTGCTCTAAAGCTGAGTGTGATCAAAGGATGAGAACTCTGCTGTGTGTTTCACTTCAGAAATGGAGTTAAATCCCAGGCTCTGAGTCTTCCTACAGGCAAGACCTCTTTTCAGGTAAGGGCAGTGACTTTACATCTCAAACGAACTACATCATTCAAGAAGCTCCCACGTTTCTCATCTTAAATGACAAATATTGGATGTTAGAGGACCTGTGGTTTGTATCAGTTTCAGAATCAGAGATGAACTAGATATGGTCCATATGTGTAGCACACACCGTTCTTTTGTTCTCAGCACACTCACGTTTCATGCTGTCTTAGAGACTCTAGAAAGCAAGAGCATTCTTCTTGCTCTAAAGGAGAGTGTGATCTATGGACGAGAACTATGCTGTGTTTTTACATTCAGAAAGGGAGTTAAATCCCAGGCTCTGTGTATTCCCACATGCACAACTTCCTTTCAGGTAAGGGCAGTCACTTTTCAGCTCAAACGAACTATAATCGGTCACGAAGCTCACACGTTTCTCATGTTAACTGACAAGCATTGAATGTCAGAGGACCAGTGCTTTGTATCAGTTTCAGAAGCAGAGTTGGACTAGATATGGTGCGTATGTGTAGGAAACACCGTTCATTTGTTCTCAGCACACTCAAGTTTCCTGCTGTCTTAGAGAATCTAGAAAGCTAGAGCGTGCTTCTAGCTCTAAAGCAGAGTGTGATCAATGGATGAGGACTCTGTTGTGTGTTTCTCTTCAGAAATGGAGTTAAATCCCTGGCTCTGTGTCTTCCTACATGCAAGACTTCTTTTCATGTAAGGGCAGTTACTTTACAGCTCAAACGAACTACATTGTTCACGAAGCTCACACGTTTCTCATCTAAACTGACAAGCATTGGATGTTAGAGGATCTCTGGTTTGTTTCAGTTTCAGAATCAGAGATGAACTAGATATGGTCCGTATGTGTAGGAAACACCGTTCTTTTGTTCTGAGCACACTCAAGTTTCTTGCTGTATTAGAGACTCTAGAAAGCAAGAGCATTCTTCTTGCTCTAACGCAGAGTGTGATCCATGGACGAGAACTATGCTGTGTGTTTACATTCAGAAAGGGAGTTAAATCCCAGGCTCTGTGTATTCCTACAAGCACTATTTCCTTTCAGGTAAGGGCAGTCACTTTTCAGCTCAAATGAGCTACATCTTTGACGAAGCTCACACGATTCTCATCTGAAATGACAAGCATTGGATGTTAGAGTACCTGTGCTTTGTATCAATTTCAGAAGCAGAGTTGGACTATATACGGTCCGTATGTGTAGCAAACACCGTTCTTTTGTTCTCAGCACACTCAGGTTTCATGCTGTCTTAGACAATCTAGAAAGCAAGAGCGTGCTTCTTGCTCTAAAGCAGAGTGTGATCCATGGAAGAGAACTATGCTGTGTGTTTCACTTCAGAAATGGAGTTAAATCCCAGGCTCTGTGTCTTCCTACAAGCACTACTCCGTTTCAGGTAAGGGCAGTCATTTTCAGTTCAAACGAACTACATCCTTCACGAATCTCACACGTTCCGCATCTTAAATGACAAGCATTGGATGTTAGAGGGCCTGTGCTTTGTATCAATTTCAGAAGCTGAGTTGGACTATATATGGTCCGTTTGTGTAGCAAACACCGTTCTTTTGTTCTCAGCACACTCACGTTTCATGCTGTCTTAGAGAATCTAGAAAGCAAGAGCGTGCTTCTTCCTCTAGAGCAGAGTGTGATCTATGGAAGAGAACTCTGCTGTGTGTTTCACTTCAGAAATGGAGTTCAATCCCAGGCTCTGTGTCTTCCTAAAAGCAAGACTTCGTTTCAAGTAAGGGCAGTTACTTTACAGCTCAAACGAACTACATCTTTCAAGAAGCTCACACGTTTCTCATCTTAACTGAAAAGCATTAGATGTTAGAGGACCTGTGGTTTGTATCAGTTTCAGAATCAGAGATGAACTAGATATGGTCCATATGTGTAGCAAACACCTTTCTTTTGTTCTCAGCACACTCACGTTTCATGCTGTCTTAGAGACTCTAGAAAGCAATACCATTCTTCTTGCTCTAAAGCAGAGTGCGATCTATGGACGAGAACTATGCTGTGTGTTTACATTCAGAAAGGGAGTTAAATCCCAGGCTCTGTGTATTCCCACATGCACAACTTCCTTTCAGGTAAGGGCAGTCACTTTTCAGCTCAAACGAACTACAATCGGTCACGAAGCTCACACGTTTCTCATGTTAACTGACAAGCATTGAATGTCAGAGGACCAGTGCTTTGTATCAGTTTCAGAAGCAGAGTTGGACTAGATATGGTGTGTATGTGTAGGAAACACCGTTCATTTGTTCTCAGCACACTCAAGTTTCCTGCTGTCTTAGAGAATCTAGAAAGCTAGAGCGTGCTTCTAGGTCTAAAGCAGAGTGTGATCAATGGATGAGGACTCTGTTGTGTGTTTCTCTTCAGAAATGGAGTTAAATCCCTGGCTCTGTGTCTTTCTACATGCAAGACTTCGTTTCAGGTAAGGGCAGTTACTTTACAGCTCTAACGAACTACATCGTTCACGAAGCTCACACGTTTCTCATCTTAACTGACAAGCATTGGATGTTAGAGGACCTTTGCTTTGTATCAATTTCAAGCAGAGTTGAGCAATATATGGTCCGTATGTATAGGAAACACCGTTCTTTTCTTCTGAGCACACTCACGTTTCCTGTTGTATTAGAGACTCTAGAAAGCAAGAGCGTTCTTCTTGCTCTAAAGCAGAGTGTGATCCATGGATGAGAACTGTATTGTGTTTCTCCCTTCTGCAATGGAGTTCAATCCCAGGCTCTGTGTCTTCCTACAAGCAAGACTTCGTCTCAGGTAAGGGAAGTCACTCTTCAGCTCAAACGAACTACATCGTTCACAAAGCTCACATGTTTCTCATCTTAACTGACAAGCATTGGATGTTAGAGGACCAGTACTTTGTATCAGTTTCAGAAGCAGAGTTGGACTAGATATGGTCCGTATGTGTAGAAAACACCGTTCATTTGTTCTAAGCACACTCAAGTTTCCTGCTGTCTTAGGGAATCTAGAAAGCTAGAGCGTGCTTCTTGCTCTAAAGCAGAGTGTGATCAATGGATGAGAACTCTGCTGTGTGTTTCACTTCAGAAATGGAGTTAAATCCCAGGCTCTGAGTCTTCCTACAAGCAAGACTTCTTTTCATTGAAGGGCAGTTACTTTACAGCTCAAACGAACTACATTGTTCACGAAGCTCACACGTTTCTCATCTAAACTACAAGCATTGGATATTAGAGGATCTCTGGTTTGTTTCAGTTTCAGAATTAGAGATGAACTAGATATGGTCCGTATGTGTAGGAAACACCGTTCTTTTGTTCTGAGCACACTCAAGTTTCTTGCTGTATTAGAGACTCTAGAAAGCAAGAGCAATCTTCTTGCTCTAAAGCAGAATGTGATCCATGGATGAGAACTATGCTGTGTGTTTCACTTCAGAAAAGGAGTTAAATCCCAGGCTCTGTGTTTTCCTATATGCACTACTTCGTTTCAGGTAAGGGCAGTAACTTTTCAGCTCAAATGAACTACATCGTTCACGAAGCTCACACGTTTCTCATGTTAAATGACAAGCATTGGATGTTAGAGGACCTGTGCTTTGTATCAATTTCAGAAGCAGAGTTGGACTAGATATGGTCCGTTTGTGTAGCAAACACCGTTCTTTTGTTCTCAGCACACTCACGTTTCATGCTGTCTTAGAGAATCTAGAAAGCAAAAGCGTGCTTCTTCCTCTAGAGCAGAGTGTGATCTATAAAGAGAACTCTGCTGTGTGTTTCACTTCAGAAATGGAGTTCAATCCCAGGCTCTGTGTCTTCCTACAAGCAAGACTTCGTTTCAAGTAAGGGCAGTTACTTTACAGCTCAAACGAACTACATCTTTCACGAAGCTCACACGTTTCTCATCTTAACTGAAAAGCATTAGATGTTAGAGGACCTGTGGTTTGTTTCAGTTTCAGAAGCAGAGTTGAACTAGATATGGTCCCTATGTGTAGGAAACACCGCTCTTTTGTTCTCAGCACACTCACCTTTCCTGCTGTCTTAGAAACTCTGGAAAGCAAGAGCGTGATTCTTGCTCTAAAGCAGAGTATTATCAAAGGATGAGAACTCTGCTGTGTGTTTCACTTCAGAAATGGAGTTAAATCCCAGGCTCTGAGTCTTCCTACAGGCAAGACTTCTTTTCAGGTAAGGGCAGTTACTTTACAGCTCAAACGAACTACATCGTTCAAGAAGCTCCCACGTTTCTCATCTTAAATGACAAACATTGGATGTTAGAGGACCTGTGGTTTGTATCAGTTTCAGAATCAGAGATGAACTAGATATGGTCCGTATGTGTAGCAAACACCGTTCTTTTGTTCTCAGCACACTCACGTTTCATGCTGTCTTAGAGACTCTAGAAAGCAAGAGCATTCTTCTTGCTCTAAAGCAGAGTGTGATCTATGGACGAGAACTATGCTGTGTGTTTACATTCAGAAAGGGAGTTAAATCCCAGGCTCTGTGTATTCCCACATGCACAACTTCCTTTCAGGTAAGGGCAGTCACTTTTCAGCTCAAACGAACTACAATCGGTCACGAAGCTCACACGTTTCTCATGTTAACTGACAAGCATTGAATGTCAGAGGACCAGTGCTTTGTATCAGTTTCAGAAGCAGAGTTGGACTAGATATGGTGCGTATGTGTAGGAAACACCGTTCATTTGTTCTCAGCACACTCAAGTTTCCTGCTGTCTTAGAGAATCTAGAAAGCTAGAGCGTGCTTCTAGCTCTAAAGCAGAGTGTGATCAATGGATGAGGACTCTGTTGTGTGTTTCTCTTCAGAAATGGAGTTAAATCCCTGGCTCTGTGTCTTCCTACATGCAAGACTTCGTTTCAGGTAAGGGCAGTTACTTTACAGCTCTAACGAACTACATCGTTCACGAAGCTCACACGTTTCTCATCTTAACTGACAAGCATTGGATGTTAGAGGACCTTTGCTTTGTATCAATTTCAAGCAGAGTTGAGCTATATATGGTCCGTATTTATAGGAAACACCGTTCTTTTCTTCTGAGCACACTCACGTTTCCTGTTGTATTAGAGACTCTAGAAAGCAAGAGCGTTCTTCTTGCTCTAAAGCAGAGTGTGATCCATGGATGAGAACTCTGTTGTGTTTTTCCCTTCTGAAATGGAGTTCAATCCCAGGCTCTATGTCTTTTTACAAGCAAGACTTCATTTCAGGTAAGGGAAGTCACTCTTCAGCTCAAACGAACTACATCGTTCACAAAGCTCACATATTTCTCATCTTAACTGACAATCATTGGATGTTAGAGGACCAGTACTTTGTATCAGTTTCAGAAGCAGAGTTGGACTAGATATGGTCCGTATGTGTAGAAAACACCGTTCATTTGTTCTAAGCACACTCAAGTTTCCTGCTGTCTTAGGGAATCTAGAAAGCTAGAGCGTGCTTCTTGCTCTAAAGCAGAGTGTGATCAATGGATGAGAACTCTGCTGTGTGTTTCACTTCAGAAATGGAGTTAAATCCCAGGCTCTGAGTCTTCCTACAAGCAAGAGTTCTTTTCATGTAAGGGCAGTTACTTTACAGCTCAAACGAACTACATTGTTCACGAAGCTCACACGTTTCTCATCTAAACTGACAAACATTGGATGTTAGAGGACCTGTGGTTTGTATCAGTTTCAGAATCAGAGATGAACTAGATATGGTCCGTATGTGTAGGAAACACCGTTCTTTTGTTCTGAGCACACTCAAGTTTCTTGCTGTATTAGAGACTCTAGAAAGCAAGAACATTCTTCTTGCTCTAACGCAGAGTGTGATCCATGGACGAGAACTATGCTGTGTGTTTACATTCAGAAAGGGAGTTAAATCCCAGGCTCTGTGTATTCCTACAAGCACTATTTCCTTTCAGGTAAGGGCAGTCACTTTTCAGCTCAAACGAGCTACATCCTTGACGAAGCTCACACGATTCTCATCTGAAATGACAAGCATTGGATGTTAGAGTACCTGTGCTTTGTATCAATTTCAGAAGCAGAGTTGGACTATATACGGTCCGTATGTGTAGCAAACACCGTTCTTTTCTTCTCAGCACACACAGGTTTCATGCTGTCTTAGACAATCTAGAAAGCAAGAGCGTGCTTCTTGCTCTAAAGCAGAGTGTGATCCATGGAAGAGAACTATGCTGTGTGTTTCACTTCAGAAATGGAGTTAAATCCCAGGCTCTGTGTCTTCCTACAAGCACTACTCCGTTTCAGGTAAGGGCAGTCATTTTCAGTTCAAACGAACTACATCCTTCACGAATCTCACACGTTCCGCATCTTAAATGACAAGCATTGGATGTTAGAGGACCTGTGCTTTGTATCAATTTCAGAAGCTGAGTTGGACTAGATATGGTCCGTTTGTGTAGCAAACACCGTTCTTTTGTTCTCAGCACACTCACGTTTCATGCTGTCTTAGAGACTCTGGAATGTTAGAGCGTGCTTCTTGCTCTAAAGCAGAGTGTGATCAATGGATGAGAACTCTGATGTGCGTTTCACTTCAGAAATGGAGTTAAATCCCAGGCTCTGAGTCTTCCTGCAAGGAAGACTTCGATTCAATTAAGGGCAGTCACTTTTCAGCTCAAACGAACTACATCGTTCACGAAGCTCACACGTTTCTCATCTTCACTGAGAAGCATTTGATGTTAGAGTACCTTTGCTTTGTATCAATTTCAGAAGCAGAGTTGGACTAGATACGGTCCGTATGTGTAGCAAACACCGTTCTTTTGTTCTCAGCACACTCAGGATTTATGCTGTCTTATACAATCTAGAAAGCAAGAGCGTGCTTCTTGCTCTAAAGCAGAGTGTGATCTATGGATTAGAACTCTGCTGTGTTTTCAATTCACAAATGGAGTTAAATCCCAAGCTCTGTGTCTTCCTACAAGCAAGACTTCATTTCAAGTAAGGGCATTCACTTCTCAACTCAAACGAACTACATCGTTCACAAAGCTCACACGTTTCTCATCTTAACTGACAAGCATTGAATGTTAGAGGACCAGTGCTTTGTATCAGTTTCAGAAGCAGAGTTGGACTAGATATGGTCCGTATGTGTAGGAAACACCGTTCTTTTGTTCTGAGCTCACTCAAGTTTCCTGCTGTATTAGAGAATTCAGAAGCAAGAGCGTGCTTCTTGCTCTAAAGCAGAGTGTGATCCATGGATGAGAACTATGCTGTGTGTTTCACTTCAGAAAAGGAGTTTAATCCCAGGCTCTGTGTCTTCCTACAAGCACTACTTCATTTCAGGTAAGGGCAGTCACTTTTCAGCTCAAACGAACTACATCGTTCACAAAGCTCACACGTTTCTCATGTTAAATGACAAGCATTGGATGTTAGAAGACCTGTGGTTTGAATCAGTTTCAGAATCAGAGATGAACTAGATATGGTCCGTATGTGTAGCAAACACCGTTCTTTTGTTCTCAGCACACTCATGTTTCATGCTGTCTTAGAGAATCTAGAAAGCAAGAGCGTGCTTCTTCCTCTAGAGCAGAGTGTGATCTAATCTATGGAAGAGAACTCTGCTGTGTGTTTCACTTCAGAAATGGAGTTCAATCCCAGGCTCTGTGTCTTCCTACAAGCAAGACTTCGTTTCAAGTAAGGGCAGTTACTTTACAGCTCAAACGAACTACATTTTTCAAGAAGCTCACACGTTTCTCATCTTAACTGAAAAGCATTAGATGTTAGAGGACCTGTGGTTTGTTTCAGTTTCAGAAGCAGAGTTGAACTAGATATGGTCCGTATGTGTAGGAAACACCGCTCTTTTGTTCTCAGCACACTCACGTTTCCTGCTGTCTTAGAAACTCTAGAAAGCAAGAGCGTGATTCTTGCTCTAAAGCTGAGTGTGATCAAAGGATGAGAACTCTGCTGTGTGTTTCACTTCAGAAATGGAGTTAAATCCCAGGCTCTGAGTCTTCCTACAGGCAAGACCTCTTTTCAGGTAAGGGCAGTGACTTTACATCTCAAACGAACTACATCGTTCAAGAAGCTCCCACGTTTCTCATCTTAAATGACAAATATTTGATGTTAGAGGACCTGTGGTTTGTATCAGTTTCAGAATCAGAGATGAACTAGATATGGTCCGTATGTGTAGCAAACACCGTTCTTTTGTTCTCAGCACACTCACGTTTCATGCTGTCTTAGAGACTCTAGAAAGCAAGAGCATTCTTCTTGCTCTAAAGCAGAGTGTGATCTATGGACGAGAACTATGCTGTGTGTTTACATTCAGAAAGGGAGTTAAATCCCAGGCTCTGTGTATTCCCACATGCACAACTTCCTTTCAGGTAAGGGCAGTCACTTTTCAGCTCAAACGAACTACAATCGGTCACGAAGCTCACACGTTTCTCATGTTAACTGACAAGCATTGAATGTCAGAGGACCAGTGCTTTGTATCAGTTTCAGAAGCAGAGTTGGACTAGATATGGTGCGTATGTGTAGGAAACACCGTTCATTTGTTCTCAGCACACTCAAGTTTCCTGCTGTCTTAGAGAATCTAGAAAGCTAGGGCGTGCTTCTAGCTCTAAAGCAGAGTGTGATCAATGGATGAGGACTCTGTTGTGTGTTTCTCTTCAGAAATGGAGTTAAATCCCTGGCTCTGTGTCTTCCTACATGCAAGACTTCGTTTCAGGTAAGGGCAGTTACTTTACAGCTCTAACGAACTACATCGTTCACGAAGCTCACACGTTTCTCATCTTAACTGACAAGCATTGGATGTTAGAGGACCTTTGCTTTGTATCAACTTCAAGCAGAGTTGAGCTAAATATGGTCCGTATTTATAGGAAACACCGTTCTTTTCTTCTGAGCACACTCACGTTTCCTGTTGTATTAGAGACTCTAGAAAGCAAGAGCGTTCTTCTTGCTCTAAAGCAGAGTGTGATCCATGGATGAGAACTCTGTTGTGTTTTTCCCTTCTGAAATGGAGTTCAATCCCAGGCTCTGTGTCTTCCTACAAGCAAGACTTCATTTCAGGTAAGGGAAGTCACTCTTCAGCTCAAACGAACTACATCGTTCACAAAGCTCACATGTTTCTCATCTTAACTGACAATCATTGGATGTTAGAGGACCAGTACTTTGTATCAGTTTCAGAAGCAGAGTTGGACTAGATATGGTCCGTATGTGTAGAAAACACCGTTCATTTGTTCTAAGCACACTCAAGTTTCCTGCTGTCTTAGGGAATCTAGAAAGCTAGAGCGTGCTTCTTGCTCTAAAGCAGAGTGTGATCAATGGATGAGAACTCTGCTGTGTGTTTCACTTCAGAAATGGAGTTAAATCCCAGGCTCTGAGTCTTCCTACAAGCAAGAGTTCTTTTCATGTAAGGGCGGTTACTTTACAGCTCAAACGAACTACATTGTTCACGAAGCTCACACGTTTCTCATCTAAACTGACAAACATTGGATGTTAGAGGACCTGTGGTTTGTATCAGTTTCAGAATCAGAGATGAACTAGATATGGTCCGTATGTGTAGGAAACACCGTTCTTTTGTTCTGAGCACACTCAAGTTTCTTGCTGTATTAGAGACTCTAGAAAGCAAGAACATTCTTCTTGCTCTAACGCAGAGTGTGATCCATGGACGAGAACTATGCTGTGTGTTTACATTCAGAAAGGGAGTTAAATCCCAGGCTCTGTGTATTCCTACAAGCACTATTTCCTTTCAGGTAAGGGCAGTCACTTTTCAGCTCAAACGAGCTACATCCTTGACGAAGCTCACACGATTCTCATCTGAAATGACAAGCATTGGATGTTAGAGTACCTGTGCTTTGTATCAATTTCAGAAGCAGAGTTGGACTATATACGGTCCGTATGTGTAGCAAACACCGTTCTTTTCTTCTCAGCACACACAGGTTTCATGCTGTCTTAGACAATCTAGAAAGCAAGAGCGTGCTTCTTGCTCTAAAGCAGAGTGTGATCCATGGAAGAGAACTATGCTGTGTGTTTCACTTCAGAAATGGAGTTAAATCCCAGGCTCTGTGTCTTCCTACAAGCACTACTCCGTTTCAGGTAAGGGCAGTCATTTTCAGTTCAAACGAACTACATCCTTCACGAATCTCACAGGTTCCGCATCTTAAATGACAAGCATTGGATGTTAGAGGACCTGTGCTTTGTATCAATTTCAGAAGCTGAGTTGGACTAGATATGGTCCGTTTGTGTAGCAAACACCGTTCTTTTGTTCTCAGCACACTCACGTTTCATGCTGTCTTAGAGACTCTAGAATGTTAGAGCGTGCTTCTTGCTCTAAAGCAGAGTGTGATCAATGGATGAGAACTCTGATGTGCGTTTCACTTCAGAAATGGAGTTAAATCCCAGGCTCTGAGTCTTCCTGCAAGGAAGACTTCGATTCAATTAAGGGCAGTCACTTTTCAGCTCAAACGAACTACATCGTTCACGAAGCTCACACGTTTCTCATCTTCACTGAGAAGCATTTGATGTTAGAGTACCTTTGCTTTGTATCAATTTCAGAAGCAGAGTTGGACTAGATACGGTCCGTATGTGTAGCAAACACCGTTCTTTTGTTCTCAGCACACTCAGGATTTATGCTGTCTTATACAATCTAGAAAGCAAGAGCGTGCTTCTTGCTCTAAAGCAGAGTGTGATCTATGGATTAGAACTCTGCTGTGTGTTTCAATTCACAAATGGAGTTAAATCCCAAGCTCTGTGTCTTCCTACAAGCAAGACTTCATTTCAAGTAAGGGCATTCACTTCTCAACTCAAACGAACTACATCGTTCACAAAGCTCACACGTTTCTCATCTTAACTGACAAGCATTGAATGTTAGAGGACCAGTGCTTTGTATCAGTTTCAGAAGCAGAGTTGGACTAGATATGGTCCGTATGTGTAGGAAACACCGTTCTTTTGTTCTGAGCTCACTCAAGTTTCCTGCTGTATTAGAGAATTCAGAAGCAAGAGCGTGCTTCTTGCTCTAAAGCAGAGTGTGATCCATGGATGAGAACTATGCTGTGTGTTTCACTTCAGAAAAGGAGTTTAATCCCAGGCTCTGTGCCTTCCTACAAGCACTACTTCATTTCAGGTAAGGGCAGTCACTTTTCAGCTCAAACGAACTACATCGTTCACAAAGCTCACACGTTTCTCATGTTAAATGACAAGCATTGGATGTTAGAAGACCTGTGGTTTGAATCAGTTTCAGAATCAGAGATGAACTAGATATGGTCCGTATGTGTAGCAAACACCGTTCTTTTGTTCTCAGCACACTCATGTTTCATGCTGTCTTAGAGAATCTAGAAAGCAAGAGCGTGCTTCTTCCTCTAGAGCAGAGTGTGATCTATGGAAGAGAACTCTGCTGTGTGTTTCACTTCAGAAATGGAGTTCAATCCCAGGCTCTGTGTCTTCCTACAAGCAAGACTTCGTTTCAAGTAAGGGCAGTTACTTTACAGCTCAAACGAACTACATTTTTCAAGAAGCTCACACGTTTCTCATCTTAACTGTAAAGCATTAGATGTTAGAGGACCTGTGGTTTGTTTCAGTTTCAGAAGCAGAGTTGAACTAGATATGGTCCGTATGTGTAGGAAACACCGCTCTTTTGTTCTCAGCACACTCACGTTTCCTGCTGTCTTAGAAACTCTAGAAAGCAAGAGCGTGATTCTTGCTCTAAAGCTGAGTGTGATCAAAGGATGAGAACTCTGCTGTGTGTTTCACTTCAGAAATGGAGTTAAATCCCAGGCTCTGAGTCTTCCTACAGGCAAGACCTCTTTTCAGGTAAGGGCAGTGACTTTACATCTCAAACGAACTACATCATTCAAGAAGCTCCCACGTTTCTCATCTTAAATGACAAGCATTGGATGTTAGAGGACCTGTGGTTTGTATCAGTTTCAGAATCAGAGATGAACTAGATATGGTCCATATGTGTAGCACACACCGTTCTTTTGTTCTCAGCACACTCACGTTTCATGCTGTCTTAGAGACTCTAGAAAGCAAGAGCATTCTTCTTGCTCTAAAGGAGATTGTGATCTATGGACGAGAACTATGCTGTGTTTTTACATTCAGAAAGGGAGTTAAATCCCAGGCTCTGTGTATTCCCACATGCACAACTTCCTTTCAGGTAAGGGCAGTCACTTTTCAGCTCAAACGAACTATAATCGGTCACGAAGCTCGCACGTTTCTCATGTTAACTGACAAGCATTGAATGTCAGAGGACCAGTGCTTTGTATCAGTTTCAGAAGCAGAGTTGGACTAGATATGGTGCGTATGTGTAGGAAACACCGTTCATTTGTTCTCAGCACACTCAAGTTTCCTGCTGTCTTAGAGAATCTAGAAAGCTAGAGCGTGCTTCTAGCTCTAAAGCAGAGTCTGATCAATGGATGAGGACTCTGTTGTGTGTTTCTCTTCAGAAATGGAGTTAAATTCCTGGCTCTGTGTCTTCCTACATGCAAGACTTCTTTTCATGTAAGGGCAGTTACTTTACAGCTCAAACGAACTACATTGTTCACGAAGCTCACACGTTTCTCATCTAAACTGACAAGCATTGGATGTTAGAGGATCTCTGGTTTGTTTCAGTTTCAGAATCAGAGATGAACTAGATATGGTCCGTATGTGTAGGAAACACCGTTCTTTTGTTCTGAGCACACTCAAGTTTCTTGCTGTATTAGAGACTCTAGAAAGCAAGAGCATTCTTCTTGCTCTGACGCAGAGTGTGATCCATGGACGAGAACTATGCTGTGTGTTTACATTCTGAAAGGGAGTTAAATCCCAGGCATTGTGTATTCCTACAAGCACTATTTCTTTCAGGTAAGGGCAGTCACTTTTCAGCTCAAATGAGCTACATCTTTGACGAAGCTCACACGATTCTCATCTGAAATGACAAGCATTGGATGTTAGAGTACCTGTGCTTTGTATCAATTTCAGAAGCAGAGTTGGACTATATACGGTCCGTATGTGTAGCAAACACCGTTCTTTTGTTCTCAGCACACTCAGGTTTCATGCTGTCTTAGACAATCTAGAAAGCAAGAGCGTGCTTCTTGCTCTAAAGCAGAGTGTGATCCATGGAAGAGAACTATGCTGTGTGTTTCACTTCAGAAATGGAGTTAAATCCCAGGCTCTGTGTCTTCCTACAAGCACTACTCCGTTTCAGGTAAGGGCAGTCATTTTCAGTTCAAACGAACTACATCCTTCACGAATCTCACACGTTCCGCATCTTAAATGACAAGCATTGGATGTTAGAGGGCCTGTGCTTTGTATCAATTTCAGAAGCTGTGTTGGACTAGATATGGTCCGTTTGTGTAGCAAACACCGTTCTTTTGTTCTCAGCACACTCACGTTTCATGCTGTCTTAGAGACTCTGGAATGTGAGAGCGTGCTTCTTGCTCTAAAGCAGAGTGTGATCAATGGATGAGAACTCTGATGTGCGTTTCACTTCAGAAATGGAGTTAAATCCCAGGCTCTGAGTCTTCCTGCAAGGAAGACTTCGATTCAAGTAAGGGCAGTCACTTTTCAGCTCAAACGAACTACATCGTTCACGAAGCTCACACGTTTCTCATCTTCACTGAGAAGCATTTGATGTTAGAGTACCTGTGCTTTGTATCAATTTCAGAAGCAGAGTTGGACTAGATACGGTACGTATGTGTAGCAAACACCGTTCTTTTGTTCTCAGCACACTCAGGTTTTATGCTGTCTTATACAATCTAGAAAGCAAGAGCGTGCTTCTTGCTCTAAAGCAGAGTGTGATCTATGGATTAGAACTCTGCTGTGTGTTTCACTTCAGAAATGGAGTTAAATCCCAGGCTCTGTGTCTTCCTACAAGCAAGACTTCATTTCAAGTAAGGGCATTCACTTCTCAACTCAAACGAACTACATCGTTCACAAAGCTCACACGTTTCTCATCTTAACTGACAAGCATTGAATGTTAGAGGACCAGTGCTTTTTATCAGTTTCAGAAGCAGAGTTGGACTAGATATGGTCCGTATGTGTAGGAAACACCGTTCTTTTGTTCTGAGCTCACTCAAGTTTCCTGCTGTATTAGAGAATTCAGAAGCAAGAGCGTGCTTCTTGCTCTAAAGCAGAGTGTGATCCATGGATGAGAACTATGCTGTGTGTTTCACTTCAGAAAAGGAGTTAAATCCCAGGCTCTGTGTCTTCCTACAAGCACTACTTCGTTTCAGGTAAGGGCAGTAACTTTTCAGCTCAAATGAACTACATCGTTCACGAAGCTCACACGTTTCTCATGTTAAATGACAAGCATTGGATGTTAGAGGACCTGTGCTTTGTATCAATTTCAGAAGCAGAGTTGGACTAGATATGATCCGTTTGTGTAGCAAACACCGTTCTTTTGTTCTCAGCACACTCACGTTTCATGCTGTCTTAGAGAATCTAGAAAGCAAGAGCGTGCTTCTTCCTCTAGAGCAGAGTGTGATCTATGGAAGAGAACTCTGCTGTGTGTTTCACTTCAGAAATGGAGTTCAATCCCAGGCTCTGTGTCTTCCTAAAAGCAAGACTTCGTTTCAAGTAAGGGCAGTTACTTTACAGCTCAAACGAACTACATCTTTCAAGAAGCTCACACGTTTCTCATCTTAACTGAAAAGCATTAGATGTTAGAGGACCTGTGGTTTGTATCAGTTTCAGAATCAGAGATGAACTAGATATGGTCCATATGTGTAGCAAACACCTTTCTTTTGTTCTCAGCACACTCACGTTTCATGCTGTCTTAGAGACTCTAGAAAGCAAGACCATTCTTCTTGCTCTAAAGCAGAGTGCGATCTATGGACGAGAACTATGCTGTGTGTTTACATTCAGAAAGGGAGTTAAATCCCAGGCTCTGTGTATTCCCACATGCACAACTTCCTTTCAGGTAAGGGCAGTCACTTTTCAGCTCAAACGAACTACAATCGGTCACGAAGCTCACACGTTTCTCATGTTAACTGACAAGCATTGAATGTCAGAGGACCAGTGCTTTGTATCAGTTTCAGAAGCAGAGTTGGACTAGATATGGTGTGTATGTGTAGGAAACACCGTTCATTTGTTCTCAGCACACTCAAGTTTCTTGCTGTCTTAGAGAATCTAGAAAGCTAGAGCGTGCTTCTAGCTCTAAAGCAGAGTGTGATCAATGGATGAGGACTCTGTTGTGTGTTTCTCTTCAGAAATGGAGTTAAATCCCTGGCTCTGTGTCTTTCTACATGCAAGACTTCGTTTCAGGTAAGGGCAGTTACTTTACAGCTCTAACGAACTACATCGTTCACGAAGCTCACACGTTTCTCATCTTAACTGACAAGCATTGGATGTTAGAGGACCTTTGCTTTGTATCAATTTCAAGCAGAGTTGAGCAATATATGGTCCGTATGTATAGGAAACACCGTTCTTTTCTTCTGAGCACACTCACGTTTCCTGTTGTATTAGAGACTCTAGAAAGCAAGAGCGTTCTTCTTGCTCTACAGCAGAGTGTGATCCATGGATGAGAACTGTATTGTGTTTCTCCCTTCTGAAATGGAGTTCAATCCCAGGCTCTGTGTCTTCCTACAAGCAAGACTTCGTCTCAGGTAAGGGAAGTCACTCTTCAGCTCAAACGAACTACATCGTTCACAAAGCTCACATGTTTCTCATCTTAACTGACAAGCATTGGATGTTAGAGGACCAGTACTTTGTATCAGTTTCAGAAGCAGAGTTGGACTAGATATGGTCCGTATGTGTAGAAAACACCGTTCATTTGTTCTAAGCACACTCAAGTTTCCTGCTGTCTTAGGGAATCTAGAAAGCTAGAGCGTGCTTCTTGCTCTAAAGCAGAGTGTGATCAATGGATGAGAACTCTGCTGTGTGTTTCACTTCAGAAATGGAGTTAAATCCCAGGCTCTGAGTCTTCCTACAAGCAAGACTTCTTTTCATTGAAGGGCAGTTACTTTACAGCTCAAACGAACTACATTGTTCACGAAGCTCACACGTTTCTCATCTAAACTACAAGCATTGGATATTAGAGGATCTCTGGTTTGTTTCAGTTTCAGAATTAGAGATGAACTAGATATGGTCCGTATGTGTAGGAAACACCGTTCTTTTGTTCTGAGCACACTCAAGTTTCTTGCTGTATTAGAGACTCTAGAAAGCAAGAGCAATCTTCTTGCGCTAAAGCAGAATGTGATCCATGGATGAGAACTATGCTGTGTGTTTCACTTCAGAAAAGGAGTTAAATCCCAGGCTCTGTGTTTTCCTATATGCACTACTTCGTTTCAGGTAAGGGCAGTAACTTTTCAGCTCAAATGAACTACATCGTTCACGAAGCTCACACGTTTCTCATGTTAAATGACAAGCATTGGATGTTAGAGGACCTGTGCTTTGTATCAATTTCAGAAGCAGAGTTGGACTAGATATGGTCCGTTTGTGTAGCAAACACCGTTCTTTTGTTCTCAGCACACTCACGTTTCATGCTGTCTTAGAGAATCTAGAAAGCAAAAGCGTGCTTCTTCCTCTAGAGCAGAGTGTGATCTATGGAAGAGAACTCTGCTGTGTGTTTCACCTCAGAAATGGAGTTCAATCCCAGGTTCTGGGTCTTCCTACAAGCAAGACTTCGTTTCAAGTAAGGGCAGTTACTTTACAGCTCAAACGAACTACATCTTTCACGAAGCTCACACGTTTCTCATCTTAACTGAAAAGCATTAGATGTTAGAGGACCTGTGGTTTGTTTCAGTTTCAGAAGCAGAGTTGAACTAGATGTGGTCCGTATGTGTAGCAAACACCGTTCTTTTGTTCTCAGCACACTCACGTTTCATGCTTTCTTAGAGACTCTAGAAAGCAACAGCATTCTTCTTGCTCTAAAGCAGAGTGTGATCTATGGACGAGAACTATGCTGTGTTTTTACATTCAGAAAGGGAGTTAAATCCCAGGCTCTGTGTATTCCCACATGCACAACTTCTTTTCAGGTAAGGGCAGTCACTTTTCAGCTCAAACGAACTATAATCGGTCACGAAGCTCACACGTTTCTCATGTTCACTGACAAGCATTGAATTTCAGAGGACCAGTGCTTTGTATCAGTTTCAGAAGCAGAGTTGGACTAGATATGGTGCGTATGTGTAGGAAACACCGTTCATTTGTTCTCAGCACACTCATGTTTCCTGCTGTCTTAGAGAATCTAGAAAGCTAGAGCGTGCTTCTAGCTCTAAAGCAGAGTGTGATCAATGGATGAGGACTCTGTTGTGTGTTTCTCTTCAGAAATGGAGTTAAATCCCTGGCTCTGTGTCTTCCTACATGCAAGAATTCTTTTCATGTAAGGGCAGTTACTTTACAGCTCAAACGAACTACATTGTTCATGAAGCTCACACGTTTCTCATCTAAACTGACAAGCATTGGATGTTAGAGGATCTCTGGTTTGTTTCAGTTTCAGAATCAGAGATGAACTAGATATGGTCCGTATGTGTAGGAAACACCGTTCTTTTGTTCTGTGCACACTCATGTTTCTTGCTGTATTAGAGACTCTAGAAAGCAAGAGCATTCTTCTTGCTCTAACGCAGAGTGTGATCCATGGACGAGAACTATGCTGTGTGTTTACATTCAGAAAGGGAGTTAAATCCCAGGCTCTGTGTATTCCTACAAGCACTATTTCCTTTCAGGTAAGGGCAGTCACTTTTCAGCTCAAACGAGCTACATCTTTGACGAAGCTCACATGATTCTCATCTGAAATGACAAGCATTGGATGTTAGAGTACCTGTGCTTTGTATCAATTTCAGAAGCAGAGTTGGACTATATACCGTCCGTATGTGTAGCAAACACCGTTCTTTTGTTCTCAGCACACTCAGGTTTCATGCTGTCTTAGACAATCTAGAAAGCAAGAGCGTGCTTCTTGCTCTAAAGCAGAGTGTGATCCATGGAAGAGAACTATGCTGTGTGTTTCACTTCAGAAATGGAGTTAAATCCCAGGCTCTGTGTCTTCCTACAAGCACTACTCCGTTTCAGGTAAGGGCAGTCATTTTCAGTTCAAACGAACTACATCCTTCACGAATCTCACACGTTCAGCATCTTAAATGACAAGCATTGGATGTTAGAGGACCTGTGCTTTGTATCAATTTCAGAAGCTGAGTTGGACTAGATATGGTCCTTTGTGTAGCAAACACCGTTCTTTTGTTCTCAGCACACTCACGTTTCATGCTGTCTTAGAGACTCTGGAATGTGAGAGCATGCTTCTTGCTCTAAAGCAGAGTGTGATCAATGGATGAGAACTCTGATGTGCGTTTCACTTCAGAAATGGAGTTAAATCCCTGGCTCTGAGTCTTCCTGCAAGGAAGACTTCGATTCAAGTAAGGGCAGTCACTTTTCAGCTCAAACGAACTACATCGTTCACAAAGCTCACACGTTTCTCATCTTCACTGAGAAGCATTTGATGTTAGAGTACCTGTGCTTTGTATCAATTTCAGAAGCAGAGTTGGACTATATACCGTCCGTATGTGTAGCAAACACCGTTCTTTTGTTCTCAGCACACTCAAGTTTCCTGCTGTATTAGAGAATTCAGAAGCAAGAGCGTGCTTCTTGCTCTAAAGCAGAGTGTGATCCATGGATGAGAACTATGCTGTGTGTTTCACTTCAGAAAAGGAGTTAAATCCCAGGCTCTGTGTCTTCCTACAAGCACTACTTCGTTTCAGGTAAGGGCAGTAACTTTTCAGCTCAAATGAACTACATCGTTCACGAAGCTCACACGTTTCTCATGTTAAATGACAAGCATTGGATGTTAGAGGACCTGTGCTTTGTATCAATTTCAGAAGCAGAGTTGGACTAGATATGATCCGTTTGTGTAGCAAACACCGTTCTTTTGTTCTCAGCACACTCACGTTTCATGCTGTCTTAGAGAATCTAGAAAGCAAGAGCGTGCTTCTTCCTCTAGAGCAGAGTGTGATCTATGGAAGAGAACTCTGCTGTGTGTTTCACTTCAGAAATGGAGTTCAATCCCAGGCTCTGTGTCTTCCTAAAAGCAAGACTTCGTTTCAAGTAAGGGCAGTTACTTTACAGCTCAAACGAACTACATCTTTCAAGAAGCTCACACGTTTCTCATCTTAACTGAAAAGCATTAGATGTTAGAGGACCTGTGGTTTGTATCAGTTTCAGAATCAGAGATGAACTAGATATGGTCCATATGTGTAGCAAACACCTTTCTTTTGTTCTCAGCACACTCACGTTTCATGCTGTCTTAGAGACTCTAGAAAGCAAGACCATTCTTCTTGCTCTAAAGCAGAGTGCGATCTATGGACGAGAACTATGCTGTGTGTTTACATTCAGAAAGGGAGTTAAATCCCAGGCTCTGTGTATTCCCACATGCACAACTTCCTTTCAGGTAAGGGCAGTCACTTTTCAGCTCAAACGAACTACAATCGGTCACGAAGCTCACACGTTTCTCATGTTAACTGACAAGCATTGAATGTCAGAGGACCAGTGCTTTGTATCAGTTTCAGAAGCAGAGTTGGACTAGATATGGTGTGTATGTGTAGGAAACACCGTTCATTTGTTCTCAGCACACTCAAGTTTCCTGCTGTCTTAGAGAATCTAGAAAGCTAGAGCGTGCTTCTAGCTCTAAAGCAGAGTGTGATCAATGGATGAGGACTCTGTTGTGTGTTTCTCTTCAGAAATGGAGTTAAATCCCTGGCTCTGTGTCTTTCTACATGCAAGACTTCGTTTCAGGTAAGGGCAGTTACTTTACAGCTCTAACGAACTACATCGTTCACGAAGCTCACACGTTTCTCATCTTAACTGACAAGCATTGGATGTTAGAGGACCTTTGCTTTGTATCAATTTCAAGCAGAGTTGAGCAATATATGGTCCGTATGTATAGGAAACACCGTTCTTTTCTTCTGAGCACACTCACGTTTCCTGTTGTATTAGAGACTCTAGAAAGCAAGAGCGTTCTTCTTGCTCTAAAGCAGAGTGTGATCCATGGATGAGAACTGTATTGTGTTTCTCCCTTCTGAAATGGAGTTCAATCCCAGGCTCTGTGTCTTCCTACAAGCAAGACTTCGTCTCAGGTAAGGGAAGTCACTCTTCAGCTCAAACGAACTACATCGTTCACAAAGCTCACATGTTTCTCATCTTAACTGACAAGCATTGGATGTTAGAGGACCAGTACTTTGTATCAGTTTCAGAAGCAGAGTTGGACTAGATATGGTCCGTATGTGTAGAAAACACCGTTCATTTGTTCTAAGCACACTCAAGTTTCCTGCTGTCTTAGGGAATCTAGAAAGCTAGAGCGTGCTTCTTGCTCTAAAGCAGAGTGTGATCAATGGATGAGAACTCTGCTGTGTGTTTCACTTCAGAAATGGAGTTAAATCCCAGGCTCTGAGTCTTCCTACAAGCAAGACTTCTTTTCATTGAAGGGCAGTTACTTTACAGCTCAAACGAACTACATTGTTCACGAAGCTCACACGTTTCTCATCTAAACTACAAGCATTGGATATTAGAGGATCTCTGGTTTGTTTCAGTTTCAGAATTAGAGATGAACTAGATATGGTCCGTATGTGTAGGAAACACCGTTCTTTTGTTCTGAGCACACTCAAGTTTCTTGCTGTATTAGAGACTCTAGAAAGCAAGAGCAATCTTCTTGCGCTAAAGCAGAATGTGATCCATGGATGAGAACTATGCTGTGTGTTTCACTTCAGAAAAGGAGTTAAATCCCAGGCTCTGTGTTTTCCTATATGCACTACTTCGTTTCAGGTAAGGGCAGTAACTTTTCAGCTCAAATGAACTACATCGTTCACGAAGCTCACACGTTTCTCATGTTAAATGACAAGCATTGGATGTTAGAGGACCTGTGCTTTGTATCAATTTCAGAAGCAGAGTTGGACTAGATATGGTCCGTTTGTGTAGCAAACACCGTTCTTTTGTTCTCAGCACACTCACGTTTCATGCTGTCTTAGAGAATCTAGAAAGCAAAAGCGTGCTTCTTCCTCTAGAGCAGAGTGTGATCTATGGAAGAGAACTCTGCTGTGTGTTTCACCTCAGAAATGGAGTTCAATCCCAGGTTCTGGGTCTTCCTACAAGCAAGACTTCGTTTCAAGTAAGGGCAGTTACTTTACAGCTCAAACGAACTACATCTTTCACGAAGCTCACACGTTTCTCATCTTAACTGAAAAGCATTAGATGTTAGAGGACCTGTGGTTTGTTTCAGTTTCAGAAGCAGAGTTGAACTAGATGTGGTCCGTATGTGTAGGAAACACCGCTCTTTTGTTCTCAGCACACTCATGTTTCCTGCTGTCTTAGAAACTCTAGAAAGCAAGAGCGTGATTCTTGCTCTAAAGCAGAGTATGATCAAAGGATGAGAACTCTGCTGTGTGTTTCACTTCAGAAATGGAGTTACATCCCAGGCTCTGAGTCTTCCTACAGGCAAGACTTCTTTTCAGGTAAGGGCAGTGACTTTACATCTCAAACGAACTACATCGTTCAAGAAGCTACCACGTTTCTCATCTTAAATGACAAACATTGGATGTTAGAGGACCTGTGGTTTGTATCAGTTTCAGAATCAGAGATGAACTAGATATGGTCCGTATGTGTAGCAAACACCGTTCTTTTGTTCTCAGCACACTCACGTTTCATGCTTTCTTAGAGACTCTAGAAAGCAACAGCATTCTTCTTGCTCTAAAGCAGAGTGTGATCTATGGACGAGAACTATGCTGTGTTTTTACATTCAGAAAGGGAGTTAAATCCCAGGCTCTGTGTATTCCCACATGCACAACTTCTTTTCAGGTAAGGGCAGTCACTTTTCAGCTCAAACGAACTATAATCGGTCACGAAGCTCACACGTTTCTCATGTTCACTGACAAGCATTGAATGTCAGAGGACCAGTGCTTTGTATCAGTTTCAGAAGCAGAGTTGGACTAGATATGGTGCGTATGTGTAGGAAACACCGTTCATTTGTTCTCAGCACACTCATGTTTCCTGCTGTCTTAGAGAATCTAGAAAGCTAGAGCGTGCTTCTAGCTCTAAAGCAGAGTGTGATCAATGGATGAGGACTCTGTTGTGTGTTTCTCTTCAGAAATGGAGTTAAATCCCTGGCTCTGTGTCTTCCTACATGCAAGAATTCTTTTCATGTAAGGGCAGTTACTTTACAGCTCAAACGAACTACATTGTTCATGAAGCTCACACGTTTCTCATCTAAACTGACAAGCATTGGATGTTAGAGGATCTCTGGTTTGTTTCAGTTTCAGAATCAGAGATGAACTAGATATGGTCCGTATGTGTAGGAAACACCGTTCTTTTGTTCTGTGCACACTCATGTTTCTTGCTGTATTAGAGACTCTAGAAAGCAAGAGCATTCTTCTTGCTCTAACGCAGAGTGTGATCCATGGACGAGAACTATGCTGTGTGTTTACATTCAGAAAGGGAGTTAAATCCCAGGCTCTGTGTATTCCTACAAGCACTATTTCCTTTCAGGTAAGGGCAGTCACTTTTCAGCTCAAACGAGCTACATCTTTGACGAAGCTCACATGATTCTCATCTGAAATGACAAGCATTGGATGTTAGAGTACCTGTGCTTTGTATCAATTTCAGAAGCAGAGTTGGACTATATACCGTCCGTATGTGTAGCAAACACCGTTCTTTTGTTCTCAGCACACTCAGGTTTCATGCTGTCTTAGACAATCTAGAAAGCAAGAGCGTGCTTCTTGCTCTAAAGCAGAGTGTGATCCATGGAAGAGAACTATGCTGTGTGTTTCACTTCAGAAATGGAGTTAAATCCCAGGCTCTGTGTCTTCCTACAAGCACTACTCCGTTTCAGGTAAGGGCAGTCATTTTCAGTTCAAACGAACTACATCCTTCACGAATCTCACACGTTCAGCATCTTAAATGACAAGCATTGGATGTTAGAGGACCTGTGCTTTGTATCAATTTCAGAAGCTGAGTTGGACTAGATATGGTCCTTTGTGTAGCAAACACCGTTCTTTTGTTCTCAGCACACTCACGTTTCATGCTGTCTTAGAGACTCTGGAATGTGAGAGCATGCTTCTTGCTCTAAAGCAGAGTGTGATCAATGGATGAGAACTCTGATGTGCGTTTCACTTCAGAAATGGAGTTAAATCCCTGGCTCTGAGTCTTCCTGCAAGGAAGACTTCGATTCAAGTAAGGGCAGTCACTTTTCAGCTCAAACGAACTACATCGTTCACGAAGCTCACACGTTTCTCATCTTCACTGAGAAGCATTTGATGTTAGAGTACCTGTGCTTTGTATCAATTTCAGAAGCAGAGTTGGACTAGATACGGTCCGTATGTGTAGCAAACACCGTTCTTTTGTTCTCAGCACACTCAGGTTTTATGCTGTCTTATACAATCTAGAAAGCAAGAGCGTGCTTCTTGCTCTAAAGCAGAGTGTGATCTATGGATTAGAACTCTGCTGTGTGTTTCACTTCAGAAATGGAGTTAAATCCCAGGTTCTGTGTCTTCCTACAAGCAAGACTTCATTTCAAGTAAGGGCATTCACTTCTCAACTCAAACGAACTACATCGTTCACAAAGCTCACACGTTTCTCATCTTAACTGACAAGCATTGAATGTTAGAGGACCAGTGCTTTTTATCAGTTTCAGAAGCAGAGTTGGACTAGATATGGTCCGTATGTGTAGGAAACACCGTTCTTTTGTTCTGAGCTCACTCAAGTTTCCTGCTGTATTAGAGAATTCAGAAGCAAGAGCGTGCTTCTTGCTCTAAAGCAGAGTGTGATCCATGGATGAGAACTATGCTGTGTGTTTCACTTCAGAAAAGGAGTTAAATCCCAGGCTCTGTGTCTTCCTACAAGCACTACTTCGTTTCAGGTAAGGGCAGTAACTTTTCAGCTCAAATGAACTACATCGTTCACGAAGCTCACACGTTTCTCATGTTAAATGACAAGCATTGGATGTTAGAGGACCTGTGCTTTGTATCAATTTCAGAAGCAGAGTTGGACTAGATATGGTCCGTTTGTGTAGCAAACACCGTTCTTTTGTTCTCAGCACACTCAGGTTTCATGCTGTCTTAGACAATCTAGAGAGCAAGAGCGTGCTTCTTCCTCTAGAGCAGAGTGTGATCTATGGAAGAGAACTCTGCTGTGTGTTTCACTTCAGAAATGGAGTTCAATCCCAGGCTCTGTGTCTTCCTACAAGCAAGACTTCGTTTCAAGTAAGGGCAGTTACTTTACAGCTCAAACGAACTACATCTTTCAAGAAGCTCACACGTTTCTCATCTTAACTGAAAAGCATTAGATGTTAGAGGACCTGTGGTTTGTTTCAGTTTCAGAAGCAGAGTTGAACTAGATATGGTCCGTATGTGTAGGAAACACCGCTCTTTTGTTCTCAGCACAATCACGTTACCTGCTGTCTTAGAAACTCTAGAAAGCAAGAGCGTGATTCTTGCTCTAAAGCTGAGTGTGATCAAAGGATGAGAACTATGCTGTGTGTTTACATTCAGAAAGGGAGTTAAATCCCAGGCTCTGTGTATTCCCACATGCACAACTTTCTTTCAGGTAAGGGCAGTCACTTTTCAGCTCAAACGAACTACAATCGGTCACGAAGCTCACACGTTTCTCATGTTAACTGACAAGCATTGAATGTCAGAGGACCAGTGCTTTGTATCAGTTCCAGAAGCAGAGTTGGACTAGATATGGTGCGTATGTGGAGGAAACACCGTTCATTTGTTCTCAGCACACTCATGTTTCCTGCTGTCTTAGAGAATCTAGAAAGCTAGAGCGTGCTTCTTGCTCTAAAGCAGAGTGTGATCAATGGATGAGGACTCTGTTGTGTGTTTCTCTTCAGAAATGGAGTTAAATCCCTGGCTCTGTGTCTTCCTACATGCAAGACTTCTTTTCATGTAAGGGCAGTTAATTTACAGCTCAAAAGAACTACATTGTTCACGAAGCTCACACGTTTCTCATCTAAACTTACAAGCATTGGATGTTAGAGGTTCTCTGGTTTGTTTCAGTTTCAGAATCAGAGATGAACTAGATATGGTCCGTATGTGTAGGAAACACCGTTCTTTTGTTCTGAGCACACTCAAGTTTCTTGCTGTATTAGAGACTCTAGAAAGCAAGAGCATTCTTCTTGCTCTAACGCAGAGTGTGATCCATGGACGAGAACTATGCTGTGTGTTTACATTCAGAAAGGGAGTTAAATCCCAGGCTCTGTGTATTCCTACAAGCACTATTTCCTTTCAGGTAAGGGCAGTCACTTTTCAGCTCAAACGAACTACATCGTTCACGAAGCTCAAACGTTTCTCATCTTCACTGAGAAGCATTTGATGTTAGAGTACCTGTGCTTTGTATCAATTTCAGAAGCAGATTTGGACTAGATACGGTCCGTATGTGTAGCAAACACCGTTCTTTTGTTCTCAGCACACTCAGGTTTTATGCTGTCTTATACAATCTAGAAAGCAAGAGCGTGCTTCTTGCTCTAAAGCAGAGTGTGATCTATGGATTAGAACTCTGCTGTGTGTTTCACTTCAGAAATGGAGTTAAATCCCAGGCTCTGTGTCTTCCTACAAGCAAGACTTCATTTCAAGTAAGGGCATTCACTTCTCAACTCAAACAAACTACATCGTTCACAAAGCTCACACGTTTCTCATCTTAACTGACAAGCATTGAATGCTAGAGGACCAGTGCTTTTTATCAGTTTCAGAAGCAGAGTTGGACTAGATATGGTCCGTATGTGTAGGAAACTCCGTTCTTTTGTTCTGAGCTCACTCAAGTTTCCTGCTGTATTAGAGAATTCAGAAGCAAGAGCGTGCTTCTTGCTCTAAAGCAGAGTGTGATCCATGGATGAGAACTATGCTGTGTGTTTCACTTCAGAAAAGGAGTTAAATCCCAGGCTCTGTGTCTTCCTACAAGCACTACTTCGTTTCAGGTAAGGGCAGTAACTTTTCAGCTCAAATGAACTACATCGTTCACGAAGCTCACACGTTTCTCATGTTAAATGACAAGCATTGGATGTTAGAGGACCTGTGCTTTGTATCAATTTCAGAAGCAGAGTTGGACTAGATATGGTCCGTTTGTGTAGCAAACACCGTTCTTTTGTTCTCAGCACACTCACGTTTCATGCTGTCTTAGAGAATCTAGAAAGCAAGAGCGTGCTTCTTCCTCTAGAGCAGAGTGTGATCTATGGAAGAGAACTCTGCTGTGTGTTTCACTTCAGAAATGGAGTTCAATCCCAGGCTCTGTGTCTTCCTAAAAGCAAGACTTCGTTTCAAGTAAGGGCAGTTACTTTACAGCTCAAACGAACTACATCTTTCAAGAAGCTCACACGTTTCTCATCTTAACTGAAAAGCATTAGATGTTAGAGGACCTGTGGTTTGTATCAGTTTCAGAATCAGAGATGAACTAGATATGGTCCATATGTGTAGCAAACACCTTTCTTTTGTTCTCAGCACACTCACGTTTCATGCTGTCTTAGAGACTCTAGAAAGCAAGACCATTCTTCTTGCTCTAAAGCAGAGTGTGATCTATGGACGAGAACTATGCTGTGTGTTTACATTCAGAAAGGGAGTTAAATCCCAGGCTCTGTGTATTCCCACATGCACAACTTCCTTTCAGGTAAGGGCAGTCACTTTTCAGCTCAAACGAACTACAATCGGTCACGAAGCTCACACGTTTCTCATGTTAGCTGACAAGCATTGAATGTCAGAGGACCAGTGCTTTGTATCAGTTTCAAAGCAGAGTTGGACTAGATATGGTGTGTATGTGTAGGAAACACCGTTCATTTGTTCTCAGCACACTCAAGTTTCCTGCTGTCTTAGAGAATCTAGAAAGCTAGAGCGTGCTTCTAGCTCTAAAGCAGAGTGTGATCAATGGATGAGGACTCTGTTGTGTGTTTCTCTTCAGAAATGGAGTTAAATCCCTGGCTCTGTGTCTTTCTACATGCAAGACTTCGTTTCAGGTAAGGGCAGTTACTTTACAGCTCTAACGAACTACATCGTTCACGAAGCTCACACGTTTCTCATCTTAACTGACAAGCATTGGATGTTAGAGGACCTTTGCTTTGTATCAATTTCAAGCAGAGTTGAGCAATATATGGTCCGTATGTATAGGAAACACCGTTCTTTTCTTCTGAGCACACTCACGTTTCCTGTTGTATTAGAGACTCTAGAAAGCAAGAGCGTTCTTCTTGCTCTAAAGCAGAGTGTGATCCATGGATGAGAACTGTATTGTGTTTCTCCCTTCAGAAATGGAGTTCAATCCCAGGCTCTGTGTCTTCCTACAAGCAAGACTTCGTCTCAGGTAAGGGAAGTCACTCTTCAGCTCAAAAGAACTACATCGTTCACAAAGCTCACATGTTTCTCATCTTAACTGACAAGCATTGGATGTTAGAGGACCAGTACTTTGTATCAGTTTCAGAAGCAGAGTTGGACTAGATATGGTCCGTATGTGTAGAAAACACCGTTCATTTGTTCTAAGCACACTCAAGTTTCCTGCAGTCTTAGGGAATCTAGAAAGCTAGAGCGTGCTTCTTGCTCTAAAGCAGAGTGTGATCAATGGATGAGAACTCTGCTGTGTGTTTCACTTCAGAAATGGAGTTAAATACCAGGCTCTGAGTCTTCCTACAAGCAAGACTTCTTTTCATTGAAGGGCAGTTACTTTACAGCTCAAACGAACTACATTGTTCACGAAGCTCACACGTTTCTCATCTAAACTACAAGCATTGGATATTAGAGGACCTGTGGTTTGTATCAGTTTCAGAATCAGAGATGAACTAGATATGGTCCGTATGTGTAGGAAACACCATTCTTTTGTTCTGAGCACACTCAAGTTTCTTGTTGTATTAGAGACTCTAGAAAGCAAGAGCAATCTTCTTGCTCTAAAGCAGAATGTGATCCATGGATGAGAACTATGCTGTGTGTTTCACTTCAGAAAAGGAGTTAAATCCCAGGCTCTGTGTTTTCCTATATGCACTACTTCGTTTCAGGTAAGGGCAGTAACTTTTCAGCTCAAATGAACTACATCGTTCACGAAGCTCACACGTTTCTCATGTTAAATGACAAGCATTGGATGTTAGAGGACCTGTGCTTTGTATCAATTTCAGAAGCAGAGTTGGACTAGATATGGTCCGTTTGTGTAGCAAACACCGTTCTTTTGTTCTCAGCACACTCACGTTTCATGCTGTCTTAGAGAATCTAGAAAGCAAAAGCGTGCTTCTTCCTCTAGAGCAGAGTGTGATCTATGGAAGAGATCTCTGCTGTGTGTTTCACCTCAGAAATGGAGTTCAATCCCAGGTTCTGGGTCTTCCTACAAGCAAGACTTCGTTTCAAGTAAGGGCAGTTACTTTACAGCTCAAACGAACTACATCTTTCACGAAGCTCACACGTTTCTCATCTTAACTGAAAAGCATTAGATGTTAGAGGACCTGTGGTTTGTTTCAGTTTCAGAAGCAGAGTTGAACTAGATGTGGTCCGTATGTGTAGGAAACACCGCTCTTTTGTTCTCAGCACACTCATGTTTCCTGCTGTCTTAGAAACTCTAGAAAGCAAGAGCGTGATTCTTGCTCTAAAGCAGAGTATGATCAAAGGATGAGAACTCTGCTGTGTGTTTCACTTCAGAAATGGAGTTACATCCCAGGCTCTGAGTCTTCCTACAGGCAAGACTTCTTTTCAGGTAAGGGCAGTGACTTTACATCTCAAACGAACTACATCGTTCAAGAAGCTACCACGTTTCTCATCTTAAATGACAAACATTGGATGTTAGAGGACCTGTGGTTTGTATCAGTTTCAGAATCAGAGATGAACTAGATATGGTCCGTATGTGTAGCAAACACCGTTCTTTTGTTCTCAGCACACTCACGTTTCATGCTTTCTTAGAGACTCTAGAAAGCAACAGCATTCTTCTTGCTCTAAAGCAGAGTGTGATCTATGGACGAGAACTATGCTGTGTTTTTACATTCAGAAAGGGAGTTAAATCCCAGGCTCTGTGTATTCCCACATGCACAACTTCTTTTCAGGTAAGGGCAGTCACTTTTCAGCTCAAACGAACTATAATCGGTCACGAAGCTCACACGTTTCTCATGTTCACTGACAAGCATTGAATGTCAGAGGACCAGTGCTTTGTATCAGTTTCAGAAGCAGAGTTGGACTAGATATGGTGCGTATGTGTAGGAAACACCGTTCATTTGTTCTCAGCACACTCATGTTTCCTGCTGTCTTAGAGAATCTAGAAAGCTAGAGCGTGCTTCTAGCTCTAAAGCAGAGTGTGATCAATGGATGAGGACTCTGTTGTGTGTTTCTCTTCAGAAATGGAGTTAAATCCCTGGCTCTGTGTCTTCCTACATGCAAGAATTCTTTTCATGTAAGGGCAGTTACTTTACAGCTCAAACGAACTACATTGTTCATGAAGCTCACACGTTTCTCATCTAAACTGACAAGCATTGGATGTTAGAGGATCTCTGGTTTGTTTCAGTTTCAGAATCAGAGATGAACTAGATATGGTCCGTATGTGTAGGAAACACCGTTCTTTTGTTCTGTGCACACTCATGTTTCTTGCTGTATTAGAGACTCTAGAAAGCAAGAGCATTCTTCTTGCTCTAACGCAGAGTGTGATCCATGGACGAGAACTATGCTGTGTGTTTACATTCAGAAAGGGAGTTAAATCCCAGGCTCTGTGTATTCCTACAAGCACTATTTCCTTTCAGGTAAGGGCAGTCACTTTTCAGCTCAAACGAGCTACATCTTTGACGAAGCTCACACGATTCTCATCTGAAATGACAAGCATTGGATGTTAGAGTACCTGTGCTTTGTATCAATTTCAGAAGCAGAGTTGGACTATATACGGTCCGTATGTGTAGCAAACACCGTTCTTTTGTTCTCAGCACACTCAGGTTTCATGCTGTCTTAGACAATCTAGAAAGCAAGAGCGTGCTTCTTGCTCTAAAGCAGAGTGTGATCCATGGAAGAGAACTATGCTGTGTGTTTCACTTCAGAAATGGAGTTAAATCCCAGGCTCTGTGTCTTCCTACAAGCACTACTCCGTTTCAGGTAAGGGCAGTCATTTTCAGTTCAAACGAACTACATCCTTCACGAATCTCACACGTTCCGCATCTTAAATGACAAGCATTGGATGTTAGAGGACCTGTGCTTTGTATCAATTTCAGAAGCTGAGTTGGACTAGATATGGTCCGTTTGTGTAGCAAACACCGTTCTTTTGTTCTCAGCACACTCACGTTTCATGCTGTCTTAGAGACTCTGGAATGTGAGAGCATGCTTCTTGCTCTAAAGCAGAGTGTGATCAATGGATGAGAACTCTGATGTGCGTTTCACTTCAGAAATGGAGTTAAATCCCTGGCTCTGAGTCTTCCTGCAAGGAAGACTTCGATTCAAGTAAGGGCAGTCACTTTTCAGCTCAAACGAACTACATCGTTCACGAAGCTCACACGTTTCTCATCTTCACTGAGAAGCATTTGATGTTAGAGTACCTGTGCTTTTTATCAATTTCAGAAGCAGAGTTGGACTAGATACGGTCCGTATGTGTAGCAAACACCGTTCTTTTGTTCTCAGCACACTCAGGTTTTATGCTGTCTTATACAATCTAGAAAGCAAGAGCGTGCTTCTTGCTCTAAAGCAGAGTGTGATCTATGGATTAGAACTCTGCTGTGTGTTTCACTTCAGAAATGGAGTTAAATCCCAGGCTCTGTGTCTTCCTACAAGCAAGACTTCATTTCAAGTAAGGGCATTCACTTCTCAACTCAAACGAACTACATCGTTCACAAAGCTCACACGTTTCTCATCTTAACTGACAAGCATTGAATGTTAGAGGACCAGTGCTTTGTATCAGTTTCAGAAGCAGAGTTGGACTAGATATGGTCCGTATGTGTAGGAAACACCATTCTTTTGTTCTGAGCTCACTCAAGTTTCCTGCTGTATTAGAGAATTCAGAAGCAAGAGCGTGCTTCTTGCTCTAACGCAGAGTGTGATCCATGGACGAGAACTATGCTGTGTGTTTCACTTCAGAAATGGAGTTCAATCCCAGGCTCTGTGTCTTCCTACAAGCAAGACTTCGTTTCAAGTAAGGGCAGTTACTTTACAGCTCAAACGAACTACATCTTTCAAGAAGCTCACACGTTTCTCATCTTAACTGAAAAGCATTAGATGTTAGAGGACCTGTGGTTTGTTTCAGTTTCAGAAGCAGATTTGAACTAGATATGGTCCGTATGTGTAGGAAACACCGCTCTTTTGTTCTCAGCACACTCACGTTACCTGCTGTCTTAGAAACTCTAGAAAGCAAGAGCGTGATTCTTGCTCTAAAGCTGAGTGTGATCAAAGGATGAGAACTATGCTGTGTGTTTACATTCAGAAAGGGAGTTAAATCCCAGGCTCTGTGTATTCCCACATGCACAACTTTCTTTCAGGTAAGGGCAGTCACTTTTCAGCTCAAACGAACTACAATCGGTCACGAAGCTCACACGTTTCTCATGTTAACTGACAAGCATTGAATGTCAGAGGACCAGTGCTTTGTATCAGTTTCAGAAGCAGAGTTGGACTAGATATGGTGCGTATGTGGAGGAAACACCGTTCATTTGTTCTCAGCACACTCATGTTTCCTGCTGTCTTAGAGAATCTAGAAAGCTAGAGCGTGCTTCTTGCTCTAAAGCAGAGTGTGATCAATGGATGAGGACTCTGTTGTGTGTTTCTCTTCAGAAATGGAGTTAAATCCCTGGCTCTGTGTCTTCCTACATGCAAGACTTCTTTTCATGTAAGGGCAGTTAATTTACAGCTCAAACGAACTACATTGTTCACGAAGCTCACACGTTTCTCATCTAAACTGACAAGCATTGGATGTTAGAGGATCTCTGGTTTGTTTCAGTTTCAGAATCAGAGATGAACTAGATATGGTCCGTATGTGTAGGAAACACCGTTCTTTTGTTCTGAGCACACTCAAGTTTCTTGCTGTATTAGAGACTCTAGAAAGCAAGAGCATTCTTCTTGCTCTAACGCAGAGTGTGATCCATGGACGAGAACTATGCTGTGTGTTTACATTCAGAAAGGGAGTTAAATCCCAGGCTCTGTGTATTCCTACAAGCACTATTTCCTTTCAGGTAAGGGCAGTCACTTTTCAGCTCAAACGAGCTACATCTTTGACGAAGCTCACACGATTCTCATCTGAAATGACAAGCATTGGATGTTAGAGTACCTGTGCTTTGTATCAATTTCAGAAGCAGAGTTGGACTAGATACGGTCCGTATGTGTAGCAAACACCGTTCTTTTGTTCTCAGCACACTCAGGTTTCATGCTGTCTTAGAAACTCTAGAAAGCAAGAGCGTGCTTCTTGCTCTAAAGCAGAGTGTGATCCATGGAAGAGAACTATGCTGTGTGTTTCACTTCAGAAATGGAGTTAAATCCCAGGCTCTGTGTCTTCCTACAAGCACTACTCCGTTTCAGGTAAGGGCAGTCATTTTCAGTTCAAACGAACTACATCCTTCACGAATCTCACACGTTCCGCATCTTAAATGACAAGCATTGGATGTTAGAGGACCTGTGCTTTGTATCAATTTCAGAAGCTGAGTTGGACTAGATATGGTCCGTTTGTGTAGCAAACACCGTTCTTTTGTTCTCAGCACACTCACGTTTCATGCTGTCTTAGAGACTCTGGAATGTGAGAGCGTGCTTCTTGCTCTAAAGCAGAGTGTGATCAATGGATGAGAACTCTGATGTGCGTTTCACTTCAGAAATGGAGTTAAATCCCAGGCTCTGAGTCTTCCTGCAAGGAAGACTTCGATTCAAGTAAGGGCAGTCACTTTTCAGCTCAAACGAACTACATCGTTCACGAAGCTCACACGTTTCTCATCTTCACTGAGAAGCATTTGATGTTAGAGTACCTGTGCTTTGTATCAATTTCAGAAGCAGAGTTGGACTAGATACGGTCCGTATGTGTAGCAAACACCGTTCTTTTGTTCTCAGCACACTCAGGTTTTATGCTGTCTTATACAATCTAGAAAGCAAGAGAGTGCTTCTTGCTCTAAAGCAGAGTGTGATCTATGGATTAGAACTCTGCTGTGTGTTTCACTTCAGAAATGGAGTTAAATCCCAGGCTCTGTGTCTTCCTACAAGCAAGACTTCATTTCAAGTAAGGGCATTCACTTCTCAACTCAAACGAACTACATCGTTCACAAAGCTCACACGTTTCTCATCTTAACTGACAAGCATTGAATGTTAGAGGACCAGTGCTTTTTATCAGTTTCAGAAGCAGAGTTGGACTAGATATGGTCCGTATTTGTAGGAAACACCGTTCTTTTGTTCTGAGCTCACTCAAGTTTCCTGCTGTATTAGAAACTCTAGAAAGCAAGAGCGTGATTCTTGCTCTAAAGCAGAGTATGATCAAAGGATGAGAACTCTGCTGTGTGTTTCACTTCAGAAATGGAGTTACATCCAAGGCTCTGAGTCTTCCTACAGGCAAGACTTCTTTTCAGGTAAGGGCAGTGACTTTACATCTCAAACGAACTACATCGTTCAAGAAGCTACCACGTTTCTCATCTTAAATGACAAACATTGGATGTTAGAGGACCTGTGGTTTGTATCAGTTTCAGAATCAGAGATGAACTAGATATGGTCCGTATGTGTAGCAAACACCGTTCTTTTGTTCTCAGCACACTCACGTTTCATGCTTTCTTAGAGACTCTAGAAAGCAAGAGCATTCTTCTTGCTCTAAAGCAGAGTGTGATCTATGGACGAGAACTATGCTGTGTTTTTACATTCAGAAAGGGAGTTAAATCCCAGGCTCTGTGTATTCCCACATGCACAACTTCTTTTCAGGTAAGGGCAGTCACTTTTCAGCTCAAACGAACTATAATCGTTCACGAAGCTCACACGTTTCTCATGTTCACTGACAAGCATTGAATGTCAGAGGACCAGTGCTTTGTATCAGTTTCAGAAGCAGAGTTGGACTAGATATGGTGCGTATGTGTAGGAAACACCGTTCATTTGTTCTCAGCACACTCATGTTTCCTGCTGTCTTAGAGAATCTAGAAAGCTAGAGCGTGCTTCTAGCTCTAAAGCAGAGTGTGATCAATGGATGAGGACTCTGTTGTGTGTTTCTCTTCAGAAATGGAGTTAAATCCCTGGCTCTGTGTCTTCCTACATGCAAGAATTCTTTTCATGTAAGGGCAGTTACTTTACAGCTCAAACGAACTACATTGTTCATGAAGCTCACACGTTTCTCATCTAAACTGACAAGCATTGGATGTTAGAGGATCTCTGGTTTGTTTCAGTTTCAGAATCAGAGATGAACTAGATATGGTCCGTATGTGTAGGAAACACCGTTCTTTTGTTCTGTGCACACTCATGTTTCTTGCTGTATTAGAGACTCTAGAAAGCAAGAGCATTCTTCTTGCTCTAATGCAGAGTGTGATCCATGGACGAGAACTATGCTGTGTGTTTACATTCAGAAAGGGAGTTAAATCCCAGGCTCTGTGTATTCCTACAAGCACTATTTCCTTTCAGGTAAGGGCAGTCACTTTTCAGCTCAAACGAGCTACATCTTTGACGAAGCTCACACGATTCTCATCTGAAATGACAAGCATTGGATGTTAGAGTACCTGTGCTTTGTATCAATTTCAGAAGCAGAGTTGGACTATATACGGTCCGTATGTGTAGCAAACACCGTTCTTTTGTTCTCAGCACACTCAGGTTTCATGCTGTCTTAGACAATCTAGAAAGCAAGAGCGTGCTTCTTGCTCTAAAGCAGAGTGTGATCCATGGAAGAGAACTATGCTGTGTGTTTCACTTCAGAAATGGAGTTAAATCCCAGGCTCTGTGTCTTCCTACAAGCACTACTCCGTTTCAGGTAAGGGCAGTCATTTTCAGTTCAAACGAACTACATCCTTCACGAATCTCACACGTTCCGCATCTTAAATGACAAGCATTGGATGTTAGAGGACCTGTGCTTTGTATCAATTTCAGAAGCTGAGTTGGACTAGATATGGTCCGTTTGTGTAGCAAACACCGTTCTTTTGTTCTCAGCACACTCACGTTTCATGCTGTCTTAGAGACTCTGGAATGTGAGAGCGTGCTTCTTGCTCTAAAGCAGAGTGTGATCAATGGATGAGAACTCTGATGTGCGTTTCACTTCAGAAATGGAGTTAAATCCCAGGCTCTGAGTCTTCCTGCAAGGAAGACTTCGATTCAAGTAAGGGCAGTCACTTTTCAGCTCAAACGAACTACATCGTTCACGAAGCTCACACGTTTCTCATCTTCACTGAGAAGCATTTGATGTTAGAGTACCTGTGCTTTGTATCAATTTCAGAAGCAGAGTTGGACTAGATACGGTCCGTATGTGTAGCAAACACCGTTCTTTTGTTCTCAGCACACTCAGGTTTTATGCTGTCTTATACAATCTAGAAAGCAAGAGCGTGCTTCTTGCTCTAAAGCAGAGTGTGATCTATGGATTAGAACTCTGCTGTGTGTTTCACTTCAGAAATGGAGTTAAATCCCAGGCTCTGTGTCTTCCTACAAGCAAGACTTCATTTCAAGTAAGGGCATTCACTTCTCAACTCAAACGAACTACATCGTTCACAAAGCTCACACGTTTCTCATCTTAACTGACAAGCATTGAATGTTAGAGGACCAGTGCTTTTTATCAGTTTCAGAAGCAGAGTTGGACTAGATATGGTCCGTATTTGTAGGAAACACCGTTCTTTTGTTCTGAGCTCACTCAAGTTTCCTGCTGTATTAGAAACTCTAGAAAGCAAGAGCGTGATTCTTGCTCTAAAGCAGAGTATGATCAAAGGATGAGAACTCTGCTGTGTGTTTCACTTCAGAAATGGAGTTACATCCCAGGCTCTGAGTCTTCCTACAGGCAAGACTTCTTTTCAGGTAAGGGCAGTGACTTTACATCTCAAACGAACTACATCGTTCAAGAAGCTACCACGTTTCTCATCTTAAATGACAAACATTGGATGTTAGAGGACCTGTGGTTTGTATCAGTTTCAGAATCAGAGATGAACTAGATATGGTCCGTATGTGTAGCAAACACCGTTCTTTTGTTCTCAGCACACTCACGTTTCATGCTTTCTTAGAGACTCTAGAAAGCAAGAGCATTCTTCTTGCTCTAAAGCAGAGTGTGATCTATGGACGAGAACTATGCTGTGTTTTTACATTCAGAAAGGGAGTTAAATCCCAGGCTCTGTGTATTCCCACATGCACAACTTCTTTTCAGGTAAGGGCAGTCATTTTCAGTTCAAACGAACTACATCCTTCACGAATCTCACACGTTCCGCATCTTAAATGACAAGCATTGGATGTTAGAGGACCTGTGCTTTGTATCAATTTCAGAAGCTGAGTTGGACTAGATATGGTCCGTTTGTGTAGCAAACACCGTTCTTTTGTTCTCAGCACACTCACGTTTCATGCTGTCTTAGAGACTCTGGAATGTGAGAGCGTGCTTCTTGCTCTAAAGCAGAGTGTGATCAATGGATGAGAACTCTGATGTGCGTTTCACTTCAGAAATGGAGTTAAATCCCAGGCTCTGAGTCTTCCTGCAAGGAAGACTTCGATTCAAGTAAGGGCAGTCACTTTTCAGCTCAAACGAACTACATCGTTCACGAAGCTCACACGTTTCTCATCTTCACTGAGAAGCATTTGATGTTAGAGTACCTGTGCTTTGTATCAATTTCAGAAGCAGAGTTGGACTAGATACGGTCCGTATGTGTAGCAAACACCGTTCTTTTGTTCTCAGCACACTCAGGTTTTATGCTGTCTTATACAATCTAGAAAGCAAGAGAGTGCTTCTTGCTCTAAAGCAGAGTGTGATCTATGGATTAGAACTCTGCTGTGTGTTTCACTTCAGAAATGGAGTTAAATCCCAGGCTCTGTGTCTTCCTACAAGCAAGACTTCATTTCAAGTAAGGGCATTCACTTCTCAACTCAAACGAACTACATCGTTCACAAAGCTCACACGTTTCTCATCTTAACTGACAAGCATTGAATGTTAGAGGACCAGTGCTTTTTATCAGTTTCAGAAGCAGAGTTGGACTAGATATGGTCCGTATTTGTAGGAAACACCGTTCTTTTGTTCTGAGCTCACTCAAGTTTCCTGCTGTATTAGAAACTCTAGAAAGCAAGAGCGTGATTCTTGCTCTAAAGCAGAGTATGATCAAAGGATGAGAACTCTGCTGTGTGTTTCACTTCAGAAATGGAGTTACATCCAAGGCTCTGAGTCTTCCTACAGGCAAGACTTCTTTTCAGGTAAGGGCAGTGACTTTACATCTCAAACGAACTACATCGTTCAAGAAGCTACCACGTTTCTCATCTTAAATGACAAACATTGGATGTTAGAGGACCTGTGGTTTGTATCAGTTTCAGAATCAGAGATGAACTAGATATGGTCCGTATGTGTAGCAAACACCGTTCTTTTGTTCTCAGCACACTCACGTTTCATGCTTTCTTAGAGACTCTAGAAAGCAAGAGCATTCTTCTTGCTCTAAAGCAGAGTGTGATCTATGGACGAGAACTATGCTGTGTTTTTACATTCAGAAAGGGAGTTAAATCCCAGGCTCTGTGTATTCCCACATGCACAACTTCTTTTCAGGTAAGGGCAGTCACTTTTCAGCTCAAACGAACTATAATCGTTCACGAAGCTCACACGTTTCTCATGTTCACTGACAAGCATTGAATGTCAGAGGACCAGTGCTTTGTATCAGTTTCAGAAGCAGAGTTGGACTAGATATGGTGCGTATGTGTAGGAAACACCGTTCATTTGTTCTCAGCACACTCATGTTTCCTGCTGTCTTAGAGAATCTAGAAAGCTAGAGCGTGCTTCTAGCTCTAAAGCAGAGTGTGATCAATGGATGAGGACTCTGTTGTGTGTTTCTCTTCAGAAATGGAGTTAAATCCCTGGCTCTGTGTCTTCCTACATGCAAGAATTCTTTTCATGTAAGGGCAGTTACTTTACAGCTCAAACGAACTACATTGTTCATGAAGCTCACACGTTTCTCATCTAAACTGACAAGCATTGGATGTTAGAGGATCTCTGGTTTGTTTCAGTTTCAGAATCAGAGATGAACTAGATATGGTCCGTATGTGTAGGAAACACCGTTCTTTTGTTCTGTGCACACTCATGTTTCTTGCTGTATTAGAGACTCTAGAAAGCAAGAGCATTCTTCTTGCTCTAATGCAGAGTGTGATCCATGGACGAGAACTATGCTGTGTGTTTACATTCAGAAAGGGAGTTAAATCCCAGGCTCTGTGTATTCCTACAAGCACTATTTCCTTTCAGGTAAGGGCAGTCACTTTTCAGCTCAAACGAGCTACATCTTTGACGAAGCTCACACGATTCTCATCTGAAATGACAAGCATTGGATGTTAGAGTACCTGTGCTTTGTATCAATTTCAGAAGCAGAGTTGGACTATATACGGTCCGTATGTGTAGCAAACACCGTTCTTTTGTTCTCAGCACACTCAGGTTTCATGCTGTCTTAGACAATCTAGAAAGCAAGAGCGTGCTTCTTGCTCTAAAGCAGAGTGTGATCCATGGAAGAGAACTATGCTGTGTGTTTCACTTCAGAAATGGAGTTAAATCCCAGGCTCTGTGTCTTCCTACAAGCACTACTCCGTTTCAGGTAAGGGCAGTCATTTTCAGTTCAAACGAACTACATCCTTCACGAATCTCACACGTTCCGCATCTTAAATGACAAGCATTGGATGTTAGAGGACCTGTGCTTTGTATCAATTTCAGAAGCTGAGTTGGACTAGATATGGTCCGTTTGTGTAGCAAACACCGTTCTTTTGTTCTCAGCACACTCACGTTTCATGCTGTCTTAGAGACTCTGGAATGTGAGAGCGTGCTTCTTGCTCTAAAGCAGAGTGTGATCAATGGATGAGAACTCTGATGTGCGTTTCACTTCAGAAATGGAGTTAAATCCCAGACTCTGAGTCTTCCTGCAAGGAAGACTTCGATTCAAGTAAGGGCAGTCACTTTTCAGCTCAAACGAACTACATCGTTCACGAAGCTCACACGTTTCTCATCTTCACTGAGAAGCATTTGATGTTAGAGTACCTGTGCTTTGTATCAATTTCAGAAGCAGAGTTGGACTAGATACGGTCCGTATGTGTAGCAAACACCGTTCTTTTGTTCTCAGCACACTCAGGTTTTATGCTGTCTTATAAAATCTAGAAAGCAAGAGCGTGCTTCTTGCTCTAAAGCAGAGTGTGATCTATGGATTAGAACTCTGCTGTGTGTTTCACTTCAGAAATGGAGTTACATCCCAGGCTCTGAGTCTTCCTACAGGCAAGACTTCTTTTCAGGTAAGGGCAGTGACTTTACATCTCAAACGAACTACATCGTTCAAGAAGCTACCACGTTTCTCATCTTAAATGACAAACATTGGATGTTAGAGGACCTGTGGTTTGTATCAGTTTCAGAATCAGAGATGAACTAGATATGGTCCGTATGTGTAGCAAACACCGTTCTTTTGTTCTCAGCACACTCACGTTTCATGCTTTCTTAGAGACTCTAGAAAGCAAGAGCATTCTTCTTGCTCTAAAGCAGAGTGTGATCTATGGACGAGAACTATGCTGTGTTTTTACATTCAGAAAGGGAGTTAAATCCCAGGCTCTGTGTATTCCCACATGCACAACTTCTTTTCAGGTAAGGGCAGTCACTTTTCAGCTCAAACGAACTATAATCGTTCACGAAGCTCACACGTTTCTCATGTTCACTGACAAGCATTGAATGTCAGAGGACCAGTGCTTTGTATCAGTTTCAGAAGCAGAGTTGGACTAGATATGGTGCGTATGTGTAGGAAACACCGTTCATTTGTTCTCAGCACACTCATGTTTCCTGCTGTCTTAGAGAATCTAGAAAGCTAGAGCGTGCTTCTAGCTCTAAAGCAGAGTGTGATCAATGGATGAGGACTCTGTTGTGTGTTTCTCTTCAGAAATGGAGTTAAATCCCTGGCTCTGTGTCTTCCTACATGCAAGAATTCTTTTCATGTAAGGGCAGTTACTTTACAGCTCAAACGAACTACATTGTTCATGAAGCTCACACGTTTCTCATCTAAACTGACAAGCATTGGATGTTAGAGGATCTCTGGTTTGTTTCAGTTTCAGAATCAGAGATGAACTAGATATGGTCCGTATGTGTAGGAAACACCGTTCTTTTGTTCTGTGCACACCCATGTTTCTTGCTGTATTAGAGACTCTAGAAAGCAAGAGCATTCTTCTTGCTCTAACGCAGAGTGTGATCCATGGACGAGAACTATGCTGTGTGTTTACATTAGGAAAGGGAGTTAAATCCCAGGCTCTGTGTATTCCTACAAGCACTATTTCCTTTCAGGTAAGGGCAGTCACTTTTCAGCTCAAACGAGCTACATCTTTGACGAAGCTCACACGATTCTCATCTGAAATGACAAGCATTGGATGTTAGAGTACCTGTGCTTTGTATCAATTTCAGAAGCAGAGTTGGACTATATACGGTCCGTATGTGTAGCAAACACCGTTCTTTTGTTCTCAGCACACTCAGGTTTCATGCTGTCTTAGACAATCTAGAAAGCAAGAGCGTGCTTCTTGCTCTAAAGCAGAGTGTGATCCATGGAAGAGAACTATGCTGTGTGTTTCACTTCAGAAATGGAGTTAAATCCCAGGCTCTGTGTCTTCCTACAAGCACTACTCCGTTTCAGGTAAGGGCAGTCATTTTCAGTTCAAACGAACTACATCCTTCACGAATCCTACACGTTCCGCATCTTAAATGACAAGCATTGGATGTTAGAGGACCTGTGCTTTGTATCAATTTCAGAAGCTGAGTTGGACTAGATATGGTCCGTTTGTGTAGCAAACACCGTTCTTTTGTTCTCAGCACACTCACGTTTCATGCTGTCTTAGAGACTCTGGAATGTGAGAGCGTGCTTCTTGCTCTAAAGCAGAGTGTGATCAATGGATGAGAACTCTGATGTGCGTTTCACTTCAGAAATGGAGTTAAATCCCAGGCTCTGAGTCTTCCTGCAAGGAAGACTTCGATTCAAGTAAGGGCAGTCACTTTTCAGCTCAAACGAACTACATCGTTCACGAAGCTCACACGTTTCTCATCTTCACTGAGAAGCATTTGATGTTAGAGTACCTGTGCTTTGTATCAATTTCAGAAGCAGAGTTGGACTAGATACGGTCCGTATGTGTAGCAAACACCGTTCTTTTGTTCTCAGCACACTCAGGTTTTATGTTGTCTTATACAATCTAGAAAGCAAGAGCGTGCTTCTTGCTCTAAAGCAGAGTGTGATCTATGGATTAGAACTCTGCTGTGTGTTTCACTTCAGAAATGGAGTTAAATCCCAGGCTCTGTGTCTTCCTACAAGCAAGACTTCATTTCAAGTAAGGGCATTCACTTCTCAACTCAAACGAACTACATCGTTCACAAAGCTCACACGTTTCTCATCTTAACTGACAAGCATTGAATGTTAGAGGACCAGTGCTTTTTATCAGTTTCAGAAGCAGAGTTGGACTAGATATGGTCCGTATGTGTAGGAAACACCGTTCTTTTGTTCTGAGCTCACTCAAGTTTCCTGCTGTATTAGAGAATTCAGAAGCAAGAGCGTGCTTCTTGCTCTAAAGCAGAGTGTGATCCATGGATGAGAACTATGCTGTGTGTTTCACTTCAGAAAAGGAGTTAAATCCCAGGCTCTGTGTCTTCCTACAAGCACTACTTCGTTTCAGGTAAGGGCAGTAACTTTTCAGCTCAAATGAACTACATCGTTCACGAAGCTCACACGTTTCTCATGTTAAATGACAAGCATTGGATGTTAGAGGACCTGTGTTTTGTATCAATTTCAGAAGCAGAGTTGGACTAGATATGGTCCGTTTGTGTAGCAAACACAGTTCTTTTGTTCTCAGCACACTCAGGTTTCATGCTGTCTTAGACAATCTAGAGAGCAAGAGCGTGCTTCTTCCTCTAGAGCAGAGTGTGATCTATGGAAGAGAACTCTGCTGTGTGTTTCACTTCAGAAATGGAGTTCAATCCCAGGCTCTGTGTCTTCCTACAAGCAAGACTTCGTTTCAAGTAAGGGCAGTTACTTTACAGCTCAAACGAACTACATCTTTCAAGAAGCTCACACGTTTCTCATCTTAACTGAAAAGCATTAGATGTTAGAGGACCTGTGGTTTGTTTCAGTTTCAGAAGCAGAGTTGAACTAGATATGGTCCGTATGTGTAGGAAACACCGCTCTTTTGTTCTCAGCACACTCACGTTACCTGCTGTCTTAGAAACTCTAGAAAGCAAGAGCGTGATTCTTGCTCTAAAGCTGAGTGTGATCAAAGGATGAGAACTATGCTGTGTGTTTACATTCAGAAAGGGAGTTAAATCCCAGGCTCTGTGTATTCCCACATGCACAACTTCCTTTCAGGTAAGGGCAGTCACTTTTCAGCTCAAACGAACTACAATCGGTCACGAAGCTCACACGTTTCTCATGTTAACTGACAAGCATTGAATGTCAGAGGACCAGTGCTTTGTATCAGTTTCAGAAGCAGAGTTGGACTAGATATGGTGCGTATGTGTAGGAAACACCGTTCATTTGTTCTCAGCACACTCAAGTTTCCTGCTGTCTTAGAGAATCTAGAAAGCTAGAGCGTGCTTCTTGCTCTAAAGCAGAGTGTGATCAATGGATGAGGACTCGGTTGTGTGTTTCTCTTCAGAAATGGAGTTAAATCCCTGGCTCTGTGTCTTCCTACATGCAAGACTTCTTTTCATGTAAGGGCAGTTACTTTACAGCTCAAACGAACTACATTGTTCACGAAGCTCACACGTTTCTCATCTAAACTGACAAGCATTGGATGTTAGAGGATCTCTGGTTTGTTTCAGTTTCAGAATCAGAGATGAACTAGATATGGTCCGTATGTGTAGGAAACACCGTTCTTTTGTTCTGAGCACACTCAAGTTTCTTGCTGTATTAGAGACTCTAGAAAGCAAGAGCATTCTTCTTGCTCTAACGCAGAGTGTGATCCATGGACGAGAACTATGCTGTGTGTTTACATTCAGAAAGGGAGTTAAATCCCAGGCTCTGTGTATTCCTACAAGCACTATTTCCTTTCAGGTAAGGGCAGTCACTTTTCAGCTCAAACGAGCTACATCTTTGACGAAGCTCACACGATTCTCATCTGAAATGACAAGCATTGGATGTTAGAGTACCTGTGCTTTGTATCAATTTCAGAAGCAGAGTTGGACTATATACGGTCCGTATGTGTAGCAAACACCGTTCTTTTGTTCTCAGCACACTCAGGTTTCATGCTGTCTTAGACAATCTAGAAAGCAAGAGCGTGCTTCTTGCTCTAAAGCAGAGTGTGATCCATGGAAGAGAACTATGCTGTGTGTTTCACTTCAGAAATGGAGTTAAATCCCAGGCTCTGTGTCTTCCTACAAGCACTACTCCGTTTCAGGTAAGGGCAGTCATTTTCAGTTCAAACGAACTACATCCTTCACGAATCTCACACGTTCCGCATCTTAAATGACAAGCATTGGATGTTAGAGGACTTGTGCTTTGTATCAATTTCAGAAGCTGAGTTGGACTAGATATGGTCCGTTTGTGTAGCAAACACCGTTCTTTTGTTCTCAGCACACTCACGTTTCATGCTGTCTTAGAGACTCTGGAATGTGAGAGCGTGCTTCTTGCTCTAAAGCAGAGTGTGATCAATGGATGAGAACTCTGATGTGCGTTTCACTTCAGAAATGGAGTTAAATCCCAGGCTCTGTGTCTTCCTACAAGCAAGACTTCATTTCAAGTAAGGGCATTCACTTCTCAACTCAAACGAACTACATCGTTCACAAAGCTCACACGTTTCTCATCTTAACTGACAAGCATTGAATGTTAGAGGACCAGTGCTTTTTATCAGTTTCAGAAGCAGAGTTGGACTAGATATGGTCCGTATGTGTAGGAAACACCGTTCTTTTGTTCTGAGCTCACTCAAGTTTCCTGCTGTATTAGAGAATTCAGAAGCAAGAGCGTGCTTCTTGCTCTAAAGCAGAGTGTGATCCATGGATGAGAACTATGCTGTGTGTTTCACTTCAGAAAAGGAATTAAATCCCAGGCTCTGTGTCTTCCTACAAGCACTACTTCGTTTCAGGTAAGGGCAGTAACTTTTCAGCTCAAATGAACTACATCGTTCACGAAGCTCACACGTTTCTCATGTTAAATGACAAGCATTGGATGTTAGAGGACCTGTGCTTTGTATCAATTTCAGAAGCAGAGTTGGACTAGATATGGTCCGTTTGTGTAGTAAACACCGTTCTTTTGTTCTCAGCACACTCACGTTTCATGCTGTCTTAGAGAATCTAGAAAGCAAGAGCGTGCTTCTTCCTCTAGAGCAGAGTGTGATCTATGGAAGAGAACTCTGCTGTGTGTTTCACTTCAGAAATGGAGTTCAATCCCAGGCTCTGTGTCTTCCTACAAGCAAGACTTCGTTTCAAGTAAGGGCAGTTACTTTACAGCTCAAACGAACTACATCTTTCAAGAAGCTCACACGTTTCTCATCTTAACTGAAAAGCATTAGATGTTAGAGGACCTGTGGTTTGTTTCAGTTTCAGAAGCAGAGTTGAACTAGATATGGTCCGTATGTGTAGGAAACACCACTCTTTTGTTCTCAGCACACTCATGTTACCTGCTGTCTTAGAAACTCTAGAAAGCAAGAGTGTGATTCTTGCTCTAAAGCTGAGTGTGATCAAAGGATGAGAACTCTGCTGTGTGTTTCACTTCAGAAATGGAGTTAAATCCCAGGCTCTGAGTCTTCCTAAAGGCAAGACCTCTTTTCAGGTAAGGGCAGTTACTTTACAGCTCAAACGAACTACATCGTTCAAGAAGCTCCCACGTTTCTCATCTTAAATGACAAACATTGGATGTTAGAGGACCTGTGGTTTGTATCAGTTTCAGAATCAGAGATGAACTAGATATGGTCCGTATGTGTAGCAAACACCGTTCTTTTGTTCTCAGCACACTCACGTTTCATGCTGTCTTAGAGACTCTAGAAAGCAAGAGCATTCTTCTTGCTCTAAAGCAGAGTGTGATCTATGGACGAGAACTATGCTGTGTGTTTACATTCAGAAAGGGAGTTAAATCCCAGGCTCTGTGTATTCCCACATGCACAACTTCCTTTCAGGTAAGGGCAGTCACTTTTCAGCTCAAACGAACTACAATCGGTCACGAAGCTCACACGTTTCTCATGTTAACTGACAAGCATTGAATGTCAGAGGACCAGTGCTTTGTATCAGTTTCAGAAGCAGAGTTGGACTAGATATGGTGTGTATGTGTAGGAAACACCGTTCATTTGTTCTCAGCACACTCAAGTTTCCTGCTGTCTTAGAGAATCTAGAAAGCAAGAGCGTGCTTCTTCCTCTAGAGCAGAGTGTGATCTATGGAAGAGAACTCTGCTGTGTGTTTCACTTCAGAAATGGAGTTCAATCCCAGGCTCTGTGTCTTCCTACAAGCAAGACTTCGTTTCAAGTAAGGGCAGTTACTTTACAGCTCAAACGAACTACATCTTTCAAGAAGCTCACACGTTTCTCATCTTAACTGAAAAGCATTAGATGTTAGAGGACCTGTGGTTTGTTTCAGTTTCAGAAGCAGAGTTGAACTAGATATGGTCCGTATGTGTAGGAAACACCGCTCTTTTGTTCTCAGCACACTCACGTTACCTGCTGTCTTAGAAACTCTAGAAAGCAAGAGCGTGATTCTTGCTCTAAAGCTGAGTGTGATCAAAGGATGAGAACTATGCTGTGTGTTTACATTCAGAAAGGGAGTTAAATCCCAGGCTCTGTGTATTCCCACATGCACAACTTCCTTTCAGGTAAGGGCAGTCACTTTTCAGCTCAAACGAACTACAATCGGTCACGAAGCTCACACGTTTCTCATGTTAACTGACAAGCATTGAATGTCAGAGGACCAGTGCTTTGTATCAGTTTCAGAAGCAGAGTTGGACTAGATATGGTGTGTATGTGTAGGAAACACCGTTCATTTGTTCTCAGCACACTCAAGTTTCCTGCTGTCTTAGAGAATCTAGAAAGCTAGAGCGTGCTTCTAGCTCTAAAGCAGAGTGTGATCAATGGATGAGGACTCGGTTGTGTGTTTCTCTTCAGAAATGGAGTTAAATCCCTGGCTCTGTGTCTTCCTACATGCAATACTTCTTTTCATGTAAGGGCAGTTACTTTACAGCTCAAACGAACTACATTGTTCACGAAGCTCACACGTTTCTCATCTAAACTGACAAGCATTGGATGTTAGAGGATCTCTGGTTTGTTTCAGTTTCAGAATCAGAGATGAACTAGATATGGTCCGTATGTGTAGGAAACACCGTTCTTTTGTTCTGAGCACACTCAAGTTTCTTGCTGTATTAGAGACTCTAGAAAGCAAGAGCATTCTTCTTGCTCTAACGCAGAGTGTGATCCATGGACGAGAACTATGCTGTGTGTTTACATTCAGAAAGGGAGTTAAATCCCAGGCTCTGTGTATTCCTACAAGCACTATTTCCTTTCAGGTAAGGGCAGTCACTTTTCAGCTCAAACGAGCTACATCTTTGACGAAGCTCACACGATTCTCATCTGAAATGACAAGCATTGGATGTTAGAGTACCTGTGCTTTGTATCAATTTCAGAAGCAGAGTTGGACTATATACGGTCCGTATGTGTAGCAAACACCGTTCTTTTGTTCTCAGCACACTCAGGTTTCATGCTCTCTTAGACAATCTAGAAAGCAAGAGCGTGCTTCTTGCTCTAAAGCAGAGTGTGATCCATGGAAGAGAACTATGCTGTGTGTTTCACTTCAGAAATGGAGTTAAATCCCAGGCTCTGTGTCTTCCTACAAGCACTACTCCATTTCAGGTAAGGGCAGTCATTTTCAGTTCAAACGAACTACATCCTTCACGAATCTCACACGTTCCGCATCTTAAATGACAAGCATTGGATGTTAGAGGACCTGTGCTTTGTATCAATTTCAGAAGCTGAGTTGGACTAGATATGGTCCGTTTGTGTAGCAAACACCGTTCTTTTGTTCTCAGCACACTCACGTTTCATGCTGTCTTAGAGACTCTGGAATGTGAGAGCGTGCTTCTTGCTCTAAAGCAGAGTGTGATCAATGGATGAGAACTCTGATGTGCGTTTCACTTCAGAAATGGAGTTAAATCCCAGGCTCTGAGTCTTCCTGCAAGGAAGACTTCGATTCAAGTAAGGGCAGTCACTTTTCAGCTCAAACGAACTACATCGTTCACGAAGCACACACGTTTCTCATCTTCACTGAGAAGCATTTGATGTTAGAGTACCTGTGCTTTGTATCAATTTCAGAAGCAGAGTTGGACTAGATATGGTCCGTATGTGTAGCAAACACCGTTCTTTTGTTCTCAGCACACTCAGGTTTTATGCTGTCTTATACAATCTAGAAAGTAAGAGCGTGCTTCTTGCTCTAAAGCAGAGTGTGATCTATGGATTAGAACTCTGCTGTGTGTTTCACTTCAGAAATGGAGTTAAATCCCAGGCTCTGTGTCTTCCTACAAGCAAGACTTCATTTCAAGTAAGGGCATTCACTTCTCAACTCAAACGAACTACATCGTTCACAAAGCTCACACGTTTCTCATCTTAACTGACAAGCATTGAATGTTAGAGGACCAGTGCTTTTTATCAGTTTCAGAAGCAGAGTTGGACTAGATATGGTCCGTATGTGTAGGAAACACCGTTCTTTTGTTCTGAGCTCACTCAAGTTTCCTGCTGTATTAGAGAATTCAGAAGCAAGAGCGTGCTTCTTGCTCTACAGCAGAGTGTGATCCATGGATGAGAACTATGCTGTGTGTTTCACTTCAGAAAAGGAGTTAAATCCCAGGCTCTGTGTCTTCCTACAAGCACTACTTCGTTTCAGGTAAGGGCAGTAACATTTCAGCTCAAATGAACTACATCGTTCACGAAGCTCACACGTTTCTCATGTTAAATGACAAGCATTGGATGTTAGAGGACCTGTGCTTTGTATCAATTTCAGAAGCAGAGTTGGACTAGATATGGTCCGTTTGTGTAGCAAACACCGTTCTTTTGTTCTCAGCACACTCACGTTTCATGCTTTCTTAGAGACTCTAGAAAGCAAGAAAATTCTTCTTGCTCTAAAGCAGAGTGTGATCTATGGATGAGAACTATGCTGTGTGTTTACATTCAGAAAGGGAGTTAAATCCCAGGCTCTGTGTATTCCCACATGCACAACTTCCTTTCAGGTAAGGGCAGTCACTTTTCAACTCAAACGAACTACAATCGGTCACGAAGCTCACACGTTTCTCATGTTAACTGACAAGCATTGAATGTCAGAGGACCAGTGCTTTGTATCAGTTTCAGAAGCAGAGTTGGACTAGATATGGTGTGTATGTGTAGGAAACACCGTTCATTTGTTCTCAGCACACTCAAGTTTCCTGCTGTCTTAGAGAATCTAGAAAGCAAGAGCGTGCTTCTTCCTCTAGAGCAGAGTGTGATCTATGGAAGAGAACTCTGCTGTGTGTTTCACTTCAGAAATGGAGTTCAATCCCAGGCTCTGTGTCTTCCTACAAGCAAGACTTCGTTTCAAGTAAGGGCAGTTACTTTACAGCTCAAACGAACTACATCTTTCAAGAAGCTCACACGTTTCTCATCTTAACTGAAAAGCATTAGATGTTAGAGGACCTGTGGTTTGTTTCAGTTTCAGAAGCAGAGTTGAACTAGATATGGTCCGTATGTGTAGGAAACACCGCTCTTTTGTTCTCAGCACACTCACGTTACCTGCTGTCTTAGAAACTCTAGAAAGCAAGAGCGTGATTCTTGCTCTAAAGCTGAGTGTGATCAAAGGATGAGAACTATGCTGTGTGTTTACATTCAGAAAGGGAGTTAAATCCCAGGCTCTGTGTATTCCCACATGCACAACTTCCTTTCAGGTAAGGGCAGTCACTTTTCAGCTCAAACGAACTACAATCGGTCACGAAGCTCACACGTTTCTCATCTTAACTGACAAGCATTGAATGTCAGAGGACCAGTGCTTTGTATCAGTTTCAGAAGCAGAGTTGGACTAGATATGGTGCGTATGTGTAGGAAACACCGTTCATTTGTTCTCAGCACACTCAAGTTTCCTGCTGTCTTAGAGAATCTAGAAAGCTAGAGCGTGTTTCTAGCTCTAAAGCAGAGTGTGATCAATGGATGAGGACTCTGTTGTGTGTTTCACTTCAGAAATGGAGTTAAATCCCAGGCTCTGTGTCTTCCTACAAGCAAGACTTCATTTCAAGTAAGGGCATTCACTTCTCAACTCAAACGAACTACATCGTTCACAAAGCTCACACGTTTCTCATCTTAACTGACAAGCATTGAATGTTAGAGGACCAGTGCTTTTTATCAGTTTCAGAAGCAGAGTTGGACTAGATATGGTCCGTATTTGTAGGAAACACCGTTCTTTTGTTCTGAGCTCACTCAAGTTTCCTGCTGTATTAGAGAATTCAGAAGCAAGAGCGTGCTTCTTGCTCTAAAGCAGAGTGTGATCCATGGATGAGAACTATGCTGTGTGTTTCACTTCAGAAAAGGAGTTAAATCCCAGGCTCTGTGTCTTCCTATAAGCACTACTTCGTTTCTGGTAAGGGCAGTAACTTTTCAGCTCAAATGAACTACATCGTTCACGAAGCTCACACGTTTCTCATGTTAAATGACAAGCATTGGATGTTAGAGGACCTGTGCTTTGTATCAATTTCAGAAGCAGAGTTGGACTAGATATGGTCCGTTTGTGTAGCACACACCGTTCTTTTGTTCTCAGTACACTCAGGTTTCATGCTGTCTTAGACAATCTAGAAAGCAAGAGCGTGCTTCTTCCTCTAGAGCAGAGTGTGATCTATGGAAGAGAACTCTGCTGTGTGTTTCACTTCAGAAATGGAGTTCAATCCCAGGCTCTGTGTCTTCCTACAAGCAAGACTTCGTTTCAAGTAAGGGCAGTGACTTTACATCTCAAACGAACTACATCTTTCAAGAAGCTCACACGTTTCTCATGTTAACTGACAAGCATTGAATGTCAGAGGACCAGTGCTTTGTATCAGTTTCAGAAGCAGAGTTGGACTAGATATGGTGCGTATGTGTAGGAAACACCGTTCATTTGTTCTCAGCACACTCATGTTTCCTGCTGTCTTAGAGAATCTAGAAAGCTAGAGCGTGCTTCTTGCTCTAAAGCAGAGTGTGATCAATGGATGAGGACTCTGTTGTGTGTTTCTCTTCAGAAATGGAGTTAAATCCCTGGCTCTGTGTCTTCCTACATGCAAGACTTCTTTTCATGTAAGGGCAGTTAATTTACAGCTCAAACGAACTACATTGTTCACGAAGCTCACACGTTTCTCATCTAAACTGACGAGCATTGGATGTTAGAGGATCTCTGGTTTGTTTCAGTTTCAGAATCAGGGATGAACTAGATATGGTCCGTATGTGTAGGAAACACCGTTCTTTTATTCTGAGCACACTCAAGTTTCTTGCTGTATTAGAGACTCTAGAAAGCAAGAGCATTCTTCTTGCTCTAACGCAGAGTGTGATCCATGGACGAGAACTATGCTGTGTGTTTACATTCAGAAAGGGAGTTAAATCCCAGGCTCTGTGTATTCCTACAAGCACTATTTCCTTTCAGGTAAGGGCAGTCACTTTTCAGCTCAAACGAGCTACATCTTTGACGAAGCTCACACGATTCTCATCTGAAATGACAAGCATTGGATGTTAGAGTACCTGTGCTTTGTATCAATTTCAGAAGCAGAGTTGGACTATATACGGTCCGTATGTGTAGCAAACACCGTTCTTTTGTTCTCAGCACACTCAGGTTTCATGCTGTCTTAGACAATCTAGAAAGCAAGAGCGTGCTTCTTGCTCTAAAGCAGAGTGTGATCCATGGAAGAGAACTATGCTGTGTGTTTCACTTCAGAAATGGAGTTAAATCCCAGGCTCTGTGTCTTCCTACAAGCACTACTCCGTTTCAGGTAAGGGCAGTCATTTTCAGTTCAAACGAACTACATCCTTCACGAATCTCACACGTTCCGCATCTTAAATGACAAGCATTGGATGTTAGAGGACCTGTGCTTTGTATCAATTTCAGAAGCTGAGTTGGACTAGATATGGTCCGTTTGTGTAGCAAACACCGTTCTTTTGTTCTCAGCACACTCACGTTTCATGCTGTCTTAGAGACTCTGGAATGTGAGAGCGTGCTTCTTGCTCTAAAGCAGAGTGTGATCAATGGATGAGAACTCTGATGTGCGTTTCACTTCAGAAATGGAGTTAAATCCCAGGCTCTGAGTCTTCCTGCAAGGAAGACTTCGATTCAAGTAAGGGCAGTCACTTTTCAGCTCAAACGAACTACATCGTTCACGAAGCTCACACGTTTCTCATCTTCACTGAGAAGCATTTGATTTTAGAGTACCTGTGCTTTGTATCAATTTCAGAAGCAGAGTTGGACTAGATACGGTCCGTATGTGTAGCAAACACCGTTCTTTTGTTCTCAGCACACTCAGGTTTTATGCTGTCTTATACAATCTAGAAAGCAAGAGCGTGCTTCTTGCTCTAAAGCAGAGTGTGATCTATGGATTAGAACTCTGCTGTGTGTTTCACTTCAGAAATGGAGTTAAATCCCAGGCTCTGTGTCTTCCTACAAGCAAGACTTCATTTCAAGTAAGGGCATTCACTTCTCAACTCAAACGAACTACATCGTTCACAAAGCTCACACGTTTCTCATCTTAACTGACAAGCATTGAATGTTAGAGGACCAGTGCTTTTTATCAGTTTCAGAAGCAGAGTTGGACTAGATATGGTCCGTATGTGTAGGAAACACCGTTCTTTTGTTCTGAGCTCACTCAAGTTTCCTGCTGTATTAGTGAATTCAGAAGCAAGAGCGTGCTTCTTGCTCTAAAGCAGAGTGTGATCCATGGATGAGAACTATGCTGTGTGTTTCACTTCAGAAAAGGAATTAAATCCCAGGGTCTGTGTCTTCCTACAAGCACTACTTCGTTTCAGGTAAGGGCAGTAACTTTTCAGCTCAAATGAACTACATCGTTCACGAAGCTCACACGTTTCTCATGTTAAATGACAAGCATTGGATGTTAGAGGACCTGTGCTTTGTATCAATTTCAGAAGCAGAGTTGGACTAGATATGGTCCGTTTGTGTAGTAAACACCGTTCTTTTGTTCTCAGCACACTCACGTTTCATGCTGTCTTAGAGAATCTAGAAAGCAAGAGCGTGCTTCTTCCTCTAGAGCAGAGTGTGATCTATGGAAGAGAACTCTGCTGTGTGTTTCACTTCAGAAATGGAGTTCAATCCCAGGCTCTGTGTCTTCCTACAAGCAAGACTTCGTTTCAAGTAAGGGCAGTTACTTTACAGCTCAAATGAACTACATCTTTCAAGAAGCTCACACGTTTCTCATCTTAACTGAAAAGCATTAGATGTTAGAGGACCTGTGGTTTGTTTCAGTTTCAGAAGCAGAGTTGAACTAGATATGGTCCGTATGTGTAGGAAACACCACTCTTTTGTTCTCAGCACACTCATGTTACCTGCTGTCTTAGAAACTCTAGAAAGCAAGAGTGTGATTCTTGCTCTAAAGCTGAGTGTGATCAAAGGATGAGAACTCTGCTGTGTGTTTCACTTCAGAAATGGAGTTAAATCCCAGGCTCTGAGTCTTCCTACAGGCAAGACCTCTTTTCAGGTAAGGGCAGTTACTTTACAGCTCAAACGAACTACATCGTTCAAGAAGCTCCCACGTTTCTCATCTTAAATGACAAACATTGGATGTTAGAGGACCTGTGGTTTGTATCAGTTTCAGAATCAGAGATGGACTAGATATGGTCCGTATGTGTAGCAAACACCGTTCTTTTGTTCTCAGCACACTCACGTTTCATGCTGTCTTAGAGACTCTAGAAAGCAAGACCATTCTTCTTGCTCTAAAGCAGAGTGTGATCTATGGACGAGAACTATGCTGTGTGTTTACATTCAGAAAGGGAGTTAAATCCCAGGCTCTGTGTATTCCCACATGCACAACTTCCTTTCAGGTAAGGGCAGTCACTTTTCAGCTCAAACGAACTACAATCGGTCACGAAGCTCACACGTTTCTCATGTTAACTGACAAGCATTGAATGTCAGAGGACCAGTGCTTTGTATCAGTTTCAGAAGCAGAGTTGGACTAGATATGGTGTGTATGTGTAGGAAACACCGTTCATTTGTTCTCAGCACACTCAAGTTTCCTGCTGTCTTAGAGAATCTAGAAAGCAAGAGCGTGCTTCTTCCTCTAGAGCAGAGTGTGATCTATGGAAGAGAACTCTGCTGTGTGTTTCACTTCAGAAATGGAGTTCAATCCCAGGCTCTGTGTCTTCCTACAAGCAAGACTTCGTTTCAAGTAAGGGCAGTTACTTTACAGCTCAAACGAACTACATCTTTCAAGAAGCTCACACGTTTCTCATCTTAACTGAAAAGCATTAGATGTTAGAGGACCTGTGGTTTGTTTCAGTTTCAGAAGCAGAGTTGAACTAGATATGGTCCGTATGTGTAGGAAACACCGCTCTTTTGTTCTCAGCACACTCACATTACCTGCTGTCTTAGAAACTCTAGAAAGCAAGAGCGTGATTCTTGCTCTAAAGCTGAGTGTGATCAAAGGATGAGAACTATGCTGTGTGTTTACATTCAGAAAGGGAGTTAAATCCCAGGCTCTGTGTATTCCCACATGCACAACTTCCTTTCAGGTAAGGGCAGTCACTTTTCAGCTCAAACGAACTACAATCGGTCACGAAGCTCACACGTTTCTCATGTTAACTGACAAGCATTGAATGTCAGAGGACCAGTGCTTTGTATCAGTTTCAGAAGCAGAGTTGGACTAGATATGGTCCGTTTGTGTAGCAAACACCGGTCTTTTGTTCTCAGCACACTCACGTTTCATGCTGTCTTAGAGACTCTGGAATGTGAGAGCGTGCTTCTTGCTCTAAAGCAGAGTGTGATCAATGGATGAGAACTCTGATGTGCGTTTCACTTCAGAAATGGAGTTAAATCCCAGGCTCTGAGTCTTCCTGAAAGGAAGACTTCGATTCAAGTAAGGGCAGTCACTTTTCAGCTCAAACGAACTACATCGTTCACGAAGCACACACGTTTCTCATCTTCACTGAGAAGCATTTGATGTTAGAGTACCTGTGCTTTGTATCAATTTCAGAAGCAGAGTTGGACTAGATATGGTCCGTATGTGTAGGAAACACCGCTCTTTTGTTCTCAGCACACTCACGTTACCTGCTGTCTTAGAAACTCTAGAAAGCAAGAGCGTGATTCTTTCTCTAAAGCTGAGTGTGATCAAAGGATGAGAACTATGCTGTGTGTTTACATTCAGAAAGGGAGTTAAATCCCAGGCTCTGTGTATTCCCACATGCACAACTTCCTTTCAGGTAAGGGCAGTCACTTTTCAGCTCAAACGAACTACAATCGGTCACGAAGCTCACACGTTTCTCATGTTAACTGACAAGCATTGAATGTCAGAGGACCAGTGCTTTGTATCAGTTTCAGAACCAGATTTGGTCTAGATATGGTGCGTATGTGTAGGAAACACCGTTCATTTGTTCTCAGCACACTCAAGTTTCCTGCTGTCTTAGAGAATCTAGAAAGCTAGAGCGTGTTTCTAGCTCTAAAGCAGAGTGTGATCAATGGATGAGGACTCTGTTGTGTGTTTCTCTTCAGAAATGGAGTTAAATCCCTGGCTCTGTGTCTTCCTACATGCAAGACTTCTTTTCATGTAAGGGCAGTTACTTTACAGCTCAAACGAACTACATTGTTCACGAAGCTCACACGTTTCTCATCTAAACTGACAAGCATTGGATGTTAGAGGATCTCTGGTTTGTTTCAGTTTCAGAATCAGAGATGAACTAGATATGGTCCGTATGTGTAGGAAACACCGTTCTTTTGTTCTGAGCACACTCAAGTTTCTTGCTGTATTAGAGACTCTAGAAAGCAAGAGCATTCTTCTTGCTCTAACGCAGAGTGTGATCCATGGACGAGAACTATGCTGTGTGTTTACATTCAGAAAGGGAGTTAAATCCCAGGCTCTGTGTATTCCTACAAGCACTATTTCCTTTCAGGTAAGGGCAGTCACTTTTCAGCTCAAACGAGCTACATCTTTGACGAAGCTCACACGATTCTCATCTGAAATGACAAGCATTGGATGTTAGAGTACCTGTGCTTTGTATCAATTTCAGAAGCAGAGTTGGACTAGATACGGTCCGTATGTGTAGCAAACACCGTTCTTTTGTTCTCAGCACACTCAGGTTTCATGCTGTCTTAGACAATCTAGAAAGCAAGAGCGTGCTTCTTGCTCTAAAGCAGAGTGTGATCCATGGAAGAGAACTATGCTGTGTGTTTCACTTCAGAAATGGAGTTAAATCCCAGGCTCTGTGTCTTCCTACAAGCACTACTCCGTTTCAGGTAAGTGCAGTCATTTTCAGTTCAAACGAACTACATCCTTCACGAATCTCACACGTTCCGCATCTTAAATGACAAGCATTGGATGTTAGAGGACCTGTGCTTTGTATCAATTTCAGAAGCTGAGTTGGACTAGATATGGTCCGTTTGTGTAGCAAACACCGTTCTTTTGTTCTCAGCACACTCACGTTTCATGCTGTCTTAGAGACTCTGGAATGTGAGAGCGTGCTTCTTGCTCTAAAGCAGAGTGTGATCAATGGATGAGAACTCTGATGTGCGTTTCACTTCAGAAATGGAGTTAAATCCCAGGCTCTGAGTCTTCCTGCAAGGAAGACTTCGATTCAAGTAAGGGCAGTCACTTTTCAGCTCAAACGAACTACATCGTTCACGAAGCTCACACGTTTCTCATCTTCACTGAGAAGCATTTGATGTTAGAGTACCTGTGCTTTGTATCAATTTCAGAAGCTGAGTTGGACTAGATATGGTCCGTTTGTGTAGCAAACACCGTTCTTTTGTTCTCAGCACACTCAGGTTTTATGCTGTCTTATACAATCTAGAAAGCAAGAGCGTGCTTCTTGCTCTAAAGCAGAGAGTGATCTATGGATTAGAACTCTGCTGTGTGTTTCACTTCAGAAATGGAGTTAAATCCCAGGCTCTGTGTCTTCCTACAAGCAAGACTTCATTTCAAGTAAGGGCATTCACTTCTCAACTCAAACGAACTACATCGTTCACAAAGCTCACACGTTTCTCATCTTAACTGACAAGCATTGAATGTTAGAGGACCAGTGCTTTTTTCAGTTTCAGAAGCAGAGTTGGACTAGATATGGTCCGTATGTGTAGGAAACACCGTTCTTTTGTTCTGAGCTCACTCAAGTTTCCTGCTGTATTAGAGAATTCAGAAGCAAGAGCGTGCTTCTTGCTCTAAAGCAGAGTGTGATCCATGGATGAGAACTATGCTGTGTGTTTCACTTCAGAAAAGGAGTTAAATCCCAGGCTCTGTGTCTTCCTACAAGCACTACTTCGTTTCAGGTAAGGGCAGTAACTTTTCAGCTCAAATGAACTACATCGTTCACGAAGCTCACACGTTTCTCATGTTAAATGACAAGCATTGGATGTTAGAGTACCTGTGCTTTGTATCAATTTCAGAAGCAGAGTTGGCCTAGATATGGTCCGTTTGTGTAGCAAACACCGTTCTTTTGTTCTCAGCACACTCACGTTTCATGCTGTCTTAGAGAATCTAGAAAGCAAGAGCGTGCTTCTTCCTCTAGAGCAGAGTGTGATCTATGGAAGAGAACTCTGCTGTGTGTTTCACTTCAGAAATGGAGTTCAATCCCAGGCTCTGTGTCTTCCTACAAGCAAGACTTCGTTTCAAGTAAGGGCAGTTACTTTACAGCTCAAATGAACTACATCTTTCAAGAAGCTCACACGTTTCTCATCTTAACTGAAAAGCATTAGATGTTAGAGGACCTGTGGTTTGTTTCAGTTTCAGAAGCAGAGTTGAACTAGATATGGTCCGTATGTGTAGGAAACACCACTCTTTTGTTCTCAGCACACTCACGTTACCTGCTGTCTTAGAAACTCTAGAAAGCAAGAGTGTGATTCTTGCTCTAAAGCTGAGTGTGATCAAAGGATGAGAACTCTGCTGTGTGTTTCACTTCAGAAATGGAGTTAAATCCCAGGCTCTGAGTCTTCCTACAGGCAAGACCTCTTTTCAGGTAAGGGCAGTTACTTTACAGCTCAAACGAACTACATCGTTCAAGAAGCTCCCACGTTTCTCATCTTAAATGACAAACATTGGATGTTAGAGGACCTGTGGTTTGTATCAGTTTCAGAATCAGAGATGGACTAGATATGGTCCGTATGTGTAGCAAACACCGTTCTTTTGTTCTCAGCACACTCACGTTTCATGCTGTCTTAGAGACTCTAGAAAGCAAGACCATTCTTCTTGCTCTAAAGCAGAGTGTGATCTATGGACGAGAACTATGCTGTGTGTTTACATTCAGAAAGGGAGTTAAATCCCAGGCTCTGTGTATTCCCACATGCACAACTTCCTTTCAGGTAAGGGCAGTCACTTTTCAGCTCAAACGAACTACAATCGGTCACGAAGCTCACACGTTTCTCATGTTAACTGACAAGCATTGAATGTCAGAGGACCAGTGCTTTGTATCAGTTTCAGAAGCAGAGTTGGACTAGATATGGTGTGTATGTGTAGGAAACACCGTTCATTTGTTCTCAGCACACTCAAGTTTCCTGCTGTCTTAGAGAATCTAGAAAGCAAGAGCGTGCTTCTTCCTCTAGAGCAGAGTGTGATCTATGGAAGAGAACTCTGCTGTGTGTTTCACTTCAGAAATGGAGTTCAATCCCAGGCTCTGTGTCTTCCTACAAGCAAGACTTCGTTTCAAGTAAGGGCAGTTACTTTACAGCTCAAACGAACTACATCTTTCAAGAAGCTCACACGTTTCTCATCTTAACTGAAAAGCATTAGATGTTAGAGGACCTGTGGTTTGTTTCAGTTTCAGAAGCAGAGTTGAACTAGATATGGTCCGTATGTGTAGGAAACACCGCTCTTTTGTTCTCAGCACACTCACATTACCTGCTGTCTTAGAAACTCTAGAAAGCAAGAGCGTGATTCTTGCTCTAAAGCTGAGTGTGATCAAAGGATGAGAACTATGCTGTGTGTTTACATTCAGAAAGGGAGTTAAATCCCAGGCTCTGTGTATTCCCACATGCACAACTTCCTTTCAGGTAAGGGCAGTCACTTTTCAGCTCAAACGAACTACAATCGGTCACGAAGCTCACACGTTTCTCATGTTAACTGACAAGCATTGAATGTCAGAGGACCAGTGCTTTGTATCAGTTTCAGAAGCAGAGTTGGACTAGATATGGTCCGTTTGTGTAGCAAACACCGGTCTTTTGTTCTCAGCACACTCACGTTTCATGCTGTCTTAGAGACTCTGGAATGTGAGAGCGTGCTTCTTGCTCTAAAGCAGAGTGTGATCAATGGATGAGAACTCTGATGTGCGTTTCACTTCAGAAATGGAGTTAAATCCCAGGCTCTGAGTCTTCCTGAAAGGAAGACTTCGATTCAAGTAAGGGCAGTCACTTTTCAGCTCAAACGAACTACATCGTTCACGAAGCACACACGTTTCTCATCTTCACTGAGAAGCATTTGATGTTAGAGTACCTGTGCTTTGTATCAATTTCAGAAGCAGAGTTGGACTAGATATGGTCCGTATGTGTAGGAAACACCGCTCTTTTGTTCTCAGCACACTCACGTTACCTGCTGTCTTAGAAACTCTAGAAAGCAAGAGCGTGATTCTTTCTCTAAAGCTGAGTGTGATCAAAGGATGAGAACTATGCTGTGTGTTTACATTCAGAAAGGGAGTTAAATCCCAGGCTCTGTGTATTCCCACATGCACAACTTCCTTTCAGGTAAGGGCAGTCACTTTTCAGCTCAAACGAACTACAATCGGTCACGAAGCTCACACGTTTCTCATGTTAACTGACAAGCATTGAATGTCAGAGGACCAGTGCTTTGTATCAGTTTCAGAACCAGATTTGGTCTAGATATGGTGCGTATGTGTAGGAAACACCGTTCATTTGTTCTCAGCACACTCAAGTTTCCTGCTGTCTTAGAGAATCTAGAAAGCTAGAGCGTGTTTCTAGCTCTAAAGCAGAGTGTGATCAATGGATGAGGACTCTGTTGTGTGTTTCTCTTCAGAAATGGAGTTAAATCCCTGGCTCTGTGTCTTCCTACATGCAAGACTTCTTTTCATGTAAGGGCAGTTACTTTACAGCTCAAACGAACTACATTGTTCACGAAGCTCACACGTTTCTCATCTAAACTGACAAGCATTGGATGTTAGAGGATCTCTGGTTTGTTTCAGTTTCAGAATCAGAGATGAACTAGATATGGTCCGTATGTGTAGGAAACACCGTTCTTTTGTTCTGAGCACACTCAAGTTTCTTGCTGTATTAGAGACTCTAGAAAGCAAGAGCATTCTTCTTGCTCTAACGCAGAGTGTGATCCATGGACGAGAACTATGCTGTGTGTTTACATTCAGAAAGGGAGTTAAATCCCAGGCTCTGTGTATTCCTACAAGCACTATTTCCTTTCAGGTAAGGGCAGTCACTTTTCAGCTCAAACGAGCTACATCTTTGACGAAGCTCACACGATTCTCATCTGAAATGACAAGCATTGGATGTTAGAGTACCTGTGCTTTGTATCAATTTCAGAAGCAGAGTTGGACTAGATACGGTCCGTATGTGTAGCAAACACCGTTCTTTTGTTCTCAGCACACTCAGGTTTCATGCTGTCTTAGACAATCTAGAAAGCAAGAGCGTGCTTCTTGCTCTAAAGCAGAGTGTGATCCATGGAAGAGAACTATGCTGTGTGTTTCACTTCAGAAATGGAGTTAAATCCCAGGCTCTGTGTCTTCCTACAAGCACTACTCCGTTTCAGGTAAGTGCAGTCATTTTCAGTTCAAACGAACTACATCCTTCACGAATCTCACACGTTCCGCATCTTAAATGACAAGCATTGGATGTTAGAGGACCTGTGCTTTGTATCAATTTCAGAAGCTGAGTTGGACTAGATATGGTCCGTTTGTGTAGCAAACACCGTTCTTTTGTTCTCAGCACACTCACGTTTCATGCTGTCTTAGAGACTCTGGAATGTGAGAGCGTGCTTCTTGCTCTAAAGCAGAGTGTGATCAATGGATGAGAACTCTGATGTGCGTTTCACTTCAGAAATGGAGTTAAATCCCAGGCTCTGAGTCTTCCTGCAAGGAAGACTTCGATTCAAGTAAGGGCAGTCACTTTTCAGCTCAAACGAACTACATCGTTCACGAAGCTCACACGTTTCTCATCTTCACTGAGAAGCATTTGATGTTAGAGTACCTGTGCTTTGTATCAATTTCAGAAGCTGAGTTGGACTAGATATGGTCCGTTTGTGTAGCAAACACCGTTCTTTTGTTCTCAGCACACTCAGGTTTTATGCTGTCTTATACAATCTAGAAAGCAAGAGCGTGCTTCTTGCTCTAAAGCAGAGAGTGATCTATGGATTAGAACTCTGCTGTGTGTTTCACTTCAGAAATGGAGTTAAATCCCAGGCTCTGTGTCTTCCTACAAGCAAGACTTCATTTCAAGTAAGGGCATTCACTTCTCAACTCAAACGAACTACATCGTTCACAAACCTCACACGTTTCTCATCTTAACTGACAAGCATTGAATGTTAGAGGACCAGTGCTTTTTTCAGTTTCAGAAGCAGAGTTGGACTAGATATGGTCCGTATGTGTAGGAAACACCGTTCTTTTGTTCTGAGCTCACTCAAGTTTCCTGCTGTATTAGAGAATTCAGAAGCAAGAGCGTGCTTCTTGCTCTAAAGCAGAGTGTGATCCATGGATGAGAACTATGCTGTGTGTTTCACTTCAGAAAAGGAGTTAAATCCCAGGCTCTGTGTCTTCCTACAAGCACTACTTCGTTTCAGGTAAGGGCAGTAACTTTTCAGCTCAAATGAACTACATCGTTCACGAAGCTCACACGTTTCTCATGTTAAATGACAAGCATTGGATGTTAGAGTACCTGTGCTTTGTATCAATTTCAGAAGCAGAGTTGGCCTAGATATGGTCCGTTTGTGTAGCAAACACCGTTCTTTTGTTCTCAGCACACTCACGTTTCATGCTGTCTTAGAGAATCTAGAAAGCAAGAGCGTGCTTCTTCCTCTAGAGCAGAGTGTGATCTATGGAAGAGAACTCTGCTGTGTGTTTCACTTCAGAAATGGAGTTCAATCCCAGGCTCTGTGTCTTCCTACAAGCAAGACTTCGTTTCAAGTAAGGGCAGTTACTTTACAGCTCAAATGAACTACATCTTTCAAGAAGCTCACACGTTTCTCATCTTAACTGAAAAGCATTAGATGTTAGAGGACCTGTGGTTTGTTTCAGTTTCAGAAGCAGAGTTGAACTAGATATGGTCCGTATGTGTAGGAAACACCACTCTTTTGTTCTCAGCACACTCACGTTACCTGCTGTCTTAGAAACTCTAGAAAGCAAGAGTGTGATTCTTGCTCTAAAGCTGAGTGTGATCAAAGGATGAGAACTCTGCTGTGTGTTTCACTTCAGAAATGGAGTTAAATCCCAGGCTCTGAGTCTTCCTACAGGCAAGACCTCTTTTCAGGTAAGGGCAGTTACTTTACAGCTCAAACGAACTACATCGTTCAAGAAGCTCCCACGTTTCTCATCTTAAATGACAAACATTGGATGTTAGAGGACCTGTGGTTTGTATCAGTTTCAGAATCAGAGATGGACTAGATATGGTCCGTATGTGTAGCAAACACCGTTCTTTTGTTCTCAGCACACTCACGTTTCATGCTGTCTTAGAGACTCTAGAAAGCAAGACCATTCTTCTTGCTCTAAAGCAGAGTGTGATCTATGGACGAGAACTATGCTGTGTGTTTACATTCAGAAAGGGAGTTAAATCCCAGGCTCTGTGTATTCCCACATGCACAACTTCCTTTCAGGTAAGGGCAGTCACTTTTCAGCTCAAACGAACTACAATCGGTCACGAAGCTCACACGTTTCTCATGTTAACTGACAAGCATTGAATGTCAGAGGACCAGTGCTTTGTATCAGTTTCAGAAGCAGAGTTGGACTAGATATGGTGTGTATGTGTAGGAAACACCGTTCATTTGTTCTCAGCACACTCAAGTTTCCTGCTGTCTTAGAGAATCTAGAAAGCAAGAGCGTGCTTCTTCCTCTAGAGCAGAGTGTGATCTATGGAAGAGAACTCTGCTGTGTGTTTCACTTCAGAAATGGAGTTCAATCCCAGGCTCTGTGTCTTCCTACAAGCAAGACTTCGTTTCAAGTAAGGGCAGTTACTTTACAGCTCAAACGAACTACATCTTTCAAGAAGCTCACACGTTTCTCATCTTAACTGAAAAGCATTAGATGTTAGAGGACCTGTGGTTTGTTTCAGTTTCAGAAGCAGAGTTGAACTAGATATGGTCCGTATGTGTAGGAAACACCGCTCTTTTGTTCTCAGCACACTCACATTACCTGCTGTCTTAGAAACTCTAGAAAGCAAGAGCGTGATTCTTGCTCTAAAGCTGAGTGTGATCAAAGGATGAGAACTATGCTGTGTGTTTACATTCAGAAAGGGAGTTAAATCCCAGGCTCTGTGTATTCCCACATGCACAACTTCCTTTCAGGTAAGGGCAGTCACTTTTCAGCTCAAACGAACTACAATCGGTCACGAAGCTCACACGTTTCTCATGTTAACTGACAAGCATTGAATGTCAGAGGACCAGTGCTTTGTATCAGTTTCAGAAGCAGAGTTGGACTAGATATGGTCCGTTTGTGTAGCAAACACCGGTCTTTTGTTCTCAGCACACTCACGTTTCATGCTGTCTTAGAGACTCTGGAATGTGAGAGCGTGCTTCTTGCTCTAAAGCAGAGTGTGATCAATGGATGAGAACTCTGATGTGCGTTTCACTTCAGAAATGGAGTTAAATCCCAGGCTCTGAGTCTTCCTGAAAGGAAGACTTCGATTCAAGTAAGGGCAGTCACTTTTCAGCTCAAACGAACTACATCGTTCACGAAGCACACACGTTTCTCATCTTCACTGAGAAGCATTTGATGTTAGAGTACCTGTGCTTTGTATCAATTTCAGAAGCAGAGTTGGACTAGATATGGTCCGTATGTGTAGGAAACACCGCTCTTTTGTTCTCAGCACACTCACGTTACCTGCTGTCTTAGAAACTCTAGAAAGCAAGAGCGTGATTCTTTCTCTAAAGCTGAGTGTGATCAAAGGATGAGAACTATGCTGTGTGTTTACATTCAGAAAGGGAGTTAAATCCCAGGCTCTGTGTATTCCCACATGCACAACTTCCTTTCAGGTAAGGGCAGTCACTTTTCAGCTCAAACGAACTACAATCGGTCACGAAGCTCACACGTTTCTCATGTTAACTGACAAGCATTGAATGTCAGAGGACCAGTGCTTTGTATCAGTTTCAGAACCAGATTTGGTCTAGATATGGTGCGTATGTGTAGGAAACACCGTTCATTTGTTCTCAGCACACTCAAGTTTCCTGCTGTCTTAGAGAATCTAGAAAGCTAGAGCGTGTTTCTAGCTCTAAAGCAGAGTGTGATCAATGGATGAGGACTCTGTTGTGTGTTTCTCTTCAGAAATGGAGTTAAATCCCTGGCTCTGTGTCTTCCTACATGCAAGACTTCTTTTCATGTAAGGGCAGTTACTTTACAGCTCAAACGAACTACATTGTTCACGAAGCTCACACGTTTCTCATCTAAACTGACAAGCATTGGATGTTAGAGGATCTCTGGTTTGTTTCAGTTTCAGAATCAGAGATGAACTAGATATGGTCCGTATGTGTAGGAAACACCGTTCTTTTGTTCTGAGCACACTCAAGTTTCTTGCTGTATTAGAGACTCTAGAAAGCAAGAGCATTCTTCTTGCTCTAACGCAGAGTGTGATCCATGGACGAGAACTATGCTGTGTGTTTACATTCAGAAAGGGAGTTAAATCCCAGGCTCTGTGTATTCCTACAAGCACTATTTCCTTTCAGGTAAGGGCAGTCACTTTTCAGCTCAAACGAGCTACATCTTTGACGAAGCTCACACGATTCTCATCTGAAATGACAAGCATTGGATGTTAGAGTACCTGTGCTTTGTATCAATTTCAGAAGCAGAGTTGGACTAGATACGGTCCGTATGTGTAGCAAACACCGTTCTTTTGTTCTCAGCACACTCAGGTTTCATGCTGTCTTAGACAATCTAGAAAGCAAGAGCGTGCTTCTTGCTCTAAAGCAGAGTGTGATCCATGGAAGAGAACTATGCTGTGTGTTTCACTTCAGAAATGGAGTTAAATCCCAGGCTCTGTGTCTTCCTACAAGCACTACTCCGTTTCAGGTAAGTGCAGTCATTTTCAGTTCAAACGAACTACATCCTTCACGAATCTCACACGTTCCGCATCTTAAATGACAAGCATTGGATGTTAGAGGACCTGTGCTTTGTATCAATTTCAGAAGCTGAGTTGGACTAGATATGGTCCGTTTGTGTAGCAAACACCGTTCTTTTGTTCTCAGCACACTCACGTTTCATGCTGTCTTAGAGACTCTGGAATGTGAGAGCGTGCTTCTTGCTCTAAAGCAGAGTGTGATCAATGGATGAGAACTCTGATGTGCGTTTCACTTCAGAAATGGAGTTAAATCCCAGGCTCTGAGTCTTCCTGCAAGGAAGACTTCGATTCAAGTAAGGGCAGTCACTTTTCAGCTCAAACGAACTACATCGTTCACGAAGCTCACACGTTTCTCATCTTCACTGAGAAGCATTTGATGTTAGAGTACCTGTGCTTTGTATCAATTTCAGAAGCTGAGTTGGACTAGATATGGTCCGTTTGTGTAGCAAACACCGTTCTTTTGTTCTCAGCACACTCAGGTTTTATGCTGTCTTATACAATCTAGAAAGCAAGAGCGTGCTTCTTGCTCTAAAGCAGAGAGTGATCTATGGATTAGAACTCTGCTGTGTGTTTCACTTCAGAAATGGAGTTAAATCCCAGGCTCTGTGTCTTCCTACAAGCAAGACTTCATTTCAAGTAAGGGCATTCACTTCTCAACTCAAACGAACTACATCGTTCACAAAGCTCACACGTTTCTCATCTTAACTGACAAGCATTGAATGTTAGAGGACCAGTGCTTTTTTCAGTTTCAGAAGCAGAGTTGGACTAGATATGGTCCGTATGTGTAGGAAACACCGTTCTTTTGTTCTGAGCTCACTCAAGTTTCCTGCTGTATTAGAGAATTCAGAAGCAAGAGCGTGCTTCTTGCTCTAAAGCAGAGTGTGATCCATGGATGAGAACTATGCTGTGTGTTTCACTTCAGAAAAGGAGTTAAATCCCAGGCTCTGTGTCTTCCTACAAGCACTACTTCGTTTCAGGTAAGGGCAGTAACTTTTCAGCTCAAATGAACTACATCGTTCACGAAGCTCACACGTTTCTCATGTTAAATGACAAGCATTGGATGTTAGAGTACCTGTGCTTTGTATCAATTTCAGAAGCAGAGTTGGCCTAGATATGGTCCGTTTGTGTAGCAAACACCGTTCTTTTGTTCTCAGCACACTCACGTTTCATGCTGTCTTAGAGAATCTAGAAAGCAAGAGCGTGCTTCTTCCTCTAGAGCAGAGTGTGATCTATGGAAGAGAACTCTGCTGTGTGTTTCACTTCAGAAATGGAGTTCAATCCCAGGCTCTGTGTCTTCCTACAAGCAAGACTTCGTTTCAAGTAAGGGCAGTTACTTTACAGCTCAAACGAACTACATCTTTCAAGAAGCTCACACGTTTCTCATCTTAACTGAAAAGCATTAGATGTTAGAGGACCTGTGGTTTGTTTCAGTTTCAGAAGCAGAGTTGAACTAGATATGGTCCGTATGTGTAGGAAACACCGCTCTTTTGTTCTCAGCACACTCACGTTACCTGCTGTCTTAGAAACTCTAGAAAGCAAGAGCGTGATTCTTGCTCTAAAGCTGAGTGTGATCAAAGGATGAGAACTCTGCTGTGTGTTTCACTTCAGAAATGGTGTTAAAACCCAGGCTCTGAGTCTTCCTACAGGCAAGACCTCTTTTCAGGTAAGGGCAGTTACTTTACAGCTCAAACGAACTACATCGTTCAAGAAGCTCCCACGTTTCTCATCTTAAATGACAAACATTGGATGTTAGAGGACCTGTGGTTTGTATCAGTTTCAGAATCAGAGATGAACTAGATATGGTCCGTATGTGTAGCAAACACCGTTCTTTTGTTCTCAGCACACTCACGTTTCATGCTGTCTTAGAGACTCTAGAAAGCAAGACCATTCTTCTTGCTCTAAAGCAGAGTGTGATCTATGGACGAGAACTATGCTGTGTGTTTACATTCAGAAAGGGAGTTAAATCCCAGGCTCTTTGTATTCCCACAAGCGCAACTTCCTTTCAGGTAAGGGCAGTCACTTGTCAGCTCAAACGAACTACATCGGTCACGAAGCTCACACGTTTGTCATGTTAAATGACAAGCATTGAATGTCAGAGGACCAGTGCTTTGTATCAGTTTCAGAAGCAGAGTTGGACTAGATATGGTGCGTATGTGTAGGATCACCGTTCATTTGTTCTCAGCACACTCAAGTTTCCTGCTGTCTTAGAGAATCTAGAAAGCTAGAGCGTGCTTCTTGCTCTAAAGCAGAGTGTGATCCATTGATGAGAACTCTGCTGTGTGTTTCCCTTCAGAAATGGAGTTAAATCCCAGGCTCTTTGTCTTCCTACAAGCAATACTTCATTTCAGGTAAGGGCAGTCACTTTTCAGCTCAAACGAACTACATCGTTCACGAAGCTCACACGTTTCTCATCTTAACTGACAAGCATTGGATGTTAGAGGACCTTTGCTTTGTATCAATTTCAAGCAGAGTTGAACTAGATATGGTCCGTATGTATAGGAAACACCGTTCTTTTCTTCTGAGCACACTCATGTTTCCGGTTGTATTAGAGACTCTAGAAAGCAAGAGCGTTCTTCTGGCTCTAAAGCAGAGTGTGATCCATGGATGAGAACTGTATTGTGTTTTTCCCTTCAGAAATGGAGTTCAATCCCAGACTCTGTGTCTTCCTACAAGCAAGACTTCGTTTCAAGTAAGGGCAGTTACTTTACAGCTCAAACGAACTACATCGTTCACAAAGCTCACACGTTTGTCATCTTAACTGACAAGCATTGAATGTGAGAGGACCAGTGCTTTGTATCAGTTTCAGAAGAAAAGTTGGACTAGATATGGTCCGTATGTGTAGGAAACACCGTTCTATTGTTCTGAGCTCACTCAAGTTTCCTGCTGTATTAGAGAATTCAGAAGCAATAGCGTGCTTCTTGCTCTAAAGCAGAGTGTGATCCATGGATGAGAACTATGCTGTGTGTTTCATTTCAGAAAAGGAGTTAAATCCCATGCTCTGTGTCTTCCTATAAGCACTACTTCGTTTCAGGTAAGGGCAGTCACTTTTCAGCTGAAACGAACTACATCGTTCACGAAGCTCACACGTTTCTCATGTTAAATGACAAGCATTGGATGTTAGAGGACCAGTGCTTTGTATCAATTTCAGAAGCAGAGTTGGACTAGATATGGTCCGTTTGTGTAGCAAACACCATTCTTATGTTCTCAGCACACTCACGTTTCATGCTGTCTTAGAGACTCTAGAAAGCAAGAGCATTCTTCCTGCTCTAAAGCAGAGTATGATCTATGGACGAGAACTATGCTGTGTGTTTACATTCAGAAAGAGAGTTAAATCCCAGGCTCTGTGTATTCCCACAAGCGCAACTTCCTTTCAGGTAAGGGCAGTCACTTTTCAGCTCAAACGAACTACATCGTTCACGAAGCTAACAAGTTTCCCATCTTAACTGACAAGCATTCGTTTAGAGGACCAGTGCTTTTTATCAGTTTCAGAAGCAGAGTTGAACAAGATATGGTCTGTATGTATAGGAATCACCGTTCGTTTCTTCTGAGGACACTTAAGTTTCCTGCTGTATTAGAGACTCTAGAAAGCAAGAGCGTGCTTCTTGCTCTAAAGCAGAATGTGATCCATGGATGAGAACTGTGTTGTGTGTTTCCCTTCAGAAATGGAGTTAAATCACAGGCTCTGTGTCTTCCTACAAGCAAGACTTAGTTTCAGGCAAGGGCAGTCACTTTTCAGCTCAAACGAACTACATCGTTCACGAAGCTAACAAGTTTCCCATCTTAACTGACAAGCATTGGTTTAGAGGACCAGTGCTTTTTATCAGTTTCAGAAGCAGAGTTGGACTAGATATGGTCCGTATGTGTAGGAAACACCGTTCTTTTGTTCTGAGCTCACTCAAGTTTCCTGCTGTATTAGAGAATTCAGAAGCAAGAGCGTGCTTCTTGCTCTAAAGCAGAGTGTGATCCATGGATGAGAACTATGCTGTGTGTTTCACTTCAGAAAAGGAGTTAAATCCCAGGCTCTGTGTCTTCCTACAAGCACTACTTCGTTTCAGGTAAGGGCAGTAACTTTTCAGCTCAAATGAACTACATCGTTCACGAAGCTCACACGTTTCTCATGTTAAATGACAAGCATTGGATGTTAGAGGACCTGTGCTTTGTATCAATTTCAGAAGCAGAGTTGGACTAGATATGATCCGTTTGTGTAGCAAACACCGTTCTTTTGTTCTCAGCACACTCACGTTTCATGCTGTCTTAGAGAATCTAGAAAGCAAGAGCGTGCTTCTTCCTCTAGAGCAGAGTGTGATCTATGGAAGAGAACTCTGCTGTGTGTTTCACTTCAGAAATGGAGTTCAATCCCAGGCTCTGTGTCTTCCTACAAGCAAGACTTCGTTTCAAGTAAGGGCAGTTACTTTACAGCTCAAACGAACTACATCTTTCAAGAAGCTCACACGTTTCTCATCTTAACTGAAAAGCATTAGATGTTAGAGGACCTGTGGTTTGTTTCAGTTTCAGAAGCAGAGTTGAACTAGATATGGTCCGTATGTGTAGGAAACACCGCTCTTTTGTTCTCAGCACACTCACGTTACCTGCTGTCTTAGAAACTCTAGAAAGCAAGAGCGTGATTCTTGTTCTAAAACTGAGTGTGATCAAAGGATGAGAACTCTGCTGTGTGTTTCACTTCAGAAATGGAGTTAAATCCCAGGCTCTGAGTCTTCCTACAGGCAAGACCTCTTTTCAGGTAAGGGCAGTTACTTTACAGCTCAAACGAACTACATCGTTCAAGAAGCTCCCACGTTTCTCATCTTAAATGACAAACATTGGATGTTAGAGGACCTGTGGTTTGTATCAGTTTCAGAATCAGAGATGAACTAGATATGGTCCGTATGTGTAGCAAACACCGTTCTTTTGTTCTCAGCACACTCACGTTTCATGCTGTCTTAGAGACTCTAGAAAGCAAGACCATTCTTCTTGCTCTAAAGCAGAGTGTGATCTATGGACGAGAACTATGCTGTGTGTTTACATTCAGAAAGGGAGTTAAATCCCAGGCTCTTTGTATTCCCACAAGCGCAACTTCCTTTCAGGTAAGGGCAGTCACTTTTCAGCTCAAACGAACTACATCTGTCACGAAGCTCACACGTTTGTCATGTTAAATGACAAGCATTGAATGTCAGAGTACCAGTGCTTTGTATCAGTTTCAGAAGCAGAGTTGGACTAGATATGGTGCGTATGTGTAGGATCACCGTTCATTTGTTCTCAGCACACTCAAGTTTTCTGCTGTCTTAGAGAATCTAGAAAGCTAGAGCGTGCTTCTTGCTCTAAAGCAGAGTGTGATCTATGGAAGAGAACTCTGCTGTGTGTTTCCCTTCAGAAATGGAGTTAAATCCCAGGCTCTGTGTCTTCCTACAAGCAATACTTCATTTCAGGTAAGGGCAGTCACTTTTCAGCTCAAACGAACTACATCGTTCACGAAGCTCACACGTTTCTCATCTTAACTGACAAGCATTGGATGTTAGAGGACCTTTGCTTTGTATCAATTTCAAGCAGAGTTGAACTAGATATGGTCCGTATGTATAGGAAACACCGTTCTTTTCTTCTGAGCACACTCATGTTTCCGGTTGTATTAGAGACTCTAGAAAGCAAGAGCGTTCTTCTGGCTCTAAAGCAGAGTGTGATCCATGGATGAGAACTGTATTGTGTTTTTCCCTTCAGAAATGGAGTTCAATCCCAGACACTGTGTCTTCCTACAAGCAAGACTTCGTTTCAAGTAAGGGCAGTTACTTTACAGCTCAAACGAACTACATCATTCACAAAGCTCACACGTTTGTCATCTTAACTGACAAGCATTGAATTTGAGAGGACCAGTGCTTTGTATCAGTTTCAGAAGAAAAGTTGGACTAGATATGGTCCGTATGTGTAGGAAACACCATTCTATTGTTCTGAGCTCACTCAAGTTTCCTGCTGTATTAGAGAATTCAGAAGCAATAGCGTGCTTCTTGCTCTAAAGCAGAGTGTGATCCATGGATGAGAACTATGCTGTGTGTTTCATTTCAGAAAAGGAGTTAAATCCCATGCTCTGTGTCTTCCTATAAGCACTACTTCGTTTCAGGTAAGGGCAGTCACTTTTCAGCTGAAACGAACTACATCGTTCACGAAGCTCACACGTTTCTCATGTTAAATGACAAGCATTGGATGTTAGAGGACCTGTGCTTTGTATCAATTTCAGAAGCAGAGTTGGACTAGATATGGTCCGTTTGTGTAGCAAACACCATTCTTATGTTCTCAGCACACTCACGTTTCATGCTGTCTTAGAGACTCTAGAAAGCAAGAGCATTCTTCCTGCTCTAAAGCAGAGTATGATCTATGGACGAGAACTATGCTGTGTGTTTACATTCAGAAAGAGAGTTAAATCCCAGGCTCTGTGTATTCCCACAAGCGCAACTTCCTTTCAGGTAAGGGCAGTCACTTTTCAGCTCAAACGAACTACATCTTTCACGAAGCTAACAAGTTTCCCATCTTAACTGACAAGCATTCGTTTAGAGGACCAGTGCTTTTTATCAGTTTCAGAAGCAGAGTTGAACAAGATATGGTCTGTATGTATAGGAATCACCGTTCGTTTCTTCTGAGCACACTCAAGTTTCCTGTTGTATTAGAGACTCTAGAAAGCAAGAGCGTTCTTCTTGCTCTAAAGCAGAGTGTGATCCATGGATGAGAACTGTGTTGTGTGTTTCCCTTCAGAAATGGAGTTAAATCCCAGGCTCTGTGTCTTCCTACAAGCGAACTTCGTTTCAGGTAAGGGCAGTCACTTTTCAGCTCAAAGGAACTACATCATTCACGAAGATCAGACGTTTCTCATCTTAAACGACAAGCATCGGATGTTAGAGGACCTGTGGTTTGTATCAGTTTCAGAATCAGAGATGAACTAGATATGGTCCGTATGTGTAGCAAACACTGTACTTTTGTGCTCAGCACACTCACGTTTCATGCTGTCTTAGAGACTCTAGAAAGCAAGAGCAATCTTCTTGCTCTAAAGCAGAGTGTGATGTATGGACGAGAACTATGCTGTGTATTTACATTCAGAAAGGGAGTTAAATCTCAGGCTCTGTGTATTACCACAAGCACTACTTCCTTTCAGGTAAGGGCAGTCACTTTTCAGCTCAAACGAACTGCATCGTTCACGAAGCTCACACGTTTCTCATCTTAACTGAAAAGCATTGGATGTTAGAGGACCTGTGGTTTGTTTCAGTTTCAGAAGCAGAGTTGAACTAGATTTGGTCCGTATATTTAGGAAACACCGTTCTGTTTTTCTCAGCACACTCACGTTTCCTGCTCTATTAGAGACTCTGGAAAGCAATAGCGTGCTTCTTGCTCTAAAGCAGAGTGTGATCCATTGATGAGAACTCTGCTGTGTGTTTCCCTTCAGAAATGGAGTTAAATCCCAGGCTCTGTGTCTTCCTACAAGCGAACTTCGTTTCAGGTAAGGGCAGTCACTTTTCAGCTCAAAGGAACTACTTCGTTCCCGAAGATCACACGTTTCTCATCTTAAATGACAAGCATCGGATTTTAGAAGACCTTTGGTTTGTATCAGTTTCAGAATCAGAGATGAACTAGATATGGTCTGTATGTGTAGCAAACACCGTTCTTTTGTGCTCAGCACACTCACGTTTCATGCTGTCTTAGAACTCTCGAAAGCAAGGGCAATCTTCTTGCTCTAAAGCAGAGTGTGATCTATGGACGAGAACTATGCTGTGTGTTTACATTCAGAAAGGGAGTTAAATCCCAGGCTCTGTGTATTACCACAAGCACTACTTCCTTTCAGGTAAGGGCAGTCAATTTTCAGCTCAAAGGAACTACATTGTTCACGAAGCTAACAAGTTTCCCATCTTAACTGCCAAGCATTGGATGTTAGAGGACCAGTGCTTTGTGTCAGTTTCAGAAGCAGAATTGGACTAGACATGGTCCCTATGTATAGGAAACAAGGTTCGTTTCTTCTGAGGACACTCAAGTTTCCTGCTGTATTAGAGACTCTAGAAAGCAAGAGCGTGCTTCTTGCTCTAAAGCAGAGTGTCATCCATGGATGAGAACTGTGTTGTGTGTTTCCCTTCAGAAATGGAGTTAAATCCCAGGCTCTGTGTCTTCCTACAAGCAAGACTTAGTTTCAGGCAAGGGCAGTCACTTTTCAGCTCAAACGAACTACATCGTTCACGAAACTAACAAGTTTCCCATCTTAACTGACAAGCATTCGTTTAGAGGACCAGTGCTTTTTATCAGTTTCAGAAGCAGAGTTGGACTAGTTATGGTCCGTATGTGTAGGAAACACTGTTCTTTTTTCTTAGCACACTCACGTTTCCTGCTGTACTAGAGATTCTAGTAAGCAAGAGCGTGCTTCTTGCTCTAAAGCAGAGTGTGATCAATGGATGAGAACTATGCTGTGTGTTTCCCTTCAGAAATGGACTTAAATCCCAGGCTCTGTGTCTTCCTACAAGCGAACTTCGTTTCAGGTAAGGGCAGTCACTTTTCAGCTCAAAGGAACTACATCGTTCACGAAGATCAGACATTTCTCATCTTAAACGACAAGCATCGGATGTTAGAGGACCTGTGGTTTGTATCAGTTTCAGAATCAGAGATGAAATAGATATGGTCCGTATGTGTAGCAAACACCGTACTTTTGTGCTCAGCACACTCACGTTTCATGCTGTCTTAGAGACTCTAGAAAGCAAGAGCAATCTTCTTGCTCTAAAGCAGAGTGTGATGTATGGACGAGAACTATGCTGTGTATTTACATTCAGAAAGGGAGTTAAATCTCAGGCTCTGTGTATTACCACAAGCACTACTTCCTTTCAGGTAATGGCAGTCACTTTTCAGCTCAAACGAACTGCATCGTTCACGAAGCTCACACGTTTCTCATCTTAACTGACAAGCATTGGATGTTAGAGGACCTGTGGTTTGTTTCAGTTTCAGAAGCAGAGTTGAACTAGATTTGGTCCGTATATTTAGGAAACACCTTTCTGTTTTTCTCAGCACACTCACGTTTCCTGCTCTATTAGAGACTCTGGAAAGCAATAGCGTGCTTCTTGCTCTAAAGCAGAGTGTGATCCATTGATGAGAACTCTGCTGTGTGTTTCCCTTCAGAAATGGAGTTAAATCCCAGGCTCTGTGTCTTCCTACAAGCAATACTTCATTTCAGGTAAGGGCAGTCACTTTTCAGCTCAAACGAACTACATCGTTCACGAAGCTCACACGTTTCTCATCTTTACTGAGAAGCATTGGATGTTAGAGGACCTTTGCTTTGTATCAATTTCAAGCAGAGTTGAACTAGATATTGTCCGTATGTATAGGAAACAAGGTTCATTTCTTCTGAGGACACTCAAGTTTCCTGCTGTATTAGAGACTCTAGAAAGCAAGAGCGTGCTTCTTGCTCTAAAGCAGAGTGTGATCCATGGATGAGAACTGTGTTGTGTGTTTCCCTTCAGAAATGGAGTTAAATCCCAGGCTCTGTGTCTTCCTACAAGCAAGACTTAGTTTCAGGTAAGGGCAGTCACTTTTCAGCTCGAACGAACTACATCGTTCACGAAGCTAACAAGTTTCCCATCTTAACTGACAAGCATTGGTTTAGAGGACCAGTGCTTTTTATCATTTTCAGAAGCAGAGTTGGACTAGATATGGTCCGTATGTGTAGGATACACTGTTCTTTTTTCTCAGCACACTCACGTTTCCTGCTGTACTAGAGACTCTAGAAAGCAAGAGCGTGCTTCTTGCTCTAAAGCAGAGTTTGATCAATGGATGAGAACTCTGCTGTGTGTTTCCCTTCAGAAATGGACTTAAATCCCAGGCTCTGTGTCTTCCTACAAGCACTACTTCCTTTCAGGTAAGGGCAGTCACTTTTCAGCTCAAAGGAACTACATCGTTCACGAAGATCACACGTTTCTCATCTTATATGACAAGCATCGGATTTAGAGGACCTGTGGTTTGTATCAGTTTCATAATCAGAGATGAACTAGATATGGTCTGTATGTGTAGCAAACACCGTTCTTTTGTGCTCAGCACACTCACGTTTCATGCTGGCTTAGAACTCTAGAAAGCAAGAGCAATCTTCTTGCTCTAAAGCAGAGTGTGATCTATGGACGAGAACTATGCTGTGTGTTTACATTCAGAAAGGGAGTTAAATCCCAGGCTCTGTGTATTACCACAAGCACTACTTCCTTTCAGGTAAGGACAGTCAATTTTCAGCTCAAAGGAACTACATTGTTCACGAAGCTAACAAGTTTCCCATCTTAACTGCCAAGCATTGGATGTTAGAGGACCAGTGCTTTGTATCAGTTTCAGAAGCAGAATTGGACTAGACATGGTCCCTATGTATAGGAAACAAGGTTCGTTTCTTCTGAGGACACTTAAGTTTCCTGCTGTATTAGAGACTCTAGAAAGCAAGAGCGTGCTTCTTGCTCTAAAGCAGAATGTGATCCATGGATGAGAACTGTGTTGTGTGTTTCCCTTCAGAAATGGAGTTAAATCACAGGCTCTGTGTCTTCCTACAAGCAAGAATTAGTTTCAGGCAAGGGCAGTCACTTTTCAGCTCAAACGAACTACATCGTTCACAAAGCTAACAAGTTTCCCATCTTAACTGACAAGCATTGGTTTAGAGGACCAGTGCTTTTTATCAGTTTCAGAAGCAGAGTTGGTCTAGATATGGTCCGTATGTGTATGAAACACCGTTATTTTTTCTCAACACACTCACGTTTCCTGCTGTACTAGAGACTCTAGAAAGCAAGGGCGTGCTTCTTGCTCTAAAGCAGAGTGTGATCAATGGATGAGAACTCTGCTGTGTGTTTCCCTTCAGAAATGGACTTAAATTCCAGGCTCTGTGTCTTCCTACAAGCGAACTTCGTTTCAGGGAAGGACAGTCACTTTTCAGCTCAAATGAACTACATCGTTCACGAAGCTCACACGTTTCTCATCTTAACTGGCAAGCATTGAATGTTAGAGGACCAGTGCTTTGTATCAGTTTCAGAAGCAGAGTTGGACTAGATATGGTCCGTATGTGTATGAAACACCGTTCTTTTTTCTCAGCACACTCACGTTTCCTGCTGTATTAGAGACTCTAGAAAGCAAGGGCGTGCTTCTTGCTCTAAAGCAGAGTGTGATCAATGGATGAGAACTCTGCTGTGTGTTTCCCTTCAGAAAGGGACTTAAATTCCAGGCTCTGTGTCTTCCTACAAGCGAACTTCGTTTCAGGGAAGGACAGTCACTTTTCAGCTCTAAGGAACTACATCGTTCACGAAGCTAACAAGTTTCCCATCTTAACTGCTAAGCATTGGATGTTAGAGGACCAGTCCTTTTTATCAGTTTCAGAAGCAGAGTTGGACTAGATATGGTCCGTATATGTAGGAAACACCGTTCTTTTGTTCTGAGCTCACTCAAGTTTCCTGCTGTATTAGAGAATTCAGAAGCAAGAGCGTTCTTCTTGCTCTAAAGCAGAGTGTGATCCATGGATGAGAACTATGCAGTGTGTTTCACTTCAGAAATGGAGTTCAATCCCTGGCTCTGTGTCTTCCTACAGGCACTACTACTTTCCAGGTCAGGGCAGTCACTTTTCAGCTCAAACGAACTACATCGTTTACGAAGGCCACACGTTTCTCATCTTAAATCACAAGCATTGGATGTTAGAGGACCTGTGCTTTTTATCAATTTCAGAAGCAGAGTTGGACTAGATATGGTCCGTTTGTGTACCAAACACCGTTCTTTGTTCTCAGCACACTCACGTTTCATGCTGTCTTAGAGAATCTAGAAAGCAAGAGCGTGCTTCTTCCTCTAGAGCAGAGTGTGATCTATGGAAGAGAAATCTGCTGTGTGTTTCACTTCAGAAATGGAATTCAATCCCTGGCTCTGTATCTTCCTACAAGCAAGACTTCGTTTCAAGTAAGGGCAGTTACTTTACAGCTCAAACGAGTTACATCGTTCACAAAGCTCACACGTTTCTCATCTTAAGTGAAAAGCATTGGATGTTAGAGGACCTGTGGTTTGTTTCAGTTCAGAAGCAGAGTTGAACTAGATTTGGTCCGCGTGTAGGAAACACCGTTCTTTTTTTCTCAGCACACTCATGTTTCCTGCTCTAAGAGAGACTCTGGAAAGCAATAGCGAGCTTCTTGCTCTAAAGCAGAGTGTGATCATTGATGAGAACTCTGCTGTGTGTTTCCCTTCAGAAATGGAGTTAAATCCTAGGATCTGTGTCTTCCTACAAGCAATACTTCATTTCAGGTAAGGGCAGTCACTTTTCAGCTCAAACGAACTACATCGTTCACGAAGCTCACGCGTTTCTCATCTTTACTGAGAAGCATTGGATGTTAGAGGACCTTTGCTTTGTATCAATTTCAAGCAGAGTTGAACTAGATATTGTCCCTATGAATAGGAAACAAGGTTCTTTTCTTCTGAGCACACTCACGTTTCCTGCTGTATTAGAGACTCTAGAAAGCAAGCGTGTGCTTCTTGCTCTAAAGCAGAGTGTAATCAAAGGATGAGAACTCTGCTGTGTGTTTCACTTCCGAAATGGAGTTAAATCCCAGGCTCTGAGTCTTCCTACAGGCAAGACTTCTTTTCAGGTAAGGGCAGTTACTTTACAGCTCAAACGAACTACATCATTCATGAAGCTCACACGTTTCTCATCTTAACTGACAAGCATTGGATGTTAGAGGACCTGTGGTTTGTATCAGTTTCAGAATCAGAGATGAACTAGATATGGTCCGTATGTGTAGCAAACACCGTACTTTTGTGCTCAGCACACTCACGTTTCATGCTGTCTTAGAGACTCTAGAAAGCAAGAGCAATCTTCTTCCTCTAAAGCAGAGTGTGATGTATGGACGAGAACTATGCTGTGTATTTACATTCAGAAAGGGAGTTAAATCTCAGGCTCTGTGTATTACCACAAGCACTACTTCCTTTCAGGTAATGGCAGTCACTTTTCAGCTCAAACGAACTGCATCGTTCACGAAGCTCACACGTTTCTCATCTTAACTGACAAGCATTGGATGTTAGAGGACCTGTGGTTTGTTTCAGTTTCAGAAGCAGAGTTGAACTAGATTTGGTCCGTATATTTAGGAAACACCTTTCTGTTTTTCTCAGCACACTCACGTTTCCTGCTCTATTAGAGACTCTGGAAAGCAATAGCGTGCTTCTTGCTCTAAAGCAGAGTGTGATCCATTGATGAGAACTCTGCTGTGTGTTTCCCTTCAGCAATGGAGTTAAATCCCAGGCTCTGTGTCTTCCTACAAGCAATACTTCATTTCAGGTAAGGGCAGTCACTTTTCAGCTCAAACGAACTACATCGTTCACGAAGCTCACACGTTTCTCATCTTTACTGAGAAGCATTGGATGTTAGAGGACCTTTGCTTTGTATCAATTTCAAGCAGAGTTGAACTAGATATTGTCCGTATGTATAGGAAACAAGGTTCATTTCTTCTGAGGACACTCAAGTTTCCTGCTGTATTAGAGACTCTAGAAAGCAAGAGCGTGCTTCTTGCTCTAAAGCAGAGTGTGATCCATGGATGAGAACTGTGTTGTGTGTTTCCCTTCAGAAATGGAGTTAAATCCCAGGCTCTGTGTCTTCCTACAAGCAAGACTTAGTTTCAGGTAAGGGCAGTCACTTTTCAGCTCGAACGAACTACATCGTTCACGAAGCTAACAAGTTTCCCATCTTAACTGACAAGCATTGGTTTAGAGGACCAGTGCTTTTTATCATTTTCAGAAGCAGAGTTGGACTAGATATGGTCCGTATGTGTAGGATACACTGTTCTTTTTTCTCAGCACACTTACGTTTCCTGCTGTACTAGAGACTCTAGAAAGCAAGAGCGTGCTTCTTGCTCTAAAGCAGAGTTTGATCAATGGATGAGAACTCTGCTGTGTGTTTCCCTTCAGAAATGGACTTAATTCCCAGGCTCTGTGTCTTCCTACAAGCACTACTTCCTTTCAGGTAAGGGCAGTCACTTTTCAGCTCAAAGGAACTACATCGTTCACGAAGATCACACGTTTCTCATCTTATATGACAAGCATCGGATTTAGAGGACCTGTGGTTTGTATCAGTTTCAGAATCAGAGATGAACTAGATATGGTCTGTATGTGTAGCAAACACCGTTCTTTTGTGCTCAGCACACTCACGTTTCATGCTGGCTTAGAACTCTAGAAAGCAAGAGCAATCTTCTTGCTCTAAAGCAGAGTGTGATCTATGGACGTGAACTATGCTGTGTGTTTACATTCAGAAAGGGAGTTAAATCCCAGGCTCTGTGTATTACCACAAGCACTACTTCCTTTCAGGCAAGGACAGTCAATTTTCAGCTCAAAAGAACTACATCGTTCACGAAGCTAACAAGTTTCCCATCTTAACTGACAAGCATTGGTTTAGAGGACCAGTGCTTTTTATCAGTTTCAGAAGCAGAGTTGGACTAGATATGGTCCGTATGTGTATGAAACACCGTTATTTTTTCTCAACACACTCACGTTTCCTGCTGTACTAGAGACTCTAGAAAGCAAGGGCGTGCTTCTTGCTCTAAAGCAGAGTGTGATCAATGGATGAGAACTCTGCTGTGTGTTTCCCTTCAGAAAGGGACTTAAATTCCAGGCTCTGTGTCTTCCTACAAGCGAACTTCGTTTCAGGGAAGGACAGTCACTTTTCAGCTCTAAGGAACTACATCGTTCACGAAGCTAACAAGTTTCCCATCTTAACTGCTAAGCATTGGATGTTAGAGGACCAGTCCTTTTTATCAGTTTCAGAAGCAGAGTTGGACTAGATATGGTCCGTATATGTAGGAAACACCGTTCTTTTGTTCTGAGCTCACTCAAGTTTCCTGCTGTATTAGAGAATTCAGAAGCAAGAGCGTTCTTCTTGCTCTAAAGCAGAGTGTGATCCATGGATGAGAACTATGCAGTGTGTTTCACTTCAGAAATGGAGTTCAATCCCTGGCTCTGTGTCTTCCTACAGGCACTACTACTTTCCAGGTCAGGGCAGTCACTTTTCAGCTCAAACGAACTACATCGTTTACGAAGGCCACACGTTTCTCATCTTAAATCACAAGCATTGGATGTTAGAGGACCTGTGCTTTTTATCAATTTCAGAAGCAGAGTTGGACTAGATATGGTCCGTTTGTGTACCAAACACCGTTCTTTGTTCTCAGCACACTCACGTTTCATGCTGTCTTAGAGAATCTAGAAAGCAAGAGCGTGCTTCTTCCTCTAGAGCAGAGTGTGATCTATGGAAGAGAACTCTGCTGTGTGTTTCACTTCAGAAATGGAGTTCAATCCATGGCTCTGTATCTTCCTACAAGCAAGACTTCGTTTCAAGTAAGGGCAGTTACTTTACAGCTCAAACGAATTACATCGTTCACAAAGCTCACACGTTTCTCATCTTAAGTGAAAAGCATTGGATGTTAGAGGACCTGTGGTTTGTTTCAGTTCAGAAGCAGAGTTGAACTAGATTTGGTCCGCGTGTAGGAAACACCGTTCTTTTTTTCTCAGCACACTCATGTTTCCTGCTCTAAGAGAGACTCTGGAAAGCAATAGCGAGCTTCTTGCTCTAAAGCAGAGTGTGATCATTGATGAGAACTCTGCTGTGTGTTTCCCTTCAGAAATGGAGTTAAATCCTAGGATCTGTGTCTTCCTACAAGCAATACTTCATTTCAGGTAAGGGCAGTCACTTTTCAGCTCAAACGAACTACATCGTTCACGAAGCTCACGCGTTTCTCATCTTTACTGAGAAGCATTGGATGTTAGAGGACCTTTGCTTTGTATCAATTTCAAGCAGAGTTGAACTAGATATTGTCCCTATGAATAGGAAACAAGGTTCTTTTCTTCTGAGCACACTCACGTTTCCTGCTGTATTAGAGACTCTAGAAAGCAAGCGTGTGCTTCTTGCTCTAAAGCAGAGTGTAATCAAAGGATGAGAACTCTGCTGTGTGTTTCACTTCCTAAATGGAGTTAAATCCCAGGCTCTGAGTCTTCCTACAGGCAAGACTTCTTTTCAGGTAAGGGCAGTTACTTTACAGCTCAAACGAACTACATCATTCATGAAGCTCACACGTTTCTCATCTTAACTGACAAGCATTGGATGTTAGAGGACCTGTGGTTTGTATCAGTTTCAGAATCAGAGATGAACTAGATATGGTCCGTATGTGTAGCAAACACCGTTCTTTTGTTCTCAGGACACTCACCTTTCATGATGTCTTAGAGACTCTAGAAAGCAAGAGCATTCATATTGCTCTGAAGCAGAGTGTGAACTATGGACGAGAACTATGCTGTGTGTTTACATTCAGAAAGGGAGTGAAATCCCAGGCACTGTGTATTCCCACAAGCACAACTTCCTTTCAGGTCAGGGCAGTCACTTTGCAGCTCAAACGAACTACATTGTTCACGAAGCTCACACGTTTCTCATCTTAACTGACAAGCATTGGATGTTAGAGGACCAGTGCTTTGTATCAGTTTCTGAAGCAGAGTTGGACTAGATATGGTCGGTATGTGTAGGAAACACCGTTCTTTTGTTCTCAGCGCACTCACGTTTCCTCTTGTCTTAGAGACTCTAGAAAGCTAGAGCGTGCTTCTTGCTCTAAAGGAGAGTGTGATCAATGGATGAGAACTCTGCTGTGTGTTTCCCTTCAGAAATGGACTTAAATCCCAGGCTCTGTGTCTTCCTACAAGCACTACTTCCTTTCAGGTAAGGCCAGTCACTTTTCAGCTCAAAGGAACTACATCGTTCACGAAGATCACACGTTTCTCATCTTAAATGACAAGCATCGGATTTTAGAGGACCTGTGGTTTGTATCAGTTTCAGAATCAGAGATGAAGTAGATATGGTCCTTATGTGTAGCAAACACCGTTCTTTTGTGCTCAGCACACTCACGTTTCATGCTGTCTTAGAACTCTAGAAAGCAAGGGCAATCTTCTTGCTCTAAAGCAGAGTGTGATCTATGGACGAGAACTATGCTGTGTGTTTACATTCAGAAAGGGAGTTAAATCCCAGGCTCTGTGTATTACCACAAGCACTACTTCCTTTCAGGTAAGGGCAGTCAATTTTCAGCTCAAAGGAACTACATTGTTCACGAAGCTAACAAGTTTCCCATCTTAACTGCCAAGCATTGGTTTATAGGACCAGTGCTTTTTATCAGTTTCAGAAGCAGAGTTGGACTAGATATGGTCTGTATGTGTAGGATACACCGTTCTTTTTTCTCAGCACACTCACGTTTCCTGCTGTACTAGAGACTCTAGAAAGCAAGAGCGTGCTTCTTGCTCTAAAGCAGAGTGTGATCAATGGATGAGAACTCTGATGTGTGTTTCACTTCAGAAATGGAGTTAAATCCTAGGCTCTGAGTCTTCCTGCAAGGAATACTTCGATTCAAGTAAGGGCAGTTACTTTACAGCTCAAACGAACTACATCATTCACGAAGCTCACACGTTTCTCATCTTAACTGAAAAGCATTGGATGTTAGAGGACCTGTGGTTTGTTTCAGTTTCAGAAGCAGAGTTGAACTAGATTTGGTCCGTATGTGTAGGAAACACCGTTCTTTTTTTCTCAGCACACTCACGTTTCCTGCTCTATGAGAGACTCTGGAAAGCAATAGCGAGCTTCTTCCTCTAAAGCAGAGTGTGATCCATTGATGAGAACTCTGCTGTTTGTTTCCCTTCAGAAATGGAGTTAAATCCCAGGCTCTGTGTCTTCCTACAAGCAAGACTTAGTTTCAGGTAAGGGCAGTCACTTTTCAGGTCAAATAAACTACATCGTTCACGAAGCTGACAAGTTTCCCATCTTAACTGACAAGCATTGGTTTAGAGGACCAGTGCTTTTTATCAATTTCAGAAGCAGAGTTGGACTAGATATGGTCCGTTTGTGTACCAAACACCTTTCTTTGTTCTCAGCACACTCACCTTTCATGCTGTCTTAGAGAATCTACAAAGCAAGAGCGTGCTTCTTCCTCTAGAGCAGAGTGTGATCTATGGAAGAGAACTCTGCTGTGTGTTTCACTTCAGAAATGGAGTTCAATCCCTGGCTCTGTATCTTCCTACAAGCAAGACTTCGTTTCAAGTAAGGGCAGTTACTTTACAGCTCAAACGAATTACATCGTTCACGAAGCTCACACGTTTCTCATCTTAACTGAAAAGCATTGGATGTTAGAGGACCTGTGGTTTGTTTCAGTTCAGAAGCAGAGTTGAACTAGATTTGGTCCGCGTGTAGGAAACACCGTTCTTTTTTTCTCAGCACACTCATGTTTCCTGTTCTAAGAGAGACTCTGGAAACCAATAGCGAGCTTCTTGCTCTAAAGCAGAGTGTGATCATTGATGAGAACTCTGCTGTGTGTTTCCCTTCAGAAATGGAGTTAAATCCCAGGCTCTGTGTCTTCCTACAAGCAAGACTTAGTTTCAGGTAAGGGCAGTCACTTTTCAGGTCAAATGAACTACATCGTTCACGAAGCTGACAAGTTTCCCATCTTAACTGACAAGCATTGGTTTAGAGGACCAGTGCTTTTTATCAATTTCAGAAGCAGAGTTGGACTAGATATGGTCCGTTTGTGTACCAAACACCGTTCTTTGTTCTCAGCACACTCACCTTTCATGCTGTCTTAGAGAATCTACAAAGCAAGAGCGTGCTTCTTGTTCTAAAGCAGAGTGTGATCCATGGATGAGAACTATGCTGTGTGTTTACATTCAGAAAGGGAGTTAAATCCCAGGCACTGTGCATTCCCACAAGCACAACTTCCTTTCAGGTCAGGGCAGTCACTTTGCAGCTCAAATGAACTACATCGTTCGCGAAGCTCACACGTTTCTCATCTTAACTGACAAGCATTGGATGTTAGAGGACCAGTGCTTTGTATCAGTTTCTGAAGCAGAGTTGGACTAGATATGGTCCGTATGTGTAGGAAACACCGTTTTTTTGTTCTCAGCGCTCTCACGTTTCCTCCTGTCTTAGAGACTCTAGAAAGCTAGTGCGTGCTTCTTGCTCTAAAGGAGAGTGTGATCAATGGATGAGAACTCTGCTGTGTGTTTCCCTTCAGAAATGGAGTTAAATCCCAGGCTCTGTGTCTTCCTACAAGCACTACTTCCTTTCAGGTAATGGCAGTCACTTTTCAGCTCAAAGGAACTACATCGTTCACGAAGATCACACGTTTCTCATCTTAAATGACAAGCATCGGATTTTAGAGGACCTGTGGTTTGTATCAGTTTCAGAAACAGAGATGAACTAGATATGGTCTGTATGTGTAGCAAACACAGTTCTTTTGTGCTCAGCACACTCACGTTTCATGCTGTCTTAGAACTCTAGAAAGCAAGAGCAATCTTCTTGCTCTAAAGCAGAGTGTGATCTATGGACGAGAACTATGCTGTGTGTTTACATTCAGAAAGGGAGTTAAATCCCAGGCTCTGTGTATTACCACAAGCACTACTTCCTTTCAGGTAAGGGCAGTCAATTTTCAGCTCAAAGGAACTACATTGTTCACGAAGCTAACAAGTTTCCCATCTTAACTGCCAAGCATTGGATGTTAGAGGACCAGTGCTTTGTATCAGTTTCAGAAGCAGAGTTGGACTAGATATGGTCCGTATGTGTAGGAAACACTGCTCTTTTGTTCTCAGCACACTCACGTTTCCTGCTGTCTTAGAAACTCTAGAAAGCAAGAGCGTGCTTCTTGCTCTAAAGCAGAGTGTGATCAAAGGACGAGAACTCTGCTGTGTGTTTCACTTCCGAAATGGAATTAAATCCCAGGCTCTGAGTCTTCCTACAGGCAAGACTTCTTTTCAGGTAAGGGCAGTTACTTTACAGCTCAAACGAACTACATCATTCACGAAGCTCACACGTTTCTCATCTTAACTGACAAGCATTGGATGTTAGAGGACCTGTGGTTTGTATCAGTTTCAGAATCAGAGATGAACTAGATATGGTCCGTATGTGTAGCAAACACTGTTCTTTTGTTCTCAGCACACTCACGTTTCATGATGTCTTAGAGACTCTAGAAAGCAAGAGCATCCATATTGCTCTGAAGCAGAGTGTGAACTATGGACGAGAACTATGCTGTGTGTTTACATTCAGAAAGGGAGTTAAATCCCAGGCACTGTGTATTCCCACAAGCACAACTTCCTTTCAGGTCAGGGCAGTCACTTTGCAGCTCAAACGAACTACATCGTTCACGAAGCTCACACGTTTCTCATCTTAACTGAGAAGCACTGGATGTTAGAGGACCTTTGCTTTGTATCAATTTCAAGCAGAGTTGAACTAGATATGGTCCGTATGTATAGGAAACACCGTTCTTTTCTTCTGAGCACACTCACGTTTCCTGTTGTATTAGAGACTCTAGAAAGCAAGAGCGTTCTTCTTGCTCTAAAGCAGAGTGTGATCCATGGATGAGAACTGTATTGTATTTTTCCCTTCAAAAGTCGAGTTAAATCCCAGGCTCTGTGTCTTCCAACAAGCAAGACTTCGTTTCAGGTAAGGGCAGTCACTTTTCAGCTCAAATGAACTACATCGTTCACAAAGCTCACACGTTTCTCATCTTAAATGACAAGCATTGGATGTTAGAGGACCAGTGCTTTGTATCAGTTTCTGAAGCAGAGTTGGACTAGATATGGTCCATATGTGTAGGAAACACCGTTCTTTTGTTCTCAGCGCAATCACGTTTCCTCCTGTCTTAGAGACTCTAGAAAGCTAGAGCGTGCTTCTTGCTCTAAAGGAGAGTGTGATCAATGGATGAGAACTCTGCTGTGTGTTTCCCTTCAGAAATGGAGTTAAATCCCAGGCTCTCTGTCTTCCTACAAGCACTACTTCCTTTCAGGTAAGGGCAGTCACATTTCAGCTCAAAGGAACTACATCGTTCACGAAGATCACACGTTTCTCATCTTAAATGACAAGCATCGGATTTTAGAGGACCTGTGGTTTGTATCAGTTTCAGAATCAGAGATGAACTAGATATGGTCCGTATGTGTAGCAAACACCGTTCTTTTGTGCTCAGCACACTCACGTTTCATGCTGTCTTAGAACTCTAGAAAGCAAGAGCAATCTTCTTGCTCTAAAGCAGAGTGTGATCTATGGACGAGAACTATGCTGTGTGTTTACATTCAGAAAGGGAGTTAAATCCCAGGCTCTGTGTATTACCACAAGCACTACTTCCTTTCAGGTAAGGGCAGTCAATTTTCAGCTCAATGGAACTACATTGTTCACGAAGCTAACAAGTTTCCCATCTTAACTGCCAAGCATTGGATGTTAGAGGACCAGTGCTTTGTATCAGTTTCAGAAGCAGAATTGGACTAGACATGGTCCGTATGTATAGGAAACAAGGTTCGTTTCTTCTGAGGACACTCAAGTTTCCTGCTGTATTAGAGACTCTAGAAAGCAAGAGCGTGCTTCTTGCTCTAAAGCAGAGTGTGATCCATGGATGAGAACTATGCTGTGTGTTTCACTTCAGAAATGGAGTTAAATACCAGCCTCTGTGTCTTCCTACAGGCACTACTACTTTTCAGGTCAGGGCAGTCACTTTTCAGCTCAAACGAACTACATCGTTCACGAAGCTCACACGTTTCTCATCTTAAATCACAAGCATTGGATGTTAGAGGAACTGTGCTTTGTATCAATTTCAGAAGCTGAGTTGGACTAGATATGGTCCGTTTGTGTAGCAAACTCCGTTCTTTTGTTCTCAGCACACTCACGTTTCATGCTTTGTTAGAGACTCTGGAATGTTAGAGCGTGCTTCTTGCTCTAAAGCAGAGTGTGATCAATGGATGAGAACTCTGCTGTGTGTTTCACTTCAGAAATGGAGTTAAATCCTAGGCTCTGAGTCTTCCTGCAAGGAATACTTCGATTCAATTAAGGGCAGTTACGTTACAGCTCAAACGAACTACATCATTCACGAAGCTCACACGTTTCTCATCTTAACTGAAAAGCATTGGATGTTAGAGGACCTGTGGTTTGTTTCAGTTTCAGAAGCAGAGTTGAACTAGATTTGGTCCGTATGTGTAGGAAACACTGTTCTTTTTTTCTCAGCACACTCACGTTTCCTGCTCTATGAGAGACTCTGGAAAGCAATAGCGAGCTTCTTCCTCTAAAGCAGAGTGTGATCCATTGATGAGAACTCTGCTGTGTGTTTCCCTTCAGAAATGGAGTTAAATCCCAGGCTCTCTGTCTTCCTACAAGCAAGACTTCGTTTCAGGTAAGGGCAGTCACTTTTCAGCTCAAATGAACTACATCGTTCACAAAGCTCACACGTTTCTCATCTTAACTGACAAGCATTGGATGTTAGAGGACTAGTGCTTTGTATCAGTTTCTGAAGCAGAGTTGGACTAGATATGGTCCGTATGTGTAGGAAACACCGTTCTTTTGTTCTCAGCGCACTCACGTTTCCTCCTGTCTTAGAGACTCTAGAAAGCTAGAGGGTGCTTCTTGCTCTAAAGGAGAGTGTGATAAATGGATGAGAACTCTGTTGTGTGTTTCCCTTCAGAAATGGAGTTAAATCCCAGGCTCTGTGTCTTCCTACAAGCAAGACATCATTTCAGGTAAGGGCAGTCACTTTTCAGCTCAAACGTACTACATCGTTGTGGAAGCTCACACGTTTCTCATCTTAACTGAAAAGCATTGGATGTTAGTGGACCTGTGGTTTGTTTCAGTTTCAGAAGCAGAGTTGAACTAGATTTGGTCCGTATGTGTAGGAAACACCGTTCTTTTTTTTTTTTGCAGCACACTCACGTTTCGTGCACTACTAGAGACTCTGGGAAGCCATAGGGAGCTTCTTGCTCTAAAGCAGAGTGTCATCCATTGAGGAAAACTCTGCTGTGTGTTTCCCTTCAGTAATGGAGTTAAATCCCAGGCTCTGTGTCTTCCTACAAGCAAGACTTCGTTTCAGGTAAGGGCAGTCACTTTTCAGCTCAAATGAACTACATCGTTCACAAAGCTCACATGTTTCTCATCTTAACTGACAAGCATTGGATGTTAGAGGACCAGTGCTTTGTATCAGTTTCTGAAGCAGAGTTGGACTAGATATGGTCCGTATGTGTAGGAAACACCGTTCTTTTGTTCTGAACACACACAAGCTTCCTGCTGTATTACAGACTCTAGAAAGCAAGAGCTTTCTTCTTGCTCTAAAGCAGAGTGTGATCCATGGATGAGAACTATGCTGTGTGTTTCCCTTCAGAAATGGAGTTAAATCCCAGGCTCTGTGACTTCCTACAAGCACGAATTCGTTTCAGGTAAGGGCAGTCACTTTTCAGCACAAATGAACTACATCGTTCACGAAGCTCACACGTTTCTCATCTTAACTGGCAAGCATTGAATGTTAGAGGACCAGTGCTTTGTATCAGTTTCAGAAGCAGAGTTGGACTAGATATGGTCCGTATGTGTAGGAAACACCGTTCATTTGTTCTCAGCACACTCAAGTTTCCTGCTGTCTTAGAGAATCTAGAAAGCTAGAGCGTGCTTCTTGCTCTAAAGCAGAGTTTGAGCAATGGATGAGAACTCTGTTGTGTGTTTGTCTTCAGAAATGGAGTTAAATCCCTGGCTCTGTGTCTTCATACAAGCAAGACTTAGTTTCAGGGAAGGACAGTCACTTTTCAGCTCTAAGGAACTACATCGTTCACGAAGCTAACAAGTTTCCCATCTTAACTGCTAAGCATTGGATGTTAGAGGACCAGTGCTTTTTATCAGTTTCAGAAGCAGATTTGGACTAGATATGGTCCGTATATGTAGGAAACACCGTTCTTTTGTTCTGAGCTCACTCATGTTTCCTGCTGTATTAGAGAATTCAGAAGCAAGAGCGTTCTTCTTGCTCTAAAGCAGAGTGTGATCCATGGATGAGAACTATGCTGTGTGTATCACTTCAGAAATGGAGTTAAATTCCAGCCTCTGTGTCTTCCTACAGGCACTACTACTTTTCAGGTCAGGGCAGTCACTTTTCAGCTCAAACGAACTACATCGTTCACGAAGCTCACACGTTTCTCATCTTAAATCACAAGCATTGGATGTTAGAGGAACTGTGCTTTGTATCAATTTCAGAAGCAGAGTTGGACTAGATATGGTCCGTTTGTGTAGCAAACTCCGTTCTTTTGTTCTCAGCACACTCACGTTTCATGCTGTGTTAGAGACTCTGGAATGTTAGAGCGTGCTTCTTGCTCTAAAGCAGAGTGTGATCAATGGATGAGAACTCTGATGTGTGTTTCACTTCAGAAATGGAGTTAAATCCTAGGCTCTGAGTCTTCCTGCAAGGAATACTTCGATTCAAGTAAGGGCAGTTACTTTACAGCTCAAACGAACTACATCATTCACGAAGCTCACACGTTTCTCATCTTAACTGAAAAGCATTGGATGTTAGAGGACCTGTGGTTTGTTTCAGTTTCAGAAGCAGAGTTGAACTAGATTTGGTCCGTATGTGTAGGAAACACCGTTCTTTTTTTCTCAGCACACTCACGTTTCCTGCTCTATGAGAGACTCTGGAAAGCAATAGCGAGCTTCTTCCTCTAAAGCAGAGTGTGATCCATTGATGAGAACTCTGCTGTGTGTTTCCCTTCAGAAATGGAGTTAAATCCCAGACTCTGTGTCTTCCTAAAAGCAAGACTTAGTTTCAGGTAAGGGCAGTCACTTTTCAGGTCAAATGAACTACATCGTTCACGAAGCTGACAAGTTTCCCATCTTAACTGACAAGCATTGGTTTAGAGGACCAGTGCTTTTTATCAATTTCAGAAGCAGAGTTGGACTAGATATGGTCCGTTTGTGTACCAAACACCTTTCTTTGTTCTCAGCACACTCACCTTTCATGCTGTCTTAGAGAATCTACAAAGCAAGAGCGTGCTTCTTCCTCTAGAGCAGAGTGTGATCTATGGAAGAGAACTCTGCTGTGTGTTTCACTTCAGAAATGGAGTTCAATCCCTGGCTCTGTATCTTCCTACAAGCAAGACTTCGTTTCAAGTAAGGGCAGTTACTTTACAGCTCAAACGAATTACATCGTTCACGAAGCTCACACGTTTCTCATCTTAACTGAAAAGCATTGGATGTTAGAGGACCTGTGGTTTGTTTCAGTTCAGAAGCAGAGTTGAACTAGATTTGGTCCGCGTGTAGGAAACACCGTTCTTTTTTTCTCAGCACACTCATGTTTCCTGTTCTAAGAGAGACTCTGGAAAGCAATAGCGAGCTTCTTGCTCTAAAGCAGAGTGGGATCATTGATGAGAACTCTGCTGTGTGTTTCCCTTCAGAAATGGAGTTAAATCCCAGGCTCTGTGTCTTCCTACAAGCAAGACATAGTTTCAGGTAAGGTCAGTCACTTTTCAGGTCAAATGAACTACATCGTTCACGAAGATGACAAGTTTCCCATCTTAACTGACAAGCATTGGTTTAGAGGACCAGTGCTTTTTATCAATTTCAGAAGCAGAGTTGGACTAGATATGGTCCGTTTGTGTACCAAACACCGTTCTTTGTTCTCAGTACACTCACCTTTCATGCTGTGTTAGAGAATCTACAAAGCAAGAGCGTGCTTCTTGCTCTAAAGCAGAGTGTGATCCATGGATGAGAACTATGCTGTGGGTTTACATTCAGAAAGGGAGTTAAATCCCAGGCACTGTGTATTCCCACAAGCACAACTTCCTTTCAGGTCAGGGCAGTCACTTTGCAGCTCAAACGAACTACATCGTTCGCGAAGCTCACACGTTTCTCATCTTAACTGACAAGCACTGGATGTTAGAGGACCAGTGCTTTGTATCAGTTTCTGAAGCAGAGTTGGACTAGATATGGTCCGTATGTGTAGGAAACACCGTTCTTTTGTTCTCAGCGCTCTCACGTTTCCTCCTGTCTTAGAGACTCTAGAAAGCTAGAGCGTGCTTCTTGCTCTAAAGGAGAGTGTGATCAATGGATGAGAACTCTGCTGTGTGTTTCCCTTCAGAAATGGAGTTAAATCCCAGGCTCTGTGTCTTCCTACAAGCACTACTTCCTTTCAGGTAAGGGCAGTCACTTTTCAGCTCAAAGGAACTACATCGTTCACGAAGATCACACGTTTCTCATCTTAAATGACAAGCATCGGATTTTAGAGGACCTGTGGTTTGTATCAGTTTCAGAAACAGAGATGAACTAGATATGGTCCGTATGTGTAGCAAACACAGTTCTTTTGTGCTCAGCACACTCACGTTTCATGCTGTCTTAGAACTCTAGAAAGCAAGAGCAATCTTCTTGCTCTAAAGCAGAGTGTGATCTATGGACGAGAACTATGCTGTGTGTTTACATTCAGAAAGGGAGTTAAATCCCAGGCTCTGTGTATTACCACAAGCACTACTTCCTTTCAGGTAAGGGCAGTCAATTTTCAGCTCAAAGGAACTACATTGTTCACGAAGCTAACAAGTTTCCCATCTTAACTGCCAAGCATTGGATGTTAGAGGACCAGTGCTTTGTATCAGTTTCAGAAGCAGAGTTGGACTAGATATGGTCCGTATGTGTAGGAAACACTGCTCTTTTGTTCTCAGCACACTCACGTTTCCTGCTGTCTTAGAAACTCTAGAAAGCAAGAGCGAGCTTCTTGCTCTAAAGCAGAGTGTGATCAAAGGACGAGAACTCTGCTGTGTGTTTCACTTCCGAAATGGAATTAAATCCCAGGCTCTGAGTCTTCCTACAGGCAAGACTTCTTTTCAGGTAAGGGCAGTTACTTTACAACTCAAACGAACTACATCATTCACGAAGCTCACACGTTTCTCATCTTAACTGACAAGCATTGGATGTTAGAGGACCTGTGGTTTGTATCAGTTTCAGAATCAGAGATGAACTAGATATGGTCCGTATGTGTAGCAAACACCGTTCTTTTGTTCTCAGCACACTCACGTTTAATGATGTCTTAGAGACTCTAGAAAGCAAGAGCATCCATATTGCTCTGAAGCAGAGTGTGAACTATGGACGAGAACTATGCTGTGTGTTTACATTCAGAAAGGGAGTTAAATACCAGGCACTGTGTATTCCCACAAGCACAACTTCCTTTCAGGTCAGGGCAGTCACTTTGCAGCTCAAATGAACTACATCGTTCACGAAGCTCACACGTTTCTCATCTTAACTGAGAAGCATTGGATGTTAGAGGACCTTTGCTTTGTATCAATTTCAAGCAGAGTTGACCTAGATATGGTCCGTATGTATAGGAAACACCATTCTTTTCTTCTGAGCACACTCACGTTTCTTGTTGTATTAGAGACTCTAGAAAGCTAGAGGGTGCTTCTTGCTCTAAAGGAGAGTGTGATAAATGGATGAGAACTATGCTGTGTGTTTCACTTCAGAAATGGAGTTAAATCCCAGGCTCTGTGACTTCCTACAAGCACGACTTCGTTTCCGGTAAGGGCAGTCACTTTTCAGCTCAATTGATCTACATCCTTCACGAAGCTCACACGTTTCTCATCTTAAATGGCAAGCATTGAATGTTAGAGGACCAGTGCTTTGTATCAGTTTCAGAAGCAAAGTTGGACTAGATATGGTCCGTATGTGTAGGAAACACCGTTCATTTGTTCTCAGCACACTCAAGATTCCTGCTGTCTTAGAGACTCTAGAAAGCTAGAGCGTGCTTCTTGCTCTAAAGGAGACTGTGATAATTGGATGAGAACTCTGTTGTCTGTTTCCCTTCAGAAATGGAGTTAAATCCCAGGCTCTGTGTCTTCCTACAAGCAAGACATCATTTCAGGTAAGGGCAGTCACTTTTCAGCTCAAACGTACTACATCGTTGTGGAAGCTCACACGTTTCTCATCTTAACTGAAAAGCATTGGATGTTAGTGGACCTGTGGTTTGTTTCAGTTTCAGAAGCAGAGTTGAACTAGATTTGGTCCGTATGTATAGGAAACACCGTTCTTTTCTTCTGAGCACACTCACGTTTCTTGTTGTATTAGAGACTCTAGAAAGCAAGAGCGTTCTTCTTGCTCTAAAGCAGAGTGTGATCCATGGATGAGAACTGTATTGTGTTTTTCCCTTCAAAAGTGGAGTTAAATCCCAGGCTCTGTGTCTTCCAACAAGCAAGACTTCGTTTCAGGTAAGGGCAGTCACTTTTCAGCTCAAATGAACTACATCGTTCACAAAGCTCACATGTTTCTCATCTTAACTGACAAGCATTGGATGTTAGAGGACCAGTGCTTTGTATCAGTTTCTGAAGCAGAGTTGGACTAGATATGGTCCGTATGTGTAGGAAACACCGTTCTTTTTTTTTTGCAGCACACTCACGTTTCCTGCACTACTAGAGACTCTGGGAAGCCATAGGGAGCTTCTTGCTCTAAAGCAGAGTGGCATCCATTGAGGAAAACTCTGCTGTGTGTTTCTCTTCAGAAATGGAGTTAAATCCCTGGCTCTGATTCTTCCTACATGTAAGACTTCGTTTCAGGTAAGGGCAGTTACTTTACAGCTCAAACGAACTACATCGTTCACGAAGGTCACACGTTTCTCATCTTAACTGACAAGCATTGGATGTTAGAGGACCTTTGCTTTGTATCAATTTCAAGCAGAGTTGAACTAGAGATGGTCCGTATGTGTAGGAAACACCGTTCTTTTGTTCTCAGCGCACTCACGTTTCCTCCTGTCTTAGAGACTCTAGAAAGCTAGAGCGTGCTTCTTGCTCTAAAGGAGAGTGTGATAAATGGATGAGAACTTTGTTGTGTGTTTCACTTCAGAAATGGAGTTAAATCCCAGGCTCTGAGTCTTCCTACAAGGAAGACTTCGATTCAAGTAAAGGTAATTTCTTTACAGCTCAAACGAACTACATCGTTCAGGAAGCTCACACATTTCTCATCTTAACTGACAAGCATTGGATGTTAGAGGACCTCTGGTTTGTTTCAGTTTCAGACGCAGAGTTGAACTAGACATGACCCGAATGTGTAGGAAACACCGTTCTTTTTTTCTGAGCACACACAAGCTTCCTGCTGTATTACAGACTCTAGAAAGCAAGAGCGTTCTTCTTGCTCTAAAGCAGAGTGTGATCCATGGATGAGAACTATGCTGTGTGTTTCCCTTCAGAAATGGAGTTAAATACCAGGCTCTGTGACTTCCTAAAAGCACGACTTCGTTTCAGGTAAGGGCACTCATTTTTCAGCTCAAAAGAACTACATCATTCACGAAGCTCACACGTTTCTCATCTTAACTGGCAAGCATTGAATGTTAGAGGACAAGTGCTTTGTTTCAGTTTCAGAAGCAGAGTTGGACTAGATATGGTCCGTATGTGTAGGAAACACCGTTCATTTGTTCTCAGCACACTCAAGTTTCCTGCTGTCTTAGAGAATCTAGAAAGCTAGAGCGTGCTTCTTGCTCTAAAGCAGAGTTTGAGCAATGGATGAGAACTCTGTTGTGTGTTTCTCTTCAGAAATGGAGTTAAATCCCTGGCTCTGAGTCTTCCTACATGTAAGACTTCGTTTCATGTAAGAGCAGTAACTTTACAGCTCAAACGAATTACATCGTTCACGAAGCTCACACGTTTCTCATCTTAACTGACAAGCATTGGATGTTAGAGGACCAGTGCTTTGTATCAATTTCAAGCAGAGTTGAACTAGATATGGTCCATATTTTTCGGAAACACCGTTCTTTTCTTCTGAGCACACTCACGTTTCCTGCTGTATTAGAGACCCTAGAAAGCTAGAGCGTGCTTCTTGCTCTAAAGCAGAGTGTGTTCCATGGATGAGAACTGTGTTGTGTGTTTCCCTTCAGAAATGGAGTTAAATCCCAGGCTCTGTGTCTTCCTACAAGCAAGACTACATTTCAGGTAAGGGCAGTCACTTTTCAGCTCAAAGGAACTACATCGTTCACGAAGCTAACAAGTTTCCCATCTTAACTGACAAGCATTGGTTTAGAGGACCAGTGCTTTTTAGCAGTTTCAGAAGCAAAGTTGGACTAGATATGATCCGTATGTGTAGGAAACACCGCTGTTTCTTCTCAGCACACTCACGTTTCCAGCTGTCTTAGAAACTCTAGAAAGCAATAGGGAGCTTCTTGATCTAAAGCAGAGTGTCATCCATTGAGGAAAATTCTGCTGTGTGTTTCCCTTCAGAAATGGAGTTAAATCCCAGGCCCGGTGCCTTCCTACAAGCAATACTTCATTTCAGGTAAGGGCAGTCACTTTTCAGCTCAAACGAACTACACCGTTCACAAAGCTCACACGTTCCTCATCTTTTCTGAGAACCATTGGATGTTAGAGGACCTTTGCTTTGTATCAATTTCAAGCAGAGTTGAACTAGATATTGTCCGTATGTGTAGCAAACACCGATCTTTTGTTCTCAGCACACTCAAGTTTCATGCTGTCTTAGAGACTCTAGAAAGCAAGAGCATTCATATTGCTCTAAAGCAGAGTGTGAACTATGGATGAGAACTATGCTGTGTGTTTACATTCAGAAATGGAGTGAAATCCCAGGCTCTGTGTCTTCCTACAAGCACTACTTCCTTTCAGGTAAGGGCAGTCACTTTTCAGCTCAAATGAACTACATCGTTCACGAAGCACACACGTTTCTCATCTTAACTGGCAAGCATTGAATGTTAGAGGACCAGTGCTTTGTATCAGTTTCAGAAGCAGAGCTGGACTAGATATGGTCCGTATGTGTAGGAAACACCGTTCATTTGTCCTCAGCACACTCAAGTTTCCTGCTGTCTTAGAGAATCTAGAAAGCTAGAGCGTGCTTCTTGCTCTAAAGCAGAGTTTGAGCAATGGATGAGAACTCTGTTGTGTGTTTCTCTTCAGAAATGGAGTTAAATCCCTGGCTCTGAGTCTTCTTACATGTAAGACTTCGTTTCAGGTAAGGGCAGTTACTTTACAGCTCAAACGAACTACAATCGTTCACGAAGCTCACACGTTTCTCATCATAACTGACAAGCATTGGATGTTAGAGGACCTTTGCTTTCTATCAATTTCAAGCAGAGTTGAACTAGATATGGTCCATGTTTATCGGAAACACCGTTCTTTTCTTCTGAGCACACTCACGTTTCCTGCTGTATTAGAGACTCTAGAAAGCTAGAGCGTGCTTCTTGCTCTAAAGCAGAGTGTGATACATGGATGAGAACTGTGTTGTGTGTTTCCCTTCAGAAATGGAGTTAAATCCCAGGCTCTGTGCCTTCCTACAAGCAAGACTTCATTTCAGGTAAGGGCAGTCACTTTTCAGCTCAAACGTACTACATCGTTCTGGAAGCTCACACGTTTCTCATCTTAACTGAAAAGCATTGGATGTTAAAGGACCAGTGGTTTGTTTCAGTTTCAGAAGCAGAGTTGAACTAGATTTGGCCCGTATGTGTAGGAAACACCGTTCTTTTTTTTTCGCAGCACACTCACGTTTCCTGCTCTATTAGAGACTCTGGAAAGCAATAGGGAGCTTCTTGCTCTAAAGCAGAGTGTCATCCATTGAGGAAAACTCTGCTGTGTGTTTCCCTTTAGAAATGGAGTTAAATCCAGGCTCGGTGCCTTCCTACAAGCAATACTTCTTTTCAGGTAAGGGCAGTCACTTTTCAGTTCAAAGGAACTACATCGTTCACAAAACTCACACGTTCCTCATCTTTACTGAGAAGCATTGGATGTTAGAGGACCTTTGCTTTGTATCAATTTCAAGCAGAGTTGAACTAGATATTGTCCGTACGTATAGGAAACAAAGTTCTTTTCTTCTGAGCACACTCACGTTTCCTGCTGTATTAGAGACTCTAGAAAGCAAGAGCGTGCTTCTTGCTCTAAAGCAGAGTGTGATCCATGGATGAGAACTGTTTTGTGTGTTTCCTTCAGAAATGGAGTTAAATCCCAGGCTCTGTGTCTTCCTACAAGCAAGACTTAGTTTCAGGTAAGGGCAGTCACTTTTCAGCTCAAAACTACATCGTTCACGAAGCTAACAAGTTTCCCATCTTAACTGACAAGCATTGGTTTAGAGGACCAGTGCTTTTTATCAGTTTCTTAAGCAGAGTTGGACTAGATATGGTCCGTATGTGTAGGAAACACCGTTCTTTTTTTCTCAGCGCACTTACGTTTCCTCCTGTCTTAGAGACTCTAGAAAGCTAGAGCGTGCTTCTTGCTCTAAAGGAGAGTGTGATAAATGGATGAGAACTCTGTTGTGTGTTTCACTTCAGAAATGGAGTTAAATGCCAGGCTCTGAGTCTTCCTACAAGGAAGACTTCGATTCAAGTAAGGGTAATTACATTACAGCTGAAACGAACTACATCGTTCACGAAGCTCACACGTTTCTCATCTTAACTGACAAGCATTGGATGTTAGAGGACCTCTGGTTTGTTTCAGTTTCAGAAGCAGAGTTGAACTAGATATGGCCCGAATGTGTAGGAAACACCGTTCTTTTTTTCTGAGCACACTCAAGCTTCCTGCTGTATTACATTCTCTAGAAAGCAGGAGCGTTCTTCTTGCTCTAAAGCAGAATGTGATCCATGGATGAGAACTATGCTGTGTGTTTCCCTTCAGAAATGGAGTTTAACCCAGGCTCTGTGACTTCCTACAGGCACAACTTCGTTTCAGGTAAGGGCAGTCACTTTTCAGCTCAAACGAACTACATCGTTCACGAAGCTCACACGTTTCTCATCTTAACTGACAAGCATTGGATGTTAGAGGACCTCTGGTTTGTTTCAGTTTCAGAAGCAGAGTTGAACTAGATATGGCCCGAATGTGTAGGAAACACCGTTCTTTTTTTCTGAGCACACTCAAGCTTCCTGCTGTATTACATTCTCTAGAAAGCAGGAGCGTTCTTCTTGCTCTAAAGCAGAATGTGATCCATGGATGAGAACTATGCTGTGTGTTTCCCTTCAGAAATGGAGTGAAATCCCAGGCTCTGTGTCTTCCTACAAGCACTACTTCCTTTCAGTTAAGAGCAGTCACTTTTCAGCTCAAATGAACTACATCGTTCACGAAGCTCACACGTTTCTCATCTTAACTGGCAAGCATGGAATGTTAGAGGCCCAGGGCTTTGTATCAGTTTCAGAAGCAGAGCTGGACTAGATATAGTCCGTATGTGTAGGAAACACCGTTCATTTGTACTCAGCACACTCAAGTTTCCTGCTGTCTTAGAGAATCTAGCAAGCTAGAGCGTGCTTCTTGCTCTAAAGCAGAGTTTGAGCAATGGATGAGAACTCTGTTGTGTGTTTCTCTTCAGAAATGGAGTTAAATCCCTGGCTCTGAGTCATCCTACATGTAAGACTTCGTTTCAGGTAAGGGCAGTTACTTTACAGCTCAAACGAACTATATCGTTCAAGAAGCTCACACGTTTCTCATCTTAACTGACAAGCATTGGATGTTAGAGGACCTTTGCTTTGTATCAATTTCAAGCAGAGTTGAACTAGATATGGTCCATATTTATCGGAAACACCGTTCTTTTCTTCTGAGCACACTCACGTTTCCTGCTGTATTAGAGAATCTAGAAAGCTAGAGCGTGCTTCTTGCTCCAAAGCATAGTGTGATCCATGGATGAGAACTCTGCTGTGTGTTTCCCTTCATAAATGGAGTTAAATCCCAGGCTCTGTGTCTTCCTACAAGCAAGCCTTCGTTTCAGGTAAGGGCAGTCACTTTTCAGCTCAAACGAACTACATCGTTCACGAAGCTCACACGTTTCTCATCTTAACTGAGAAGCATTGGATGTTAGAGGACCTTTGCTTTGTATCAATTTCAAGCAGAGTTGAGCTAGATATGGTCTGTATGTATAGGAAACACCGTTCTTTTCTTCTGAGCACACTCACGTTTCCTGCTGTATTCGAGACTCTAGAAAGCAAGAGCGTGCTTCTTGCTCTAAAGCAGAGTGTGATCCCTGGATGAGAACTGTGTTGTGTGTTTCCCTTCAGAAATGGAGTTAAATCCCTGCCGCTGTGTCTTCCTACAAGCAAGACTTCATTTCAGGTATGGGCAGTCACTTTTCAGCTCAAACGAACTACATCGTTCAAGAAGCTCACACGTTTCTCATCTTAACTGACAAGCATTGGATGTTAGATGACCAGTGCTTTGTATCAGTTTCAGAAGAAGTGTTGGACTAGATATGGTCCGTATATGTAGGAAACACCGATCTTTATTCTCAGTACACTCACGTTTCCTCCTGTCTTAGAGACTCTAGAAAGCTAGAGCGTACTTCTTGCTATAAAGCAGATTGTGATCAATGTATGAGAACTCTGCTGTGTTTCACTTCAGAATGGAGTTTAATCCCTGTCTCTGAGTCTTCCTACAAGGAAGACTTTGATTCAAGTAAGGGCAGTTACTTTACATCTCAAACGAATTACATCATTCATGAAGCTCACACGTTTCTCATCTTAACTGAAAAGCATTGGATGTTAGAGGACCTGTGGATTGTTTCAGTTTCAGAATCAGAGATGAACTAGATATGGTCCGCATGTGTAGGAAACTCCGTTCTTTTTTTCTCAGCACATTCAAGTTTCCTGCTGTATTAGAGACTCTAGAAAGCAAGAGCATTCTTCTTGCTCTAAAGCAGAGTGTGATCCATGGAAGATAACTATGCTGTGTGTTTACATTCAGAAATGGAGTTAAATCCCAGGCTCTGTGTATTTCTACAAGCAAGACTTCCTTTCAGGTAAGGGCAGTTACTTTTTAGCTCAAACGAACTACATCGTTCACAAAGCTCACACGTTTCTCATCTTAACTGACAAGCATTGGATGATAGAGGACCAGTGCTTTGTATCAGTTTCAGAAGCAGAGTTGGACTAGATATGGTCCGTATGTGTAGGAAACTCCGTTCTTTTGTTCTCCGCACACTCACGTTTCCTCCTGTCTTAGATATTCTAGAAAGCATGAGCGTGCTTCTTGCTCTAAAGCAGAGTGTGATCAATGCATGAGAACTCTGTTGTGTGTTTCCCTTCAGAAATGGAGTTAAATCCCACGCTCTGAGTCTTCCTACAAGGAAGGCTTCGATTCAAGTAAGGGTAGTTACTTTACAGCTCAAACGAACTACATCGTTCACGAAGCTCACACCTTTCTCATCTTAACTGAAAAGCATTGGATGTTAGAGGACCTGTGGTTTGTTTCAGTTTCAGAAGCAGAGTTGAACTAGATTTGGTCCGTATGTGTAGGAAACACTGTTCTTTTTTTTCCCAGCACACTCACGTGTCCTGCTCTTTTAGAGACTCTGGAAAGCAATAGGGAGCTTGTTGCACTAAACCAGAGTGTGATCCATGGACGAGAACTATGCTGTGTGTTTACATTCAGAAAGGGAGTTAAATCCCAGTCTCTGTGTATTCCTACAAACACTACTTCCTTTCAGGTAAGGGCAGTCACTTTTCAGCTCAAATAAGCTACATCCTTGACGAAGCTCACACGTTTCTCATCTTAAATGACAAGCATTGGATGTTAGAGTACCTGTGCTTTGTATCAATTTCAGAAGCAGAGTTGGACTAGATATGGTCCGTATGTGTAGGAAACACCGTTCTTTTTTTCTCAGCACACTCACGTTTCCTGCTCTATTAGAGACTCTGGAAAGCAATAGCGTGTTTCTTGCTCTAAAGCAGAGTGTGATCAATGGATGAGAACTCTGCTGTGTTTCACTTCAGAAATGGAGTTAAATCCCATTCTTTGAGTCTTCCTACAAGGAAGATTTCGATTCAAGTAAGGGCAGTTTCTTTACATCTCAAAGGAACTACATCGTTCACGAAGCTCACACGTTTCTCATCTTAACTGAGAAGCATTGGATGTTAGAGGACCTTTGCTTTGTATCAATTTCAGAAGCAGAGTTGGCCTAGATATAGTCCGTATGTGTAGGAAAGACCGTTCTTTTGTTCTCAGCACTCTCATGTTTCCTGCAGTCTTAGAGACTCTAGAAAGCAAGAGCGTGCTTCTTGCTCCAAAGCAGAGTGTGATCCATGGATGAGAACTGTGTTGTGTGTTTCCCTTTAGAAATGGAGTTAAATCCCAAGCTCTGTGTCTTCCTACAAGCAAGCCTTCGTTTCAGGTAAGGGCAGTCACTTTTCAGCTCAACGAACTACATACTTCACGAAGCTCACACGTTTCTCATCTTAACTGAGAAGCATTGGATGTTAGAGAACCTTTGATTTGTATCAATTTCAAGCAGAGTTGAAATAGATAATGTCCGTATGTATAGGAAACACTGTTCTTTTCTTCTGAGCACACTCACGTTTCCTGCTGTATTAGAGAATCTAGAAAGAAAGAACGTGCTTCTTGCTCTAAAGCAGAGTGTGATCCCTGGATGAGAACTGTGTTGTGTGTTTCCCTTCAGAAATGGAGTTAAATCCCATACGCTGTGTCTTCCTACATGCAAGATATCATTTCAGGTAAGGGCAGTCACTTTTCAGCTGAAACGAACTACATCGTTCAAGAAGCTCACACGTTTCTCATCTTAACTGACAAGCATTGGATGTTAGATGACCAGCGCTTTGTATCAGTTTCAGAAGCAGAGTTGGACTAGATATGGTCCGTATATGTAGGAAACACCGCTCTTTTGTTCTCATCACACTCTCATTTCCTGCTCTCTTAGAGACTCTAGAAAGCAAGAGCGTGCTTCTTGCTCTAAAGCAGAGTGTGATCAATGGATGAGAACTCTCCTGTGTGTTTCACTTCAGAAATGGAGTTAAATCCCAGGCTCTGAGTCTTCCTACAAACAAGAAATCCTTTCATGTAAGGGCAGTCACATTACAGCTCAAAGGAACAACATCGTTTACGAAGCTCACAAGTTTCTCATCTAAACTGACAAGCATTGGATGTTAGAGGACATCTGGTTTGTTTCAGTTTCAGAATCAGAGATGAACGAGATATGGTCCGTATGTGTAGGAAACTCCGTTCTTTTATTCTCAGCACATTCAAGTTTCCTGCTGTATTAGAGACTCTAGAAAGCAAGAGCATTCTTCTTGCTCTAAAACAGACTGTGATCCATGGAAGAGAACTATGCTGTGTGTTTACATTCAGAAATGGAGTTAAATCCCAGGCTCTGTGTATTTCTACAAGCACTACATCCTTTCAGGTAAGGGCAGTCACTTTTCAGCTCAAATGAGCTACATCCTTGACGAAGCTCACACGTTTCTCATCTTAAATGACAAGCATTGGATGTTAGAGTACCTGTGCTTTGTATCAATTTCAGAAGCAGAGTTGGCCTAGATATGGTCCGTGTGTGTAGGAAAGACCGTTCTTTTGTTCTCAGCACTCTCATGTTTCCTGCAGTATTAGAGACTCTGAAAGCAAGAGCGTGCTTCTTGCTCCAAAGCATAGTGTGATCCATGGATGAGAACACTGCTGTGTGTTTCCCTTCATAAATGGAGTTAAATCCCAGGCTCTGTGTCTTCCTACAAGCAAGCCTTCATTTCAGGTAAGGGCAGTCACTTTACAGCTCAAACGAACTACATCCTTCACGAAGCTCACACGTTTCTCATCTTAACTGAGAAGCATTGGATGTTAGAGAACCTTTGATTTGTATCAATTTCAAGCAGAATTGAAATAGATAATGTCCGTATGTATAGGAAACACTGTTCTTTTCTTCTGAGCACACTTACGTTTCGGGCTGTATTAGAGATTCTAGAAAGAAAGAGCGTGCTTCTTGCTCTAAAGCAGAGTGTGATCCATGGATGAGAACTGTGTTGTGTGTTTCCCTTCAGAAATGGAGTTAAATCACAGGCTCTGTGTCTTCCCACAAGCAAGACTTCATTTCAGGTAAGGGCAGTCACTTTTCAGCTCAAACGAACTACATCGTTCAAGAAGCTCACACGTTTCTCATCTTAACTGACAAGCATTGGATGTTAGATGACCAGTGCTTTGTATCAGTTTCAGAAGCAGAGTTGGACTAGATATGGTCCGTATATGTAGGAAACACCGATTTTTTTCTAAGTACACTCACGTTTACTCCTGTCTTACAGACTCTAGAAAGCTAGAGCGTGCTTCTGGCTCTAAAGCAGAGTGTGATCAATGGATGAGAACTCTACTGTGTTTCACTTCAGAAATGGAGTTAATTCCCAGTCTCTGAGTCTTCCTACAAGGAAGACTTTGATTCAAGTAAGGCCAGTTACTTTGCATCTCAAACGAACTACATCGTTCACGAAGCTCACACGTTTCTCATCTTAACTGACAAGCATTGGATGTTAGAGGACCTCTGGTTTGTTTCAGTTTCAGAAGCAGAGTTGAACTAGATATGGCCCGAATGTGTAGGAAACACCGTTCTTTTTTTCTGAGCACACTCAAGCTTCCTGCTGTATTACATTCTCTAGAAAGCAGGAGCGTTCTTCTTGCTCTAAAGCAGAATGTGATCCATGGATGAGAACTATGCTGTGTGTTTCCCTTCAGAAATGGAGTGAAATCCCAGGCTCTGTGTCTTCCTACAAGCACTACTTCCTTTCAGTTAAGAGCAGTCACTTTTCAGCTCAAATGAACTACATCGTTCACGAAGCTCACACGTTTCTCATCTTAACTGGCAAGCATGGAATGTTAGAGGCCCAGGGCTTTGTATCAGTTTCAGAAGCAGAGCTGGACTAGATATAGTCCGTATGTGTAGGAAACACCGTTCATTTGTACTCAGCACACTCAAGTTTCCTGCTGTCTTAGAGAATCTAGCAAGCTAGAGCGTGCTTCTTGCTCTAAAGCAGAGTTTGAGCAATGGATGAGAACTCTGTTGTGTGTTTCTCTTCAGAAATGGAGTTAAATCCCTGGCTCTGAGTCATCCTACATGTAAGACTTCGTTTCAGGTAAGGGCAGTTACTTTACAGCTCAAACGAACTATATCGTTCAAGAAGCTCACACGTTTCTCATCTTAACTGACAAGCATTGGATGTTAGAGGACCTTTGCTTTGTATCAATTTCAAGCAGAGTTGAACTAGATATGGTCCATATTTATCGGAAACACCGTTCTTTTCTTCTGAGCACACTCACGTTTCCTGCTGTATTAGAGAATCTAGAAAGCTAGAGCGTGCTTCTTGCTCCAAAGCATAGTGTGATCCATGGATGAGAACTCTGCTGTGTGTTTCCCTTCATAAATGGAGTTAAATCCCAGGCTCTGTGTCTTCCTACAAGCAAGCCTTCGTTTCAGGTAAGGGCAGTCACTTTTCAGCTCAAACGAACTACATCGTTCACGAAGCTCACACGTTTCTCATCTTAACTGAGAAGCATTGGATGTTAGAGGACCTTTGCTTTGTATCAATTTCAAGCAGAGTTGAGCTAGATATGGTCTGTATGTATAGGAAACACCGTTCTTTTCTTCTGAGCACACTCACGTTTCCTGCTGTATTCGAGACTCTAGAAAGCAAGAGCGTGCTTCTTGCTCTAAAGCAGAGTGTGATCCCTGGATGAGAACTGTGTTGTGTGTTTCCCTTCAGAAATGGAGTTAAATCCCTGCCGCTGTGTCTTCCTACAAGCAAGACTTCATTTCAGGTATGGGCAGTCACTTTTCAGCTCAAACGAACTACATCGTTCAAGAAGCTCACACGTTTCTCATCTTAACTGACAAGCATTGGATGTTAGATGACCAGTGCTTTGTATCAGTTTCAGAAGAAGTGTTGGACTAGATATGGTCCGTATATGTAGGAAACACCGATCTTTATTCTCAGTACACTCACGTTTCCTCCTGTCTTAGAGACTCTAGAAAGCTAGAGCGTACTTCTTGCTATAAAGCAGATTGTGATCAATGTATGAGAACTCTGCTGTGTTTCACTTCAGAATGGAGTTTAATCCCTGTCTCTGAGTCTTCCTACAAGGAAGACTTTGATTCAAGTAAGGGCAGTTACTTTACATCTCAAACGAATTACATCATTCATGAAGCTCACACGTTTCTCATCTTAACTGAAAAGCATTGGATGTTAGAGGACCTGTGGATTGTTTCAGTTTCAGAATCAGAGATGAACTAGATATGGTCCGCATGTGTAGGAAACTCCGTTCTTTTTTTCTCAGCACATTCAAGTTTCCTGCTGTATTAGAGACTCTAGAAAGCAAGAGCATTCTTCTTGCTCTAAAGCAGAGTGTGATCCATGGAAGATAACTATGCTGTGTGTTTACATTCAGAAATGGAGTTAAATCCCAGGCTCTGTGTATTTCTACAAGCAAGACTTCCTTTCAGGTAAGGGCAGTTACTTTTTAGCTCAAACGAACTACATCGTTCACAAAGCTCACACGTTTCTCATCTTAACTGACAAGCATTGGATGATAGAGGACCAGTGCTTTGTATCAGTTTCAGAAGCAGAGTTGGACTAGATATGGTCCGTATGTGTAGGAAACTCCGTTCTTTTGTTCTCCGCACACTCACGTTTCCTCCTGTCTTAGATATTCTAGAAAGCATGAGCGTGCTTCTTGCTCTAAAGCAGAGTGTGATCAATGCATGAGAACTCTGTTGTGTGTTTCCCTTCAGAAATGGAGTTAAATCCCACGCTCTGAGTCTTCCTACAAGGAAGGCTTCGATTCAAGTAAGGGTAGTTACTTTACAGCTCAAACGAACTACATCGTTCACGAAGCTCACACCTTTCTCATCTTAACTGAAAAGCATTGGATGTTAGAGGACCTGTGGTTTGTTTCAGTTTCAGAAGCAGAGTTGAACTAGATTTGGTCCGTATGTGTAGGAAACACTGTTCTTTTTTTTCCCAGCACACTCACGTGTCCTGCTCTTTTAGAGACTCTGGAAAGCAATAGGGAGCTTGTTGCACTAAACCAGAGTGTGATCCATGGACGAGAACTATGCTGTGTGTTTACATTCAGAAAGGGAGTTAAATCCCAGTCTCTGTGTATTCCTACAAACACTACTTCCTTTCAGGTAAGGGCAGTCACTTTTCAGCTCAAATAAGCTACATCCTTGACGAAGCTCACACGTTTCTCATCTTAAATGACAAGCATTGGATGTTAGAGTACCTGTGCTTTGTATCAATTTCAGAAGCAGAGTTGGACTAGATATGGTCCGTATGTGTAGGAAACACCGTTCTTTTTTTCTCAGCACACTCACGTTTCCTGCTCTATTAGAGACTCTGGAAAGCAATAGCGTGTTTCTTGCTCTAAAGCAGAGTGTGATCAATGGATGAGAACTCTGCTGTGTTTCACTTCAGAAATGGAGTTAAATCCCATTCTTTGAGTCTTCCTACAAGGAAGATTTCGATTCAAGTAAGGGCAGTTTCTTTACATCTCAAAGGAACTACATCGTTCACGAAGCTCACACGTTTCTCATCTTAACTGAGAAGCATTGGATGTTAGAGGACCTTTGCTTTGTATCAATTTCAGAAGCAGAGTTGGCCTAGATATAGTCCGTATGTGTAGGAAAGACCGTTCTTTTGTTCTCAGCACTCTCATGTTTCCTGCAGTCTTAGAGACTCTAGAAAGCAAGAGCGTGCTTCTTGCTCCAAAGCAGAGTGTGATCCATGGATGAGAACTGTGTTGTGTGTTTCCCTTTAGAAATGGAGTTAAATCCCAAGCTCTGTGTCTTCCTACAAGCAAGCCTTCGTTTCAGGTAAGGGCAGTCACTTTTCAGCTCAACGAACTACATACTTCACGAAGCTCACACGTTTCTCATCTTAACTGAGAAGCATTGGATGTTAGAGAACCTTTGATTTGTATCAATTTCAAGCAGAGTTGAAATAGATAATGTCCGTATGTATAGGAAACACTGTTCTTTTCTTCTGAGCACACTCACGTTTCCTGCTGTATTAGAGAATCTAGAAAGAAAGAACGTGCTTCTTGCTCTAAAGCAGAGTGTGATCCCTGGATGAGAACTGTGTTGTGTGTTTCCCTTCAGAAATGGAGTTAAATCCCATACGCTGTGTCTTCCTACATGCAAGATATCATTTCAGGTAAGGGCAGTCACTTTTCAGCTGAAACGAACTACATCGTTCAAGAAGCTCACACGTTTCTCATCTTAACTGACAAGCATTGGATGTTAGATGACCAGCGCTTTGTATCAGTTTCAGAAGCAGAGTTGGACTAGATATGGTCCGTATATGTAGGAAACACCGCTCTTTTGTTCTCATCACACTCTCATTTCCTGCTCTCTTAGAGACTCTAGAAAGCAAGAGCGTGCTTCTTGCTCTAAAGCAGAGTGTGATCAATGGATGAGAACTCTCCTGTGTGTTTCACTTCAGAAATGGAGTTAAATCCCAGGCTCTGAGTCTTCCTACAAACAAGAAATCCTTTCATGTAAGGGCAGTCACATTACAGCTCAAAGGAACAACATCGTTTACGAAGCTCACAAGTTTCTCATCTAAACTGACAAGCATTGGATGTTAGAGGACATCTGGTTTGTTTCAGTTTCAGAATCAGAGATGAACGAGATATGGTCCGTATGTGTAGGAAACTCCGTTCTTTTATTCTCAGCACATTCAAGTTTCCTGCTGTATTAGAGACTCTAGAAAGCAAGAGCATTCTTCTTGCTCTAAAACAGACTGTGATCCATGGAAGAGAACTATGCTGTGTGTTTACATTCAGAAATGGAGTTAAATCCCAGGCTCTGTGTATTTCTACAAGCACTACATCCTTTCAGGTAAGGGCAGTCACTTTTCAGCTCAAATGAGCTACATCCTTGACGAAGCTCACACGTTTCTCATCTTAAATGACAAGCATTGGATGTTAGAGTACCTGTGCTTTGTATCAATTTCAGAAGCAGAGTTGGCCTAGATATGGTCCGTGTGTGTAGGAAAGACCGTTCTTTTGTTCTCAGCACTCTCATGTTTCCTGCAGTATTAGAGACTCTGAAAGCAAGAGCGTGCTTCTTGCTCCAAAGCATAGTGTGATCCATGGATGAGAACACTGCTGTGTGTTTCCCTTCATAAATGGAGTTAAATCCCAGGCTCTGTGTCTTCCTACAAGCAAGCCTTCATTTCAGGTAAGGGCAGTCACTTTACAGCTCAAACGAACTACATCCTTCACGAAGCTCACACGTTTCTCATCTTAACTGAGAAGCATTGGATGTTAGAGAACCTTTGATTTGTATCAATTTCAAGCAGAATTGAAATAGATAATGTCCGTATGTATAGGAAACACTGTTCTTTTCTTCTGAGCACACTTACGTTTCGGGCTGTATTAGAGATTCTAGAAAGAAAGAGCGTGCTTCTTGCTCTAAAGCAGAGTGTGATCCATGGATGAGAACTGTGTTGTGTGTTTCCCTTCAGAAATGGAGTTAAATCACAGGCTCTGTGTCTTCCCACAAGCAAGACTTCATTTCAGGTAAGGGCAGTCACTTTTCAGCTCAAACGAACTACATCGTTCAAGAAGCTCACACGTTTCTCATCTTAACTGACAAGCATTGGATGTTAGATGACCAGTGCTTTGTATCAGTTTCAGAAGCAGAGTTGGACTAGATATGGTCCGTATATGTAGGAAACACCGATTTTTTTCTAAGTACACTCACGTTTACTCCTGTCTTACAGACTCTAGAAAGCTAGAGCGTGCTTCTGGCTCTAAAGCAGAGTGTGATCAATGGATGAGAACTCTACTGTGTTTCACTTCAGAAATGGAGTTAATTCCCAGTCTCTGAGTCTTCCTACAAGGAAGACTTTGATTCAAGTAAGGCCAGTTACTTTGCATCTCAAACGAACTACATCGTTCACGAAGCTCACACGTTTCTCATCTTAATTGAAAAGCATTGGATGTTAGAGGACCTCTGGTTTTTTTCAGTTTCAGAATCAGAGATGAACTAGATATGGTCCGCATGTGTAGGAAACTCCGTTCTTTTTTTCTCAGCACATTCAAGTTTCCTGCTGTATTAGAGACTCTAGAAATCAAGAGCATTCTTCTTGCTCTAAAGCAGAGTGTGATCCATGGAAGAGAACTATGCTGTGTGTTTACATTCAGAAATGGAGTTAAATCCCAGGCTCTGTGTATTTCTACAAGCACTACTTCCTTTCAGGTAAGGGCAGTTACTTTTCAGCTCAAATGAACTACATCGTTCACGAAGCTCACACGTTTCTCATCTTAACAGAGAAGCATTGGATGTTAGAGGACCTTTGATTTGTGTCAATTTCAAGCAGAGTGGAGCTAGATATGGTCCGTATGTATAGGAAACACCGTTCTTTTCTTCTGAGCACACTCACGTTTCCTGCTGTATTAGAGACTCTAGAAAGCAAGAGTGAGCTTCTTGCTCTAAAGCAGACTGTGATCCATGGATGAGAACTGTATTGTTTGTTTCCCTTCAGAAATGGAGTTAAATCACAGACTCTGTGTCTTCCTACATGCAAGACATAGTTTCAGGTAAGGGCAGTCACTTTTCAGCTCAAACGAACTGCATCGTTCACAAAGCTCACACGTTTCTCATCTTAACTGACAAGCATTGGATGATAGAGGACCAGTGCTTTGTATCAGTTTCAGAAGCAGAGTTGGACTAGATATGGTCCGTATGTGTAGGAAACACCCTTCTTTTGGTCTCCGCAAACTCACGTTTCCTCCTGTCTTAGATATTCTAGAAAGCTAGAGCGTGCTTCTTGCTCTAAAGCAGAGTGTGATCAATGGATGAGAACTCTGTTGTGTGTTTCACTTCAGAAATGGAGTTAAATCCCAGGCTCTGAGTCTTGCTACAAGGAAGGCTTCGATTCAAGTAAGGGTAGTTACTTTACAGCTCAAACGAACTACATCGTTCACGAAGCTCACACATTTCTCATCTTAACTAAAAAGCATTGGATGTTAGAGGACCTGTGGTTTGTTTCAGTTTCAGAAGCAGAGTTGAACTAGATTTGGTCCGTATGTGTAGGAAACACCGTTCTTTTTTTTCCCAGCACACTCACGTGTCCTGCTCTTTTAGAGACTCTGGAAAGCAATAGGGAGCTTCTTGCTCTAAATCAGAGTGTGATCCATGGACGAGAACTATGCTGTGTGTTTACATTCAGAAAGGGAGTTAAATCCCAGGCTCTGTGTATTCCTACAAGCACTACTTCCTTTCAGGTAAGGGCAGTCACTTTTCAGCTCAAATGAGCTACATCCTTGACGAAGCTCACACGTTTCTCATCTTAAATGACAAGCATTGTAGGTTAGAGTACCTGTGCTTTGTATCAATTTCAGAAGCAGAGTTGGACTAGATATGGTCCGTATGTGTAAGAAACACCGTTCTTTTTTTCTCAGCACACTCACGTTTCCTGCTCTATTAGAGACTCTGGAAAGCAATAGCGTGTTTCTTGCTCTAAAGCAGAGTGTGATCAATGGATGAGAACTCTGCTGTGTTTCACTTCAGAAATGGAGTTAAATCCCATTCTTTGAGTCTTCCTACAAGGAAGATTTCGATTCAAGTAAGGGCAGTTTCTTTACATCTCAAAGGAACTACATCGTTCACGAAGCTCACACGTTTCTCATCTTAACTGAGAAGCATTGGATGTTAGAGGACCTTTGCTTTGTATCAATTTCAGAAGCAGAGTTGGCCTAGATATAGTCCGTATGTGTAGGAAAGACCGTTCTTTTGTTCTCAGCACTCTCATGTTTCCTGCAGTCTTAGAGACTCTAGGAAGCAAGAGCGTGCTTCTTGCTCCAAAGCAGAGTGTGATCCATGGATGAGAACTGTGTTGTGTGTTTCCCTTTAGAAATGGAGTTAAATCCCAAGCTCTGTGTCTTCCTACAAGCAAGCCTTCGTTTCAGGTAAGGGCAGTCACTTTTCAGCTCAACGAACTACGTACTTCACGAAGCTCACACGTTTCTCATCTTAACTGAGAAGCATTGGATGTTAGAGAACCTTTGATTTGTATCAATTTCAAGCAGAGTTGAAATAGATAATGTCCGTATGTATAGGAAACACTGTTCTTTTCTTCTGAGCACACTCACGTTTCCTGCTGTATTAGAGACTCAGGAAAGAAAGAGCGTGCTTCTTGCTCTAAAGCAGAGTGTTTTCCGTGGATGAGAACTGTGTTGTGTTTTTCCCTTCAGAAATGGAGTTAAATCCCATACGCTGTGTCTTCCTACATGCAAGACTTCATTTCAGGTAAGGGCAGTCACTTTTCAGCTCAGACGAACTACATCGTTCAAGAAGCTCACACGTTTCTCATCTTAACTGACAAGCATTGGATGTTAGATGACCAGTGCTTTGTATCAGTTTCAGAAGCAGAGTTGGACTAGATATGGTCCGTATATGTAGGAAACACCGCTCTTTTGTTCTCATCACACTCTCATTTCCTGCTGTCTTAGAGACTCTAGAAAGCAAGAACGTGCTTCTTGCTCTAAAGCAGAGTGTGATCAATGGATGAGAACTCTGCTGTGTGTTTCACTTCAGAAATGGAGTTAAATCCCAGGCTCTGAGTCTTCCTACAAGCAAGAAATCTTTTCATGTAAGGGCAGTCACATTACAGCTCAAACGAACTACATCGTTCACGAAGCTCACAAGTTACTCATCTAAACTGACAAGCATTGGATGTTAGAGGACATCTGGTTTGTTTCAGTTTCAGAATCAGAGATGAACGAGATATGGTCCGTATGTGTAGGAAACTCCGTTCTTTTATTCTCAGCACATTCAAGTTTCCTGCTGTATTAGAGACTCTAGAAAGCAAGAGCATTCTTCTTGCTCTAAAGCAGACTGTGATCCATGGAAGAGAACTATGCTGTGTGTTTACATTCAGAAATGGAGTTAAACCCCAGGCTCTGTGTATTTCCATAAGCACTACTTCCTTTCAGGTAAGGGCAGTCACTTTTCAGCTCAAATGAGCTACATCCTTGACGAAGCTCACACGTTTCTCATCTTAAATGACAAGCATTGGATGTTAGAGTACCTGTGCTTTGTATCAATTTCAGAAGCAGAGTTAGCCTAGATATGGTCTGTATGTGTAGGAAAGACCGTTCTTTTGTTCTCAGCACTCTCATGTTTTCTGCAGTCTTAGAGAATCTAGAAAGCAAGAGCGTGCTTCTTGCTCCAAAGCATAGTGTGATCCATGGATGAGAACTCTGCCGTGTGTTTCCCTTCAGAAATGGAGTTAAATCCCAGGCTCTGTGTCTTCCTACAAGCAAGCCTTCGTTTCAGGTAAGGGCAGTCACTTTTCAGCTCAAACGAACTACATCCTTCACGAAGCTCACACGTTTCTCATCTTAACTGAGAAGCATTGGATGTTAGAGAACCTTTGATTTGTATCAATTTCAAGCAGAATTGAAATAGATAATGTCCGTATGTATAGGAAACACTGTTCTTTTCTTCTGAGCACACTTACGTTTCGGGCTGTATTAGAGATTCTAGAAAGAAAGAGCGTGCTTCTTGCTCTAAAGCAGAGTGTGATCCATGGATGAGAACTGTGTTATGTGTTTCCCTTCAGAAATGGAGTTAAATCACAGGCTCTGTGTCTTCCCACAAGCAAGACTTCATTTCAGGTAAGGGCAGTCACTTTTCTGCTCAAACGAACTACATTGTTCAAGAAGCTCACACGTTTCTCATCTTAACTGACAAGCATTGGATGTTAGATGACCAGTGCTTTGTATCATTTTCAGAAGCAGAATTGGACTAGATATGGTCCGTATATGTAGGAAACACCGATTTTTTTCTCAGAACACTCACGTTTCCTCCTGTCTTACAGACTCTAGAAAGCTAGAGCGTGCTTCTGGCTCTAAAGCAGAGTGTGATCAATGGATGAGAACTCTGCTGTGTTTCACTTCAGAAATGGAGTTAATTCCCAGTCTCTGAGTCTTCCTACAAGGAAGACTTTGATTCAAGTAAGGCCAGTTACTTTGCATCTCAAACGAACTACATCGTTCACGAAGCTCACACGTTTCTCATCTTAATTGAAAAGCATTGGATGTTAGAGGACCTCTGGTTTTTTTCAGTTTCAGAATCAGAGAAGAACTAGATATGGTCCGCATGTGTAGGAAACTCCGTTCTTTTTTTCTCAGCACATTCAAGTTTCCTGCTGTATTAGAGACTCTAGAAATCAAGAGCATTCTTCTTGCTCTAAAGCAGAGTGTGATCCATGGAAGAGAACTATGCTGTGTGTTTACATTCAGAAATGGAGTTAAATCCCAGGCTCTGTGTATTTCTACAAGCACTACTTCCTTTCAGGTAAGGGCAGGTACTTTTCAGCTCAAATGAACTACATCGTTCACGAAGCTCACACGTTTCTCATCTTAACAGAGAAGAATTGGATGTTAGAGGACCTTTGATTTGTGTCAATTTCAAGCAGAGTGGAGCTAGATATGGTCCGTATGTATAGGAAACACCGTTCTTTTCTTCTGAGCACACTCACGTTTCCTGCTGTATTAGAGACTCTAGAAAGCAAGAGCGTGCTTCTTGCTCTAAAGCAGACTGTGATCCATGGATGAGAACTGTATTGTGTGTTTCCCTTCAGAAATGGAGTTAAATCACAGACTCTGTGTCTTCCTACATGCAAGACATAGTTTCAGGTAAGGACAGTCACTTTTCAGCTCAAACGAAATGCATCGTTCACAAAGCTCACACTTTTCTCATCTTAACTGACAAGCATTGGATGATAGAGGACCAGTGCTTTGTATCAGTTTCAGAAGCAGAGTTGGACTAGATATGGTCCGTATGTGTAGGAAACACCCTTCTTTTGGTCTCCGCAAACTCACGTTTCCTCCTGTCTTAGATATTCTAGAACGCTAGAGCGTGCTTCTTGCTCTAATGCAGAGTGTGATCAATGGATGAGAACTCTGTTGTGTGTTTCACTTCAGAAATGGAGTTAAATCCCAGGCTCTGAGTCTTCCTACAAGGAAGGCTTCGATTCAAGTAAGGGTAGTTACTTTACAGCTGAAACGAACTACATCGTTCACGAAGCTCACACGTTTCTCATCTTAACTGAAAAGCATTGGATGTTAGAGGACCTGTGGTTTGTTTCAGTTTCAGAAGCAGAGTTGAACTAGATTTGGTCTGTATGTGTAGGAAAATCCGTTCTTTTTTTTCCCAGCACACTCACCTGTCCTGCTCATTTAGAGACTCTGGAAAGCAATAGGGAGCTTCTTGCTCTAAATCAGAGTTTGATCCATGGACGAGAACTATGCTGTGTGTTTACATTCAGAAAGGGAGTTAAATCCCAGGCTCTGTGTATTCCTACAAGCACTACTTCCTTTCAGGTAAGGGCAGTCACTTTTCAGCTCAAATGAGCTGCATCCTTGACTAAGCTCACACGTTTTTCTCTTAAATGACAAGCATTGGATGTTAGAGTACCTGTGCTTTGTATCAATTTCAGAAGCAGAGTTGGACTAGATATGGTCCGTATGTGTGGGAAACACCGTTCTTTTTTTCTCAGCACACTCACGTTTCCTGCTCTATTAGAGTCTCTGGAAAGCAATAGCGTGCTTCTTGCTCTAAAGCAGAGTGTGATCAATGGATGAGAACTCTGCTGTGTTTCACTTCAGAAATGGAGTTAAATCCCAGTCTTTGAGTCTTCCTACAAGGAAGATTTCGATTCAAGTAAGGGCAGTTACTTTACATCTCAAACGAACTACATCGTTCACGAAGCTCACACGTTTCTCATCTTAACTAAGAAGCATTGGATGTTAGAGGACCATTGCTTTGTATCAATTTCAGAAGCAGAGTTGGCCTAGATATAGTCCGTATATGTAGGAAAGACCGTTCTTTTGTTCTCAGCACTCTCATGTTTTCTGCAGTCTTAGAGACTCAAGAAAGCAAGAGCGTGCTTCTTGCTCCAAAGCAGAGTGTGATCCATGGATGAGAACTCTGCTGTGTGTTTCCCTTCAGAAATGGAGTTAAATCCCAGGCTCTGTGTCTTCCTACAAGCAAGCCTTCGTTTCAGGTAAGGGCAGTCACTTTTCAGCTCAAACGAACTACATCTTTCACGAAGTTCACACGTTTCTCATCTTAACTGAGAAGGATTGGATGTTAGAGAACCTTTGATTTGTATCAATTTCAAGCAGAATTGAAATAGATAATGTCCCTATGTATAGGAAACACTGTTCTTTCCTTCTGAGCACACTCACGTTTCCGGCTGTATTAGAGATTCTCGAAAAAAAGAGCGTGCTTCTTGCTCTAAAGCAGAGTGTGATCTATGGATGAGAACTGTTTTGTGTGTTTCCCTTCAGAAATGGAGTTAAATCCCAGGCTCTGTGTCTTCCCACAAGCAAGACTTCATTTCAGATAAGGGCAGTCACTTTTCAGCTCAAACAAACTACATCGTTCAAGAAGCTCACACATTTCTCATCTTAACTGACAAGCATTGGATGTTAGATGACCAGTGCTTTGTATCAGTTTCAGAAGCAGAGTTGAACTAGATATGGCCTGTATGTGTAGGAAACACCGTTCTTTTTTTCTCAGCACACTCACGTTTCCTGCTCTATTAGAGACTCTGGAAATCAATAGCGTGCTTCTTGCTCTAAAGCAGAGTGTGATCAATGGATGAGAACTCTGCTGTGTTTCACTTCAGAAATGGAGTTAAATCCCAGTCTTTGAGTCTTCCTACAAGGAAGATTTCGATTCAAGTAAGGGCAGTTACTTTACATCTCAAACGAACTACATCGTTCACTAAGCTCACACGTTTCTCATCTTAACTGAGAAGCATTGGATGTTAGAGGACCATAGCTTTGTAATAATTTCAAGCAGAGTTGAACTAGATAATGTTCGGATGTATAGGAAACACGGTTCTTTTCTTCTGAGCACACTCACGTTTCCTGCTGTATTAGAGACTCTAGAAAGAAAGAGCGTGCTTCTTGCTCTAAATCAGAGTGTGATCCATGGACGAGAACTATGCTGTGTGTTTACATTCAGAAAGGGAGTTAAATCCCAGGCTCTGTGTATTCCTACAAGCACTACTTCCTTTCAGGTAAGGGCAGTCACTTTTCAGCTCAAATGAGCTACATCCTTGACTAAGCTCACACGTTTTTCTCTTAAATGACAAGCATTGGATGTTAGGGTACCTGTGCTTTGTATCAATATCAGAAGCCGAGTTGGACTAGATATGGTCCGTATGTGTAGGAAACACCGTTCTTTTTTTCTCAGCACACTCACGTTTCCTGCTCTATTAGAGACTCTGGAAAGCAATTGCGTGCTTCTTGCTCTAAAGCAGAGTGTGATCAATGGATGAGAACTCTGTTGTGTTTCACTTCAGAAATGGAGTTAAATCCCAGTCTTTGAGTCTTCCTACAAGGAAGATTTCGATTCAAGTAAGGGCAGTTACTTTACATCTCAAACGAACTACATCGTTCACGAAGCTCACACGTTTCTCATCTTAACTGAGAAGCATTGGATGTTAGAGGACCTTTGCTTTGTATCAATTTCAGAAGCAGAGTTGGCCTAGATATAGTCCGTATGTGTAGGAAAGACCGTTCTTTTGTTCTCAGCACTCTCATGTTTTCTGCAGTCTTAGAGACTCTAGAAAGCAAGAGCGTGCTTCTTGCTCCAAAGCAGAGTGTGATCCATGGATGAGAACTGTGTTGTGTGTTTCCCTTTAGAAATGGAGTTAAATCCCAAGCTCTGTGTCTTCCTACAAGCAAGCCTTCGTTTCCGGTAAGGGCAGTCACTTTTCAGCTCAACGAACTACGTACTTCACCAAGCTCACACGTTTCTCATCTTAACTGAGAAGCATTGGATGTTAGAGAACCTTTGATTTGTATCAATTTCAAGCAGAGTTGAAATAGATAATGTCCGTATGTATAGGAAACACTGTTCTTTTCTTCTGAGCACACGCACGTTTCCTGCTGTATTAGAGACTCAGGAAAGAAAGAGCGTGCTTCTTGCTCTAAAGCAGAGTGTGATCCATGGATGAGAACTGTGTTGTGTGTTTCCCTTCAGAAATGGAGTTAAATCCCATACGCTGTGTCTTCCTACATGCAAGACTTCATTTCAGGTAAGGGCAGTCACTTTTCAGCTCAGACGAACTACATCGTTCAAGAAGCTCACACGTTTCTCATCTTAACTGACAAGCATTGGATGTTAGATGACCAGTGCTTTGTATCAGTTTCAGAAGCAGAGTTGGACTAGATATGGTCCGTATATGTAGGAAACACCGCTCTTTTGTTCTCATCACACTCTCATTTCCTGCTGTCTTAGAGACTCTAGAAAGCAAGAATGTGCTTCTTGCTCTAAAGCAGAGTGTGATCAATGGATGAGAACTCTGCTGTGTGTTTCACTTCAGAAATGGAGTTAAATCCCAGGCTCTGAGTCTTCCTACAAGCAAGAAATCTTTTCATGTAAGGGCAGTCACATTACAGCTCAAACGAACTACATCGTTCACGAAGCTCACAAGTTACTCATCTAAACTGACAAGCATTGGATGTTAGAGGACATCTGGTTTGTTTCAGTTTCAGAATCAGAGATGAACGAGATATGGTCCGTATGTGTAGGAAACTCCGTTCTTTTATTCTCAGCACATTCAAGTTTCCTGCTGTATTAGAGACTCTAGAAAGCAAGAGCATTCTTCTTGCTCTAAAGCAGACTGTGATCCATGGAAGAGAACTATGCTGTGTGTTTACATTCAGAAATGGAGTTAAACCCCAGGCTCTGTGTATTTCCACAAGCACTACTTCCTTTCAGGTAAGGGCAGTCACTTTTCAGCTCAAATGAGCTACATCCTTGACGAAGCTCACACGTTTCTCATCTTAAATGACAAGCATTGGATGTTAGAGTACCTGTGCTTTGTATCAATTTCAGAAGCAGTGTTGGCCTAGATATGGTCCATATGTGTAGAAAAGACCGTTCTTTTGTTCTCAGCACTCTCAAGTTCTCTGCTGTCTTAGAGAATCTAGAAAGCAAGAGCGTGCTTCTTGCTCCAAAGCATAGTGTGATCAATGGATGAGAACTCTGCTGTGTGTTTCCCTTCAGAAATGGAGTTAAATCCCAGGCTCTGTGTCTTCCTACAAGCAAGCCTTCATTTCAGGTAAGGGCAGTCACTTTTCAGCTCAAACGAACTACATCCTTCATGAAGCTCACACGTTTCTCATATTAACTGAGAAGCATTGGATGTTAGAGAACATTTGATTTGTATCAATTTCAAGCAGAATTGAAATAGATAATGCCCGTATGTATAGGAAACACTGTTCTTTTCTTCTGAGCACACTCACGTTTCCGGCTGTATTAGAGATTATAGAAAGAAAGAGCGTGCTTCTTGCTCTAAAGCAGAGTGTGATCCATGGATGAGAACTGTGTTGTGTGTTTCCCTTCAGAAATGGAGTTAAATCCCAGGCTCTGTGTCTTCCCACAAGCAAGACTTCATTTCAGATAAGGGCAGTCACTTTTCAGCTCAAACAAACTACATCGTTCAAGAAGCTCACACATTTCTCATCTTAACTGACAAGCATTGGATGTTAGATGACCAGTGCTTGGTATCAGTTTCAGAAGCAGAGTTGAACTAGATATGGCCTGTATGTGTAGGAAACACCGTTCTTTTTTTCTCAGCACACTCACGTTTCCTGCTCTATTAGAAACTCTGGAAATCAATAGCGTGCTTCTTGCTCTAAAGCAGAGTGTGATCAATGGATGAGAACTCTGCTGTGTTTCACTTCAGAAATGGAGTTAAATCCCAGTCTTTGAGTCTTCCTACAAGGAAGATTTCGATTCAAGTAAGGGCAGTTACTTTACATCTCAAACGAACTACATCGTTCACTAAGCTCACATGTTTCTCATCTTAACTGAGAAGCATTGGATGTTAGAGGACCATTGCTTTGTATTAATTTCAAGCAGAGTTGAACTAGATAATGTTCGTATGTATAGGAAACACGGTTCTTTTCTTCTGAGCACACTCACGTTTCCTGCTGTATTAGAGACTCTAGAAAGAAAGAGCGTGCTTCTTGCTCTAAATCAGAGTGTGATCCATGGACGAGAACTATGCTGTGTGTTTACATTCAGAAAGGGAGTTAAATCCCAGGCTCTGTGTATTCCTACAAGCACTACTTCATTTCAGGAAAGGGCAGTCACTTTTCAGCTCAAATGAGCTGCATCCTTGACTAAGCTCACACGTTTTTCTCTTAAATGACAAGCATTGGATGTTAGAGTACCTGTGCTTTGTATCAATTTCAGAAGCAGAGTTGGACTAGATATGGTCCGTATGTGTAGGAAATACCGTTCTTTTTTTCTCAGCTCACTCACGTTTCCTGCTCTATTAGAGACTCTGGAAAGCAATAGCGTGCTTCTTGCTCTAAAGCAGAGTGTGATCAATGGATGAGAACTCTGCTGTGTTTCACTTCAGAAATGGAGTTAAATCCCAGTCTTTGAGACTTCCTACAAGGAAGATTTCGATTCAAGTAAGGGCAGTTACTTTACATCTCAAAGGAACTACATCGTTCACGAAGCTCACACGTTTCTCATCTTAACTAAGAAGCATTGGATGTTAGAGGACCTTTGCTTTGTATCAATTTCAGAAGCAGAGTTGGCCTAGATATAGTCCGTATGTGTAGGAAAGACCGTTCTTTTGTTCGCAGCACTCTCATGTTTCCTGCAGTCTTAGAGACTCAAGAAAGCAAGAGCGTGCTTCTTGCTCCAAAGCAGAGTGTGATCCATGGATGAGAACTGTGTTGTGTGTTTCCCTTTAGAAATGGAGTTAAATCCCAAGCTCTGTGTCTTCCTACAAGCAAGCCTTCGTTTCAGGAAGGGCAGTCACTTTTCAGCTCAAAGAACTACATACTTCACGAAGCTCACACGTTTCTCATCTTAACTGAGAAGCATTGGATGTTAGAGAACCTTTGATTTGTATCAATTTCAAGCAGAGTTGAAATAGATAATGTCCGTATGTATAGGAAACACTGTTCTTTTCTTCTGAGCACACTCACGTTTCCTGCTCTATTAGAGACTCAGGAAAGAAAGAGCGTGCTTCTTGCTCTAAAGCAGAGTGTGATCCGTGGATGAGAACTGTCTTGTGTGTTTCCCTTCAGAAATGGAGTTAAATCCCATACGCTGTGTCTTCCTACATGCAAGACTTCATTTCAGGTAAGGGCAGTCACTTTTCAGCTCAAACGAACTACATCCTTCACGAAGCTCACACGTTTCATATCTTAACTGAGAAGCATTGGATGTTAGAGAACCTTTGATTTGTATCAATTTCAAGCAGAGTTGAACTAGATAATGTTCGTATGTATAGGAAACACGGTTCTTTTCTTCTGAGCACACTCACGTTTCCTGCTGTATTAGAGACTCTAGAAAGAAAGAGCGTGCTTCTTGCTCTAAATCAGAGTGTGATCCATGGACGAGAACTATGCTGTGTGTTTACATTCAGAAAGGGAGTTAAATCCCAGGCTCTGTGTATTCCTACAAGCACTACTTCCTTTCAGGTAAGGGCAGTCACTTTTCAGCTCAAATGATCTACATCCTTGACTAAGCTCACACGTTTTTCTCTTAAATGACAAGCATTGGATGTTAGAGTACCTGTGCTTTGTATCAATTTCAGAAGCAGAGTTGGACTAGATATGGTCCGTATGTGTAGGAAACACCGTTCTTTTTTTCTCAGCACACTCACGTTTCCTGCTCTATTAGAGACTCTGGAAAGCAATAGCGTGCTTCTTGCTCTAAAGCAGAGTGTGATCCATGGATGAGAACTGTGTTGTGTGTTTCCCTTCAGAAATGGAGTTAAATCCCAGGCTCTGTGTCTTCCCACAAGCAAGACTTCATTTCAGATAAGGGCAGTCACTTTTCAGCTCAAACAAACTACATCGTTCAAGAAGCTCACACATTTCTCATCTTAACTGACAAGCATTGGATGTTAGATGACCAGTGCTTGGTATCAGTTTCAGAAGCAGAGTTGAACTAGATATGGCCTGTATGTGTAGGAAACACCGTTCTTTTTTTCTCAGCACACTCACGTTTCCTGCTCTATTAGAAACTCTGGAAATCAATAGCGTGCTTCTTGCTCTAAAGCAGAGTGTGATCAATGGATGAGAACTCTGCTGTGTTTCACTTCAGAAATGGAGTTAAATCCCAGTCTTTGAGTCTTCCTACAAGGAAGATTTCGATTCAAGTAAGGGCAGTTACTTTACATCTCAAACGAACTACATCGTTCACTAAGCTCACATGTTTCTCATCTTAACTGAGAAGCATTGGATGTTAGAGGACCATTGCTTTGTATTAATTTCAAGCAGAGTTGAACTAGATAATGTTCGTATGTATAGGAAACACGGTTCTTTTCTTCTGAGCACACTCACGTTTCCTGCTGTATTAGAGACTCTAGAAAGAAAGAGCGTGCTTCTTGCTCTAAATCAGAGTGTGATCCATGGACGAGAACTATGCTGTGTGTTTACATTCAGAAAGGGAGTTAAATCCCAGGCTCTGTGTATTCCTACAAGCACTACTTCATTTCAGGAAAGGGCAGTCACTTTTCAGCTCAAATGAGCTGCATCCTTGACTAAGCTCACACGTTTTTCTCTTAAATGACAAGCATTGGATGTTAGAGTACCTGTGCTTTGTATCAATTTCAGAAGCAGAGTTGGACTAGATATGGTCCGTATGTGTAGGAAATACCGTTCTTTTTTTCTCAGCTCACTCACGTTTCCTGCTCTATTAGAGACTCTGGAAAGCAATAGCGTGCTTCTTGCTCTAAAGCAGAGTGTGATCAATGGATGAGAACTCTGCTGTGTTTCACTTCAGAAATGGAGTTAAATCCCAGTCTTTGAGACTTTCTACAAGGAAGATTTCGATTCAAGTAAGGGCAGTTACTTTACATCTCAAAGGAACTACATCGTTCACGAAGCTCACACGTTTCTCATCTTAACTAAGAAGCATTGGATGTTAGAGGACCTTTGCTTTGTATCAATTTCAGAAGCAGAGTTGGCCTAGATATAGTCCGTATGTGTAGGAAAGACCGTTCTTTTGTTCGCAGCACTCTCATGTTTCCTGCAGTCTTAGAGACTCAAGAAAGCAAGAGCGTGCTTCTTGCTCCAAAGCAGAGTGTGATCCATGGATGAGAACTGTGTTGTGTGTTTCCCTTTAGAAATGGAGTTAAATCCCAAGCTCTGTGTCTTCCTACAAGCAAGCCTTCGTTTCAGGAAGGGCAGTCACTTTTCAGCTCAAAGAACTACATACTTCACGAAGCTCACACGTTTCTCATCTTAACTGAGAAGCATTGGATGTTAGAGAACCTTTGATTTGTATCAATTTCAAGCAGAGTTGAAATAGATAATGTCCGTATGTATAGGAAACACTGTTCTTTTCTTCTGAGCACACTCACGTTTCCTGCTCTATTAGAGACTCAGGAAAGAAAGAGCGTGCTTCTTGCTCTAAAGCAGAGTGTGATCCGTGGATGAGAACTGTCTTGTGTGTTTCCCTTCAGAAATGGAGTTAAATCCCATACGCTGTGTCTTCCTACATGCAAGACTTCATTTCAGGTAAGGGCAGTCACTTTTCAGCTCAAACGAACTACATCCTTCACGAAGCTCACACGTTTCATATCTTAACTGAGAAGCATTGGATGTTAGAGAACCTTTGATTTGTATCAATTTCAAGCAGAGTTGAACTAGATAATGTTCGTATGTATAGGAAACACGGTTCTTTTCTTCTGAGCACACTCACGTTTCCTGCTGTATTAGAGACTCTAGAAAGAAAGAGCGTGCTTCTTGCTCTAAATCAGAGTGTGATCCATGGACGAGAACTATGCTGTGTGTTTACATTCAGAAAGGGAGTTAAATCCCAGGCTCTGTGTATTCCTACAAGCACTACTTCCTTTCAGGTAAGGGCAGTCACTTTTCAGCTCAAATGATCTACATCCTTGACTAAGCTCACACGTTTTTCTCTTAAATGACAAGCATTGGATGTTAGAGTACCTGTGCTTTGTATCAATTTCAGAAGCAGAGTTGGACTAGATATGGTCCGTATGTGTAGGAAACACCGTTCTTTTTTTCTCAGCACACTCACGTTTCCTGCTCTATTAGAGACTCTGGAAAGCAATAGCGTGCTTCTTGCTCTAAAGCAGAGTGTGATCAATGGATGAGAACTCTGCTGTGTTTCACTTCAGAAATGGAGTTAAATCCCAGTCTTTGAGTCTTCCTACAAGGAAGATTTCGATTCAAGTAAGGGCAGTTACTTTACATCTCAAACGAACTACATCGTTCACGAAGCTCACACGTTTCTCATCTTAACTAAGAAGCATTGGATGTTAGAGGACCTTTGCTTTGTATCAATTTCAGAAGCAGAGTTGGCCTAGATATAGTCCGTATGTGTAGGAAACACCGTTCTTTTGTTCTCAGCACTCTCATGTTTCCTGCAGTCTTAGACTCTCTAGAAAGCAAGAGCGTGCTTCTTGCTCCAAAGCAGAGTGTGATCCATGGATGAGAACTGTGTTGTGTGTTTCCCTTCAGAAATGGAGTTAAATCCCATGCGCTGTGTCTTCCTACATGCAAGACTTCATTTCAGGTAAGGGCAGTCACTTTTCAGATCAAACGAACTACATTGTTCAAGAAGCTCACACGTTTCTCATCTTAACTGACAAGCATTGGATATTAGATGACCAGCGCTTTGTATCAGTTTCAGAAGCAGAGTTGGACTAGATATGGTCCATATATGTAGGAAACACCGATCTTTTTTCTCAGTACACTCACGTTTCCTCCTGTCTTACAGACTCTAAAAAGCTAGAGCGTGCTTCTTGCTCTAAAGCAGAGTGTGATCAATGGATGAGAACTCTGCTGTGTTTCACTTCAGAAATGGAGTTAATTCCCAGTCTCTGAGTCTTCCTACAAGGAAGACTTTGATTCAAGTACGGCCAGTTACTTTGCATCTCAAATGAACTACATCGTTCACTAAGCTCATACGTTTCTCATCTTAACTGAAAAGCATTGGATGTTAGAGGACCTCTGGTTTCTTTCAGTTTCAGAAGCAGAGTTGAACTAGATATGGTCTGTGTGTAGGAAACACCGTTCTTTTTTTCTCAGCACACTCACGTTTCCTGCTCTATTAGAGACTCTGGAAAGCAATAGCGTGCTTCTTGCTCTAAAGCAGAGTGTGATCAATGGATGAGAACTCTGCTGTGTTTCACTTCAGAAATGGAGTTAAATCCCAGTCTCTGAGTCTTCCTACAAAGAAGATTTCGATTCAAGTAAGGGCAGTTACTTTACATCTCAAACGAACTACATCGTTCACGAAGCTCACACGTTTCTCATCTTAACTGAGAAGCATTGGATGTTAGAGGACCTTTGCTTTGTATCAATTTCAAGCAGAGTTGAACTAGATAATGTTCGTATGTATAGGAAATACGGTTCTTTTCTTCTGAGCACACTCACGTTTCCTGCTGTATTAGAGACTCTAGAAAGAAAGAGCGTGCTTCTTGCTCTAAAGCAGAGTGTGATCCATGGATGAGAACTGTGTTGTGTGTTTCCCTTCAGAAATGGAGTTAAATCCCAGGCTCTGTGTCTTCCTACAAGCAAGCCTTCGTTTCAGGTAAGGGCTGTAACATTTCAGCTCAAACGAACTACATCCTTCACGAAGCTCACACGTTTCTCATCTTAACTGAGAAGCATTGGATGTTAGAGGACGTTTGCTTTGTATCAATTTCAAGCAGAGTTGAACTAGAAAATGTTCGTATGTGTAGGAAACACCACTCTTTTGTTCTGAGCACACTCACGTTTCCTGCTGTATTAGAGTCTCTGGAAAGCAAGAGCATGCTTCTTGCTCTGAAGCGGAGTTTGATCCATGTATGAGAACTCTGCTGTGTGTTTCCCTTCAGAAAAGGAGTTAAATCCCAAGCTCTGTGTCTTCCTACAATCAAGACTTCGTTTCAGGTAAGGGCAGTTACTTTTCAGCTCAAATGATCTACATCGTACACGAAGCTAACACGTTTCTAATCTTAACAGCCAAGCATTGGATGTTAGAGGACCATTGCTTTGTTTCACTTTCAGAAGCATAGTTGGACTAGATATTGTCCGTATGTGTAGGAAACACCGTTCTTTTGTTCTCATCACACTCATGTTTCCTGCTGTCTTAGAGAATCTTGAAAGCAAGAGCGTGCTTCCTATTCTAAAGTAGAAGGTGAAAAATGGATGAGAACTGTGTTGTGTGTTTCCCTTCAGAAATGGAGTTAAATCCCAGGCTCTGTGTCTTCCTACAAGCAAGACTTCTTTTCTTGTAAGGGCAGTTACTTTACAGCTCAGTGGAACTACATCGTTCACGAAACTCACACGTTTCTCATCTTAACTGACAAGCATTGGATGTTAGAGGACCTGTGGTTTGTTTCAGTTTCAGAAGCAGAGTTGGACTAGATATAGTCCGTATGTGTAGGAAACATCGTTCTTTTGATCTGAGCACACTCAAGTTTCCTATGGTATTAGAGACTCTAGAAACCAATAGCGTTCTTCTTGCTCTAAATTAGAGTGATATTCATGGATGAGAACTCTGCTGTGTGTTTCCCTCAGAAATGGAGTTAAATCCCAAACTCTGTGTCTTCCTACAATCAAGAATTCATTTCATGTAAGGGAAGTCACTTTTCAGCTCAAACGAACTACATCGTTCACGAGGCTCACACGTTTCTCATCTTAACTGACAAGCATTGGATGTTACAGTTCCAGTGCTTTGTATCATTTTAAGAAGTAGAGTTGGAATAGATATGGTCCGTATGTGTAGGAAACACCGTTCTTTTTTTCTCAGCACACTCACGTTTCCTGCTGTCTTAGAGACTCAAGAAAGCTACAGCGTGCTTCTTGCTCTGAAGCAGAGTGTGATCAATGGATGAGAACTCTGCTGTGTGTTTCCCTTCAGAATTGGAGTTAAATACCAGGCTCTGTTTCTTCCTACAAGCAAGACTTCCTTTCAAGTAAGGGCAGTCACTTTTCAGCTCAAACGAACTACATCCTTCACTAAGCTCCCATGTTTTGAATCTTATTGGACAAGCACTGGATGTTAGAGGACCTGTGGTTTGTTTCAGTTTCAGAAGCAGATTTGAACTAGATATGGTCTGTATGTGTAGGAAACAACGTTTTTTTTTTCTGAGCACACTCAAGTTTCCTGCTGTAATAAAGATTCTTGAAAGCAAGAGCGTTCTTCTTGCTCTAAAGCAGAGTGTGATCCATGGATGAGAACTATGCTGTGTGTTTCCCTTCTGAAATGGTGTTAAATCCCAGGTTCTGTGTCTTCCTACAAGCACTACTTCGTTGTAAGGTAAGCGCAGTTACTTACAGCTCAAACGAACTACATCATACACGAAGCTCACATGTTTCTATCTTAACTGACAAGCATTGGATGTTAGAGGACCAGTGCTTTGTATCAGTTTCAGCAGCAGATTTGGACTAGATATGGTCCGTATTTGTAGAAAACACCGTACATTTGTTCTTAGTACACTCACGTTTCCTGCTGTATTAGAGAATCTAGAAAGCAAGAGCGTGCTTCTTGCTCTAAAGCAGAGTGTGATCCATTGATGAGAACTATGCTGTGTGTTTCCCTTCAGAAATGGAGTTAAATCCCAAACTCTGTGTCTTCCTACAATCAAGAATTCATTTCAGGTAAGGGAAGTCACTTTTCAGCTCAAACGAACTACATCGTTCACGAGGCTCACACGTTTCTCATCTTAACTGACAAGCATTGGATGTTATAGTTCCAGTGCTTTGTATCATTTTAAGAAGTAGAGTTGGAATAGATATGGTCCGTATGTGTAGGAAACACCGTTCTTTTTTTCTCAGCACACTCACGTTTCCTGCTGTCTTAGAGACTCAAGAAAGCTACAGCGTGCTTCTTGCTCTGAAGCAGAGTGTGATCAATGGATGAGAACTCTGCTGTGTGTTTCCCTTCAGAATTGGAGTTAAATACCAGGCTCTGTTTCTTCCTACAAGCAAGACTTCCTTTCAAGTAAGGGCAGTCACTTTTCAGCTCAAACGAACTACATCCTTCACTAAGCTCCCATGTTTTGAATCTTATCGGACAAGCACTGGATGTTAGAGGAACTGTGGTTTGTTTCAGTTTCAGAAGCAGAGTTGAACTAGATATGGTCTGTATGTGTAGGAAACAACGTTCTTTTTTTCTGAGCACACTCAAGTTTCCTGCTGTAATAAAGATTCTTGAAAGCAAGAGCGTTCTTCTTGCTCTAAAGCAGAGTGTGATCCATGGATGAGAACTATGCTGTGTGTTTCCCTTCTGAAATGGTGTTAAATCCAGGGTCTGTGTCTTCCTACAAGCACTACTTCATTGTAAGGTAAGCGCAGTTACTTACAGCTCAAACGAACTACATCATACATGAAGCTCACATGTTTCTATCTTAACTGACAAGCATTGGATGTTAGAGGACCAGTGCTTTGTATCAGTTTCAGCAGCAGATTTGGACTAGATATGGTCCGTATTTGTAGAAAACACCGTACATTTGTTCTTAGTACACTCACGTTTCCTGCTGTATTAGAGAATCTAGAAAGCAAGAGCGTGCTTCTTGCTCTAAAGCAGAGTGTGATCCATTGATGAGAACTATGCTGTGTGTTTCCCTACAGAAAAGGAGTTAATTCCCAGGCTCTGAGTCTTCCTACAATAAAGACTTCGTTTCAAGTAAGGGCAGTCACTTTTCAGCTCAAACGAACTACAACCTTCACTAAGTTCACACGTTTCTCATCTTAACTGACAAGCATTGGATTTTAGAGGATCTGTGCTTTGTATTAATTTCAGAGGCAGAGTTGAAATAGCTATGGTCCGTATATGTAGGAAACACCGGTCTTTTTTTCTGAGCACACTCAAGTTTCCTGCTGTAATAAAGATTCTAGAAAGCAAGAGAGTTCTTCTAGCTCTAAAGCAGAGTGTGATCCATGGATGAGAACTATGCCGTGTGTTTCCGTTCTGAAATGGAGTTAAATCCCAGGCTCTGAGTCTTCCTACAAGGAAGACTTCGTTTCTGGTAAGGGCAGTTACTTTAAAGCTCAAACGAACTACATCGTTTACGAAGCTTACACGTTTCTCATCTTAACTGAAAGCATTGGATGTTAGAGTTCCAGTGCTTTGTATCATTTTAAGAAGTAGAGTTGGAATAGATATGGTCCGTATGTGTAGGAAACACCGTACATTTTTTCTCAGCACACTCACGTTTCCTGCTGTCTTAGAGACTCTAGAAAGCTAGAGCGTGCTTCTTGCTCTGAAGCAGAGTGTGATCAATGGATGAGAACTCTGCTGTGTGTTTCCCTTCAGAATTGGAGTTAAATACCAGGCTCGGTGTCTTCCTACAAGCAAGACTTCCTTTCAAGTAAGGGCAGTCACTTTTCAGCTCAAATGAACTACATCCTTCATGAAGCTCACATGTTTCTATCTTAACTGACAAGCATTGGATCTTAGAGGACCAGTGCTTTGTATCAGTTTCAGTAGCAGATTTGGACTAGATATGGTCCGTATTTGTAGGAAACATCGAACATTTGTTCTCAGCACACTCATGTTTCCTGCTGTCTTAGATTCTCTAGAAAGCAAGAGCGTGCTTCTTGCTCTAAAGCAGAGTGTGATCTATATATGAGAATTCTGCTCTGTATTTCTCTTCAGAAATGGAGTTAATTCCCAGGCTTTGAGTCTTCCCACAAGCAAGACTTCGTTTCAGGTAAGGGCAGTCATTTTTCAGCTCAAACGAACTACATCGTTCATGAAGCTCACACATTTCTCATCTTAACTGACAAGCACTGGATGTTACTGGACCTGTGGTTTGTTTCAATTTCACAAGCAGAGTTTGACTAGATATGGTCCGTAAGTGTAGGAAACACATTTCTTTTGTTCTGAGCACACTCACGTGTCCTGCTGTTTTAGAGACTCTAGAAAGCTAGAGCGTGCTTCGTACTCTAAAGCAGAGTGTGATCAATGGATGAGAACTCTGCTGTGTGTTTCACTTCAGAAATGGAGTTAAATCCCAGGCTCTGAGTCTTTCTACAAGCAAGACTTCGAATCAGGTAAGGGCAGTTACTTCACAGCTCAAAAGAACTACATCGTTCATGAAGCTCACACGTTTCTCATCTTAACTGACCATCATCGGATGTTTGAGGACCACTGCTTTGTATCAGTTTCAGAAGCAGAGTTGGAATAGATATGGTCCATACGTAGGAAACACCGTACGTTTGTTCTCAGCACACTCATGTTTCCTGCTGTTTTAGAAACTCTAGAAAGCTAGAGCGTGCTTCTTGCTCTAAAGCAGAGTGTGATCAATGGATGAGAACTCTGCTGTGTGTTTCACTTTAGAAATGGAGTTAAATCCCAGGCTCTGAGTCTTTCTATAAGCAAGACTTCGAATCAGGTAAGGGCAGTTACTTTACAACTCAATCGAACTACATCTTTCACAAAGCTCACACGTTTCTCATCTTAACTGACCATCATCGGATGATAGATGACCAGTGCTTTGTATCAGTTACAGAAGCAGAGTTGGAATAGATATGGTCCGTATATAGTAAACAAAGTTCTTTTGTTCTCAGCTCACTCACGTTACCTGCTGTTTTAGAGACTCTAGAAAGCTAGTGCGTGCTTCTTGCTCTAAAGCAGACTGTGATCCATGAATGAGAACTATGTTGTGTGTTTCATTTCTGAAAGGGAGTTAAATCCCAGGCTCTGTGTCCTCCTACAAGCACTACTTCATTTCAGGTAAGGGCAGTCATTTTTCAGCTCAAACGAACTCCATCGTTCCCGAAGCTCACACGTTTCTCATCTTAAATGACAAGCATTGGATGTTAGAAGACCTTTGCTTTGTATCAATTTAGGAGGCAGAGTTGTACTAGGTAAGGTCCGTATGTGTAGGAAACACCATTCTTGTGTTCTCAGCACACTCACGTTTCCTGCTGTTTTAGAGACTCTAGAAAGCAAAAGCGTACTTCTTGCTCTAAAGCAGAGTGTGAACCATGGGTGAGAACTATGCTCTGTGTTTCACTTCTGAAATGGAGTTAAAACCCAGCCTCTGTGTCTTCCTACAAGCACTGCTTCAGTTCAGGTAAGGGCAGTCATTTTTAAGCTCAAACGAACTACATCGTTCATGAAGCTCACACGTTTCTCATCTTAACTGACAAGCACTGGATGTTACTGGACCTGTGGTTTGTTTTAATTTCACAAGCAGAGTTGGACTAGATATGGTCCGTATGTGTAGGAAACACAGATCTTTTGTTCTGAGCACAACCACGTTTCCTGCTGTATTAGAAATTCTAGAAAGCAAGAGCATGCTTCTTGCTCTAATGCAGACTGTCATCAATGGATGAGAACTCTGCTGTGTGTTTCACTTCAGAAATGGAGTTAAATCTCAGGCTCTGAGTCTTCCTACAAGCAAGACTTCGAATCAGGTAAGGGCAGTTACTTTACTGCTCAAACGAACTACATTGTTCACGAAGCTCAAACGATTCTCATCTTAACTGACCATCATCAGATGTTAGAGGACCAGTGTTTTGTATCAGTTTCAGAGGCAGAGTTGGAATAGATATGGTCCGTATGTGTAGGAAACATAGTTCTTTTGTTCTCATCACACTCAGGTTACCTGCTCTCTTAGTGACTCTGGAAAGCAAGAGCGTGCTTCTTGCTCTAAAGCAGAGTGTGATCAATGGATGATAACTCTGCTGTGTGTTTCACTCCAGAAATGGAGTTAAATCCCAGGCTCTGAGTCTTCCTACAAGCAAGACTTCAAATCAGGTAAGGGCAGTTACTTTACAGCTCAAAAGGACTACATCGTTCACGAAACTCACACGTTTCTCATCTTTACTGACAAGCATCTGATGTTAGAGGACCAGTGCTTTGTATCAGTTTCAGAAGCAGAGTTGGAATAGATATGGTCCGTATGTAGGAAACACCGTTCTTTTGTTCTCAGCACACTCACGTTTCCTACTGTTTTAGAGACTCTAGAAAGCTAGAGCGTGCTTCGTGCTCTAAAGCAGAGTGTGATCAATGTATGAGAACTCTGCTGTGTGTTTCACTTCAGAAATGGAGTTAAATCTCAGGCTCGGAGTCTTCCTACAAACAAGACTTCGTTTCAGGTAAGGGCAGTTACTTTACAGCTCAAACAAACTACATCGTTCCCAAAGCTCACATGTTTCTCATCTTAACTGACCATCATCGGATGTTAGAAGACCAGTGCTTTGTATCAGTTTCAGAAGCAGAGTTGGAATAGATATTGTCCGTATGTATAGAAAACACCGTTCTTTTGTTCTCAGCACACTCACGTGTCCTGCTGTTTTAGAGACTCTAGAAAGCTAGAGCGTGCTTCGTGCTCTAATGCAGAGTCTGATCAATGGATGAGAACTCTGCTGTGTGTTTCACTTCAGAAATGGAGTTAAATCTCAGGCTCTGAGTCTTCCTACAAACAAGACTTCGTTTCATGTAAGGGCAGTTACTTTACATCTCAAACAAACTATATCGTTCCCAAAGCTCACACGTTTCTCATCTTAACTCACCATCATCGGATGTTAGAAGACCAGTGCTTTGTATCAGTTACAGAAGCAGAATTGGAATAGATATGGTCCGTATGTATAGGAAACACCGTTCTTTTGTTCTCAGCACACTCACGTTTCCTGCTGTTTTAGAGACTCTAGAAAGCTAGAGCGTTCTTGTTGCTCTAAAGCAGAGTGTGATCCATGGGTGAGAACTATTCTGTGTGTTTCACTTCTGAAATGGAGTTAAATCCCAGGCTCTGTGTCTTCCTACAAGCACTACTTCATTTCAGGTAAGGGCAGTCATTTTTCAGCTCAAACGAACTACATCTTTCATGAAGCTCACACGTTTCTCATCTTCACTGACAAGCACTGGATGTTACTGGACCTGTGGTTTATTTCAATTTCACAAGCAGAGTTGGACTAGATATGGTCCGTATGTGTAGGAAACATAGTTCTTTTGTTCTCATCACACTCAGGTTACCTGCTGTCTTAGTGACTCTGGAAAGCAAGAGCGTGCTTCTTGCTCTAAAGCAGAGTGTGATCAATGTATGAGAACTCTGCTGTGTGTTTCACTTCAGAAATGGAGTTAAATCTCAGGCTCTGAGTTTTCCTACAAACAAGACTTTGTTTCAGGTAAGGGCAGTTACTCTACAGCTCAAACGAACTACATCGTTCCCGAAGCTCACACGTTTCTCATCTTAACTCTCCATAATCGGATGTTAGAGGACCAGTGCTTTGTATCAGTTTCAGAAGCAGAGTTGGATTAGATATGGTCCGTATGTAGGAAACACCGTACTTTTGTTCTCAGCACACTCACGTTTCCTGCTGTTTTAGAGACTCTATGAAGCTAGAGCGTGCTTCTTGCTCTAAAGCAGAGTGTGATCAATGTATGAAAACTCTGCTGTGTGTTTCACGTGAGAAATGGAGTTAAATCTCATTCTCTGAGTCTTCCTACAAACAAGACTTCGTTTCAGGTAAGGGCAGTTACTTTACAGCTCAAACGAACTACATCGTTCACGAAGCTCACACGTTTCACATCTTAAATGACAAGCACTGGATGTTAAGGACCTGTGGTTTGTTTCAGTTTCAGGACCAGAGTTGAACTAGATATGATCTGTATGTGTAGGAAACACCGTTCTTTTGTTCTGAGCACACTGAAGTTTCCTGCTGTATTAGAGATTCTAGAAAGCAAAATCGTTCTTCTAACTCTAAAGCAGAGTGTGATCCATGGGTGAGAACTATTCTGTGTGTTTCACTTCTGAAATGGAGTTAAATCCCAGGCTCTGTGTCTTCCTACAAGCACTACTTCATTTCAGGTAAGGGCAGTCATTTTTCAGCTCAAACGAACTACATCTTTCATGAAGCTCACACGTTTCTCATCTTAACTGACAAGCACTGGATGTTACTGGACCTGTGGTTTATTTCAATTTCACAAGCAGAGTTGGACTAGATATGGTCTGTATGTGTAGGAAACATAGTTCTTTTGTTCTCATCACACTCAGGTTACCTGCTGTCTTAGTGACTCTGGAAAGCAAGAGCGTGCTTCTTGCTCTAAAGCAGAGTGTGATCAATGTATGAGAACTCTGCTGTGTGTTTCACTTCAGAAATGGAGTTAAATCTCAGGCTCTGAGTTTTCCTACAAACAAGACTTTGTTTCAGGTAAGGGCAGTTACTCTACAGCTCAAACGAACTACATCGTTCCCAAAGCTCACACGTTTCTCATCTTAACTGACCATAATCGGATGTTAGAGGACCAGTGCTTTGTATCAGTTTCAGAAGCAGAGTTGGATTAGATATGGTCCGTATGTAGGAAACACCGTACTTTTGTTCTCAGCACACTCACGTTTCCTGCTGTTTTAGAGACTCTATGAAGCTAGAGCGTGCTTCTCGCTCTAAAGCAGAGTGTGATCAATGAATGAAAACTCTGCTGTGTGTTTCACGTGAGAAATGGAGTTAAATCTCATTCTCTGAGTCTTCCTACAAACAAGACTTCGTTTCAGGTAAGGGCAGTTACTTTACAGCTCAAACGAACTACATCGTTCACGAAGCTCACACGTTTCACATCTTAAATGACAAGCACTGGATGTTAAGGACCTGTGGTTTGTTTCAGTTTCAGGACCAGAGTTGAACTAGATATGGTCTGTATGTGTAGGAAACACCGTTCTTTTGTTCTGAGCACACTCAAGTTTCCTGCTGTATTAGAGATTCTAGAAAGCAAATGCGTTCTTCTTACTCTAAAGCAGAGTGTGATCCATGGGTGAGAACTTGCTATGTGTTTCACTTCTGAAATGGAGTTAAATCCCAGGCTCTGTGTCTTCCTAGAAGCACTACTTCATTTCAGGTAGGGCAGTCATTTTTCAGCTCAAACGAACTACATCGTTCATGAAGCTCACACGTTTCTCATCTTAACTGACAAGCACTGGATGTTAAGGATCTGTGGTTTGTTTCAATTTCACAAGCAGAGTTGGACTAGATATGGTCCGTATGTGTAGGAAACACAGTTTTTTCTTCTGAGCACAACCACGTTTCCTGCTGTATTAGAAAATCTAGAAAGCAAGAGCGTGCTTCTTGCTCTAAAGCAGAGTGTCATCAATGGATGAGAACTCTGCTGTGTGTTTCACTTCAGAAATGGAGTTAAATCCCAGGCTGTGAGTCTTTCTACAAGCAAGACTTCGTTTCAGGTAAGGGCAGTTACTTTACAGCTCAAACGAACTACATCGGTCACGAAGCTCACACGTTTCTCATCTTAACTGACCATCATCAGATGTTAGAGGACCAGTGTTTTGTATCAGTTTCAGAAGCAGAGTTGGAATAGATATGGTCCGTATGTGTAGGAAACATAGTTCTTTTGCTCTCATCACACTCAGGTTACCTGCTCTCTTAGTGACTCTGGAAAGCAAGAGAGTGCTTCTTGCTCTAAAGCAGAGTGTGATCAATGGATGATAACTCTGCTGTGTGTTTCACTCCAGAAATGGAGGTAAATCCCAGGCTCTGAGTCTTCCTACAAGCAAGACTTCGAATCAGGTAAGGGCAGTTACTTTACAGCTCAAAAGGACTACATCGTTCACGAAACTCACACGTTTCTCATCTTTACTGACAAGCATCTGATGTTAGAGGACCAGTGCTTTGTATCAGTTTCAGAAGCAGAGTTGGAATAGATATGGTCCGTATGTAGGAAACACCGTTCTTTTGTTCTCAGCACACTCCCGTTTCCTGCTGTTTTAGAGACTCTAGAAAGCTAGAGCGTGCTTCATGCTCTAAAGCAGAGTGTGATCAATGTATGAGAACTCTGCTGTGTGTTTCACTTCAGAAATGGAGTTAAATCTCAGGCTCGGAGTCTTCCTACAAACAAGACTTCGTTTCAGGTAAGGGCAGTTACTTTACAGCTCAAACAAACTACATCATTCCCAAAGCTCACATGTTTCTCATCTTAACTGACCATCATCGGATGTTAGAAGACCAGTGCTTTGTATCAGTTTCAGAAGCAGAGTAGGAATAGATATTGTCCGTATGTATAGAAAACACCGTTCTTTTGTTCTCAGCACACTCACGTGTCCTGCTGTTTTAGAGACTCTAGAAAGCTAGAGCGTGCTTCGTGCTCTAAAGCAGAGTGTGATCAATGGATGAGAACTCTGCTGTGTGTTTCACTTCAGAAATGGAGTTAAATCTCAGGCTCTGAGTTTTCCTACAAACAAGACTTTGTTTCAGGTAAGGGCAGTTACTCTACAGCTCAAACGAACTACATCGTTCCCAAAGCTCACACGTTTCTCATCTTAACTGACCATAATCGGATGTTAGAGGACCAGTGCTTTGTATCAGTTTCAGAAGCAGAGTTGGATTAGATATGGTCCGTATGTAGGAAACACCGTACTTTTGTTCTCAGCACACTCACGTTTCCTGCTGTTTTAGAGACTCTATGAAGCTAGAGCGTGCTTCTCGCTCTAAAGCAGAGTGTGATCAATGAATGAAAACTCTGCTGTGTGTTTCACGTGAGAAATGGAGTTAAATCTCATTCTCTGAGTCTTCCTACAAACAAGACTTCGTTTCAGGTAAGGGCAGTTACTTTACAGCTCAAACGAACTACATCGTTCACGAAGCTCACACGTTTCACATCTTAAATGACAAGCACTGGATGTTAAGGACCTGTGGTTTGTTTCAGTTTCAGGACCAGAGTTGAACTAGATATGGTCTGTATGTGTAGGAAACACCGTTCTTTTGTTCTGAGCACACTCAAGTTTCCTGCTGTATTAGAGATTCTAGAAAGCAAATGCGTTCTTCTTACTCTAAAGCAGAGTGTGATCCATGGGTGAGAACTTGCTATGTGTTTCACTTCTGAAATGGAGTTAAATCCCAGGCTCTGTGTCTTCCTAGAAGCACTACTTCATTTCAGGTAGGGCAGTCATTTTTCAGCTCAAACGAACTACATCGTTCATGAAGCTCACACGTTTCTCATCTTAACTGACAAGCACTGGATGTTAAGGATCTGTGGTTTGTTTCAATTTCACAAGCAGAGTTGGACTAGATATGGTCCGTATGTGTAGGAAACACAGTTTTTTCTTCTGAGCACAACCACGTTTCCTGCTGTATTAGAAAATCTAGAAAGCAAGAGCGTGCTTCTTGCTCTAAAGCAGAGTGTCATCAATGGATGAGAACTCTGCTGTGTGTTTCACTTCAGAAATGGAGTTAAATCCCAGGCTGTGAGTCTTTCTACAAGCAAGACTTCGTTTCAGGTAAGGGCAGTTACTTTACAGCTCAAACGAACTACATCGTTCACGAAGCTCACACGTTTCTCTCTTAACTGACAAGCACTGGATGTTAAGGACCTGTGGTTTGTTTCAGTTTCAGGAGCAGAGTTGAACTAGATATGGTCTGTATGTGTAGGAAACACCGTTCTTTTGTTCTGAGCACACTCAAGTTTCCTGCTGTATTAGAGATTCTAGAAAGCAAAAGCGTTCTTCTTGCTCTAAAGCAGAGTGTGATCCATGGGTGAGAACTCTGCTGTGTGTTTCACTTCTGAAATGGAGTTAAAACCCAGGCTCTGTGTCTTCCTAGAAGCACTACTTCATTTCAGGTAAGGGCAGTCATTTTTCAGCTCAAACGAACTACATCGTTCATGAAGCTCACACGTCTCTCATCTTAACTGACAAGCACTGGATGTTAAGGACCTGTGGTTTGTTTCAATTTCACAAGCAGAGTTGGACTAGATATGGTCCGTATGTGTAGGAAACACAGTTTTTTCTTCTGAGCACAACCACGTTTCCTGCTGTATTAGAAAATCTAGAAAGCAAGAGCGTGCTTCTTGCTCTAAAGCAGAGTGTCATCAATGGATGAGAACTCTGCTGTGTGTTTCACTTCAGAAACGGAGTTAAATCTCAGGCTCTGAGTCTTCCTACAAACAAGACTTCGTTTCAGGTAAGGGCAGTTACTTTACAGCTCAAACGAACTACATCGTTCCCAAAGCTCACATGTTTCTCATCTTAACTGACCATCATCGGATGTTAGAAGACCAGTGCTTTGTATCAGTTTCAGAAGCAGAGTAGGAATAGATATTGTCCGTATGTATAGAAAACACCGTTATTTTGTTCTCAGCACACTCACGTGTCCTGCTGTTTTAGAGACTCTAGAAAGCTAGAGCGTGCTTCGTGCTCTAAAGCAGAGTGTGATCAATGGATGAGAACTCTGCTGTGTGTTTCACTTCAGAAATGGAGTTAAATCTCAGGCTCTGAGTCTTCCTACAAACAAGACTTCGTTTCAGGTAAGGGCAGTTACTTTACATCTCAAACAAACTATATCGTTCCCAAAGCTCACACGTTTCTCATCTTAACTCACCATCATTGGATGTTAGAAGACCAGTGCTTTGTATCAGTTTCAGAAGCAGAGTTGGAATAGATATGGTCCGTGTGTATAGGAAACACCGTTCTTTTATTCTCAGCACACTCACGTTTCCTGCTGTTTTAGAGACTCTAGAAAGCTAGAGCGTTCTTCTTGCTCTAAAGCAGAGTGTGATCCATGGGTGAGAACTATGCTGTGTGTTTCACTTCTGAAATGGAGTTAAATCCCAGGCTCTGTGTCTTCCTACAAGCACTACTTCATTTCAGGTAAGGGCAGTCATTTTTCAGCTCAAACGAACTACATCTTTCATGAAGCTCACACGTTTCTCATCTTAACTGACAAGCACTGGATGTTACTGGACCTGTGGTTTATTTCAATTTCACAAGCAGAGTTGGACTAGATATGGTCCGTATGTGTAGGAAACATAGTTCTTTTGTTCTCATCACACTCAGGTTACCTGCTGTCTTAGTGACTCTGGAAAGCAAGAGCGTGCTTCTTGCTCTAAAGCAGAGTGTGATCAATGTATGAGAACTCTGCTGTGTGTTTCACTTCAGAAATGGAGTTAAATCTCAGGCTCTGAGTTTTCCTACAAACAAGACTTTGTTTCAGGTAAGGGCAGTTACTCTACAGCTCAAACGAACTACATCGTTCCCGAAGCTCACACGTTTCTCATCTTAACTGACCATAATTGGATGTTAGAGGACCAGTGCTTTGCTTCAGTTTCAGAAGCAGAGTTGGATTAGATATGGTCCGTATGTAGGAAAAACCGTACTTTTGTTCTCAGCACACTCACGTTTCCTGCTGTTTTAGAGACTCTATGAAGCTAGAGCGTGCTTCTTGCTCTAAAGCAGAGTGTGATCAATGTATGAAAACTCTGCTGTGTGTTTCACGTGAGAAATGGAGTTAAATCTCATTCTCTGAGTCTTCCTACAAACAAGACTTCGTTTCAGGTAAGGGCAGTTACTTTACAGCTCAAACGAACTACATCGTTCAGGAAGCTCACACGTTTCACATCTTAAATGACAAGCACTGGATGTTAAGGACCTGTGGTTTGTTTCAGTTTCAGGAGCAGAGTTGAACTAGATATGGTCTGTATGTGTAGGAAACACCGTTCTTTTGTTCTGAGCACACTCAAATTTCCTGCTGTATTAGAGATTCTAGAAAGCAAAAGCGTTCTTCTTGCTCTAAAGCAGAGTGTGATCCATGGGTGAGAACTATGCTATGTGTTTCACTTCTGAAATGGAGTTAAATCCCAGGCTCTGTGTCTTCCTAGAAGCACTACTTCATTTCAGGTAAGGGCAGTCATTTTTCAGCTCAAACGAACTACATCGTTCATGAAGCTCACACGTTTCTCATCTTAACTGACAAGCACTGGATGTTAAGGACCTGTGGTTTGTTTCAATTTCACAAGCAGAGTTGGACTAGATATGGTCCGTATGTGTAGGAAACACAGTTTTTTCTTCTGAGCACAACCACGTTTCATGTTGTATTAGAAAATCTAGAAAGCAAGAGCGTGCTTCTTGCTCTAAAGCAGAGTGTCATCAATGGATGAGAACTCTGCTGTGTGTTTCACTTCAGAAATGGAGTTAAATCCCAGGCTGTGAGTCTTTCTACAAGCAAGAATTCGTTTCAGGTAAGGGCAGTTACTTTACAGCTCAAACGAACTACATCGGTCACGAAGCTCACACGATTCTCATCTTAACTGACCATCATCAGATGTTAGAGGACCAGTGTTTTGTATCAGTTTCAGAAGCAGAGTTGGAATAGATATGGTCCGTATGTGTAGGAAACATAGTTCTTTTGTTCTCATCACACTCAGGTTACCTGCTCTCTTAGTGACTCTGGAAAGCAAGAGCGTGCTTCTTGCTCTAAAGCAGAGTGTGATGAATGGATGATAACTCTGCTGTGTGTTTCACTCCAGAAATGGAGTTAAATCCCAGGCTCTGAGTCTTCCTACAAGCAAGACTTCAAATCAGGTAAGGGCAGTTACTTTACAGCTCAAAAGGACTACATCGTTCACGAAACTCACACGTTTCTCATCTTTACTGACAAGCATCTGATGTTAGAGGAATAGTGCTTTGTATCAGTTTCAGAAGCAGAGTTTGAATAGATATGGTCCGTATGTAGGAAACACCGTTCTTTTGTTCTCAGCACACTCACGTTTCCTGCTGTTTTAGAGACTCTAGAAAGCTAGAGCGTGCTTCGTGCTCTAAAGCAGAGTGTGATCAATGTATGAGAACTCTGCTGTGTGTTTCACTTCAGAAATGGAGTTAAATCTCAGGCTCGGAGTCTTCCTACAAACAAGACTTCGTTTCAGGTAAGGGCAGTTACTTTACAGCTCAAACAAACTACATCGTTCCCAAAGCTCACATGTTTCGCATCTTAACTGACCATCATCGGATGTTAGAAGACCAGTGCTTTGTATCAGTTTCAGAAGCAGAGTTGGAATAGATATTGTCCGTATGTATAGAAAACACCGTTCTTTTGTTCTCAGCACACTCACGTTTCCTGCTGTTTTAGAGACTATAGAAAGCTAGAGCATGCTTCTTGCTCTAAAGCAGAGTGTGTTCCATGTATGAGAACCCTGCTGTGTGTTTCACGTCAGAAATGGAGTTAAATCTCAGGCTCTGAGTCTTCCTACAAACAAGACTTCGTTTCAGGTAAGGGCAGTTACTTTACAGCTCAAACGAACTACATCGTTCACGAAGCTCACACGTTTCTCATCTTAACTGACAAGCATTGGATGTTAGAGGAACTGTGGTTTGTTTCAACTTCAGAAGCACAGTTGAACTAGATATGGTCTGTATGTGTAGGAAACACGGTTCTTTTGTTCTGAGCACACTCAAGTTTCCTGCTGTATTAGAAATTCTAGAAAGCAAAAGCATTGTTCTTGCTCTAAAGCAGATTGTGATCCATGGATGAGAACTATGCTGTGTGTTTCACTTCTGAAATGGAGTTAAATCCCAGGCTCTGTGTCTTCCTACAAGCACTACTTCATTTCAGGTAAGGGCATTCACTTTTCAGCTCAAACGAACTACATCGTTCACAAAGCTCACACCTTTCTCATCTTAAAAGACAAGCATTGGATGTTAGAGGACCTGTGCCTTGTATCAATTTGGGAGGCAGATTTGCACGAGATATGGTCCGTAAGTGTAGGAAACACCGTTCTTGTGTTCTCAGCACACTCATGTTTCCTGCTGTATTAGAGATTCTAGAAAGCAAAAGCGTTCTTCTTGCTCTAAAGCAGAGTGTGATCCATGGGTGAGAACTATGCTGTGTGTTTCACTTCTGAAATGGAGTTAAAACCCAGGCTCTGTGTCTTCCTACATGCACTACTTCATTTCAGGTAAGGGCAGTCATTTTTAAGCTCAAACGAACTACATCGTTCATGAAGCTCACACGTTTCTCATCTTAACTGACAAGCACTGGATGTTACTGGACCTGTGGTTTGTTTTAATTTCACAAGCAGAGTTGGACTAGATATGGTCCGTATGTGTAGGAAACACAGATCTTTTGTTCTGAGCACAACCACGTTTCCTGCTGTATTAGAAATTCTAGAAAGCAAGAGCATGCTTCTTGCTCTAAAGCAGAGTGTCCTCAATGGATGAGAACTCTGCTGTGTGTTTCACTTCAGAAATGGAGTTAAATCTCAGGCTCTGAGTCTTCCTAAAAGCAAGACTTCGAATCAGGTAAGGGCAGTTACTTTACAGCTCAAAGGAACTACATCGTTCACGAAGCTCACTTGTTTCTCATCTTAACTGACAAGCATTGGATGTTAGAGGACCTGTGGTTTGTTTCAATTTCACAAGCAGAGTTGGACTAGACATGGTCTGTATGTGTAGGAAACACATTTCTTTTGTTCTGATCACAACCAGGTTTCCTGCTGTATTAGAAAATCTAGAAAGCAAGAGCGTGCTTCTTGCTCTAAAGCAGAGTGTCATCAACGGATGAGAACTCTGCTGTGTGTTTCACTTCAGAAATGGAGTTAAATCCCAGGCTCTGAGTCTTCCTACAAGCAAGACTTCGAATCAGGTAAGGGCAGTTAATTTACAGCTCAAAAGGACTACATCGTTCACGAAGCTCACACGTTTCTCATCTTAACTGACCATCATCGGATGTTAGAGGACCAGTGCTTTGTATCAGTTTCAGAAGCAGAGTTGGATTAGATATGGTCTGTATGTAGGAAACACCGTACTTTTGTTCTCAGCACACTCACGTTTCCTGCTGTTTTAGAGACTCTAGAAAGCTAGAGCGTGCTTCTTGCTCTAAAGCAGAGTGTGATCAATGGATGAGAACTCTGCTGTGTGTTTCACTTCAGAAATGGAGTTAAATCCCAGGCTCTGAGTCTTTCTACAAGCAAGACTTCGAATCAGGTTAGGGCAGTTACTTTACAGCTCAAACGAACTACATCGTTCACGAAGCTCACACGATTCTCATCTTAACTGACCATCATCAGATGTTAGAGGACCAGTGTTTTGTATCAGTTTCAGAAGCAGAGTTGGAATAGATATGGTCCGTATGTGTAGGAAACATAGTTCTTTTGTTCTCATCACACTCAGGTTACCTGCTCTCTTAGTGACTCTGGAAAGCAAGAGCGTGCTTCTTGCTCTAAAGCAGAGTGTGATCAATGGATGATAACTCTGCTGTGTGTTTCACTCCAGAAATGGAGTTAAATCCCAGGCTCTGAGTCTTCCTACAAGCAAGACTTCAAATCAGGTAAGGGCAGTTACTTTACAGCTCAAAAGGACTACATCGTTCACGAAACTCACACGTTTCTCATCTTTACTGACAAGCATCTGATGTTAGAGGACCAGTGCTTTGTATCAGTTTCAGAAGCAGAGTTGGAATAGATATGGTCCGTATGTAGGAAACACCGTTCTTTTGTTCTCAGCACACTCACGTTTCCTGCTGTTTTAGAGACTCTAGAAAGCTAGAGCGTGCTTCGTGCTCTAAAGCAGAGTGTGATCAATGTATGAGAACTCTGCTGTGTGTTTCACTTCAGAAATGGAGTTAAATCTCAGGCTCGGAGTCTTCCTACAAACAAGACTTCGTTTCAGGTAAGGGCAGTTACTTTACAGCTCAAACGAACTACATCGTTCACGAAGCTCACACGTTTCTCATCTTAACTGACAAGCATTGGATGTTAGAGGAACTGTGGTTTGTTTCAACTTCAGAAGCACAGTTGAACTAGATATGGTCTGTATGTGTAGGAAACACGGTTCTTTTGTTCTGAGCACACTCAAGTTTCCTGCTGTATTAGAAATTCTAGAAAGCAAAAGCATTGTTCTTGCTCTAAAGCAGATTGTGATCCATGGATGAGAACTATGCTGTGTGTTTCACTTCAGAAATGGAGTTAAATCCCAGGCTCTGAGTCTTCCTACAAGAAAGACTTCGAATCAGGTAAGGGCAGTTAATTTACAGCTCAAAAGGACTACATCGTTCACGAAGCTCACACGTTTCTCATCTTAACTGACCATCATCGGATGTTAGAGGACCAGTGCTTTGTATCAGTTTCAGAAGCAGAGTTGGATTAGATATGGTCTGTATGTAGGAAACACCATACTTTTGTTCTCAGCACACTCACGTTTCCTGCTGTTTTAGAGACTCTAGAAAGCTAGAGCGTGCTTCTTGCTCTAAAGCAGAGTGTGATCAATGGATGAGAACTCTGCTGTGTGTTTCACTTCAGAAATGGAGTTAAATCCCAGGCTCTGAGTCTTTCTACAAGCAAGACTTCGAATCAGGTTAGGGCAGTTACTTAACAGCTCAAACGAACTACATCGTTCACAAAGCTCACACGTTTCTCATCTTAACTGACCATCATTGGATGTTAGAGGACCAGTGCTTTGTATCAGTTTCAGAAGCAGTGTTGGAATAGATATGGTCCGTATGTGTAGAAAACATAGTTCTATTGTTCTCATCACACTCAGGTTTCCTGCTTTCTTAGTGACTCTGGAAAGCAAGAGTGTGCTTCTTGCTCTAAAGCAGAGTGTGATCAATGGATGATAACTCTGCTGTGTGTTTCACTTCAGAAATGGAGGTAAATCCCAGGCTCTGAATCTTCCTACAAGCAAGACTTCGAATCAGGTAAGGGCAGTTACTTTACAGCGCAAAAGGACTACATCGTTCACGAAGGTCACACGTTTCTCATCCTTACTGACAAGCATCAGATGTTAGAGGATTCAGTGCCTTGTATCAGTTTCAGAAGCAGAGTTGGAATAGATATGGTCCGTATGTATAGGAAACACCGTTCTTTTGTTCTCAGCACACTCACGTTTCCTGCTGTTTTAGAGATTCTAGAAAGCTAGAGCGTTCTTCTTGCTCTAAAGCAGAGTGTGATCCATGGGTGAGAACTATGCTGTGTGTTTCACTTCTGAAATGGAGTTAAATCCCAGGCTCTGTGTCTTCCTACAAGCACTACTTCATTTCAGGTAAGGGCAGTCATTTTTCAGCTCAAACGAACTACAACTTTCATGAAGCTCACACGTTTCTCATCTTAACTGACAAGCACTGGATGTTACTGGACCTGTGGTTTATTTCAATTTCACAAGCGGAGTTGGATTAGATATGGTCCGTATGTGTAGGAAACATAGTTCCTTTGTTCTCATCACACTCAGGTTACCTGCTGTCTTAGTGACTCTGGAAAGCAAGAGCGTGCTTCTTGCTCTAAAGCAGAGTGTGATCAATGTATGAGAACTCTGCTGTGTGTTTCATTTCAGAAATGGAGTTAAATCTCAGGCTCTGAGTTTTCCTACAAACAAGACTTTGTTTCAGGTAAGGGCAGTTACTCTACAGCTCAAACGAACTACATCGTTCCCGAAGCTCACACGTTTCTCATCTTAACTGACCATCATCGGATGTTAGAGGACCAGTGCTTTGTATCAGTTTCAGAAGCAGAGTTGGATTAGATATGGTCCGTATGTAGGAAACACCGTACTTTTGTTCTCAGCACACTCATGTTTCCTGCTGTTTTAGAGACTCTATGAAGCTGGAGCGTGCTTCTTGCTCTAAAGCAGAGTGTGATCAATGTATGAGAACTCTGCTGTGTGTTTCACGTGAGAAATGGAGTTAAATCTCATTCTCTGAGTCTTCCTACAAACAAGACTTCGTTTCAGGTAAGGGCAGTTACTTTACAGCTCAAACGAACTACATCGTTCACGAAGCTCACACGTTTCTCTCTTAACTGACAAGCACTGGATGTTAAGGACCTGTGGTTTGTTTCAGTTTCAGGAGCAGAGATGAACTAGATATGGTCTGTATGTGTAGGAAACACCGTTCTTTTGTTCTGAGCACACTCAAGTTTCCTGCTGTATTAGAGATTCTAGAAAGCAAAAGCGTTCTTCTTGCTCTAAAGCAGAGTGTGATCCATGGGTGAGAACTCTGCTGTGTGTTTCACTTCTGAAATGGAGTTAAATCCCAGGCTCTGTGTCTTCCTAGAAGCACTACTTCATTTCAGGTAAGGGCAGTCATTTTTCAGCTCAAACGAACTACATCGTTCATGAAGCTCACACGTCTCTCATCTTAACTGACAAGCACTGGATGTTAAGGACCTGTGGTTTGTTTCAATTTCACAAGCAGAGTTGGACTAGATATGGTCCGTATGTGTAGGAAACACAGTTTTTTCTTCTGAGCACAACCACGTTTCCTGCTGTATTAGAAAATCTAGAAAGCAAGAGCGTGCTTCTTGCTCTAAAGCAGAGTGTCATCAATGGATGAGAACTCTGCTGTGTGTTTCACTTCAGAAACGGAGTTAAATCTCAGGCTCTGAGTCTTCCTACAAACAAGACTTCGTTTCAGGTAAGGGCAGTTACTTTACAGCTCAAACGAACTACATCGTTCCCAAAGCTCACATGTTTCTCATCTTAACTGACCATCATCGGATGTTAGAAGACCAGTGCTTTGTATCAGTTTCAGAAGCAGAGTTGGAATAGATATTGTCCGTATGTATAGAAAACACCGTTCTTTTGTTCTCAGCACACTCACGTTTCCTGCTGTTTTAGAGACTCTAGAAAGCTAGAGCATGCTTCTTGCTCTAAAGCAGAGTGTGTTCCATGTATGAGAACCCTGCTGTGTGTTTCACGTCAGAAATGGAGTTAAATCTCAGGCTCTGAGTCTTCCTACAAACAAGACTTCGTTTCAGGTAAGGGCAGTTACTTTACAGCTCAAACGAACTACATCGTTCACGAAGCTCACACGTTTCTCATCTTAACTGACAAGCATTGGATGTTAGAGGAACTGTGGTTTGTTTCAACTTCAGAAGCACAGTTTAACTAGATATGGTCTGTATGTGTAGGAAACACGGTTCTTTTGTTCTGAGCACACTCAAGTTTCCTGCTGTATTAGAAATTCTAGAAAGCAAAAGCATTGTTCTTGCTCTAAAGCAGATTGTGATCCATGGATGAGAACTATGCTGTGTGTTTCACTTCTGAAATGGAGTTAAATCCCAGGCTCTGTGTCTTCCTACAAGCACGACTTCATTTCAGGTAAGGGCATTCACTTTTCAGCTCAAACGAACTACATCATTCACAAAGCTCACACATTTCTCATCTTAAAAGACAAGCATTGGATGTTAGAGGACCTGTGCTTTGTATCAATTTAGGAGGCAGATTTGGACAAGATATGGTCCGTATGTGTAGGAAACACCGTTCTTTTGTTCTGAGCACAACCACGTTTCCTGTTGTATTAGAAAATCTAGAAAGCAAGAGCGTGCTTCTTGCTCTAAAGCAGAGTGTCATAAATGGATGAGAACTCTGCTGTGTGTTTCACTTCAGAAATGGAGTTAAATCCCAGGCTCTGAGTCTTCCTACAAGCAAGAATTCGTTTCAGGTAAGGGCCGTTAGTTTACAGCTCAAATGAACTACATCGTTCATGAAGCTCACATGTTTCTCATCTTAACTGACAAGCACTGGATGTTAGTGGACCTGTGGTTTGTTTCAATTTCACAAGCAGAGTTGGACTAGAAATGGTCCGTATGTGTAGGAAACTAAGTTCTTTTGTTCTGAGCACAACCACGTTTACTGCTGTATTAGAAAATCTAGAAAGCAAGAGCGTGCTTCTTGCTCTAAAGCAGAGTGTGATCCATGGATGAGAAAAATGCTGTGTGTTTCACTTCTGAAATGGAGTTAAATCCCAAGCTCTGTGCCTTCCTACCATAGAGAATTCGTTTCAGGTAAGGGCAGTCACTTTTCAGCTCAAACGAACTACATACTACACGAAGCTCACACGTTTCTCATCTTAAATGACAAGCATTGGATTTTAGAGGACCTGTGCTTTGTATCATTTTAAGAAGCAGAGTTGGAATAGATATGGTCCGTATGTGTAGGAAACACCATTCTTTTGTTCTCAGCACACTCACGTTTCCGGCTGTTTTAGAGACTCTGGAAAGCTAGAGCGTGCTTCTTGCTCTAAAGCAGATAGTGATCAATGTATGAGAACTCTGCTGTGTGTTTCACTTCAGAAACGGAGTTAAATCTCATGCTCTGAGTCTTCCTACAATCAAGACTTCGTTTCAGGTAAGGGCAGTTACTTTACAGCTCAAACGAACAACATCGTTCACGAAGCTCACACGTTTCTCATCTTAACTGACAAGCATTGGATGTTAGAGGAACTGTGGATTGTTTCAGTTTCAGAAGCAGAGTTGAACTAGATATGGTCTGTATGTGTAGGAAACACCGTTTTTTGTTCTGAGCACACTCAAGTTTCCTGATGTATTAAAGATTCTAGAAAGCAAAAGCGTTCTTCTTGCTCTAAAGCAGAGTGTGATCCATGGATGAGAACTATGCTGTGTGTTTCACTTCTGAAATGGAGTTAAATCACAGGCTCTGTGTCTTCCTACAAGCACTACTTCATTTCAGGTAAGGGCAGTCTCTTTTCAGCTCAAACGAACTACATCGTTCACAAAGCTCACACGTTTCTCATCTTAAATGACAAGCATTGGATGTTAGAGGACCTGTGCCTTGTATCAATTTGGGAGGCAGAGTTGGACGAGATATGGTCCGTATGTGTAGGAAACACCGTTCTTGTGTTCTCAGCACACTCATGTTTCCTGCTGTCTCAGAGATTCTAGAAAGCAAGAGCGTGCTTCTTGGTCTAAAGCAGAGTGTGATCGATATATGAGAACTCTGCTGTGTGTTTCTCTTCAGAAATGGAGTTAAATCCCAGGCTCTGAGTCTTCCTACAAGCAAGACTTCGTTTCAGGTAAGGGCAGTTACTTTACAGCTCAAAGGAACTACATCATCCACGAAGCTCACACGTTTCTCATCTTAACTGACAAGCATTGGATGTTAGAGGACCAGTGCTTTGTATCAGTTTCAGAAGCAGAGTTGGACTACATATGGTCCGTATGTGTAGGAAACACCGTTCTTTTGTTCTGAGCATAATCACGTTTCCTGCTGTATTAGAATATCTAGAAAGCAAGAGCGTGCTTCTTGATCTAAAGCAGAGTGTCATCTATATATGAGAACTCTGCTGTGTGTTTCTCTTCAGAAATGGAATTAATTCCCAGGCTCTGAGTCTTCCTACATGCAAGACTTCGTTTCAGGTAAGGGCAGTTACTTTACAGCTCAAACGAACTACATCGTTCACGAAGCTCACATGTTTCTCATCCTAACTGACAAGCATTGGATGTTAGAGGACCAGTGTTTTGTATCATTTTAATAAGCAGAGTTGGAATAGATATGGTCCGTATGTGTAGGAAACACCGTTCCTTTGTTCTCAACACACTCACGTTTCCGGCTGTTTTAGAGACTAGAAAGCTAGAGCGTGCTTCTTGCTCTAAAGCAGAGTGTGATCCATGGATGAGAACTATGCTTTGTGTTTCACTTCAGAAACGGAGTTAAATCTCAGGCTCTGAGTCTTCCTACAAACAAGACTTCGTTTCAGGTAAGGGCAGTTACTTTACAGCTCAAACGAACAACATCGTTCACGAACCTCACACGTTTCTCATCTTAACTGACAAGCATTGGATGTTAGAGGACCTATGGTTTGTTTCAGTTTCAGAAGCAGAGTTGAACTAGATATGGTCTGTATGTGTAGGAAACACCGTTCTTTTGTTCTGAGCACACTCAAGTTTCCTGATATATTAAAGATTCTAGAAAGCAAAAGCGTTCTTCTTGCTCTAAAGCAGAGTGAGATCCATGGATGAGAACTATGCTGTGTGTTTCACTTCTGAAATGGAGTTAAATCCCAGGCTCTGTGTCTTCCTACAATCACTACTTCATTTCAGGTAAGGGCAGTCTCTTTTCAGCTCAAACGAACTACATCGTTCACAAAGCTCACAAGTTTCTCATCTTAAATGACAAGCATTGGATGTTAGAGGACCTGTGCCTTGTATCAATTTGGGAGGCAGAATTGGACGAGATATGGTCCGTATCGTAGGAAACACTGTTCTTGTGTTCTCAGCACACTCATGTTTCCTGCTGTCTTAGAGATTCTAGAAAGCAAGAGCGTGCTTCTTGGTCTAAAGCAGAGTGTGATCGATATATGAGAACTCTGCTGTGTGTTTCTCTTCAGAAATGGAGTTAAATCCCAGGCTCTGAGTCTTCCTACAAGCAAGACTTCGTTTCAGGTAAGGGCAGTTACTTTACAGCTCAAATGAACTACATCATCCACGAAGCTCACACGTTTCTCATCTTAACTGACAAGCATTGGATGTTAGAGGACCAGTGCTTTGTATCAGTTTCAGAAGCAGAATTGGACTAGATATGGTCCGTATGTGTAGGAAACACCGTTCTTTTTTCTCAGGACACTCATGTTTCCTGCTGTATTAGAGTCTCTAGAAAGCAAGAGAGTCCTTCTTGCTCTAAAGCAGATTGTGATCTATGGATGAGAACTGTGTTCTGTGTTTCCCTTCACAAATCGAGTTGAATCCCAGGCTCTGTGTCTTCCTACAAACAAGACTTCGTTTGAGGTAAAGGCAGTCACTTTTCAGCTCAAACAAACTACATCGTTCACGAAGCTCACACGTTTCTCATCGTAATTGACAAACATTGGATGTTAGAGCATCAGTGCTTTGTATCAGTTTCAGAAGCAGAGTTGGATTAGATATGGTCCGTATGTGTAGGAAACACCGTTCATTTGTTCTCAGCACACTCACGTTTCCTGGTGTCTTATGACTCTAGAAAGTTAGAGCATGCTTCTTTCTCTAAAGCAGAGTGTGACTATGGATGAGAACTGTGTTGTGTGAATCCCTTCCGAAATATGTTAAATCCCAGGCTCATTGGCTTCCTAAATCAAGAATTCGTTTCAGGTAAGGGCAGTCACTTTTCAGCTCAAACGAACTACATCGTTCACGAAGCTAACACGTTTCTCATCTTAACTGACAAGCATTGGATGTTAGAGGACCAGTGCTTTGTATCAGTTTCAGAAGTAGAGTTGGACTAGATATGGTCCGTTTGTGTAGGAAAAACCGTTTTTTTGTTCTCATCACACAAACGTTTCCTGCTCTCTTAGAGACTCTGAAAGGTAGAGCGTGCTTCTTGCTCTAAAGCAGAGTGTGATCAATGGATGAGAACTCTGTTGTGTGTTTCACTTCAGAAATGGAGTTAAATCCCAGGCTCTGAGTCTTCCTACAAGCAAAACTTCATTTATGGTAAGGGCAGTTACATTACAGCTCAAACGAACTACATTGTTCTCGAAGCTCACACGTTACTCATCTTAACTGAAAATCATTGGATGATAGAGGACCTGTGGTTTGTTTCAGTTTCAGAAGCAGATTTGAACTAGAAATGGACCCTATGGGTAAGAAACACCGTTCTTTTGTTCTGAGCACACTCAATTTTCCTGCTGTATTAGAGACCCTAGAATGCAAGAGCGTGCTTCTTGCTGTAAAGCAGAGTGTGATCCATGGAGGAGAACTATGCTGTGTGTTTCCCTTCAGAAATGGAGTTAAATTCCATGCTATGTGTCTTCCTACATGCAAGACTTCGTTTCAGGTAAGGGCAGTCACTTTTCAGCTCAAACGAACTACATTGTTCACGACGCTCACAAGTTTCTCATCTGAAATGACAAGCATTGGATGTTACATGTCCTGTGGTTTGTTTCAGTTTCAGAAGCACAGTTGATCTAGATATGGTCCGTATGTGTAAGAAACACCATTGTTTTGTTCTGAGCACACTCACGTTTCCTACTGTATTAGAGACTCTAGAAAGAAAGAGCGTGCTTCTTGCTCTAAAGCAGAATGTGATCCATGGATGAGAACTATGCTGTGTGTTTCCCTTCAGAAATGGAGTTAAATCCCAGGCGCTGTGTCTTCCTACAAGCAAGACTTCGTTTCAGGTTTGGGCAGTCACTTTTCAGCTCAAAGGAACTACATCGTTCACGAAGCTAACAAGTTTCCCATTTTAACTGACAAGCATTGGATGTTAGAGGACCAGTGCATTGTATCTGTTTCAGAAGCAAAGTTGGACTAGATATGGTCCATATGTGTAGGAAACTCCGTTCTTTTGTTCTCAGGACACTAATATTTCCTGCTGTCTTAGAGACAATAGAAGGCTAGAGCGTGCTTCTTGCTATAAAGCAGATTGTGATCTATGGATGAGAACTGTGTTCTGTGTTTCCGTTCAGAAATGGAGTTAAATCCCTGACTCTGTGTCTACCTACAAGCAAGATTTCGTTTCAGGTAAGTGCTGTCACTTTTCAGCTCAAACAAACTACATCGTTCACGAAGCTCATACGTTTCTCATCTTAATTGCCAAGCATTGGATGTTAAAGCACTAGTGCTTTGTATCAGTTTCAGAAGCAGAGTTGGATTAGATATGGTCCGTAAGTGTAGGAAACACCGTTCCTTTGTTCTCAGCACACTCACGTTTCCTGGTGTCTTAAGACTCTAGAAAGTTAGAGCGTGCTTCTTGCTCTAAAGCAGAGTGTGATCCATGGATGAGAACTGTGTTGTGTGTTACCATTCAGAAATATGTTAAATCCCAGGCTCATTGGCTTCCTAAATCAAGAATTCGTTTCAGGTAAGGGCAGTCACTTTTCAGCTCAAACGAAATACATCGTTCACGACGCTCACACATTTCTCATCTTAACTGAGAAGCATTTGATGTTAGAGGACCTTTGCTTTGTATCAATTTCAAGCAGAGATGAACTAGATATGGTCCGTATGTATAGGAAACACCGTTCTATTCTTCTGAGCACACTCACGTTTCCTGCTGTATTAGAGACTCTAGAAAGCAAGAGCGTGCTTCTTGCTCTAAAGCAGAGTGTGAGCCATGGATGAGAACTGTGTTCTGTGTTTCCCTTCAGAAATGGAGTTAAATCCCAAGTTCTGAGTCTTCCTACATGCAAGACTTCGTTTCAGGTAAGGGCAGTTACTTTACAGCTCATAGGAACTACATCGTTCACGAAGCTCACACGTTTCTCATCTTAACTGAGAAGCATTTGATGTTAGAGGACCTTTGCTTTGTATCAATTTCAAGCAGAGTTGAACTAGATATGGTCCGTATGTATAGGAAACACCGTTCTATTCTTCTGAGCACACTCACTTTTCCTGCTGTATTAGAGACTCTAGAAAGCAAGAGCGTGCTTCTTGCTCTAAAGCAGAGTGTGATCCATGGATGAGAACTATGTTCTGTGTATCCCTTCAGAAATGGAGTTAATTTCCAGGCTCTGTGTCTTCCTACAATCAAGAATTCGATTCAGGTAAGGGCAGTCACTTTTCAGCTCAAAAAAACTACATCGTTCACGAAGCTCACAAGATTCTCATCTTAACTGACAAGCATCGGATGTTAGAGCACCAGTGCTTTGTATCAGTTTCAGAAGCAGAGTTGGATTAGATATGGTCCGTATGTGTAGGAAACAGCGTTCTTTTGTTCTCAGCACACTCACGTTTTCTGGTGTCTTAAGACTCTAGAAAGCTAGAGCGTGCTTCTGGCTCTAAAGCAGAGTGTGATCAATGGATGACAACTCTGCTGTGTGTTTCACTTCAGAAATGGAGTTAAATCCCAGGCTCTGAATCTTCCTACAAGGAAGACTTCGTTTCAAGTAAGGGCATTTTCTTTACAGCTCAAATGGACCACATCGTTCACGAAGCTCACACGTTTCACATATAAGTTGAGAAGCATTTGGTGTTAGAGGACCTTTGCTTTGTATCAATTTCAAGCAGAGTTTAACTATATGTGGTCCGTATGTATAGGAAACACCGTTCTTTTCTTCTGAGCACACTCAGGTTTCTTGCTGTTTTAGAGACTCTAGAAAGCAAGAGCGCGCTTCTTGCTCTAAAGCAGAGTGTGATCCATGGATGAGAACTGTGTTGTGTGTTTCCCTTCAGAAATGGAGTTAAATCCTAGGCTCATTGTCTTCCTAAATGAAGAATTCGTTTTAGATAAGGGCAGTAACTTTTCAACTCAACGCACTACATCATTCACGAAGCTAACACGTTTCTCATCTTAACTGAAAAGCATTGGATGTTAGAGGACCAGTGTTTTGTATCAGTTTCAGAAGTAGAGTTGGAATAGATATGGTCTGTATGTTTAGGAAACACCGTTTTTTTGTTTTCATCACACACACGTTCCATGCTGTCTTAGAGACTCTGGAAAGCTAGAGCGTGCTTCTTGCTCTAAAGCAGAGTGTGATCAATGGATGAGAACTCTGTTGATTGTTTCACTTCAGAAATGGAGTTAAATCCCAGGCTCTGAGTCTTCCTACAATCAAGACTTCGTGTCAGGTAAGGGCAGTTACTTTACAGCTCAAACGAACTACATCCTAAACGAAGCTCACACGTTTCTCATCTTAACTGACAAGCATTGGATTTTAGGGGACCTGTGGATTGTTTCAGGTTTAGAATCAGAGTTGAACTACATATGGCTCATATGTGTAGGAAACACCGTTCTTTTGTTCTCAGCACACTCATATTTCCTTCAGTCTTAGAGACTCTAGAAAGCAAGAGCGTGCTTCTTGCTCTAAAGCAGAGTGTGATCAATGGATGAGAACTCTGTTGTGTGTTTCACTTCAGAAATGAGGTTAAATCCCAGGCTCTGAGTCTTCCTAAGAGCAAGACTTCGTTTCAAGTAAGGGCAGTTACTAAAAGGTCAAATGAAATACATCGTTCACGAAGCTCACACGTTTCTCATCTTAACTGACAAGCATTGGATGAAAGAGGACCTTTGCTTTGTATCAATTTTAAGCATAGTTTAACTAGGTACGGACTGTATGTGTAGGAAACACCGTTCTTTTGTTCTGAGCACTCTCAAGTTTCCTGCTCTATTAGAGACTCTAGAAAGGAAGAGCGTGCTTCTTGCTGTAAAGCAGAGTGTGATCCAAGGATGAGAACTCGGCTGTGTGTTTCACTTCAGAAATGGAGTTAAATCCCAGGCTCTGAGTCTTCCTACAAGCAAGACAACGTTTCAGGTAAGGGCAGTCACTTTTCAGCTCAAACGAACTACATAATTCACGAAGCTCACACGTTTCTCATCTTAACGGACAAGCTTCGGATGTTAGAGGACCAGTGCTTTGTATCAGTTTCAGAAGCAGAGTTGGACTAGATATGGTGAGTATGTGTAGGAAATACCATTCATTTGTTTTCAGCAAACTCAAGTTTCCTGCTGTCTTAGAGACCCTGGAAGCTAGAGCATGCTTCTTGCTCTAAAGCAGACTTTGTTCAATGGATGAGAACTCTGTTGTGTGTTTCAATTCAGAAATGGAGTTAAATCCCTGGCAGGAGTCTTCCTACAAGCAAGACTTCGTTTCAGGTAGGGGCAGTTACTTTAAAGCTCAAACGAACTACATCGTTCACGAAGCTAACAATTTTCCCATCTTAACTGACAAGCATTGTATGTTAGAGGACCTGTGCTTTGAAAAAATTTCAGAGGCAGAGTTCTTCTAGATATGGTCCGTATGTGTTGGAAACACCGTTCTTTTGTTCTAGGCACACTCATGTTTCCTGCTGCCTTAGAGAATCTAGAAAGCCAGAGCGTGCTTCTTGCTCTAAAGGAGAGTGTGTTCTATATATGAGAACTCTGCTGTGTGTTTCACTTCAGAAATAGAGATAAATCGCACGGTCTGATTCTTCCTAAAAGCAAGACTTCGTTTCAGTTAAGGGCAGTCACTTTTCAGCTCAAACAAACTACATCGTCCTGAAGCTCACACGTTTCTCATCTTAACTGACAAGCATCGGATGTTAGAGCACAGTGCTTTGTTTCAGTTTCAGAAGTAGAGTTGGATTAGATATGGTTCGTATGTGTAGGAAACACCGTTATTTTGTTCTCAGCACAGTCACGTTTCCTGCTGTCTTAAGACACTAGAAAGCAAGAGCGTGCTTCTTGCACTAAAGCAGAGTGTGATCCATGGATGAGAACTGTGTTGTGTGTTTCACTTCAGAAATGGAGTTAAATCCCAGACTCTGAGTCTTCCTACAAGCAAGACTTCGTTGCAGATAAGGGCAGTTACATTACAGCTCATACGAACTATATCGTTCACGAAGCTCACACCTTTCTCATCTTAACTGAGAAGCATTTGATGTTAGAGGACCTTTGCTTTGTATCAATTTCAAGCAGAGTTGAACTAGATATGGTCCGTATGTATAGGAAACACCATTCTATTCTTCTGAGCACACTCACATTTCTTGCTGTATTAGAGACTCTAGAAAGCAAGAGCGTGCTTCTTGCTCTAAACCAGAGTGTGATTCATGGATGAGAACTGTGTTCTGTGTTTCCCTTCAGAAATGGAGTTAAATCCCAGGCTCTGTGTCTTCCTACAAGCAAGACTTCGTTTCAGGTAAGGGCAGTCACTTTTCACCTCAAACGAACTACATTGTTCACGAAGCACACATGTTTCTCATCTTAAATGACAATCATCGGATGTTATAGCACCAGTGCTTTGTATCAGTTTCAGAAGCAGAGTTTTAGTAGATATGGTCCGTATGTGTAGGAAACACCGTTCTTTTGTTCTCAGCTCACTCACGTTTCCTGGTGTCTTAAGACTCTAAAAAGCTAGAGGGTGCTTCTGGCTCTAAAGCAGAGTGTGATCAATGGATGACAACTCTGCTGTGTGTTTCACTTCAGAAATGGAGTTAAAGTCCAGGCTCTGAGTCTTCCTACAAGGAAGACTTTGTTCCAAGTAAGGGCTTTTACTTTACAACTCAAATGAACTACATCGTTCACGAAGCTCACACGTTTCTCATCTTAAATGACAAGCATTGGATGTTAGAGGACCTGTGGTTTGTTTCAGTTTCAGAAGCACAGTTGAACTAGATATGGTCCGTATGTGTAAGAAACACCGTTGTTTGTTCTGAGCACACTCACGTTTCCTCCTGTGTTAAAGACTCTAGAAAGCAAGAGCGTGCTTCTGCTCTAATGCAGAGTGTGATCTATGGATGAGACCTCTGCTGTGTGTTTCACTTCAGAAATGGAGTTAAATCCCAGGCTCTGTGTCTTCCTACAAGCAAGACATTGTTTCAGGAAACGGCAGTCACTTTTCAGCTCAAACGAACTACATCGTTCACGAAGCTAACAAGATTCCCATCTTAACTGACAAGCATTGGATGTTAGAGCACCACTGCTTTGTATCAGTTTCAGAAGCAGAGTTGCACTAGATATGGTCCATATGTGTAGGAAACACCATTCGTTTGTTCTCAGGACACTCATATTTCCTGCTTTCTTAGAGACAATAGAAAGCAAGAGCGAGCTTCTTGCTCTAAAGCAGAGTGTGGTCTATGGATGAGACCTCTACTGTGTGTTTCACTTCAGAAATGGAGTTAAATCCCAGGCTCTGAGTCTTCCTACAAGCAAGACATCGTTTAAGTTAAGGGCAGTCACTTTTCAGCTCAAAGGAACTACATAGTTCGCAAAGCTCACAAGATTCTCATCTTAACTGAGAAGCATTTGATGTTAGAGGACCTTTGCTTTGTATCAATTTCAAGCAGAGTATAACTAGATATGGTCCGTATGTATAGGAAACACCGTTCCATTCTTTTGAGCACACTCTCTCTCCCTGCTGTATTAGAGACTCTAGAAAGCAAGAGCGTGCTTCTTGCTCTAAAGCAGAGTTTGATCCATGGATGAGATCTGTGTTGTGCGCTTCCCTTCAGAAATGGAGTGAAATCACAGGCTCATTGTCTTCCTAAATCAAGATTTCGTTTCAGATAAAGGCAGTCACTTTTCAGCTCAAAGGAACTACATCGTTCACGAAGCTCACACGTTTCTCATCTTAACTGACAAGCATTGAATGTCAGAGGACCAGTGCTTTGTATCAGTTTCAGAAGTAGAGTTGGACTGGATATTGTTCGTATGTGTAGGAAACACCGTTTTTTTGTTTTCATCACACACACGTTCCCTGCTGTCTTAGAGATTCTGGAAAGCTAGAGGGTGCTTCTTGCTCTAAAGCAGAGTGTGATCAATGGATGAGAACTCTGTTGTGTGTTTCACTTCAGAAATGGAGTTAAATCCCAGGATCTGAGTCTTCCTACAAGCAAGACTTCCTTTCAGGTAAGGGCAGTTACTTTACAGCTCAAAAGAACTACATCGTTCACGAGGCTCACACGTTTCTCATCTTAACTGACAAGCATTGGATTTTAGAGGACCTGTGGTTTGTTTCAGTTATACAATAAGAGTTGAACTAGATATGGCTCCTATGCGTAGGAAACACTGTTCTATTGTTCTCAGCACACTCATGTTTCCTGCTGTCTTAGAGACTCTAGAAAGCAAGAGCATGCTTCTTGCTCTAAAGCAGAGTGTGGTCTATATGTGAGAACTCTGCTGTGTGTTTCACTTCAGAAATGGAGTTAAATCCCAGGCGCTGTATTTTCCTACAAGCAAGACTTCGTTTCAGGTAAGGGCAGTCACTTTTCAGCTCAAACGAACTACATCATTCACGCAGCTAACAAGTTTCCTATCTTAACTGACAAGCTTGGATGTTAGAGGACCAGTGCTTTGTATCAGTTTCAGAAGCAGAGTTGGACTAGATATGGTCCTTATGTGTAGGAAACACCGTTCTTTTGTTCTCAGCACACTCACGTTTCCTGGTGTCTTAAGACTCTAGAAAGCTAGAGCGTGTTTCTTGCTCTAAAGCAGAGTGTGATACATGGATGAGAACTGTGTTGTGTGTTTCCCTTCAGAAATAGAGTTAAATCCCAGGCTCATTGTCTTCCTAAATCAAGAATTCGTTTCATGTAAGGGAAGTCACTTTTCAGCTCAAACTAACTACATCGTTCACGAAGCTAACAAGTTTCCCATCTTAACTGACAAGCATTGGATGTTAGAGCACCACTGCTTTGTATCAGTTTCATAAGTAGATTTGGACTAGATATGGTCCATATGTGTAGGAAATACCGTTCATTTGTTCTCATAACAAAAAAGTTTCCTGCTGTCTTAGAGATTCTGGAAAGCTAGAGCGTTCTTCTTGCTCTAAAGCAGAGTGTGATCAATGGATGAGAACTCTGTTGTGTGTTTCACTTCAGAAATGGAGTTAAATCCCAGGCTCTGAGTTTTCCTACAAGCAATAGTTCGTTTCAGGTAAGGGCAGTTTCTTTACAGCTCATACGACCTACATCGTTCACGAAGCTTAAACGTTTCTCATCTTAACTGAGAAGCATTTGATGTTAGAGGACCTTTGCTTTGTATCAATATCAGGCAGCGTTGAAATAGATATGGTCCATATGTATAGGAAACACCATTCTATTCTTCTGAGCACACTCACTTTTCCTGCTGTATTAGAGACTCTAGAAAGCAAGAGCGTCCTTCTTGCTCTAAAGCAGAGTCTGATCCCTGGATGAGAACTGTGTTGTGTGTTTCCCTTCAGAAATGTAGTTAAATCCCAGGCTCATTGTCTTCCTAAATAAAGAACTCCTTTCAGATAAGGGCAGTCACTTTTCAGCTCAAACGAACTACAACGTTCATGAAGCAAACACGTTTCTCATCTTAACTGACAAGCACTGGATGTTAGAGGACCAGTGCTTTGTATTAGTTTCACAAGTAGAATTGGACTAGATATGGTCCGTATGTGTAGGAAACGCCGTTTTTTTTTAATCACACGCACGTTCCCTGGTGTCTTAGAGACTCTGGAAAGCTAGAGCATGCTTCTTTCTCTAAAGCAGAGTGTGATCAATGGATGAGAACTCTGATGTGTGTTTCACTTCAGAAATGTAGTTAAATCCCAGGCTCTGAGTCTTCCTACAAGCAAGACTTCGTTTCAGGTAAGGGCAGTTAATAACAGCTCAAACGAACTACATCGTTCACGAAGCTCACACGTTTCTCATCTTAACTCACAAGAATCGGATGTTAGAGGACCAGTGCTTTGTATCAGTTTCAGAAGCAGAGTTGGATTAGATATGGTCCTTTTGTGTAGGAAACACCGATCTCTTGTACTCAGCACACTCACGTTTCCTGGTGTCTTACTGACTCTAGAAAGCTAGAGCATGCTTCTTGCTCTAAAGTAGAGTGTGATCCATGGATGAGAACTCTGTTGTGTGTTTCACTTCAGAAATGGAGTTATATCCCAGGCTTTGAGTCTTCCTACACGCAAGACTTCGTTTCAGGTAAGGGCAGTTACTTTACAGCTCAAACGACCTACATCCCTCATGAAGCTCACACGTTTCTCATCTTAACTGACAAGCTTTGGATTTTAGAAGACCTGTGGTTTGTTTCAGTTATACAATAAGAGTTGTACTAGATATGGCTCCTATGTGTAGGAAACACTGTTCTATTGTTCTCAGCACACTCATGTTTCCTGCTGTCTTAAGACTCTAGAAAGCAAGAGCGTGCTTCTTGCTCTAAAGCAGAGTGTGATCCATGGATGAGAACTGTGTTGTGTGTTTCACTTCAGAAATGGAGTTAAATCCCAGGTCTGAGTCTTCCTACAAGCAAGATTTCGTTGCAGGTAAGGGCAGTTACATTAGAGCTCATAAGAACTATATCGTTCACGAAGCTCACACGTTTCTCATCTTAACTGAGAAGCATTTGGTGTTAGAGGACCTTTGCTTTGTATCAATTTCAAGCAGAGTTTAACTAGATATGGTCCTATGTATAGGAAACACCGTTCTTTTCTTCTGAGCAAACTCACGTTTCTTGCTGTATTAGAGACTCTAGAAATCAAGAGCGTGCTTCTTGCTCTAAAGCAGAGTGTGTTCCATGGATGAGAACTGTGTTGTGTGTTTCCCTTCAGAAATGGAGTTAAATCCCAGGCTCATTGTCTTCCTAAATCAAGAATTCCTTTCAGATAAGGGCATTCACTTTTCATCTCAAACAAACTACATCGTTCACGAAGCTCACACGTTTCTCATCTTAACTGACAAGCATTAGATGTCAGAGGACCAGTGCTTTGTATCAGTTTCATCAGTAGAGTTGGACTGGATATTGTTCGTATGTGTAGGAAACACCGTTTTTTTTGTTTTCATCACACACACGTTCCCTGCTGTCTTAGAGATTCTGGAAAGCTAGAGCGTGCTTTTTGCTCTAAAGCAGAGTTTGATCAAGGGAAGAGAACTCTGTTGTGTGTTTCACTTCAGAAATGGAGTTAAATCCCAGGCTCTGAATCTTCCTACATGCAAGACTTCGTTTCAGGTAAGGGCAGTTACTTTACAGCTCAAAAGGACTACATCGTTCACGAATCTCACACGTTTCTCATCTTAACTGACAAGCATTGGATTTTAGAGGACATGTGGTTAGTTTCAGTTTTAGAATCAGAGTTGAACTAGATATGGCTCATATATGTAGGAAAAACCATTCTTTTGTTCTCAGCACACTCATGTTTCCTGCTGTCTTAGAGACTCTAGAAAGCAAGAGCATGCTTCTTGCTCTAAAGCAGAGTGTGGTCTATATGTGAGAACTCTGCTGTGTGTTTCACATCAGAAATGGAGTTAAATCCCAGGCGCTGTATTTTCCTACAAGCAAGACTTCGTTTCAGGTAAGGGCAGTCACTTTTCAGCTCAAACGAACTACATCATTCACGCAGCTAACAAGTTTCCTATCTTAACTGACAAGCATTGGATGTTAGAGGACCAGTGCTTTGTATCAGTTTCAGAAGCAGAGTTGGACTAGATATGGTCCTTATGTGTAGGAAACACCGTTCTTTTGTTCTAAGCACACTCACGTTTCCTGGTGTCTTAAGACTCTAGAAAGCTAGAGCGTGTTTCTTGCTCTAAAGCAGAGTGTGATACATGGATGAGAACTGTGTTGTGTGTTTCCCTTCAGAAATGGAGTTAAATCCCTGGCTCATTGTCTTCCTAAATCAAGAATTCGTTTCATGTAAGGGAAGTCACTTATCAGCTCAAATGAACTACATCGTTCACGAAGCTAACAAGTTTCCCATCTTAACTGACAAGCATTGGATGTTAGAGCACCACTGCTTTGTATCAGTTTCATGAGTAGAGTTGGACTAGATATGGTCCGTATGTGTAGGAAATACCGTTTTTTTTTTGTTCTCATCACAAAAAAGTTTCCTGCTGTCTTAGAGATTCCTGAAAGCTAGAGCGTGCTTCTTGCTCTAAAGCAGAGTGTGATCAATGGATGAGAACTCTCTTGTGTGTTTCACTTCAGAACTGGAGGTAAATCACAGGCTCTGAGTTTTCCTACAAGCAATAGTTCGTTTCAGGTAAGGGCAGTTTCTTTACAGCTCATACGACCTACATCGTTCACGAAGCTTACACGTTTCTCATTTTAACTGAGAAGCATTTGATGTTAGAGGACCTTTGCTTTGTATCAATATCAAGCAGAGTTGAAATAGATATGGTCCGTATGTATAGGAAACACCATTCTATTCTTCTGAGCACACTCACTTTTCCTGCTGTATTAGGGACTCTAGAAAGCAAGAGCGTGCTTCTTGCTCTAAAGCAGAGTCTGATCCCTGGATGAGAACTGTGTTCTATGTTTCACTTCAGAAATGGAGTTAAATCCCAGGCTCTGAGTCTTCCTACAAGCAAGACTTCGTTTCAGGTAAGGGCAGTTACTTTACAGCTCAAACGAATTACATCCCTCACGAAGCTCACACGTTTCTCATCTTAACTGATAAACTTTGGATTTTAGGGGACTTGTGTTTTGTTGCAGTTTTAGAATATGAGTTGAACTAGATATGGCTCATATGTGTAGGAAACACCGTTCTTTTTTTCCCGGCACACTCATGTTTCCTGCTGTCTTAGAGACTCTAGAATGCAAGAGCGTGCTTCTTGCTCTAAAGCAGAGTGTGATCTATATATGAGAACTCTGCTGTGTGTTTCACTTCAGAAATGGAGTTAAATCTCAGGCTCTGAGTGTTCCTACAATCAAGACTTCGTTTCAGGTAAGGGCAGTTAATAACAGCTCAAATGAACTACATCCTTCACGAAGCTCACACTTTTCTCATCTTAACTGACAAACATTGGATGATGGAGGACCTGTGGTTTGTTTCATTTTCAGAAACAGAGTTGAACTAGATATGGCCCGTATGTGTAGGAAACAACGTTCTTTTGTTCTGAGCACACTCAAGTTTCCTGCTGTATTAGAGACTCTAGAAATCAAGAGCATGCTTCTTGCTCTAAAGCAGAGTGTGATCCATGGATGAGAACTATGCTGTGTGTTTCACTTCAGAAATGGAGTTAAATCCCAGGCTCTGAGTATTCCTACTAGAAAAGTTCGTTTCAGGTAAGGGCAGTTACTTTACAGCTCAAATGAACTACATCGTTCACGAAGCTCACACCTTTCCCATATTAACTGAGAACCATCTGGTGTTAGATGACTTTTGTTTTGTATCAATTTCAAGCAGAGTTTACCTAGATATGGTCCGTATGTATAGGAAACACCGAACTTTTCTTCCCAGCACACTCACATTTCCTGCTGTATTAGAGACTCTAGAAAGCAAGAGCGTGCTTCTTGCTCTAAAGCAGAGTGTGATCCATGGATGAGAACTGTGTTCTTTGTTTCCCTTCAGAAATGGAGTTAAATCCCAGGCTCTGAGTCTTCCTACAAGCAAGACTTCGTTGCAGGTAAGGGCAGTTACATTAGAGCTCATACGAACTATATCGTTCAGGAAGCTCACACGTTTCATATCTTAACTGAGAAGCATTTGATGTTAGAGGACCTTTGCTTTGTATCAATTTCAAGCAGAGTTGAACTAGATTTGGTCCGTATGTATAGGAAACACCATTATATTCTTCTGAGCACACTCACGTTTCTTGCTGTATTAGAGACTCTAGAAAGCAAGAGCGTGCTTCTTGGTCTAAAGCAGAGTGTGATCCATGGATGAGAACTGTGTTCTTTGTTTCCCTTCAGAAATGGAGTTAAATCTCAGGCTCTGTGTCTTCCTACAAGCAAGACTTCGTTTCAGGTAAGGGCAGTCACTTTTCAGCTCAAATGAACTACATTGTTCACTCAGCTCACATGTTTCTCATCTTAAATGACAAGCATCAGATGTTAGAGCACCAGTGCTTTGTGTCAGTTTCAGAAGCAGAGTTGGATTCGATATGGTTCGTATGTGTAGGAAACACCGTTCTTTTGTTCTCAGCACACTCACGTTTCCTGGTGTCTTAAGACTCTAGAAAGCTAGAGCGTGCTTCTGGCTCTAAAGCAGAGTGTGATCAATGGATGACAACTCTGCTGTGTGTTTCACTTCAGAAATGGAGTTAAAGCCCAGGCTCTGAGTCTTCCTACAAGGAAGATTTCGTTCCAAGTAAGGGCTTTTACTTTACAACTCAAATGAACTACAACGTTCACGAAGCTCACACGTTTCTCATCTTAACTGACAAGCATTGGATGTTAGAGGGCCTGTGGTTTGTTTCAGTTTCAGAAGCACAGTTGAACTAGATATGGTCCATATGTGTAAGAAACACCGTTGTTTTGTTCTGAGCACACTCAGGTTTCCTCCTGTATTAGAGACTCTAGAAAGCAAGAGCATGCTTCTTGCTCTAATGCAGAGTGTGATCCCTGGATGAGAACTATGCTGTGTGTTTCCCTTCAGAAATGGAGATAAATCCCAGGCGCTGTGTCTTCCAACAAGCACAACTTCGTTTCAGGTAAGGGCAGTCACTTTTCATCTCAAATGCACTACATCGTTCACGAAGCTAACAAGTTTCCCATCTTAACTGACAAGCATTGGATGTTTAGCACCACTGCTTTGTATCAGATTCAGAAGCAGAGTTGCACTAGATATGGTCCATATGTGTAGGAAACACCATTCTTTTGTTCTGAGCACAGACAAGTTTCCTGCTGTATTAGAGACTCTAGAGAGCAAGAGCGTGCTTCTTGCTCTAAAGCAGAGTGTGATCCATGGATGAAAACTCGGTTGTGTGTTTCACTTCAGAAATGGAGTTAAAGCCCAGGCTCTGAGTCTTCCTACAAGGAAGACTTCGTTTCAAGTAAGGGCAGTTACTTTACAGCTCAAACGAACTACAACTTTCACGAATCTCACACGTTTCTCATCTTAACTGATAAGCATTGGATGATAGAACACCTGTGGTTTGTTTCAGTTTCAGAAGCAGAGATGAAGTAGATATGGCCTGTATGTGTAGGAAACACCGTTCTTTTCTTCTGAGCACACTCACGTTTCCTGCTGTATTAGAGCCTCTAGAAAGCAAGAGCGGGCTTCTTGCTCTGAAGCAGAGTGTGATCCATGGATGACAACTCTGCTGTGTGTTTCACTTCACAAATGGAGTTAAAGTCCAGGCTCTGCGTCTTCCTACAAGCAAGACTTCCTTTCAAGTAAGGGCAGTTACTTTACAGCTCAAACGAACTACATCATTCACGAAGCTCACACATTTCTCATCTTTACTGACAAGCATTTGATCTTAGAGGACCTGTGGTTTGGTTCAGTTTCATAAGCAGAGTTGAACTAGATATGGCCCGTATGTGTAGGAAACACCGTTCTTTTGTTATGAGCACACTAATGTTTCCTGCTGTATTAGAGACTCTAGAAAGCAAGAACGTGCTTCTTGCTCTAAAGCAGAGTGTGATCCATGGATGCGAACTATGCTGTGTGTTTCACTTCAGAAATGGAGTTAAATCCCAGGCCCTGAGTCTTCCTACAAGCAAGACTTCATTCCAGGTAAGGGCAGTTACTTTACAGCTCAAACGAACTACATCGTTCACAAAGCTCACACGTTTCTCATCTTAACGGACAACCATTGGATGTTAGAGGACCTGTGCTTTGTATCAATTTCAGAGGCAGAGTTCTTCTAGATATGGTCCGTATGTGTAGGAAACACCGCTCTTTTGTTCTCAGCACAATCAAGTTTCCTGCTGTCTTAGAGACTCTAGAAAGCTAGAGCGTGCTTCTTGCTCTAAAGCAGAGTGTGATCCATGCATGAGAACTCTGCTGTGACTTTCCCTTCAGAAATGGAGTTCAATTCCATGATCTGTGTCTTCCTACAAGCAAGACTTCGTTTCAGGTAAGGGCAGTCACTTTTGAGCTCAAAGGAACTACATCGTTCACAAATCTCACACGTTTCTCATCTTAACTGACAAGCATTGGACGTTAGAGGACCTGTAGTTTGTTTCAGTTTCAGATGCAGAGTTGAACTAGATATGGCCCGTATGTGTAGGAAACACCGTTCTTTTGTTCTGAGCACACTAATGTTTCCTGCTGTATTAGAGACTCTAGAAAGCAAGAGCGTGCTTCTTGCTCTAAAGCAGAGTGTGATCCATGGATGAGAACTATGCTGTGTGTTTCCCTTCAGAAATGGAGTTAAATCCCAGGCCCTGAGTCTTCCTACAAGCAAGACTTCATTTCAGTTAAGGGCAGTTACTTTTCAGCTCAAAGGAACTACATCGTTCACAAAGCTCACACGTTTCTCATCTTAACGGACAAGCATTGGATGTTAGAGGACCTGTGCTTTGTATCAATTTCAGAGGCAGAGTTCTTCTAGATATGGTCCGTATGTGTAGGAAACACCGCTCTTTTGTTCTCAGCACACTGAAGTTTCCTGCTGTCTTAGAGACTCTAGAAAGCTAGAGCATGCTTCTTGCTCTAAAGCAGAGTTTGATCTATATTTGAGAACTCTGCTGTGTGTTTCACTTCAGAAATGTAGTTAAATCCCAGGCTCTGAGTCTTCCTACAAGCAAGACTTCGTTTCAGGTAAGGGCAGTTACTTTACAGCTCAAAGGAACTACATCGTTCACGAGCTCACACGTTTCTCATCTTAAATGACAAGCATTGGATTTTAGAGGACCTGTGGTTTGTTTCAGTTTTAGAATCAGAGTTGAACTAGATATGGCTCATATGTGTAGGAAACACCGTTCTTTTATTCTGAGCACACTCAAGTTTCCTGCTGCATTAGAGACTCTAGAAAGCAAGAGCCTGCTTATTGTTCTAAAGCAGAGTGTGATCCATAGATGAGAACTCTGTTGTGTGTTTCTCTTCAGAAATGGAGTTAAATCCCAGGCTCTGAGTCTTCCTACAAGCAAGACTTCGTTTCTGGTAAGGGCAGTTACTTTACAGCTCAAACGAACCACATCGTTCAAGAAGCTCACACATTTCTCTTCTTAACTGACAAGCATTGTATGTTAGAGGACCTGTGCTTTGTATCAATTTCAGAGGCAGAGTTCTTCTAGATATGGTCCGTATTTGTAGAAAACACCCTTCTTTTGTTCTAAGCACACTCAAGTTTCCTACTCTCTTATAGACTCTAGAAAGCTAGAGCGTGCTTCTTGCTGTAAAGCAGAGTGTGATCAATGATTCACAACTCTGCTGTGTGTTTCACTTCACAAATGGAGTTAAAGTCCAGGCTCTGCGTCTTCCTACAAGCAAGACTTCCTTTCATGTAAGGGCAGTTACTTTACAGCTCAAACGAACTACATCATTCACGAAGCTCACACATTTCTCATCTTTACTGACAAGCATTGGATGGTAGAGGACCTGTGGTTTGTTTCAGTTTCAGAAGCAGAATTGGACTAGATATGGCCCGTATGTGTAGGAAACACCGTTCTTTTGTTCTGAGCACACTAATGTTTCCTGCTGTATTAGAGACTCTAGAAAGCAAGAGCGTGCTTCTTGCTCTAAAGCAGAGTGTGATCCATGGATGAGAACTATGCTGTGTCTTTCCCTTCAGAAATGGAGTTAAATCCCAGGCTCTGAGTCTTCCTACAAGCAAGACTTCGTTTCAGATAAGGGCAGTTACTAACAGCTCAAAAGAACTACATCATTCACAAAGCTAACACGTTACTCATTTTAACTGACAAGAATTGGATGATAGAGGACCTGTGGTTTGTTTCAGTTTCAGAAGCTGAGTTGAACTAGATATGGCCCGTATGTGTAGGAAACGCCGTTCTTTTGTTCTGAGTACAGTCAAGTTTCCTGCTGTATTAGAGACTCTAGAAAGCAAGAGCGTGCTTCTTGCTCTAAAGCAGAGTGTGATCCATGGATCAAAACTCGGTTGTGTGTTTCACTTCAGAAATGGAGTTAAAGCCCAGGCTCTGAGTCTTCCTACAAGGAAGACTTCGTTTCAAGTAAGGGCAGTTACTTTACAGCTCAAACGAACTACAACTTTCACGAATCTCACACGTTTCTCATCTTAACTGATAAGCATTGGATGATAGAACACCTGTGGTTTGTTTCAGTTTCAGAAGCAGAGATGAAGTAGATATGGCCTGTATGTGTAGGAAACACCGTTCTTTTCTTCTGAGCACACTCACGTTTCCTGCGGTATTAGAGACTCTATAAAGCAAGAGCGTGCTTCTTGCTCTAATGCAGAGTGAGATCCATGGATGAGAACTATGCTGTGTGTTTCCCTTCAGAAATGGAGTTAAATCCCAGGCCCTGAGTCTTCCTACAAGCAAGACTTCATTTCAGGTAAGGGCAGTTACTTTACAGCTCAAACGAACTACATCGTTCACAAAGCTCACAAGATTCTCACCTTAACTGTCAAGCAGTGGATGTTAGAGGACCTGTGCTTTGTATCAATTTCAGAGGCAGAGTTCTTCTAGATATGGTGTGTATGTGTAGGAAACACTGCTCTTTTGTTCTCAGCACACTCAAGTTTCATGCTGTCTTTGAGACTCTAGAAAGCAAGAGCGTGCTTCTTGCTCTAAAGCAGAGTGTGATCCATGGATGAGAACTATGCTGTGTGTTTCCCTTCAGAAATGGAGTTAAATCCCAGGCCCTGAGTCTTCCTACAAGCAAGACTTCGTTTCAGATAAGGGCAGTTACTAACAGCTCAAAAGAACTACATCATTCACGAAGCTAACACGTTTCTCATTTTAACTGACAAGAATTGGATGATAGAGGACCTGTGGTTTGTTTCAGTTTCAGAAGCTGAGTTGAACTAGATATGGCCCGTATGTGTAGGAAACGCCGTTCTTTTGTTCTGAGCACAGTCAAGTTTCCTGCTGTATTAGAGACTCTAGAAAGCAAGAGCGTGCTTCTTGCTCTAAAGCAGAGTGTGATCCATGGATGAAAACTCGGTTGTGTGTTTCACTTCAGAAATGGAGTTAAAGCCCAGGCTCTGAGTCTTCCTACAAGGAAGACTTCGTTTCAAGTAAGGGCAGTCAGTTACTTTACAGCTCAAAAGAACTACAACTTTCACGAATCTCACACGTTTCTCATCTTAACTGATAAGCATTGGATGATAGAACACCTGTGGTTTGTTTCAGCTTCAGAAGCAGAGATGAAGTAGATATGGCCTGTATGTGTAGGAAACACCGTTCTTTTCTTCTGAGCACACTCACGTTTCCTGCTGTATTAGAGCCTCTAGAAAGCAAGAGCGTGCTTCTTGCTCTAAAGCAGAGTGTGATCCATGGATGACAACTCTGCTGTGTGTTTCACTTCACAAATGGAGTTAAAGTCCAGGCTCTGCGTCTTCCTACAAGCAAGACTTCCTTTCAAGTAAGGGCAGTTACTTTACAGCTCAAACGAACTACATCATTCACGAAGCTCACACATTTCTCATCTTTACTGACAAGCATTTGATCTTAGAGGACCTGTGGTTTGGTTCAGTTTCATAAGCAGAGTTGAACTAGATATGGCCCGTATGTGTCGGAAACACCGTTCTTTTGTTATGAGCACACTAATGTTTCCTGCTGTATTAGAGACTCTAGAAAGCAAGAACGTGCTTCTTGCTCTAAAGCAGAGTGTGATCTATATTTGAGAACTCTGCTGTGTGTTTCACTTCAGAAATGGAGTTAAATCCCAGGCTCTGAGTCTTCCTACAAGCAAGACTTCGTTTCAGATAAGGGCAGTTACTAACAGCTCAAACGAACTACATCATTCATGAATCTACCACGTTTCTCATCTTAACGAGAAGCATTGGATGATAGAGGACCTGTGGTTTGTTTCAGTTTCAGAAGCAGAGATGAACTAGATATGGCCTGTATGTGTAGGAAACACCGTTCTTTTGTTCTGAGCACACTCAGGTTTCCTGCTCTATTAGGGACTCTAGAAAGCAAGAGCGTGCTTCTGGCTCTAAAGCAGAGTGTGATCCATGGATGAGAACCCTGCTGTGTCTTTCCCTTCAGAAATGGAGTTAAATTCCATGCTCTGTGTCTTCCTACAAGCAAGACTTCGTTTCAGGTAAGGGCAGTCACTTTTGAGCTCAAAGGAACTACATCGTTCACCAATCTCACACGTTTCTCATCTTAACTGACAAGCATTGGACGTTACAGGACCTGTAGTTTGTTTCAGTTTCAGATGCAGAGTTGAACGAGATATGGCCTGTATGTGTAGGAAACACCGTTCTTTTGTTCTGAGCACACTAATGTTTCCTGCTGTATTAGAGACTCTAGAAAGCAAGAGCGTGCTTCTTGCTGTAAAGCAGAGTGTGATCCATGGATGAGAACTATGCTGTGTGTTTCCCTTCAGAAATGGAGTTAAATCCCAGGCCCTGAGTCTTCCTACAAGCAAAACTTCATTTCAGGTAAGGGCAGTTACTTTACAGCTCAAACGAACTACATCGTTCACAAAGCTCACACGTTTCTCATCTTAACGGACAAGCATTGGATGTTAGAGGACCTGTGCTTTGTATCAATTTCAGAGGCAGAGTTCTTCCAGATATGGTTCGTATGTGTAGGAAACACCGCTCTTTTGTTCTCACAACACTCAAGTTTCCTGATGTCTTAGAGACTCTAGGAAGCTAGAGCGTGCTTCTTGCTCTAAAGCAGAGTTTGATCTATATTTGAGAACTCTGCTGTGTGTTTCACTTCAGAAATGTAGTTAAATCCCAGGCTCTGAGTCTTCCTACAAGCAAGACTTCGTTTCAGGTAAGGGCAGTTACTTTACAGCTCAAAGGAACTACATCGATCACGAAGCTCACACGTTTCTCATCTTAACTGACAAGCATTGGATTTTAGAGGACCTGTGGTTTGTTTCAGTTTTAGAATCAGAGTTGAACTAGATATGGCTCATATGTGTAGGAAACACCGTTCTTTTGTTCTGAGCACACTCAAGTTTCCTGCAGCATTAGAGACACTAGAAAGCAAGAGCATTCTTCTTGCTCTAAAGCAGAGTGTGATCCAGGGATGAGAACTATGCTGTGTGTTTCCCTTCAGAAATGTAGTTAAATCCCAGGCTCTGAGTCTTCCCACTAGCAAGACTTCGTTTCAGGTAAGGGCAGTTACTTTACAGCTCAAACGAACTACATCGTTCCCGAAGCTCACACGTTTCTCAGCTTAACTGACAAGCATTGTATGTTAGAGGACCAGTGCTTTGTATCAGTTTCAGGAGCAGAGTAGAACTAGATATGGCCTGTATGTGTAGGAAACACCGTTCTTTTCTTCTGTGCACACTAATATTTCCTGCTGTATTAGAGACTCTAGAAAGCAAGAGCGTGCTTCTTGCTCTAAAGCAGAGTCTGATCAATGGATGAGAATTCTGTTGTGTGTTTCACTTCAGAAATGGAGTTAAATTCCTTGCTCTGTGTCTTCCTAAAAGCAAGACTTCGTTTCAGCTAAGGGCAGTCACTTTTCAGCTCAAACTAACTACATCGTTCAGGAAGCTCACACGTTTCTCATGTTAACTGACAAGCATTGGATTTTAGTGGACCTGTGGTTTGTTTCAGTTTTAGAATCAGAGTTGAACTAGATATGGTGTGTATGTGTAGGAAACACCGTTCTTTTGTTCTGAGCACACTCAAGTTTCCTGCTGTATTACAGACTCTAGAAAGCAAGAGACTGCTTATTGTTCTAAAGCAGAGTGTGATCCATAGATGAGAACTCTGTTGTGTGTTTCTCTTCAGAAATGGAGTTAAATCCCAAGCTCTGAGTCTTCCTACAAGCAAGACTTCGTTTCCGGTAAGGGCAGTTACTTTACAGCCCAAAGAACCACATCGTTCAAGAAGCTCACACATTTCTCATCTTAACTGACAAGCATTGTATGTTAGAGGACCTGTGCTTTGTATCAATTTCAGAGGCAGAGTTCTTCTAGATATGGTCCGTATTTGTAGAAAACACAGTTCTTTTGTACTCAGCACACTCAAGTTTCCTACTCTCTTACAGACTCTAGAAAGCTAGAGTGTGCTTCTTGCTGTAAAGCAGAGTGTGATCAATGGATCACAACTCTGCTGTGTGTTTCACTTCACAAATGGAGTTAAAGTCAAGGCTCTGCGTCTTCCTACAAGCAAGACTTCCTTTCAAGTAAGGGCAGTTACTTTACAGCTCAAACGAACTACATCATTCACGAAGCTCACACATTTCTCATCTTTACTGACAAGCATTGGATGTTAGAGGACCTGTGGTTTGTTTCAGTTTCAGAAGCAGAGTTGAACTAGATATGGCCCGTATGTGTAGGAAACACCGTTCTTTTGTTCTGAGCACACTAATGTTTCCTGCTGTATTAGAGACTCTAGAAAGCAAGAGCGTGCTTCTTGCTCTAAAGCAGAGTGTGATCCATGGATGAGAACTCTGTTGTGTGTTTCTCTTCAGAAATGGAGTTAAATTCCAGGCTCTGTGTCTTCCTACAAGCAAGACTTCGTTTCAGGTAAGGGCAGTCAATTTTCAGCTCAAAAGAACTACATCGTTCACGAAGCTCACACGTTTCTCATCTTAACTAACAAGCATTGGATGTTAGAGGACCAGTTCTTTGTATCAGTTTCAGGAGCAGAGTTGGACTAGATATGGCCTGTATGTGTAGGAAACACCGTTCTTTTGTTCTGAGCACACTAATGTTTCCTGCTGTATTAGAGACTCTAGAAAGCTAGAGCGTGCTTCTTGCTCTAAAGCAGAGTGTGATCTATATTTGAGAATTCTGCTGTGTGTTTCACTTCAGAAATGTAGTTAAATCCCAGGCTCTGTGTCTTCCTACAAGCAAGACTTCGTTTCAGATAAGGGCAGTTACTAACAGCTCAAAAGAACTACATCATTCACGAAGCTAACACGTTTCTCATCTTAACTGACAAGAATTGGATGATAGAGGACCTGTGATTTGTTTCAGTTTCAGAAGCAGAGATGAACTAGATATGGCCTGTATGGGTAGGAAACACCGTTCTTTTGTTCTGAGCACACTCAGGTTTCCTGCTGTATTAGAGACTCTAGAAAGCAAGAGCGTGCTTCTTGCTCTACAGCAGAGTGTGATCCATGAATGAGAACTTGGTTGTGTGTTTCACTTCAGAAGTGGAGTTAAAGCCCAGGCTCTGAGTCTTCCTACAAGGAAGACTTCGTTTCAAGTAAGGGCAGTTACTTTACAGCTCAAATGTACTACAACTTTCACGAATCTCACACGTTTCTCATCTTAACTGATAAGCATTGGATGATAGAACACCTGTGGTTTGTTTCAGTTTCAGAAGCAGAGATGAAGTAGATATGGCCTGTATGTGTAGGAAACACCGTTCTTTTGCTCTGAGCACACTCAGGTTTCCTGCTGTATTAGAGACTCTAGAAAGCAAGAGCGTGCTTCTTGCTCTAATGCAGAGTTTGATCCATGGATGAGAACTTTGCTGTGTCTTTCCCTTCAGAAATGGAGTTAAATTCCAGGCTCTGTGTCTTCCTACAAGCAAGACTTCGTTTCAGGGAAGGGCAGTCACTTTTCAGCTCAAAAGAACTACATCGTTCACGAAGCTCACACGTTTCTCATTTTAACTAACAAGCATTTGACGTTAGAGGACCAGTGCTTTGTGTCAGTTTCAGAAGCAGAGTTGGACTAACTATGGTCCGTATGTGTAGGAAACACCGTTCTTTTGTTCTCAGCACACTCAAGTTTCCTGCTGTATTAGAGACTCTAGGAAGCTATAGCATGCTTCTTGCTCTAAAGCAGAGTGTGATCAATGGATGAGAACTCGGTTGTGTGTTTCACTTCAGAAATGTAGTTAAATTCCATGCTCTGTATCTTCCTACAATCAAGACTTCGTTTCACGTAAGGGCAGTCACTTTTCAGCTCAAACGATCTACATCATTCACCAAGCTCACACGTTTCTCCTCTTAACTGACAAGCATTGGATGTTAGAGGAATTGTTGTTTGTTTCAGTTTCAGAAGAAGAGTTGAACTAGATATGGCCCGTATGTGTAGGAAACACCGTTCTTTTGTTCTGAGCACACTAAAGTTTCCTGCTGTATTAGAGACTCTAGAAAGCAAGAGCGTGCTTTTTGCTCTAAAGCAGAGTGTGATCCATGGATGAGAACTCTGCTGTGTCTTTCCCTTCAGAAATGGAGTTAAATTCCATGCTCTGTGTCTTCCTACATGCAAGACTTCGTTTCAGGTAAGGGCAGTTACTTACAGCTCAAACGAAACTACATCGTTCACGAAGCTCACACGTTTCTCATCTTAACTGACAAGCATTGGATGTTAGAGGACCTGTGCTTTGTATCAATTTCAGAGGCAGAGTTCTTCTAGATATGCTCCATATGTGTAGGAAACACTGTTCTTTTGTTCTCAGCACACTCAAGATTCCTGGTGTCTTAGAGACTCTAGAAAGCTAGAGCGTGCTTCTTGCTCTAAAGCAGAGTGTGATCAATGGATGACAACTGTGCTGTGTGTTTCACTTCAGAAATGGAGTTAAAGGCCAGGCTCTGCATCTTCCTACAAGCAAGACTTCCTTTCAAGTAAGGGCAGTTACTTTACAGCTCAAACGAACTACATCATTCACGAAGCTCACACATTTCTCATCTTTACTGACAAGCATTTGATCTTAGAGGACCTGTGGTTTCGTTCAGTTTCAGAAGCAGAGTTGAACTAGGTATGGCCTGTATGTGTAGGAAACACCGTTCTTTTGTTCTGAGCACACTAATGTTTCCTGCTGTATTAGAGACTCTAGAAAGCAAGAGCGTGCTTCTTGCTCTAAAGCAGAGTGTGATCCATGGATGAGAACTGTGCTGTGTGTTTCCCTTCTTAAATTGAGTTAAATCCCAGGCTATGTGTCTTCCTACAAGCAAGTCTTCATTTCAGGTAAATGCAGTCACTTTTCAGCTGAAAGGAACTACATCGTTCACAAAGCTCACACGTTTCTCCTCTTAAATGAGAAGCATTGGATGTAAGAGGACCTGTTCTTTGTTTCAGTTTCAGAAGCAGAGTTGAACTAGATATGGTCAGTATGTATAGGAAACACCGTTCTTTTGTTCTGAGAACAATCACGTTTCCTGCTGTTTTAGAGACCCTAGAATGCAAGATCTTTCTTCTTGCTCTAAAGAAGAGAGTGCTTCATGGATGAGAACTGTGCTGTGTGTTTCCGTCCAGAAATGGAGTTAAATCTCTGGCTCTGTGTCTTCCTACAAGCAAGATTTAGTTTCAGGTAAACGCAGTCACTTTTCAGCTCAAACGAACTACTTCATTCACGAAGCTCACACGTTTCTCATCTTAACTGACAAGCATTGGATGTTAGTGAACCTGTGGTTTGTTTCAGTTTCAGAAGCAGAGTTGAACTAGATATGGTCCGTATGTGTAGGAAACACCGTTCTTTTGTTCTGAGCACACTCACGTTTCGTGCTGTATTACAGACTCTGGAAAGCAAGATCGTGCTTCTTGCTCTAAAGCAGAGTGTGATCCATGGATGAGAACTGTGTTGTGTGTTTCCCTTCAGAAATGGAGTTAAATCCCAGGCTCTGTGTCTTCCTACAAGCCAAACTTCGTTTCAGGTAAGGGCAGTCACTTTTCAGCTCAAAGGAACTACATCGTTCATGAAGCTCACACGTTTATCATCTTAAATGACAAGCATTGGATGTTAGAGGACCTGTGCTGTGTGTCAATTTCCGAGGCATAGTTGGACTAGATATGGTCCGTATGTGTAGGAAACACCGTTTTTTGTTCTCAGCACACTCACGTTTCCTGCTGTCTTAGAGAATCAACAAAGCAAGAATGTGCTTCTTGTTCTAAAGCAGAGTGTGATAGATGGATGAGAATTGTGCTGTGTGTTTCCCTTCAGAAATGGAGTTAAATCCCAGGCTCTGTGCCTTCCTACAAGCAAGACTTCGTTTCAGGTAAGGGCAGTCACTTTTCTGCTCAAACGGACTACATCTTACACGAAGCTCACACGTTTCTCGCTCTTAATTGAAAGGCAATGGATGTTGCAGGACCTGTGCTTTGTGTCAGTTTCAGAAGAAGCGTTGAACTGGATATGGTCCGTATGCTAGGAAACACCATTCTTTTGTCCTGAGCTTGCTCAGGTTTCATGCTGTATTAGAGTTTCTGGAAAGCAAGAGCGTGCTTCTTGCTCTAAAGCAGAGTGTGATCCATGGATGAGAACTGTGCTGTGTGTTTCCCTTCTTAAATTTAGTTAAATCCCAGGCTCGGTGTGTTCCTACAAGCAAGACTTCGTTTCAGGTATGGGCAGTCACTTTTCAGCTCCAATGGACTACATCTTACACGAAGCTCACACGTTTCTCGCTCTTAATTAAAAGGCAATGGATGTTACAGGACCTGTGCTTTGTGTACATTCAGAAGCAGAGTTGAACTAGATATGGTCCGTATGTGTAGGAAACAGAGTTCTTTTTTTTCAGAGCACAATCTCGTTTCCTGCTGTTTTAGAGCCCATAGAAAGCAAGAGCGTGCTTCTTGCTCTAAAGCAGAGTGTGATCCATGGATGAGAACTATGCTGTGTGTTTCCCTTCAGAAATGGAGTTAAATCCCAGGCCCTGAGTCTTCCTACAAGCAGGACTTCATTTCAGGTAAGGGCAGTTACTTTACAGCTCAAACGAACTACATCGTTCACAAAGCTCACACGTTTCTCATCTTAACGGACAAGCATTGGATGTTAGAGGACTTGTGATTTGTATCAATTTCAGAGGCAGAGTTCTTCTAGATATGGTCCGTATGTGTAGGAAACACCGCTCTTTTGTTCTCAGCACACTCAAGTTTCCTGCTGTCTTAGAGAATCTAGAAAGCTAGAGTGTGCTTCTTGCTCTAAAGCTGAGTGTGATCAATGGATGAGAACTCTGTTGTGTGTTTCACTTCAGAAATGGAGTTAAATCCCAGGCTCTGAGTCTTTCTCCAAGCAAGACTTCGTTTCAGGTAAGGGCAGTTACTTTACAGCTCAAACGAACTACATCATTCACGAGCTCACACGTTTCTCATCTTAACTGACAAGCATTGGATTTTAGAGGACCTGTGCTTTTTATCAATTTCAGAGGCAGAGTTCTTCTAGATATTGTCCGTATGTGTAGGGAACACCGTTCTTTTGTTCTGGGCACACTCATGTTTCCTGCTGTATTAGAGACTCTAGAGAGCAAGAATGTGCTTCTTGCTCTAAAGCAGAGTGTGATCCATGGATGAGAACTGTGCTGTGTGTTTCCCTTCAGAAATGGAGTTAAATTCCAGGCTCTGTGTCTTCCTACAAGCAAGACTTCATTTCAGGTAAGGGCAGTCACTTTTCTGCTCTAAGGGACTACATCTTACACGAAGCTCACACGTTTCTCGCACTTAATTGAAAGGCAATGGATGTTGCAGGACCAGTGCTTTGTGTCAGTTTCAGAAGCAGAGTTGAACTAGATATGGTCCGTATGTGTAGGAAACACAGTTTTTTTGTTCTGAGCACAATCACGTTTCCTGCTGTTTTAGAGACCATAGAAAGCAAGATCGTGCTTCTTGCTCTAAAGCAGAGAGTGTTTCATGGATGAGAACTGTGCTGTGTGTTTCCCTCCAGAAATGGAGGTAATCTCTGGCTCTGTGTCTTGCTACAAGCAATATTTCATTTCAGGTAAACGCAGTCACTTTTCAGCTCAAACGAACTACTTCATTCACGAAGCTCACACGTTTCTCATCTTAACTGACAAGCATTGGATGTTAGCGGACCTGTGGTTTGTTTCAGTTTCAGAAGCAGAGTTGAACTAGATATGGTCCGTATTTGTAGGAAACACCGTTCTTTTGTTCTGAGCACACTCACGTTTCGTGCTGTATTACAGACTCTGGAAAGCAAGATCGTGCTTATTGCTCTAAAGCAGAGTGTGATCCATGGATGAGAACTGTGTTGTGTGTTTCCCTTCAGAAATGGAGTTAAATCCCAGGCTCTGTGTCTTCCTACAAGCAAGACTTCGTTTCAGGTAAGGGCAGTCACTTTTCAGCTCAAAGGAACTACATCGTTCATGAAGCTCACACGTTTTTCATCTTAAATGACAAGCATTGGATGTTAGAGGACCTGTGCTGTGTGTCAATTTCCGAGGCATAGTTGAACTAGATATGGTCCGTATGTGTAGGAAACACCGTTTTTTGTTCTCAGCACACTCACGTTTCCTGCTGTCTTAGAGAATCAAGAAAGCAAGAATGTGCTTCTTGTTCTAAAGCGAGTGTGATCCATGGATGAGAACTGTGCTGTGTGTTTCCCTTCAGAAATGGAGTTAAATCCCAGGCTCTGTGCCTTCCTACAAGCAAGACTTCGTTTCAGGTAAGGGCAGTCACTTTTCTGCTCAAACGGACTACATCTTACACGAAGCTCACACGTTTCTCGCTCTTAATTGAAAGGCAATGGATGTTGCAGGACCTGTGCTTTGTGTCAGTATCAGAAGCAGAGTTGAACTAGATATGGTCTGTATGTGCAGGAAACACAGTTCTTTTGTTCTGAGCACAATCACGTTTCCTGCTGTTTTAGAGACCATAGAAAGCAAGATCGTGCTTCTTGCTCTACAGGAGAGAGTGTTTCATGGATGAGAACTGTGCTGTGTGTTTCCCTCCAGAAATGGAGTTAAATCTCTGGCCCTTTGTCTTGCTACTAGCAAGACTTCGTTTCAGGTAAGGGCAGTCACTTTTCAGCTCAAACGAACTACATCGTTCCCGAAGCTCACACGATTCTCATCTTCTCTGACAAGCATTGGATGTTAGAGGACCTGTGGTTTGATTCAGTTTCAGAAGCAGAGTTGAACTAGATATGGTCCGTATGGGTAGGAAACACCGTTCTTTTGTTCTGAGCACACTCACGTTTCCTGCTGTATTAGAGACTCTAGAAAGCAACAGCATGCTTCTTGTTCTAAAGCAGAGTGTGATCCATGGATGAGAACTCTGCTGTGTGTTTCCCTTCAGAAATGGAGTTAAATCCCAGTTTCTGAGTCTTTCTACACGCAAGACTTCGTTTCATGTAAGTTCAGTCATTTTTCAGCTCAAAGGAACTACATCGTTCATGAAGCTCACACGTTTCTCATCTTAATTGACAAGCATTGGATGTTAGAGGACCTGTGCTGTGTGTCAATTTCAGAGGCAGAGTTGGACTAGGTATGGTCCGTATGTGTAGGAAACACCGTTCTTTTGTTTTCAGCACACTCCCGTTTCCTGGTGTCTTAGAGACTCTAGAAAGCAAGAATGTGCTTCTTGCTCTAAAGCAGAGTGTCATCAATGGATGAGAACTCTGCTGTGTGTTCCACTTCAGAAATGGATTTAAATCCCAGGCTCTGAATCTTCCTACAAAGCAAGACTTCCTATCAGGTAAGGGCAGTGACTTTCCAGCTCAAACGAACTACATCGTTCACGAATTTCACACGTTTCTCCTCTTAACTGACAAGCATTGGATGTTAGAGGACCTCTGGTTTGTTTCAGTTTCAGAAGCAGAGTTGAACTAGATATGGTCCGTATGGGTAGGAAACACTGTGCTTTTGTTCTGAGCACACTCACTTTTCCTGCTGTATTAGAGACTCTAGAAAGCAAGAGCGTGCTTCTTGCTCTAAAGCAGAGTGTGATCCATGGATGAGAACTGTGTTATGTGTTTCCCTTCAGATGGAGTTAAATCCCAGGCTCTGTGTCTTCGAACAAGCAAGACTTCGTTTCAGGTAAGGGCAGTCACTTTTCAGCTCAAAGGAACTACATCGTTCATGAAGCTCACACGTTTCTCATCTTAAATGTCAAGCATTGGATGTTTGAGGACCTGTGCTGTGTGTCAGTTTCAGAAGCAGAGTTGAACTAGTTATGGTCCGTATGTGTAGGAAACACAGTTCTTTTGTTCTGAGCACACTCACGTTTCCTGCTGTCTTAGAGACTCTAGAAAGCAAGAATGTGCTTCATGCTCTAAAGCAGAGTGTGATCAATGGATGAAAACTCTGCTGTGTGTTCCACTTCAGAAATGGAGTTAAATCCCAGGCTCTGAGTCTTCCTACAAGCAAGACTTCGTATCAGGTAAGGGCAGTTACTTTACAACTCAAACGAAATACATCGTTCACGAAGCTCACACGTTTATCATCTTAACTGAGAAGCATTGAATCTTAGAGGACCAGTGCTTTGTATCAGTTATAGAAGCAGAGTCGAATAGACATGGTCTGTATGTGTAGGAAACACCGTTCTTTTGTTCTGAGCACAATCATGTTTCCTGCTGTTTTAGAGACCATAGAAAGCAAGATCGTGCTTCTTGCTCTAAAGAAGAGAGTGTTTCATGGATGAGAACTGTGCTGTGTGTTTCCCTCCAGAAATGGCGTTAAATCTCTGGCTCTCTGACTTGCTACAAGCAAGATTTCGTTTGAGGGAAACGCAGTCACATTTCAGCTCAAATGAACTACTTCGTTCACGAAGCTCCCACGTTTCTCATCTTAATTGACAAGCATTGGATGTTAGAGGACCTGTGGTTTGTATCAGTTTCAGAAGAAGAGTTGAACTGGATATGGTCCGTATGCTAGGAAACACCGTTCTTTTGTCCTGAGCTTGCTCAAGTTTCATGCTGTATTAGAGTTTCTGGAAAGCAAGAGCGTGCTTCTTGCTCTAAAGCAGAGTGTGATCCATGGATGAGAACTGTGCTGTGTGTTTCCCTTCTTAAATTGAGTTAAATCCCAGGCTCGGTGTCTTCCTACAAGCAAGACTTCGTTTCAGGTATGGGCAGTCACTTTTCAGCTCCAATGGACTACATCTTACACGAAGCTCACACGTTTCTCGTTCTTAATTAAAAGGCAATGGATGTTACAGGACCTGTGCTTTGTGTCAGTTTCATAAGCAGAGTTGAACTAGATATGGTCCGTATGTGTAGGAAACACAGTTCTCTTTTTTCGGAGTACACTCAATTTTCTTGATGTATTAGATACTCTAGAATGCAAGAGCGTGCTTCTTGTTCTAAAGCAGACTGTGATCCATGGATGAGAACTCTCTGTGTGTTTCCCATCAGAAATGGAGTTAAATCCCAGTTTCTGAGTCTTCCTACAAGCAAGACTTCGTTTCAGGTAAGGGCAGTCACTTTTCAGGTTAAACGAACTACATCGTTAACGAAGCTCACGCGTTTCTCATCTTAAATGACAAGCATTGGATGTTAGAGGACCTGTGTTTTGTATCAGTTTCAGAAGAAGAGTTGAACTGGATATGATCTGTATGCTAGGAAACACCGTTCTTTTGTCCTGAGCTTGCTCAAGTTTCCTGCTGTATTAGAGTCTCTGGAAAGCAAGAGCGTGCTTCTTGCTCTAAAGCAGAGTGTGATCCATGGATGAGAACTGTGCTGTGTATTTCCCTTCTTAAATTGAATTAAATTCCAGGCTCTGAGTCTTCCTACAAGCAAGACTTCGTTTCAGGTAAGGGCAGTACCTTTTCAGCTTAAACGAACTACATCATTCACGAAGCTCACACGTTTCTCATCTTAACTGACAAGCATTGGATGTTAGTGGACCTCTGGTTTGTTTCAGTTTCAGAAGCAGAGTTGAACTAGATATGGTATGTATGGGTTGGAAACACTGTTCTTTTGTTCTGAGCACACTCTCGTTTCCTGCTGTATTAGAGACTCTAGAAAGCAAGAGCGTGTTTCTTGCTCTAAAGCAGAGTGTCATCCATGGATGAGAACTGTGTTATGTGTTTCCCTTCAGAAATGGAGTTAAATCCCAGGCTCTGTGTCTCTGAACAAGCAAGACTTCGTTTCAGGTAAGGGCAGTCACTTTTCAGCTCAAAGGAACTACATCGTTCATGAAGCTCACACGATTCTCCTCTTAACTGACAAGCATTGGATGTTAGAGGACCTGTGGTTTGTTTCAGTTTCAGAAGCAGAGTTGAACTAGATATGGTCCGTATGTGTAGGAAACACAGGTCTTTTGTTCTGAGCACAATCTTGTTTCCTGCTGTTTTAGAGACCATAGAAAGCAATATCGTCCTTCTTGCTCTAAAGCAGAGAGTGTTTCATGGATGAGAACTGTGCTGTGTGTTTCCCTCCAGAAATGGAGTTAAATCTCTGGCTCTGTGTCTTGCTACAAGCAAGAATTCATTTCAGGTAAGGGCAGTCACTTTTCAGCTCAAACGAACTACATCGTTCACGAAGCTAACAAGATTCCCATCTTAACTGCCAAGCATTGGATGTATTAGGACCAGTGCTTTGTATCAGTTTCAGAAGCAGAGTTGGACTAGATATGGTCCGTATGTGTAGAAAACACCATTATTTTGTTCTCAGCACACTCACGTTTCCTGCTGTATTAGAGACTCAAGAAAGCAAGATCGTGCTTCGTCCTCTAAAGCAGAGTGTGATCCATGCATGAAAACTATGCTGTGTGTTTCCCTTCAGAAATGGAGTTAAATTCTAGGCTCTGTGTCTTCCTACACGCAAGACTTCGTTTCATTTATGAGCAGTCACTTTTCAGCTCAAACGAACTACATCGGTCACGAAGCTCACCCATTTCTCATCTTAACTGACCAGCATCTGATGATAGAGGGCCAGTGCTTTGTATCAGTTTCAGGAGCAGAGTTGGACTAATATGGTCCGTATGTGTAGGAAACACCATTCTTTTTTTCTCAGCACATTCACCTTTCCTGCTGTATTAGAGACTCAGGAAAGCAAGAGCATGCTTCTTGCTCAAAAGTAGCGTTTGATCCATGGATGAGAACTTTGCTGTGTGTTTCCCTTCAGAAATGGAGTTAAATCCCAGGCTCTGTGTCTTCCTACAAGCAAGACTTCTTTTCAGTTAAGGGAAAATACTTTAATGCTCAAACGAACTACATCCTTCATGAAGCTAACAAGTTTCCCATCTTAACTGCCAAGCATTGGATGTTAGAGGACCAGTGCTTTGTAAGAGTTTCAGAAGCAGAGTTGGACTAGATATGGTCCGTATGTGTAGGAAACACCGTTCTTTTGTTCTGAGCACACTCAAGTTTCTTGCTGTATTGGAGATTCCAGGAAGTAAGAGCGTGCTTCTTGGTCTAAAGCAGAGTGTGATCTATATATGAGAACTCTGCTGTGTGTTTCACTTCAGAAATGGAGTTAAATCCCAGGCTCTGAGTCTTCCTACAAGCAAGACTTCTTTTCAGGTAAGGGCAGTTACTTTATAGCTTAAATGAACTACATCGTACACGAAGCTCACTCGTTTCTCATCTAAACTGACTAGCATTTAATGTTAGAGGACCTCTGGTTTGTTTCAGTTTCAGAAGCAGAGATGAACTAGATATGGACCGTATGTGTAGGAAACACCGTTCTTTTGTACTGAGCACACTCAAGTTTCCTGCTGTATTAGAGATTCTAGAAAGCAAGAACGTGCTTCTTGCTCTAAAGCAGAGTGTGATCCATATGAGAACTATGCTGTGTTTCCCTTCAGTAATGGAGTTATATTCCAGGCTCTGTATCTTCCTACAAGCAAGACTTCCTTTCAAGAAAGGGCAGTCACTTTTCAGATCTAACAAACTACATTGTTCACGAAGCTCACACGTTTCTCATATTAAATGACATGCATTGAATGTTAGAGGACCAGTGCTTTGTACAAAATTTCAACCATAGTTGAACTAGATATGGTCCATATGTATAGGAAACACCGTTCTTTTGTTCTGAGTACACTCACGTTTCCTGTGGTATTAGACACTGTAGAAAGCAAGAGCGTGATTCTTGCTCTAAAGCAGAGTGTGATCCATGGATGAGAACTCTGCTGTGTGTTTCACTTCAAAAATGGAGTTAAATCGCAGGCTCTGTGTCTTCCTACAAGCAAGACTGCGTTTCAAGTAAGGGCAGTCACTTTTCAGATCAAACGAACTACATCGTTCACGAAGCTCATACGTTTCCCATCTTAACTGAAAAGCATTGAATGTTAGAGTACCAGTGCTTTGTATCAGTTTCAGAAGCAGAGTTGGACTACGTATGGTCTGTATGTGTAGGAAACAACGTTCTTTTGTTCTCAGCACACTCACGTTTCCTGCTGTCTTAGAGACTCTAGAAAGCAAGAGCGTGCTTCTTGCTCTAAAGCAGAGTGTGATGAATGGATAAGACCTCTGCTGTGTGTTTCACATCAGAAATGGAGTTAAATCCCAGGCTCTGAGTCTTCCTACAAGCAAGACTTAATTTCAGGTAATGGCAGTCACTTTTCAGTTCAAACGAACTACATCATTCCGAAGCTCACCCGTTTCTCATCTTAACTGACCAGGATCTGATGATAGAGGAGCAGTGCTTTGTATCAGTTTCAGAAGCAGAGTTGGACTAGATATGGTCCGTATGTGTAGGAAACACCGTTCTTTTGTTGTCATCACACTCACGTTTCCTGCTGTCTTAGAGACTCTGGAAAGGAAGAGCTGGCTTCTTGCTCTAATGCAGAGCCTGACCAATGGATGAGAACTCTGCTGTGTGTTTCACTTCAGCAATGGAGTTAAATCCCAGGCTCTGAGTCTTCCTAAATGCAAGACTTCCTTTCAGGTGAGGGCAGTTAAATTACAGCTCAAACGAACTACATCGTTCACAAAGCAGACACGTTTCTCCTCTAAATTGACAAGCATTCGATATTAGAGGACCTGTGGTATCTTTCACTTTCTGAAGGAAAGTTCAACTAGATATGGTCCGTATGTGTAGGAATCACCGTTCTTTTGTTATGAGCACACTCATGTTTCCTGCTGTATTAGAGATTCCAGGAAGCAAGAGCTTGCGTCTTGCTCTAAAGCAGAGTGTGATCTATATATGAGAACTCTGCTGTGTGTTTCACTTCAGAAATGGAGTTAAATCCCAGGCCCTGAGTCTTCCTACAAGCAAGACTTCATTTCAGGTAAGGGCAGTTACTTTACAGCTCAAATGAACTACATCATTCACGAAGCTCACACGTTTCTCATCATAACTGACAAGCATTGGATGTTAGAGGACCTGTGGTTTGTTTCAGTTTCAGATGAGACTTGAACTAGATATGGGCCGTATGTGTATGAAAAACCGTAGTTTTGTTATCAGCACACTCAAGTTTACTGCTCTATTAGAGAATCTAGAAAGCAAGAGCGTGCTTCTTGCTCTAAAGCACAGTGTGAGCAATAGATGAGAACTCTGCTGTGTGTTTCACTTCAGAAATGGAGTTAAATCCCAAGCTCTGAATCTTCCTACAAGCAAGATTTCTTTTCAGGTAAGGGCAGTTACTTTCCAGCTGAAACGAACTACATCATTCACGAAGTCCTACACGTTTCTCTTCTAAACTGACTAGCATTGGATGTTAGAGGACCTCTGGTTTGTTTCAGTTTCAGAAGCAGAGATGAAACTAGATATAGTCCGTATGTATAGGAAACACGGTTCTTTTCTTCTGAGCACACTCACATTTCCTGCTGTATTAGAGACTCTAGAAAGCAAGAGCGTGCTTCTTGCTCTAATGCAGAGTATGATCCATGGATGAGAACTGTGTTGTGTGTTTCCCTTCAGAAATGGAGTTAAATCCCAGGCTCTGAGTCTTCCTACAAGCAAGACTGCATTTCAAGTAAGGGCAGTCACTTTTCAGCTCAAAAGAACTACATCATTCACGAAGCTCACCCGTTTCTCATCTTAACTGACAAGGATCTGATGATAGAGGACCAGTGCTTTTATCAGTTTCAGAAGAAGAGTTGTTCTAGATATGGTCCGTATGTGTAGGAAACACCATTATTTTGTTCTCAGCACACTCACGTTTCTTGCTCTCTTAGAGACTCTAAAAGCAAGAGCGTGATTCTTGCTCTAAAGCAGAGTGTGAGCAATGGATGAGAACTCTGCTGTGTGTTTCCCTTCATAAATAGAGTTAAATCCCAGGATCTGAGTCTTCCTACAAGCAAGACTTCTTTTCAGGTAAGGGCAGTTACTTTACAGCTCAAACGAACTACATCATTCATGAAGCGCACATGTTTCTCGTCTAAATTGTCAAGCATTGGATGTTAGAGGACCTGTGGTTTCTTTCAGTTTCATAAGCAGAGATGAACTAGATATGGTCCGTATGTGTAGGAAACACCATTCTTTTGTTATGAGCATACTCATGTTTCCTGCTGTATTAGAGATTCCAGGAAGCAAAAGCGTGCTTCTTGCTCTAAAGCAGAGTGTGATCTATATATGAGACCTCTGCTGTGTGTTTCACTTCAGAAATGGAGTTATCCAAGGCTCTGTGTCTTCCTACAAGGAAGACTTTGTTTCAGGTAAGGGCAGTTACTTTACAGCTCCAATGAACTACATCATTCACGAAGCTCACATGTTTCTCATCATAACTGACAAGCATTGGATGTTAGAGGACCTGTGGTTTGTTTCAGTTTCAGATGAGACTTGAACTAGATATGGGCCGTATGTGTACGAAACACTGTTCTTTTGTTCTGAGCACACTCAAGTTTCCTGCTGTATTAGAGACTCTAGAGAGCAAGAGCGTGCTTCTTGCTCTAAAGCAGAGTGTGAGCAATGGATGAGAACTCTGCTGTGTGTTTCACTTCAGAAATGGAGTTAAATCCCAGGCTCTGAGTCTTCCTACAAGCAAGACTTCTTTTCAGGTAAGGCAGTTACTTTCCAGCTCAAACGAACTACATCGTTCACGAAGTCCTACACGCTTCTCATCTAAACTGACAAGCATTGGATGTTAGAGGACCTCTGGTTTGTTTCAGTTATAGAAGCAGAGATGAACTAGATATGGTCCTTATGTGTAGCAAAGACCGTTCTTTTGTTCTGAGCACACTCAAGTTTCCTGCTGTATTAGAGAATCTAGAAAGCAAGAGCATGCTTCTTGCTCTAATGCAGAGTGTGATCCATGGATGAGAACTCTGCTGTGTGTTTCCCTTCATAAATGGAGTTATATCCCAGGCTCTGTGTCTTCCTACAAGCAAGACTTCTTTTCAGGTAAGGGCAATTACTTTAAAGCTCAAACGAACTACATTGTTCACGAAGCTAACAAGTTTCCCATCTTAACTGCCAAGCATTGGATGTTAGAGGACCAGTGCTTTGTATCAGTTTCAGAAGCAGAGTTGGACTAGAGATGGTCCGTATGTGTAGGAAACACTGTTCTTTTTTTCTCAGCACACTCACGATTCCTGCTGTATTAGAGATTCTAGAAAGCAAGAGCGTGCTTCTTGGTCTTAAGCACAGTGTGATCTATATATGAGAACTCTGCTGTGTGTTTCACTTCAGAAATGGAGTTAAATCCCAGGCTCTGAGTCTTCCTACAAGCAAGATTTCGTTTCAGGTAAGGGCAGTTACTTTACAGCTCAAATGAACTACATCGTTCACGAAGCTCACATGTTTCTCATCTAAACTGACTAGCATTGGATGTTAGAGGACCTCTGGTTTGTTTCAGTTTCAGAGGCAGAGATGAACTAGATATGGTCTGTATGTGTAGGAAACACCGTTCTTTTGTACTGAGCACACTCAAGTTTCCTGCTGTATTAGAGACTCTAGAAAGCTAGAGCGTGCTTCTTGCTCTAAAGCGGAGTGTGATCAATGGAGGAGAACTGTGTTGTGTTTTACACTTCAGAAATGGAGATAAATCCCAGGCTCCTTGTCTTCCTACATGCAAGACTTCGTTTCAGATAATGGCAGTTTCTTTACAGCTCAAACGAACTAAATTGTTCACGAAGCTCACACTTTTCTCAGCTTTACTGATAAGCATTGGATGTTAGAGGATCTTTGCTTTGTATCAATTTCAACCATAGTTGAACTAGATATGGTCCATATGTATAGGAAACACCATTCTTTTGTTCTGAGCACACTCACGTTTCCTGCGGTATTAGACACTCTAGAAAGAAAGAGCGTGCTTCTTGCTCTAAAGCAGAGTGTGATGAATGGATGAGAACTCTGCTGTGTGTTTCACTTCAGAAATGGAGTTAAATCCCTGGCTCTGAGTCTTCCTACATGTAAGACTTCCTTTCAGGTGAGGGCAGTTAAATTACAGGTCACACGAACTACATCGTTCACGTAGCAGACACGTTTCTCGTCTAAATTGACAAGCATTTGATGTTAGAGGACCTGTGGTTTCTTTCACTTTCTGAAGCAAAGTTCAACTAGATATAGTCTGTATGTGTAGGAAACACCGTTCATTTGTTCTCAGCACACTCAAGTTTCCTGCTCTCTTAGAGACTCTGGAAAGCTAGAGCGTGCTTCTTACTCTAAAGCAGAATGTGATCAATGGATGAGAACTCTGTTGTGTGTTTCACTTCAGAAATGGAGTTAAATCCCTGGCTCTGAGTCTTCCTACAAGCAATACTTCGTTTCAGGTAAGAGCAGTTACTTTACAGATCAAAGGAACTACATCGTTCACGAAGCTCACATGTTTCTCATCTTAACTGAGAAGCATTGCATGTTAAAGGACCATTGCTTTGTATCAATTTCAAGCAGAGTTGAACTAGATATGGTCCGTATGTGTAGGAAACACCGTTCTTTTCTTCTGAGCACACTCAGGTTTCCTGCTGTATTAGAGATTCTAGAAAGCAAGAGCTTTCTTCTTGCTCTAAAGCATAGTGCGATCCATGGATGAGAACTATGCTGTGTGTTTCCCTTCAGAAATGGAGTTAAATCCCAGGCTCTGTGTCTTCCTACAAGCAAGACTTCATTTCAGGTAAGGGCAGTCACTTTCCATTTCAAACGAACTACATCGTTCACAAAGATCACACGTTTCTCATCTTAACTAACAAGCATCTGATGTTAGAAGGCCAGTGCTTTGTATCAGTTTCAGAATCAGAGTTGGACTAATATGGTCCGTATGTGTAGGAAACACCGTTCTTTTGTTACAAGCACACTCAAGTTTCATGCTGTACTAGAGATTCCAGGAAGCAAGAGCGTGCTTCTTGCGCTGAAGCAGAGTGTGATCTATATATGAGAACTCTGCTGTGTGTTTCACTTCAGAAATGGAGTTAAATCCCAGGCTCTGAGTCTTCCTACAAGCAAGATTTCGTTTCAGGTAAGGGCAGTTACTTTACAGCTCAAATGAACTACATCGTTCACGAAGCTCACATGTTTCTCATCTAAACTGACTAGCATTGGATGTTAGAGGACCTCTGGTTTGTTTCAGTTTCAGAGGCAGAGATGAACTAGATATGTTCTGTATGTGTAGGAAACACTGTTCTTTTGTACTGAGCACACTCAAGTTTCCTGCTGTATTAGAGACTCTAGAAAGCTAGAGCGTGCTTCTTGCTCTAAAGCGGAGTGTGATCAATGGATGATAACTGTGTTGTGTTTTTCACTTCAGAAATGGAGATAAATCCCAGGCTCCTTGTCTTCCTACATGCAAGACTTCGTTTCAGATAATGGCAGTTTCTTTACAGCTCAAACGAACTAAATTGTTCACGAAGCTCACAGTTTTCTCAGCTTTACTGATAAGCATTGGATGTTAGAGGATCTTTGCTTTGTATCAATTTCAACCATAGTTGAACTAGATATGGTCCGTATGTATAGGAAACACCGTTCTTTTGTTCTGAGCACACTCACGTTTCCTGCGGTATTAGACACTCTAGAAAGAAAGAGCGTGCTTCTTGCTCTAAAGCAGAGTGTGATGAATGGATGAGAACTCTGCTGTGTGTTTCACTTCAGAAATGGAGTTAAATCCCTGGCTCTGAGTCTTCCTACATGTAAGACTTCCTTTCAGGTGAGGGCAGTTAAATTACAGGTCACACGAACTACATCGTTCACGTAGCAGACACGTTTCTCGTCTAAATTGACAAGCATTTGATGTTAGAGGACCTGTGGTTTCTTTCACTTTCTGAAGCAAAGTTCAACTAGATATGGTCTGTATGTGTAGGAAACACCGTTCATTTGTTCTCAGCACACTCAATTTTCCTGCTCTCTTAGAGACTCTGGAAAGCTAGAGCGTGCTTCTTACTCTAAAGCAGAATGTGATCAATGGATGAGAACTCTGTTGTGTTTTTCACTTCAGAAATGGAGTTAAATCCCTGGCTCTGAGTCTTCCTACAAGCAATACTTCGTTTCAGGTAAGGGCAGTTACTTTACAGATCAAAGGAACTACATCGTTCACGAAGCTCACATGTTTCTCATCTTAACTGAGAAGCATTGCATGTTAGAGGACCATTGCTTTGTATCAATTTCAAGCAGCGTTGAACTAGATATGGTCCGTATGTGTAGGAAACACCGTTCTTTTCTTCTGAGCACAGTCACGTTTCCTGCTCTATTAGAGATTCTAGAAAGCAAGAGCTTTCTTCTTGCTCTAAAGCATAGTGCGATCCATGGATGAGAACTATGCTGTGTGTTTCCCTTCAGAAATGGAGTTAAATCCCAGGTTCTGTGTCTTCCTACAAGCAAGACTTCATTTCAGGTAAGGGCAGTCACTTTTCATTTCAAACGAACTACATCGTTCACAAAGATCACACGTTTCTCATCTTAACTAACAAGCATCGGATGTTAGAAGGCCAGTGCTTTGTATCAGTTTCAGAAGCAGAGTTGGACTAATATGGTCCATATGTGTAGGAAACACCGTTCTTTTGTTACGAGCACACTCAAGTTTCATGCTGTACTAGAGATTCCAGGAAGCAAGAGCGTGCTTCTTGCGCTGAAGCAGAGTGTGATCTATATATGAGAACTCTGCTGTGTGTTTCACTTCAGAAATTGAGTTAAATTGCAGGCTCTGAGTCTTCCTACAAGCAAGACTTCGTTTCAGGTAAGGGAAGTTACTTTACAGATCAAATGAACTACATTGTTCACGAAGCTCACACGTTTCTCATCATAACTGACAAGCATTGGATATTAGAGGACCTGTGGTTTGTTTCAGTTTCAGATCAGACTGGAACTAGATATGGTCCGTATGTGTACGAAACACCGTTCTTTTGTTCTGAGCACATTCAAGTTTCCTGCTGTATTAGAGACTCAAGAAATCAAGAGCGTGCTTCTTGCTCTAAAGCAGGGTGTGATCCATGCATGAAAACTCTGCGGTGTGTTTCACTTCAGAAATGGAGTTAAATCCCTGGCTCTGAGTCTTCCTACAAGCAAGACTTCGTTTCAGGTAAGGGCAGTTACTTTATATGTCAAATGAACTACATCGTTCACAAAGCTCACACGTTTCTCATCTTAACTGACAAGCATTGCATGTTAGAGTACCTTTGCTTCGTATCAATTTCAAGCAGAGTTGAACTAGATATGGTCCGTATGTATAGGAAACACTGTTCTTTTCTTCTGAGCACACTCATGTTTCCTGCTGTATTAGAGACTCTAGAAAGCAAGAGCGTGCTTCTTGCTCTAAAGCAGAGTGTGATCCATGGATGAGAACTGTTTTGTATGTTTCCCTTCAGAAATGGACTTAAATCCCAGTCTCTGTGTCTTCCTACAAGCAAGAATTTGATTCAGGTAAGGGCAGTCACTTTTCAGCTCAAACGAACTACATCATTCAAGAAGCTCACATGTTTCTCATCTTAACTGACAAGCATCGGATGTTAGAAGGCCAGTGCTTTGTATCAGTTTCAGAAGCAGAGTTGGACTAATATGTTCCGTATGTGTATGAACACCGTTCTTTTTTTCTCAGCACACTCATATTTCCTGCTGCATTAGAGACTCTGGAAAGCAAGAGCGTGTTTCTTGCTCTAAAGCAGAGTGTGATCCATGGATGAGAACTCTGCTGTGTATTTCCCTTCAGAAATGGTGTTAAATCCCAGGCTCTGTGTCTTCCTACAAGCAAGACTTCTTTTCAGGTAAGGGCAGTCACTTTTCAGCTCAATCGAACTACATCGTTCAGGAAGCTAACAAGATTCCCATCTTAACTGCCATGCATTGGATGTTAGAGGACCAGTGCGTTGTATCAGTTTCAGAAGAAGAGTTGTTCTAGATATGGTCCATATGTGTAGGAAACACCATTATTTTGTTCTCAGCACACTCACGTTTCCTGCTCTCTCAGAGACTCTAAAAGCAAGAGCGTGATTCTTGCTCTAAAGCAGAGTGTGAGCAATGGATGAGAACTCTGCTGTGTGTTTCCCTTCATAAATGGAGTTAAATCCCAGGATCTGAGTCTTCCTACAAGCAAGACTTCTTTTCAGGTAAGGGCAGTTACTTTACAGCTCAAACGAACTACATCATTCATGAAGCGCACATATTTCTCGTCTAAATTGTCAAGCATTGGATGTTAGAGGACCTGTGGTTTCTTTCAGTTTCATAAGCAGAGATGAACTAGATATGGTCCGTATGTGTAGGAAACACCATTCTTTTGTTATGACCATACTCATGTTTCCTGCTGTATTAGAGATTCCAGGAAGCAAAAGCGTGCTTCTTGCTCTAAAGCAGAGTGTGATCTATATATGAGACCTCTGCTGTGTGTTTCACTTCAGAAATGGAGTTAAATCCAAGGCTCTGTGTCTTCCTACAAGCAAGACTTTGTTTCAGGTAAGGGCAGTTACTTTACAGCTCAAATGAACTACATCATTCACGAAGCTCACATGTTTCTCATCATAACTGACAAGCATTGGATGTTAGAGGACCTGTGGTTTGTTTCAGTTTCAGATGAGACTTGAACTAGATATGGGCCGTATGTGTACAAAACACTGTTCTTTTGTTCTGAGCACACTCAAGTTTCCTGCTGTATTAGAGACTCTAGAGAGCAAGAGCGTGCTTCTTGCTCTAAAGCAGGGTGTGATCCATGCATGAAAACTCTGCTGTTTGGTTCCCGTCAGAAATGGAGTTAAATCCCAGGCTCTGAGTCTTCCTACATGCAAGACTTCGTTTCAGGTAAGGGCAGTCACTTTTCAGCTCAAACGAAGTACATCGTTCACAAGGTAACATGTTTCCCATCTTAACTGCCAAGCATTGGATGTTAGAGGACCAGTTTTTTGTATCAGTTTCAGAAGCAGAGTTGGACTAGATATGGTCCGTATGTGTAGGAAACACCGTTCTTTTGTTCTCAGCACACTCACGTTTCCTGCAGTCTTAGAGAATCGAGAAAGCAAGAGCGTGCTTCTTGCTCTAAAGCAGAGTGTGAGCAATGGATGAGAACTCTGCTGTGTGTTTCACTTCAGAAATGGAGTTAAATCCCAGGCTCTGAGTCTTCCTACAAGCAAGACTTCTTTTCAGGTAAGGCAGTTACTTTCCAGCTCAAACGAACTACATCGTATACGAAGTCCTACACGCTTCTCATCTAAACTGACAAGCATTGGATGTTAGAGGACCTCTGGTTTGTTTCAGTTATAGAAGCAGAGATGAACTAGATATGGTCCTTATGTGTAGGAAAGACCGTTCTTTTGTTCTGAGCACACTCAAGTTTCCTGCTGTATTAGAGAATCTAGAAAGCAAGAGCATGCTTCTTGCTCTAATGCAGAGTGTGATCCATGGAATGAGAACTATGTTGTGTGTTTCCCCTCAGAAATGGAGTTAATTCCCAGGCTCTGTGTCTTCCTACAAGCAAGACTTCGTTTCAGGTAAGGACAGTCACTTTTCAGCTCAAACGAACTACATCATTCACGAAGCTCACCCGTTTCTCATCTTAACTGCCTAGCATCTGATGATAGAGGGCCAGTGCTTTGTATCAGTTTCAGAAGCAGAGTTGGACTAATATGGTCCGTATGTGTAGGAAACACCGTTCTTTTTTTCTCAGCACACTCACCTTACCCGCTGTATTAGAGACTCTAGAAAGCAAGAGCATGCTTCTTGCTCTAGAGCAGAGTGTGATCCATGGATGAGAACTCTGCTGTGTGTTTCCCTTCATAAATGGAGTTATATCCCAGGCTCTGTGTCTTCCTACAAGCAAGACTTCTTTTCAGGTAAGGGCATTTACTTTAAAGCTCAAACGAACTACATCGTTCACTAAGCTCACACGTTTCTCATCTTAACTGACAAGCTTTGGATGTAATAGGACCTTTGCTTTGTATCAATTTCAAGCATAGTTGAACTAGATATGGTCTGTATTTATAGGAAACACTGTTCTTTTCTTCTGAGCACACTCACGTTTCCTGCGGTATTAGAGAATCTAGAAAGAAAGAGCATGCTTCTTGCTCTAAAGCAGAGTGTGATCCATGGATGAGAACTCTGCTGTGTGTTTCACTTCAAAAATGGAGTTAAATCGCAGGCTCTGTGTCTTCCTACAAGCAAGACTGCGTTTCAAGTAAGGGCAGTCACTTTTCAGATCAAACGAACTACATCGTTCACGAAGCTCATACGTTTCCCATCTTAACTGAAAAGCATTGAATGTTAGAGTACCAGTGCTTTGTATCAGTTTCAGAAGCAGAGTTGGACTACGTATGGTCTGTATGTGTAGGAAACAACGTTCTTTTGTTCTCAGCACACTCACGTTTCCTGCTGTCTTAGAGACTCTAGAAAGCAAGAGCGTGCTTCTTGCTCTAAAGCAGAGTCTGATGAATGGATAAGACCTCTGCTGTGTGTTTCACATCAGAAATGGAGTTAAATCCCAGGCTCTGAGTCTTCCTACAAGCAAGACTTAATTTCAGGTAATGGCAGTCACTTTTCAGTTCAAACGAACTACATCATTCCGAAGCTCACCCGTTTCTCATCTTAACTGACCAGGATCTGATGATAGAGGAGCAGTGCTTTGTATCAGTTTCAGAAGCAGAGTTGGACTAGATATGGTCCGTATGTGTAGGAAACACCGTTCTTTTGTTGTCATCACACTCACGTTTCCTGCTGTCTTAGAGACTCTGGAAAGGAAGAGCTGGCTTCTTGCTCTAATGCAGAGCCTGACCAATGGATGAGAACTCTGCTGTGTGTTTCACTTCAGCAATGGAGTTAAATCCCAGGCTCTGAGTCTTCCTAAATGCAAGACTTCCTTTCAGGTGAGGGCAGTTAAATTACAGCTCAAACGAACTACATCGTTCACAAAGCAGACACGTTTCTCCTCTAAATTGACAAGCATTCGATATTAGAGGACCTGTGGTATCTTTCACTTTCTGAAGGAAAGTTCAACTAGATATGGTCCGTATGTGTAGGAATCACCGTTCTTTTGTTATGAGCACACTCATGTTTCCTGCTGTATTAGAGATTCCAGGAAGCAAGAGCTTGCGTCTTGCTCTAAAGCAGAGTGTGATCTATATATGAGAACTCTGCTGTGTGTTTCACTTCAGAAATGGAGTTAAATCCCAGGCCCTGAGTCTTCCTACAAGCAAGACTTCATTTCAGGTAAGGGCAGTTACTTTACAGCTCAAATGAACTACATCATTCACGAAGCTCACACGTTTCTCATCATAACTGACAAGCATTGGATGTTAGAGGACCTGTGGTTTGTTTCAGTTTCAGATGAGACTTGAACTAGATATGGGCCGTATGTGTATGAAAAACCGTAGTTTTGTTATCAGCACACTCAAGTTTACTGCTCTATTAGAGAATCTAGAAAGCAAGAGCGTGCTTCTTGCTCTAAAGCACAGTGTGAGCAATAGATGAGAACTCTGCTGTGTGTTTCACTTCAGAAATGGAGTTAAATCCCAAGCTCTGAATCTTCCTACAAGCAAGATTTCTTTTCAGGTAAGGGCAGTTACTTTCCAGCTGAAACGAACTACATCATTCACGAAGTCCTACACGTTTCTCATCTAAACTGACTAGCATTGGATGTTAGAGGACCTCTGGTTTGTTTCAGTTTCAGAAGCAGAGATGAAACTAGATATAGTCCGTATGTATAGGAAACACGGTTCTTTTCTTCTGAGCACACTCACATTTCCTGCTGTATTAGAGACTCTAGAAAGCAAGAGCGTGCTTCTTGCTCTAATGCAGAGTATGATCCATGGATGAGAACTGTGTTGTGTGTTTCCCTTCAGAAATGGAGTTAAATCCCAGGCTCTGAGTCTTCCTACAAGCAAGACTGCATTTCAAGTAAGGGCAGTCACTTTTCAGCTCAAACGAACTACATCATTCACGAAGCTCACCCGTTTCTCATCTTAACTGACAAGGATCTGATGATAGAGGACCAGTGCTTTTATCAGTTTCAGAAGAAGAGTTGTTCTAGATATGGTCCGTATGTGTAGGAAACACCATTATTTTGTTCTCAGCACACTCACGTTTCTTGCTCTCTTAGAGACTCTAAAAGCAAGAGCGTGATTCTTGCTCTAAAGCAGAGTGTGAGCAATGGATGAGAACTCTGCTGTGTGTTTCCCTTCATAAATAGATTTAAATCCCAGGATCTGAGTCTTCCTACAAGCAAGACTTCTTTTCAGGTAAGGGCAGTTACTTTACAGCTCAAACGAACTACATCATTCATGAAGCGCACATGTTTCTCGTCTAAATTGTCAAGCATTGGATGTTAGAGGACCTGTGGTTTCTTTCAGTTTCATAAGCAGAGATGAACTAGATATGGTCCGTATGTGTAGGAAACACCATTCTTTTGTTATGTGCATACTCATGTTTCCTGCTGTATTAGAGATTCCAGGAAGCAAAAGCGTGCTTCTTGCTCTAAAGCAGAGTGTGATCTATATATGAGACCTCTGCTGTGTGTTTCACTTCAGAAATGGAGTTATCCAAGGCTCTGTGTCTTCCTACAAGGAAGACTTTGTTTCAGGTAAGGGCAGTTACTTTACAGCTCCAATGAACTACATCATTCACGAAGCTCACATGTTTCTCATCATAACTGACAAGCATTGGATGTTAGAGGACCTGTGGTTTGTTTCAGTTTCAGATGAGACTTGAACTAGATATGGGCCGTATGTGTACGAAACACTGTTCTTTTGTTCTGAGCACACTCAAGTTTCCTGCTGTATTAGAGACTCTAGAGAGCAAGAGCATGCTTCTTGCTCTAAAGCAGAGTGTGAGCAATGGATGAGAACTCTGCTGTGTGTTTCACTTCAGAAATGGAGTTAAATCCCAGGCTCTGAGTCTTCCTACAAGCAAGACTTCTTTTCAGGTAAGGCAGTTACTTTCCAGCTCAAACGAACTACATCGTTCACGAAGTCCTACACGCTTCTCATCTAAACTGACAAGCATTGGATGTTAGAGGACCTCTGGTTTGTTTCAGTTATAGAAGCAGAGATGAACTAGATATGGTCCTTATGTGTAGCAAAGACCGTTCTTTTGTTCTGAGCACACTCAAGTTTCCTGCTGTATTAGAGAATCTAGAAAGCAAGAGCATGCTTCTTGCTCTAATGCAGAGTGTGATCCATGGATGAGAACTCTGCTGTGTGTTTCCCTTCATAAATGGAGTTATATCCCAGGCTCTGTGTCTTCCTACAAGCAAGACTTCTTTTCAGGTAAGGGCAATTACTTTAAAGCTCAAACGAACTACATTGTTCACGAAGCTAACAAGTTTCCCATCTTAACTGCCAAGCATTGGATGTTAGAGGACCAGTGCTTTGTATCAGTTTCAGAAGCAGAGTTGGACTAGATATGGTCCGTATGTGTAGGAAACACTGTTCTTTTTTTCTCAGCACACTCACGATTCCTGCTGTATTAGAGATTCTAGAAAGCAAGAGCGTGCTTCTTGGTCTTAAGCACAGTGTGATCTATATATGAGAACTCTGCTGTGTGTTTCACTTCAGAAATGGAGTTAAATCCCAGGCTCTGAGTCTTCCTACAAGCAAGATTTCGTTTCAGGTAAGGGCAGTTACTTTACAGCTCAAATGAACTACATCGTTCACGAAGCCCACATGTTTCTCATCTAAACTGACTAGCATTGGATGTTAGAGGACCTCTGGTTTGTTTCAGTTTCAGAGGCAGAGATGAACTAGATATGTTCTGTATGTGTAGGAAACACTGTTCTTTTGAACTGAGCACACTCAAGTTTCCTGCTGTATTAGAGACTCTAGAAAGCTAGAGCGTGCTTCTTGCTCTAAAGCGGAGTGTGATCAATGGATGATAACTGTGTTGTGTTTTTCACTTCAGAAATGGAGATAAATCCCAGGCTCCTTGTCTTCCTACATGCAAGACTTCGTTTCAGATAATGGCAGTTTCTTTACAGCTCAAACGAACTAAATTGTTCACGAAGCTCACAGTTTTCTCAGCTTTACTGATAAGCATTGGATGTTAGAGGATCTTTGCTTTGTATCAATTTCAACCATAGTTGAACTAGATATGGTCCGTATGTATAGGAAACACCGTTCTTTTGTTCTGAGCACACTCACGTTTCCTGCGGTATTAGACACTCTAGAAAGAAAGAGCGTGCTTCTTGCTCTAAAGCAGAGTGTGATGAATGGATGAGAACTCTGCTGTGTGTTTCACTTCAGAAATGGAGTTAAATCCCTGGCTCTGAGTCTTCCTACATGTAAGACTTCCTTTCAGGTGAGGGCAGTTAAATTACAGGTCACACGAACTACATCGTTCACGTAGCAGACACGTTTCTCGTCTAAATTGACAAGCATTTGATGTTAGAGGACCTGTGGTTTCTTTCACTTTCTGAAGCAAAGTTCAACTAGATATGGTCTGTATGTGTAGGAAACACCGTTCATTTGTTCTCAGCACACTCAATTTTCCTGCTCTCTTAGAGACTCTGGAAAGCTAGAGCGTGCTTCTTACTCTAAAGCAGAATGTGATCAATGGATGAGAACTCTGTTGTGTTTTTCACTTCAGAAATGGAGTTAAATCCCTGGCTCTGAGTCTTCCTACAAGCAATACTTCGTTTCAGGTAAGGGCAGTTACTTTACAGATCAAAGGAACTACATCGTTCACGAAGCTCACATGTTTCTCATCTTAACTGAGAAGCATTGCATGTTAGAGGACCATTGCTTTGTATCAATTTCAAGCAGCGTTGAAATAGATATGGTCCGTATGTGTAGGAAACACCGTTCTTTTCTTCTGAGCACACTCAGGTTTCCTGCTGTATTAGAGATTCTAGAAAGCAAGAGCTTTCTTCTTGCTCTAAAGCATAGTGCGATCCATGGATGAGAACTATGCTGTGTGTTTCCCTTCAGAAATGGAGTTAAATCCCAGGCTCTGTGTCTTCCTACAAGCAAGACTTCATTTCAGGTAAGGGCAGTCACTTTTCATTTCAAACGAACTACATCGTTCACAAAGATCACACGTTTCTCATCTTAACTAACAAGCATCGGATGTTAGAAGGCCAGTGCTTTGTATCAGTTTCAGAAGCAGAGTTGGACTAATATGGTCCATATGTGTAGGAAACACCGTTCTTTTGTTACGAGCACACTCAAGTTTCATGCTGTACTAGAGATTCCAGGAAGCAAGAGCGTGCTTCTTGCGCTGAAGCAGAGTGTGATCTATATATGAGAACTCTGCTGTGTGTTTCACTTCAGAAATTGAGTTAAATTGCAGGCTCTGAGTCTTCCTACAAGCAAGACTTCGTTTCAGGTAAGGGAAGTTACTTTACAGATCAAATGAACTACATTGTTCACGAAGCTCACACGTTTCTCATCATAACTGACAAGCATTGGATATTAGAGGACCTGTGGTTTGTTTCAGTTTCAGATCAGACTGGAACTAGATATGGTCCGTATGTGTACGAAACACCGTTCTTTTGTTCTGAGCACATTCAAGTTTCCTGCTGTATTAGAGACTCAAGAAATCAAGAGCGTGCTTCTTGCTCTAAAGCAGGGTGTGATCCATGCATGAAAACTCTGCGGTGTGTTTCACTTCAGAAATGGAGTTAAATCCCTGGCTCTGAGTCTTCCTACAAGCAAGACTTCGTTTCAGGTAAGGGCAGTTACTTTATATGTCAAATGAACTACATCGTTCACAAAGCTCACACGTTTCTCATCTTAACTGACAAGCATTGCATGTTAGAGTACCTTTGCTTCGTATCAATTTCAAGCAGAGTTGAACTAGATATGGTCCGTATGTATAGGAAACACTGTTCTTTTCTTCTGAGCACACTCATGTTTCCTGCTGTATTAGAGACTCTAGAAAGCAAGAGCGTGCTTCTTGCTCTAAAGCAGAGTGTGATCCATGGATGAGAACTGTTTTGTATGTTTCCCTTCAGAAATGGACTTAAATCCCAGTCTCTGTGTCTTCCTACAAGCAAGAATTTGATTCAGGTAAGGGCAGTCACTTTTCAGCTCAAACGAACTACATCATTCAAGAAGCTCACATGTTTCTCATCTTAACTGACAAGCATCGGATGTTAGAAGGCCAGTGCTTTGTATCAGTTTCAGAAGCAGAGTTGGACTAATATGTTCCGTATGTGTATGAACACCGTTCTTTTTTTCTCAGCACACTCATATTTCCTGCTGCATTAGAGACTCTGGAAAGCAAGAGCGTGTTTCTTGCTCTAAAGCAGAGTGTGATCCATGGATGAGAACTCTGCTGTGTATTTCCCTTCAGAAATGGTGTTAAATCCCAGGCTCTGTGTCTTCCTACAAGCAAGACTTCTTTTCAGGTAAGGGCAGTCACTTTTCAGCTCAATCGAACTACATCGTTCAGGAAGCTAACAAGATTCCCATCTTAACTGCCATGCATTGGATGTTAGAGGACCAGTGCGTTGTATCAGTTTCAGAAGAAGAGTTGTTCTAGATATGGTCCATATGTGTAGGAAACACCATTATTTTGTTCTCAGCACACTCACGTTTCCTGCTCTCTCAGAGACTCTAAAAGCAAGAGCGTGATTCTTGCTCTAAAGCAGAGTGTGAGCAATGGATGAGAACTCTGCTGTGTGTTTCCCTTCATAAATGGAGTTAAATCCCAGGATCTGAGTCTTCCTACAAGCAAGACTTCTTTTCAGGTAAGGGCAGTTACTTTACAGCTCAAACGAACTACATCATTCATGAAGCGCACATATTTCTCGTCTAAATTGTCAAGCATTGGATGTTAGAGGACCTGTGGTTTCTTTCAGTTTCATAAGCAGAGATGAACTAGATATGGTCCGTATGTGTAGGAAACACCATTCTTTTGTTATGACCATACTCATGTTTCCTGCTGTATTAGAGATTCCAGGAAGCAAAAGCGTGCTTCTTGCTCTAAAGCAGAGTGTGATCTATATATGAGACCTCTGCTGTGTGTTTCACTTCAGAAATGGAGTTAAATCCAAGGCTCTGTGTCTTCCTACAAGCAAGACTTTGTTTCAGGTAAGGGCAGTTACTTTACAGCTCAAATGAACTACATCATTCACGAAGCTCACATGTTTCTCATCATAACTGACAAGCATTGGATGTTAGAGGACCTGTGGTTTGTTTCAGTTTCAGATGAGACTTGAACTAGATATGGGCCGTATGTGTACAAAACACTGTTCTTTTGTTCTGAGCACACTCAAGTTTCCTGCTGTATTAGAGACTCTAGAGAGCAAGAGCGTGCTTCTTGCTCTAAAGCAGGGTGTGATCCATGCATGAAAACTCTGCTGTTTGGTTCCCGTCAGAAATGGAGTTAAATCCCAGGCTCTGAGTCTTCCTACATGCAAGACTTCGTTTCAGGTAAGGGCAGTCACTTTTCAGCTCAAACGAAGTACATCGTTCACAAGGTAACATGTTTCCCATCTTAACTGCCAAGCATTGGATGTTAGAGGACCAGTTTTTTGTATCAGTTTCAGAAGCAGAGTTGGACTAGATATGGTCCGTATGTGTAGGAAACACCGTTCTTTTGTTCTCAGCACACTCACGTTTCCTGCAGTCTTAGAGAATCGAGAAAGCAAGAGCGTGCTTCTTGCTCTAAAGCAGAGTGTGAGCAATGGATGAGAACTCTGCTGTGTGTTTCACTTCAGAAATGGAGTTAAATCCCAGGCTCTGAGTCTTCCTACAAGCAAGACTTCTTTTCAGGTAAGGCAGTTACTTTCCAGCTCAAACGAACTACATCGTATACGAAGTCCTACACGTTTCTCATCTAAACTGACAAGCATTGGATGTTAGAGGACCTCTGGTTTGTTTCAGTTATAGAAGCAGAGATGAACTAGATATGGTCCTTATGTGTAGGAAAGACCGTTCTTTTGTTCTGAGCACACTCAAGTTTCCTGCTGTATTAGAGAATCTAGAAAGCAAGAGCATGCTTCTTGCTCTAATGCAGAGTGTGATCCATGGAATGAGAACTATGTTGTGTGTTTCCCCTCAGAAATGGAGTTAATTCCCAGGCTCTGTGTCTTCCTACAAGCAAGACTTCGTTTCAGGTAAGGACAGTCACTTTTCAGCTCAAACGAACTACATCATTCACGAAGCTCACCCGTTTCTCATCTTAACTGCCTAGCATCTGATGATAGAGGGCCAGTGCTTTGTATCAGTTTCAGAAGCAGAGTTGGACTAATATGGTCCGTATGTGTAGGAAACACCGTTCTTTTTTTCTCAGCACACTCACCTTACCCGCTGTATTAGAGACTCTAGAAAGCAAGAGCATGCTTCTTGCTCTAGAGCAGAGTGTGATCCATGGATGAGAACTCTGCTGTGTGTTTCCCTTCATAAATGGAGTTATATCCCAGGCTCTGTGTCTTCCTACAAGCAAGACTTCTTTTCAGGTAAGGGCATTTACTTTAAAGCTCAAACGAACTACATCGTTCACGAAGCTAACAAGTTTCCCATCTTAACTGCCAAGCATTGGATGTTAGAGGAACAGTGATTTGTATCAGTTTCAGAAGCAGAGTTGGACTAGATATGGTCCGTAAGTGTAGGAAACACTGTTCTTTTTTTCTCAGCACACTCACGATTCCTGCTGTATTAGAGAATCTAGAAAGCAAGAGCGTGCTTCTTGGTCTTAAGCACAGTGTGATCTATATATGAGAACTCTGTTGTGTGTTTCACTACAGAAATGGAGTTAAATCTCAGGCTCTGAGTCTTCCTACAAGCAAGATTTCGTTTCAGGTAAGGGCAGTTACTTTACAGCTCAAATGAACTACATCGTTCACGAAGCTCACATGTTTCTCATCTAAACTGACTAGCATTGGATGTTAGAGGACCTCTGGTTTGTTTCAGTTTCAGAGGCAGAGATGAACTAGATATGGTCTGTATGTGTAGGAAACACCGTTCTTTTGTATTGAGCACACTCAAGTTTCCTGCTGTATTAGAGACTCTAGAAAGCTAGAGCGTGCTTCTTGCTCTAAAGCGGAGTGTGATCAATGGATGAGAACTGTTTTGTGTTTTTCACTTCAGAAATGGAGATAAATCCCAGGCTCCTTGTCTTCCTAAATGCCAGACTTCGTTTCAGATAATGGCAGTTTCTTTACAGCTCAAACGAACTAAATTGTTCACGAAGCTCACAGTTTTCTCAGCTTTACTGATAAGCATTGGATGTTAGAGGATCTTTGCTTTGTATCAATTTCAACCATAGTTGAACTAGATATGGTCCGTATGTATAGGAAACACCGTTCTTTTGTTCTGAGCACACTCACGTTTCCTGCGGTATTAGACACTCTAGAAAGAAAGAGCGTGCTTCTTGCTCTAAAGCAGAGTGTGATGAATGGATGAGAACTCTGCTGTGTGTTTCACTTCAGAAATGGAGTTAAATCCCTGGCTCTGAGTCTTCCTACATGTAAGACTTCCTTTCAGGTGAGGGCAGTTAAATTACAGGTCAAACGACCTACATCGTTCACGTAGCAGACACGTTTCTCGTCTAAATTGACAAGCATTTGATGTTAGAGGACCTGTGGTTTCCTTCACTTTCTGAAGCAAAGTTCAACTAGATATGGTCTGTATGTGTAGGAAACACCGTTCATTTGTTCTCAGCACACTCAAGTTTCCTGCTCTCTTAGAGACTCTGGAAAGCTAGAGCGTGCTTCTTACTCAAAAGCAGAATGTGATCAATGGATGAGAACTCTGTTGTGTGTTTCACTTCAGAAATGGAGTTAAATCCCTGGCTCTGAGTCTTCCTACAAGCAATACTTCGTTTCAGGTAAGGGCAGTTACTTTACAGATCAAAGGAACTACATCGTTCACGAAGCTCACATGTTTCTCATCTTAACTGAGAAGCATTGCATGTTAGAGGACCATTGCTTTGTATCAATTTCAAGCAGAGTTGAACTAGATATGGTCCGTATGTGTAGGAAACACTGTTCTTTTCTTCTGAGCACACTCAGGTTTCCTGCTGTATTAGAGATTCTAGAAAGCAAGAGCTTTCTTCTTGCTCTAAAGGAGAGTGTGATCCATGGATGAGAACTATGCTGTGTGTTTCCCTTCAGAAATGGAGTTAAATCCCAGGCTCTGTGTCTTCCTACAAGCAAGACTTCATTTCAGGTAAGGGCAGTCACTTTTCATTTCAAACGAACTACATCGTTCACAAAGATCACACGTTTCTCATCTTAACTAACAAGCATCGGATGTTAGAAGGCCAGTGCTTTGTATCAGTTTCAGAAGCAGAGTTGGACTAATATGGTCCCTATGTGTAGGAAACACCGTTCTTTTGTTACGAGCACACTCAAGTTTCATGCTGTACTAGAGATTCCATTAAGCAAGAGCGTGCTTCTTGCGCTGAAGCAGAGTGTGATCTATATATGAGTACTCTGCTGTGTGTTTCACTTCAGAAATTGAGTTAAATTGCAGGCTCTGAGTCTTCCTACAAGCAAGACTTCGTTTCAGGTAAGGGCAGTTACTTTACAGATCAAATGAACTACATTGTTCACGAAGCTCACACGTTTCTCATCATAACTGACAAGCATTGGATATTAGAGGACCTGTGGTTTGTTTCAGTTTCAGATCAGACTGGAACTAGATATGGTCCGTATGTGTACGAAACACCGTTCTTTTGTTCTGAGCACATTCAAGTTTCCTGCTGTATTAGAGACTCAAGAAATCAAGAGCGTGCTTCTTGCTCTAAAGCAGAGTGTGATCCATGCATGAAAACTCTGCGGTGTGTTTCACTTCAGAAATGGAGTTAAATCCCTGGCTCTGAGTCTTCCTACAAGCAAGACTTCGTTTCAGGTAAGGGCAGTTACTTTATATGTCAAATGAACTACATCGTTCACAACGTTCACACGTTTCTCATCTTAACTGACAAGCATTGCATGTTAGAGGTCCTTTGCTTTGTATCAATTTCAAGCAGAGTTGAACTAGATATGGTCCGTATGTATAGGAAACACTGTTCTTTTCTTCTGAGCATACTCATGTTTCCTGCTGTTTCAGAGATTCCAGGAAGCAAAAGCGTGCTTCTTGCTCTAATGCAGAGTGTGATCCATGGATGAGAACTGTGTTGTGTGTTTCCCTTCAGAAATGGAGTTAAATCCCAGGCTCTGAGTCTTCCTACAAGCAAGACTGCGTTTCAAGTAAGGGCAGTCACTTTTCAGCTCAAAGGAACTACATCATTCACGAAGCTCACCCGTTTCTCATCTTAACTGACCAGGATCTGATGATAGAGGACCAGTGCTTTTATCAGTTTCAGAAGCAGAGTTGGACTAGATATGGTCCGTATGTGTAGGAAACACCGTTCTTTTGTTGTCATCACACTCACGTTTCCTGTTGTCTTAGAGACTCTGGAAAGCAAGAGCTTGCTTCTTGCTCTAATGCAGAGTGTGACCAATGGATGAGAACTCTGCTGTGTGTTTCACTTCAGCAATGGAGTTAAATCCCAGGCTCTGAGTCTTCCTACATGCAAGACTTCCTTTCAGGTGAGGGCAGTTAAATTACAGCTAAAACGAACTACATCGTTCACAAAGCAGACACGTTTCTCCTCTAAATTGACAAGCATTGGATATTAGAGGTCCTGTGGTTTCTTTCACTTTCTGAAGCAAAGTTCAACTAGATATGGTCCGTATGTGTAGGAATCACCGTTCTTTTGTTATGAGCACACTCATGTTTCCTGCTGTATTAGAGATTCCAGGAAGCAAGAGCTTGTGTCTTGCTCTAAAGCAGAGTGTGATCTATACATGAGAAATCTGCTGTGTGTTTCACTTCAGAAATGGAGTTAAATCCCTGGCTCTGAGTCTTCCTACAAGCAAGACTTCGTTTCAGGTAAGGGCAGTTACTTTATATGTCAAATGAACTACATCGTTCACAAAGCTCACACGTTTCTCATCTTAACTGACAAGCATTGCATGTTAGAGGACCTTAGCTTTGTATCAATTTCAAGCAGAGTTGAACTAGATATGGTCCGTATGTATAGGAAACACTGTTCTTTTCTTCTGAGCACACTCATGTTTCCTGCTGTATTAGAGACTCTAGAAAGCAAGAGCGTGCTTCTTGCTCTAAAGCAGAGTGTGATCCATGGATGAGAACTGTTTTGTATGTTTCCCTTCAGAAATGGACTTAAATCCCAGTCTCTGTGTCTTCCTACAAGCAAGAATTTGATTCAGGTAAGGGCAGTCACTTTTCAGCTCAAACGAACTACATCATTCAAGAAGCTCACATGTTTCTCATCTTAACTGACAAGCATCGGATGTTAGAAAGCCAGTGATTCGTATCAGTTTCAGAAGCAGAGTTGGACTAATATGTTCCGTATGTGTATGAACACCGTTCTTTTTTTCTCAGCACACTCATATTTCCTGCTGTATTAGAGACTCTGGAAAGCAAGAGCGTGTTTCTTGCTCTAAAGCAGAGTGTGATCCATGGATGAGAACTCTGCTGTGTATTTCCCTTCAGAAATGGAGTTAAATCCCAGGCTCTGTGTCTTCCTACAAGCAAGACTTCTTTTCAGGTAAGGGCAGTCACTTTTCAGCTCAATCAAACTACATCGTTCAGGAAGCTAACAAGTTTCCCATCTTAACTGCCATACATTGGATGTTAGAGGACCAGTGCTTTGTATCAGTTTCAGAACAAGAGTTGTTCTAGATATGGTCCGTATGTGTAGGAAACACCATTATTTTGTTCTCAGCACACTCACGTTTCCTGTTCTCTTAGAGACTCTAAAAGCAAGAGCGTGATTCTTGCTCTAAAGCAGAGTGTGAGCAATGGATGAGAACTCTGCTGTGTGTTTCCCTTCATAAATTGAGTTAAATCCCAGGATCTGAGTCTTCCTACAAGCAAGACTTCTTTTCAGGTAAGGGCAGTTACTTTACAGCTCAAACGAACTACATCATTCATGAAGCGCACATGTTTCTCGTCTAAATTGTCAAGCATTGGATGTTAGAGGACCTGTGGTTTCTTTCAGTTTCATAAGCAGAGATGAACTAGATATGGTCCGTATGTGTAGGAAACACCATTCTTTTGTTATGACCATACTCATGTTTCCTGCTGTATTAGAGATTCCAGGAAGCAAAAGCGTGCTTCTTGCTCTAAAGCAGAGTGTGATCTATATATGAGACCTCTGCTGTGTGTTTCACTTCAGAAATGGAGTTAAATCCAAGGCTCTGTGTCTTCCTACAAGCAAGACTTTGTTTCAGGTAAGGGCAGTTACTTTACAGCTCAAATGAACTACATCATTCACGAAGCTCACATGTTTCTCATCATAACTGACAAGCATTGGATGTTAGAGGACCTGTGGTTTGTTTCAGTTTCAGATGAGACTTGAACTAGATATGGGCCGTATGTGTACGAAACACTGTTCTTTTGTTCTGAGCACACTCAAGTTTCCTGCTGTATTAGAGACTCTAGAGAGCAAGAGCGTGCTTCTTGCTCTAAAGCAGGGTGTGATCCATGCATGAAAACTCTGCTGTTTGGTTCCCGTCAGAAATGGAGTTAAATCCCAGGCTCTGAGTCTTCCTACATGCAAGACATCGTTTCAGGTAAGGGCAGTCACTTTTCAGCTCAAACGAAGTACATCGTTCACAAGGTAACATGTTTCCCATCTTAACTGCCAAGCATTGGATGTTAGAGGACCAGTGCTTTGTATCAGTTTCAGAAGCAGAGTTGGAGTAGATATGGTAGGAAACACCGTTCTTTTGTTCTCAGCACACTCACGTTTCCTGCAGTCTTAGAGAATCGAGAAAGCAAGAGCGTGCTTCTTGCTCTAAAGCAGAGTGTGAGCAATGGATGAGAACTCTGCTGTGTGTTTCACTTCAGAAATGGAGTTAAATCCCAGGCTCTGAGTCTTCCTACAAGCAAGACTTCTTTTCAGGTAAGGCAGTTACTTTCCAGCTCAAACGAACTACATCATTCACGAAGTCCTACACGCTTCTCATCTAAACTGACAAGCATTGGATGTTAGAGGACCTCTGGCTTGTTTCAGTTATAGAAGAAGAGATGAACTAGATATGGTCATTATGTGTAGGAAAGACCGTTCTTTTGTTCTGAGCACACTCAAGTTTCCTGCTGTATTAGAGAATCTAGAAAGCAAGAGCATGCTTCTTGCTCTAATGCAGAGTGTGATCCATGGAATGAGAACTGTGTTGTGTGTTTCCCCTCAGAAATGGAGTTAAATCCCAGGCTCTGTGTCTTCCTACAAGCAAGACTTCGTTTCAGGTAAGGACAGTCACTTTTCAGCTCAAACGAACTACATCATTCACGAAGCTCACCCGTTTCTCATCTTAACTGCCCAGCATCTGATGATAGAGGGCCGGTGCTTTGTATCAGTTTCAGAAGCAGAGTTGGACTAATATGGTCTGTATGTGTAGGAAACACCGTTCATTTTTCTCAGCACACTCACGTTTCCTGTGGTATTAGAGATTCTAGAAAGCAAGAGCATGCTTTTTGCTCTAAAGCAGAGTGTGATCCATGGCTGAGAACTCCGCTGTGTGTTTCCTTTCAGAAATGGAGTTAAATTCCAGTCTCTGTGTCATCCTACAAGCAAGAATTCGTTTCAAGTAAGGGCAGTCACTTTTCAGTTCAAACGAAATACATTGTTCACAAAGCTCACACGTTTCCCATCTTAACTGCCAAGCATTGGATGTTTGAGGACCTTTGCTTTGTATCAGTTTCAGAAGCAGAGTTGGACTAATATGGTCCGTATGTGTAGGAAACACCGTTCATTTTTCTCAGCACACTCACCTTTCCTGCTGTATTAGAGACTCTAGAAAGCAAGAGCATGCTTCTTGCTCTAAAGCAGAGTGTGATCCATGGATGAGAACTCTGCTGTGTGTTTCCCTTCATAAATGGAGTTATATCCCAGGCTCTGTGTCTTCCTACAAGCAAGACTTCTTTTCAGGTAAGGGCAATTACTTTAAAGCTCAAACGAACTACATCGTTCACGAAGCTAACAAGTTTCCCATCTTAACTGCCAAGCATTGGATGTTAGAGGACCAGTGCTTTGTATCAGTTTCAGAAGCAGAGTTGGACTAGATATGGTCCGTATGTGTAGGAAACACTGTTCTTTTTTTCTCAGCACACTCACGATTCCTGCTGTATTAGAGAATCTAGAAAGCAAGAGCGTGCTTCTTTGTCTTAAGCACAGTGTGATCTATATATGAGAACTCTGCTGTGTGTTTCACTTCAGAAATGGAGTTAAATCCCTGGCTCTGAGTCTTCCTACATGTAAGACTTCCTTTCAGGTGAGGGCAGTTAAATTACAGGTCAAACGACCTACATCGTTCACGTAGCAGACACGTTTCTCGTCTAAATTGACAAGCATTTGATGTTAGAGGACCTGTGGTTTCCTTCACTTTCTGAAGCAAAGTTCAACTAGATATGGTCTGTATGTGTAGGAAACACCGTTCATTTGTTCTCAGCACACTCAAGTTTCCTGCTCTCTTAGAGACTCTGGAAAGCTAGAGCGTGCTTCTTACTCAAAAGCAGAATGTGATCAATGGATGAGAACTCTGTTGTGTGTTTCACTTCAGAAATGGAGTTAAATCCCTGGCTCTGAGTCTTCCTACAAGCAATACTTCGTTTCAGGTAAGGGCAGTTACTTTACAGATCAAAGGAACTACATCGTTCACGAAGCTCACATGTTTCTCATCTTAACTGAGAAGCATTGCATGTTAGAGGACCATTGCTTTGTATCAATTTCAAGCAGAGTTGAACTAGATATGGTCCGTATGTGTAGGAAACACCGTTCTTTTCTTCTGAGCACACTCAGGTTTTCTGCTGTATTAGAGATTCTAGAAAGCAAGAGCTTTCTTCTTGCTCTAAAGCATAGTGCGATCCATGGATGAGAACTATGCTGTGTGTTTCCCTTCAGAAATGGAGTTAAATCCCAGGCTCTGTGTCTTCCTACAAGCAAGACTTCATTTCAGGTAAGGGCAGTCACTTTTCATTTCAAACGAACTACATCGTTCACAAAGATCACACGTTTCTCATCTTAACTAACAAGCATCGGATGTTAGAAGGCCAGTGCTTTGTATCAGTTTCAGAATCAGAGTTGGACTAATATGGTCCGTATGTGTAGGAAACACCGTTCTTTCGTTACGAGCACACTCAATTTTCATGCTGTACTAGAGATTCCAGGAAGCAAGAGCGTGCTTCTTGCGCTGAAGCAGAGTGTGATCTATATATGAGAACTCTGCTGTGTGTTTCACTTCAGAAATTGAGTTAAATTGCAGGCTCTGAGTCTTCCTACAAGCAAGACTTCGTTTCAGGTAAGGGAAGTTACTTTACAGATCAAATGAACTACATTGTTCACGAAGCTCACACGTTTCTCATCATAACTGACAAGCATTGGATATTAGAGGACCTGTGGTTCGTTTCAGTTTCAGATCAGACTGGAACTAGATATGGTCCGTATGTGTACGAAACACCGTTCTTTTGTTCTGAGCACATTCAAGTTTCCTGCTGTATTAGAGACTCAAGAAATCAACAGCGTGCTTCTTGCTCTAAAGCAGAGTGTGATCCATGCATGAAAACTCTGCGGTGTGTTTCACTTCAGAAATGGAGTTAAATCCCTGGCTCTGAGTCTTCCTACAAGCAAGACTTCGTTTCAGGTAAGGGCAGTTACTTTATATGTCAAATGAACTACATCGTTCACAAAGCTCACACGTTTCTCATCTTAACTGACAAGCATTGCATGTTAGAGGACCTTAGCTTTGTATCAATTTCAAGCAGAGTTCAACTAGATATGGTCCGTATGTATAGGAAACACTGTTCTTTTCTTCTGAGCACACTCATGTTTCCTGCTGTATTAGAGACTCTAGAAAGCAAGAGCGTGCTTCTTGCTCTAAAGCAGAGTGTGATCCATGGATGAGAACTGTTTTGTATGTTTCCCTTCAGAAATGGACTTAAATCCCAGTCTCTGTGTCTTCCTACAAGCAAGAATTTGATTCAGGTAAGGGCAGTCACTTTTCAGCTCAAACGAACTACATCATTCAAGAAGCTCACATGTTTCTCATCTTAACTGACAAGCATCGGATGTTAGAAAGCCAGTGATTCGTATCAGTTTCAGAAGCAGAGTTGGACTAATATGTTCCGTATGTGTATGAACACCGTTCTTTTTTTCTCAGCACACTCATATTTCCTGCTGTATTAGAGACTCTGGAAAGCAAGAGCGTGTTTCTTGCTCTAAAGCAGAGTGTGATCCATGGATGAGAACTCTGCTGTGTATTTCCCTTCAGAAATGGAGTTAAATCCCAGGCTCTGTGTCTTCCTACAAGCAAGACTTCTTTTCAGGTAAGGGCAGTCACTTTTCAGCTCAATCAAACTACATCGTTCAGGAAGCTAACAAGTTTCCCATCTTAACTGCCATACATTGGATGTTAGAGGACCAGTGCTTTGTATCAGTTTCAGAACAAGAGTTGTTCTAGATATGGTCCGTATGTGTAGGAAACACCATTATTTTGTTCTCAGCACACTCACGTTTCCTGTTCTCTTAGAGACTCTAAAAGCAAGAGCGTGATTCTTGCTCTAAAGCAGAGTGTGAGCAATGGATGAGAACTCTGCTGTGTGTTTCCCTTCATAAATTGAGTTAAATCCCAGGATCTGAGTCTTCCTACAAGCAAGACTTCTTTTCAGGTAAGGGCAGTTACTTTACAGCTCAAACGAACTACATCATTCATGAAGCGCACATGTTTCTCGTCTAAATTGTCAAGCATTGGATGTTAGAGGACCTGTGGTTTCTTTCAGTTTCATAAGCAGAGATGAACTAGATATGGTCCGTATGTGTAGGAAACACCATTCTTTTGTTATGACCATACTCATGTTTCCTGCTGTATTAGAGATTCCAGGAAGCAAAAGCGTGCTTCTTGCTCTAAAGCAGAGTGTGATCTATATATGAGACCTCTGCTGTGTGTTTCACTTCAGAAATGGAGTTAAATCCAAGGCTCTGTGTCTTCCTACAAGCAAGACTTTGTTTCAGGTAAGGGCAGTTACTTTACAGCTCAAATGAACTACATCATTCACGAAGCTCACATGTTTCTCATCATAACTGACAAGCATTGGATGTTAGAGGACCTGTGGTTTGTTTCAGTTTCAGATGAGACTTGAACTAGATATGGGCCGTATGTGTACGAAACACTGTTCTTTTGTTCTGAGCACACTCAAGTTTCCTGCTGTATTAGAGACTCTAGAGAGCAAGAGCGTGCTTCTTGCTCTAAAGCAGGGTGTGATCCATGCATGAAAACTCTGCTGTTTGGTTCCCGTCAGAAATGGAGTTAAATCCCAGGCTCTGAGTCTTCCTACATGCAAGACATCGTTTCAGGTAAGGGCAGTCACTTTTCAGCTCAAACGAAGTACATCGTTCACAAGGTAACATGTTTCCCATCTTAACTGCCAAGCATTGGATGTTAGAGGACCAGTGCTTTGTATCAGTTTCAGAAGCAGAGTTGGAGTAGATATGGTAGGAAACACCGTTCTTTTGTTCTCAGCACACTCACGTTTCCTGCCGTCTTAGAGAATCGAGAAAGCAAGAGCGTGCTTCTTGCTCTAAAGCAGAGTGTGAGCAATGGATGAGAACTCTGCTGTGTGTTTCACTTCAGAAATGGAGTTAAATCCCAGGCTCTGAGTCTTCCTACAAGCAAGACTTCTTTTCAGGTAAGGCAGTTACTTTCCAGCTCAAACGAACTACATCGTTCACGAAGTCCTACACGCTTCTCATCTAAACTGACAAGCATTGGATGTTAGAGGACCTCTGGCTTGTTTCAGTTATAGAAGAAGAGATGAACTAGATATGGTCCTTATGTGTAGGAAAGACCGTTCTTTTGTTCTGAGCACACTCAAGTTTCCTGCTGTATTAGAGAATCTAGAAAGCAAGAGCATGCTTCTTGCTCTAATGCAGAGTGTGATCCATGGAATGAGAACTGTGTTGTGTGTTTCCCCTCAGAAATGGAGTTAAATCCCAGGCTCTGTGTCTTCCTACAAGCAAGACTTCGTTTCAGGTAAGGACAGTCACTTTTCAGCTCAAACGAACTACATCATTCACGAAGCTCACCCGTTTCTCATCTTAACTGCCCAGCATCTGATGATAGAGGGCCGGTGCTTTGTATCAGTTTCAGAAGCAGAGTTGGACTAATATGGTCTGTATGTGTAGGAAACACCGTTCATTTTTCTCAGCACACTCACGTTTCCTGTGGTATTAGAGATTCTAGAAAGCAAGAGCATGCTTTTTGCTCTAAAGCAGAGTGTGATCCATGGCTGAGAACTCCGCTGTGTGTTTCCTTTCAGAAATGGAGTTAAATTCCAGTCTCTGTGTCATCCTACAAGCAAGAATTCGTTTCAAGTAAGGGCAGTCACTTTTCAGTTCAAACGAAATACATTGTTCACAAAGCTCACACGTTTCCCATCTTAACTGCCAAGCATTGGATGTTTGAGGACCTTTGCTTTGTATCAGTTTCAGAAGCAGAGTTGGACTAATATGGTCCGTATGTGTAGGAAACACCGTTCATTTTTCTCAGCACACTCACCTTTCCTGCTGTATTAGAGACTCTAGAAAGCAAGAGCATGCTTCTTGCTCTAAAGCAGAGTGTGATCCATGGATGAGAACTCTGCTGTGTGTTTCCCTTCATAAATGGAGTTATATCCCAGGCTCTGTGTCTTCCTACAAGCAAGACTTCTTTTCAGGTAAGGGCAATTACTTTAAAGCTCAAACGAACTACATCGTTCACGAAGCTAACAAGTTTCCCATCTTAACTGCCAAGCATTGGATGTTAGAGGACCAGTGCTTTGTATCAGTTTCAGAAGCAGAGTTGGACTAGATATGGTCCGTATGTGTAGGAAACACTGTTCTTTTTTTCTCAGCACACTCACGATTCCTGCTGTATTAGAGAATCTAGAAAGCAAGAGCGTGCTTCTTTGTCTTAAGCACAGTGTGATCTATATATGAGAACTCTGCTGTGTGTTTCACTTCAGAAATGGAGTTAAATCCCTGGCTCTGAGTCTTCCTACATGTAAGACTTCCTTTCAGGTGAGGGCAGTTAAATTACAGGTCAAACGACCTACATCGTTCACGTAGCAGACACGTTTCTCGTCTAAATTGACAAGCATTTGATGTTAGAGGACCTGTGGTTTCCTTCACTTTCTGAAGCAAAGTTCAACTAGATATGGTCTGTATGTGTAGGAAACACCGTTCATTTGTTCTCAGCACACTCAAGTTTCCTGCTCTCTTAGAGACTCTGGAAAGCTAGAGCGTGCTTCTTACTCAAAAGCAGAATGTGATCAATGGATGAGAACTCTGTTGTGTGTTTCACTTCAGAAATGGAGTTAAATCCCTGGCTCTGAGTCTTCCTACAAGCAATACTTCGTTTCAGGTAAGGGCAGTTACTTTACAGATCAAAGGAACTACATCGTTCACGAAGCTCACATGTTTCTCATCTTAACTGAGAAGCATTGCATGTTAGAGGACCATTGCTTTGTATCAATTTCAAGCAGAGTTGAACTAGATATGGTCCGTATGTGTAGGAAACACCGTTCTTTTCTTCTGAGCACACTCAGGTTTTCTGCTGTATTAGAGATTCTAGAAAGCAAGAGCTTTCTTCTTGCTCTAAAGCATAGTGCGATCCATGGATGAGAACTATGCTGTGTGTTTCCCTTCAGAAATGGAGTTAAATCCCAGGCTCTGTGTCTTCCTACAAGCAAGACTTCATTTCAGGTAAGGGCAGTCACTTTTCATTTCAAACGAACTACATCGTTCACAAAGATCACACGTTTCTCATCTTAACTAACAAGCATCGGATGTTAGAAGGCCAGTGCTTTGTATCAGTTTCAGAATCAGAGTTGGACTAATATGGTCCGTATGTGTAGGAAACACCGTTCTTTCGTTACGAGCACACTCAATTTTCATGCTGTACTAGAGATTCCAGGAAGCAAGAGCGTGCTTCTTGCGCTGAAGCAGAGTGTGATCTATATATGAGAACTCTGCTGTGTGTTTCACTTCAGAAATTGAGTTAAATTGCAGGCTCTGAGTCTTCCTACAAGCAAGACTTCGTTTCAGGTAAGGGAAGTTACTTTACAGATCAAATGAACTACATTGTTCACGAAGCTCACACGTTTCTCATCATAACTGACAAGCATTGGATATTAGAGGACCTGTGGTTCGTTTCAGTTTCAGATCAGACTGGAACTAGATATGGTCCGTATGTGTACGAAACACCGTTCTTTTGTTCTGAGCACATTCAAGTTTCCTGCTGTATTAGAGACTCAAGAAATCAACAGCGTGCTTCTTGCTCTAAAGCAGAGTGTGATCCATGCATGAAAACTCTGCGGTGTGTTTCACTTCAGAAATGGAGTTAAATCCCTGGCTCTGAGTCTTCCTACAAGCAAGACTTCGTTTCAGGTAAGGGCAGTTACTTTATATGTCAAATGAACTACATCGTTCACAAAGCTCACACGTTTCTCATCTTAACTGACAAGCATTGCATGTTAGAGGACCTTAGCTTTGTATCAATTTCAAGCAGAGTTGAACTAGATATGGTCCGTATGTATAGGAAACACTGTTCTTTTCTTCTGAGCACACTCATGTTTCCTGCTGTATTAGAGACTCTAGAAAGCAAGAGCGTGCTTCTTGCTCTAAAGCAGAGTGTGATCCATGGATGAGAACTGTTTTGTATGTTTCCCTTCAGAAATGGACTTAAATCCCAGTCTCTGTGTCTTCCTACAAGCAAGAATTTGATTCAGGTAAGGGCAGTCACTTTTCAGCTCAAACGAACTACATCATTCAAGAAGCTCACATGTTTCTCATCTTAACTGACAAGCATCGGATGTTAGAAAGCCAGTGATTCGTATCAGTTTCAGAAGCAGAGTTGGACTAATATGTTCCGTATGTGTATGAACACCGTTCTTTTTTTCTCAGCACACTCATATTTCCTGCTGTATTAGAGACTCTGGAAAGCAAGAGCGTGTTTCTTGCTCTAAAGCAGAGTGTGATCCATGGATGAGAACTCTGCTGTGTATTTCCCTTCAGAAATGGAGTTAAATCCCAGGCTCTGTGTCTTCCTACAAGCAAGACTTCTTTTCAGGTAAGGGCAGTCACTTTTCAGCTCAATCAAACTACATCGTTCAGGAAGCTAACAAGTTTCCCATCTTAACTGCCATACATTGGATGTTAGAGGACCAGTGCTTTGTATCAGTTTCAGAACAAGAGTTGTTCTAGATATGGTCCGTATGTGTAGGAAACACCATTATTTTGTTCTCAGCACACTCACGTTTCCTGTTCTCTTAGAGACTCTAAAAGCAAGAGCGTGATTCTTGCTCTAAAGCAGAGTGTGAGCAATGGATGAGAACTCTGCTGTGTGTTTCCCTTCATAAATTGAGTTAAATCCCAGGATCTGAGTCTTCCTACAAGCAAGACTTCTTTTCAGGTAAGGGCAGTTACTTTACAGCTCAAACGAACTACATCATTCATGAAGCGCACATATTTCTCGTCTAAATTGTCAAGCATTGGATGTTAGAGGACCTGTGGTTTCTTTCAGTTTCATAAGCAGAGATGAACTAGATATGGTCCGTATGTGTAGGAAACACCATTCTTTTGTTATGACCATACTCATGTTTCCTGCTGTATTAGAGATTCCAGGAAGCAAAAGCGTGCTTCTTGCTCTAAAGCAGAGTGTGATCTATATATGAGACCTCTGCTGTGTGTTTCACTTCAGAAATGGAGTTAAATCCAAGGCTCTGTGTCTTCCTACAAGCAAGACTTTGTTTCAGGTAAGGGCAGTTACTTTACAGCTCAAATGAACTACATCATTCACGAAGCTCACATGTTTCTCATCATAACTGACAAGCATTGGATGTTAGAGGACCTGTGGTTTGTTTCAGTTTCAGATGAGACTTGAACTAGATATGGGCCGTATGTGTACGAAACACTGTTCTTTTGTTCTGAGCACACTCAAGTTTCCTGCTGTATTAGAGACTCTAGAGAGCAAGAGCGTGCTTCTTGCTCTAAAGCAGGGTGTGATCCATGCATGAAAACTCTGCTGTTTGGTTCCCGTCAGAAATGGAGTTAAATCCCAGGCTCTGAGTCTTCCTACATGCAAGACATCGTTTCAGGTAAGGGCAGTCACTTTTCAGCTCAAACGAAGTACATCGTTCACAAGGTAACATGTTTCCCATCTTAACTGCCAAGCATTGGATGTTAGAGGACCAGTGCTTTGTATCAGTTTCAGAAGCAGAGTTGGAGTAGATATGGTAGGAAACACCGTTCTTTTGTTCTCAGCACACTCACGTTTCCTGCCGTCTTAGAGAATCGAGAAAGCAAGAGCGTGCTTCTTGCTCTAAAGCAGAGTGTGAGCAATGGATGAGAACTCTGCTGTGTGTTTCACTTCAGAAATGGAGTTAAATCCCAGGCTCTGAGTCTTCCTACAAGCAAGACTTCTTTTCAGGTAAGGCAGTTACTTTCCAGCTCAAACGAACTACATCGTTCACGAAGTCCTACACGCTTCTCATCTAAACTGACAAGCATTGGATGTTAGAGGACCTCTGGCTTGTTTCAGTTATAGAAGAAGAGATGAACTAGATATGGTCCTTATGTGTAGGAAAGACCGTTCTTTTGTTCTGAGCACACTCAAGTTTCCTGCTGTATTAGAGAATCTAGAAAGCAAGAGCATGCTTCTTGCTCTAATGCAGAGTGTGATCCATGGAATGAGAACTGTGTTGTGTGTTTCCCCTCAGAAATGGAGTTAAATCCCAGGCTCTGTGTCTTCCTACAAGCAAGACTTCGTTTCAGGTAAGGACAGTCACTTTTCAGCTCAAACGAACTACATCATTCACGAAGCTCACCCGTTTCTCATCTTAACTGCCCAGCATCTGATGATAGAGGGCCGGTGCTTTGTATCAGTTTCAGAAGCAGAGTTGGACTAATATGGTCTGTATGTGTAGGAAACACCGTTCATTTTTCTCAGCACACTCACGTTTCCTGTGGTATTAGAGATTCTAGAAAGCAAGAGCATGCTTTTTGCTCTAAAGCAGAGTGTGATCCATGGCTGAGAACTCCGCTGTGTGTTTCCTTTCAGAAATGGAGTTAAATTCCAGTCTCTGTGTCATCCTACAAGCAAGAATTCGTTTCAAGTAAGGGCAGTCACTTTTCAGTTCAAACGAAATACATTGTTCACAAAGCTCACACGTTTCCCATCTTAACTGCCAAGCATTGGATGTTTGAGGACCTTTGCTTTGTATCAGTTTCAGAAGCAGAGTTGGACTAATATGGTCCGTATGTGTAGGAAACACCGTTCATTTTTCTCAGCACACTCACCTTTCCTGCTGTATTAGAGACTCTAGAAAGCAAGAGCATGCTTCTTGCTCTAAAGCAGAGTGTGATCCATGGATGAGAACTCTGCTGTGTGTTTCCCTTCATAAATGGAGTTATATCCCAGGCTCTGTGTCTTCCTACAAGCAAGACTTCTTTTCAGGTAAGGGCAATTACTTTAAAGCTCAAACGAACTACATCGTTCACGAAGCTAACAAGTTTCCCATCTTAACTGCCAAGCATTGGATGTTAGAGGACCAGTGCTTTGTATCAGTTTCAGAAGCAGAGTTGGACTAGATATGGTCCGTATGTGTAGGAAACACTGTTCTTTTTTTCTCAGCACACTCACGATTCCTGCTGTATTAGAGAATCTAGAAAGCAAGAGCGTGCTTCTTTGTCTTAAGCACAGTGTGATCTATATATGAGAACTCTGCTGTGTGTTTCACTTCAGAAATGGAGTTAAATCCCTGGCTCTGAGTCTTCCTACATGTAAGACTTCCTTTCAGGTGAGGGCAGTTAAATTACAGGTCAAACGACCTACATCGTTCACGTAGCAGACACGTTTCTCGTCTAAATTGACAAGCATTTGATGTTAGAGGACCTGTGGTTTCCTTCACTTTCTGAAGCAAAGTTCAACTAGATATGGTCTGTATGTGTAGGAAACACCGTTCATTTGTTCTCAGCACACTCAAGTTTCCTGCTCTCTTAGAGACTCTGGAAAGCTAGAGCGTGCTTCTTACTCAAAAGCAGAATGTGATCAATGGATGAGAACTCTGTTGTGTGTTTCACTTCAGAAATGGAGTTAAATCCCTGGCTCTGAGTCTTCCTACAAGCAATACTTCGTTTCAGGTAAGGGCAGTTACTTTACAGATCAAAGGAACTACATCGTTCACGAAGCTCACATGTTTCTCATCTTAACTGAGAAGCATTGCATGTTAGAGGACCATTGCTTTGTATCAATTTCAAGCAGAGTTGAACTAGATATGGTCCGTATGTGTAGGAAACACCGTTCTTTTCTTCTGAGCACACTCAGGTTTTCTGCTGTATTAGAGATTCTAGAAAGCAAGAGCTTTCTTCTTGCTCTAAAGCATAGTGCGATCCATGGATGAGAACTATGCTGTGTGTTTCCCTTCAGAAATGGAGTTAAATCCCAGGCTCTGTGTCTTCCTACAAGCAAGACTTCATTTCAGGTAAGGGCAGTCACTTTTCATTTCAAACGAACTACATCGTTCACAAAGATCACACGTTTCTCATCTTAACTAACAAGCATCGGATGTTAGAAGGCCAGTGCTTTGTATCAGTTTCAGAATCAGAGTTGGACTAATATGGTCCGTATGTGTAGGAAACACCGTTCTTTCGTTACGAGCACACTCAATTTTCATGCTGTACTAGAGATTCCAGGAAGCAAGAGCGTGCTTCTTGCGCTGAAGCAGAGTGTGATCTATATATGAGAACTCTGCTGTGTGTTTCACTTCAGAAATTGAGTTAAATTGCAGGCTCTGAGTCTTCCTACAAGCAAGACTTCGTTTCAGGTAAGGGAAGTTACTTTACAGATCAAATGAACTACATTGTTCACGAAGCTCACACGTTTCTCATCATAACTGACAAGCATTGGATATTAGAGGACCTGTGGTTCGTTTCAGTTTCAGATCAGACTGGAACTAGATATGGTCCGTATGTGTACGAAACACCGTTCTTTTGTTCTGAGCACATTCAAGTTTCCTGCTGTATTAGAGACTCAAGAAATCAACAGCGTGCTTCTTGCTCTAAAGCAGAGTGTGATCCATGCATGAAAACTCTGCGGTGTGTTTCACTTCAGAAATGGAGTTAAATCCCTGGCTCTGAGTCTTCCTACAAGCAAGACTTCGTTTCAGGTAAGGGCAGTTACTTTATATGTCAAATGAACTACATCGTTCACAAAGCTCACACGTTTCTCATCTTAACTGACAAGCATTGCATGTTAGAGGACCTTTGCTTTGTATCAATTTCAAGCAGAGTTGAACTAGATACGGTCCGTATGTATAGGAAACACTGTTCTTTTCTTCTGAGCACACTCATGTTTCCTGCTGTATTAGAGACTCTAGAAAGCAAGAGCGTGCTTCTTGCTCTAAAGCAGAGTGTGATCCATGGATGAGAACTGTTTTGTATGTTTCCCTTCAGAAATGGACTTAAATCCCAGTCTCTGTGTCTTCCTACAAGCAAGAATTTGATTCAGGTAAGGGCAGTCACTTTTTAGCTCAAACGAACTACATCATTCAAGAAGCTCACATGTTTCTCATCTTAACTGACAAGCATCGGAAGTTGGAAGGCCAGTGCTTCGTATCAGTTTCAGAAGCAGAGTTGGACTAATATGTTCCGTATGTGTATGAACACCGTTCTTTTTTTCTCAGCACACTCATATTTCCTGCTGTATTAGAGACTCTGGAAAGCAAGAGCGTGTTTCTTGCTCTAAAGCAGAGTGTGATCCATGGATGAGATCTCTGCTGTGTATTTCCCTTCAGAAATGGAGTTAAATCCCAGGCTCTGTGTCTTCCTACAAGCAAGACTTCTTTTCAGGTAAGGGCAGTCACTTTTCAGCTCAATCGAACTACATCGTTCAGGAAGCTAACAAGTTTCCCATCTTAAATGCCATGCATTGGATGTTAGAGGACCAGTGCTTTGTATCAGTTTCAGAAGAAGAGTTGTTCTAGATATGGTCCGTATGTGTAGGAAACACCATTATTTTGTTCTCAGCACACTCACGTTTCCTGCTCTCTTAGAGACTCTAAAAGCAAGAGCGTGATTCTTGCTCTAAAGCAGAGTGTGAGCAATGGATGAGAACTCTGCTGTGTGTTTCCCTTCATAAATTGAGTTAAATCCCAGGATCTGAGTCTTCCTACAAGCAAGACTTCTTTTCAGGTAAGGGCAGTTAATTTACAGCTCAAACGAACTACATCATTCATGAAGCGCACATGTTTCTCGTCTAAATTGTCAAGCATTGGATGTTAGAGGACCTGTGGTTTCTTTCAGTTTCATAAGCAGAGATGAACTAGATATGGTCCGTATGTGTAGGAAACACCATTCTTTTGTTATGAGCATACTCATGTTTCCTGCTGTATTAGAGATTCCAGGAAGCAAAAGCGTGCTTCTTGCTCTAAAGCAGAGTGTGATCTATATATGAGACCTCTGCTGTGTGTTTCACTTCAGAAATGGAGTTAAATCCAAGGCTCTGTGTCTTCCTACAAGCAAGACTTTGTTTCAGGTAAGGGCAGTTACTTTACAGCTCAAATGAACTACATCATTCACGAAGCTCACATGTTTCTCATCATAACTGACAAGCATTGGATGTTAGAGGACCTGTGGTTTGTTTCAGTTTCAGATGAGACTTGAACTAGATATGGGCCGTATGTGTACGAAACACTGTTCTTTTGTTCTGAGCACACTCAAGTTTCCCGCTGTATTAGAGACTCTAGAGAGCAAGAGCATGCTTCTTGCTCTAAAGCAGGGTGTTTTCCATGCATGAAAACTCTGCTGTGTGGTTCCCGTCAGAAATGGAGTTAAATCCCAGGCTCTGAGTCTTCCTACATGCAAGAATTCGTTTCAGGTAAGGGCAGTCACTTTTCAGCTCAAACGAAGTACATCGTTCACAAGGTAACATGTTTCCCATCTTAACTGCCAAGCATTGGATGTTAGAGGACCAGTGCTTTGTATCAGTTTCAGAAGCAGAGTTGGACTAATATGGTCCGTATGTGTCGGAAACACTGTTCTTTTTTTCTCAGCACACTCACCATTCCCGCTGTATTAGAGACTCTAGAAAGCAAGAGCATGCTTCTTGCTCTAAAGCAGAGTGTGATCCATGGATGAGAACTCTGCTGTGTGTTTAACTTCATAAATGGAGTTATATCCCAGGCTCTGAGTCTTCCTACATGCAAGACTTCGTTTCAGGTAAGGGCAGTCACTTTTCAGCTCAAACGAAGTACATCGTTCACAAGGTAACATGTTTCCCATCTTAACTGCCAAGCATTGGATGTTAGAGGACCAGTGCTTTGTATCAGTTTCAGAAGCAGAGTTGGACTAGATATGGTCCGTATGTGTAGGAAACACCGTTCTTTTGTTCTCAGCACACTCACGTTTCCTGCAGTCTTAGAGAATCTAGAAAGCAAGAGCATGCTTCTTGCTCTAAAGCAGAGTGTGAGCAATGGATGAGAACTCTGCTGTGTGTTTCACTTCAGAAATGGAGTTAAATCCCAGGCTCTGAGTCTTCCTACAAGCAAGACTTCTTTTAAGGTAAGGCAGTTACTTTCCAGCTCAAACGAACTACATCGTTCACGAAGTCCTACACGCTTCTCATCTAAACTGACAAGCATTGGATGTTATAGGTCCTCTGGTTTGTTTCAGTTATAGAAGCAGAGATGAACTAGATATGGTCCTTATGTGTAGGAAAGACCGTTCTTTTGTTCTGAGCACAGTCAAGTTTCCTGCTGTATTAGAGAATCTAGAAAGCAAGAGCATGCTTCTTGCTCTAATGCAGAGTGTGATCCATGGAATGAGAACTGTGTTGTGTGTTTCCCCTCAGAAATGGAGTTAAATCCCAGGCTCTGTGTCTTCCTACAAGCAAGACTTCGTTTCAGGTAAGGACAGTCACTTTTCAGCTCAAACGAACTACATCATTCACGAAGCTCACCCGTTTCTCATCTTAACTGCCCAGCATCTGATGATAGAGGGCCGGTGCTTTGTATCAGTTTCAGAAGCAGAGTTGGACTAATATGGTCCGTATGTGTAGGAAACACCGTTCTTTTTTTCTCAGCACACTCACCTTTCCCGCTGTATTAGAGACTCTAGAAAGCAAGAGCATGCTTCTTGCTCTAAAGCAGAGTGTGATCCATGGATGAGAACTCTGCTGTGTGTTTCCCTTCATAAATGGAGTTATATCCCAGGCTCTGTGTCTTCCTACAAGCAAGACTTCTTTTCAGGTAAGGGCAATTACTTTAAAGCTCAAAAGAACTACATCGTTCACGAAGCTAACAAGTTTTCCATCTTAACTGCCAAGCATTGGATGTTAGAGGACCAGTGCTTTGTATCAGTTTCAGAAGCAGAGTTGGACTAGATATGGTCCGTATGTGTAGGAAACACTGTTCTTTTTTTCTCAGCACACTCACGATTCCTGCTCTATTAGAGAATCTAGAAAGCAAGAGCGTGCTTCTTGGTCTTAAGCACAGTGTGATCTATATATGAGAACTCTGCTGTGTGTTTCACTTCAGAAATGGAGTTAAATCCCAGGCTCTGAGTCTTCCTACAAGCAAGATTTCGTTTCAGGTAAGGGCAGTTACTTTAGAGCTCAAACGAACTACATCGTTCACGAAGCTCACACGTTTCTCATCTTAACTGACAAGCATTGAATGTTAGAGGACCAGTGCTTTGTATCAGTTTCAGAAGCAGAGTTGGACTAGATATGATCCGTATTTGTAGGAAACACCGTTCATTTGGTCTCAGCACACTCAAGTTTCCTGCTGTATTAGAGACTCTAGAAAGCTAGAGCGTGCTTCTTGCTCTAAAGCAGAGTGTGATCAATGGATGAGAACTCTGTTGTGTGTTTCACTTCAGAAATGGAGATAAATCCCAGGCCCCTTGTCTTCCTACATGCAAGACTTCGTTTCAGGTAATGGCAGTTTCTTTACAGCTCAAACGAACTAAATTGTTCACGAAGCTCACACTTTTTTCAGCTTTACTGATAAGCATTGGATGTTAGAGGATCTTTGGTTTGCATCAATTTCAACCATAGTTGAACTAGATATGGTCTGTATGTATAGGAAACACCGTTCTTTTGTTCTGAGCACACTCACGTTTCCTGCGGTATTAGACACTCTAGAAAGCAAGGGCGTGATTCTTGTTCTAAAGCAGAGTGTGATGAATGGATGAGAACTCTGCTGTGTGTTTCACTTCAGAAATGGAGTTAAATCCCTGGCTCTGAGTCTTCCTACATGTAAGACTTCCTTTCAGGTGAGGGCAGTTAAATTACAGGTCACACGAACTATATCGTTCACGTAGCAGACACGTTTCTCTTCTAAATTGACAAGGATTTGATGTTAGAGGACCTGTGGTTTCTTTCACTTTCTGAAGCAAAGTTCAACTAGATATGGTCCGTATGTGTAGGAAACACCATTCATTTGTTCTCAGCACAATCAAGTTTCCTGCTCTCTTAGAGACTCTGGAAAGCTAGAGCGTGCTTCTTACTCTAAAGCAGAATGTGATCAATGGATGAGAACTCTGTTGTGTGTTTCACTTCAGAAATGGAGTTAAATCCCTGGCTCTGAGTCTTCCTACAAGCAATACTTCGTTTCAGATAAGGGCAGTTACTTTACAGATCAAAGGAACTACATCGTTCACGAAGCTCACATGTTTCTCATCTTAACTGAGAAGCATTGCATGTTAGAGGACCTTTGCTTTGTATCAATTTCAAGCAGAGTTGAACTAGATATCGTCCGTATGTATAGGAAACACCGTTCTTTTCTTCTGAGCACAGTCACGTTTCCTGCTCTATTAGAGACTAGAGAAAGCAAGAGCGTGGTTCTTGCTCTAAAGGAGAGTTTGATCCATGGATGAGAACTGTGTTGTGTGTTTCCCTTCAGAAATGGAGTTAAATCCCAGGCTCTGTGTCTTCCTACAAGCAAGACTTCATTTCAGGTAAGGGCAGTCACTTTTCAGTTCAAATGAACTACATCGTTCACAAAGCTCACACGTTTCTCATCTTAACTGACAAGCATCAGATGTTAGGAGGCCAGTGCTTTGTATCAGTTTCAGAAGCAGAGTTGGACTAATATGGTCCGTATGTGTAGGAAACACCGTTCTTTTGTTACGAGCACACTCAAGTTTCCTGCTGTACTAGAGATTCCAGGAAGCAAGAGCATGCTTCTTGTTCTAAAGCAGAGTGCGATCTATATATGAGAACTCTGCTGTGTGTTTCACTTCAGAAATTGAGTTAAATTCCAGGCTCTGAGTCTTCCTACAAGCAAGACTTCGTTTCAGGTAAGGGCATTTACTTTACAGCTCAAATGAACTACATTGTTCACGAAGCTCACACGTTTCTCATCATAACTGACAAGCATTGGATATTAGAGGACCTGTGGTTTGTTTCAGTTTCAGATCAGACTGGAACTAGATATGGTCCGTATGTGTACGAAACACCGTTCTTTGTTTCTGAGCACACTCAAGTTTCCTGCTGTATTAGAGAATCTAGAAGCAAGAGCGCGCTTCTTGCTCTAAAGCAGAGTGTGATCCATGGCTGAGAACTCCGCTGTGTGTTTCCTTTCAGAAATGGAGTTAAATCCCAGTCTCTGTGTCCTCCTACAAGTAAGACTTCGTTTCAAGTAAGGGTAGTCACTTTTCAATTCAAACGAAATACATTGTTCACGAATCTCACACGTTTCCCATCTTAACTGCCAAGCATTGGATGTTTGAGGACCTTTGCTTTGTATCAATTTCAAGCAGAGTTGAACTAGATATGGTCTGTATGTATAGGAAACACCGTTCTTTTCTTCTGAGCACACTCACATTTCCTGCTGTATTAGAGACTCTAGAAAGCAAGAGCATGCTTCTTGCTCTAAAGCAGAGTGTGATCCATGGCTGAGAACTCCGCTGTGTGTTTCCTTTCAGAAATGGAGTTAAATCCCAGTCTCTGTGTCCTCCTACAAGTAAGACTTCGTTTCAAGTAAGGGCAGTCACTTTTCAGTTCAAACGAAATACATTGTTCACGAATCTCACACGTTTCCCATCTTAACTGCCAAGCATTGGATGTTTGAGGACCTTTGCTTTGTATCAATTTCAAGCAGAGTTGGACTAGATATGGTCCGTATGTGTAGGAAACACTGTTCTTTTTTCTCAGCACACTCACGATTCCTGCTGTATTAGAGAATCTAGAAAGCAAGAGCGTGCTTCTTGGTCTTAAGCACAGTGTGATCTATATATGAGAACTCTGCTGTGTGTTTCACTTCAGAAATGGAGTTAAATACCAGGCTCTGAGTCTTCCTACAAGCAAGATTTCGTTTCAGGTAAGGGCAGTTACTTTAGAGCTCAAACGAACTACATCGTTCACGAAGCTCACACGTTTCTCATCTTAACTGACAAGCATTGAATGTTAGAGGACCAGTGCTTTGTATCAGTTTCAGAAGCAGAGTTGGACTAGATATGATCCGTATTTGTAGGAAACACCGTTCATTTGGTCTCAGCACACTCAAGTTTCCTGCTCTCTTAGAGACTCTGGAAAGCTAGAGCGTGCTTCTTACTCTAAAGCAGAATGTGATCAATGGATGAGAACTCTGTTGTGTGTTTCACTTCAGAAATGGAGTTAAATCCCTGGCTCTGAGTCTTCCTACAAGCAATACTTCGTTTCAGGTAATGGCAGTTACTTTACAGATCAAAGGAACTACATCGTTCACGAAGCTCACATGTTTCTCATCTTAACTGAGAAGCATTGCATGTTAGAGGACCTTTGCTTTGTATCAATTTCAAGCAGAGTTGAACTAGATATGGTCCGTATGTATAGGAAACACCCTTCTTTTCTTCTGAGCACACTCAAGTTTCCTGCTGTATTAGAGATTCTAGAAAGCAAGAGCTTTCTTCTTGCTCTAAAGCATAGTGCGATCCATGGTTGAGAACTATGCTGTCTGTTTCCCTTCAGAAATGGAGTTAAATCCCAGGCTCTGTGTCTTCCTACAAGCAAGACTTCATTTCAGGTAAGGGCAGTCACTTTTCAGTTCAAACGAACTACATCGTTCACAAAGCTCACACGTTTCTCATCTTAACTGACAAGCATCGGATGTTAGAAGGCCAGTGCTTTGTATCAGTTTCAGAAGCAGAGTTGGACTAATACGGTCCATATGTGTAGGAAACACCGTTCTTTCGTTACGAGCACACTCAAGTTTCCTGCTGTACTAGAGATTCCAGGAAGCAAGAGCGCGCTTCTTGCTCTAAAGCAGGGTGTGATCTATATATGAGAACTCTGCTGTGTGTTTCACTTCAGAAATTGAGTTAAATTGCAGGCTCTGAGTCTTCAACAAGCAAGACTTCGTTTCAGGTAAGGGCAGTTACTTTTCAGATCAAATGAACTACATTGTTCACTAAGCTCACACGTTTCTCATCATAACTGACAAACATTAGATATTAGAGTACTTGTGGTTTGTTTCAGTTTCAGATCAGACTTGAACTAGATATGGTCCGTATGTGTACGAAACACCGCTCTTTTGTTCTGAGCACACTCAAGTTTCCTGCTGTATTAGAGACTCAAGAAATCAAGAGCGTGCTTCTTGCTCTAAAGCAGAGTGTTATCCATGCACGAAAACTCTTTGGTGTGTTTCACTTCAGAAATGGAGTTAAATCCCTGGCTCTGAGTCTTCCTACAAGCAAGACTTCGTTTCAGGTAAGGGCAGTTACTTTATATGTCAAATGAACTACATCGTTCACAAAGCTCACACGTTTGTCATCTTAACTGACAAGCATTGCATGTTAGAGGACCTTTGCTTTGTATCAATTTCAAGCAGAGTTGAACTAGATATGGTCCGTATGTATAGGAAACACTGTTCTTTTCTTCTGAGCACACTCATGTTTCCTGCTGTATTAGAGACTCTAGAAAGCAAGAGCGTGCTTCTTGCTCTAAAGCAGAGTGTGATCAATGGATGAGAACTGTTTTGTGTGTTTCCCTTCAGAAATGGAGTTAAATCCCAGGCTCTGTGTCTTCCTACAAGCAAGAATTTGATTCAGGTAAGGGCAGTCACTTTTCAGCTCTAACGAACTACATCATTCAAGAAGCTCACACGTTTCTCATCTTAACTGACAAGCATCGGATGTTAGAAGGCCAGTGCTTTGTATCAGTTTCAGAAGCAGAGTTGGACTAATATGTTCCGTATGTGTATGAACACCGTTCTTTTTTTCTCAGCACACTCACATTTCCTGCTGTATTAGAGACTCTGGAAAGCAAGAGCGTGTTTCTTGCTCTAAAGCAGAGTGTGATCCATGGATGAGAACTCTGCTGTGTGTTTCCCTTCAGAAATGAAGTTAAATCCCAGGCTCTGTGTCTTCCTACAAGCAAGACTTCGTTTCAGGTAAGGGCAGTCACTTTTCAGCTCAATCGAACTACATAGTTCACGAAGCTAACAAGTTTTCCATCTTAACTGCCATGCATTGGATGTTAGAGGACCAGTGCTTTGTATCAGTTTCAGAAGAGGAGTTGTTCTAGATATGGTCCATATGTGTAGGAAACACCGTTATTTTGTTCTCAGCACACTCACGTTTCCTGTTCTCTTAGAGACTCTAAAAGCAAGAGCGTGATTCTTGCTCTAAAGCAGATTGTGAGCAATGGATGAGAACTCTGCTGTGTGTTTCACTTCATAAATGGAGTTAAATCCCAGGATCTGAGTCTTCCTACAAGCAAGACTTCTTTTCAGGTAAGGGCAGTTACTTTACAGCTCAAACGAACTACATCATTCATAAAGCGCACATGTTTCTCGTCTAAATTGACAAGCATTGGATGTTAGAGGACCTGTGGTTTCTTTCAGTTTCATAAGCAGAGATGATCTAGATATGGTCCGTATGTGTAGGAAACACCATTCTTTTGTTATGACCATACTCATGTTTCCTGCTGTATTAGAGATTCCAGGAAGCAAAAGCGTGCTTCTTGCTCTAAAGCAGAGTGTGATCTATATATGAGACCTCTGCTGTGTGTTTCACTTCAGAAATGGAGTTAAATCCAAGGCTTTGTGTCTTCCTACAAGCAAGACTTTGTTTCAGGTAAGGGCAGTTACTTTACAGCTCAAATGAACTACATCGTTCACGAAGCTCACACCTTTCTCATCATAACTGACAAGCATTGGATGTTAGAGGACCTGTGGTTTGTTTCAGTTTCAGATGAGACTTGAAATAGATATGGGCCCTATGTTTATGAAACACCGTTCTTTTGTTCTGAGCACACTCAAGTTTCCTGCTGTATTAGAGACTCTAGAGAGCAAGAGCGTGCTTCTTCCTCTAAAGCAGGGTGTGATCCATGCATGAAAACTCTGCTGTGTGTTTCCCTTCAGAAATGGAGTTTAATTCCAGGCTATGTGTCTTCCTAAAAGCAAGACTTCGTTTCAAGTAAGGGCAGTCACTTTTCAGCTCAAACGAACTACATCGTTCACTCAGCTCACACGTTTCTCATCTTAACTGAGAAGCATTGAATGTTAGAGAACCAGTGCTTCCTATCAGATTCAGAAGCAGAGTTGGACTAGATATGATCCGTATTTGTAGGAAACAACGTTCATTTGGTCTCAGCACACTCAAGTTTTCTGCTGTCTTAGAGACTCTAGAAAGCTGGAGCGTGCTTCTTGCTCTAAAGCAGAGTGTGATCAATGGATGACAACTCTGCTGTGTGTTTCACATCAGAAATGGAATTAAAGTCCAGGCTCTGTGTCTTCCTAAATGCAAGACTTCGTTTCAAGTAAGGGCAGGCACTTTTCAGCTCAAATGAACTACATCGTTCACTCAGCTCACACGTTTCTCATCTTAACCGGCAAGCATTGAATGTTAGAGAACCAGTGCTTTCTATCAGATTCAGAAGCAGAGTTGGACTAGATATGGTCCGTATGTGTAGGAAACACCGTTCATTTGTTCTCAGCACACTCAAGTTTCCTGCTCTCTTAGAGACACTGGAAAGCTAGATCGTGCTTCTTACTCTAAAGCATAATGTGATCAATGGATGAGAACTCTGTTGTGTGTTTCACTTCAGAAATGGAGTTAAATGCCTGGCTCTGAGTCTTCCTACATGCAAGACTTCATTTCAGGTGAGGGCAGTTAAATTACAGCTCACACGAACTACATCGTTCACGAAGCACACACGATTCTTGTCTAAATTGACAAGCATTTGATGTTAGAAGACCTGTGGTTTCTTTCACTTTCTGAAGCAAAGTTCAACTAGATATGGTCCATATGTGTAGGAAACATCGTTCTTTTGTTATGAGCACACTCTGGCTTCCCGCTGTATTAGAGATTCCAGGAAGCAAGAGCGTGCTTCTTGCTCTAAAGCAGAGTGTGATCTATATATGAGAACTCTGCTGTGTGTTTCACTTCAGAAATGGAGTTAAATCCCTGGTTCTGAGTCTTCCTACAAGCAAGACTTCGTTTCAGGTAATGGCAGTTACTTTACAGCTCAAATGATCTACATCGTTCACAAAGCTCACAAGTTTCTCATCTTAACTGAGAAGCATTGCATGTTAGAGGACCTCTGCTTTGCATCAATTTCAAGCAGAGTTGAACTAGATATGGTCCGTATGTATAGGAAACACCGTTCTTTTCTTCTGAGCACACTCACGTTTCCTGCTGTATTAGAGACTAGAGAAAGCAAGAGCGTGCTTCTTGCTCTAAAGGAGAGTTTGATCCATGGATGAGAACTGTGTTGTGTGTTTCCCTTCAGAAATGGAGTTAAATCCCAGGCTCTGTGTCTTCCTACAAGCAAGACTTCATTTCAGGTAAGGGCAGTCACTTTTCAGTTCAAATGAATTACATCGTTCACAAAGCTCACACGTTTCTCATCTTAACTGACAAGCATCAGATGTTAGAAGGCCAGTGCTTTGTATCAGTTTCAGAAGCAGAGTTGGACTAATATGGTCCGTATGTGTAGGAAACACCGTTCTTTTGTTGGAGCACACTCAAGTTTCCTGCTGTACTAGAGATTCCAGGAAGCAAGAGCATGCTTCTTGTTCTAAAGCAGAGTGCGATCTATATATGAGAACTCTGCTGTGTGTTTCACTTCAGAAATTGAGTTAAATTCCAGGCTCTGAGTCTTCCTACAAGCAAGACTTCGTTTCAGGTAAGGGCATTTACTTTACAGCTCAAATGAACTACATTGTTCACGAAGCTCACACGTTTCTCATCATAACTGACAAGCATTGGATATTAGAGGACCTGTGGTTTGTTTCAGTTTCAGATCAGACTTGAACTAGATATGGTCTGTATGTGTACGAAACACCGTTCTTTTTTTCTGAGCACACTCAAGTTTCCTGCTGTATTAGAGAATCTAGAAGCAAGAGCGCGCTTCTTGCTCTAAAGCAGAGTGTGAGCAATGGATGAGAACTCTGCTGTGTGTTTCACTTCAGAAATGGAGTTAAATCCCAGGCTCTGAGTCTTCCTACAAGCAAGACTTCTTTTCAGGTAAGGCAGTTACTTTCCAGCTCAAACGAACTACATCGTTCACGAAGTCCTACACGCTTCTCATCTAAACTGACAAGCATTGGATGTTAGAGGACCTCTGGTTTGTTTCAGTTATAGAAGCAGAGATGAACTAGATATGGTCCTTATGTGTAGGAAAGACCGTTCTTTTGTTCTGAGCACACTCAAGTTTCCTGCTGTATTAGAGAATCTAGAAAGCAAGAGCATGCTTCTTGCTCTAATGCAGAGTGTGATCCATGGAATGAGAACTGTGTTGTGTGTTTCCCCTCAGAAATGGAGTTAAATCCCAGGCTCTGTGTCTTCCTACAAGCAAGACTTCGTTTCAGGTAAGGACAGTCACTTTTCAGCTCAAACGAACTACATCATTCACGAAGCTCACCCGTTTCTCATCTTAACTGCCCAGCATCTGATGATAGAGGGCCGGTGCTTTGTATCAGTTTCAGAAGCAGAGTTGGACTAATATGGTCCGTATGTGTAGGAAACACCGGTCATTTTTCTCAGCACACTCACCTTTCCCGCTGTATTAGAGACTCTAGAAAGCAAGAGCATGCTTCTTGCTCTAAAGCAGAGTGTGATCCATGGATGAGAACTCTGCTGTGTGTTTCCCTTCATAAATGGAGTTATATCCCAGGCTCTGTGTCTTCCTACAAGCAAGACTTCTTTTCAGGTAAGGGCAATTACTTTAAAGCTCAAAAGAACTACATCGTTCACGAAGCTAACAAGTTTTCCATCTTAACTGCCAAGCATTGGATGTTAGAGGACCAGTGCTTTGTATCAGTTTCAGAAGCAGAGTTGGACTAGATATGGTCCGTATGTGTAGGAAACACTGTTCATTTTTTCTCAGCACACTCACGATTCCTGCTCTATTAGAGAATCTAGAAAGCAAGAGCGTGCTTCTTGGTCTTAAGCACAGTGTGATCTATATATGAGAACTCTGCTGTGTGTTTCACTTCAGAAATGGAGTTAAATCCCAGGCTCTGAGTCTTCCTACAAGCAAGATTTCGTTTCAGGTAAGGGCAGTTACTTTAGAGCTCAAACGAACTACATCGTTCACGAAGCTCACACGTTTCTCATCTTAACTGACAAGCATTGAATGTTAGAGGACCAGTGCTTTGTATCAGTTTCAGAAGCAGAGTTGGACTAGATATGATCCGTATTTGTAGGAAACACCGTTCATTTGGTCTCAGCACACTCAAGTTTCCTGCTGTATTAGAGACTCTAGAAAGCTAGAGCGTGCTTCTTGCTCTAAAGCAGAGTGTGATCAATGGATGAGAACTCTGTTGTGTGTTTCACTTCAGAAATGGAGATAAATCCCAGGCCCCTTGTCTTCCTACATGCAAGACTTCGTTTCAGGTAATGGCAGTTTCTTTACAGCTCAAACGAACTAAATTGTTCACGAAGCTCACACTTTTTTCAGCTTTACTGATAAGCATTGGATGTTAGAGGATCTTTGGTTTGCATCAATTTCAACCATAGTTGAACTAGATATGGTCTGTATGTATAGGAAACACCGTTCTTTTGTTCTGAGCACACTCACGTTTCCTGCGGTATTAGACACTCTAGAAAGCAAGGGCGTGATTCTTGTTCTAAAGCAGAGTGTGATGAATGGATGAGAACTCTGCTGTGTGTTTCACTTCAGAAATGGAGTTAAATCCCTGGCTCTGAGTCTTCCTACATGTAAGACTTCCTTTCAGGTGAGGGCAGTTAAATTACAGGTCACACGAACTACATCGTTCACGTAGCAGACACGTTTCTCTTCTAAATTGACAAGGATTTGATGTTAGAGGACCTGTGGTTTCTTTCACTTTCTGAAGCAAAGTTCAACTAGATATGGTCCGTATGTGTAGGAAACACCATTCATTTGTTCTCAGCACAATCAAGTTTCCTGCTCTCTTAGAGACTCTGGAAAGCTAGAGCGTGCTTCTTACTCTAAAGCAGAATGTGATCAATGGATGAGAACTCTGTTGTGTGTTTCACTTCAGAAATGGAGTTAAATCCCTGGCTCTGAGTCTTCCTACAAGCAATACTTCGTTTCAGATAAGGGCAGTTACTTTACAGATCAAAGGAACTACATCGTTCACGAAGCTCACATGTTTCTCATCTTAACTGAGAAGCATTGCATGTTAGAGGACCTTTGCTTTGTATCAATTTCAAGCAGAGTTGAACTAGATATCGTCCGTATGTATAGGAAACACCGTTCTTTTCTTCTGAGCACAGTCACGTTTCCTGCTCTATTAGAGACTAGAGAAAGCAAGAGCGTGGTTCTTGCTCTAAAGGAGAGTTTGATCCATGGATGAGAACTGTGTTGTGTGTTTCCCTTCAGAAATGGAGTTAAATCCCAGGCTCTGTGTCTTCCTACAAGCAAGACTTCATTTCAGGTAAGGGCAGTCACTTTTCAGTTCAAATGAACTACATCGTTCACAAAGCTCACACGTTTCTCATCTTAACTGACAAGCATCAGATGTTAGGAGGCCAGTGCTTTGTATCAGTTTCAGAAGCAGAGTTGGACTAATATGGTCCGTATGTGTAGGAAACACCGTTCTTTTGTTACGAGCACACTCAAGTTTCCTGCTGTACTAGAGATTCCAGGAAGCAAGAGCATGCTTCTTGTTCTAAAGCAGAGTGCGATCTATATATGAGAACTCTGCTGTGTGTTTCACTTCAGAAATTGAGTTAAATTCCAGGCTCTGAGTCTTCCTACAAGCAAGACTTCGTTTCAGGTAAGGGCATTTACTTTACAGCTCAAATGAACTACATTGTTCACGAAGCTCACACGTTTCTCATCATAACTGACAAGCATTGGATATTAGAGGACCTGTGGTTTGTTTCAGTTTCAGATCAGACTTGAACTAGATATGGTCTGTATGTGTACGAAACACCGTTCTTTTTTTCTGAGCACACTCAAGTTTCCTGCTGTATTAGAGAATCTAGAAGCAAGAGCGCGCTTCTTGCTCTAAAGCAGAGTGTGAGCAATGGATGAGAACTCTGCTGTGTGTTTCACTTCAGAAATGGAGTTAAATCCCAGGCTCTGAGTCTTCCTACAAGCAAGACTTCTTTTCAGGTAAGGCAGTTACTTTCCAGCTCAAACGAACTACATCGTTCACGAAGTCCTACACGCTTCTCATCTAAACTGACAAGCATTGGATGTTAGAGGACCTCTGGTTTGTTTCAGTTATAGAAGCAGAGATGAACTAGATATGGTCCTTATGTGTAGGAAAGACCGTTCTTTTGTTCTGAGCACACTCAAGTTTCCTGCTGTATTAGAGAATCTAGAAAGCAAGAGCATGCTTCTTGCTCTAATGCAGAGTGTGATCCATGGAATGAGAACTGTGTTGTGTGTTTCCCCTCAGAAATGGAGTTAAATCCCAGGCTCTGTGTCTTCCTACAAGCAAGACTTCGTTTCAGGTAAGGACAGTCACTTTTCAGCTCAAACGAACTACATCATTCACGAAGCTCACCCGTTTCTCATCTTAACTGCCCAGCATCTGATGATAGAGGGCCGGTGCTTTGTATCAGTTTCAGAAGCAGAGTTGGACTAATATGGTCCGTATGTGTAGGAAACACCGGTCATTTTTCTCAGCACACTCACCTTTCCCGCTGTATTAGAGACTCTAGAAAGCAAGAGCATGCTTCTTGCTCTAAAGCAGAGTGTGATCCATGGATGAGAACTCTGCTGTGTGTTTCCCTTCATAAATGGAGTTATATCCCAGGCTCTGTGTCTTCCTACAAGCAAGACTTCTTTTCAGGTAAGGGCAATTACTTTAAAGCTCAAAAGAACTACATCGTTCACGAAGCTAACAAGTTTTCCATCTTAACTGCCAAGCATTGGATGTTAGAGGACCAGTGCTTTGTATCAGTTTCAGAAGCAGAGTTGGACTAGATATGGTCCGTATGTGTAGGAAACACTGTTCATTTTTTCTCAGCACACTCACGATTCCTGCTCTATTAGAGAATCTAGAAAGCAAGAGCGTGCTTCTTGGTCTTAAGCACAGTGTGATCTATATATGAGAACTCTGCTGTGTGTTTCACTTCAGAAATGGAGTTAAATCCCAGGCTCTGAGTCTTCCTACAAGCAAGATTTCGTTTCAGGTAAGGGCAGTTACTTTAGAGCTCAAACGAACTACATCGTTCACGAAGCTCACACGTTTCTCATCTTAACTGACAAGCATTGAATGTTAGAGGACCAGTGCTTTGTATCAGTTTCAGAAGCAGAGTTGGACTAGATATGATCCGTATTTGTAGGAAACACCGTTCATTTGGTCTCAGCACACTCAAGTTTCCTGCTGTATTAGAGACTCTAGAAAGCTAGAGCGTGCTTCTTGCTCTAAAGCAGAGTGTGATCAATGGATGAGAACTCTGTTGTGTGTTTCACTTCAGAAATGGAGATAAATCCCAGGCCCCTTGTCTTCCTACATGCAAGACTTCGTTTCAGGTAATGGCAGTTTCTTTACAGCTCAAACGAACTAAATTGTTCACGAAGCTCACACTTTTTTCAGCTTTACTGATAAGCATTGGATGTTAGAGGATCTTTGGTTTGCATCAATTTCAACCATAGTTGAACTAGATATGGTCTGTATGTATAGGAAACACCGTTCTTTTGTTCTGAGCACACTCACGTTTCCTGCGGTATTAGACACTCTAGAAAGCAAGGGCGTGATTCTTGTTCTAAAGCAGAGTGTGATGAATGGATGAGAACTCTGCTGTGTGTTTCACTTCAGAAATGGAGTTAAATCCCTGGCTCTGAGTCTTCCTACATGTAAGACTTCCTTTCAGGTGAGGGCAGTTAAATTACAGGTCACACGAACTACATCGTTCACGTAGCAGACACGTTTCTCTTCTAAATTGACAAGGATTTGATGTTAGAGGACCTGTGGTTTCTTTCACTTTCTGAAGCAAAGTTCAACTAGATATGGTCCGTATGTGTAGGAAACACCATTCATTTGTTCTCAGCACAATCAAGTTTCCTGCTCTCTTAGAGACTCTGGAAAGCTAGAGCGTGCTTCTTACTCTAAAGCAGAATGTGATCAATGGATGAGAACTCTGTTGTGTGTTTCACTTCAGAAATGGAGTTAAATCCCTGGCTCTGAGTCTTCCTACAAGCAATACTTCGTTTCAGATAAGGGCAGTTACTTTACAGATCAAAGGAACTACATCGTTCACGAAGCTCACATGTTTCTCATCTTAACTGAGAAGCATTGCATGTTAGAGGACCTTTGCTTTGTATCAATTTCAAGCAGAGTTGAACTAGATATCGTCCGTATGTATAGGAAACACCGTTCTTTTCTTCTGAGCACAGTCACGTTTCCTGCTCTATTAGAGACTAGAGAAAGCAAGAGCGTGGTTCTTGCTCTAAAGGAGAGTTTGATCCATGGATGAGAACTGTGTTGTGTGTTTCCCTTCAGAAATGGAGTTAAATCCCAGGCTCTGTGTCTTCCTACAAGCAAGACTTCATTTCAGGTAAGGGCAGTCACTTTTCAGTTCAAATGAACTACATCGTTCACAAAGCTCACACGTTTCTCATCTTAACTGACAAGCATCAGATGTTAGGAGGCCAGTGCTTTGTATCAGTTTCAGAAGCAGAGTTGGACTAATATGGTCCGTATGTGTAGGAAACACCGTTCTTTTGTTACGAGCACACTCAAGTTTCCTGCTGTACTAGAGATTCCAGGAAGCAAGAGCATGCTTCTTGTTCTAAAGCAGAGTGCGATCTATATATGAGAACTCTGCTGTGTGTTTCAGTTCAGAAATTGAGTTAAATTCCAGGCTCTGAGTCTTCCTACAAGCAAGACTTCGTTTCAGGTAAGGGCATTTACTTTACAGCTCAAATGAACTACATTGTTCACGAAGCTCACACGTTTCTCATCATAACTGACAAGCATTGGATATTAGAGGACCTGTGGTTTGTTTCAGTTTCAGATCAGACTGGAACTAGATATGGTCCGTATGTGTACGAAACACCGTTCTTTGTTTCTGAGCACACTCAAGTTTCCTGCTGTATTAGAGAATCTAGAAGCAAGAGCGCGCTTCTTGCTCTAAAGCAGAGTGTGATCCATGGCTGAGAACTCCGCTGTGTGTTTCCTTTCAGAAATGGAGTTAAATCCCAGTCTCTGTGTCCTCCTACAAGTAAGACTTCGTTTCAAGTAAGGGCAGTCACTTTTCAATTCAAACGAAATACATTGTTCACGAATCTCACACGTTTCCCATCTTAACTGCCAAGCATTGGATGTTTGAGGACCTTTGCTTTGTATCAATTTCAAGCAGAGTTGAACTAGATATGGTCTGTATGTATAGGAAACACCGTTCTTTTCTTCTGAGCACACTCACATTTCCTGCTGTATTAGAGACTCTAGAAAGCAAGAGCATGCTTCTTGCTCTAAAGCAGAGTGTGATCCATGGCTGAGAACTCCGCTGTGTGTTTCCTTTCAGAAATGGAGTTAAATCCCAGTCTCTGTGTCCTCCTACAAGTAAGACTTCGTTTCAAGTAAGGGCAGTCACTTTTCAGTTCAAACGAAATACATTGTTCACGAATCTCACACGTTTCCCATCTTAACTGCCAAGCATTGGATGTTTGAGGACCTTTGCTTTGTATCAATTTCAAGCAGAGTTGGACTAGATATGGTCCGTATGTGTAGGAAACACTGTTCTTTTTTCTCAGCACACTCACGATTCCTGCTGTATTAGAGAATCTAGAAAGCAAGAGCGTGCTTCTTGGTCTTAAGCACAGTGTGATCTATATATGAGAACTCTGCTGTGTGTTTCACTTCAGAAATGGAGTTAAATACCAGGCTCTGAGTCTTCCTACAAGCAAGATTTCGTTTCAGGTAAGGGCAGTTACTTTAGAGCTCAAACGAACTACATCGTTCACGAAGCTCACACGTTTCTCATCTTAACTGACAAGCATTGAATGTTAGAGGACCAGTGCTTTGTATCAGTTTCAGAAGCAGAGTTGGACTAGATATGATCCGTATTTGTAGGAAACACCGTTCATTTGGTCTCAGCACACTCAAGTTTCCTGCTCTCTTAGAGACTCTGGAAAGCTAGAGCGTGCTTCTTACTCTAAAGCAGAATGTGATCAATGGATGAGAACTCTGTTGTGTGTTTCACTTCAGAAATGGAGTTAAATCCCTGGCTCTGAGTCTTCCTACAAGCAATACTTCGTTTCAGGTAATGGCAGTTACTTTACAGATCAAAGGAACTACATCGTTCACGAAGCTCACATGTTTCTCATCTTAACTGAGAAGCATTGCATGTTAGAGGACCTTTGCTTTGTATCAATTTCAAGCAGAGTTGAACTAGATATGGTCCGTATGTATAGGAAACACCCTTCTTTTCTTCTGAGCACACTCAAGTTTCCTGCTGTATTAGAGATTCTAGAAAGCAAGAGCTTTCTTCTTGCTCTAAAGCATAGTGCGATCCATGGTTGAGAACTATGCTGTCTGTTTCCCTTCAGAAATGGAGTTAAATCCCAGGCTCTGTGTCTTCCTACAAGCAAGACTTCATTTCAGGTAAGGGCAGTCACTTTTCAGTTCAAACGAACTACATCGTTCACAAAGCTCACACGTTTCTCATCTTAACTGACAAGCATCGGATGTTAGAAGGCCAGTGCTTTGTATCAGTTTCAGAAGCAGAGTTGGACTAATACGGTCCATATGTGTAGGAAACACCGTTCTTTCGTTACGAGCACACTCAAGTTTCCTGCTGTACTAGAGATTCCAGGAAGCAAGAGCGCGCTTCTTGCTCTAAAGCAGAGTGTGATCTATATATGAGAACTCTGCTGTGTGTTTCACTTCAGAAATTGAGTTAAATTGCAGGCTCTGAGTCTTCAACAAGCAAGACTTCGTTTCAGGTAAGGGCAGTTACTTTTCAGATCAAATGAACTACATTGTTCACTAAGCTCACACGTTTCTCATCATAACTGACAAACATTAGATATTAGAGTACTTGTGGTTTGTTTCAGTTTCAGATCAGACTTGAACTAGATATGGTCCGTATGTGTACGAAACACCGCTCTTTTGTTCTGAGCACACTCAAGTTTCCTGCTGTATTAGAGACTCAAGAAATCAAGAGCGTGCTTCTTGCTCTAAAGCAGAGTGTTATCCATGCACGAAAACTCTTTGGTGTGTTTCACTTCAGAAATGGAGTTAAATCCCTGGCTCTGAGTCTTCCTACAAGCAAGACTTCGTTTCAGGTAAGGGCAGTTACTTTATATGTCAAATGAACTACATCGTTCACAAAGCTCACACGTTTGTCATCTTAACTGACAAGCATTGCATGTTAGAGGACCTTTGCTTTGTATCAATTTCAAGCAGAGTTGAACTAGATATGGTCCGTATGTATAGGAAACACTGTTCTTTTCTTCTGAGCACACTCATGTTTCCTGCTGTATTAGAGACTCTAGAAAGCAAGAGCGTGCTTCTTGCTCTAAAGCAGAGTGTGATCAATGGATGAGAACTGTTTTGTGTGTTTCCCTTCAGAAATGGAGTTAAATCCCAGGCTCTGTGTCTTCCTACAAGCAAGAATTTGATTCAGGTAAGGGCAGTCACTTTTCAGCTCTAACGAACTACATCATTCAAGAAGCTCACACGTTTCTCATCTTAACTGACAAGCATCGGATGTTAGAAGGCCAGTGCTTTGTATCAGTTTCAGAAGCAGAGTTGGACTAATATGTTCCGTATGTGTATGAACACCGTTCTTTTTTTCTCAGCACACTCATATTTCCTGCTGTATTAGAGACTCTGGAAAGCAAGAGCGTGTTTCTTGCTCTAAAGCAGAGTGTGATCCATGGATGAGAACTCTGCTGTGTGTTTCCCTTCAGAAATGAAGTTAAATCCCAGGCTCTGTGTGTTCCTACAAGCAAGACTTCATTTCAGGTAAGGGCAGTCACTTTTCAGCTCAATCGAACTACATAGTTCACGAAGCTAACAAGTTTCCCATCTTAACTGCCATGCATTGGATGTTAGAGGACCAGTGCTTTGTATCAGTTTCAGAAGAGGAGTTGTTCTAGATATGGTCCGTATGTGTAGGAAACACCGTTATTTTGTTCTCAGCACACTCACGTTTCCTGTTCTCTTAGAGACTCTAAAAGCAAGAGCGTGATTCTTGCTCTAAAGCAGATTGTGAGCAATGGATGAGAACTCTGCTGTGTGTTTCACTTCAAAAATGGAGTTAAATCCCAGGATCTGAGTCTTCCTACAAGCAAGACTTCTTTTCAGGTAAGGGCAGTTACTTTACAGCTCAAACGAACTACATCATTCATAAAGCGCACATGTTTCTCGTCTAAATTGACAAGCATTGGATGTTAGAGGACCTGTGGTTTCTTTCAGTTTCATAAGCAGAGATGATCTAGATATGGTCCGTATGTGTAGGAAACACCATTCTTTTGTTATGAGCATACTCATGTTTCCTGCTGTATTAGAGATTCCAGGAAGCAAAAGCGTGCTTCTTGCTCTAAAGCAGAGTGTGATCTATATATGAGACCTCTGCTGTGTGTTTCACTTCAGAAATGGAGTTAAATCCAAGGCTTTGTGTCTTCCTACAAGCAAGACTTTGTTTCAGGTAAGGGCAGTTACTTTACAGCTCAAATGAACTACATCGTTCACGAAGCTCACACCTTTCTCATCATAACTGACAAGCATTGGATGTTAGAGGACCTGTGGTTTGTTTCAGTTTCAGATGAGACTTGAAATAGATATGGGCCCTATGTTTATGAAACACCGTTCTTTTGTTCTGAGCACACTCAAGTTTCCTGCTGTATTAGAGACTCTAGAGAGCAAGAGCGTGCTTCTTCCTCTAAAGCAGGGTGTGATCCATGCATGAAAACTCTGCTGTGTGTTTCCCTTCAGAAATGGAGTTTAATTCCAGGCTATGTGTCTTCCTAAAAGCAAGACTTCGTTTCAAGTAAGGGCAGTCACTTTTCAGCTCAAACGAACTACATCGTTCACTCAGCTCACACGTTTCTCATCTTAACTGAGAAGCATTGAATGTTAGAGAACCAGTGCTTCCTATCAGATTCAGAAGCAGAGTTGGACTAGATATGATCCGTATTTGTAGGAAACAACGTTCATTTGGTCTCAGCACACTCAAGTTTTCTGCTGTCTTAGAGACTCTAGAAAGCTGGAGCGTGCTTCTTGCTCTAAAGCAGAGTGTGATCAATGGATGACAACTCTGCTGTGTGTTTCACATCAGAAATGGAGTTAAAGTCCAGGCTCTGTGTCTTCCTAAATGCAAGACTTCGTTTCAAGTAAGGGCAGGCACTTTTCAGCTCAAATGAACTACATCGTTCACTCAGCTCACACGTTTCTCATCTTAACCGGCAAGCATTGAATGTTAGAGAACCAGTGCTTTCTATCAGATTCAGAAGCAGAGTTGGACTAGATATGGTCCGTATGTGTAGGAAACACCGTTCATTTGTTCTCAGCACACTCAAGTTTCCTGCTCTCTTAGAGACACTGGAAAGCTAGATCGTGCTTCTTACTCTAAAGCATAATGTGATCAATGGATGAGAACTCTGTTGTGTGTTTCACTTCAGAAATGGAGTTAAATGCCTGGCTCTGAGTCTTCCTACATGCAAGACTTCATTTCAGGTGAGGGCAGTTAAATTACAGCTCACACGAACTACATCGTTCACGAAGCACACACGATTCTTGTCTAAATTGACAAGCATTTGATGTTAGAAGACCTGTGGTTTCTTTCACTTTCTGAAGCAAAGTTCAACTAGATATGGTCCATATGTGTAGGAAACATCGTTCTTTTGTTATGAGCACACTCTGGCTTCCCGCTGTATTAGAGATTCCAGGAAGCAAGAGCGTGCTTCTTGCTCTAAAGCAGAGTGTGATCTATATATGAGAACTCTGCTGTGTGTTTCACTTCAGAAATGGAGTTAAATCCCTGGTTCTGAGTCTTCCTACAAGCAAGACTTCGTTTCAGGTAATGGCAGTTACTTTACAGCTCAAATGATCTACATCGTTCACAAAGCTCACAAGTTTCTCATCTTAACTGAGAAGCATTGCATGTTAGAGGACCTCTGCTTTGCATCAATTTCAAGCAGAGTTGAACTAGATATGGTCCGTATGTATAGGAAACACCGTTCTTTTCTTCTGAGCACACTCACGTTTCCTGCTGTATTAGAGACTAGAGAAAGCAAGAGCGTGCTTCTTGCTCTAAAGGAGAGTTTGATCCATGGATGAGAACTGTGTTGTGTGTTTCCCTTCAGAAATGGAGTTAAATCCCAGGCTCTGTGTCTTCCTACAAGCAAGACTTCATTTCAGGTAAGGGCAGTCACTTTTCAGTTCAAATGAATTACATCGTTCACAAAGCTCACACGTTTCTCATCTTAACTGACAAGCATCAGATGTTAGAAGGCCAGTGCTTTGTATCAGTTTCAGAAGCAGAGTTGGACTAATATGGTCCGTATGTGTAGGAAACACCGTTCTTTTGTTGGAGCACACTCAAGTTTCCTGCTGTACTAGAGATTCCAGGAAGCAAGAGCATGCTTCTTGTTCTAAAGCAGAGTGCGATCTATATATGAGAACTCTGCTGTGTGTTTCACTTCAGAAATTGAGTTAAATTCCAGGCTCTGAGTCTTCCTACAAGCAAGACTTCGTTTCAGGTAAGGGCATTTACTTTACAGCTCAAATGAACTACATTGTTCACGAAGCTCACACGTTTCTCATCATAACTGACAAGCATTGGATATTAGAGGACCTGTGGTTTGTTTCAGTTTCAGATCAGACTTGAACTAGATATGGTCTGTATGTGTACGAAACACCGTTCTTTTTTTCTGAGCACACTCAAGTTTCCTGCTGTATTAGAGAATCTAGAAGCAAGAGCGCGCTTCTTGCTCTAAAGCAGAGTGTGAGCAATGGATGAGAACTCTGCTGTGTGTTTCACTTCAGAAATGGAGTTAAATCCCAGGCTCTGAGTCTTCCTACAAGCAAGACTTCTTTTCAGGTAAGGCAGTTACTTTCCAGCTCAAACGAACTACATCGTTCACGAAGTCCTACACGCTTCTCATCTAAACTGACAAGCATTGGATGTTAGAGGACCTCTGGTTTGTTTCAGTTATAGAAGCAGAGATGAACTAGATATGGTCCTTATGTGTAGGAAAGACCGTTCTTTTGTTCTGAGCACACTCAAGTTTCCTGCTGTATTAGAGAATCTAGAAAGCAAGAGCATGCTTCTTGCTCTAATGCAGAGTGTGATCCATGGAATGAGAACTGTGTTGTGTGTTTCCCCTCAGAAATGGAGTTAAATCCCAGGCTCTGTGTCTTCCTACAAGCAAGACTTCGTTTCAGGTAAGGACAGTCACTTTTCAGCTCAAACGAACTACATCATTCACGAAGCTCACCCGTTTCTCATCTTAACTGCCCAGCATCTGATGATAGAGGGCCGGTGCTTTGTATCAGTTTCAGAAGCAGAGTTGGACTAATATGGTCCGTATGTGTAGGAAACACCGGTCATTTTTCTCAGCACACTCACCTTTCCCGCTGTATTAGAGACTCTAGAAAGCAAGAGCATGCTTCTTGCTCTAAAGCAGAGTGTGATCCATGGATGAGAACTCTGCTGTGTGTTTCCCTTCATAAATGGAGTTATATCCCAGGCTCTGTGTCTTCCTACAAGCAAGACTTCTTTTCAGGTAAGGGCAATTACTTTAAAGCTCAAAAGAACTACATCGTTCACGAAGCTAACAAGTTTTCCATCTTAACTGCCAAGCATTGGATGTTAGAGGACCAGTGCTTTGTATCAGTTTCAGAAGCAGAGTTGGACTAGATATGGTCCGTATGTGTAGGAAACACTGTTCATTTTTTCTCAGCACACTCACGATTCCTGCTCTATTAGAGAATCTAGAAAGCAAGAGCGTGCTTCTTGGTCTTAAGCACAGTGTGATCTATATATGAGAACTCTGCTGTGTGTTTCACTTCAGAAATGGAGTTAAATCCCAGGCTCTGAGTCTTCCTACAAGCAAGATTTCGTTTCAGGTAAGGGCAGTTACTTTAGAGCTCAAACGAACTACATCGTTCACGAAGCTCACACGTTTCTCATCTTAACTGACAAGCATTGAATGTTAGAGGACCAGTGCTTTGTATCAGTTTCAGAAGCAGAGTTGGACTAGATATGATCCGTATTTGTAGGAAACACCGTTCATTTGGTCTCAGCACACTCAAGTTTCCTGCTGTATTAGAGACTCTAGAAAGCTAGAGCGTGCTTCTTGCTCTAAAGCGGAGTGTGATCAATGGATGAGAACTCTGTTGTGTTTTTCACTTCAGAAATGGAGATAAATCCCAGGCTCCTTGTCTTCCTACATGCAAGACTTCGTTTCAGGAAATGGCAGTTTCTTTACAGCTGAAACAAACTAAATTGTTCACGAAGCTCACACTTTTCTCAGCTTTACTGATAAGCATTGGATGTTAGAGGATCTTTGCTTTGTATCAATTTCAACCATAGTTGAACTAGATATGGTCCGTATGTATAGGAAACACCGTTCTTTTGTTCTCAGCACACTCACGTTTCCTGTGGTATTAGACACTCTAGAAAGCAAGGGCGTGCTTCTTGTTCTAAAGCAGAGTGAGATGAATGGATGAGAACTCTGCTGTGTGTTTCACTTCAGAAATGGAGTTAAATCCCTGGCTCTGAGTCTTCCTACATGTAAGACTTCCTTTCAGGTGAGGGCAGTTAAATTACAGGTCACACGAACTACATCGTTCACGTAGCAGACACGTTTCTCTTCTAAATTGACAAGGATTTGATGTTAGAGGACCTGTGGTTTCTTTCACTTTCTGAAGCAAAGTTCAACTAGATATGGTCCGTATGTGTAGGAAACACCATTCATTTGTTCTCAGCACACTCAAGTTTCCTGCTCTCTTAGAGACTCTGGAAAGCTAGAGCGTGCTTCTTACTCTAAAGCAGAATGTGATCAATGGATGAGAACTCTGTTGTGTGTTTCACTTCAGAAATGGAGTTAAATCCCTGGCTCTGAGTCTTCCTACAAGCAATACTTCGTTTTAGGTAAGGGCAGTTACTTTACAGATCAAAGGAACTACATCGTTCACGAAGCTCACATGTTTCTCATCTTAACTGAGAAGCATTGCATGTTAGAGGACCTTTGCTTTGTATCAATTTCAAGCAGAGTTGAACTAGATATGGTCCGTATGTATAGGAAACACCCTTCTTTTCTTCTGAGCACAGTCACGTTTCCTGCTCTATTAGAGACTAGAGAAAGCAAGAGCATGCTTCTTGCTCTAAAGGAGAGTGTGATCCGTGGATGAGAACTGTGTTGTGTGTTTCCCTTCAGAAATGGAGTTAAATCCCAGGCTCTGTGTCTTCCTACAAGCAAGACTTCATTTCAGGTAAGGGCAGTCACTTTTCAGTTCAAATGAACTACATCGTTCACAAAGCTCACACGTTTCTCATCTTAACTGACAAGCATCAGATGTTAGAAGGCCAGTGCTTTGTATCAGTTTCAGAAGCAGAGTTGGACTAATATGGTCCGTATGTGTAGGAAACACCGTTCTTTTGTTACGAGCACACTCAAGTTTCCTCCTGTACTAGAGATTCCAGGAAGCAAGAGCATGCTTCTAGTTCTAAAGCAGAGTGCGATCTATATATGAGAACTCTGCTGTGTGTTTCACTTCAGAAATTGAGTTAAATTCCAGGCTCTGAGTCTTCCTACAAGCAAGACTTCGTTTCAGGTAAGGGCATTTACTGTACAGCTCAAATGAACTACATTGTTCACGAAGCTCACACGTTTCTCATCATAACTGACAAGCATTGGATATTAGAGGACCTGTGGTTTGTTTCAGTTTCAGATCAGACTGGAACTAGATATGGTCCGTATGTGTACAAAACACCGTTCTTTTTTTCTGAGCCGACTCAAGTTTCCTGCTGTATTAGAGAATCTAGAAGCAAGAGCGCGCTTCTTGCTCTAAAGCAGAGTGTGATCCATGGCTGAGAACTCCGCTGTGTGTTTCCTTTCAGAAATGGAGTTAAATCCCAGTCTCTGTGTCCTCCTACAAGTAAGACTTCGTTTCAAGTAAGGGCAGTCACTTTTCAATTCAAACGAAATACATTGTTCACGAATCTCACACGTTTCCCATCTTAACTGCCAAGCATTGGATGTTTGAGGACCTTTGCTTTGTATCAATTTCAAGCAGAGTTGAACTAGATATGGTCTGTATGTATAAGAAACACCGTTCTTTTCTTCTGAGCACACTCACATTTCCTGCTGTATTAGAGACTCTAGAAAGCAAGAGCATGCTTCTTGCTCTAAAGCAGAGTGTGATCCATGGCTGAGAACTCCGCTGTGTGTTTCCCTTCATAAATGGAGTTATATCCCAGGCTCTGTGTCTCCTACAAGCAAGAGTTCTTTTCAGGTAAGGGCAATTACTTTAAAGCTCCAACAAACTACATCGTTCACGAAGCTAACAAGTTTCCCATCTTAACTGCCAAGCATTGGATGTTAGAGGACCAGTGCTTTGTATCAGTTTCAGAAGCAGAGTTGGACTAGATATGGTCCGTATGTGTAGGAAACACTGTTCTTTTTTCTCAGGACACTCACGATTCCTGCTGTATTAGAGAATCTAGAAAGCAAGAGCGTGCTTCTTGGTCTTAAGCACAGTGTGATCTATATATGAGAACTCTGCTGTGTGTTTCACTTCAGAAATGGAGTTAAATCCCAGGCTCTGAGTCTTCCTACAAGCAAGATTTCATTTCAGGTAAGGGCAGTTACTTTAGAGCTCAAATGAACTACATTGTTCACGAAGCTCACACGTTTCTCATCTTAACTGACAAGCATTGAATGTTAGAGGACCAGTGCTTTGTATCAGTTTCAGAAGCAGAGTTGGACTAGATATGATCCGTATTTGTAGGAAACACCGTTCATTTGGTCTCAGCACACTCAAATTTCCTGCTGTATTAGAGACTCTAGAAAGCTAGAGCGTGCTTCTTGCTCTAAAGCGGAGTGTGATCAATGGATGAGAACTCTGTTGTGTGTTTCACTTCAGAAATGGAGATAACTCCCAGGCTCCTTGTCTTCCTACATGCAAGACTTCGTTTCAGGTAATGGCAGTTTCTTTACAGCTCAAACGAACTAAATTGTTCACGAAGCTCACACTTTTCTCAGCTTTACTGATAAGCATTGGATGTTAGAGGATCTTTGCTTTGTATCAATTTCAACCATAGTTGAACTATATATGGTCCGTATGTATAGGAAACACCGTTCTTTTGTTCTCAGCACACTCACGTTTCCTGCATATTAGACACTCTAGAAAGCAAGGGCGTGATTCTTGTTCTAAAGCAGAGTGTGATGAATGGATGAGAACTCTGCTGTGTGTTTCACTTCAGAAATGGAGTTAAATCCCTGGCTCTGAGTCTTCCTACATGTAAGACTTCCTTTCAGGTGAGGGCAGTTAAATTACAGGTCACACGAACTACATCGTTCACGTAGCAGACACGTTTCTCGTCTAAATTGACAAGCATTTGATGTTAGAGGACCTGTGGTTTCTTTCACTTTCTGAAGCAAAGTTCAACTAGATATGGTCCGTATGTGTAGGAAACACCGTTCATTTGTTCTCAGCACACTCAAGTTTCCTGCTCTCTTAGAGAATCTGGAAAGCTAGAGCGTGCTTCTTACTCTAAAGCAGAATGTGATCAATGGATGAGAACTCTGTAGTGTTTTTCACTTCAGAAATGGAGTTAAATCCCTGGCTCTGAGTCTTCCTACAAGCAATGCTTCGTTTCAGGTAATGGCAGTTACTTTACAGATCAAAGGAACTATATCGTTCACGAAGCTCACATGTTTCTCATCTTAACTGAGAAGGATTGCAGGTTAGAGGACCTTTGCTTTGTATCAATTTCAAGCAGAGTTGAACTAGATATGGTCCGTATGTATAGGAAACACCCTTCTTTTCTTCTGAGCACACTCAAGTTTCCTGCTGTATTAGAGATTCTAGAAAGCAAGAGCTTTCTTCTTGCTCTAAAGCATAGTGCGATCCATGGTTGAGAACTATGCTGTGTGTTTCCCTTCAGAAATGGAGTTAAATCCCAGGCTCTGTGTCTTCCTACAAGCAAGACTTCATTTCAGGTAAGGGCAGTCACTTTTCAGTTCAAACGAACTACATCGTTCACAAAGCTCACACGTTTCTCATCTTAACTGACAAGCATCGGATGTTAGAAGGCCAGTGCTTTGTATCAGTTTCATAAGCAGAGTTGGACTAATATGGTCCATATGTGTAGGAAACACCGTTCTTTTTTACGAGCACACTCAAGTTTCCTGCTGTACTAGAGATTCCAGGAAGCAAGAGCGCGCTTCTTGGTCTAAAGTAGAGTGTGATCTATATATGAGACCTCTGCTGTGTGTTTCACTTCAGAAATGGAGTTAAATCCAAGGCTCTGTGTCTTCCTACAAGCAAGATTTTGTTTCAGGTAAGGGCAGTTACTTTACAGCTCAAATGAACTACATCGTTCACGAAGCTCACACCTTTCTCATCATAACTGACAAGCATTGGATGTTAGAGGACCTGTGGTTTGTTTCAGTTTCAGATGAGACTTGAAATAGATATGGGCCCTATGTGTATGAAACACCGTTCTTTTGTTCTGAGCACACTCAAGTTTCCTGCTGTATTAGAGACTCTAGAGAGCAAGAGCGTGCTTCTTGCTCTAAAGCAGGGTGTGATCCATGCATGAAAACTCTGCTGTGTGTTTCCCTTCAGAAATGGAGTTTAATTCCCGGCTCTGTGTCTTCCTAAAAGCAAGACTTCGTTTCAAGTAAGGGCAGTCACTTTTCAGCTCAAACGAACTACATCGTTCACTCAGCTCACACGTTTCTCATCTTAACTGACAAGCATTGAATGTTAGAGAACCAGTGCTTTCTATCAGATTCAGAAGCAGAGTTGGACTAGATATGGTCCGTATGTGTAGGAAACACCGTTCATTTGTTCTCAGCACACTCAAGTTTCCTGCTCTCTTAGAGACTCTGGAAAGATAGAGCGTGCTTCTTACTCTAAAGCTTAATGTGATCAATGGATGAGAACTCTGTTGTGTGTTTCACTTCAGAAATGGAGTTAAATGCCTGGCTCTGAGTCTTCCTACATGCAAGACTTCCTTTCAGGTGAGGGCAGTTAAATTACAGCTCACACGAACTACATCGTTCACGAAGCACACAGGTTTCTTGTCTAAATTGACAAGCATTTGATGTTAGAAGACCTGTGGTTTCTTTCACTTTCTGAAGCACAGTTCAACTAGATATGGTCCGCATGTGTAGGAAACACCGTTCTTTTGTTATGAGCACACTCTGGCTTCCCGCTGTATTAGAGATTCCAGGAAGCAAGAGCGTGCTTCTTGCTCTAAAGCAGAGTGTGATCTATATATGAGAACTCTGCTGTGTGTTTCACTTCAGAAATGGAGTTAAATCCCTGGTTCTGAGTCTTCCTACAAGAAAGACTTCGTTTCAGGTAATGGCAGTTACTTTATAGCACAAATGATCTACATCGTTCACAAAGCTCACACGTTTCTCATCTTAACTGAGAAGCATTGCATGTTAGAGGACCTCTGCTTTGCATCAATTTCAAGCAGAGTTGAACTAGATATGGTCCGTATGTATAGGAAACACCGTTCTTTTCTTCTGAGCACACTCACGTTTCCTGCTGTATTAGAGACTAGAGAAAGCAAGAGCGTGCTTCTTGCTCTAAAGGAGAGTGTGATCCATGGATGAGAACTGTGTTGTGTGTTTCCCTTCAGAAATGGAGTTAAATCCCAGGCTCTGAGTCTTCCTACAAGCAAGACTTCATTTCAGGTAAGGGCAGTCACTTTTCAGTTCAAATGAACTACATCGTTCACAAAGCTCACACGTTTCTCATCTTAACTGACAAGCATCAGATGTTAGAAGGCCAGTGCTTTGTATCAGTTTCAGAAGCAGAGTTGGACGAATATGGCCCGTATGTGTAGGAAACACCGTTCTTTTGTTACGAGCACACTCAGGTTTCCTGCTGTATTAGAGAATCTAGAAGCAAGAGCACGCTTCTTGCTCTAAAGCAGAGTGTGATCCGTGGCTGAGAACTCCGCTGTGTGTTTCCTTTCAGAAATGGAGTTAAATCCCAGTCTCTGTGTCTTCCTACAAGCAAGACTTCGTTTCAAGTAAGGGCAGTCACTTTTCAGTTCAAACGAAATACATTGTTCACGAAGCTCACACGTTTCCCATCTTAACTGCCAAGCATTGGATGTTTGAGGACCTTTGCTTTGTATCAATTTCAAGCAGAGTTGAACTAGATATGGTCTGTATGTATAGGAAACACCGTTCTTTTCTTCTGAGCACACTCACATTTCTTGTTGCATTAGAGACTCTAGAAAGCAAGAGCATGCTTCTTGCTCTAATGCAGAGTGTGATCCATGGAATGAGAACTGTGTTGTGTGTTTCCCCTCAGAAATGGAGTTAAATCCCAGGCTCTGTGTCTTCCTACAAGCAAGATTTCGTTTCAGGTAAGGACAGTCACTTTTCAGCTCAAACGAACTACATCATTCACGAAGCTCCCCGTTTCTCATCTTAACTGCCCAGCATCTGATGATAGAGGGCCGGTGCTTTGTATCAGTTTCAGAAGCAGAGTTGTACTAATATGGTCCGTATGTGTAGGAAACACCGTTCTTTTTTTCTCAGCACACTAACCTTTCCTGCTGTATTAGAGACTCTAGAAAGCAAGAGCATGCTTCTTGCTCTAAAGCAGAGTGTGATCCATGGATGAGAACTCTGCTGTGTGTTTCCCTTCATAAATGGAGTTATATCCCAGGCTCTGTGTCTTGCTACAAGCAAGACTTCTTTTCAGGTAAGGGCAATTACTTTAAAGCTCAAACAAACTACATCGTTCACGAAGCTAACAAGTTTCCCATCTTAACTGCCAAGCATTGGATGTTAGAGGACCAGTGCTTTGTATCAGTTTCAGAAGCAGAGTTGGACTAGATATGGTCCGTATGTGTAGGAAACACTGTTCATTTTTTCTCAGCACACTCACGATTCCTGCTCTATTAGAGAATCTAGAAAGCAAGAGCGTGCTTCTTGGTCTTAAGCACAGTGTGATCTATATATGAGAACTCTGCTGTGTGTTTCACTTCAGAAATGGAGTTAAATCCCAGGCTCTGAGTCTTCCTACAAGCAAGATTTCGTTTCAGGTAAGGGCAGTTACTTTAGAGCTCAAACGAACTACATCGTTCACGAAGCTCACACGTTTCTCATCTTAACTGACAAGCATTGAATGTTAGAGGACCAGTGCTTTGTATCAGTTTCAGAAGCAGAGTTGGACTAGATATGATCCGTATTTGTAGGAAACACCGTTCATTTGGTCTCAGCACACTCAAGTTTCCTGCTGTATTAGAGACTCTAGAAAGCTAGAGCGTGCTTCTTGCTCTAAAGCGGAGTGTGATCAATGGATGAGAACTCTGTTGTGTTTTTCACTTCAGAAATGGAGATAAATCCCAGGCTCCTTGTCTTCCTACATGCAAGACTTCGTTTCAGGAAATGGCAGTTTCTTTACAGCTGAAACGAACTAAATTGTTCACGAAGCTCACACTTTTCTCAGCTTTACTGATAAGCATTGGATGTTAGAGGATCTTTGCTTTGTATCAATTTCAACCATAGTTGAACTAGATATGGTCCGTATGTATAGGAAACACCGTTCTTTTGTTCTCAGCACACTCACGTTTCCTGCGGTATTAGACACTCTAGAAAGCAAGGGCGTGCTTCTTGTTCTAAAGCAGAGTGAGATGAATGGATGAGAACTCTGCTGTGTGTTTCACTTCAGAAATGGAGTTAAATCCCTGGCTCTGAGTCTTCCTACATGTAAGACTTCCTTTCAGGTGAGGGCAGTTAAATTACAGGTCACACGAACTACATCGTTCACGTAGCAGACACGTTTCTCTTCTAAATTGACAAGGATTTGATGTTAGAGGACCTGTGGTTTCTTTCACTTTCTGAAGCAAAGTTCAACTAGATATGGTCCGTATGTGTAGGAAACACCATTCATTTGTTCTCAGCACACTCAAGTTTCCTGCTCTCTTAGAGACTCTGGAAAGCTAGAGCGTGCTTCTTACTCTAAAGCAGAATGTGATCAATGGATGAGAACTCTGTTGTGTGTTTCACTTCAGAAATGGAGTTAAATCCCTGGCTCTGAGTCTTCCTACAAGCAATACTTCGTTTTAGGTAAGGGCAGTTACTTTACAGATCAAAGGAACTACATCGTTCACGAAGCTCACATGTTTCTCATCTTAACTGAGAAGCATTGCATGTTAGAGGACCTTTGCTTTGTATCAATTTCAAGCAGAGTTGAACTAGATATGGTCCGTATGTATAGGAAACACCCTTCTTTTCTTCTGAGCACAGTCACGTTTCCTGCTCTATTAGAGACTAGAGAAAGCAAGAGCATGCTTCTTGCTCTAAAGGAGAGTGTGATCCGTGGATGAGAACTGTGTTGTGTGTTTCCCTTCAGAAATGGAGTTAAATCCCAGGCTCTGTGTCTTCCTACAAGCAAGACTTCATTTCAGGTAAGGGCAGTCACTTTTCAGTTCAAATGAACTACATCGTTCACAAAGCTCACACGTTTCTCATCTTAACTGACAAGCATCAGATGTTAGAAGGCCAGTGCTTTGTATCAGTTTCAGAAGCAGAGTTGGACTAATATGGTCCGTATGTGTAGGAAACACCGTTCTTTTGTTACGAGCACACTCAAGTTTCCTCCTGTACTAGAGATTCCAGGAAGCAAGAGCATGCTTCTAGTTCTAAAGCAGAGTGCGATCTATATATGAGAACTCTGCTGTGTGTTTCACTTCAGAAATTGAGTTAAATTCCAGGCTCTGAGTCTTCCTACAAGCAAGACTTCGTTTCAGGTAAGGGCATTTACTGTACAGCTCAAATGAACTACATTGTTCACGAAGCTCACACGTTTCTCATCATAACTGACAAGCATTGGATATTAGAGGACCTGTGGTTTGTTTCAGTTTCAGATCAGACTGGAACTAGATATGGTCCGTATGTGTACAAAACACCGTTCTTTTTTTCTGAGCCGACTCAAGTTTCCTGCTGTATTAGAGAATCTAGAAGCAAGAGCGCGCTTCTTGCTCTAAAGCAGAGTGTGATCCATGGCTGAGAACTCCGCTGTGTGTTTCCTTTCAGAAATGGAGTTAAATCCCAGTCTCTGTGTCCTCCTACAAGTAAGACTTCGTTTCAAGTAAGGGCAGTCACTTTTCAATTCAAACGAAATACATTGTTCACGAATCTCACACGTTTCCCATCTTAACTGCCAAGCATTGGATGTTTGAGGACCTTTGCTTTGTATCAATTTCAAGCAGAGTTGAACTAGATATGGTCTGTATGTATAAGAAACACCGTTCTTTTCTTCTGAGCACACTCACATTTCCTGCTGTATTAGAGACTCTAGAAAGCAAGAGCATGCTTCTTGCTCTAAAGCAGAGTGTGATCCATGGCTGAGAACTCCGCTGTGTGTTTCCCTTCATAAATGGAGTTATATCCCAGGCTCTGTGTCTCCTACAAGCAAGAGTTCTTTTCAGGTAAGGGCAATTACTTTAAAGCTCCAACAAACTACATCGTTCACGAAGCTAACAAGTTTCCCATCTTAACTGCCAAGCATTGGATGTTAGAGGACCAGTGCTTTGTATCAGTTTCAGAAGCAGAGTTGGACTAGATATGGTCCGTATGTGTAGGAAACACTGTTCTTTTTTCTCAGGACACTCACGATTCCTGCTGTATTAGAGAATCTAGAAAGCAAGAGCGTGCTTCTTGGTCTTAAGCACAGTGTGATCTATATATGAGAACTCTGCTGTGTGTTTCACTTCAGAAATGGAGTTAAATCCCAGGCTCTGAGTCTTCCTACAAGCAAGATTTCATTTCAGGTAAGGGCAGTTACTTTAGAGCTCAAATGAACTACATTGTTCACGAAGCTCACACGTTTCTCATCTTAACTGACAAGCATTGAATGTTAGAGGACCAGTGCTTTGTATCAGTTTCAGAAGCAGAGTTGGACTAGATATGATCCGTATTTGTAGGAAACACCGTTCATTTGGTCTCAGCACACTCAAATTTCCTGCTGTATTAGAGACTCTAGAAAGCTAGAGCGTGCTTCTTGCTCTAAAGCGGAGTGTGATCAATGGATGAGAACTCTGTTGTGTGTTTCACTTCAGAAATGGAGATAACTCCCAGGCTCCTTGTCTTCCTACATGCAAGACTTCGTTTCAGGTAATGGCAGTTTCTTTACAGCTCAAACGAACTAAATTGTTCACGAAGCTCACACTTTTCTCAGCTTTACTGATAAGCATTGGATGTTAGAGGATCTTTGCTTTGTATCAATTTCAACCATAGTTGAACTATATATGGTCCGTATGTATAGGAAACACCGTTCTTTTGTTCTCAGCACACTCACGTTTCCTGCATATTAGACACTCTAGAAAGCAAGGGCGTGATTCTTGTTCTAAAGCAGAGTGTGATGAATGGATGAGAACTCTGCTGTGTGTTTCACTTCAGAAATGGAGTTAAATCCCTGGCTCTGAGTCTTCCTACATGTAAGACTTCCTTTCAGGTGAGGGCAGTTAAATTACAGGTCACACGAACTACATCGTTCACGTAGCAGACACGTTTCTCGTCTAAATTGACAAGCATTTGATGTTAGAGGACCTGTGGTTTCTTTCACTTTCTGAAGCAAAGTTCAACTAGATATGGTCCGTATGTGTAGGAAACACCGTTCATTTGTTCTCAGCACACTCAAGTTTCCTGCTCTCTTAGAGAATCTGGAAAGCTAGAGCGTGCTTCTTACTCTAAAGCAGAATGTGATCAATGGATGAGAACTCTGTAGTGTTTTTCACTTCAGAAATGGAGTTAAATCCCTGGCTCTGAGTCTTCCTACAAGCAATGCTTCGTTTCAGGTAATGGCAGTTACTTTACAGATCAAAGGAACTATATCGTTCACGAAGCTCACATGTTTCTCATCTTAACTGAGAAGGATTGCAGGTTAGAGGACCTTTGCTTTGTATCAATTTCAAGCAGAGTTGAACTAGATATGGTCCGTATGTATAGGAAACACCCTTCTTTTCTTCTGAGCACACTCAAGTTTCCTGCTGTATTAGAGATTCTAGAAAGCAAGAGCTTTCTTCTTGCTCTAAAGCATAGTGCGATCCATGGTTGAGAACTATGCTGTGTGTTTCCCTTCAGAAATGGAGTTAAATCCCAGGCTCTGTGTCTTCCTACAAGCAAGACTTCATTTCAGGTAAGGGCAGTCACTTTTCAGTTCAAACGAACTACATCGTTCACAAAGCTCACACGTTTCTCATCTTAACTGACAAGCATCGGATGTTAGAAGGCCAGTGCTTTGTATCAGTTTCATAAGCAGAGTTGGACTAATATGGTCCATATGTGTAGGAAACACCGTTCTTTTTTACGAGCACACTCAAGTTTCCTGCTGTACTAGAGATTCCAGGAAGCAAGAGCGCGCTTCTTGGTCTAAAGTAGAGTGTGATCTATATATGAGACCTCTGCTGTGTGTTTCACTTCAGAAATGGAGTTAAATCCAAGGCTCTGTGTCTTCCTACAAGCAAGATTTTGTTTCAGGTAAGGGCAGTTACTTTACAGCTCAAATGAACTACATCGTTCACGAAGCTCACACCTTTCTCATCATAACTGACAAGCATTGGATGTTAGAGGACCTGTGGTTTGTTTCAGTTTCAGATGAGACTTGAAATAGATATGGGCCCTATGTGTATGAAACACCGTTCTTTTGTTCTGAGCACACTCAAGTTTCCTGCTGTATTAGAGACTCTAGAGAGCAAGAGCGTGCTTCTTGCTCTAAAGCAGGGTGTGATCCATGCATGAAAACTCTGCTGTGTGTTTCCCTTCAGAAATGGAGTTTAATTCCCGGCTCTGTGTCTTCCTAAAAGCAAGACTTCGTTTCAAGTAAGGGCAGTCACTTTTCAGCTCAAACGAACTACATCGTTCACTCAGCTCACACGTTTCTCATCTTAACTGACAAGCATTGAATGTTAGAGAACCAGTGCTTTCTATCAGATTCAGAAGCAGAGTTGGACTAGATATGGTCCGTATGTGTAGGAAACACCGTTCATTTGTTCTCAGCACACTCAAGTTTCCTGCTCTCTTAGAGACTCTGGAAAGATAGAGCGTGCTTCTTACTCTAAAGCTTAATGTGATCAATGGATGAGAACTCTGTTGTGTGTTTCACTTCAGAAATGGAGTTAAATGCCTGGCTCTGAGTCTTCCTACATGCAAGACTTCCTTTCAGGTGAGGGCAGTTAAATTACAGCTCACACGAACTACATCGTTCACGAAGCACACAGGTTTCTTGTCTAAATTGACAAGCATTTGATGTTAGAAGACCTGTGGTTTCTTTCACTTTCTGAAGCACAGTTCAACTAGATATGGTCCGCATGTGTAGGAAACACCGTTCTTTTGTTATGAGCACACTCTGGCTTCCCGCTGTATTAGAGATTCCAGGAAGCAAGAGCGTGCTTCTTGCTCTAAAGCAGAGTGTGATCTATATATGAGAACTCTGCTGTGTGTTTCACTTCAGAAATGGAGTTAAATCCCTGGTTCTGAGTCTTCCTACAAGAAAGACTTCGTTTCAGGTAATGGCAGTTACTTTATAGCACAAATGATCTACATCGTTCACAAAGCTCACACGTTTCTCATCTTAACTGAGAAGCATTGCATGTTAGAGGACCTCTGCTTTGCATCAATTTCAAGCAGAGTTGAACTAGATATGGTCCGTATGTATAGGAAACACCGTTCTTTTCTTCTGAGCACACTCACGTTTCCTGCTGTATTAGAGACTAGAGAAAGCAAGAGCGTGCTTCTTGCTCTAAAGGAGAGTGTGATCCATGGATGAGAACTGTGTTGTGTGTTTCCCTTCAGAAATGGAGTTAAATCCCAGGCTCTGAGTCTTCCTACAAGCAAGACTTCATTTCAGGTAAGGGCAGTCACTTTTCAGTTCAAATGAACTACATCGTTCACAAAGCTCACACGTTTCTCATCTTAACTGACAAGCATCAGATGTTAGAAGGCCAGTGCTTTGTATCAGTTTCAGAAGCAGAGTTGGACGAATATGGCCCGTATGTGTAGGAAACACCGTTCTTTTGTTACGAGCACACTCAGGTTTCCTGCTGTATTAGAGAATCTAGAAGCAAGAGCACGCTTCTTGCTCTAAAGCAGAGTGTGATCCGTGGCTGAGAACTCCGCTGTGTGTTTCCTTTCAGAAATGGAGTTAAATCCCAGTCTCTGTGTCTTCCTACAAGCAAGACTTCGTTTCAAGTAAGGGCAGTCACTTTTCAGTTCAAACGAAATACATTGTTCACGAAGCTCACACGTTTCCCATCTTAACTGCCAAGCATTGGATGTTTGAGGACCTTTGCTTTGTATCAATTTCAAGCAGAGTTGAACTAGATATGGTCTGTATGTATAGGAAACACCGTTCTTTTCTTCTGAGCACACTCACATTTCTTGTTGCATTAGAGACTCTAGAAAGCAAGAGCATGCTTCTTGCTCTAATGCAGAGTGTGATCCATGGAATGAGAACTGTGTTGTGTGTTTCCCCTCAGAAATGGAGTTAAATCCCAGGCTCTGTGTCTTCCTACAAGCAAGATTTCGTTTCAGGTAAGGACAGTCACTTTTCAGCTCAAACGAACTACATCATTCACGAAGCTCCCCGTTTCTCATCTTAACTGCCCAGCATCTGATGATAGAGGGCCGGTGCTTTGTATCAGTTTCAGAAGCAGAGTTGTACTAATATGGTCCGTATGTGTAGGAAACACCGTTCTTTTTTTCTCAGCACACTAACCTTTCCTGCTGTATTAGAGACTCTAGAAAGCAAGAGCATGCTTCTTGCTCTAAAGCAGAGTGTGATCCATGGATGAGAACTCTGCTGTGTGTTTCCCTTCATAAATGGAGTTATATCCCAGGCTCTGTGTCTTGCTACAAGCAAGACTTCTTTTCAGGTAAGGGCAATTACTTTAAAGCTCAAACAAACTACATCGTTCACGAAGCTAACAAGTTTCCCATCTTAACTGCCAAGCATTGGATGTTAGAGGACCAGTGCTTTGTATCAGTTTCAGAAGCAGAGTTGGACTAGATATGGTCCGTATGTGTAGGAAACACTGTTCTTTTTTCTCAGCACACTCACGATTCCTGCTGTATTAGAGAATCTAGAAAGCAAGAGCGTGATTCTTGGTCTTAAGCACAGTGTGATCTATATATGAGAACTCTGCTGTGTGTTTCACTTCAGAAATGGAGTTAAATCCCAGGCTCTGAGTCTTCCTACAAGCAAGATTTCGTTTCAGGTAAGGGCAGTTACTTTAGAGCTCAAACGAACTACATCATTCACAAAGCTCACACGTTTCTCATCTTAACTGACAAGCATTGAATGTTAGAGGACCAGTGCTTTGTATCAGTTTCAGAAGCAGAGTTGGACTAGATATGACCCGTATTTGTAGGAAACACCGTTCATTTGGTCTCAGCACACTCAAGTTTCCTGCTGTATTAGAGACTCTAGAAAGCTAGAGCGTGCTTCTTGCTCTAAAGCAGAGTGTGATCCATGAATGAGAACTCTGCTGTGTGTTTCACTTCAGAAATGGAGTTAAATCCCTGGCTCTGAGTCTTCCTACATGTAAGACTTCCTTTCAGGTGAGGGCTTTTTAATTACAGGTCACACGAACTACATCGTTCACGTAGCAGACACGTTTCTCGTCTAAATTGACAAGCATTTGATGTTAGAGGACCTGTGGTTTCTTTCACTTTCTGAAGCAAAGTTCAACTAGATATGGTCCGTATGTGTAGGAAACACCGTTCATTTGTTCTCAGCACACTCAAGTTTCCTGCTCTCTTAGAGACTCTGGAAAGCTAGAGCGTGCTTCTTACTCTAAAGCAGAATGTGATCAATGGATGAGAACTCTGTTGTGTGTTTCACTTCAGAAATGGAGTTAAATCCCTGGCTCTGAGTCTTCCTACAAGCAATACTTCATTTCAGGTAATGGCAGTTACTTTACAGATCAAATGAACTACATCATTCATGAAGCTCACACGTTTCTCATCTTAACTGACAAGCATTGGATATTAGAGGACCTGAGGTTTCTTTCAGTTTCAAAAGCAGAGTTTAACTAGATATTGGCCGTATGTGTAGGAAACACCGTTCTTTTGTTGTGAGAACACTCAATTTTCCTGCTGTATTAGAGACTCTAGAAAGCAAGAGCGTGCTTCTTGCTCTAAAGCAGAGTGTGATCCATGCATGAAACTATGCTGTGTGTTTCCCTTCAGAAATGGAGTTAAATTCCAGGCTCTGTGTCTTCCTACATTCATGACTTCGTTTCACCTAAGCGCATTCACTTTTCAGTTCAAATGAACTACATCGGTCACGAACTCACTCGTTTCTCATCTTAACTGACAATCATTGAATGTTAGAGTACCAATGGTTTGTATCAGTTTCAGAAGCAGAGTTGGATTAGATATGGTCCGTATGTGTAGGAAACACCGTTCCTTTGTTCTCAGCTCACTCAAGTTTCCTGCTGCCTTACAGACTTTGGAAAGCTAGAGCTTGCTTCTTGCTCTAAAGCAGGGTGTGATCAATGGAAGAGAACTCTGTTGTGTGTTTCACTTCAGAAATGGAGTTAAATCCCTGGCTCTGAGTCTTCCTACAAGCAAGACTTCGTTTCAGGTAAGGGCCCTTACTTTAGAGCTCAAATGAACTACATCGTTCACGAAGCTCACACGTTTCTCATCTTAACTGACAAGCATTGAATGTTAGAGGACCAGTGCTTTGTATCAATTTCAAGCATAGTTGAACTAGATATGGTCCGTATTTATAGGAAACACTGTTCTTTTCTTCTGAGCACACTCACGTTTCCTGCGGTATTAGAGAATCTAGAAAGAAAGAGCATGCTTCTTGCTCTAAAGCAGAGTGTGATCCTTGGATGAGAACTCTGCTGTGTGTTTCACTTCACAAATGGAGTTAAATCCCAGACTCTGTGTCTTCCTACAAGCAAGACTTCGTTTCATTTAAGGGCAGTCACTTTTCAGATCAAACGTACTACATCGTTCACGAAGCTCACACGTTTCCCATCTTAACTGACAAGCATTGAATGTTAGAGGACCAGTGCTTTGTATCAGTTTCAGGAGCAGAGTTGGACAATATATGGTCTGTATGTGTAGGAAACAATGTTCTTTTGTTCTCAGCACACTCACGTTTCCTGCTGTATTAGAGATTCTAGAAAGCAAGAGTGTGCTTCTTGGTCTAAAGAAGAGCATGATCAATGGATGAGAACTCTGCTGTGTGTTTCACTTCAGAAAGGGAGTTAAATCCCAGGCTCTGAGTCTTGCTACATGCATGACTTCATTTCAGGTAAGGGCAGTTACTTACAGCTCAAACGAACTACATCGTTCACGAAGCAAAAACGTTTCTCATCTAAACTGACAAGCATTGGATGTTAGAGGACATCTGGTTTGTTTCAGTTTCAGAAACAGAGATGAACTAGATATGGTCCATATTAGTAGGAAACACCGTTCTTTTGTTCTGAGACACTCAAGTTTCCTGCTGTATTAGAGGCTCTAGAAAGCAAGAGAGTGCTTCTTGCTCTAAAGCATAGTGTCATCCATGGATGAGAACTCTGGTGTGTGTTTCCCTTCAGAAATGGAGTTAAATCCCAGGCTCTGTGTCTTCCTACAAGCAAGAATTCGTTTCAGGTAAGGGCAGTTACTTTACAGCTCAAACGAACTACATCGTTCACGAAGCTCACACGTTTCTCATCTTAACTGACAAGCATTGAATGTTAGAGGACCAGTGCTTTGTATCAGTTTCAAGCATAGTTGAACTAGATATGGTCCGTATTTATAGGAAACACTGTTCTTTTCTTCTGAGCACAGTCACGTTTCCTGCTGTCTTAGAGACTCTAGAAAGCAAGAGTGTGCTTCTTGCTCTAAAGCAGAGTGTGATTTATATATGAGAACTCTGCTGTGTGTTTCACTTCAGAAATGGAGTTAAATCCCAGGCTCTGAGTCTTCCTGCAAGCAAGACTTCTTTTTACGTGAGGGCTGTTACTGTACAGCTCAAATGAACTACATCATTCATGAAGCTCACACGTTTCTCATCTTAACTGACAAGCATTGGATATTAGAGGACCTGAGGTTTGTTTCATTTTCAGAAGCAGTGTTGAACTAGATATGGGCCGTATGTGAAGGAAACACCACTCTTGTGTTGTGAGAACACTCAATTTTCCTGCTGTATTAGAGACTCTAGAAAGCAAGAGCATGCTTCTTGCTCTAAAGCAGAGTGTGATCCATGCATGAAACTATGCTGTGTGTTTCCCTTCAGAAATGGAGTTAAATTCCAGGCTCTGTGTCTTCCTACATTCAAGACTTCGTTTCACCTAAGGGCAGTCACTTTTCAGTTCAAACGAATTTCATCGGTCACGAACTCACTCGTTTCTATCTTAACTGACAATCATTGAATATTAGAGAACCAGTGCTTTGTATCAGTTTCAGAAGCAGAGTTGGACTAGATAAGGTCCGTATGTGTAGGAAACACCGTTCCTTTGTTCTCAGCTCACTCAAGTTTCCTGCTGCCTTACAGACTTTGGAAAGCTAGAGCTTGCTTCTTGCTCTAAAGCAGGGTGTGATCAATGGAAGAGAACTCTGTTGTGTGTTTCACTTCAGAAATGGAGTTAAATCCCAGGCTCTGAGTCTTCCTACAAGCAAGACTTCGTTTCAGGTAAGGGCAGTTACTTTAGAGCTCAAACGAACTACATCGTTGACGAAGCTCACACGTTTCTCATCTTAACTGACAAGCTTTGGATGTAAGAGGACCTTTGCCTTGTATCAATTTCAAGCATTGTTGAACTAGATATGGTCTGTATTTATAGGAAACACTGTTCTTTTCTTCTGAACACACTCACGTTTCCTGCGGTATTAGAGAATCTAGAAAGAAAGAGCATGCCTCTTGCTCTAAAGCAGAGTGTGATCCTTGGATGAGAACTCTGCTGTGTGTTTCACTTCACAAATGGAGTTAAATCCCAGACTCTGTGTCTTCCTACAAGCAAGACTTCTTTTCAAGTAAGGGCAGTCACTTTTCAGATCAAACGTACTACATCGTTCACGAAGCTCACACGTTTCCCATCTTAACTGACAAGCATTGAATGTTAGAGGACCAGTGCTTTGTATCAGTTTCAAGCATAGTTGAACTAGATATGGTCCGTATTTATAGGAAACACTGTTCTTTTCTTCTGAGCACAGTCACGTTTCCTGCTGTCTTAGAGACTCTAGAAAGCAAGAGTGTGCTTCTTGCTCTAAAGCAGAGTGTGATTTATATATGAGAACTCTGCTGTGTGTTTCACTTCAGAAATGGAGTTAAATCCCAGGCTCTGAGTCTTCCTGCAAGCAAGACTTCTTTTTACGTGAGGGCTGTTACTGTACAGCTCAAATGAAGTACATCATTCATGAAGCTCACACGTTTCTCATCTTAACTGACAAGCATTGGATATTAGAGGACCTGAGGTTTGTTTCAGTTTCAGAAGCAGAGTTGAACTAGATATGGGCCGTATGTGAAGGAAACACCGCTCTTGTGTTGTGAGAACACTCAATTTTCCTGCTGTATTAGAGACCCTAGAAAGCAAGAGCATGCTTCTTGCTCTAAAGCAGAGTGTGATCCATGCATGAAACTATGCTGTGTGTTTCCCTTCCGAAATGGAGTTAAATTCCAGGCTCTGTGTCTTCCTACATTCAAGACTTCGTTTCACCTAAGGGCAGTCACTTTTCAGTTCAAACGAACGTCATCGGTCACGAACTCACTCGTTTCTCATCTTAACTGACAATCATTGAATGTTAGAGAACCAGTGCTTTGTATCAGTTTCAGAAGCATAGTTGGACTAGATATGGTCCGTATGTGTAGGAAACACCGTTCCTTTGTTCTCAGCTCACTCAAGTTTCCTGCTGCCTTACAGACTTTGGAAAGCTAGAGCTTGCTTCTTGCTCTAAAGCAGGGTGTGATCAATGGAAGAGAACTCTGTTGTGTGTTTCACTTCAGAAATGGAGTTAAATCCCAGGCTCTGAGTCTTCCTACAAGCAAGACTTCGTTTCAGGTAAGGGCAGTTACTTTAGAGCTCAAACGAACTACATCGTTCACGAAGCTCACACGTTTCTCATCTTAACTGACAAGCTTTGGATGTAAGAGGACCTTTGCTTTGTATCAATTTCAAGCATAGTTGAACTAGATATGGTCCGTATTTATAGGAAACACTGTTCTTTTCTTCTGAGCACACTCACGTTTCCTGCGGTATTAGAGAATCTAGAAAGAAAGAGCATGCTTCTTGCTCTAAAGCAGAGTGTGATCCTTGGATGAGAACTCTGCTGTGTGTTTCACTTCACAAATGGAGTTAAATCCCAGACTCTGTGTCTTCCTACAAGCAAGACTTCGTTTCAAGTAAGGGCAGTCACTTTTCAGATCAAACGTACTACATCGTTCACGAAGCTCACACGTTTCCCATCTTAACTGACAAGCATTGAATGTTAGAGGACCAGTGCTTTGTATCAGTTTCAGGAGCAGAGTTGGACAATATATGGTCTGTATGTGTAGGAAACAATGTTCTTTTGTTCTCAGCACACTCACGTTTCCTGCTGTATTAGAGATTCTAGAAAGCAAGAGTGTGCTTCTTGGTCTAAAGAAGAGCATGATCAATGGATGAGAACTCTGCTGTGTGTTTCACTTCAGAAATGGAGTTAAATCCCAGGCTCTGAGTCTTCCTACAAGCAAGACTTCGTTTCAGGTAAGGGCCCTTACTTTAGAGCTCAAACGAACTACATCGTTCACGAAGCTCACACGTTTCTCATCTTAACTGACAAGCTTTGGATGTAAGAGGACCTTTGCTTTGTATCAATTTCAAGCATAGTTGAACTAGATATGGTCCGTATTTATAGGAAACACTGTTCTTTTCTTCTGAGCACACTCACGTTTCCTGCGGTATTAGAGAATCTAGAAAGAAAGAGCATGCTTCTTGCTCTAAAGCAGAGTGTGATCCTTGGATGAGAACTCTGCTGTGTGTTTCACTTCACAAATGGAGTTAAATCCCAGACTCTGTGTCTTCCTACAAGCAAGACTTCTTTTCAAGTAAGGGCAGTCACTTTTCAGATCAAACGTACTACATCGTTCACGAAGCTCACACGTTTCCCATCTTAACTGACAAGCATTGAATGTTAGAGGACCAGTGCTTTGTATCAGTTTCAGGAGCAGAGTTGGACAATATATGGTCTGTATGTGTAGGAAACAATGTTCTTTTGTTCTCAGCACACTCACGTTTCCTGCTGTATTAGAGATTCTAGAAAGCAAGAGTGTGCTTCTTGGTCTAAAGAAGAGCATGATCAATGGATGAGAACTCTGCTGTGTGTTTCACTTCAGAAAGGGAGTTAAATCCCAGGCTCTGAGTCTTGCTACATGCATGACTTCATTTCAGGTAAGGGCAGTTACTTACAGCTCAAACGAACTACATCGTTCACGAAGCAAAAACGTTTCTCATCTAAACTGACAAGCATTGGATGTTAGAGGACATCTGGTTTGTTTCAGTTTCAGAAACAGAGATGAACTAGATATGGTCCATATTAGTAGGAAACACCGTTCTTTTGTTCTGAGACACTCAAGTTTCCTGCTGTATTAGAGGCTCTAGAAAGCAAGAGAGTGCTTCTTGCTCTAAAGCATAGTGTCATCCATGGATGAGAACTCTGGTGTGTGTTTCCCTTCAGAAATGGAGTTAAATCCCAGGCTCTGTGTCTTCCTACAAGCAAGAATTCGTTTCAGGTAAGGGCAGTTACTTTACAGCTCAAACGAACTACATCGTTCACGAAGCTCACACGTTTCTCATCTTAACTGACAAGCATTGAATGTTAGAGGACCAGTGCTTTGTATCAGTTTCAAGCATAGTTGAACTAGATATGGTCCGTATTTATAGGAAACACTGTTCTTTTCTTCTGAGCACACTCACGTTTCCTGCTGTCTTAGAGACTCTAGAAAGCAAGAGTGTGCTTCTTGCTCTAAAGCAGAGTGTGATTTATATATGAGAACTCTGCTGTGTGTTTCACTTCAGAAATGGAGTTAAATCCCAGGCTCTGAGTCTTCCTGCAAGCAAGACTTCTTTTTACGTGAGGGCTGTTACTGTACAGCTCAAATGAACTACATCATTCATGAAGCTCACACGTTTCTCATCTTAACTGACAAGCATTGGATATTAGAGGACCTGAGGTTTGTTTCATTTTCAGAAGCAGTGTTGAACTAGATATGGGCCGTATGTGAAGGAAACACCACTCTTGTGTTGTGAGAACACTCAATTTTCCTGCTGTATTAGAGACTCTAGAAAGCAAGAGCATGCTTCTTGCTCTAAAGCAGAGTGTGATCCATGCATGAAACTATGCTGTGTGTTTCCCTTCAGAAATGGAGTTAAATTCCAGGCTCTGTGTCTTCCTACATTCAAGACTTCGTTTCACCTAAGGGCAGTCACTTTTCAGTTCAAACGAATTTCATCGGTCACGAACTCACTCGTTTCTATCTTAACTGACAATCATTGAATATTAGAGAACCAGTGCTTTGTATCAGTTTCAGAAGCAGAGTTGGACGAGATATGGTCCGTATGTGTAGGAAACACCGTTCCTTTGTTCTCAGCTCACTCAAGTTTCCTGCTGCCTTACAGACTTTGGAAAGCTAGAGCTTGCTTCTTGCTCTAAAGCAGGGTGTGTTCAATGGAAGAGAACTCTGTTGTGTGTTTCACTTCAGAAATGGAGTTAAATCCCTGGCTCTGAATCTTCCTACAAGCAAGACTTCGTTTCAGGTAAGGGCCCTTACTTTAGAGCTCAAACGAACTACATCGTTCACGAAGCTCACACGTTTCTCATCTTAACTGACAAGCTTTGGATGTAAGAGGACCTTTGCTTTGTATCAATTTCAAGCATAGTTGAACTAGATATGGTCCGTATTTATAGGAAACACTGTTCTTTTCTTCTGAGCACACTCACGTTTCCTGCGGTATTAGAGAATCTTGAAAGAAAGAGCATGCTTCTTGCTCTAAAGCAGAGTGTGATCCTTGGATGAGAACTCTGCTGTGTGTTTCACTTCACAAATGGAGTTAAATCCCAGACTCTGTGTCTTCCTACAAGCAAGACTTTGTTTCAAGTAAGGGCAGTCACTTTTCAGATCAAATGTACTACATCGTTCACGAAGCTCACACGTTTCCCATCTTAACTGACAAGCATTGAATGTTAGAGGACCAGTGCTTTGTATCAGTTTCAGAAGCAGAGTTGGACTAGATATAATCCGTATTTGTAGGAAACAACGTTCATTTGGTCTCAGCACACTCAAGTTTTCTGCTGTCTTAGAGACTCTAGAAAGCTGGAGCGTGCTTCTTGCTCTAAAGCAGAGTGTGATCAATGGATGAGAACTCTGTTGTGTGTTTCACTTCAGAAATGGAGTTAAATCCCAGGCTCTGAGACTTCCTACAAACAAGACTTTGTTTCAGGTAAGGGCAGTTACTTTAGAGCTCAAACGAACTACATCGTTCACGAAGCTCACACATTTCTCATCTTAACTGACAAGCTTTTGATGTGAGAGGACTTTTGCTTTGTATCAATTTCAAGCACAGTTGAACTAGATATGGTCCGTATTTATAGGAAACACTGTTCTTTTCTTCTGAGCACACTCACGTTTCCTGCTGTCTTAGAGACTCTAGAAAGCAAGAGTGTGCTTCTTGCTCTAAAGCAGAGTGTGATTTATATATGAGAACTCTGCTGTTTGTTTCACTTCAGAAATGGAGTTAAATCCCAGGCTCTGAGTCTTCCTGCAAGCAAGACTTCTTTTTACGTGAGGGCTGTTACTGTACAGCTCAAATGAAGTACATCATTCATGAAGCTCACACGTTTCTCATCTTAACTGACAAGCATTGGATATTAGAGGACCTGAGGTTTGTTTCAGTTTCAGAAGCAGAGTTGAACTAGATATGGGCCGTATGTGAAGGAAACACCGCTCTAGTGTTGTGAAAACACTCAATTTTCGTGCTGTATTAGAGACTCTAGAAAGCAAGAGCGTGCTTCTTGCTCTAAAGCAGAGTGTGATCCATGCATGAAACTATGCTGTGTGTTTCCCTTCCGAAATGGAGTTAAATTCCAGGCTCTGTGTCTTCCTACATTCAAGACTTCGTTTCACCTAAGGGCAGTCATTTTTCAGTTCAAACTAACTTCATCGGTCACGAACTCACTCGTTTCTCATCTTAACTGACAATCATTGAATGTTAGAGAACCAGTGCTTTGTATCAGTTTCAGAAGCAGAGTTGGACTAGATATGGTCCGTATTTGTAGGAAACACCGTTCCTTTGTTCTCAGCTCACTCAAGTTTCCTGCTGCCTTACAGACTTTGGAAAGCTAGAGCTTGCTTCTTGCTCTAAAGAAGGGTGTGATCAATGGAAGAGAACTCTGTTGTGTGTTTCACTTCAGAAACGGAGTTAAATCCCAGGCTCTGAGTCTTCCTACCAGCAAGACTTCGTTTCAGGTAAGGGCAGTTACTTTAGAGCTCAAACGAACTACATCGTTCACGAAGCTCACACGTTTCTCATCTTAACTGACAAGCTTTGAATGTAAGAGGACCTTTGCTTTGTATCAATTTCAAGCATAGTTGAACTAGATATGGTCCGTATTTATAGGAAACACTGTTCTTTTCTTCTGAGCACACTAACGTTTCCTGCGGTATTAGAGAATCTAGAAAGAAAGAGCATGCTTCTTGCTCTAAAGCAGAGTGTGATCCTTGGATGAGAACTCTGCTGTGTGTTTCACTTCACAAATGGAGTTAAATCCCAGACTCTGTGTCTTCCTACAAGCAAGACTTCGTTTCAAGTAAGGGCAGTCACTTTTCAGATCAAATGTACTACATCGTTCACGAAGCTCACACGTTTCCCATCTTAACTGACAAGCATTGAATGTTAGAGGACCAGTGCTTTGTATCAGTTTCAGAAGCAGAGTTGGACTAGATATGATCCGTATTTGTAGGAAACAACGTTCATTTGGTCTCAGCACACTCAAGTTTTCTGCTGTCTTAGAGACTCTAGAAAGCTGGAGCGTGCTTCTTGCTCTAAAGCAGAGTGTGATCAATGGATGAGAACTCTGTTGTGTGTTTCACTTCAGAAATGGAGTTAAATCCCAGGCTCTGAGTCTTCCTGCAAGCAAGACTTCTTTTTACGTGAGGGCTGTTACTGTACAGCTCAAATGAAGTACATCATTCATGAAGCTCACACGTTTCTCATCTTAACTGACAAGCATTGGATATTAGAGGACCTGAGGTTTGTTTCAGTTTCAGAAGCAGAGTTGAACTAGATATGGGCCGTATGTGAAGGAAACACCGCTCTTGTGTTGTGAGAACACTCAATTTTCCTGCTGTATTAGAGACTCTAGAAAGCAAGAGCGTGCTTCTTGCTCTAAAGCAGAGTGTGATCCATGCATGAAACTATGCTGTGTGTTTCCCTTCCGAAATGTAGTTAAATTACAGGCTCTGTGTCTTCCTACATTCAAGACTTCGTTTCACCTAAGGGCAGTCACTTTTCAGTTCAAACGAACTTCATCGGTCACGAACTCACTCGTTTCTCATCTTAACTGACAATCATTGAATGTTAGAGAACCAGTGCTTTGTATCAGTTTCAGAAGCAGAGTTGGACGAATATGGTCCGTATGTGTAGGAAACACCGTTCTTTTGTTACGAGCACACTCAGGTTTCCTGCTGTATTAGAGAATCTAGAAGCAAGAGCACGCTTCTTGCTCTAAAGCAGAGTGTGATCCGTGGCTGAGAACTCCGCTGTGTGTTTCCTTTCAGAAATGGAGTTAAATCCCAGTCTCTGTGTCTTCCTACAAGCAAGACTTCGTTTCAAGTAAGGGCAGTCACTTTTCAGTTCAAACGAAATACATTGTTCACGAAGCTCACACGTTTCCCATCTTAACTGCCAAGCATTGGATGTTTGAGGACCTTTGCTTTGTATCAATTTCAAGCAGAGTTGAACTAGATATGGTCTGTATGTATAGGAAACACCGTTCTTTTCTTCTGAGCACACTCACATTTCTTGCTGCATTAGAGACTCTAGAAAGCAAGAGCATGCTTCTTGCTCTAATGCAGAGTGTGATCCATGGAATGAGAACTGTGTTGTGTGTTTCCCCTCAGAAATGGAGTTAAATCCCAGGCTCTGTGTCTTCCTACAAGCAAGATTTCGTTTCAGGTAAGGACAGTCACTTTTCAGCTCAAACGAACTACATCATTCACGAAGCTCCCCGTTTCTCATCTTAACTGCCCAGCATCTGATGATAGAGGGCCGGTGCTTTGTATCAGTTTCAGAAGCAGAGTTGTACTAATATGGTCCGTATGTGTAGGAAACACCGTTCTTTTTTTCTCAGCACACTAACCTTTCCTGCTGTATTAGAGACTCTAGAAAGCAAGAGCATGCTTCTTGCTCTAAAGCAGAGTGTGATCCATGGATGAGAACTCTGCTGTGTGTTTCCCTTCATAAATGGAGTTATATCCCAGGCTCTGTGTCTTGCTACAAGCAAGACTTCTTTTCAGGTAAGGGCAATTACTTTAAAGCTCAAACAAACTACATCGTTCACGAAGCTAACAAGTTTCCCATCTTAACTGCCAAGCATTGGATGTTAGAGGACCAGTGCTTTGTATCAGTTTCAGAAGCAGAGTTGGACTAGATATGGTCCGTATGTGTAGGAAACACTGTTCTTTTTTCTCAGCACACTCACGATTCCTGCTGTATTAGAGAATCTAGAAAGCAAGAGCGTGATTCTTGGTCTTAAGCACAGTGTGATCTATATATGAGAACTCTGCTGTGTGTTTCACTTCAGAAATGGAGTTAAATCCCAGGCTCTGAGTCTTCCTACAAGCAAGATTTCGTTTCAGGTAAGGGCAGTTACTTTAGAGCTCAAACGAACTACATCATTCACAAAGCTCACACGTTTCTCATCTTAACTGACAAGCATTGAATGTTAGAGGACCAGTGCTTTGTATCAGTTTCAGAAGCAGAGTTGGACTAGATATGACCCGTATTTGTAGGAAACACCGTTCATTTGGTCTCAGCACACTCAAGTTTCCTGCTGTATTAGAGACTCTAGAAAGCTAGAGCGTGCTTCTTGCTCTAAAGCAGAGTGTGATCCATGGATGAGAACTCTGCTGTGTGTTTCACTTCAGAAATGGAGTTAAATCCCTGGCTCTGAGTCTTCCTACATGTAAGACTTCCTTTCAGGTGAGGGCAGTTTAATTACAGGTCACACGAACTACATCGTTCACGTAGCAGACACGTTTCTCGTCTAAATTGACAAGCATTTGATGTTAGAGGACCTGTGGTTTCTTTCACTTTCTGAAGCAAAGTTCAACTAGATATGGTCCGTATGTGTAGGAAACACCGTTCATTTGTTCTCAGCACACTCAAGTTTCCTGCTCTCTTAGAGACTCTGGAAAGCTAGAGCGTGCTTCTTACTCTAAAGCAGAATGTGATCAATGGATGAGAACTCTGTTGTGTGTTTCACTTCAGAAATGGAGTTAAATCCCTGGCTCTGAGTCTTCCTACAAGCAATACTTCATTTCAGGTAATGGCAGTTACTTTACAGATCAAATGAACTACATCATTCATGAAGCTCACACGTTTCTCATCTTAACTGACAAGCATTGGATATTAGAGGACCTGAGGTTTCTTTCAGTTTCAAAAGCAGAGTTTAACTAGATATTGGCCGTATGTGTAGGAAACACCGTTCTTTTGTTGTGAGAACACTCAATTTTCCTGCTGTATTAGAGACTCTAGAAAGCAAGAGCGTGCTTCTTGCTCTAAAGCAGAGTGTGATCCATGCATGAAACTATGCTGTGTGTTTCCCTTCAGAAATGGAGTTAAATTCCAGGCTCTGTGTCTTCCTACATTCATGACTTCGTTTCACCTAAGCGCATTCACTTTTCAGTTCAAATGAACTACATCGGTCACGAACTCACTCGTTTCTCATCTTAACTGACAATCATTGAATGTTAGAGTACCAATGGTTTGTATCAGTTTCAGAAGCAGAGTTGGATTAGATATGGTCCGTATGTGTAGGAAACACCGTTCCTTTGTTCTCAGCTCACTCAAGTTTCCTGCTGCCTTACAGACTTTGGAAAGCTAGAGCTTGCTTCTTGCTCTAAAGCAGGGTGTGATCAATGGAAGAGAACTCTGTTGTGTGTTTCACTTCAGAAATGGAGTTAAATCCCTGGCTCTGAGTCTTCCTACAAGCAAGACTTCGTTTCAGGTAAGGGCCCTTACTTTAGAGCTCAAACGAACTACATCGTTCACGAAGCTCACACGTTTCTCATCTTAACTGACAAGCATTGAATGTTAGAGGACCAGTGCTTTGTATCAATTTCAAGCATAGTTGAACTAGATATGGTCCGTATTTATAGGAAACACTGTTCTTTTCTTCTGAGCACACTCACGTTTCCTGCGGTATTAGAGAATCTAGAAAGAAAGAGCATGCTTCTTGCTCTAAAGCAGAGTGTGATCCTTGGATGAGAACTCTGCTGTGTGTTTCACTTCACAAATGGAGTTAAATCCCAGACTCTGTGTCTTCCTACAAGCAAGACTTCGTTTCATTTAAGGGCAGTCACTTTTCAGATCAAACGTACTACATCGTTCACGAAGCTCACACGTTTCCCATCTTAACTGACAAGCATTGAATGTTAGAGGACCAGTGCTTTGTATCAGTTTCAGGAGCAGAGTTGGACAATATATGGTCTGTATGTGTAGGAAACAATGTTCTTTTGTTCTCAGCACACTCACGTTTCCTGCTGTATTAGAGATTCTAGAAAGCAAGAGTGTGCTTCTTGGTCTAAAGAAGAGCATGATCAATGGATGAGAACTCTGCTGTGTGTTTCACTTCAGAAAGGGAGTTAAATCCCAGGCTCTGAGTCTTGCTACATGCATGACTTCATTTCAGGTAAGGGCAGTTACTTACAGCTCAAACGAACTACATCGTTCACGAAGCAAAAACGTTTCTCATCTAAACTGACAAGCATTGGATGTTAGAGGACATCTGGTTTGTTTCAGTTTCAGAAACAGAGATGAACTAGATATGGTCCATATTAGTAGGAAACACCGTTCTTTTGTTCTGAGACACTCAAGTTTCCTGCTGTATTAGAGGCTCTAGAAAGCAAGAGAGTGCTTCTTGCTCTAAAGCATAGTGTCATCCATGGATGAGAACTCTGGTGTGTGTTTCCCTTCAGAAATGGAGTTAAATCCCAGGCTCTGTGTCTTCCTACAAGCAAGAATTCGTTTCAGGTAAGGGCAGTTACTTTACAGCTCAAACGAACTACATCGTTCACGAAGCTCACACGTTTCTCATCTTAACTGACAAGCATTGAATGTTAGAGGACCAGTGCTTTGTATCAGTTTCAAGCATAGTTGAACTAGATATGGTCCGTATTTATAGGAAACACTGTTCTTTTCTTCTGAGCACAGTCACGTTTCCTGCTGTCTTAGAGACTCTAGAAAGCAAGAGTGTGCTTCTTGCTCTAAAGCAGAGTGTGATTTATATATGAGAACTCTGCTGTGTGTTTCACTTCAGAAATGGAGTTAAATCCCAGGCTCTGAGTCTTCCTGCAAGCAAGACTTCTTTTTACGTGAGGGCTGTTACTGTACAGCTCAAATGAACTACATCATTCATGAAGCTCACACGTTTCTCATCTTAACTGACAAGCATTGGATATTAGAGGACCTGAGGTTTGTTTCATTTTCAGAAGCAGTGTTGAACTAGATATGGGCCGTATGTGAAGGAAACACCACTCTTGTGTTGTGAGAACACTCAATTTTCCTGCTGTATTAGAGACTCTAGAAAGCAAGAGCATGCTTCTTGCTCTAAAGCAGAGTGTGATCCATGCATGAAACTATGCTGTGTGTTTCCCTTCAGAAATGGAGTTAAATTCCAGGCTCTGTGTCTTCCTACATTCAAGACTTCGTTTCACCTAAGGGCAGTCACTTTTCAGTTCAAACGAATTTCATCGGTCACGAACTCACTCGTTTCTATCTTAACTGACAATCATTGAATATTAGAGAACCAGTGCTTTGTATCAGTTTCAGAAGCATAGTTGGACTAGATAAGGTCCGTATGTGTAGGAAACACCGTTCCTTTGTTCTCAGCTCACTCAAGTTTCCTGCTGCCTTACAGACTTTGGAAAGCTAGAGCTTGCTTCTTGCTCTAAAGCAGGGTGTGATCAATGGAAGAGAACTCTGTTGTGTGTTTCACTTCAGAAATGGAGTTAAATCCCAGGCTCTGAGTCTTCCTACAAGCAAGACTTCGTTTCAGGTAAGGGCAGTTACTTTAGAGCTCAAACGAACTACATCGTTGACGAAGCTCACACGTTTCTCATCTTAACTGACAAGCTTTGGATGTAAGAGGACCTTTGCCTTGTATCAATTTCAAGCATTGTTGAACTAGATATGGTCTGTATTTATAGGAAACACTGTTCTTTTCTTCTGAACACACTCACGTTTCCTGCGGTATTAGAGAATCTAGAAAGAAAGAGCATGCCTCTTGCTCTAAAGCAGAGTGTGATCCTTGGATGAGAACTCTGCTGTGTGTTTCACTTCACAAATGGAGTTAAATCCCAGACTCTGTGTCTTCCTACAAGCAAGACTTCTTTTCAAGTAAGGGCAGTCACTTTTCAGATCAAACGTACTACATCGTTCACGAAGCTCACACGTTTCCCATCTTAACTGACAAGCATTGAATGTTAGAGGACCAGTGCTTTGTATCAGTTTCAAGCATAGTTGAACTAGATATGGTCCGTATTTATAGGAAACACTGTTCTTTTCTTCTGAGCACAGTCACGTTTCCTGCTGTCTTAGAGACTCTAGAAAGCAAGAGTGTGCTTCTTGCTCTAAAGCAGAGTGTGATTTATATATGAGAACTCTGCTGTGTGTTTCACTTCAGAAATGGAGTTAAATCCCAGGCTCTGAGTCTTCCTGCAAGCAAGACTTCTTTTTACGTGAGGGCTGTTACTGTACAGCTCAAATGAAGTACATCATTCATGAAGCTCACACGTTTCTCATCTTAACTGACAAGCATTGGATATTAGAGGACCTGAGGTTTGTTTCAGTTTCAGAAGCAGAGTTGAACTAGATATGGGCCGTATGTGAAGGAAACACCGCTCTTGTGTTGTGAGAACACTCAATTTTCCTGCTGTATTAGAGACCCTAGAAAGCAAGAGCATGCTTCTTGCTCTAAAGCAGAGTGTGATCCATGCATGAAACTATGCTGTGTGTTTCCCTTCCGAAATGGAGTTAAATTCCAGGCTCTGTGTCTTCCTACATTCAAGACTTCGTTTCACCTAAGGGCAGTCACTTTTCAGTTCAAACGAACGTCATCGGTCACGAACTCACTCGTTTCTCATCTTAACTGACAATCATTGAATGTTAGAGAACCAGTGCTTTGTATCAGTTTCAGAAGCATAGTTGGACTAGATATGGTCCGTATGTGTAGGAAACACCGTTCCTTTGTTCTCAGCTCACTCAAGTTTCCTGCTGCCTTACAGACTTTGGAAAGCTAGAGCTTGCTTCTTGCTCTAAAGCAGGGTGTGATCAATGGAAGAGAACTCTGTTGTGTGTTTCACTTCAGAAATGGAGTTAAATCCCAGGCTCTGAGTCTTCCTACAAGCAAGACTTCGTTTCAGGTAAGGGCAGTTACTTTAGAGCTCAAACGAACTACATCGTTCACGAAGCTCACACGTTTCTCATCTTAACTGACAAGCTTTGGATGTAAGAGGACCTTTGCTTTGTATCAATTTCAAGCATAGTTGAACTAGATATGGTCCGTATTTATAGGAAACACTGTTCTTTTCTTCTGAGCACACTCACGTTTCCTGCGGTATTAGAGAATCTAGAAAGAAAGAGCATGCTTCTTGCTCTAAAGTAGAGTGTGGTCCTTGGATGAGAACTCTGCTGTGTGTTTCACTTCACAAATGGAGTTAAATCCCAGACTCTGTGTCTTCCTACAAGCAAGACTTCGTTTCAAGTAAGGGCAGTCACTTTTCAGATCAAACGTACTACATCGTTCACGAAGCTCACACGTTTCCCATCTTAACTGACAAGCATTGAATGTTAGAGGACCAGTGCTTTGTATCAGTTTCAGGAGCAGAGTTGGACAATATATGGTCTGTATGTGTAGGAAACAATGTTCTTTTGTTCTCAGCACACTCACGTTTCCTGCTGTATTAGAGATTCTAGAAAGCAAGAGTGTGCTTCTTGGTCTAAAGAAGAGCATGATCAATGGATGAGAACTCTGCTGTGTGTTTCACTTCAGAAATGGAGTTAAATCCCAGGCTCTGAGTCTTCCTACAAGCAAGACTTCGTTTCAGGTAAGGGCCCTTACTTTAGAGCTCAAACGAACTACATCGTTCACGAAGCTCACACGTTTCTCATCTTAACTGACAAGCTTTGGATGTAAGAGGACCTTTGCTTTGTATCAATTTCAAGCATAGTTGAACTAGATATGGTCCGTATTTATAGGAAACACTGTTCTTTTCTTCTGAGCACACTCACGTTTCCTGCGGTATTAGAGAATCTAGAAAGAAAGAGCATGCTTCTTGCTCTAAAGCAGAGTGTGATCCTTGGATGAGAACTCTGCTGTGTGTTTCACTTCACAAATGGAGTTAAATCCCAGACTCTGTGTCTTCCTACAAGCAAGACTTCGTTTCATTTAAGGGCAGTCACTTTTCAGATCAAACGTACTACATCGTTCACGAAGCTCACACGTTTCCCATCTTAACTGACAAGCATTGAATGTTAGAGGACCAGTGCTTTGTATCAGTTTCAGGAGCAGAGTTGGACAATATATGGTCTGTATGTGTAGGAAACAATGTTCTTTTGTTCTCAGCACACTCACGTTTCCTGCTGTATTAGAGATTCTAGAAAGCAAGAGTGTGCTTCTTGGTCTAAAGAAGAGCATGATCAATGGATGAGAACTCTGCTGTGTGTTTCACTTCAGAAAGGGAGTTAAATCCCAGGCTCTGAGTCTTGCTACATGCATGACTTCATTTCAGGTAAGGGCAGTTACTTACAGCTCAAACGAACTACATCGTTCACGAAGCAAAAACGTTTCTCATCTAAACTGACAAGCATTGGATGTTAGAGGACATCTGGTTTGTTTCAGTTTCAGAAACAGAGATGAACTAGATATGGTCCATATTAGTAGGAAACACCGTTCTTTTGTTCTGAGACACTCAAGTTTCCTGCTGTATTAGAGGCTCTAGAAAGCAAGAGAGTGCTTCTTGCTCTAAAGCATAGTGTCATCCATGGATGAGAACTCTGGTGTGTGTTTCCCTTCAGAAATGGAGTTAAATCCCAGGCTCTGTGTCTTCCTACAAGCAAGAATTCGTTTCAGGTAAGGGCAGTTACTTTACAGCTCAAACGAACTACATCGTTCACGAAGCTCACACGTTTCTCATCTTAACTGACAAGCATTGAATGTTAGAGGACCAGTGCTTTGTATCAGTTTCAAGCATAGTTGAACTAGATATGGTCCGTATTTATAGGAAACACTGTTCTTTTCTTCTGAGCACAGTCACGTTTCCTGCTGTCTTAGAGACTCTAGAAAGCAAGAGTGTGCTTCTTGCTCTAAAGCAGAGTGTGATTTATATATGAGAACTCTGCTGTGTGTTTCACTTCAGAAATGGAGTTAAATCCCAGGCTCTGAGTCTTCCTGCAAGCAAGACTTCTTTTTACGTGAGGGCTGTTACTGTACAGCTCAAATGAACTACATCATTCATGAAGCTCACACGTTTCTCATCTTAACTGACAAGCATTGGATATTAGAGGACCTGAGGTTTGTTTCATTTTCAGAAGCAGTGTTGAACTAGATATGGGCCGTATGTGAAGGAAACACCACTCTTGTGTTGTGAGAACACTCAATTTTCCTGCTGTATTAGAGACTCTAGAAAGCAAGAGCATGCTTCTTGCTCTAAAGCAGAGTGTGATCCATGCATGAAACTATGCTGTGTGTTTCCCTTCAGAAATGGAGTTAAATTCCAGGCTCTGTGTCTTCCTACATTCAAGACTTCGTTTCACCTAAGGGCAGTCACTTTTCAGTTCAAACGAATTTCATCGGTCACGAACTCACTCGTTTCTATCTTAACTGACAATCATTGAATATTAGAGAACCAGTGCTTTGTATCAGTTTCAGAAGCAGAGTTGGACTAGATAAGGTCCGTATGTGTAGGAAACACCGTTCCTTTGTTCTCAGCTCACTCAAGTTTCCTGCTGCCTTACAGACTTTGGAAAGCTAGAGCTTGCTTCTTGCTCTAAAGCAGGGTGTGATCAATGGAAGAGAACTCTGTTGTGTGTTTCACTTCAGAAATGGAGTTAAATCCCAGGCTCTGAGTCTTCCTACAAGCAAGACTTCGTTTCAGGTAAGGGCAGTTACTTTAGAGCTCAAACGAACTACATCGTTGACGAAGCTCACACGTTTCTCATCTTAACTGACAAGCTTTGGATGTAAGAGGACCTTTGCCTTGTATCAATTTCAAGCATTGTTGAACTAGATATGGTCTGTATTTATAGGAAACACTGTTCTTTTCTTCTGAACACACTCACGTTTCCTGCGGTATTAGAGAATCTAGAAAGAAAGAGCATGCCTCTTGCTCTAAAGCAGAGTGTGATCCTTGGATGAGAACTCTGCTGTGTGTTTCACTTCACAAATGGAGTTAAATCCCAGACTCTGTGTCTTCCTACAAGCAAGACTTCTTTTCAAGTAAGGGCAGTCACTTTTCAGATCAAACGTACTACATCGTTCACGAAGCTCACACGTTTCCCATCTTAACTGACAAGCATTGAATGTTAGAGGACCAGTGCTTTGTATCAGTTTCAAGCATAGTTGAACTAGATATGGTCCGTATTTATAGGAAACACTGTTCTTTTCTTCTGAGCACAGTCACGTTTCCTGCTGTCTTAGAGACTCTAGAAAGCAAGAGTGTGCTTCTTGCTCTAAAGCAGAGTGTGATTTATATATGAGAACTCTGCTGTGTGTTTCACTTCAGAAATGGAGTTAAATCCCAGGCTCTGAGTCTTCCTGCAAGCAAGACTTCTTTTTACGTGAGGGCTGTTACTGTACAGCTCAAATGAAGTACATCATTCATGAAGCTCACACGTTTCTCATCTTAACTGACAAGCATTGGATATTAGAGGACCTGAGGTTTGTTTCAGTTTCAGAAGCAGAGTTGAACTAGATATGGGCCGTATGTGAAGGAAACACCGCTCTTGTGTTGTGAGAACACTCAATTTTCCTGCTGTATTAGAGACCCTAGAAAGCAAGAGCATGCTTCTTGCTCTAAAGCAGAGTGTGATCCATGCATGAAACTATGCTGTGTGTTTCCCTTCCGAAATGGAGTTAAATTCCAGGCTCTGTGTCTTCCTACATTCAAGACTTCGTTTCACCTAAGGGCAGTCACTTTTCAGTTCAAACGAACGTCATCGGTCACGAACTCACTCGTTTCTCATCTTAACTGACAATCATTGAATGTTAGAGAACCAGTGCTTTGTATCAGTTTCAGAAGCATAGTTGGACTAGATATGGTCCGTATGTGTAGGAAACACCGTTCCTTTGTTCTCAGCTCACTCAAGTTTCCTGCTGCCTTACAGACTTTGGAAAGCTAGAGCTTGCTTCTTGCTCTAAAGCAGGGTGTGATCAATGGAAGAGAACTCTGTTGTGTGTTTCACTTCAGAAATGGAGTTAAATCCCAGGCTCTGAGTCTTCCTACAAGCAAGACTTCGTTTCAGGTAAGGGCAGTTACTTTAGAGCTCAAACGAACTACATCGTTCACGAAGCTCACACGTTTCTCATCTTAACTGACAAGCTTTGGATGTAAGAGGACCTTTGCTTTGTATCAATTTCAAGCATAGTTGAACTAGATATGGTCCGTATTTATAGGAAACACTGTTCTTTTCTTCTGAGCACACTCACGTTTCCTGCGGTATTAGAGAATCTAGAAAGAAAGAGCATGCTTCTTGCTCTAAAGTAGAGTGTGATCCTTGGATGAGAACTCTGCTGTGTGTTTCACTTCACAAATGGAGTTAAATCCCAGACTCTGTGTCTTCCTACAAGCAAGACTTCGTTTCAAGTAAGGGCAGTCACTTTTCAGATCAAACGTACTACATCGTTCACGAAGCTCACACGTTTCCCATCTTAACTGACAAGCATTGAATGTTAGAGGACCAGTGCTTTGTATCAGTTTCAGGAGCAGAGTTGGACAATATATGGTCTGTATGTGTAGGAAACAATGTTCTTTTGTTCTCAGCACACTCACGTTTCCTGCTGTATTAGAGATTCTAGAAAGCAAGAGTGTGCTTCTTGGTCTAAAGAAGAGCATGATCAATGGATGAGAACTCTGCTGTGTGTTTCACTTCAGAAATGGAGTTAAATCCCAGGCTCTGAGTCTTCCTACAAGCAAGACTTCGTTTCAGGTAAGGGCCCTTACTTTAGAGCTCAAACGAACTACATCGTTCACGAAGCTCACACGTTTCTCATCTTAACTGACAAGCTTTGGATGTAAGAGGACCTTTGCTTTGTATCAATTTCAAGCATAGTTGAACTAGATATGGTCCGTATTTATAGGAAACACTGTTCTTTTCTTCTGAGCACACTCACGTTTCCTGCGGTATTAGAGAATCTAGAAAGAAAGAGCATGCTTCTTGCTCTAAAGCAGAGTGTGATCCTTGGATGAGAACTCTGCTGTGTGTTTCACTTCACAAATGGAGTTAAATCCCAGACTCTGTGTCTTCCTACAAGCAAGACTTCGTTTCAAGTAAGGGCAGTCACTTTTCAGATCAAACGTACTACATCGTTCACGAAGCTCACACGTTTCCCATCTTAACTGACAAGCATTGAATGTTAGAGGACCAGTGCTTTGTATCAGTTTCAGGAGCAGAGTTGGACAATATATGGTCTGTATGTGTAGGAAACAATGTTCTTTTGTTCTCAGCACACTCACGTTTCCTGCTGTATTAGAGATTCTAGAAAGCAAGAGTGTGCTTCTTGGTCTAAAGAAGAGCATGATCAATGGATGAGAACTCTGCTGTGTGTTTCACTTCAGAAAGGGAGTTAAATCCCAGGCTCTGAGTCTTGCTACATGCATGACTTCATTTCAGGTAAGGGCAGTTACTTACAGCTCAAACGAACTACATCGTTCACGAAGCAAAAACGTTTCTCATCTAAACTGACAAGCATTGGATGTTAGAGGACATCTGGTTTGTTTCAGTTTCAGAAACAGAGATGAACTAGATATGGTCCATATTAGTAGGAAACACCGTTCTTTTGTTCTGAGACACTCAAGTTTCCTGCTGTATTAGAGGCTCTAGAAAGCAAGAGAGTGCTTCTTGCTCTAAAGCATAGTGTCATCCATGGATGAGAACTCTGGTGTGTGTTTCCCTTCAGAAATGGAGTTAAATCCCAGGCTCTGTGTCTTCCTACAAGCAAGAATTCGTTTCAGGTAAGGGCAGTTACTTTACAGCTCAAACGAACTACATCGTTCACGAAGCTCACACGTTTCTCATCTTAACTGACAAGCATTGAATGTTAGAGGACCAGTGCTTTGTATCAGTTTCAAGCATAGTTGAACTAGATATGGTCCGTATTTATAGGAAACACTGTTCTTTTCTTCTGAGCACACTCACGTTTCCTGCTGTCTTAGAGACTCTAGAAAGCAAGAGTGTGCTTCTTGCTCTAAAGCAGAGTGTGATTTATATATGAGAACTCTGCTGTGTGTTTCACTTCAGAAATGGAGTTAAATCCCAGGCTCTGAGTCTTCCTGCAAGCAAGACTTCTTTTTACGTGAGGGCTGTTACTGTACAGCTCAAATGAACTACATCATTCATGAAGCTCACACGTTTCTCATCTTAACTGACAAGCATTGGATATTAGAGGACCTGAGGTTTGTTTCATTTTCAGAAGCAGTGTTGAACTAGATATGGGCCGTATGTGAAGGAAACACCACTCTTGTGTTGTGAGAACACTCAATTTTCCTGCTGTATTAGAGACTCTAGAAAGCAAGAGCATGCTTCTTGCTCTAAAGCAGAGTGTGATCCATGCATGAAACTATGCTGTGTGTTTCCCTTCAGAAATGGAGTTAAATTCCAGGCTCTGTGTCTTCCTACATTCAAGACTTCGTTTCACCTAAGGGCAGTCACTTTTCAGTTCAAACGAATTTCATCGGTCACGAACTCACTCGTTTCTATCTTAACTGACAATCATTGAATATTAGAGAACCAGTGCTTTGTATCAGTTTCAGAAGCAGAGTTGGACGAGATATGGTCCGTATGTGTAGGAAACACCGTTCCTTTGTTCTCAGCTCACTCAAGTTTCCTGCTGCCTTACAGACTTTGGAAAGCTAGAGCTTGCTTCTTGCTCTAAAGCAGGGTGTGTTCAATGGAAGAGAACTCTGTTGTGTGTTTCACTTCAGAAATGGAGTTAAATCCCTGGCTCTGAATCTTCCTACAAGCAAGACTTCGTTTCAGGTAAGGGCCCTTACTTTAGAGCTCAAACGAACTACATCGTTCACGAAGCTCACACGTTTCTCATCTTAACTGACAAGCTTTGGATGTAAGAGGACCTTTGCTTTGTATCAATTTCAAGCATAGTTGAACTAGATATGGTCCGTATTTATAGGAAACACTGTTCTTTTCTTCTGAGCACACTCACGTTTCCTGCGGTATTAGAGAATCTTGAAAGAAAGAGCATGCTTCTTGCTCTAAAGCAGAGTGTGATCCTTGGATGAGAACTCTGCTGTGTGTTTCACTTCACAAATGGAGTTAAATCCCAGACTCTGTGTCTTCCTACAAGCAAGACTTTGTTTCAAGTAAGGGCAGTCACTTTTCAGATCAAATGTACTACATCGTTCACGAAGCTCACACGTTTCCCATCTTAACTGACAAGCATTGAATGTTAGAGGACCAGTGCTTTGTATCAGTTTCAGAAGCAGAGTTGGACTAGATATAATCCGTATTTGTAGGAAACAACGTTCATTTGGTCTCAGCACACTCAAGTTTTCTGCTGTCTTAGAGACTCTAGAAAGCTGGAGCGTGCTTCTTGCTCTAAAGCAGAGTGTGATCAATGGATGAGAACTCTGTTGTGTGTTTCACTTCAGAAATGGAGTTAAATCCCAGGCTCTGAGACTTCCTACAAACAAGACTTTGTTTCAGGTAAGGGCAGTTACTTTAGAGCTCAAACGAACTACATCGTTCACGAAGCTCACACATTTCTCATCTTAACTGACAAGCTTTTGATGTGAGAGGACTTTTGCTTTGTATCAATTTCAAGCACAGTTGAACTAGATATGGTCCGTATTTATAGGAAACACTGTTCTTTTCTTCTGAGCACACTCACGTTTCCTGCTGTCTTAGAGACTCTAGAAAGCAAGAGTGTGCTTCTTGCTCTAAAGCAGAGTGTGATTTATATATGAGAACTCTGCTGTTTGTTTCACTTCAGAAATGGAGTTAAATCCCAGGCTCTGAGTCTTCCTGCAAGCAAGACTTCTTTTTACGTGAGGGCTGTTACTGTACAGCTCAAATGAACTACATCATTCATGAAGCTCACACGTTTCTCATCTTAACTGACAAGCATTGGATATTAGAGGACCTGAGGTTTGTTTCATTTTCAGAAGCAGTGTTGAACTAGATATGGGCCGTATGTGAAGGAAACACCACTCTTGTGTTGTGAGAACACTCAATTTTCCTGCTGTATTAGAGACTCTAGAAAGCAAGAGCATGCTTCTTGCTCTAAAGCAGAGTGTGATCCATGCATGAAACTATGCTGTGTGTTTCCCTTCAGAAATGGAGTTAAATTCCAGGCTCTGTGTCTTCCTACATTCAAGACTTCGTTTCACCTAAGGGCAGTCACTTTTCAGTTCAAACGAATTTCATCGGTCACGAACTCACTCGTTTCTATCTTAACTGACAATCATTGAATATTAGAGAACCAGTGCTTTGTATCAGTTTCAGAAGCAGATTTGGACGAGATATGGTCCGTATGTGTAGGAAACACCGTTCCTTTGTTCTCAGCTCACTCAAGTTTCCTGCTGCCTTACAGACTTTGGAAAGCTAGAGCTTGCTTCTTGCTCTAAAGCAGGGTGTGTTCAATGGAAGAGAACTCTGTTGTGTGTTTCACTTCAGAAATGGAGTTAAATCCCTGGCTCTGAATCTTCCTACAAGCAAGACTTCGTTTCAGGTAAGGGCCCTTACTTTAGAGCTCAAACGAACTACATCGTTCACGAAGCTCACACATTTCTCATCTTAACTGACAAGCTTTTGATGTGAGAGGACTTTTGCTTTGTATCAATTTCAAGCACAGTTGAACTAGATATGGTCCGTATTTATAGGAAACACTGTTCTTTTCTTCTGAGCACACTCACGTTTCCTGCTGTCTTAGAGACTCTAGAAAGCAAGAGTGTGCTTCTTGCTCTAAAGCAGAGTGTGATTTATATATGAGAACTCTGCTGTTTGTTTCACTTCAGAAATGGAGTTAAATCCCAGGCTCTGAGTCTTCCTGCAAGCAAGACTTCTTTTTACGTGAGGGCTGTTACTGTACAGCTCAAATGAAGTACATCATTCATGAAGCTCACACGTTTCTCATCTTAACTGACAAGCATTGGATATTAGAGGACCTGAGGTTTGTTTCAGTTTCAGAAGCAGAGTTGAACTAGATATGGGCCGTATGTGAAGGAAACACCGCTCTAGTGTTGTGAAAACACTCAATTTTCGTGCTGTATTAGAGACTCTAGAAAGCAAGAGCGTGCTTCTTGCTCTAAAGCAGAGTGTGATCCATGCATGAAACTATGCTGTGTGTTTCCCTTCCGAAATGGAGTTAAATTCCAGGCTCTGTGTCTTCCTACATTCAAGACTTCGTTTCACCTAAGGGCAGTCATTTTTCAGTTCAAACTAACTTCATCGGTCACGAACTCACTCGTTTCTCATCTTAACTGACAATCATTGAATGTTAGAGAACCAGTGCTTTGTATCAGTTTCAGAAGCAGAGTTGGACTAGATATGGTCCGTATTTGTAGGAAACACCGTTCCTTTGTTCTCAGCTCACTCAAGTTTCCTGCTGCCTTACAGACTTTGGAAAGCTAGAGCTTGCTTCTTGCTCTAAAGAAGGGTGTGATCAATGGAAGAGAACTCTGTTGTGTGTTTCACTTCAGAAACGGAGTTAAATCCCAGGCTCTGAGTCTTCCTACCAGCAAGACTTCGTTTCAGGTAAGGGCAGTTACTTTAGAGCTCAAACGAACTACATCGTTCACGAAGCTCACACGTTTCTCATCTTAACTGACAAGCTTTGAATGTAAGAGGACCTTTGCTTTGTATCAATTTCAAGCATAGTTGAACTAGATATGGTCCGTATTTATAGGAAACACTGTTCTTTTCTTCTGAGCACACTAACGTTTCCTGCGGTATTAGAGAATCTAGAAAGAAAGAGCATGCTTCTTGCTCTAAAGCAGAGTGTGATCCTTGGATGAGAACTCTGCTGTGTGTTTCACTTCACAAATGGAGTTAAATCCCAGACTCTGTGTCTTCCTACAAGCAAGACTTCGTTTCAAGTAAGGGCAGTCACTTTTCAGATCAAATGTACTACATCGTTCACGAAGCTCACACGTTTCCCATCTTAACTGACAAGCATTGAATGTTAGAGGACCAGTGCTTTGTATCAGTTTCAGAAGCAGAGTTGGACTAGATATGATCCGCATTTGTAGGAAACAACGTTCATTTGGTCTCAGCACACTCAAGTTTTCTGCTGTCTTAGAGACTCTAGAAAGCTGGAGCGTGCTTCTTGCTCTAAAGCAGAGTGTGATCAATGGATGAGAACTCTGTTGTGTGTTTCACTTCAGAAATGGAGTTAAATCCCAGGCTCTGAGTCTTCCTGCAAGCAAGACTTCTTTTTACATGAGGGCTGTTACTGTACAGCTCAAATGAAGTACATCATTCATGAAGCTCACACGTTTCTCATCTTAACTGACAAGCATTGGATATTAGAGGACCTGAGGTTTGTTTCAGTTTCAGAAGCAGAGTTGAACTAGATATGGGCCGTATGTGAAGGAAACACCGCTCTTGTGTTGTGAGAACACCCAATTTTCCTGCTGTATTAGAGACTCTAGAAAGCAAGAGCGTGCTTCTTGCTCTAAAGCAGAGTGTGATCCATGCATGAAACTATGCTGTGTGTTTCCCTTCCGAAATGTAGTTAAATTACAGGCTCTGTGTCTTCCTACATTCAAGACTTCGTTTCACCTAAGGGCAGTCACTTTTCAGTTCAAACGAACTTCATCGGTCACGAACTCACTCGTTTCTCATCTTAACTGACAATCATTGAATGTTAGAGAACCAGTGCTTTGTATCAGTTTCAGAAGCAGAGTTGGACTAGATATGGTCCGTATGTGTAGGAAACACCGTTCCTTTGTTCTCAGCTCACTCAAGTTTCCTGCTGCCTTACAGACTTTGGAAAGCTAGAGCTTGCTTCTTGCTCTAAAGCAGGGTGTGATCAATGGAAGAGAACTCTGTTGTGTGTTTCACTACAGAAATGGAGTTAAATCCCAGGCTCTGAGTCTTCCTACAAGCAAGACTTCGTTTCAGGTAAGGGCAGTTACTTTAGAGCTCAAACGAACTACATCGTTCACGAAGCTCACACGTTTCTCATCTTCACTGACAAGCTTTGGATGTAAGAGGACCTTTGCTTTGTATCAATTTCAAGCATAGTTGAACTAGATATGGTCCGTATTTATAGGAAACACTGTTCTTTTCTTCTGAGCACACTCACGTTTCCTGCGGTATTAGAGAATCTTGAAAGAAAGAGCATGCTTCTTGCTCTAAAGCAGAGTGTGATCCTTGGATGAGAACTCTGCTGTGTGTTTCACTTCACAAATGGAGTTAAATCCCAGACTCTGTGTCTTCCTACAAGCAAGACTTTGTTTCAAGTAAGGGCAGTCACTTTTCAGATCAAATGTACTACATCGTTCACGAAGCTCACACGTTTCCCATCTTAACTGACAAGCATTGAATGTTAGAGGACCAGTGCTTTGTATCAGTTTCAGAAGCAGAGTTGGACTAGATATGATCCGTATTTGTAGGAAACAACGTTCATTTGGTCTCAGCACACTCAAGTTTTCTGCTGTCTTAGAGACTCTAGAAAGCTGGAGCGTGCTTCTTGCTCTAAAGCAGAGTGTGATCAATGGATGAGAACTCTGTTGTGTGTTTCACTTCAGAAATGGAGTTAAATCCCAGGCTCTGAGACTTCCTACAAACAAGACTTCGTTTCAGGTATGGGCAGTTACTTTAGAGCTCAAACGAAGTACATCGTTCACGAAGCTCACACGTTTCTCATCTTAACTGACAAGCTTTTGATGTAAGAGGACTTTTGCTTTGTATTAATTTGAAGCATAGTTGAACTAGATATGGTCCGTATTTATAGGAAACACTGTTCTTTTCTTCTGAGCACACTCACGTTTCCTGCTGTCTTAGAGACTCTAGAAAACAAGAGTATGCTTCTTGCTCTAAAGCAGAGTGTGATTTATATATGAGAACTCTGCTGTTTGTTTCACTTCAGAAATGGAGTTAAATCCCAGGCTCTGAGTCTTCCTGCAAGCAAGACTTCTTTTTACGTGAGGGCTGTTACTGTACAGCTCAAATGAACTAAATCATTCATGAAGCTCACACGTTTCTCATCTTAACTGACAAGCATTGGATATTAGAGGACCTGAGGTTTGTTTCAGTTTCAGAAGCAGAGTTGAACTAGATATGGGCCGTATGTGAAGGAAACACCGCTCTTGTGTTGTGAGAACACTCAATTTTCCTGCTGTATTAGAGACTCTAGAAAGCAAGAGCGTGCTTCTTGCTCTAAAGCAGAGTGTGATCCATGCATGAAACTATGCTGTGTGTTTCCCTTCCGAAATGGAGTTAAATTCCAGGCTCTGTGTCTTCCTACATTCAAGACTTCGTTTCACCTATGGGCAGTCACTTTTCAGTTCAAACGAACTTCATCGGTCACGAACTCACTCGTTTCTCATTTTAACTGACAATCATTGAATGTTAGAGAACCAATGCTTTGTATCAGTTTCAGAAGCAGAGTTGGATTAGATATGGTCCGTATGTGTAGGAAACACCGTTCCTTTGTTCTCAGCTCACTCAAGTTTCCTGCTGCCTTACAGACTTTGGAAAGCTAGAGCTTGCTTCTTGCTCTAAAGCAGGGTGTGTTCAATGGAAGAGAACTCTGTTGTGTGTTTCACTTCAGAAATGGAGTTAAATCCCTGGCTCTGAATCTTCCTACAAGCAAGACTTCATTTCAGGTAAGGGCCCTTACTTTAGAGCTCAAACGAACTACATCGTTCACGAAGCTCACACGTTTCTCATCTTAACTGACAAGCATTGAATGTTAGAGGATCAGTGCTTTGTATCAATTTCAAGCATAGTTGAACTAGATATGGTCCGTGTTTATAGGAAACACTGTTCTTTTCTTCTGAGCACACTCACGTTTCCTGCGGTATTAGAGAATCTAGAAAGAAAGAGCATGCTTCTTGCTCTAAAGCAGAGTGTGATCCTTGGATGAGAACTCTGCTGTGTGTTTCACTTCACAAATGGAGTTAAATCCCAGACTCTGTGTCTTCCTACAAGCAAGACTTCGTTTCAAGTAAGGGCAGTCACTTTTCAGATCAAATGTACTACATCGTTCACGAAGCTCACACGTTTCCCATCTTAACTGACAAGCATTGAATGTTAGAGGACCAGTGCTTTGTATCAGTTTCAGAAGCAGAGTTGGACTAGATATGATCCGTATTTGTAGGAAACAACGTTCATTTGGTCTCAGCACACTCAAGTTTTCTGCTGTCTTAGAGACTCTAGAAAGCTGGAGCGTGCTTCTTGCTCTAAAGCAGAGTGTGATCAATGGATGAGAACTCTGTTGTGTGTTTCACTTCAGAAATGGAGTTAAATCCCAGGCTCTGAGACTTCCTACAAACAAGACTTTGTTTCAGGTAAGGGCAGTTACTTTAGAGCTCAAACGAACTACATCGTTCACGAAGCTCACACGTTTCTCATCTTAACTGACAAGCTTTTGATGTGAGAGGACTTTTGCTTTGTATCAATTTCAAGCACAGTTGAACTAGATATGGTCCGTATTTATAGGAAACACTGTTCTTTTCTTCTGAGCACACTCACGTTTCCTGCTGTCTTAGAGACTCTAGAAAGCAAGAGTGTGCTTCTTGCTCTAAAGCAGAGTGTGATTAATATATGAGAACTCTGCTGTTTGTTTCACTTCAGAAATGGAGTTAAATCCCAGGCTCTGAGTCTTCCTGCAAGCAAGACTTCTTTTTACGTGAGGGCTGTTACTGTACAGCTCAAATGAAGTACATCATTCATGAAGCTCACACGTTTCTCATCTTAACTGACAAGCATTGGATATTAGAGGACCTGAGGTTTGTTTCAGTTTCAGAAGCAGAGTTGAACTAGATATGGGCCGTATGTGAAGGAAACACCGCTCTTGTGTTGTGAAAACACTCAATTTTCCTGCTGTATTAGAGACTCTAGAAAGCAAGAGCGTGCTTCTTGCTCTAAAGCAGAGTGTGATCCATGCATGAAACTATGCTGTGTGTTTCCCTTCCGAAATGGAGTTAAATTCCAGGCTCTGTGTCTTCCTACATTCAAGACTTCGTTTCACCTAAGGGCAGTCACTTTTCAGTTCAAACGAACTTCATCGGTCACGAACTCACTCATTTCTCATCTTAACTGACAATCATTGAATGTTAGAGAACCAGTGCTTTGTATCAGTTTCAGAAGCAGAGTTGGACTAGATATGGTCCGTATGTGTAGGAAACACCGTTCCTTTGTTCTCAGCTCACTCAAGTTTCCTGCTGCCTTACAGACTTTGGAAAGCTAGAGCTTGCTTCTTGCTCTAAAGCAGGGTGTGATCAATGGAAGAGAACTCTGTTGTGTGTTTCACTTCAGAAATGGAGTTAAATCCCAGGCTCTGAGTCTTCCTACAAGCAAGACTTCGTTTCAGGTAAGGGCAGTTACTTTAGAGCTCAAACGAACTACATCGTTCACGAAGCTCACACGTTTCTCATCTTAACTGACAAGCTTTGGATGTAGTAGGACCTTTGCTTTGTATCAATTTCAAGCATAGTTGAACTAGATATGGTCCGTGTTTATAGGAAACACTGTTCTTTTCTTCTGAGCACACTCATGTTTCCTGCGGTATTAGAGAATCTAGAAAGAAAGAGCATGCTTCTTGCTCTAAAGCAGAGTGTGATCCTTGGATGAGAACTCTGCTGTGTGTTTCACTTCACAAATGGAGTTAAATCCCAGACTCTGTGTCTTCCTACAAGCAAGACTTTGTTTCAAGTAAGGGCAGTCACTTTTCAGATCAAATGTACTACATCGTTCACGAAGCTCACACGTTTCCCATCTTAACTGACAAGCATTGAATGTTAGAGGACCAGTGCTTTGTATCAGTTTCAGAAGCAGAGTTGGACTAGATATGATCCGTATTTGTAGGAAACAACGTTCATTTGGTCTCAGCACACTCAAGTTTTCTGCTGTCTTAGAGACTCTAGAAAGCTGGAGCGTGCTTCTTGCTCTAAAGCAGAGTGTGATCAATGGATGAGAACTCTGTTGTGTGTTTCACTTCAGAAATGGAGTTAAATCCCAGGCTCTGAGACTTCCTACAAACAAGACTTCGTTTCAGGTAAGGGCAGTTACTTTAGAGCTCAAACGAACTACATCGTTCACGAAGCTCACACGTTTCTCATCTTAACTGACAAGCTTTTGATGTAAGAGGACTTTTGCTTTGTATCAATTTCAAGCATAGTTGAACTAGATATGGTCCGTATTTATAGGAAACACTGTTCTTTTCTTCTGAGCACACTCACGTTTCCTGCTGTCTTAGAGACTCTAGAAAACAAGAGTATGCTTCTTGCTCTAAAGCAGAGTGTGATTTATATATGAGAACTCTGCTGTTTGTTTCACTTCAGAAATGGAGTTAAATCCCAGGCTCTGAGTCTTCCTGCAAGCAAGACTTCTTTTTACGTGAGGGCTGTTACTGTACAGCTCAAATGAACTAAATCATTCATGAAGCTCACACGTTTCTCATCTTAACTGACAAGCATTGGATATTAGAGGACCTGAGGTTTGTTTCAGTTTCAGAAGCAGAGTTGAACTAGATATGGGCCGTATGTGAAGGAAACACCGCTCTTGTGTTGTGAGAACACTCAATTTTCCTGCTGTATTAGAGACTCTAGAAAGCAAGAGCATGCTTCTTGCTCTAAAGCAGAGTGTGATCCATGCATGAAACTATGCTGTGTGTTTCCCTTCAGAAATGGAGTTAAATTCCAGGCTCTGTGTCTTCCAACATTCAAGACTTCGTTTCACCTAATGGCAGTCACTTTTCAGCTCAAACGAACTACAACGTTCACGAACTCACTCGTTTCTCATCTTAACTGACAATCATTGAATGTTAGAGAACCAGTGCTTTGTATCAGTTTCAGAAGCAGAGTTGGACTAGATATGGTCCGTACGTGTAGGAAACACCGTTCCTTTGTTCTCAGCTCACTCAAGTTTCCTGCTGCCTTACAGACTTTGGAAAGCTAGAGCTTGCTTCTTGCTCTAAAGCAGGGTGTGATCAATGGAAGAGAACTCTGTTGTGTGTTTCACTTCAGAAATGGAGTTAAATCCCAGGCTCTGAGTCTTCCTACAAGCAAGACTTCGTTTCAGGTAAGGGCAGTTACTTTAGAGCTCAAACGAACTACATCGTTCACGAAGCTCACACGTTTCTCATCTTAACTGACAAGCTTTGGATGTAAGAGGACCTTTGCCTTTTATCAATTGCAAGCATTGTTGAACTAGATATGGTCCGTATTTATAGGAAACACTGTTCTTTTCTTCTGAGCACAGTCACGTTTCCTGCGGTATTAGAAAATCTAGAAAGAAAGAGCATGCTTCTTGCTCTAAAGCAGAGTGTGATCCTTGGATGAGAACTCTGCTGTGTGTTTCACTTCACAAATGGAGTTAAATCCCAGACTCTGTGTCTTCCTACAAGCAAGACTTCGTTTCAAGTAAGGGCAGTCACTTCTCAGATCAAATGTACTACATCGTTCACGAAGCTCACACGTTTCCCATCTTAACTGACAAGCATTGAATGTTAGAGGACCAGTGCTTTGTATCAGTTTCAGAAGCAGAGTTGGACTAGATATGATCCGTATTTGTAGGAAACAACGTTCATTTGGTCTCAGCACACTCAAGTTTTCTGCTGTCTTAGAGACTCTAGAAAGCTGGAGCGTGCTTCTTGCTCTAAAGCAGAGTGTGATCAATGGATGAGAACTCTGTTGTGTGTTTCACTTCAGAAATGGAGATAAATCCCAGGCTCTGAGTCTTCCTACAAACAAGACTTCGTTTCAGGTAAGGGCAGTTACTTTAGAGCTCAAACGAACTACATCGTTCACGAAGCTCACACGTTTCTCATCTTAACTGACAAGCTTTTGATGTAAGAGGACTTTTGCTTTGTATCAATTTCAAGCATAGTTGAACTAGATATGGTCCGTATTTATAGGAAACATTGTTCTTTTCTTCTGAGCACAGTCACGTTTCCTGCTGTCTTAGAGACTCTAGAAAGCAAGAGTGTGCTTCTTGCTCTAAAGCAGAGTGTGATTTATATATGAGAACTCTGCTGTGTGTTTCACTTCAGAAATGGAGTTAAATCCCAGGCTCTGAGTCTTCCTGCAAGCAAGACTTCTTTTTACGTTAGGGCTGTTACTGTACAGCTCAAATGAACTACATCATTCATGAAGCTCACACGTTTCTCATCTTAACTGACAAGCATTGGATATTAGAGGACCTGAGGTTTGTTTCAGTTTCAGAAGCAGAGTTGAACTAGATATGGGCCGTATGTGAAGGAAACACCGCTCTTGTGTTGTGAGAACACTCAATTTTCCTGCTGTATTAGAGACTCTAGAAAGCAAGAGCATGCTTCTTGCTCTAAAGCAGAGTGTGATCCATGCATGAAACTATGCTTTGTGTTTCCTTTCAGAAATGGAGTTAAATTCCAGGCTCTGTGTCTTCCAACATTCAAGACTTCGTTTCACCTAATGGCAGTCACTTTTCAGCTCAAACGAACTACAACGTTCACGAACTCACTCGTTTCTCATCTTAACTGACAATCATTGAATGTTAGAGAACCAGTGCTTTGTATCAGTTTCAGAAGCAGAGTTGGACTAGATATGGTCCGTACGTGTAGGAAACACCGTTCCTTTGTTCTCAGCTCACTCAAGTTTCCTGCTGCCTTACAGACTTTGCAAAGCTAGAGCTTGCTTCTTGCTCTAAAGCAGGGTGTGATCAATGGAAGAGAACTCTGTTGTGTGTTTCACTTCAGAAATGGAGTTAAATCCCAGGCTCTGAGTCTTCCTACAAGCAAGACTTCGTTTCAGGTAAGGGCAGTTACTTTAGAGCTCAAACGAACTACATCGTTCACGAAGCTCACACGTTTCTCATCTTAACTGACAAGCTTTGGATGTAAGAGGACCTTTGCCTTTTATCAATTGCAAGCATTGTTGAACTAGATATGGTCCGTATTTATAGGAAACACTGTTCTTTTCTTCTGAGCACAGTCACGTTTCCTGCGGTATTAGAGAATCTAGAAAGAAAGAGCATGCTTCTTGCTCTAAAGCAGAGTGTGATCCTTGGATGAGAACTCTCCTGTGTGTTTCACTTCACAAATGGAGTTAAATCCCAGACTCTGTGTCTTCCTACAAGCAAGACTTCATTTCAAGTAAGGGCAGTCACTTCTCAGATCAAATGTACTACATCGTTCACGAAGCTCACACGTTTCCCATCTTAACTGACAAGCATTGAATGTTAGAGGACCAGTGCTTTGTATCAGTTTCAGAAGCAGAGTTGGACTAGATATGATCCGTATTTGTAGGAAACAACGTTCATTTGGTCTCAGCACACTCAAGTTTTCTGCTGTCTTAGAGACTCTAGAAAGCTGGAGCGTGCTTCTTGCTCTAAAGCAGAGTGTGATCATTGGATGAGAACTCTGTTGTGTGTTTCACTTCCGAAATGGAGTTAAATCCCAGGCTCTGAGTCTTCCTACAAACAAGACTTCGTTTCAGGTAAGGGCAGTTACTTTAGAGCTCAAACGAACTACATCGTTCACGAAGCTCACACGTTTCTCATCTTAACTGACAAGCTTTTGATGTAAGAGGACTTTTGCTTTGTATCAATTTCAAGCATAGTTGAACTAGATATCGTCCGTATTTATAGGAAACACTGTTCTTTTCTTCTGAGCACAGTCACGTTTCCTGCTGTCTTAGAGACTCTAGAAAGCAAGAGTATGCTTCTTGCTCTAAAGCAGAGTGTGATTTATATATGAGAAATCTGCTGTGTGTTTCACTTAAGAAATGGAGTTAAATCCCAGGCTCTGAGTCTTCCTGCAAGCAAGACTTCTTTTTACGTGAGGGCTGTTACTGTACAGCTCAAATGAACTACATCATTCATGAAGCTCACACGTTTCTCATCTTAACTGACAAGCATTGGATATTAGAGGACCTGAGGTTTGTTTCAGTTTCAGAAGCAGAG